>JAHKQU010000025.1:16552083-17862500 GCA_020383195.1 Neomicropteryx cornuta
TTCATCCCCAGATTTATAATTTTTTTAACAAAATTATTGCTATGAACGCCCACTGCTCTTACAGATCCTACTCTTTTTCCCCTTCTTCCTAAACCGATGTTGTTTGACCCGTAACGTTATTAGCGTACATACGTAACTGCCCTGAATTTGTACAGTAGGTAAGCCGTATTGCGCGGTGGGGTTATATTATTACAATATATAAACAATAAAATATTATAGTAAACCGCAAATATATTACACCAAAATGCGTTTTTTTTTTTAAATCTAGGCAAACCCGGCTTTTCGGCTTCTATGAAAGTACTGTCACTGGTAACTGCCCTTTAGCAAGGACAGTGTTAATGCATACACGTGGCGGAATAATGTCCTTGTTACACAAAACACGAATGGCGGATCAAGTCACACTAACCTACTAACCTAGTCGCCTGAAGTTGTAATATCGCAAGTTTCACACAAGCAAATTGACTACTACAATAGAAACTTTAACATTTTTTTTTCTTATATTTATTGTTATTATTATCTCAGTATTACTTTTAGTTTTATTTATATATTACATATAAACAACATATTATTATTTATATATTATGTATTATTTCATACAATTCAATTCTAATAATTGTAATTGTATGTTGCGCAGTGTGACGGTTATGCTTATAAGAACGATGCTTTTAGTAAAGTCTACGGGCATTGCCTAGTTAGGTAGTACTTTGCATTATATGTAATTGATGTTAAAATACTGTCAATAAATAAATAAATAATAAATAAACTGTTGAAACTTTATACAGGATGTATTTGTATTCCTTTTATTGGACTGATCTATATCGACAACTAAACCGGTCTCATGAAACTGCATTTTATCACACTTTTGAACTAGACCATTGTTATTAAATTAAATTATTATTTCGACATCATTCCTTTTTATTTTTATAGATAAACATCCTATCATTAACTGTGAATTTTCCCTACAATATCGATAGAATATCACCAGTTTTGATATGTAGGTTGTACATACTTAGTTGACGGTCCACATATTTGTAGGTATCAAGTGGTCAGTTAAACCCAATCAATGCCCTGATTGGCGGTGTCGTGGCCCAGGAAGTAATGAAGGCATGTTCTGGAAAGTTTCATCCAATCTATCAGTGGCTTTACTTTGACGCCATTGAGTGCTTGCCTAAAGAATCCGTTCCGGAGGGCGAGAGTCAACCGGTTGGAAATCGATATGATGGACAGATTGCTGTCTTCGGACAAAATTTCCAGAAGAAACTCAGCGGGCTGAAGTACTTTGTTGTCGGTTAGTATTTAATATTTTAGTAATGACTATTTTTCCAATATATATAGAATAAGCATTTCTTCAACTTTAAAACCTTAGTAATGGACACAACATAGATGGAGAACAGCTAAGATCTAAATGGGTTTAAGATATTTTATAGTACCAATGTTAATTCTTCTGAACAGTATCCCTTATTTCGGTATCCAAATATGGAATGATGCTGTAGAGTTGTTTTTGAAGGCGCTGTTGATCTGGAGGTTGAGGGGATAAAGTAATGGGATTGCGATGCGTGGATACTCACAATCCTCGACGCTCAGAATCACTGTTAGAGACCGACTCTGCAGTAATGTTTGTGATATTTTGTCGTCACTTGTGACATTCTCTTCTAAATTCGCACAGTGCACGCACCTGGGACTGTCAACGCATTGCGGTTAACTGACGACAAGGCTGAGAGGAAATCCTTTCAAGCGCTTTGTCTGCAATGTGAGCGCAGGAAGAAGGGCTGTGTAAGCTAACTCGTATTAGCACATTAAGCATGTTTGTTTATTATGAACGCCATTTTACGACTTATCTCGTATATGAGCTTACTTGTAGTTGGCACTCTAGAGTACTTTTCTGTGACGGCTACAAGATATATCATAGGAATGCATTTGTATGGTGGAAAACAGTTTCGGATACTGAACATCTTCGGCATTCATTAGGTTAACTCTCTCATTAAATTGTCGCTATGGCATATCAATTTCAATCAATATTCACATTACAAGATACTGTATTATCTGTGCAGGTGCTGGCGCTATCGGCTGTGAACTCCTCAAAAACTTTGCCATGATGGGAGTGGGCGCGGGTGAAGGTGGAACTATCACAGTCACCGATATGGATCTCATTGAGAAGTCAAATCTCAACAGGCAGTTTCTCTTCAGACCTCACGATGTACAGAAGCACAAGGCTTCATGTGCTGCTAAGGTATGTACATCCCTGTAATTTTTGTCTACTATAGTAAAATATTCTGTAAATTTAAAATAGCTCTGTTATTCGTATGTTTTGATGCAATTGTGTAACTTGTTCAATCTGAAGACGTGCTGGACAGTAGGTACTCCCCAGGCGGGTTTTTTTCACTAATGGTCTGTAATTTATTCAATTATCGCACTTCTATTTACTTGCCAAAATCGGTTAATCTATAAAGTAATCGAAAGTTGTCTTAGTGAGGTTAGGAACATAGATAAAATCACCATATAGCTGTACAGTACTATCAGCTGCGGGGTAACTAGGTGCTATTGCCAAAATCTTAGATCACCATGAAAATAGAACTTATATTGATTAGTTAGTATATATTTTTTAAATAATAATAATAAATAAGTACAAATGAAGTATTAGTTTAAAATAATGTTCGTTTATCTACAGGCTGTGAAACGTATGAATCCGTCTGTCAACGTGATTCCACAAGAGAATCGTGTCGGTCCCGAAACGGAGAGTACATACGATGATGCATTCTTCGAGAGGCTAGACGGTGTCGCCAATGCTTTGGACAATGTCGACGCGCGTATTTATATGGATCGCCGCTGCGTCTACTACCGCAAACCCTTACTCGAGTCTGGTACTCTTGGTACTAAAGGAAACACTCAGGTTTGCTGCGTGAATAACCTATTTTATAGCGGGACCCCTAGGATTTTTCTAGGCGGAGTAATTTGTTATTTGGTGACATTGAGGTAGGTGTCAGAGACGCTCGTGATGTCAGTGTAAGTTGGTAGCATTGTACGCGATGCGAGAAGATGAATTCAACTCTTGTACTCCATGTAGTATGGACTTAAACCACGAGAGTGCATTGATTTGGTTCACACCACTGATGCCAGTGTGCCTAGTAAACGTACTTCAGTTTTCACAAATCCAAAGTTACTTGTATGCAAGAGATCGAACATTCAAATGAATAGAAATCGTAATGTTTTCTGAGAAAATTGCATTTTCTTTGATTTTGGTAACCTTAAAACCACTCATATTCACTGTAAATCGTGGCTTTCACACTGTTTTTTTATTATCTAAACTACTATAATAAGTAATGATTATTTCCAGGTAGTGGTACCGCACTTGACAGAGTCATACAGCTCATCGCAGGACCCGCCCGAGAAGAGCATACCAATCTGCACCCTGAAGAACTTCCCCAACGCGATCGAGCACACTCTGCAGTGGGCGAGGGATGAGTTCGAGGGTCTGTTCAGGCAGGCGCCGGAACAAGGGGCGAGGTATCTCACCGACCCTAACTTCCTTAAGCAGACCGTTGTACTTGGAGGGACACAGCCTGCTGAAACCTTGGAAAGTGTTAGGGTAAGAAACTAAATGGCCGGCTTATTTTGGCAGAATAAAATAATATGTAGGCAGGTTAGGTTTATATTTATTTTCCTTAAATGCTTGTCCTTTGGGATGTATTCTTTCCGTGAAACGGTTGCTTCCGTTGTTATGTAGGTTTACAGGAATAAGAGGGTCCATTTTGAGCATCCAGTCGCCAGCTTTGTCAATCAAAAGATGGTAATGGGTTATTTTTTTTTATTTACGATTAGTTAGTAAAATGTTAATCGGGTTTTGGTTTGTGATGGAGAACCGAGAAGCTCTTTTAGGTTCTGGCAACTAAGAAATTGATAGCTTATCAGTTTAAAAACCGAACCCTGTCACAGCGATGAAATGAGAGTGATGATCGTTTATTTATTTGGAGTGGCCGACATTTGCTGTATATTTTTTTTAAATTTACATTTATTTTATTAAGCAATAGTTTAATAGTAGGCGGCGCCATCAGAATGAGAATGAGATATGAGTAAATCAGCTAAATAGCTGCTTGCTCAACAAACAATAATAATAATAATTTAAAGTATCTTACTAATAGGTTCATAAGTAAAATTGCATTGGTATGAAGAATGCCATGATTAGCAAATGTCGGTGTCTGCTGGAACTGGTAGTGTATTTTATGGTGCTATTTGAACCCTTGGAATATTACCTGTGTATGGTACAAGAAGCCCTTAGCAAAGTTCTTCGAACTAAGGAAAGTAGGTACTAACACCATACGTCTGTTCATTTCCGCAACACAAGGAACAAAGATAATTTTATTCAGCCGGTACCCCCTCGTACGCCTAAATTTCAAAAAACTAGTTTATATAGAGGACTAGAAATTTTCAATAAATTACCGGGAGAATATAAAATATTTATATTCGAAAAAGCGATCAAAATATATTTAATTTTTAAAAAATCTATATGAATTTAAAGAGCTATAATTTAAAGGAAGAAATGTTATGTGGCAGTTATTTTTCACAGCAATTCTAAAATAGTATATTTAAACATAATTTATAAATCTTTTTATGATTTATATCTTTTAGCTATGTAATATGAGTAAATATGAACTTTAGGTATGATGTAGAATATAACTGTAACTGTATGTGTATATGTAACTGTATATTTTATAAATATTTTTTTTTGTGAACCAATTTAAAATTGAAATTCCTATACATTAAGTTGCTCTTGGAATTTACTTTACTTGATATCGACCCCTTCAATGATGCTTATTTTTTCTTCGCTTTGTATTCAAGTAAATGAAAACAAAATGTTTCACCCGCAGCAAACGATCCTGGAACGACCGCACACGCTCGAGGAGTGCGTGGCGTGGGCCCGTCACCACTTCGAAGCCCAGTATGTCAATCAGATAAAGCAACTCCTGTACAACTTCCCCGCCGACCAGCAGACCACGAGCGGTCAGCCATTCTGGTCGGGGCCCAAGAGGTGCCCAGAAGCACTAGTCTTCGACACCGCCAACGAGATGCACTTGGACTACGTTGTGGCCGCGGCGAATCTCCGCGCTCAGGTTTACGGCATACCGACGAGCCGCGATCGGCGCACCATCGCTCAGCTCACAGCTTCTGTGCAGGTATATCTACACATGTTAAACTTACGATCTAGTACAACAGATAGATTTTGAGAAGTGCGAATTCTCCCCATAATTTAGAGTTAGCGGATAGAAATTTAATGAATTTTAATGGACTTATATTTCAGTGATAACTTGTCACAGAGCCTGGTAGCACGGTACTGTAAAAGCCTGCTTTGAGTCTGAGGTATACATAAAAGGTTCGATTCCCGATTCAAAGCACTTTTTTCAACACTAAAGAAAGTAAGTCGCATACAATTTTAGACTGCAAAATATCTGCTAATATTGAACGGCCCTCCATCGTTAGGAACAATAAAGTTAACGGAACTGTGGCAGAGTCTGCCTGACAACATAAGCCATACGATAAGATACCAATTTCATTTTAGTTACGCTTATGTCCAAAATCTGTAAGATTTTTTCAGATACCACATTCATATTGATATAACGTTGAATCAGTTTAAGTTATATTATTTAATCTATAATTTATGTCATCAATAATACTTGTTAAAACCAGACTTTTTCACAACTTTTTGATGTGTGTACAATAAATTCATACTAGGTCCCGTTTTCAATGGCCTGGACATGACAATACAAATCTTACTATCTGCATTTGATAGAAATTCGAGGATATATTTTCCGAGTAATGAGGCTATAAAACATTTATAATCCAATCCCACAAAGTGTAATTAACTCCAAAAGTTTTACAGAGTCTAAATCCGACTTGGAAGTGTTTTTTTTTTAATTTAAAAAGTCAAATAACGTATCTTGCAGTCTCTTTTAATTTAGTACAAAATCATTTTGTAGAATTAAACTTACACTTTTATTAATGTAGATATTTCAACCAGAATGGATTTTTTGACAGTTTGAGGCAAATTATGTGCTATAGAGAGCTGATGATTATAAAATAATTGGACATACTCATGCAATCATTGAGTAAATTCAATACTTTATAGTATGTTCATATTTATTGATCTAGCAATTTCGATTTGTTTTTAAGATTTATTCCTATACAAAATTCCTTTTTATTACCTCTTCATATTCAATCCTTGTCTTTTTCTATGTTTTTCACTCAAAATCCAATTCCTGCAAATCCTTTCCAGATTCCAGAATTTATTCCGAAAATGGGTCATATGATCGCCGAAGCTGATTTGCAGACGGTCAGTCATCCTCAGGCACTTGTTTTTTTTTCAACTATAATTTTGTCTATATAAGGTATGAACATACTTGAATTGTTGATGCAGATGCCGGGAATCATTAATTTGTTTGCGATACTTGTTATAAAACATATAATGATCACACATCCCATTCTCAGGAAAGACTTCGACATGTTCTTCCGATACAAACTGACGGGAACTGCTGCACTATTTCGTTTAGTTCAGTGTATCGGGTCTTGTCAGTAACAAATTTCTTTAAAACAAATCTCCATTAATAAATTATTTTTCATTATATAAAATCCCATTTTTATATTTTGTTCTTTACTACATTCAAGGACAATCCTAAAGAAATTTATCATTCTGACATCCTATTTTCAGGAGAAAATCAACATGTTAGTGTAAGTCAGCTTAAGTAAACTTGAGGTCGAAGGTAACTCTTTTGGGAACTTTGTGATATGTGCATCTCTAAAGATTTATAAATGATATTAAGTACTGCGATAGGTTAAAAGCCGTTTATTTTCCTTCTTATGGTATGCATAAAAAAAATAGTGCATTTTATATATAAAAATAGTCAAAACAATTGTCAAAAATTTGTTTTTTATATTTTTTCCTTGTGATAATATTACGAATAATAAAATAAAAAAAAATACTATATAATATTATTGTCAGCTTCTATGTTTGGTTTTAATTGAGAAAATTTATCATGAAGATTCTCAAACTATTACACACTAATAGCATCCGCAATTACTTCATTTAGATACTTCGCTCACAAACTTGCATCAGTGCATCAACACACCAGTATGTGCATACCCAAATACATAAATTAAAATATTATTTATTTTTATAAAGGTGCCATTATTCACTCCCCGGTCAGGGGTGAAAATTGCCATAACGGATTCACAGCTGCAGCAAGGTAGTGACGATCTCGATGAAGACAAAGTGAAGATCATCCTATCACAGCTCCCGTCCCCGAAGAGCCTTCAAGAACTCAAGATCACACCGCTCGACTTCGAAAAGGACGACGACTCCAACTTCCACATGGACTTCATAGTCGCCGCATCGAATCTCCGTGCGACAAACTACAAAATCCAACCAGCTGACAGGCACACTTCCAAGTTGATCGCCGGCAAGATTATCCCGGCAATCGCCACCACAACATCTGTCGTTGCAGGTCTTGTCTGCCTCGAGCTGTACAAGCTGACACAGAGTGCAGAATCGCTGGTACCCTTCAAAAATGGCTTCGTAAACCTTGCCCTTCCGTTCTTTGGCTTCTCCGAGCCTATTGCCGCTCCAAAACTGAAGTACTATGATACAGAATGGACACTTTGGGACCGATTCGAGGTCACCGGCGAGCTGACCCTCCAGCAGTTCCTCGATTACTTCAAGAACGAACACAAACTCGAGATCACTATGCTGTCGCAGGGTATATGCATTCTGTTCTCGTTTTTCATGCCGCAGTCAAAGTGCAAAGAGCGCCTCAGCCTGCCCATGTCCGAAGTCGTCACTAAGGTTTCCAAACGTGAGTTGGGCTCGCACGTTAAAGCTCTGGTCTTCGAACTCTGCTGCAACGATGAAGACGGAAATGATGTTGAAGTACCATATGTGCGATACACTCTTCCGCAATAACACTCAACACTACCTATAATAACCCTTTTATATTATCGTTGAGTGATAGCAATTTAACCCGCGACATTATTAGTATTATGTCCTAAGATGGGATATGTTTTGTGGATTGGCTATTACAAGTGTGTGCATATTATAAATTATATTTTATCTTCATATCAAAATTCTAAATATTTTTTTATAACTTTCTAGACTTTATATATAAACTTTAAATAATAAACTTCATATATATTATTGGTAATAATAAATTTCTCGTAGAATTTTATCATAAATTTTATTAGTTGACTAAATTTTATTAGTCCAATCCACAGTATCTCGGTAAAAATAAGCACTATAAATTGTAAATTTCGAAAAATACATAACTTAATAATAAAAAAAATATTTTGCAAATTTCACATTATTGTGTGTGTAGCACTGCCAATACTGATTGAGAGTTTGCAAGATATCGACTGTTTTATCGCTAATATACCTTTCATTTTTTCATAATCTATGATTTAAATATTTTTTTTTGTACGAAGATGAAAATGGAAGTAAAGTCGAAGGTGTTAAAAATGTTTTTATATATTTTTTTTTCTACAAATGTAAGTTTGTGAATTGTTTCCACTGTGCACTAATAAAAACTACAAATCTTAATGTATTTGATCTGATAACTAATAACTATGTACTGGGTTTTTTCAAAAAATGTATGAAAAAATAATTTATGCATCTGTGCACTTTATTCATCATAACAACTGTTACCCACCCCATTTCGTGATAACTTTTATTATAATTTTAAAGGACAAGCGGAACCTCATCCCCAATCTTAAGCTTGTAAAAGATTCCTTAAAATATTGCAATAAAACAACATATTTGTATAATTATTATTCACGCGTCCTTTATGAGTGCACGCCACTCCTGAAAAATATTAATGCATATTAGAGTACTCAAAAAGATCTCTCAGCCCACGTTAAGTCGATCATTGAGCCCAGCTACTTACAGGTATCCACTCGCCATTTAAATCTGAGACAAGTTCCGAAATTATGTGTGCGAAACATATATAAGTGTGCTAAACTATTTATTTACAACCATATTTTAAAATTATTTACACGTTTTGTAATTTACTTTGTGATACGCGCACAGCGGAGGAAACTCCTCGGTTGAGATACGTAAAGTCCTCAACAGCTTTTGAATCTATCTCTGGTTTCGTCAATTGAAATTGTTGCAAATAACATTGTCCTAATTAATTACTCAGTATATGAGTCCCAAATGCAATGTTGAGGTTTGTGTATTAGTATAAATAAATGAGTAAAGCTAAATGTTATTTTATTTACAAATAAATTCCAAATCATTTCCCCGCAGATTCATTAAATGATTATGGTTTTGAAATGGGCCACTATATGGCAATGTGAATCAGTAAAAGAATTAAATAGGTAAAAAAAGTTTACTTAGATAAGTTTTAGGCCCTTGTTTAAAATTTAAATGAATTCGATATCTTATGTACTAAGAAAGTTATAGCAAAATTTCACCTTTTTAAAGAAACCCCCCTCATTCCCGCCCCTAGTCCGATTTTGCCCATTAACAAACGACTGAGATTTTGTGCCCTTAAATTTTATGTATCAATTTAAAAGTGATTGGTGTAAAATTATGGCCGTAATCGTGTCTACAAAATAGTGATATAGATAATCTTTTAAACTAAGGGTAGTTTTGTGTTCTAAGGAATGTGAAACGCGAAGATATGTTGAAACTTTCCGGAAGTCATCGCAATTACAGTTATACAAGCCTAGTTGGTGTTCCATTGGCGGCGCTGTAGTCGTCGCAACTAAATGCGCTGAGAACTATCAAAATCTAGTCATTTTCGCTCTCGGTGATTTATGCCTACCTCATTCTAAAGCTGACTGGAGAGGTGTTTCAATGAAGTTAGCAATATGAAAATGAGGCAAAGAAACAAAATTAAACATTTCAACCCTTAATGGTGCTCTATTAGCAAAACACGCTATTGGAAACTAAGGTTGAAGATGAGCGAAGTTTCGGGTTTCGTAAAGATGAAAAAGAAGGAGAAATATTTTATGAATACTTAAAGAGTCTGACCATACACAGTAATAATAGCGAATAATTAGTGTTTATTAAGTGACTTGATTAATAATAGGAATTTAATGTTTTTCTAAATAAATAAATAGTACGATGTACGGCAGTTCTGGGTCTTTTTTTTATAATACGGCAATTTCACTACTTTAGATACGGCAGTGGAGATTCTGAGAGTGGCAACACTGCAACGGACGCTAAGTAAGTCAATCTAAATTTTACAGCGACTTGAGCAGACTCCAAGTTTTGCCATAATATACTCGTAAACACTAAATTGTAAAGTTTTAGTAAAATAATGTTTACATTGCTGAAGATAGACGTTTCAATATACGTTCTACTACGTTCAATGTACGTTTCTACTTAAAGTCAAATCACAAAGCAGGCAGGCTTCTTCGATAATTTAAAGAAAAAACTAATTTGATGTGATCTCTGCCAATTTGGAAAGGTATCTTCTTTAAAGACGCACTATAGCTTCAGTCCGCTGAAGCTAGAGATCCCAAATTGGTTGGTGTGTTCTGTCACTATCGCTGAAAAAAATATCAATCCGGATGTGTATGGTTTTGTGCCACTGTTCCTTAATTGCCAACGAAAGATACAAAAAATTACAATTTCAGCAAGCGTTTATCATTCATATCTTGAACAATAATATTAGCAGTTCAACCCCGGGTTGGCAGCATGGCTCTACAGGCGACACAAACGGCGCCCGACAACTGAAAATAGTCACGTTGGCCTAGGAATTCTGAAAGCTTTCTAAAATGCCCTGAAACACCTTGCTAGCATGTAACCTAAATAATTTCAATATAATTTCATACCTCTTATTACCCTTACAAAAAAAACCTATGCCTTCCCCCAGGGTTCAAGCTATTTCCATACTAAATTTCGTCAACATCGGTTTTGCGGTTTAGCAAACGATCATTTAAAACATGATACGGCATATCATACAAATCGTTCTTGTGAAAACCCTACACCGACGATTCATTTCGCCGTTCCGCGAGCCACAACACTCCACCATCCTCGTCATGCCATATAAGTACAACTAATTTATAAGTGGCCTTTTTTATATAATCCTTTATATAAAAAAATCCCTTTTGGCATGCCGGAGGCGGGGTATATTTCACCGGATCAAATTAGGGGCCCTTATCTAAGGAATAATATAAAATTTAAATGTATCGATATCTTAAATACTAAAATGTTATAACAAAATTTCACATTTCGAAAAAAAGAAGAAATGTCTTCTTTTAATTTGTTGATCATGGGATTAATATAATTAATATTTTTGATAAGGGATGAGGTAACGATCTTTTAAAACATAAGCGAAATATTTATTATTATGCCGCAATAATCTGCAAGTATATCCAAACGATTTACTGAATTACCTGACTTTTGGGTAATTATCCTTGCCAGTTTTGGGTTTGCCAGATTAACGTAATGCATAAAGGGGCCACAGTGATTTTTGGAAGTCGTTAGTTGCTGTTGTATCTCTTCTTTCTATTTATAATATTTTGATTCTTGATTAATCAACGAACGTGTACCAATCGAGGTAGAATTCGTATATTAAATTCCTTTTAAATAACATTTCTTAGTGTTGCTAGTATGCAATTTTATTTTGTCGCCAAAAAAAAGTTTATTTTTATTTACTAAATAAGATAATATGTAAAAAATAATGCAACGTATAAAATTTGTTTTTTTTTAATGTCAGTCTGTCAAAATATCCTGGCAGAAAAAAAAATACGCGTACTGGTTTTTTTTTTCTGCGCTTGCGCATTTTATTTATGCCTAATCGCGACGTACCGAGAAGTCCTTTCGTTATAAATTTGAAGTTTACTGTTTTGGAAATGAGTTTACAGTAATATTATTTATGAAAGAAACCGATATATTTGATGTGAATGCCTTGCGTTAAATGTCCGAAGCGAAGTTGACAGTATCTCCGTTAGTTGAGTTGTGCAGTGGAAGCGGTTTTCGGTAGCCATCTTGGATACGAACAAAGCTTTAGATGTGTAGTTTATCTGTTTATCAATAAAATTAAGCATTTTGTTGTAAATAATTTGTATGCTAGGGATATGTGCGAACTATCTGTCTACATGTGTAAATAGCTATGGCTGCGTCAAGGAAATTACAAGGTGAGATAAGATCAATTGTCAGGTTATGGACTTGTATGTAGGTTGGCGAATATCACTCGTCTATTGTCAAATTGCGAAAAAAGCTGAGGTCAATATTTTGGTTGTTTTGCATTTATCGTTGCTTTTTGCTCATTTGCACATATTCATATTACGCCTAAGTATTAAATTTCGCTTATTTTCATTCTACGTCATTTCGGCGTTTCGCTGTTTGTTTTTTTATTAATGAACAAGTTATCATTTCATAAGTATGTTACTGTTTGTTCTCTTTGAGTACAAGTCCTTGTACAAGTTTTAAAGAATATATATTTTTTTAATGCAAATATGTTATATTTTCTTGTCAAACTTTTAATTCATTTTCTTGCAGGTGAAATAGACAGGTGCCTAAAAAAAGTGACGGAAGGGGTGGAAACGTTTGAGGATATTTGGCAGAAGGTCCATAATGCCACCAATAGCAATCAAAAAGAGAAATATGAGGCTGATCTTAAGAAAGAGATTAAAAAATTGCAGAGGCTTCGAGATCAAATCAAATCTTGGATTGCATCTGGTGAAATTAAAGACAAGAGCACGCTTTTAGATTATAGGAAACTAATTGAAACGGTTAGTACTCAAAAAGTTTACGAAGTAAGTATTTATCAACCTAAAACTCAACTCAAAAATGTTACTGTAAACCATAATCTATCTCTCTCAGTTTTGTGAAAAACTGCTACAGTTTAAAAGGGTTTTTTTTTTTTAATATAGTTGAAATATTTTGTTGTGAAATTGCATTACAGCAGATATCATATTAGTGAACGCAGGGTAAATTTTATTTCCATCAGGCTTTCCCATAGGAAAGTAATTTTGTACAACAAGTCTTTAATCTTCATTTAGACACGTTCCAGCATAGTCTCCTAGACCTATCCAACATCTCCTATCCTGCATAATATCTTGACGAAGTACTAAGTCTCATTGTTGGCAAATAGACGCTAAACTTGACTATGCTTAACTATTACCCTACGTTTAACATTTTGTTTATTGACAAAATATTAACTGACAATGTAGTTATGTGGATACATTGCTACAATAGAAATTGGGAGGCAATATAGATTGCGTGGAGAGGTATTTTTTTTGATAGTGAGGTTCTTTCGGCCCAAGGGTAACCATAGACAATAATATGCAAGATATATTTTAACTGCTGGTTAAGGGGTTGGTGCAATTGGGCATGGAATATAACCTCGGACCTTAATCTGACTGTCAATCGATAATCGACTTGACGCTGGCGTCTCTTTTATTCGCTGTCGACGATTGTAAGAAAAACGGGGTGGCATATACAGTTTCGAGTGCCAATCGCTAACCGGACTTCCCGGTTGCCTGTTTGTTTTTTCCATTGGAAGTGTACTACAATTCTCATAGATGCTTTTGCCATTACCACAGGATGGTAGTAAATACTTATTTGAAAATACTGCATTGCATTCATGATGCATGATGGACAACACTAATTTGGGATGAACCATAAATGAACCAAAACTTCATTTATTTAATTTTATACCGTACCTAATGCGTAAAACAATGTGCTTTTTCCATTTTGTTTCAGCAAATGGAAAGGTTTAAGGTTGTAGAGAGGGAAACAAAAACTAAAGCATACTCGAAAGAGGGTTTAGGAGCGGCGCAAAAGTTAGACCCGGCCCAAAAAGAAAGAGAACAGGTGTCGGCGTGGCTTAACACTACGATAGATACACTTAATTTACAGGTAAATGGTGTTACAAGCACAAAAATTAATGCAGTATAGTATCTCAAACAAACCAGCAAGTGTCACGACCAGTAAATAATAGAAATAGACGTGTGTATGTAACGTGTCTCGCTTTATCAAAATTAGGAACCTCAAGAGTATGTTAGTGCACTGGTTTGTAAGTAAAATTTTTACTTAGGTCACTCTTTTAATACCAGCTATAATTTAAATTTACGTTTGTATGAATTTTACACTTTAAATGCAATAACAACCCAACTGAAAGTTAACCCGTTTAGGCCAAAAATTTTGCCGCAAAAGTGCTCGAGAACTAATTAATTTCTAAGGAAAATCACTCGTCTACTATAAAATCCA
Organism: Neomicropteryx cornuta; assembly: GCA_020383195.1. NCBI lineage: Eukaryota > Metazoa > Arthropoda > Insecta > Lepidoptera > Micropterigidae > Neomicropteryx > Neomicropteryx cornuta. The sequence continues at coordinate 16,566,287 of JAHKQU010000025.1, forward strand.
TAGTGCAAGCATGAGTCGTTCAATCTTTACAAATCTGGTATCATCTGATTCACCATCAAATTCTCTGTTATAAAATATCACTTTGATTTTTTTTTTATTTCGTAAATTTAAAAAAAAAAATTGCTCCTATCGATGTTTTCTTATTGACCACCCAATTTTTCACTATTGACAAATTTTTTCAAATATTACACTTCTTTTTATATTTTCAAATATAATTATACGCTATCATTTATAACTCCTCCAAAATATGTACAGTTGTCGAAAAAACTTACGGCGCAGCTGATGGCTTGGAACGGAAGTGCGTCTGTGTGTTTTCATTACAAATTTATAAATAGTTTTAGACACTGTATTGACTTGAATAAAATCTGAGGCACTGATTGGCTCGTTGCGATTCCAATGGTGCAAAAGTCAAGTCAATTAATCATACTGAAATAATACCAGAAATAATCAAATCAAGTGGGCAATGCTTGCGGAAATATCCGTCTGCATGCCGATGGCGACCTTTGGCTGGCCGGACGGGTTCGCGGATATATCCGTCCGTATGCCGATACGGGTTAACTTAAAGTGGACAAAATACATACTGAAAATACCAACTAAAAAAAATATTTATTTACAAAGATTTGTTTATTATTTCATTCATTGATTCTGCTGTGTCATATTATCAGTAATACACCAAAAGTGCTTGGAAACGGTCATGATAGGCTCTACTATTATTCGCCTACTAAATGGGTTAGGCTAACCTGCTCTATTGGTCCAGGATTGATAATCTAGGTAATGAACTGAAAAAAATATGTAATCATTTGCACTATTTATCGAATCGGAGCGAAGCTCCTATTATTTGACTCGATAGAGAAATGTTCATGATTTCACCATCGATTTTAGAATTTTAAAGTTTTAATCGAATCTACACGAAAAATACGTCGTGACGGATTCAAAATAATAAAAAAGTTTAAAAATATTTTCTCAATGGGAAATCCCACGTTAAAATTTTTTGCACGCTTTTTGTTTGAATTTTAGAAAAAAAATGATTTATTTGAAGTTTGCATTTCCCCGCTCCAATATGCTGCTAGCATTGGTTTCACTTTTACGAGTACGGCTACCTAGTATAAGTGGGACATATTAATAGGATAAAAATCTCTAGGTTCTCCACACTGTACATTAAGTTTCAAATTAACAATGTGGCGAAAGTTTCAAACATTCAACCTCTTAGCTTCCAGTCACAGAAATATAGGTAAAACTTTAGACTACATGACAACTCAGCTGCATCCGCATCGATCAAGATATACTTACTAGTATCAAAGTAAGAAAAGCGCATGTCTGACAGAATGATAATATAATACAATGGTACCCAATGGGTAAGATGTGATATCAATTTAAAAATCCCTTTGCGGAAGGCGGAGGTAGATGTCATCGGATCGAAGTATGGGATAGGCGAACTCGCCATACCCTTGTGCAGCGAGAGTGCGTATACTGAATCCCTCTTTATACTGTGCCATAAGGGTTGCTTATAATAAAAATTGTTTCAAACAAAAGTTGTAGAGATATTCTAGGAGTACAATTAACATTAATTACAGTTGCAATTAACCCTTAGGACCAATGGTTGGTGCTATCAAAAAAGTTTACTTAGACAAGTTTTAGACCCTTGTCTAATGAGTAATAAAAAATGAATTCGATATCTTATATACTAAGAAAGTTATAGCAAAATTTCACTTTTTCATAAAGAACCCCCCCCCCCCATCTGATTTTGCCTATTAACGTACTTGACTGTGATTTTGAAAGTGATCCTTTATGCACCACGCACATTACCTAATTCCCCAGTGCCATTATAGAATGCCATGCTCTTAATTCCTATTGAAATTTTATACTTTATATTTTGTCTCATTTCAGTTAAATCTATTTGAATCGGAAATTGAGTCACTTTTGGTCGGAAAAAAGAAGCGATTAGATAAAGACAAACAAGACAGGATGGAGGACCTTAAGGTCAAGTTAGAAAAGCACAGGTTTCATATTAAAAAACTAGAAACGCTGCTACGGATGTTGGATAACATGTCCGTAGAAGCTAGTAAGGTTAGAGAAGTAAATATTTTTTTACTTGAAATTTTACTGTTTAAGGTTTTGATTAGTTTTTAAGCGCACACTTTTCCATTGTATCCAACCCTGATCCCACACTATTTCCAATCTAATGCTTCCTTTACCCTACGCTCAACTAACCATATAATTCGCAATCTTTCACAATACTCGCAACATTCAACTCCAATTGCATGTATTTAGCCATATATACATAGATATTAATTTAGTACGTAACTACCTATATTGTTTCGTTTAAATCGATAATTACATATACCGTTTAAGCCGTATTTTTTTTAAAAAGTTAGTGATTTCCATGGCCACCAGTCATGAACCACAAAATGAATAATAACATCTATAGGCCTTCTTCACTAGACTGTTTATTTTCATTATAGAACAGATAGGTCTGGTCGGTAGTACCGTGCGAGCAGTCGCATGCCACGGGCCAAGGGCTGGGCAGACAATTATGATCCTTCAAGCTGGTGTATATAGGCCTGCAGTATCCAATAAAGTGTCTGAACACCAGGCGGATGAGCAGTGCGACCGCGAGTGCTGGACAGAAATCGGCTCGACGATGAGATAGGGTTTATGTGAATATCTGAAAATACTGGTATTTGTTCGTGATTTGCAATTCAATTTTTTTAAACAGCTACTAATTTTTTTTATTATCATTTTTGAAATATTGATAGAAACCCGACACCTATGATGGGAGAATAATTTGAAAATGGTGATTACTGAAATCGGAAGAAAAGATAGCGGTTGCAGGATCTTGAACATTCCAAATGGGTTTAAGAATTCTTTATGTCAACGTTCACCTTACTATCCAGTTTTAATATTTCTATATAAGGCCATATACAATGGCAATGGCTGTATTCGTAGCATTTCTTGGCCAGTCCCAGGATGTTTAATGTAGCCTGTGAATGGTTGTAGTCTGGACGTACCTTCCTTGACCGCATTTTAACGGAACGTGTAACTCAACTGTTAAGGCCTACATTATTTTGATATTTGGGGTTCATTTTAGTACATTTGTTTCTATTATTTTTTATTGTAACTGTTTTTTTTATTTCAGATAAATAGTATAAAGGATGATGTTGAATACTATAGAGATTCTTCGCAAGATCCTGAATTTGAAGACAATTGTTACATATATGATGAATTAATAGGTCTTGATGATATAGAACTATCTGTTCTTCCATCGTCGGCAACGACGGATAGCAATAGTAATGGTTCAGGAGGAGTGTCACCTAACAGCATTACTTCTGGTTAGTTAACCTTTTTTTAATCAATATTGAATTCTCTTGTGTCTCATGAACAAATTAATAGGTTAGTCATGCCATATCATCATCATCTTTTACTTAAAATCGGCCACTTCTGAAAATTAATGCTGTATTCTCCAGTATAATACAAAAATTAGTTATGAATGTCATCTAGTAGAGTTTTTTATAGGCTACAAAATAATTTTAAATATCCGATTCAAAAGCGACAGATCCCATTCGTACATTTAAAATCTGAATTTAAAGAAAAATGGCATTTTTTATTTGGCATATTCATTCTCCATATTACTTGATCTGACAACATTGAACTTTAGTGGGCTCTGTCTTAAATTAAACAGTACTTCCTTCTCCAAAAAATCCAACAACGCACTTCTCGCAGAAGCATGGAATCACCTGCCTTCAGGAGTTATTGCTCTTACTACAGGGAATATGTTTAAAATCATACTCGATAAACAAACATCTTGCCACTGACTGCTTATTTCCTTGTTATAATGAAATATAATTACTGATTCACAAAGTTTCGCACAGATATAATCAGCTATTAGCTGCCTGTCTGTAAATTAGTAATAATAACATGAAAAAATATTGAAACTAAACCGGCTTTTTCCTGGCAGTTCTGACACAAACTCGGCATCCTCCATAGATTTGAAACAAAGGCAATATTTGGGTTTTAAATGTATATTGGTATTTAACAAGTACATAGAGGCCAAAATCGCCAAGATATTCATCGGTTATTAATACAACTCGGCTTTTCCGTTTCTTGTGTCAGTTTCCTTTTCATGGTTTTTCCGTTCTTAAACCAGCAGGTAAAAGATTCACTCCGTCCGGTTTTGTGGTGGACCATTTTTGATGCCAAAATATACGAAACAGAAAAATCCCAACCCCTATCACAACTGCCTTGCCTCTTACAAATATTTATCATAAAATTATTTCTTTCTCCCGTTTTTTCTAGTTGCTTCAGTGCGCTTGACAGCAGGACATAATTCGGTTGTTCTTTTGTTTATTTTTTTGCTCGCTTTTGCCGTTTCGCAAAGGCGGAAAGTTCTTGACGTGGGTGGAAAAAAAATATTTGCGCTGTATATTGTCGGCATTTGTGTGTCTCACATACTAATCAGTTTAATTTCGATTGTGCGAGCATTGTCAACGACGCAAAACAATCAATTATGTATTTTCTTTCTTAATTTTTTAGCAATTGCAATTTGATTTTTGCAGGTATAAGTCCTTTTTTAACATATTCTGGTACGAGTCCTGGGACTTCACCTGTTTTAAATATGCACAATCATTCAACAGAGTCTATAGAATGCAATGACAAAAAGAAAAAATCTGAATCAGAAAATAGCAAGGTATTGATTTTTTAACTATTTATTTACATTTTACAGTTTTATTATTGCTAAATTTCATTACATCATTAAAAAGAGCACTAATTATTATACTATAGTATAAAATAATACTATTGAGTGTAATAATTATTACGTAAATAAAAATCACGAGGGTATATAGTATTTTTCAATGTTCGTAATTGTTGATATTTGTTTTTTTTATGTATTATTATCTTACTCAAAAAAAACATGTTTTTGCGAGCAAACTGTCTTTATTTTTGTTTATTGGTAAAATCCATAAAATTGTGATTATTTTTATTTAAATTTATTTGGAAATAAAAAAAAAGACCCGTCTTAGGAACAGCATTTTTTATTAAAGCTGCCGAGAAATTTATAAAGTTATTTTAGTTTCTTCGTTAAAATAGTTCCTTCAAACAAAACTTATTCATTCTTTCTTTCATTTGGTTATGCCAAAACTATCGTCAGTGGTATTAACATTCATTTAGGGTGTAATTTTTGTTTAAATTTATACCAAACTCGAAAGGAAACTCCGTTTCATATTATGTCTTAAAAAAATGTAGCAAATTATGAATGCTTATTTAAATAATATCTCTTTAACATTCGACATCATCGAATTAAAATATCTCTAGCATGAACCCGCTTACCACATAAAACAAATATTTCTTACTTTGTTATTTTTATTTTTTGTTTAAATTGTAACTTAGCATATAACCCGAGTTGCTACCAATGATGCAATACTCAAGATGTGTCTATTCACTTGTCATCTTTCGATCCTTCTCGCCTGCCTCATAGTTGCCTCTTCGTCAGCTCCTTCAAACCCAGCCCAGTATGAATTATAAATATGATATGTTATCCGACTATCTTTTGTTTCATTATTTAGTTTTTTTTTTAAATTTACTATTTTCTTAAGGAGTAAACAAATCTAGTAAAAATTAATACTGCAGTTAATTATTTTGCCTTGGACGATAAAAAAATGTGAATTCAAATTTATGTAATAAGTAAGCTGCTTTAGTTGTGAGTGCAATTATTATTGAACTAACCGGCTAAAATGTTTATACTAGAATTACCGCAAAAAAATTATAAATAAGAATGGTGATAATTTGTTTAGTATTTAAAGGTTCATAATTAGTTTTACTTACTACCTACTCAATACTCAATATTCAATTACAACAACAAAATAAATGATTATTCATTCTTTCATAATAATATGTAAGTTATTATTTTAAATTCGAGTGTTTTACCTAAATCATTAATTTCAGCCTGTAAAACCTTTGGCGGTGCGAGCGGTTAACAACAGTGTAAGCAGTACGTCAAATAACAGTTCCATATTAAATAGTTCATCGACGTCAATCAATAGGTAAAATATTGTTGTATTAATTATATATTATTTAATAGTGACTTCCTTTTTTTATGTATACAGTTATGCACTTCTTACCTTTTTTCTTTCGATTCATATTCGTTTGTAACTTTTTATATGTGATCAGACAATTCCATCATTAGAAATAAATCTACCTGTCAGTTCATACTAATGTTGGAAAATGGTGCAATTTGATGTTTGGATTCTGGACCAAAGTTTTCAGTAATTACTACCAATCTATATTCAAGGGGTTTGCCTCACTTAGTATACCAGTGTCTTGTCACACATTTTTCTTACATTAACGATCGACATGGCTTTGTGCTGGTCCTAAATTACATGTATTTAACAATTCAGAAAATTTAACCAACTTAACATGTCATTTTAGGGATAATTATTTTCTGGACAATGGTTCGTTAATAGGTAAAATGAGAATAGGATGTCGGGAATGCGGGTGGGGATTTTTCGAAAAAGTTTAATTTTGCCATAACTTTCTTAGTATATAAGATATTGAATTCATTTAAATTTTATATTATTCCTCAGATAAGGGTCTAGAACTTATCTCGGTAAACTTTTTCGATAGCACCAACCATTGGTCCTAGAGGTGGGAAAAAGTGGTTTTTCAACATTGAAAAAATCATACTTTCCTTAATAGGAACTGGATCAAATCAGTTCAACATGTTAATTGTAGGCCTATAATTTTCCTACAATTTTTGATATGAGCAACCCTTTCAGCACAGTATAAAGAGGGATTCAGTATACCCGCTGCGCAAGGGTATAGCGGATTGAGGTGGCAGCTCATGCAATGTTTGATAAAAGTTCGTACAATTGGAGTTCGCCTATCCTCTAGTTCCTAGATACTCAACCTGTGGCCCGCGGGCCGCATACGGCCCGTCTAGCTTTTTTGTGTGGCCCTAAACACATTTATTATCAGGGACTTGATTTACAAAATCTGGCATTCTGTATTTCGTATATCTTGAGATTTATTTTGACTTTGACGTACAAATAGTGACACCCAAAGAGGATTATCGTTTCATATTTTTTTCGTCACACCAGTATAGTATTACGGCCCGCGTAGCTTTACAAATATATGTATGTGGCCCGAAGACAAAAAAGGTTGAGTATCGTTGCTCTAGTTCGATCCAGTGAAATCTACCTCCGCCTTCCAGAGTGACGAATGGGATATTTTTTCCAATTGTGAAAAAACAATTAACGCCGTATACTAACATTGTCTATTTTTCAACAGCATCAATTCTAGTGCATTAAGTGTGCAGACTAGCATGGTGATCGCGGGTCTTGCGGGTGGCGGGGTTAACCCCGACAGTCGAACGGGTATGGTTACCCCCAATATGTCCTCCAAAATGGCCCTGGCTTCGTCAACGCCGAGTAAAAACCTCCAGACGAATTCTATACACCATAATGCACATTCCTACAACAACACCGGTGAGTACTCTTGTTTTTTTTATTGTAATATCCAATGCATAACTCACATTTATTTGAGCCGTTACACAGAGGATTCATTTGAAATTTGTTGCTCTCGTAATTTCAGTTAAGAAGGATTTATTTATGATCGTGCGGACAAAGGCAATTTGTACTATGAAAATTACACGCAAAAGCCAAAGCAGTGCTAAAAAGTAAAGTAAAGTTTGCTATGAAACTGCTTAGGATTTTGAATATTGCAATAAATTAAGTGTGCGTGCGATGCGTAAAACTCGATATTTATGCATATTTTATAGATATCAAGGTCAGAGACAGATTAATCACCAATAGATCATATAGTATAAAGATTGTAGCTAGCTCCATGAGGGTAGCGTATAATAATTTTAAAAATCATCTGCTGCTTAACACACTCAGTGCCGATAACGGGTTATACAAATATAGGTGCCGTTTCCGTGTAAAACCGTTACTGTCTTAATGCATTTCTATTATTTAAAAGTGGCATGTCGCGTATACCTGAATTCATGAAAAGCATTGAGATTAATCATCTTTTTTTTTCATTTTAGTTTTAAAGTTTGATTGGTTGACCATTAATTGCATTTGATGCGTTGCTCACTCCGGTAAGGGTTTGCATTGAGTGAGCATTTACGTTGTATTAAAATAAACTTTGACGGGGTGTGAGGAGTAGCAGAATCACAGCATATTTTTTCCCCTCAATCACCCACACCACACCACAATGCGTCGGAGAGAGATATCGCTATCGTTACGTTCGGTAACTCAAATAACCTTTTATTAAATATAAGCCTTTTATTACGCACTTGAGATATAATACCAAAGCAGTAAGATTATTTTGAGGAGAATAGTTTCTGCACAATCGTACAGCGCAATTAACCATATAAAACTGTTTAAACCGAATAATCTAGGGCTCCGCACAAAAGGAAGAGCGTGCAGTTCGACTGGAGAGTGTATAGTGACTGCGAAATTATCTTTCTTGCGGCACGGTGGAGATAGATTCATGCTTACTTCTTTTCATGCTTCATGGCTACGCCATACACAGTGATAAGAACTAGCTACCTTGGAAATCGTTGACCAAGATTAGGCTCAGAAACGGTCAAGAGGGATAGGAAATATTAACGATGTATTATCCTTAGAATTAGATGTAAAAATGTACGTATTTAGTTTGCGGAGTACACGGGGCACAGCTTGTCGGTTGGCAATGGGCAAAACTTTTCCAGGGTCGCAATTTTTTATTTTAAAATATTTGAAATATCCGTCAAAGGTCAAGTAATGCAAAATAACTTACCGATTCATTCATTTTGTATGTATTTTACATCTAAAAAAACACTTATGCTATCTAAACTAAAGTTTCCTTACTCAAACTTTTATTCATTTTCGTATAAATTTGGACGATTTTATATACTAATTAATATGCATAAGAAATACTTTTCACACATTTTAAAAAGTCTCACTTTTTTTTATTACACTCTTGTGAAAAAAAAAATGACTCAAGAATGACCAATGAATTTACCTCAGATAAATTCAATGATGAATTAGAGTACAGTTGTATTCTTCATAAAATTCTACGTAGATTACTTATTTCTTGTTAGCTCATAATTTTATTACGTGTATATTTACCAAAGTCGAGATGTATTTGATGAAACCGCTGTTTCCATACATTATATCAGATTCAAACTGCCTTAAATGCATTTTGAAAATATTTAAGGTTAATTATTTATAAGGTCATAAGCACTATGATATTCTTTGTTGGATACACATTCTGGGTATACTATAAATATTGTTCTTCCTGTGGTGGCTTGAGAAGCTGAAGGGTGGGTTGGCGTCCCATCTAACTTCTTCATACAGTGCCCATGTAGTTGGGTGTTTTTATCGAATGTGAATATTTCTCTCAATTTTGCAGGTCATAGTGAGGCTTTAATATTTTGTATGTCTCAATGAGGTCCCCTCTATCTCGCCTCTCTTTTAATGTCTGTAGATTGAGAATTTTTAGTCTCTCCTCATAGGCTTTACTCTTTAGGCCAGTAGGTATTTTCGTAGCTCTTCTTTGTACCCTTTCTAACATGTCAATGTCCTTCTGAGAGTATGGGCTTCACGCTTGAAATCCAAACTCCAATATCTCACATATCACATATGTTTTATATATATTCAGGAATAACTGCGGGGTCATGTGGTGGAGGGCTTTAGTAATAAGGTACAATGAGGAGTTTGCTTTCTTGACTATTTCTGTAATATGCTCTTCCCATTTCAAGTTGTGAGACATTATTATACCAAGATCTTTTTGTGTATGGACTGGTTCGATCTGCACATTTACTCGGAAGTACTGATTTCGCGGGTTGTTACTACCGATATGGAGTACCTTACATTTTTCAGTGTTAAGATTGATCAACCATTTGGATAACCATTCATGTAAGCGTTTCAAGTCATCTTTCATATTATTGGCTGCTACTAATGGTTTACCAAAAAACTGTGTCATCGGCGAAAAAGGATTCAATAAAGGATTTCAGATCAGCGATATAAATTGAGAACAGTATCGGTCCTAGCCCAGAACCTTGCACAACTCCGCTCTCGACAACAAATGTTTCAAAAAGGATCTACGACTAATCCATTCCTTTAATTGTACTCGTATTCCAATTTGCTCAAGCTTTGCCACAAGGCGTTTGTTTGACTTGTAAAAATTCACGGCCGGTGATTGGTTCATTTAAATTTAGTAATTTCTTTTCCAGTTGTACCAACCGCATAATTATTTAATCGTAGGCTATAAACTATAGCAAGAGAGGATATCCCATGCGACCTCAGATGGACATGCCGCGTATCGCTTGGACGGGATATCCCATTGCGGCCCTTAATATGTCAAGGATTCATTACGATATCAAGTAGCTCTTGAGTTAAAATCCAATAAAATTGCTAGGATATTGATGTTTAAATCATAAAGCTACGATTTCTAAGGATGCCAAAAAAAATTGTATTTTCACAAAAACTTTTTGAATTTTGGTTCTAAAAATATTCACTAGGTAGCAAAAGAGTACTTGGCTGCGTAGATTTGATGGAAGCGGTGATTGCTGTAAGTTTAATTATTATAATACCTATCTGCTCCTTTGTTTTTATTTTATCAAACTAGTGAGGTTTACCGTTAAACGTATCGGGTTATTAGTTGAACAAAATGCTACTAGCTGTAATGCAGGATGAACTTAAAGTAAAAAAAAATCCTAAGTTATCCGTTTAAAATTGGTACCGACTAAATTGGACTTTAATTGGATTTAAATTGGACTAATGGATTGGTAAATTGGACTTTTGTTCACTTTTGTGGTTTCGATTTTTAGTGGAAGCTATAAGTGTAAACCAGTTCATGAACCGCCATGATAAATTTCTTGAATCTAGGCCAATCGCTAGTAACTGAGAATAAGATATGAGCATATCAGCTAAATAGCTGCTTGCTCAGTGAATAATAATAATAACAATAACGTACCCAAAAACTTTAGATTATTTACACATACAAATGAGCAAATATATCAGTACTACAGGTTTGCCTTTGAATGCAGTTTTTCAGCTATCAGTTTGAAAGACCATTTAATCCGTCCGGTGTCCTGCCCGCGCTGACACAGGCCTGACAGCGATGAGTGTTTTACCCCCCCGCTTATATGCAGGCTAGGTGGTAATTATTAGTATAGACCGATAAGTCAAACTAGCATTGTATGCAAGGTAATGGTGAGAATCATTTCTGAAGGTCTCCATAACTTCCTATCGGAAAACAAGGTGATTAATAATGAGCAGCATGGTTTTGTTCCCAAACGTTCAACGGTGTCAACTCTTCTCCTATGCTTTGAGCGATGGTTAAAGAACTGGGACGCTGGGAAACGAACAGATGTCATCTATCTGGATTTCGAGAAGACGTTTGACACGGTGCCAATTAAGCGACTTATATATAAGCTCGAGCAACTCGGAGTTCACGGAAAGATTCTTCGATGGATCACAGACTTTCTTACCGGACGAACATTCCAAGTTAGAATCGGTGACTGTCTCTCTGAAATCAGAAATGTCTTCAGTGGTATGCCCCAGGGTTCGGTGCTGGACCCAATTTTATTCATCGCGTTTCTCACCGATCTACAAGCTGTCAAGTAGCTTTTTTGCAGTTGAAATTATGGAAAGCACAGATCTAGGCTCATGAGCATAGCTGCCTGCGTAGTATCAATAATAATATTAATAATAACAATTTTTGAGACCTTCGTGCCACTAAAAGATGAAGAAATAATACATACTGTGAATTTGACGCACAGTTATCTGGTTGTGTTTACGGAATACTTGTAGGATTTTGTAGATTATTACAAAAAAAAACGCAAGTACAGTCTATTATTTTTTATATAATATAAATATATATTTTTTCAATTTTCCATGAATACAACATAATGTATATAGGAATGAAATTAAAATAAAATAAACAAAAAATATCTCTCTATTTAAATAGACTTGAAAATTCTATACAATATGAACACTTTTAAAAATCCTAAACTAACAATCTCTACTATCACTGTCCTTTGACCGTCAATTTTTGCTTGTAAATTGATGCTCTCGAAAAACAATCATAGCCGTTTAGATCACACCGAAAGCTGGTCGGATAATGTAGATATTTAAAATTAAAGTCAACAATTTTTTTATATGAAACATTGGGGCGCGATCATATCGTGTCGTACCGACGTGTACAAGTATAGTCCGATTGGGAGAGCAGTCGAATTATTAAATTCCATTTCAGCTGAGATTGATATCTTTGTCTGTTCGTCCAATAGGATTGAAAATCTGCAATTTTTAACGTGGTATTTTTCATGATTAGTTCTAGTTAATTTTGTTTTTTATTTTATAACGAAACATATATTTTATAACATATATGTTTTTTTTTCTTTTATTAGTTTAATTTTTTACTTTAATTGTAATGTGTACACGGGGCAACCTGTTCAATAAATAAATATTCGAATTTCAAACATATGACAGCGCGGCTATTGGAACGTTTTAGTTTTTGCTGGCCAGTTAAAATTAATATAAACTCATCTATTAGCGCAAATAAAAATATGTAAAAGAATGTTCAGTGCCACGTTATAATTATTATATATTGAAATATTATGTCCGTATTTAATTATTTATTGTGGTTACCCAACAGAAATTGTACATAATACGTAAAGACAATGGCATAAAAAAGAAAAATATTAATATATATTAAACAAATTTAAATAAAATGAAATAGGCCAATTTATACTTTGATTATTTATATACATATATTGAAAAAAATAAAAAAAAAAACTGGGTTAATACACAACTAAAATAGGAATAAACTAGGAATATTGTCCGTGGTTTTGTGCATTCGTATAGAGTTTGTATTGGTGTTGGTATAATAGACAGCGTTGCGAAACTTTTGCCGAGTTGTTATAGAAAGTTCAATTTGGGAGAAGTTCGTATTAAATGAATCACAAATTTAGTAAAATAAAGAGGGGGGGGGGGTTGTTTCATTACTAACAGGTGAACGTGCCTTTAATGACGCCCGTAGAGCACGGCTCTAAGACAACAATGTATGGAAGCAGGCGATATTAAATGATAGCTACAGGTGTCATAGATTTTTTTAAAACCATTGTCAACCGTAAAAAATATTTTTTAAAGCTGTTTTATATTTTAATGCCTCTCAAAAATTGATCAACATTTAAGATTATTTTATAGCTATCAATTCTATATCTATTAGAAATTTTAGTTTTTATTGTTTTTATTATTTCATTCCATTCAAATAAATAATGTTTCTTTTTTTGGGTTTTTATTTTTAAGAACATTTAATAAAAGGAAGAATTTGATAAACAAACATTTAATTTTTAAAAAAAATCTTGTGTCATTTTAACAGCTAGAAATAAGCAATCATATATTCAGCATTTAATTTTATTTAAAGTTTCTAATAAATTAATAAAAAACATTTTACTTTATTGCTGGGATTAGAATGGAGTTTTTTGTTTAAGAATAAGTATATTAAATTTCAACTATAAATCGACTAAAAATAATAATTATTAATCGTTAATAATAAAAAATAAATATAATTCACACAGATTAGCATTTGTAGTTTGATAGAGGAATGCTATATAAACAGCACACTTCTGCTTTATTCGGTGAAAGGCGACTATTTTTAGGTAGATTTCCAAAGGAAAGCTACCTATTGCGATGGGTACCATGTCATGACCTCCGGAAAATATCGACATATCTTCGCGTATAACATCCCCTAGAACCCAAAACCACCCTCAGTTAAAATATTTATAAATCTATCTATATCAAAGTTCGTTAATGGACAAAATCAGTTCAGAGGGGCGGGGGGGGGGGGGGGTTCGAAAGTTTTTTTTTTTTCATATATAATACATCAAATTTATTTAAACTTTGTATTAAACCTTACCATTTTTGATAGTTGATACTGGGGGTGTGAGAAATTGGTTTTTCAAAATTCAATAAAAAATCATACCTCCCCTAATGATCAAATCGTTGAGGTGCGAAACAAGTTGAGTAATATTTGATGCAAGTTTCGTACAATTGGAGTTCGCCTACCCGCTACTTTTAGATCTAGCGAAATCTGCCTCCATAACCAAATAATTTACGCGTCTATTTCGGTTTCGAGAATCTATATTCGGCGCTTGCGGCGTTATTTTCGTGGGTACGAAATACGCGGGTACTTTTCTACTTTCCGACCTTCGTGGTAAAATGAATGTTTTGTTATCTATACGCAGAAACGAAATTGCTTTAAATTTTGTATTAAGGCCGATTTTGTTTTTGCCTCCTTTCGCGGAAGGCCAGGTCAAAAGGGGGGGGGGGGGGGAACGGTTCGCTAATTATATGTCGGGAAGGAGCCAAGTCTGACTGCCAATCGACCCTAACCTTAAGCGCCATCTCTTTTCCTTATGATGGCACATTCGAGTCGATTGGCAGCTCAGACTAACTCTACGGTTGTACTAAACTTGTACATTTTAATTTTATATTTTCGTTTGTAATTATAAGTTTGGACTTTTTCAAAATTTAAAGCCTTTCAAAATATAACGATTAATATATACTAGTAATTTAAATATAAAATAATCATTATGCAAATATGTTATGTTCGTAAAGTAATGTCGGTGGCAAAAAGATTATTGATTACAGCGTGTGTTCGTTAGATGGGTAAAGATTGATAAGAAACGTAAATATGTCACATTTCTAGGTTAATTTTATTGAGGCATTTCAATAATTGTATCGGAAAAAAATAGACACGGTATGTGAAAATAAGCAAACCGTTAAAGTTTAAAAAATCTTGTTTTCAAATTGTATAATTCATCGCCGAGCCCTAATATAACTTACCTGGCATCAGCGCGCGCTTACGCACGGTGTGTTATAGACGCGACACGCTTTTGGTAGCGAGCGTTTGTCGCCGTCCCTAGCGCAAACGCGCGAGCGCACTAACGCAGCAGTGGACTAGTTGCGAGTGGACTCGTGTGTTGCCATTAGCCATTATTATTATTACTGCTTACGATCTAATGCAAGATTAAACTTGACTTACGAATATGTTTTAAAAATTTCTTACAATAATATTACTTATTCTAAAACTTAATACTATTGACTGCTGGCGATTACCAGACTAGAACCATAAACCTGGATTCCCCCAAAAGGGAAGAGGGACGGTGTAAACAAAAGTGGTGCTGTTTCTTAGGACGAAGAAGACACGCATACACGCGAATTTTTTTACGCGCTTCCGGGAAGCTCCTCGGGAGGGGCGGCCCCGCTAAGGCGGTCCATTTTATCACCCAGTTCTTCACGAACGAATAACTCTAAAATAAAGTAAAAATCGCGTCGTGGGCCTGTGGCGTGGCCTCCAAGATCGTGCGATTTAACACCGCTGGACTATTTTTTGTGAAGTCAGCCGGACACGATTAACGCCTTGGAAGAGAATATTCGGCGCGTTATTGCTGACATACGGGATTGCTTGCTGCCAAAAGTGGTTGAAAATTGGGCCTCTCGGCTGGAATTTGTTCGAGTCAGCCGCGGCGGCCACTTACCCGAAATCATTTTTAAAACATAATGGCAAACCCTTATCTTTATAATAAAACTAAATTCTTAGCCATAATATCAAATTATATGCGTTTTATCTCTTCTTGAAAACCACGCCTCTAAAATCATCGCCTCGCCTCCATCGCCTCTCATAAAACTGTCAATGGTCACATCGACTGCTCGGATCTTCTGGGGCTCAGATTTCCGGGTTCTATCTAGACCTACTCGCCAGCGTGAGACATTCCATCTGTCACGGTTATGCGCAGAATTCATATATACATCGAGCATGTAAGCTTTACAAAAGCATGTTGAGCGACATTGCTACCTTCCCTGCATTCATAAAAGTGTATTTTATATTCTGTATTATTTTTTGTAAATTCCTCAACCCCTTCTACTCCCGAATCCCAACCTCGTTCCCGAATGTATTTTTCTATTTTAGTAAGTTTGGAGGAAACTGTCATTGGCTATGTTTTGATTGTTTTTTATAGAAGTTATACTTCTTTGCGCCCGTTGTACTCATTGGGATGGGATGTTGGTCGAGAAAACGCGTTAGGAGTAAAATCCGTAGAGTGGTATATTTATATACTTTCGTATAATTTATATTAATGAAGTGACTTATAATAATATATCGAATAACAGAGAAAAATGTGTTATATTTCATTTATATATCCTGTGTGTGTGAGTGGGTGTGTACGAATGGCCAAAGAAGTATTGGGTCTCAGACGCAGACCCAATTTTTTTACTATTGTAATTTTATTTGTATATCAGCTGTTGTTTCCTGAAATAAATAAATAAATAAAATCACGAGTTGCGTGTATACGGACAGGCCGACCCCGACAGTAAGCGAGTAGAGCGATGAGAGCGCCACCAAAACGGTCGCTTCTATCGCGACGTAGTTACTCCGCGCCCCCGGTCCGCCTACGCGCCGCCCCGCTGCCGCCAGTCGCTGGCGCGCAGCGACTAGTCTGCCGGCGACCGCAGTGCGCGCAGTCGCAGTCGCTCGCACGGCGCGCGCGCATCCCGTCGCCCGGACCGCCATGCGACCGAAATGACACAAGCCAACGGTAAGCGGGCATTGTTCAATCGGCGCACCTGCTCGCGAGAGTGCGCTCGCTTAGAGTCGATTCAGTGCCAGTTCTGGTGGGGTTTTAGGTTTACCTTCCGTCCCAAAGCCGATCGATCATCATTTTTATAATTGGCGAAAACAAATAAAGGGCGTCTCAAAAGCGCGATCAAAACCTCTAAATAGTTTCCTAAAGATGACCAGATCAGAACTGAAGAATTTTAATACCGTGCGTTCGACTTCCGGCTCGGAGGTTGCGGGTTCGAACCTGCAGTCGTCACGTTTTTATCTCTTTAATACCGTCTCTAGTCTTTGGTACGACTCAATAGGAATAAGTAATAGTACATTTTATCTTCAACGCGCGACCTGAGGGCGATTTCGTCACTCTCCGACTGAAGTGCAGAAGTGGGTAGATAAGTTCATGGCATAATACGGCTAGCTCGAAAGTGAGAGAACCGATCCTGACAACTAGAAGGAAAGGGACGTCGCACGCAGGGATTGGGGAGGGGAGGGTATCGTATTTGGCCGATGTATGCGTCCAAGATGATTTCTCTAGCTTTTATTATTGTAAATACGTTTATTTTTATTTATTGTATGCGCCGTGGTGAAGAATATTCGGGGCGGAGACAAATCAAAGATCATAAAAATCAGTCCAGCCGTTCTTGAGTTATAACTAACCCGACTTTGTATTGATCATAATTGAATGCACACAAAAAATTAATACATTGATCCGTGTTTCGTCCTTGAAATTCGTGTTTTGTTTGTTCTTATATATACAACAACTGCGCCCTTATAAATGGGTTTTTCTTGCACTTAATACAATTTACAAGAGGCAGTTTCTTCGTCAGAAGCTACTTACCACAATTGTAAAAAATAATCACACGAGGTTAGGTTAGAATAGACTCGAAATTCACGACCACGCGGCCCTATACTTGGGCTTTCTTTTCAAATGCATTAAACGCTGACGGAAAGTGTTGAATAGATTAATAAACTACATAATTACATCAAAATATTATTTTCTATGTTACAATTTTATATATATAAAAAAAAACTCGAAATCGACGGAGCGCCGTTCCCTCTGGCCGGCCCTGATGATGCGGTCCTGTTCTTCATCGGAGGCTTCCTTAGACCCCTTCGAGTCCGGCCCATTGTTATAAAAGAAATCTCAGATATCCTCAAGATACATTGTAATGTTTTTTTTGTCATTATTATAATAAAATATTTACCTTGTAATTAAAAATCAATTTTAGGGAGTGCATTTTGAATTAACCGTTTTATGACATCTAATTCGCTTAAAATAAATTCTTCTTAATTTCAGTTTTTAATTAATTTATATTGTCGCGGGTCTAGAAAATTATAATTTTAATTAAATAATTAATCGGTACTTCGGTTTGCAATGGTTATATTGATAAGAATCAATTTGTTATCTGTACTTATAAATATACAAATGAAATATTATATTTTTACATATTCATCTAGTATTTAGTTATGGACATTCTGTTATTCCTAAAATTTCTTGACGACCCTACCCGCAAAATTCATTTCCGTCTGCTGAGTGTGAATATCTGAAAAATTGCAAAATTTGACTTTAAAGGTTTTCTCATAACACTGAGGAGGCATAATATTACTATAAGAATGTTTACATAACTTAAGTTATTTTTACAACCTGTTAGAAGTGGTCTATTTTAAGGGTTCCAAATAATAAATAAATTAAGTTTATTATGAAATCGAGAGATCGTGGCGTTGGACTATTAGCCCAAAGGTCGCGGGTTCGAATCCGCACATGGTCATACCATTTTTAATACTTTATGACCACCATCTCCCGTGAGTCTAGCACGGGCACATTTGGCCTAGTTGAGTACGGCCCAAAATAATTGTATATAACCTAGATCATAACAATTATTTAAAAAAAAGTTTAGTAAAAAAAATCGATCACAATTCAATAAAATTTTAAGTTTTAGCATTATTGAGGTTTTTATGCCTTATAATGAGGTGATTATACCTCTAAATTTATTAAATAGTTGTATAATTGCGTTGAAAAGTTATTTGACTTATATTTAATGATTGTTTTTTTAATAACGGCGTCATCCTCAAGTACAGGACCTCTTTAGAACCTTTATAAATATTATTATGCTATCCAGCACTTTATCAAATAATTAAAAAAAAAAACAATATTGTCAAAGATTGTGTCATTTATCTTTTCAGGCGATTTGCCGCTATTAAAAAACAATCATCAAATATAAGTCAAATACCTCTACATTTATTATATATATATATATTTTATTGCGTCAGCTGCAAGCGTGTGTTGTTTGCCTTAATTCCCTACAATACCGATGAAATTTAAAATTTAATGTAATTGTTATAAAAAAAAACAACTACATCTTGTTTTTTATTTATTTTTTTGATACAGTTCATGTAAAAATGAGACTTGACTGACTATTGAAAAGGGAACTTTTGAAATCATACAAAATTCACAGCTCTTCATGAACGTTTAATTTAATTAAATTTAAGGCGCCACCAGTCCCTAAAACGTGTTTTGTAACGTATTTTGGTGCATTTTGTTGAAGTTATTCCCAACAAATGGCTAAAACTAAAAATACCACAATATTATACATATATTAATTTAGTCCTTTGCTTAAAAGAAAAACGAAATACACCTTATTATAGTAATGAAAATAAATAAATAAGAAAGTGTTGTTTTTTTCTTGCGACGATTTTCTTTTAAGTTGTGTAAGTGACGCGAACTTAATTTTTCTTTCTAAAGATAGACAATATAATAATCTAGGACATTACTTTAAAAAAAAACATTTTTTTCAAATGATAATAATAATTTAAATACAAAAAACATGTTTCATCGATTCCAAATGAGTCGACGAGTATATCCGTCTCTTTTCTACACGTCAATGTTCGAATAAAGCCTACTCTTTCTAATCTCAAGGACAAATGCGTCCCGGGGCGCCTTAAAAAGGGGTACAAAGTTTTCAAGGTCAATCCCAATAAAAAAAACAGCTAATAGTCCTACGATTCCCAGTGTTATTTGTTAAGAAACTATATCAAAATTCTTTATGGTATTCGAGAAAAAAAATGTTGAAGTTTATATTTAAAACCTAATATATTTGTGTAAAACGAGTGTAAGTCCGCTCGACCTTGAGTTGCATTCACAATGTGGCGCAATATTATGATTGTTTTACACAAATTTAGTTTAAAACATAATTAATTTGGGTATCAAATATTTTTTTATATAATTTATTACTCGTAACAGGGAACATATACACCCCCTTAAATTTACGGGAATGATCTTGGGCAGATGATGGCAGATGTATGGAAATTTATTAGCAATTAAATAGTTTGTTGAAAAATATGCATGTCTTTTAGTTTTTTTTTTTTTTTAAAAGTAACCGCATATAGGCATTTTCAGCTTACGAGTATTTTACAATCATACGACTGTTGAATTCAGTAATGTCAGGTCCGATTTTATTATAAACAAAATTGTTATTTTGTTTGAATCTATTGTTTTATTATTGCGTATTAGAAAAAGAAATAAATATTAACCGCCATATCTAAATAGGTTATCGCTTCTTCCAAGGTACTAAGCAACGCCCAGTTAAGCCCCGATACCGCAGTTTAATAAATATGGTCTCCGTTGCAGTGCATTATATAGTTGCAATATAGCAAATTTAAATATAGGGTGATGATTTTAGAGGCGTGGTTTTCAAGAAGAGATAAAACGCATATAATTTGATGTTATGGCTAAGAATTTAGTTTTATTATAAAGATAAGGGTTTGCCATTATGTTTTAAAAATGATTTCGGGTAAGTGGCCGCCGCGGCTGACTCGAACAAATTCCAGCCGAGAGGCCCAATTTTCAACCACTTTTTGCAGCAAGCTGGGCCGTATGTCAGCAATGGTATTCGAGAAAAAAAATGTTGAAGTTTCTATTCTAAATCATGGAAAACAGATATTTTTCAATGGCTCCTCCCTCGGATAAGTACGTCACTAGGTCAGTAGGCCGCGGTCGTTCAAGATCGAGGTTAATGCCCTGCCGCGTTGTTCGAAACGCCCCATTAGGGCGGAGCTAAATGATCGCTGTCTGATATTACTGGTCCAACAGAGGTCGGTCTAAGAAAAAGGGGTAACTCCTTACTCCTTCTCTGCGGTTTTAAGAAGGATGCTATTTGTCGACAGATAATATTGATTTATACACCAATTTTATTACATAAATAATAAATTTGGTGATGAAAATTTTTCGCATTTTGTTACATAATTTCTTACTCTTAATAGGGAACTTGAACACCCCCTAAAGTTTGTGGGATTAACCTTGGGCCACCCTGTACATATATGTGTGCAAATACGCACTTGCGCACATATCTAAGGTCCGCTTTAGAAGTATAAATACGTTCGTTTTATAGCCGCAGTATCGTGGTGGTCCAGTGGTTAAGTCGTTGGACTATTGACCCGATGGTCGCGGGTCATAATCCGCACGCGGTTGTACCTTTTTTAACGCTTCATTACCGCCATCTCCCCTGACTCTGGAACAGGCATATTTGGCCTTGTTGAGTAGGGCCCAAAATAAATATATATTTATTTATTTATAAATATCGCAAATACAATTTATATTAGTACATATGTATTACTTTGTGGCGTTTTATTGATTTTCGAGAGAAGGAAAGTACAGTTTGTGTGATTTAGGCAAATGTCTGTATCGAGGTAAGACCGCGTGGTCTTACCTATTGCTATGACAGGTCATAGCAATTATTTTAAAAAAAATGATGTGCGTGTGTAAAATATATAGTTTTCTATAGCGATTATTTTCGATGTTTGAACTTAGTATACTAGTAGCGATATTTTATCGCCGAGCTAAATATATCGTGATATCGTCATTTTGCAAATATGCAATGCATTGCTTTGTCAATGGGTATAGTTATTGTAATCTATACGGAAGCAACAAAAAAAAAACCTTTTCTTAGCGGCCGTTTAGAAATTACGTAACGCTTTAAGGGGGCGGGGGGGGGGGGGGGGTTAAATATGGGTTACGTAACGCAAAAGGTCATAATAAACACAATAAAAGCAAATTTTCATTGCCACCGTCAACATTTGGTTCCCCACGGGGAATACTAAAATAAAGTATTTTTAAATGAACCGCCTTCATTTTTTAAATTGAATTAAATATAGTTTTTAATGGTTTATAAGCGTAAATACTAATTTAATTTCTTTTTGCGATCATTATTAATTTGCTTAACTATCTGGAATACCACCGTGGGCGTTCTCTCCACTAGTAGCCGGAGAAAGACGCCGTTTATGACCCTTGTAGGGCCTAGCTGTAAGACGCCGGGTTCTGATTGAATAGTTTACTACTACCAGACATGTTCCATATACACTCTTTTCCAAAACCAGCTGATTAGCTCTGCGATTACTAGCGGTCTGTTAGACCTCATGTCAAAATTCATCGTGGTTTCAGAGGAAAAAAGTGTAAACTATCGTTCTCGTCATAATTTGGTCCGCCGGGTCATTGACCGGCCGTGGTTGAGCGCAAGGCGCAAACGGAAGTGCGAAGTCAATAAAAGGGAATTTACACGGCGCGCTTTGATAATAGTAATAGATTTGGGCGTGAATTATTTTCGTGTATTTCAACACAATTCCTTACATGAATGGTCTTGAAACATCCTGTATAAACAAATGGTTTATTTGGTATATGCGTACGCCGCGCGTCGCTCGCCCCTCGTCACGCCATTGCATTGCGCTAAAATTGGCACAGGCCTGGAAGTTGTGCCTTGGCGCGATGTTTATCATACGATTAGGATAACCTGAAATACATGCTCTTTTTTATATAAAAAAAAAACATAATATTTATATCTCACATTCGTATGTTTTATATGTTTGTTGCTATAAATAACATTGAATTCTTTAAGAGTGAGTATTCCCTTCGCAATCAAAAACGGCCTGTTCCAAAATTTAATTATTTTTATTTATAAATCTACAGAGTGAACTTAAAGTCAGCAAATTTGACATGAAATTTAACTTTGTAAATAAAGCAAAAAAAAAATTGATCTAAAATGACAAAAGAAAGAGTCCCAAAAACATTTCAAAGTTTGGTCACCTAACACAGCACCAGATAGCGAACAACGGCCTTCTAAAGATAGACAATATAATAATCTAGGACATCACTTAAAAAAAAAACATTTTTTTCAAATGAATATAATCATTTAAATACAAAAAACATGTTTCATCGATTCCAAATGAGTCGGCGAGTATATTCGTCTCTTTTCTACGCGTCAATGTTCGAATAAAGCCTACTCTTTCTAATCTCAAGGACAAATGCGTCCCGGGGCGCCTTAATGTATTTCTATTAATATTTGAAAGCGCGTATAGCAGATTTCACGAAATGCATAGACTACTCGTCGTTTTTTTTTTAAACATTTCCATAGTTTTGCACATATTGTTTGCCAATGATTTGAAATTATAACATCCCGCGTAGGATATTCCGTTCGGTCAACAGCGTACTTCGCCGATCGGACGGCAACGCGTGGTCCGCGCGTTTTACGTACGGAGCTGAATGTGACGCTTTTAAAATGTACATATTTCGTAGGAACAAAGGTATGTGCGTAGTCACGTTTGCTTATCCGCACGTCAGATTTTCTATTTTCGTGTTGCAAAACGTACGATGACTCATGTTATCGTGATCGATGTATCCGGTACTAACTGGGCGATCCTCGTCTTCGTTCCCTTGGCTCTGTGTCACACGGGCATTTCTCCGGCCGCGGATCTTTGTCCTTGGATCGCTTTTGGACTCTCGCTAGGAACATGTACGAGTATGTTGGTGTCAGTTGACCTAGTAATGTTTTCGTTAGCGACATCTTATGCTTGCAATATTCACTGAAGGAATATAATTACACGGTCAATCGATAAGTACTATACCCTATTTATGAATGTGTTCATTTATACGACCCCTGCTTTCACCATCGCGGCTACCTTTTGAATCCAAAAATGTTTTTTTTTTAATTTTTGCTATGAACTCGATTGTCTTAGACCTAGATGTATACAATTATTTTGGGCCCTACTCAACTAGGCCAAATGTGCCCGTGCTAGAGTCGGGGTAGGGTCATTACCACCACCTCCCCTGGCACAGGCACATTTGGCCTAGTTGAGGACCCTTTGGGCTAATAGTCCAATGCCTTTACCACTATACTACTATAATCTACTATTACTCTTACATTTTTCCACGAAGACGGTGTCTTTTCTGCGGGTAAAACAATATCCATACACGCACAGAAAACGTTACACAAATGGGTACCATTATACGGTTTCGGCTGTTTTCTTCTTCATTCGTATGGCTCGTGTTGTCGGGGAGGCGCTATTGGGCGCAGTTCCGAATGCCTTATTGTTGCTTTCATGATGCGAGGGTTGTTCATTACAGGCAAACAATATCTCGCAACTCTTTTTTTTGTATGCTTGTCACGTAACTCAGTCGACAGTGTTGAGAAAAGCGCCATTGAATATTCTCAACGACGAAAAGTGACCTAAAAGGCCGTAAAAACTACAATACACGATTTTGGTTGTGAGCTCTCATACTGTTAGTTTTTGTTTATTATTGGTTATGTTTTATGACAATATTTTTTTTATTATTCACTATGTGTTATCTAGTGTCGTTTTTTTTTTATTGAATTAGAAATATTATAATACCAACTTCTAAGTCAGATTTCTGGATAGATTGGCAATATAGGTACCGAATCGTCTGTTATGTGTAGAAAAAAAAAAACAGTCAACATCCACAAGACCTACTCGTTTAATTTTGTTAGCCCGTTGAAATGAATGACATGGGCGGCAGAGATGGTATTTTTAGACGACTACAACAAGACTTCTGCCAAATTTCTGTCGCTAATTTGTAAATATGACGCTTTATATTCAAAACTGTTTATTTTACCATGACATCATATACAAAATGAAGCATAACTACGCATTTTTTGTAGTAATAAATACGTAGGAAAATTGTAAATTAATTCAAAAGAAATTGTTATATAAATATTATTTAAAATAATAGCATCCGGTTCGACGATTATTCAATTGCAGTCCACATACTAAAATTGTCATCAAATGTTTGCATACAATGTAGTAATAAGAATAATTATTATGGTTTGTTTCCACCATACAACTGATGCACCAGAAATCAAACTTCTTTAAATTCTCCGTTTAGAATAAAATATTCCGTGGACGGTATTGCTGTCGAACTCACCATGAATTTATTATGAACCTACATCAATTTACTTTGTTATTTAATATTTTTTAAATTGTTTGCTTTGTCAGATGTGGTGGAAAATGGCCCGGTGACGCAGTTAAACCACACGCAGGCACTACCGGCGCATCATCAGGTTGGTAACAATATTTACCTAGAAAAAAAGTAAATATGTACTAAAATCAATTTTTTTTTCCAAAATCACTTAATCTTTTATATTTCTTATATTTTGCCGGTAAAAAATAAATTCTGCTATAATCAGAAATAAATCTTTCGGGTCACGGTATAAGGAAATAAAATATTACATACGGATGGTCCGGATGGGTGATGATCCGGATGGATATGAAAAAGGCAGGGCCGGATAATCAAAGCGTCCGGATTTATAGATTATTTATTTAACATGGCAATACATTTATATTTTGTACCAAAAAAGAAAAAAGGATACATTATATTCATTAGATACATCACAATTACTGAATAAATTACATGTTTTTTAACCACTTAGTTATTAGGATCCATTTTTAAATTTTAAAGAAGATTTTATAGGTAGCATTGTGTATTTGTTTGGTAAAAAAGTATTTTTTTTTTATATAATTTCTCACTTAACGGGGAACATAACACCCCCTTAAATTTTGAGAACGGTCTCGAGACATCCTGTATAAAGGTATTTTAGAGTGGTATTTAGGTGGCTTTGTTGATTCTTTCTTTGTCAATAATACAATTTTTCTTTGCAGCCCGGCAGTTCGAGCGCGACGCCCCCGCCGACGTTAGGCGGGGCGGGTATCATCCCAGCGTCGCCTGCGCCCTCAGCCCCTGCAGCCAACGTGCCCACCCACATGCATCCACCACACAATCATCCCGCCATGACCAACACTCACCACCACCTAGTCAATGGACCCACCTCACATCATACGCTCAGGTAACCGGAAGATTTACTCCCGCCAAAGCTGCGTAAATAAATAAACTATTACCAAAAACTTGAAGTGAGGCTCTATTCCTCTAAAAATCATGCGATCTGGTTTGCCACACCGTTTATCAGATTAATTAGTATGGATCCTAGAGTTCGTTCGATTCTGTGCGAAAAGACCTTTCCACAAGTTTGTGTCTTTGAATCCAAGTCCAAAACAGGAGTTTGAGTAGTCATGCAGAAGCAGTTATTATAACTATTGGTCGCCCAGTGATCGAAATTCGACCCTAATTAATTAAACTTTTAAATTAGGGTGTTATTGAGGTTATTATACTTCTATAATGAATACCTCTATAATCATTGTATATATTTTTTTAAAATTTTGTATTGTCAGCTGCGAGTGTGTGTATAAATATGTCATTAGCGTGTGTTTTTTTACCTTAATTCCCTACAATACCTATGAAATTTAGAATTTAATGTTAGTAACAGTTAAAAAAAACCAATTACAATAAATTTTAGCTTTCTGCACTCCTTCTCCATAAACACTTAAACTGTGCCAAATCTCACACTCCTTAATATGCTTAAAAAGGAGTCTCTTCACCTTAATATATATTGATTCTTTGCCAGATTTTTTTTCATACTTAGAGTATGTTTTCGTGCACAGGCCTGAAACACCGATAGGAAATCCTGGACCCGAGAATAGTGGAGCGACGGGTACGACAGGCAACGCCGTGGGACCCTCGGCTTCAAGTCTCAAGAGTATGGCACAGGAAGTCGTGGACAGAGCGGGACTCGAAGCGCAACAACCGCACCAGGTAAGAAATAGCACTTATCATTGCTTATAAAACAACAGATGTACTCGTGTGATATACCAAACTTACAAACAAATTTTTTGAAATATTAAATTTGTTCACAAAGTTTATTCAGAGTAAATTGTTCAACAGCAGCAGGTCATATGCATTAAATGCCATCTTAACACTAAAGTTGTGCGATTTGAATGCGGTTCTCTTGTTGGCCCACTCTATTGTATGCATACTGTTTCAATATATATATATATATACTGTATACAGGGCTGTTTTTAAGTTTAGGGCACTCCTTTTAGGAGGTTGATCTATATCGATAACTAAACTGGTATTACAAAAACAAATATACTAAAAAAAATTGTTTTCCTTTGAAGTAAAACAAAGTTTACTTCAAAGTGCGCTCAGGGTTCACTGACTGTTCTCGCGGCATGCGTTTAACCACGCTCTCATACATTAAAACGATTTTTACTTAACTTTGAACTAGGTTTTCTCGTAATTGAGAAACTTTTTTGTCGATTTAATGTTTATTCGCCGTTATAGATCAACATCCTACAAGGAGCGCCCTAAATTTAAAAACAATCTGTATACACAATATTTCATTACAAAATTCTTTTTTAATTTAATGAAAATACTATGCTGAAAGCGAGTTTATTTAATCCAGGATACATACTAATTTAATAGAGTATTCATAAAATAACATTCTGACTGTTTGTACCTAAATTTAAAAATAATTTTGTTTTTCAGTTGAGGCCACAAGGCGTCGACGCCGCGTTACCTAAACCCCCCAGCCTGTTGGTGGGCATGCCAGGAGTTCTATCGGCAGTCACAGGAGCAGTGTCTTCGTCCATTCCTTCCAGTGCGCCTCCCCCTCTCGCCGTTCCTCAGCACACCACCGAACTCCACATACCGCCCATACTCGGTGTAGCACCACTAGGACAAGTACCCCTCACGAAGGTTTGATATTTTTTTGTGCTGCTATTTCAGAATAGGCTATTGGTAAAAAGATTTGGGGTTCTGTTTATTATAAATTGACATATATGTTCTAACGAACCACAATAAGCAAACTTCTAGGCCTTGTCAATTTTGTAAGCTGTTCAGTTATCGACACAATTCCCAACAAAATCCTTTATTATAAAAAGCTAGAATATGCAAGCAATGTGTGGCTGCCGTATAACTGTTTGTTATACAGGATGTTAAAATGGATACTAATAACCTTGCAGGATTAAAAGGAGCATCGGAATCAAAAAAATTATAGCATCGCGAGTCTATATATTCTATGGCAGGGGTGCTCAAAGCTAATATCTATATATGCTACGGTACGCCCTACCTAGGTAGGTAGGGTGTATCGTGTATGTACGACAACCCTGCATCACACACACTTGCAGTCTCTCAGAGTCGATCGTAAGTAGTCTAAAAATATTGAGGTAGATCGCCAGCAGTTCAAGTTTGAGCACCCCTGTCCTATGGTTTCCGAAATAATGATATACAAAGCTGCAATTTTTTTGATGTGTATATTAATATGATTTTAAATGTATAGTAATTCATAAGCTATAAGTAGATACAAACCCTTTTGTTTGCATTTTCTATGTTATTTATTAATATAAAATTAATATAATCTAAATTCTCGCAAAAATGTTGTAGTCAAATTCTCCTGCCTTATTTAGTATTAAATGGTCTATGTTGCGCTAGGTCAGTTTTATTTACTTCATTCGTACTTTGGCTGCTATCAAAAATGGCAAATTTGTATGTATGACATCAGAATATACACGTTAAAGTTTTATTTGACTAATACAACAAATTTAACCCTTCAATACATTTTGCTCTGAACGTAAAACGCGTGGACCGCACGATTCCGCCGTTCGCAATATCCCACGCGGGGGCTGCCACCCGTTCTTTTAGTTTAAGTTATAATTGAGATTGCGGTAGTTTAGTGGCTAAGACATTGGACTATTGGCTCCAAAGGTCGCAGGTTCGAATCCGCACATGGTCACACCATTTTTAACGATTCATTATCACCATCCCCTGACTCTAGCACAGGCACATTTGGCCTAGTTGAGTAGGGCACAAAATACTTGTACATCCTACAATAATTGTAATAATTGTACCAGGTTATGGCAATTTTTTTTCTAAAAAATCTCATTGGCAACTAATTAATACAAAACTACGAAAATGTTTGTTTTTTATATTTAATAAAACTTGAATTATTTACCTCCAAATCCAGCAAAAATACTTTCAATTCACTTGCGCATTTTCCACACAAATGGCTGTCAAAACCGAACTGAGCTGAACCAAAAATGATGATTAGTCTATAGCTTTCATAAATGTAGGTATATGCAATATGCCACCATTTTAAATATTAATAACAATGCAGTAAAATGACGACACGATATTGTCGTACACGGCAATTTTTGTGCCAAAAAATTTTTTTCCAAATGTTAAAAAATCGATTACGCCGCCGTCACTAAATATTTTGTATAAAGTACATTTAAAAAAAGTGAAGGACACTGCATTGACATGAATAAAATCCGAGGTATTGATTGGTTTGTTGCGATTCCAATGGTGCAAACGTCAAGTTAATCAATCATACAAATAGAAATATTCAAATCAAGTGGGGGATGCTCTTTCGCTCTAGCGAATATATTCGTCATGACGTAAATGCGACGTATGGGCTCCCGGCCGGGTTCGCGAATATATTAGGCCGTACGCGTATAAGGGTTAATAAAACAAGTGGCCGTGAAAGGGTCAATATGCATCCTTAATACTCTTTAACTAATCTCTGGCTTGTTCACATCCAAAACGATCAATTTTCCATCTCTGTGTAAGAAATTCATGGCAAGGAAAAATATGATATGTCCAATGACTTATATTTTTTTGTGTTTTATTGAAACTGTTAATTCAACAGGAACAGCAAGTTCATTTTCAAATGATCGAAGCCTTAATGTACCGAGCGCCGACGAGAGCGGACGCTGAAAGGTTTCGGCCCTACCTTTCTAGAAATCCCCTGCTGGCTCCGCATCCATTATACCATCAGGTAAATTAAATTAGTTTTGATTTATAATGGGCCTTAAGCTCCATGTACCAAAGTAAATCTTTTAAGGATAACATCTGTTTTTATTCCTTGTGTACTTAGTTAATTAAATTAAAAAAAAAACAATAAAATCTGCTACTAAACTCTCGTGGTTTTAGATGCCGCTGGCGCACTCTGACACCGTGGAGTTCTTTCAAAGGCTCTCGACGGAGTCCCTCTTCTTCATTTTCTACTACATGGAGGGATCAAAGGCGCAGTACCTGGCCGCCAAGGCCCTCAAGAAACAGAGCTGGAGGTTTCATACCAAGTACATGATGTGGTTTCAGAGGCACGAAGAGCCTAAGATTATCAACGAGGAATACGAGCAGGTTATCATCATTTTCAATTTCTTTTGTTCCTCGGAACCCTGTCTGTCCATTAAAGTGCTTTGGTTTTGTTAAGTGTAAAATATAGGAAATAGGATCCCCGTTTCGTCACCTACTGAGATGGCTGACTACAAGAATAGGCATGTCAACATCATTAAAAAATATTTTTAAATAAGGTAGATATTGGTTATGACAACACCGCTTATTAAAACGTCTACATTTGGAGGTCCCAGCCAATTTCCACATACAGGCCTATTTGAAAAATTTTAATTGAAAAAGTTAAGAATTGGATTAGCAAACTGAAAGCAAGCAGTTAGAGGGTCCCAGCACTTCTTACGAGATGCTGGCCCATCGAAATCTGTACCTGACGTTAGGCAATAAAGACTTTTATGTGTTTATTCATTAGGGCAAGCAACCCGGTCATTTCTATATTAAAAAAAGTAGCACAGTGATCAGTCTCATCTTTATTGTCGTAGATCAACAATAATATTTGATTATATTTTTTCACCTAGGTATCTAGGTTGGGTTAGTTGAGGATTGTCTGAAAAGTTTCCAAATTCTTCAAATTTATTTTAATTTTTCTACATAATCTTGTAAGTCTATACACTTCTCCCAGTGATACTTCCATCTCTTCAACTCGGCAAATATTCCGGCGTCTTCTCAGCAAAATAGTTTTTTAAGAAGGTGATGGCCTCTTCATTCGACGAAAATCTCTGTCCTCCGGCGCAAATTTTAGTTTAGGGAACAAAATAAGTCGCTTGGGGCCAGATTTCATAAGGCCAAGCAGTTCAAACCGTAATTCGTGGATTTTCGCCATGGGAACTGCTGAGGTGTGATCGGCCCATTGAATTCTTGAAAAAAAAATTTTTTTTTTCGCAAATGTGGCCGTTTTTAGCAATTTCTGTCAGCTTGTCAAGTAATGATGCGTAATATGTTCCTGTAATGATTTTTCCTTTTTGAAGATAATCGATTAAGATAACTCCATGACTATCCCAGACAACAGTCTCCATGACTTTCCTTTCCTTTCGTAGTCCACTGACGTCCCAAACGTCCGAGAAAAAATTACATTAAAAATTTACATGTTCTAAATATGTAATGAACCTGTAAAATTTGCTACATATTTTATAAAAATATTAGAAATAAACATTTAGAGTTGATGATGTATGTAATTTGAAATGTATTTATTTTGCTTTCAGGGAACATACATATATTTTGACTACGAGAAATGGGGCCAGCGGAAGAAGGAAGGTTTTACATTCGAGTACAAGTACTTAGAGGATCGTGACCTCAATTGAGTGCGAGTGTATGCGTGTGAGTTTGCCGCCGTGCGTGCATGCGTATTTTGTGTGCGAGTGTGTATACGAGTGCGTCGTATGCGCGACGCGGTGATAATGCCCTAGTTGTATAGAGGTCCGCGGTGCGGCGCAGCGAAACCATTTTTGTTTTGTGACTTCGAACAAGTGATATTTTAAAAAGGAATGTGGAAGCGTGCGCAATATTGTGTTTTTTCCATCTCGTTTTATTTTGGGATTGCGGAAGGGGAGAGGACAGGACGCTCGGCCGGGCCCCCGTGGGTTGGAAATGTCACGAGCGGTTGATAAAGCTGTTCCTGATCGAGTGTTCCGGCGGGGTCTGTATGCGGGAGACTGCCAGATCTTCATTCTCATTGTGATATTTCGATGTATATTTTATAATTCCTAAAAGTGTATATTAAGAGAAAGGTTCTTTTGATGGTTTTTTTTCTCTGTTTACGTTCCGGTGATTTTAAGTGAAGAGATGCTGAACTTTGATTCCCTTTTAATTTACGTCGTTTTTGTCAGCGGCTTCGTTCATAATTGAAGGCTTCAGAAGTCCGTGGAAACCAAATGTTCAAATAATTTCCTTATTGTATTTAAATAAAAGCACGGACTTGTGAAATAACGATTGTGTCCTGAATGCCGCTGACAATACGCTATGAGCTGTACTGAAGGTTCCAATATGTAAGCGCTTACTAGCAATAATTATGTTTTTAATCTGTATTTAATTATGCTGTTATTTATATTGAATGTTTCTTACTGTGATTCCATTAGGTTAACATTCACCTACCAATGTAATTTTTTTTTAAAAGAAATATTTTATGAACTGTGCTGTTATTTAATAAATTCGTTTTAATCTGTAAGGTAGCCAAGTCATGTTAAATCTTATTTGAATATTTATATATTTTTTTCTTGCGAATGATAACTTCATATTATTCAGATTTCTTTTCCGCAATGATTGCACAAAGCAATTTTGGTTTTATGTCATGACGTTTTCACTCAAATAGTCAATATATTATTGCAATTTGGGTGGACGCATCGTTTCACGCCATTTCCTTGAGACGGTTTCAAATTCAGACATTAAATATTATCCCTTGTAATAAATACAGTGGAAGCTAATAAGTTTACGATTATTATAAGAACTGGTTGATTTTGGGCGTTTCCAACGTTTATAATTTGTAATATCTAATGATTAGCATAATTTGTGTTTTTTTTAAAAATGTATATTTTTTCCCAATGTATTAACATTCAATTTATGACATGACAGTATTTTAATGTCTATAGTAAAAAAGTAACAACGAGGATCTCTCCAAGATCAACCAGAAAGGTGTGAGCAAAATATACTCAAATGATGTGAATTAGACTTTATTGAGAGTAATGTCCAAAATAGTTTTCATACTGCGTTTCTTAATGTTTGTACTGGTGCACTGTTAAACAATCCTGAAGTCACAGCTCATAATCTTGAAACGGTCATAACCACTTCATTTAAAGTATTAGTTCTTCATAGCACTCTCTATACTATATTCTAAAAATGTACATACATACATAAATACCATTTGGTTCCTAAACAAATTTCTAGGTAGTTCAATCTTGTGGTATGCCTTCAGTCTTAGAAATCCTCCGGCTATGATTCTTCGGAACTATTGTGATGCACGTCGTGTTAAAGTTTTTGTCAATTTTCAATAGATTACGCTCAAAATTACAAAATATACACTTAAACCGTGCCTCCGTTTTTTGCCATTAAAGAGAACCACATCTGTGATTGTTGAATGTGTTCTTTTAAGATGGAGTTTAAGCAAATACAAGATTAGTAATAAGGTGAATGTTCTATTTTGTTTCACGTAGGAGCGAGCTGAAGATCCTAAACTTGAGTTTCTATAGTGAAAATTAGCCAAATTTGTCCTTACAATGTTACATCCGACTAGAAATAGAGGGAGGGCTTCGTTGTAAAGTATTTGCGCGGGAACAATGAGAAAATTGAAGTGCAGCCAAACGAATCAATGTTAAAATTTGGGCATTCGATTTAAAAAGATTGCATTTAAGACGATGTACTAGGGTGCCGCCTTTTTGCTATTTACCTATAAGGGGCGCGGTGAAAGTTGAGTTGCAACGCCAATGCCCTTACGTAATCCTCTAAAACCACAATATTGACAAGGCAATGTAGTATCTTTCCCTGATAAGCCAGTCAGTCAGTCCGCTAGCCTAACGAGTGATGGCTTACATAAATGTAAGGAAATTATTACAAATGATATGGAAAAACCTGTTGATAGTTTTCACTTTTGTAAAAAGTTTATGAAAGAAAATTTAAAAAAATGGTATAAAATAATTTAAAAGTTTACTTGTACAGTTTTATTTGTATAGAAATAATAAATAACGAGTAAAAAATATATGATTTGTTTGATTTTCCTTTTTTGAGTTCCGTAGAACCCATTGTAGCTGCACAGATTATATTTTCAATTATGGTGGAGTTTGTTTTGAAAATATTTGGTGTATTCCTGGTGTTGTTTTACATACCCTTAAGGCACCTTATAATATTACCGTTTATGATACGAGATCACATTTTTATTAATTATTTATTAACCACAAAAATGATCAAAATACGATTTTGTGTAATACTTGCTCTTCAATAAAAATCGTCAATAATAAAATATGTAAAAAAAACCTCACGGGACGGACGGCTTCATATGGAAATAGTTTTAATTTTAATATCGCGGTTATAGATCTATATTATATGTTTTTTAAATATTAAAAATATGTAATCGCTAATGAAAAAATAAATGAAAATTTTATTCCTTTAATGATACACCAACAATAATATCATCGCTTTTTCTTTCCAAATTTGCCGCCTTTCCCACCTTTTATTCTCTTCCGGACTCCAGTGGCCTCTTCTGTGTCATCGTCAGACCCTCCAAATGATCTCTTTTTGCCCTTGCCTTTGCCCTTTTTATCTTCAATTTCTTTTTGCTCCTAAGAAAAGGAAATTGAGTATAATGTAAAAGTAGAATAATAGTTATACACAAAAGCAAACCGTTCACACTTTAAGAACTAGAGTATGGTCTCTCTAATCCGAACCTCCAGTAAACTGAAATCAGGAATTTATAAAATGGCAGGGTAGGGCTGGTCAACCATGAAATTAAATAATGCCAATAAACCATTTAAGGTGTGGACCTAGACACACTGCCGGCCATCAGTACTGTAATAGTAGCTTAGTTGACAGACATTTGCCGCCAGTGTTGTTTATTTTTAAGATATACCATACATAGGTTTTCATTTTATAAATTGTAAGGATGCTATAAACACTTGTATTGGGTGGGCGGTTGAATCACTGCGTAACATCACCAAATTTTTCTTTTACGCCAATTACATCAGGCCTGACTCAACGCAGTTTTCCATCAGACCAGCGGCGCTCAACTTGTAAGCTGACTTAGCCCATCTCGCGATCTACTACTGCCTGGAGCAGGATTCATCCGTTCTCATTCCACTTCAGAGTCAACTGATGTCAACTTATATGTAACTAGTTAATAGTGCAAATCTTCACTGGCACTAAATCTGCACCATCAGCTCTGCATTATTAGCTTACGGCCCTAGTCGACTTCCAGTAGGCGCCCATGAAATGATGCTGAGATGTAGATGATGCTATTTTCTCGCCAACGAAATCTTAATCTTTTAAACATTTCGTTGGCAGATTGGCTAGATGCAAACCGCATCAAAGCCAGATTTAACAAAAACGTTTACAGTTTAGAAATTACAATCTTGCTTATCTTATCTACTTGATTTTTAATTTAAACTTACGGAATACAGAACATCTGTCATTAAAATGATGAAACTGTGTTTTTCCCAGTAAATTTTAATGTTTTGGATCAGTGATGAGCAACACGCGGCTCGTTAAACATGTTTATGCCACCTTTCTATATTATTATAAAATGAATTATAATAAAATGGTAGTACATACTAAACCGAAACAATTTTTTGTGACGAGTTACTCACTTGTCGGCGACTTGTTCAAACATGCATGATGAGAAAGCTGCGTACGTATAACTACCTCATCAATTCCGGCTGATATTGATCAGCTTGTATCGAAAAAAAGTGCCAAAATTCTCATTAGAAAATTTCAAGTAAATTCGTTTTTCTGTTCTTTTCTTGTTTGTTTTTATTTTGCATTATAATTTATACATGAAATCTTTACTTTTTTTTAAATTTTATATTTTTTTATTCTAATGTTTATTTATTATAAATAAAGTTTTGTAAATTATTAATAAGTGTCACTTAGTATATAATAAATTTTAAAATTTAAATTGGCCCGTTGATTAAGAAGGTTGCTCACCCCTGTTTTAGATAGATACTAAAAAGTGGCTGTCGAAACCTTTTAGGGGTTGAGCAATCTAAAATCCACTAATAGTCGATGAGTATTATGTTTTATTTTGTGAAAACAAAGCAAAGTGGTCTAAGAAAATGCATAAATTACTAAAATCATACCATTTTTGTGAGCCTCTGTGCCTCGGCAACCCTCTCTTGTAAAACCATGACTTCATTTTCTTCAGTTTTGTACAGAGGCAACTTTTTACCGATCAGTTGCTCGATTCGTTGATATAGTTCCACATCGTACTGGAAAAAAATTACACGGCTCTTTAAATTTAAAGTTGTTAGCTGTAAATACATATTTATCTAATAACATGGTTAATAAAAGAAAACCTTCGGTCAGCTTTAGCAAGTTAACCAAATAACGTTTTAGGTAAATCTACCAGACCATTAAATAGGTTATAAGAATATAACCATCTACCAGATGCAGGAACAAACACGATCATAGACCTAGGTATTATTAGTCCCGGTTTGCATACTTGCTAAACATATATTAACGGAACAAAAATATGCTGTTTATTTAGCAAGATTGCAATAGTGCTGCACTATTCAGCCGTATCAAGAAACAAAGCCGTGGATAAACAATGCGGTAAAGCTATAATTAAAACAAGTGCCTCCACTGCAAAACCACTGCCTTGATACACCCGGATTTAACCATTTATGTTGGCAACCTTATTCAAAATTTGACCACAAAACTATGCACGATTGCATGTACTGCATACATATTTGCAGGATCATTTGTCATTGCTGACTTTGTTTTGTTATTGTTTTTTTTCACTTGTAACGTAACATTTACTTTTTTTAAACATGTCTTTTAAAAATCAATTATGATAAGTGATCTTCCGATTTCCACTCTGGTCCGGAATGTTTCCATATGTAGATGATATAC
The DNA here is from genome assembly GCA_020383195.1 of Neomicropteryx cornuta. Classification (NCBI taxonomy): domain Eukaryota; kingdom Metazoa; phylum Arthropoda; class Insecta; order Lepidoptera; family Micropterigidae; genus Neomicropteryx; species Neomicropteryx cornuta. Next base: position 16,602,744 of record JAHKQU010000025.1, read on the forward strand.
TACCTCAACCGAGTCCTGGGTGGTATTTAAAATCTACTTGGAGCTTCTCTTCCAACCCTGGCAAAAAAAAAAAACGCTCATACTTTTTTAATGTGTTTATGATGATAAAATTGTTATGAATCCGATTCGTGCCAATGTGAAGAAATTCTAACCTTACTGAAACTTTGCGAATATCGTATAAATTACGTTGTCGAAATCCAGTGGCATAGTTGCGTAAGTTTGTTGCTTAAGTGACAGCCTAAGCATTTTCTTATGGTTTTAAGCTCAGCAGGTTCTTTGAAAACCTCTTATCTTTTTCCAGTTTCATAAAATTATCCAATATTTTATTAAAAATATAATACTTTACTCAAAAATACTACACAACAGTTACAATATTCGCAAAACGTTCAAAACCTAACCTGTGTGACGAATGTGACAGATTTCCCCGCACGTCCCGCCCTGGCAGTACGACCAACACGATGGATATAGTCCTTGCTGTGCATCGGAATGTCGAAGTTAAGAACCACGTCAACGTGCGGTATATCCAAACCCCTGTTTAAAACACAACATAATGAAATAATTATTCCAGGAGAGAAAAACATATTCCAGGTCCGCTAAAATAATTAAGTTAGGATTCATTGGTTTATAAAAAATATATGTTATATTCGTAATAAAAACTAATAACATAAAAACAGCTTATTATAAAGTTTAGTATTGCAAAGCTTATGATAGGTTAATAAACCGAATTAATTTGAAATTCAGAAAGCCTCTGTAGCATGGTAGTCTGTTCATTCAGCTCTGCACGTCAAAACGCGCACACCACTCGTTGCTGCCCAATCAGCGAAATATGTCGTTATCCCATGCGGGAAGTTATAATTTCTTATAATTGGCTATCATTATGTACAAAACTATGAAAATGTTTGTTTTTTATTTAATATTATTTACTATTTAACGGTAAATCCGTCAAAAACGCTTCCAATTCACTAGTGTATTATTTACATAAACAATCAAACCTCACAACCGGATAAAGTGGAAAAAATATCGACGATTAGTCTATGCATTTCATGAATTTAGGTATACGCGACATGCCATGCTTTTAAATATTAATAGAAATACATTAAGAAGGTAACATATTTAACCGGACATGGCACCTGTTGTATATGGCGATTAACGATTAATAAATCATTTGTGAGCTTGAAATATTTTGTTTGTATAAAAAAGAAATAAATCTAATTTGCAAGGAAAATAAAATATTGGTCTTTATTTAAAAATATGTAAAATTGCTATAATATGGTGTTAGTACTCATTCTTAGCTGTATATATTGCACCAATTAACAAATAAAAAAATGGTTATCTATTAAAATAAAAAAAAGAACCCTCAACCTAGAGGCAACATCCGTGCATATGAGTATGGAACGCGTTTTCGCCTTAAACTTGTTGAGGGCGGCTAGGCGTTTATTTTGGGACATTTGTCCGTGCAGGGGAACGGCGGCCAGGCCAAGGTTGCGTAGCAGCAGCGCCGTGCGGAGCGTATTGCTACACGTCGAGCAGAATATGATGAACGAATTGCCCGCCATCTCGTTGAGAATATGCACCAGATACACGTCCTGCAACAAAACAATTAGATTCACAGTGATATCATTGCCAATGCAGAAATGTCATAACTACGTTTATGTCAGTTTTGTTGTGTCAGAGTTGGAGAGATTTTCTTTGTAACTTAAATGCCAAACATTGCCCAATTACAGTCCATACGAAGATATATAGGTATGTATTTATATACGCAAGGGAAAACATTACATAGGTATATAATTATGCGCTGAAAAGCTGCTATTTAGCTGATATGCACGTATCTCGTTCTCAGTTACTAACGATTCGTCTAGATCAGAGGCGTCCAAACTTTTTTCTGCGAGGGCCAGTTTGGTATTTAAATTCATTAGCGGGGGCCAAGCATTGTAAATATGTGAATTAAAAAACCTTATTACAAGTAAAGCAGCATTGAATTTTTTTATTGTTGCCACATATATATACTATATTTTTTTTTATAGTAAATTACAGATATAACAATACTAAACATACATGTCTAAATTATATTATTATAAAATTATTTCATGCAATTTTTAATGGGAATGGTGGAACTGGGTTTTTTCCTGGAGAGTTTCTTCAAAGTTGGGATTCAAATCGGAAACACCAATTATTAGCAATGATTGCAAATGATCATCCGATAAATTTGCCCTATATTTAGATTTCAGATATTTCATCCTGGAAAAAGTTTGTTCGACAATATAGGTAGTGCCATACATAGAAATAAATTTACCAGCCAATTGCTTTAACGAAATTTGCAACGAAATTTTTCAAAATCCTTGGCGGGCCGGATAAAATCGCCTGCCGGGCCGGGTTTGGCCCGCGGGCCGTAGTTTGGACACCTTTGGTCTAGATTCAAGAAATTTATCAGGGCGATTCTTGAACTGGTTTACAATCAAAGTTTCCCCAACTTCCTATGGTAGCCTATTCCAATTATCAACATCTCTTGAAACGTTTTTCCTAGGATTAGTGGAAATAAAATAGATTCAGATAAAATCATGGAATGGCCTCGAAGTAGCGTGTTTTGGTTAAACATGAATATGTCATTAATGTTTGCACAATTGTAATGTCCAGTTAACACTTGGTAAGTCTTACGACGATCACGTCTCCCCTGTTGTAATGTTGTAACAGACAGCCTTTCTTCATATTCCAAGCGTTTTAGTTGTGCGCGTATTTTTGTGAATCTCCTTTGAACTCCTTCCAGCAACTGAATGTCCTTTACAAAGTATGGAATCCCATATTTGGTACCCACACTCAAGCAAAAACTGCACATGGCTTGAAAATCTTCAGCATTACTTTAGAGACATGTTTCTGAAAGATTTTTACTACAATATTTAGGGATTATTTTAATTTTACTTAATATTGACTGTATAATATTATTATACAATTATAAATATATGCAAAGTCAAAGATAATAACAAACCGTATGATATATGAAATAACTATGTATCGACTTCGTAAGGAAATAAAATTTCCCTACCTTATATTTGACTGGAATAAAAACGTAGTACTGCTGTAGCTTCTCGACGGTATGGTACTTGTTGGAGACTTCGACTTTGACGGGGTCCTGCAGGGAGGCCCTTTGCAATTTTTGCACCTTCTTAGTCATTGTTGCGGAGAAAAGGTAGGTGCGACGATCACGAGGAATCACCCGGAGTATCTTGTCGACTTCCACTTCAAAATCCATATTGAGGATACGGTCTGCCTCATCCATAACCTGTTACATTAATGCAAAAGTAGTGTTACAAACAAAAATAAAAAAAAACTATTTATGCCACAATTATTTCTACAACCATGGGTAAAATAGACCCCCATAAACAATATATTTATATATAATATAATGTGTTTTTCGTACAGTTCTAAATGCTATAAGTATTTAAATAACCCAATCTCTATCTCCATATCAGATAAAGAAGAGAGCAGGTATAGAGCTTTTTTACATACCTTTTTCAGATTTCTATTATATTTTTTTGAATTGTGTCTTTAATTTTATATTTCGGTACAATAAAAATATTATTAATACACTCGTTAAATATAGTAGTTATAAGGAAATCAATGGTGTGTTTGCAAGAGTGTGGTGCAATTTAGTGTTAAAAATTAAGCTCTGTACTTGTCTATGATTGAAATAAAAAAAAAACACAATTACAGCTTCTATTTGTATTTATGTTTTGATACATTTCTCATGTTTTGTCAGCTTTAATTTTTTTGTGTAAACATAAGACTTGAGAGATAATTAAAAAAGAAACATTTGAAATTACACAAAATTCACAGCTCGAAACGCATTCTGCCAATCAGGTGTCAGGTATAAATTTTAGCTTTCTGCGCTTCTTCATATAAACTTTAACTATGACAAATCACAACACCTCCGTGCGCGCGATATGCTTAAAAAGTGTTAGAAAATTTAACTTCATATATTATTATATGGATTTAATCGATGGTTAAAAATACCGTTTAATGCAATTTTAATTAGGAAATGAAATTACCAGAAATTTAAGAGCCTTGAGATTGAATCCTTTTGTGTTCTCGAGATGATCGACCAATCGCCCGGGTGTTGCGATCAATATGTGGGGTTTTTTTGACAAAAGCAAAGACTGAGCGACCATGTCCATGCCTCCGACAATCACAGCACATTTCACACCGATACTTGCACCTATATTTTAAAAAAAAAGATTTTTTTTTCAAATATTAAAATTACGATAAGTACATGGAAACAAGCAAGTTAGAATATTGTAATTTTTTTCTGGAATCATTATATCTTGAAAATATGAATAAAAATTACACCTTTTACCTAACTTATATATTTTTCTTTTTTGTTTAAGCTTTCGCAAGTAGTTTCAGTGGATATGAATAGATAGTGTTAAATGGTGTTAAAAACTCCAGGATGAGCCGTTCTCTGTAGGTTATAAAACTATAAAAATGCCCTCACCTAACGCTTCAAATTGTTCCGATATTTGAAAAGCCAACTCTCTGGTGGGCGTTAGTATAAGTGCAAAGTATCTCTGAGGGTTTTGGAGCAACGCTTGCAAAATAGGCAAAGCGAACGCGCCAGTTTTGCCAGAACCAGTTTCCGCCAAACCAATTATATCTTTTCCTTGCAGTGCGAGAGGTATAGCCTCTTTCTGTATCTTCGAAGGTGTCTTCCATTTCAACTCTTGGCAAGCCTCGCACAGAACTTCAACTAGGCCCTATATCAAATAAAAGTCAATAATTATAAATACTATCCCAGAAAACATTTTAGGTTGAAATAAAGTAGTTTACACCTCTTTTAAATCACTATTAATACAGTTGATCACTTAAAAAGCGAATCGACATTACTTAATATTAGTAAGTTTAACCTCAAGGTTGAAAGCTAGGTGTCTTGTTCAATGTCGATTCGACTTGATTACGATGTGCAATATGGTTGTAAATACTTGTTTAGCAATCACAACCTCGATTTGACATTGATTGGATGTAAATATTACTTAAAAATGACATGTCTAAATTACCTACAGCAATTAAGCAAGCAAGCATATTAATAATATTGGACCATGTCAATTTTTTATTATACCTTTCAAAATATGACTAAAACACATCATAATAAATAATTAACACACTGTTGTCGCTGACTTCGGGCGAATATGCAACAAAAATGTTATAGGATGAAAATTTCATCGTATATTGATAATTTAGTTCGAAAAATACTAATAGGCCAGTGAAATATTTTAAAATTAAAAAAATTGCTGGGATACACATGGAATACATAACCTAAAACAGAAATTGTTTATTACCAAATCTTTCCAAGTAACGTCATCTTCAAGTTTCAGATCGTCGGCAGTTGTTTCCTTAACAAAATCTCCATTTTTTTGAGGTTCGCAACCTTTGTCAAACGATGGAAGTTCACTATCAGACATTTTATCCATTTGTAGAACCGATTCGATCCCATTCGGTAATGACTAACATGCTTTATTTTGATGTTTAGTTTGACATTGTCAGTTTCACTATCAATCATAGACAAAAGAAGCACTGAAGAGAATCTACATAGATAATATGAGACTCATCTCTGTATAACCGACTGATGTTCTAAGGTAGTACATAAATAATGTTCTAAGGTAGTAATAGTTTGTAATCAGACCATTTAAAAATACGTTAATACATAAATAGATACATACAAGGTGTCGAGATGTCTTATATCTTTCATTAGATTAAAGAAAACATTGCAAGTTTTTATTTTTATCGTTTGATATATTATAGTATAAAAATAGCAACAATAATAATAATGCTAAAAGGCTAATATAATTAAATTTCATAAATAACTAATGGTGTTGCCTATCTGGCAAAGGGCCTAATAAAGAGTCAATTGCCATTAGGCATTAATGAAGAATAAGAATAATCAACAGACAACAGTGTTTTGGTTTAATATACATTAGAAGTGTGTTGTTATTTTTCTAATTTGGGATTTAATTGCAGAATCTGTAATCTGGTGGGCATCTACAGTTTTTTAAAAAAATGGCTAAACATCACCCTGATCTTATATTTTGCAGAAAGCAACCTGGAGTTGGTGAGTTGGCTTTTCTATTTGACCCGGCGTTTTTGCCACTTCAACAATTATTTTGGAATATTTTTATTAAATTATACTGTTACTCTTATTTTAACAGCCATCGGAAGACTTTGTGAGAAATGTGACGGAAAATGCGTGATTTGCGATTCCTACGTCCGGCCGTGCACATTGGTTAGAATATGTGACGAGTGTAATTATGGCTCATATCAAGGTAGATGCGTTATTTGTGGAGGACCTGGAGTCTCGGATGCGTATTACTGCAAGGAGTGTACTATTCAGGAGAAAGACGTGAGTTTTGTACTTTTATATGTCTGCTAAAACAGGCTTCGCATTTTTTAGGTTATGAGTAAAAATTTAGCTTAATATTATTTGGTCTTTTGTTCTTTTTAAAACATATACAAACAGGTGACAGAGCTACTTCGAATGATAAAGTTTATCCATTTTATAATAAATAGTCTAATATTAATTATTGGATGTTTTACTCCTTTGTTCTTGAATGGCTATGAGCTTGGGTTGCTGAATCCAGGATTGAATAGTATTTTGCAAGACTTATAGTAGTATTACAGTAGAATTAATTTCTACTAAACACTAGAATTTAACAGTATAATTTATTTACCTTACTCTTTTTTATTTTTCTTATTAATCACATTTTTAAATTCTCATTTTGACTGGTTTGTAGTAGGCAATATCTAATCATAGCACCTGCCATTACAACTGCCTTTTAAATCACAAAGTTACTAAAGAAAGCCGTTTGACATGTTTAGAAGACCTTTTGATTGGTACCGTCTCAGTAAAGTGAGTTTACACGTCACTATTAATAATTGACAGGTTGCAATTAAGCTGCCTTTGCCTGTAATTATGATAATGTTTTTTTTAGCTTACTAACAAACACATACAAACCGTACTCTTATATAAAAAATATTATTATATACATAATTGAATATTCTTTTAAATTTCAGAGGGATGGCTGTCCGAAGATTGTTAATTTAGGAAGTTCCAAAACGGATCTGTTCTACGAACGAAAGAAATATGGGTTTAAACGATACTAGTCTATACACAGTATGGAATAATACCACATATTTTTTAATATAGTACATTTTGTGATACACCATTGTGAAACAACAAATGAATTAGAATATAATTGTTGCTCACAGCTCTTGCTCATTTTCCACGAATCACAAATGTAATGTGGCCACTCATAGATTTATTAGATGCCTCTTTACGCTGACCGTACTAGCTTTGACAGAACGGTGATAGTGTGACGCACTCAGCCGTATATTCATAAATATCACATCTAACAGAACAGTAAATCTCTTTTAAATAGCAAATTACATATATCGCTGCCCCAGTACATCATTACGATATCTTCAAAGGTAACTCAACGGTAAATATTGCAGTTTTGCACTGCGGCAGCGATATATTGCCTATATTGCGACAGGCATTTTCAGGCATATTACTCACTTTTCTATATCCAGATGTGGAGTGATGCTCCCAGAGCTGTTTCTGGGATACATTCAAGGTTACGAGTTAATCCGTAATGCTAATATTTTGTTTTGGAAAGGTGTTTCATAAAATGTGCCATATCTGCCAGGCTTACTCGTATTATGATTGTTATTATTAAGATATTTCCATATATTTCTTTTATCTCTAAAAATGTGCTATATTCTGTCAGCAACATGATTTTTCATAATACAAATCAATATAAAGTTGGCAAATTTATACAAAAACTGTGGCATTATTCCATATTGTGTATTATAATACTTTTAGTATAAGTTTTTTATTATATAATTACACTTTTTTAAATTAAAATAAGTAATAAAAAATCAATGACCATTAAAGTTTTACTCATTTGATTATCATGTCATTTTCATTCGTTCGTTATTTTGCCTATAATGTCATCGTAATATATCACTTGGTAAGTTAATATGAATTTAGTCGAGTTAGATCGCGTTCTGAAAGTTTGTCAATGCTTGAAAATGAAAGTCTATGACCGTTAGCTATACCGTTATCTAGTTATGACTAACAGTACTGAAACCTTGACGGCCTGGTGGTGCAGTGGTATAAGCGCCTGCTTCTAAAATCCAGATGTCCCGGGTTTGAATCCTCTGTGGGTCAAATCCGGCTAGGTCATTTTTCCCCACTGAGAATATCAACTGCACTTTTCTCAGCACTATCGGCTGAATTACGTAACAAGACACACACAAAAAACACTCATTCAGTTACAGACTACGGAGATATACAAATATAAAAAATCGAGTATCTGGATACCAGTCATGTTGGCCGATTTGATAAGGTTTGTTACCTTTCTAACTAGGTAAGAGTTACCTGTTCTAAGAAAGGTATAATGTGTTACAGTGTGAGACCTATGCAAAACCCTGAAAATAAAATAAAAAAGAATTTTAAGCACAAATATACACACACACACACACACACCAACTTAAGTGTCTAACATTAAACACTTAATATACTTTTAACATAAAGTAGGGTTAAATATAAATATGTTGGGCGTAAAGATATACTCGTATACTAAGCATTTCAATTAAGTACTTGAATTATTTTTTATATTTGCGGGAAGAGTACATTAAGTTTTTAATTAATAATTAAAAAACCCATACTTAAAATAATCTTTTATTATGAAAACGGAAACAATATTAATAATTTCCAACACGTTTTATATATCATTTTGTTATAGTACGTGTCCTAGTTTTTCAGTATAAAATAATTACAATTTTTTATTTACTCATAGAAATATTCCAAATTATTTTCTTTTGCATTCAAGTACAAAACTCTTCGTAGTTTTCCGATAGTTCTGTTTAAGTTGAATCTAGCTAATTTTATTGACATGTTTCTATTGATTTGTAAAATATTGTGTAAAGAAAACTTTTATAAAATATGCTTCTTAAGTTTAGTGATAAACCTTTCGTGACAGACCCTGAAACATTATGATTTGGTCTGTTTCTATTTTTGATATATTAATTTTATTGTATGTATTTATTTATATTGACAGGCGATGACAATAGTAATTAATTATGAAAAATAAACTTATCGAACAATAAATAATATTTAATTTTGTAGTTTATTTTGAGCTCAATCGATAGAGATGGAGTTTTAAAAAATCACAGTCCAATTTGCCCTGGAAAACACCGGACCAAGGTCAGACTCATTATAAATGATTGCGAGGAGACAATCGTTGGAAAATTTATAATGTTCCGAATGGGTTAGGTTATGTTTCTTAAGGGCAAAGTGTTGCTCTGAGAGAAGTGTTGCTTCCGTTTCTATAATCAGCCGTAGAACAGTCTCCGAAAGGTTGAACTTACATGCTCACTGGTGAGCCCAATATCTTCAGGTTGGCGGTTGGTAATTGGTTGATTCGGCCAATTACCAACCGCCAACCTTAGCTAAGTAAGTGACTTAGCTTATTTTGACTGCTTTGAGTATTTTCTGGTCGTTTTCTTAATGGCTAAAGCAAGGTTTTGTCCGTAGCTCGGCACGTACAAGCGGTGTTTTTCGATTTAATAGCAAGTTGACTAAGTTTTCATGTGTTCCCAAGACCGTTCCCGATAAAAAAAACAGCTAACTGGCCCTACGATTTCCAGTGTTATTTGTGAAGAATGTATATCAAAATTTGACGGTTTCTGAGAAAAAATGTAAACTTCAGTCGATAATAATAAACGAATGTGACAGTCACATCACACACCCGCACAGCTGTGACTCACGGCCAAGTTTAGGTCATTGATCCCCGTGCGCGTCGGAATTTGCCCGCTGACCGAATTTACGAATTTTTTTAAAAAATATATTTGGGCATGATTTCTTTTTATGTAGTAATTTCTTACTCATAAAAGGTAACACAAGCCCCCTCTCAAGTCTATGGGAATGAATGGTCTTGGATCAACCTGTATAATTTGTGCGCCAAGAATCATTATCTTCTAATGTATAGGGTGTTTTTTTTAGAGGCGTGGTTTTCAATCTGACACTACTTTTTTCGTAGTTGGTGTTTTTGACAGCTGTCACTTGATTTATGCTCAGTTTGGTTTGCCATTTCATAATGAATAGACTTACTCCTGAACAACGTTTGCAAATAGTGGTTTGTGGCGTGGCCTCCAAGATCGTGCGATTTAACACCGCTGGACTATCTTTTGTGGGGTTATGTGAAGTCGCTTGTCTACGCAGATAAGCCGGACACGATTAACGCCTTGGAAGAGAATATTCGGCGCGTTATTGCTGACATACGGCCCAACTTGCTGCAAAAAGTGGTTGAAAATTGGGCCTCTCGGCTGGAATTTGTTCGAGTCAGCCGCGGCGGCCACTTACCCGAAATCATTTTTAAAACATAATGGCAAACCCTTATCTTTATAATAAAACTAAATTCTTAGCCATAACATCAAATTATATGCGTTTTATCTCTTCTTGAAAACCACGCCTCTAAAATCATCACCCTATACACGAATAATTATTAATAAAAATAACATTCTATTGGGTATTCTTTATGAATTTCTTTATTCTTTATGGTAATTTTCATTTGTAAGTATTTCTTTCATAAAGATATCGAAAAATAAAGTTTTTTTCTTCATAAAAAAATGCAATATTGGGTGTACTCTTGATTTCGTGCTAACGCCTCGAAATACATGCTTTTATAGCTCATTTATTTCATAGTGTGTTATTTTTCCATAGGACGGTGACAAATGACTTCAGACTGATTTCAAGAAATTGAATTTGAGGCGTAATGTGATGGGGATCGTTAGGCTGATATCACAACGTTGCTATAACCTTAATAATTTACAGTATTTTTCCTGTTTATAATCGTAATGTCTCTGAGATTCATCTATTTATGGATACTCCCACACTCGAATAGCTGATTAAATTTCAGTATAGTTTTTGAGCTGTTACATTTTTTGTTATTTGTAAAATCTTAATTAATCCACTGTGATTGTAATTAGGAAATCATTTGTGTCGGATTCCTAAAATAGACATCATCAAATTATCTATTGTCGTTACACCGCAAGAAACTCAACCAAATTGCTTGACAGTTCACAAAAAGCACCTGATTGTCTCTGGAATGTCAGAATATAGAGTTAATGTTAAAATCACAATAAAATATTGAATAACGTGAAATTGTATAATTAGTCTGAACGAGTGAATTCAGTTTAATCAATGGATTTTAGGATGGTAAACCAGTAGAACGCCTCAAAGTTGTGCGGATAAAAAATGAATGTTATCGCCATTTTGTAAGCGATTTGAAAAGGGTGACCAGTTGTGAAAATATTACGCTAAAAATTTTCCCTTGGTAAGTCCTACACATTTATAATCTTATAATTAAAAACTAATTGAATTATTCTATAATAAGGTACTTGAGTAATTTCTGAGCTTCGTGGGAGCAATCGAGTTCCAAAATGGAATTTAACAAGATTTATTTCATAAATTGTTTCTATACACATATTTAGAATATTTTGGCTCGTTAACTGATAATATAAACTTATATGCCAACGGGTTATGTTACACCACACCGGAAACATTAAAAAGGGGTAATTTTGTAAAGCCTGGTTTACACGGGTATAGTAATCAGGAGAGTAGAGTATCTAGTGGAGTAACTCTACCTGTAGAAACCCGAAAAAAAGCTCCGCAGAGTAGAGTTGTAGAGTAGAGTACTTTACTGGCTGCAGTAAAATAACTCTACTTTACTCACCCCCCACCACAACTCCCACTCTACTAGTCTCTCCACTCTACCCGTGTAAACATCTTTTCCCCTACAACAGCAAGTATCAAGTAGAGTTTAGTTGAAGTTACTTGCAGTTTGCAGTGTCTTAAAGTAAAGAAATCCACTAAATCAGGAGCAGGGGCGATGATATCTACATGCCAAATATAAAATGATTTGATGCATTTGACAAAATAATGAAATTGGCAAAAGGAGGAAAAAAACTGACTGTTTAGTCGTAAGTTACAAAATATTATATTGTTGAAAGGGTACATTACATTTAATGTTAAAAGTACTTGAAACACAGTAAAAACGTAAAAAATATAGTATAGTACTACTTTACTTTTTTAAACGAAAAAAATCAAAAGTGGTAGAGTAGCTAGTAGAGTGAACTCTACTCTCCTGATTACTATACCCGTGTAAACCAGGCTTAAGGTATGTGAAAAAACAATTCATAGTCATGTTTATAGGTCATGTTTATGGTATTCCTGGTTTAATATTTAAAAATAATCATATCACACATATTTTGCTTTGTTTTTTTTTATGAGATATACAAACAGTTTTTCACAATTTTAATTATAGTGAGGTATTCAGCTGCCGCCGCTCACAACACTGTTGGAGCTGGATGCGTGAGGGTTCGTCCAGATATTGGTTGAGTTCTCGAAGTTGAAGCTCGGCGAGTGGAACATTTCTGAGGAGTAGGTGGGTCTGGCCGGAATGATCGGTGATCGACAGCATACACTGAAATGATCATTAAATAATGTCAATAATTTATCCTTTTTTTTATCAGGATAGATATTTGATTGTGTTGTCGCCTGGGAAGTACCATCGTATGCGAAAGGTGAAAACCCGACGATGCAACTGTTTTTTGGGATTTAGTCGGTCTGATAAATATCAGAGAAAATAATGTTTTTATTCATCTTTCCTACACTAGACAACACAACTCACATATAATCCTTTATTTTAAATCGGTCATATACTATAAGTTGCCATCCGCGAAACAACCAATTGTGAGATATGTGGGTGAATGGGTGGGTGTGTGTGGGTGGGTGAGTGTGAGTAATATAAGTTTTTAATGATTTCAGAAAGAAAAGGTGGCATATTCGAGACAACATCATCACAGACGGCCTTAATAAATTGGTTACGGCTAAAACGGAATAAATCAACACTTTGGAACTTATTATAAGTATTCTGAATTCTATTAAGCACGGCATTCTGTGCGTAACTTGAATTACATTGATTGAGAGATGAGGGTGTACAAGAAAAGAGATTTCCCTTAGCAATGCTGGAGAATAAACGAGTTATAAACCGGGTAACGCCAAGATCTTCTTAAACGACGCTGTTGGTAACGCGGGCGAACTCTTTGCCAATATGTTGACGTTATTTTAACATATAAGAACGGGTAAGGCTTACGAATTGACATCCTCGAGTTTCCTGAGCAGCCGCTCGTTCTCGCGGCAGACGATCTCCTGATCCCTGATGAGCATTTCCCTGCTGGTGAACGTCTCGGCGTTCTCCTGCCTCAGCGCCGTATTCTCGGCCATGTACATCCTGACCATCTCCACCAGTTCCGTGCTCTCCAACTCGGCGAGCTTTTCCGAGTTCACGCGAAGTGGCGTCTTCGGGGGGCGGCGTTCTGATGTCAGGAAGAGATCAAAATTATATTTTTTAACGAACTTGATTGTAATTGTAAACAGAGTTTACTATTTTCTTTTAGAATTAAACATTCATTCCTAATTTTCCTAAATGATCATATAATTGTATTAGAAAATAATTAAATGTGATATTAAATTAAGTAATTAAATTATAATAAATACAAAAACTCATAAAATAAACAAATACAAAAGAAAATAACATTGCACTATTAACATAATCGGTAATATAAACTAATTAAACATATTTTTTGCGCTGGAATTTTACTAAGTGAGGTTACATACCGTGAGTCCCAGCCTTTCCTTTGACATGATTTATACAGATTTAACTTTTTCTCGAGAGTTTTAATAATCACTCGAACCTGGGACCTTTGGATTTAGAAGCAGGCGCTTATACCACAGTGCCGTTAGGGGTAGACAAAAGTCAAGACCCCACAGCCGATTTAAATATATATGGTACAAATATATGTTATTATTTTTTGTATGCATTTAGTTTATACCTATAATAATAAACAAAAAAATATTATTTGCCAGCTACCTGAAAACGTGTCCCCAAAATTGCTGGCGCTTTCGGCGGGCTGTTCCACGTTGAGGTGAAGGGCTCCTTTGAGGTGTTCATTTTCGGCCTGAAGGGCCGTCACCTCCCGTTTCAGGCTGAGTATGAGAGCTTCTCGCGGGTCCTGAGAAAACATCGTGAGATAGAATAATAGATGGCCACGCAATTTCAAACGCCCTATTTAGCCAAAGGAAGGGTTCCCTTCTTCTTCTTTTATTTTCTTAACGTTTCCGCCCTGAGCGAGTGATTTGCGCCAGTGGAGTTTAATGAGTTGGTAAAGAGTTTGGTTCCCCTCTTGTGTTACAAAACTATTTTGGTTATTATAGACAGTGCACTACAGACAATCTATAATTTATTGTATAAACATGTATCTAAAACAAAAGAAATAATTTAATGCGCACAAGAAACAGATAATAAAAATACTAATTATACAATATTACATATATAGGGTGTTTTTTTTAGAGGCGTGGTTTTTAATCTGGCACTACTTTTTTCGTAGTTGGTGTTTTTGACAGCTGTCACTTGATTTATGCTCAGTTTGGTTTGCCATTTCATAATGAATAGACTTACTCCTGAACAACGTGGCGTGGCCTCCAAGATCGTGCGATTTAACACCGCTGGACTATTTTTTGTGGGGTTATGTGAAGTCGCTTGTCTACGCAGATAAGCCGGACACGATTAACGCCTTGGAAGAGAATATTCGGCGCGTTATTGCTGACATACGGCCCAACTTGCTGCAAAAAGTGGTTGAAAATTGGGCCTCTCGGCTGGAATTTGTTCGAGTCAGCCGCGGCGGCCACTTACCCGAAATCATTTTTAAAACATAATGGCAAACCCTTATCTTTATAATAAAACTAAATTCTTAGCCATAACATCAAATTATGTGCGTTTTATCTCTTCTTGAAAATCACGCCTCTAAAAACATCAACCTATATAATCTTGACCATTATTTTAATAGATGAGGTATACTCGTATATATGTACAGATAAGGAAAAGGGTTTATGCCCTAGAACTTATAACCCGGATGTCACCGTCGGTATTTATTACATTTCCATGAATCCCATCTCGGAAAACATTTCAATGACAATGTTTTAAATATTAAAAACTAAATAACAAATGTCAATCAGGTGCGAGACTAGAGAATATTTCAGTCAAATCATAAATGATTTAGAGTTCCTCCATCACGTTGACATTTACATGCATTTGAAGGTCTGACGTGAATGCGGAATAAGTTGGAAGGTGGCTATTTCCTTTAGGTTAGATGTTGATATTAGGTTGAAGGGTAGTCAATACAACCAAAGGTTAGTGGCTGTGCTAGTAGTGTGAAAAGTAATGCGCGGAAAGTCACGAGTTGTCCCATGCCTTTGGCGCCGTCAGTGATGGCTGAATGGAATAGGACGGTAGGCACGTGAGTGGTCCGAAGGGCCTAGAAATGGGAATCGAAGCGGCCCATCTCAAGTGCCGCAGGCTGTCAAAACTGCCTGCAGGGCCTTGCCACCAACCCGGGGCGAAGCGCAGGGTTGACCAGCTAGTTTATTATAAAAAAAAGAGGTACCTATAGCAACATTGAAGGGTTAAAATGTCAAAAATGATTCAATACCTGTACACATTAGGTTTGGGTGATAAATTTCAAAAAGAGACCAATCCACTTTTTTTAACGCTCGTTATAAAGTCCATCAACAGAAAAAAAAAACAATTATAAACTCAACTTACTGAAAGAAATAATTATTGTGTTTCTATTCGAAGCTCACCATTTTAACGATGGGCTTAGTCCGAATTTTCTTTGCCCTTGCTGCATACCTAAGGGTGTTGACCGTTTCGCTGACGTTGGAGTGAGACGGCGCTATGCAGGCGATCTGTTGTGAGACGGAAACAGCACGATTGAATATCTATGATCTATACATTTTGCTTAGGGTAACCACAATTCTGCGTTTCCAAAATATAAATAAATTCACATTTCAAGTTATGAATTACGTATTTTGTGACTCAATAAATAGGTTTAATTATTAAGCAAAAATATATTTTAAAAAAGAAATATTAATGACATAAAAAAGATAATAATATATCTATAGAGGTATTTAATCTTTGCTCGAAGCCAGAGCGGTAATCATGATATTAACTGCTTTATACTTAGCTATTACATAACATTTTAATTACTGTATTAGTATATTGTTTGTTACTCTTAGGACTTTTTAGTGGATATAAATTTTACTACACATAAAACTATAATAGATTAATATCCGAAGAAAAGTTAAAGGGAAGTAATGTGTCATTTATTTTGGTAAAATTTTAAAGAACTTTGAGCTGATGCACGGTAAAAAACTAAAAACCCGTTCAGCGGTTTGTTACATTCTACAGGAAAAATAAACAGCGAAATAATCAGAATATTTTATTCAGTCAATTCTGATGCCCACGATTTCATTTAATAGTTATTACAAAAAAATGCAAAAAATGAACTAAATTAGCAATACAAAAAAAATAAATAAAAAATAGTAATCTTTGGACATCATTTTCAGTTTCTTTTTTTTGGCCTCTGACTATTTCTAAAACATACCATATGTCAAAATAATATATATTAAAATATATATATATATATATATATATATATATATATATATATATACATATATATATCTGTATTTAGAGTGCTAATGCGAGTGTAATTTAATTTAATTTTAATCTTTACATGTATCTCTGTACTTTTGCGAAAACCTGTCATTAGTTAATTTTACAAACAATTGTATGTACCAGTTTTTCATATTATACTGTTGGTTTTCCGAATAAACGATAAATAAATAAATACACACATTCAATATACCTAAAAAATAAAATAAGCACCTACAATCATACATTCTTTGCTAACAAAAAAAAATAAAATAAAACCGACTTGAAAATAAACCTAACCCCAAAAAAATTAAACAAAAAAACAAGTTAGTACAAGTTAGGCAAGTTCAGTACGCGGGAACAACGTCCCTGAAAACATACCTGTTCCTTTTTTTTAAGCAACGTGGTCACCCTAATTCGGTGCCCGTCAGTCAACTGTCGAATGATAAAGCATACAAACTCCACGATCGTGTAATTACGCGCTGTTTGGCGATGGAAAACCTCGTTCACTAATTATTTAGGAGGAGGTGGAATCTAATGGCATGTTCAATAATCAAAAAATTAAATTACGCTGAAAGCTTGGAGTTTACAGTCATTTCATTTCGTAGTATGTTCACGAAATGGCAAATATTTCACTTAGGTCAACAGAAAAATAATGATTAAGATGTAGATGATTCTTAGTTTAGTTTATTAAGTAATATTGAGTTAGTTACATAATTATATCTCTTGTGGAATATCTCTCCTAACGCCTTTGAAAACCTGTGAAATTCGCATGTAGGCGCCTTAAGGAATTTCGCAGGCGGCTGTCAATCGATTAATACTAGCCTTACCATCAACGTAACTCCATTCCCGGCGAGACTGTCAGCCAGGAGTTTGGTCAGTTTGCTGTCCCGATACGGAATATGGCCTTTTCGCTTCGTGTCGCTCAGCGATGCAATGCAATAGCCTGCAAATGCAAGAATAGTGTAATTGTCATATATGTACGCATATATTTTTACCCATGTTGACTTTATTTCTTAAAATTAGGCCAAAATCGAAAATATTCTTTTAAAATTTGGTCCTTTGGCGAGGTAAATCGTTCAGTTAATTTCTCTAATTTTGTATTTTCGCAAAAAATAACAATAGTTTTGATTGTTAAAAATAAAATATAAAAAATAATAAAACTCGTATTTCGCGACTTAAATTTAAGTGGAAATATCTATGGGTTGGCTGTCAAAATTAAATGTATGCCACAAAGTAATATTAAAATAAAGTATATAATAAATGTAATATTACCGATTGACCAAGTCCATACATAAAATGAACGCCCATACAGAGACTGCGTGGACACCTAGTTAACCTAGTTAACCTAACCTAGTTAAAAATCTTCCTTCGAAGTTCGATAGCCGAGATCCAAACCGCTTAATAAATTACCGTTACCGTTTAGAAACGGTAATGCTGTCAAATGCGAGATGGCACTAGTGAGGTCGACACGTATGATGCCGATGCCTTCATTTGTCAATCATCAGTTGTTTGTACTGTTGCTTAGTGTAATCATTTTACTTAAAATATCAAAATTCCTAATAATTGTGCTTTTATTAAGAGCCATAACGCACTCGAATTGCATTTTATGCATGTTTTTGAGGTCTACTGCCAAGATAGCTTTTCATACCAGGCATATATAAAAAATAGAATTAGATTAACTGAACATTTTTCTAGCAAACCTTTAAGCTGGTTTTTTAAATAAATAATCCTATGTTTACATAAAAAAATATTGAAATTGGTAAGTTTTATTTTTTAAAATTCTCATAAACCGAACTACATATGTGACGTAAGCCTAATTTATACATATAAATGTCCGCAATAAAATTCTACGGACAACCTTAAACATAGATTTTTTTAACTGCCTTATATTTTTAATATAAATAAAAAACTGTCAAATGTTCATTCTTTGGTGTTGTCGACGGATGCTCGAAGTGCACGTGGCCGACACCATTTGCAAAGGCCAAACTTCAACGTCACCTTACGATATACTGGCTCTTAAATGCGGAAGAAGTAAATGACATTTTCCTGGTTTGAAAATGATAAAACACTATATAATCAATGATATTACAGAATGGAAGTATGTAACTCAGACTAATGGTTTATCAAAATTATTATGTAATTGGTTTGACATGCGAAATGATTGCTGTTAAGGATATAGTGCAAATTCTAAGCAAGGCGAAGAACGACAATGCTGTTTTTTTCCTTAGATTAGAAATGGTAGCATGCTGGAGTACAGGAACAAAAGAAAAAAAGCCTTACCGAGCACCATGAGGCTCTTGTTGATGTTGTTGGCTTCCTCCAGCGTCTTGCCCTGACTGTGCGTCTTCTTGGTCATCTCGCTGCCGGCCAGGTCGACGAAGTTCATCTTGCCGCGCCTCGTTATGAAGACCCCGCCCTCGGCCGACTGCTCGCTCCTGATGCGCACCGTGAGGATGGTGTGACTCCGCGAGGAGTGCTCGTTCATGCTGTGCGAGCCGACGCGGCGGTTTCGCATTCCTGATCGTTGGAGATAAATCATAAAGCATTGGCGCCTCATCATACATATAGTTTCTCTTGAAATGGGATCGAATGGCAAACTACAGTTTTTTTTGGGTAAATTGCACATATAAACACCTCAAGCCGTTGCAACTACTTCACGTCAGTGGCGGGTAAGGACTTCAAATTTAGATAAGCTAATTAACCAATGATTGAAGTTATCGTTCAAAACGATTAAAGCGACCTTTTATTTTACTGACATTTTTTAATAATGCGTTTATTTGTGTTACCTTCTTCCAGTACTCCGAAGAGGTCGTCTAACTCATTGCAGTCTACCGTAAAGAGGTTCTCCACGTAGAACCCTCGGACCTGCTTCGACCATCTCACCGCCAGGGGTTTCCGTGCAGAGCCAGGGTTTAACAGATCTATAACCTGTAATGATTTTTTTTTTTACAAAAGCTGCCTTCTGTCAAACCTATCTTTGTATCAGTGACTATAGGTGTTCGAGGTTCTTTCAAAGAAGTTCTAGGGCCAAAGGCAATCAGGGTCTAACTGATTAATTAATAAATTAATAGATTAATTTGTAAAGATTCTGATTAAGTAAAAATACATGGTGTGATGGAATGGGCTTATATTTAAAGATATTCAGAGGATCTTGCACATCTTTTTACCTTTTCGTTGTATATTTCTAAGAAGGAAGCCTTCATCTCGAAGCCCCTGTCGGTCTGATGGTTCTGGAGTAGCCTGAAGAGGTAGACGAAGGAACGGATGACGAGGCCATGATCATTGGCGAAAGCGCCAGGGTTGTTCTCGATCTGATGACAGGAATCATAATCACGAAATATTATTATTATTTTTTCCATAAATAACTAATAAGAATTTAGGGCCTTATCGTCGCGATAGTTCGTTTTTTTACACATTAAACATTTTTTTTTAGGAAGGGGAAATTTTAAACCAAATATTTAACAAAAGGAGAGTTTTTTTTAGGTCTGCAAGTATTGCTCAGATTACATATATGTCGAATTTTATATACAGGATGTCCCAAGACCATTCCTAAAAACTTAAAGGATTGTTTATGCTCCCTTTTACGAGTACTATATAAAATAATTGCTAATTGGAACTAACTGCTTTGATTAAATATCGTGTATACTCTCGATTGACTATATATAAAGCGCGTTTTCATCTGCCCATAGAGTGTGTAATGTGTAAAATAAACTTTCTAATAATAATAATAATAATAATGAGATCAATATATTTAGTTTAAGCACAATTTTCTAAATGTTTAAATGTCAAACAAATATCCTATTTGTCTGTATACCTTTTGTTAAAAGTATATGTTAAATCTTTTATTTCGTTAGATTTATTTTTTGCGAATTACTGTTGTTGCACACTAATTATATTTTTAACAATGCAAATATATAAAAAATAACATTGTAGTCTTTAATGTATGTTTTTCATGTAGTGTTTATTTGCCAAATAAAATAATAATGCGAAAAAATTCATCCCCAAATTTATTATTTTTATTTAAACGCCACTCTTAATTCCTATAGAGATATCGATCGCGTTTTGCCATGCACAAACGAACACCTGACAGACGACTCATCACAACAAACTACTTATTATAATCACCTAAAGTTTACATTTTTTTTCTCGGGGACCATGATGAATTTAGACATCGATCGCAGGGCAGGGGGGGGGGGGGTAGTCAGATCACTCATTTTAAGAGGGTGATCTACATCGATAACTTCGATAAAAAAAAAAAAATGTATGTCAAATGAAATAGAGCGAAGGTTTAACTATGATAAACCGCTATTATGATCAAGAAACAGTTTATAGTATAGTCTGTGGTTGAAGATCACTCACAAGTCCGGGCGGTCCCGTGAGGGTGTGCGTCTTGCCACTTCCGGTCTGTCCGTAGCAGAAGGCCGTGCAGGAGAACCCCTCCACGGCCATCTCGAGGAGTCTCTTGACTCCGCAGTACTCGAACACGTCGTCCTGTTGATGAGCAAACATCGAATAGACTCCTTGCATATTTTTCAATCATTCACGAATCCTACCCGCTATTGCAAGAGCAAGGTATTTGTTTCGTTTTCAAAAAATCATAAATATAAATAATTACGCCGCGTATGTCCAGTGGCGTATCCACGTTGCTAAGAGCCCCGGCGCAAAAATGAAATTGGGGCCCTATCTAAACTGGTTACTTAAATTTTATTAAGTAAAAGCATCTCGAGTTGCAGAACAGACGTTCGCCGTAAATTATTTTTAATATTTAAAAGATTGAAAATTTTCAAAAAAATTATATAGCTAGAATGTTCAAAGAAAAATTAATACCGAAAGC
Source organism: Neomicropteryx cornuta (assembly GCA_020383195.1). Lineage (NCBI taxonomy): Eukaryota > Metazoa > Arthropoda > Insecta > Lepidoptera > Micropterigidae > Neomicropteryx > Neomicropteryx cornuta. The sequence continues at coordinate 16,624,182 of JAHKQU010000025.1, forward strand.
ACAGATAGTTGCATCGCTTGAGGTAATGCACGCTGGTTTAAATACAGGCCTGTATTTTATGAAAAATTTATGAAAAAATGATTTAAAAAGAAATAATAATTATGAAAAATGGTGAAAATGTAACGAATATGATGAGAAGTGAATACTTTAATGAGTATGAGTACTCATTAAACTATTCACTTCTCAAAACAGGATTTGTACTGTGTGAACTGGATTATGTGAGTTAGGGTTTCTGGAGTATAAATATACGTAGGTATACGAGTATATCGATGATTACAACCTTTAAACTATTGTCAATATTGCGGAAAATATTAAATTCAGCCATTTAAAAAAAGGCTTCTACTTAAATGAAAATGACATTTATTAATAAAAACTATAAATTAATATTTAGTTGTTTTTATTTATTTTTTAGTTGTCGCAAAGTATAACCTTTGGGAGTCTATATGTCAACACCACTAACAGCTATCACTTTGACATACCACCATAGACAGGTAGTAATAATAATATTTTAACCTGACGTTCATTATTTCTTCACAAATTTAACACAAACGTCAAATATTCTTAACCGGCGCAATCACTCCTAGTTATGGTAGTCGATACCATTATTTTAATATAAAGTCTACAGAATCTTTGTTATCGAAGAAGCCAAGTAACATGGAACCTACTTGGGTGGCAGCTGGTTCGAAGACAACGTTGTAAGAGAAGTGTTTCTTCTTCTGCCCTGGGACGGTGCTGTCGCAGAGCATCTGCCCGCCGCCGGGGAAGTCCAGGACCTGTCGCTCGCCCTCGCGACGCTCCCTCTCATTCATAGGGCGCACTCTGGGGACGAGAAAGGAAATTACTTTGTATGTATGCAGTATTTTATTATAATTTAATGATTAAATATAAAATATTGTGTAGTCCCTTAGCTTGCTACGAAATGCTAAGCTACTTCTACGAATGATTGGCCCCTCTTTGGAACAGCACATTGTGCTATTTAGGTGATGCACAAAACGAATCCATTGAACGTGATTACAAATTACAATAATCTACATATAGCAATGTATCTATTGTGTAAGCACGATTTGTTGTTGAGTGTATGCAAATGATGATATAAATAAAATAAATTGTAAATCAATGTTAAAAACGGCTCAAATGTATGAAAACGCAATTAATAATTATTTAAATGTAATACTAATAACCAAAATATAATAATTATTTATTTATTTATGCAGTGGTATTTATTGGAATCGCGCGTATAAAAAAGAGACAGTGTATTTAAACACAGGGCCGACCCTGGCGTACGTCCGGGGCGCCTAGATTTAGGGGGCGCCAAGCTTTCGAAAGCGTTTTTTTTATATATATTTTTTTTAAGGTATCAAAGAATCCAATATGTCGAAGTGGGGATGTGGGGTAGGGGAAGGAGTGCAAAAATTTGTTCACCCAGGGCGCCAAACAGTCTAGGGCCGACCCTGACGAGTGGGGGTGCAGCGTTTTGTTACACGTTCAGTCGCATCGCAGAAGTTTCACTTCGATAACGAATTCGAAGCACTTTCCTATAATGACGGTATCTGTTTTTAAATGGGAAATCTAGCGGCAGCTATATGCATATTAAGTGCTCACTTTTCGGCCGTGCTCGATCAATCAACGCAACGGCCATCACAGCCTTCGCAATCGCTCCGATCTATGCTTCCGATTGGCTGATTGTGAGCTGATGGTAGCACGCGAACCAGTACGTAGAAGGATTGGGCGATGAAGTGAGCACCAACTCGATTGATTATACGTGAAGCGAACATGTTTTATTTGACGTTGACATTTTTCGTTCAGTGCACTTCACTTACATTGATTATATTAAGGCGCCCCGGGACGCATTTGTCCTTGAGATTTGAAAGAGTAGGCTTTATTCGAACATTGACGCGTAGAAAAGAGACGGATATACTCGCCGACTCATTTGGAATCGATGAAACATGTTTTTTGTATTTAAATAATTATTATCATTTGAAAAAAGTGTTTTTTTTAAAGTAATGTCCTAGATTATTATATTGTCTATCTTCAGAAAGAAAAATTAGGTTCGCGTCACTTACACAACTTAAAAGAAAATCGTTATAAAAAAAACAACACTTTCTTATTTATTTATTTTCATTACTATAATAAAGTGTATTTCGTTTTTTTTAAGCAAAGGACTAAATTAATATATGTAGAATATTGTGGTATTTTTAGTTTTAGCCATTTGTTGGGAATAACTTCAACAAAATGCACCAAAATACGTTACACAACACGTTTTAGGGACTAATGGCGCCTTAACGTCAACATTTTTTTACACGAAACTGACAGGTCTCATCATTAGGGTGCGATCATATATTAGTTATAGATTAGTTTATAGATTGCTCGACACCTAACCGGCCAGTAAACCAAGGTTTGAGGATGCTTTAATTCGGGCTAGCGTTTTTTTTTCATTTAATCGAAAGCATGCCTAGTTACAACACTTATGGGTTTGTTTGTCCAACAAATGCTGATACACTTTCGCATCGGGTAAAAATCGCAACAGGCGGATCTCTATTTTAAATCAGTATTATGAAGGAAACTTTTTTTCAACCTAAAACATGATTTTATTTAGTCTCTGGCTTATATTTTACCGGGCGAAGATACGGTTATTTATGTTTTAAAAAAAGAGATATGCTTATTATGATTTTTACGTCCTGCGTAAAAAAATCACTATGAATTATGGTCGTAACACAATGCAGATGCCGCACTAATATATTTATTTAATTGTTTATCAACCTACAAAACAGATATACAGGAAGATAATTTTCTAGAACTACATTTATATGGCCGGAAAAAATGGTCGAAAACATCACATTAATAAAACAATGTGTAATGTGGGTTTAAGTGTGTGGTGTGTAATGTGAAGTACCTGTCTACAGTGCGTGGTGCCTCTATTTGTGTCATGGAAATGTTTGTGTGTGTATAAAATTCGTATTATCGGTGGTATAATAATTCATTTAAAAATAATAATATATTATATATAGTTATTCCAATGCTTCAAATTTATATTTAATATAATATTTATTTTTACATTTTATACCTTTACATTAATTATTATTATCGACAAAATGATCAGAATCCTAATAATGTATTCCTAATGAGGCCTGTTTTAGGTAAAACTGATTTATTAGCTTTATTGATTATTTTGACGACGCGACGTCAAATCGACTAACGGCCTCTAATTCTACTAAAAGGCAGTTGAAATTATATTTGTAGGTACATTTTAATTGTCCTATATGACGTGTCAACATTTCTCAGCAAATATTAAACGTGATTACAGTTTGGACACCTCTGGTTTGTTGCTAATTCTTTGTTTATTGGTTATTAAAGACATTAGCATCATATAGATAAAGCCCTAATATCTTAAAAATTAAGAGAAGGTTCTAATGTTATCCTTGCACCACTATGGCCGCACCCATAGAAATAGTTAGCGTCATAGAAGCGCTGTAAGCGAGCTGCAGCGGATATGACAAAATCATGATATTGCCGTCAGTCGAAAACTAAGCTCAGGCAGTGACTGCGTCGGTGTTAGTCATGTCGGTGTATTATCACCAATACCTTTACGATTCCTGGAAATGGATACACTGCGCAGTACATAGATTTGGCTTGCGCCCGCGAATTGCTATGTGAAATGAGCGTGTGTGAAACTATAGTATTGAAGTTCGCGCAGAAACACACCGTACGTACGATAAATCATGTCTGCGCCGACTTCAACGCATTGTTGGATTGTAATTTGTAAAGTTTCTTGTATTATTTCCTAGTTTCTTTGATTGTATAATAATTTTGAGGACGATTTTAAATTTTTTCTACGGTTTATATATTTTATTTTAAAACATTTAACTATCTTACACTAGAAGTAACCTAATGCGAACTTCTAAGCATTTCAGTACAGTAAATAATATTGTCTATTTAAGCTTATATTTTACACTCACTATTTTAGTTTCTTAAATGTTTAATTTAGACGATCTTATTAATTATATTATCATCTATGTAGAATAATGTAGGAATCTGTGTTTAGATTTATGTAGTATTAACTTTTTTTTCTCTTCTTATGTTAATGTAAATTACTATGTAAATCTATAGATTTCTTTTAAAATTAAATAAATAAATAAATTGTCTGTTAATAAATTATGTCAATGCTCAGCACAGCTTTGCATAAAAAAAACCCAATTATGAGCCTTTTTCACTAGACCAACAGCATGAAGATTATAATAAACGACAGGGTAAAAGCTGGTAAAAAAAACAAACTTTTTTAAATATTATCATCAATTAATAATTGTTTGTATATAAAGAATGCGATACCGAAGTTAATAATTGGGATTATTATAATAATGTCAAATAATATTATATTTCTTTTCATAATAACTCTAATTTAGAATTATGTTATCATATTGTTAGGAGAAAATTGTTTACTTTCACCACAAACCAAAAATGACATTGGCAATTTTAACTGATCTTTTTTTTTACAGCTTATGTGTCGACAATTGGATTTTTTTCTATCAATAATGTATGTTTGGATACCGCATTTTACATATATGTATGTATATGTAGACATATTGTGCGTAGGCACATAGGTGCGTATGTCCCTATGTGCGTAGGCACATAGGTGCGTATGTCCCTATGTACGTAGGCACATAGGTGCGTATGTCCCTATGTGCGTAGGCACATAGGTGCGTATGTCCCTATGTGCGTAGGCACATAGGTGCGTATGTCCCTATGTACGTAGGCACATAGGTGCGTATGTCCCTATGTGCGTAGGCACATAGGGACACAGCCGACAATTTAAATAATAAAAAGCCCACTCTGCTTTCAGTACATTAAAACTTCGTCGGTGAATTACACGCCAAAGCGACATTTATAAGTACGAAGTTGACTTCAACGTATTGAAACGCTTGAAACAAATTGACAGTGAATTATTAATAAAAAGTAATAATTTTAATTAGTACCGACATTAAAACGCAATATATAGCGTTTCGATAAATATATTTACTTATCCAATATTTTCTTTAACATTTATATTGTTTGTTAACCAAAAATATTCTATATGTATAATTCTTATTTAGGACGTAAATAGTTTCAGGTTATATCGAAACCGCTATCGATAGACTGTACAAAGCAATTCCTGTAGATTGATAAATCGTACACCTAACAAAACTTTCTTGTAACCTGTACCAAACAATCTCGCAGATGCAGCATTCAAATGAATATGTGTGCAATACTGTTTTGTTACGTCAACCAAACAATCAGTATTAGTAGACTCGCAAACGCGCCTCGAGCTTCTCGCGTATTCCGCCATTTTGTTTCTCTACAACACAGTTCGGTAGTGCTTACAAAGCAATTTGTTAATGTGCACCGGAGCTCAGTCAGGCGTACCGAACGTTGAGCCCACTAAAAACTTTTAGTAACGCCAACCGAATAGTCTGTTAAGGTTACAAAACTCGTTCGTTTGAGCGGTGCAGCAAAACGTTTAGCTGTAACGTGCGCGAGCTGCCGCGCAGGGAGCGGATCGCGCGGCAGCTACATACCGAAGGTATACCTTTGTTCGGGCAGATACAAAGATTTTAATATTTGAAACTGCCCGCAGCAGCGGCGAGTCCAAATGTATTAAAATAATAAATAATGATTTTAGGTCTCGACGACTTTAGCCGACGCGATTGTAAACAGTTTAGCGTGTAAATATTTTCCTGCTCGTAAAATCCCTTTAAAAACACAATATGTCATTTAGTATTACCCGATGAATGGTTTCGTTCAAATTTGTCAACAATGGCCTACTTAAAATGTACGAATTTATTTTCCATGGGTATTTTTATTTACACTGCTTTCAACTAGCCAGTTAATCCATAGTTTCATTTCTATGACTTTGTACAATTAAAGTGTAAATATGTAACAATTACGTAGTCGACGGGTTAAAAAAACCCTAACCGTTACCGCTTTTTACAGTTTTTTCGAGGTATTTCTTCCCATTAAGTATTATATATAAATAATTTTACCATTTTTAACATTTTTAAAAAGAATATTTTATGAATCGATCGTGGTTTGTCTTTTTGATAAGGCGTTTGACTATTTAGCCAGCAGTCGCAGTCGAAACAGCGCCATTGGGCGCAGTTCCGACTGCCTTATTCATGATGCGAGGCCGTTCATTACAGGTAAACGACGATTCGCAACTGAGTGTTTTTTGTGTCCTGTTAGTTAACACAGTCGAGTGTTCAACGGCGAAAAAATAACCTAACCGCATTTGACCCACTGGGAAATATAAAAAATATATATATATATTAGTATTACCTTCCGAGCACTGTCATGGGCAGTTAGAATGATTTAAATTAAAATTATTTTGCATCGTTAGTATACTATAAATGCAAATCTGTCAAAATTTCGAGGGAGGATCCTTCAACAGCTCTTGCGTTGACCTACTTGGTACCTACTTGTAAAATTGAGCCCTCAGACCCATCGAAGACGTGCGGGCAAACCATGCGATCCCATCATTCGAGTGGTGTGCGGATTCCATTGCGGTTCCGATGAAATATGAACATTGATATGCACACCCTATGCATAATGATATGCACATCCTATGCACAATGATATGCACATCCTAAGCACAATGATATGCATATCCTATGTACAATGATATGCGCATCCTATGCAGAATGATATACACATCCTATATACAATTATATGCACATCCTAAGCACAATGATATGCATATCCTATGCACAATGATATACACATCCTATGCACAATGATATGCACATCCTATTCACAATGATATGCACATCCTATGCACAATTATATGCACATCCTAAGCACAATTATATGCATATCCTATGCACAAATATTATTCAATCAAACAGATTTTTTGAAGATTTTCCAATGTTATCACCAAACAATCGCTGTATTGTTGTGAATCTCTTATTTGTAGAAGAAAAATAATACAAGGTATCGTTTAACCTCCTAAATATCTAGGCTTCTATTTAATTAATAAATTACATTTTTATTTTGTCTTAAAGTTAAGAGCCTTAAAAGGTCTGCATTCGTCTATACATTTTATCAAAAGTTTAGACATAAATATCTTTATTGTCTGAGTATAAAATCGAGAGTATAAAACTACGGAAACATAGTTTATATTATAAAGAGTTTTTCATAATTAACCAAGAACTGTACGGAGTATTTATGCGTTATATGAGACAGAACGATTTAAAAGCACGCGCTAGACAGAGAAGAGCGCCACCTTATTCATTAAATGTTATATATATTTCGTACGTACCTCACCACTACATTGATATTGTCCTCGGCTATTTGCTGCTGGTGTCCATTGAGACCATTTTCTAGCCGATCTAGGCTATTCAGACCACTCGCCACCGATGAGCTATAAAATAAAACAATAAAACGGATATTTATTTCATATTTTTCGTGGTATGCGGTGGATGCATTTAAAATAACACGATAAACCATAGAAATAGTTAACGGCATAGAAGCGAGTTACAGCGGAGATATGACAAAATCGTGACATTGCCGTCAGTCGAGAACTGACCTCCGCCCGGTGTCAGGCAGTTATTACTTACACTACATTCACACCTACTAGTAAAGATTTACTTTCTCTCGTAATAAGTATTTAGTATTTAGTAGGTTTTCCCATTTCACTTTGTTTTTCAACTGTCAACTTATTGTCAGATTAACGTGTAATTCATAATCTTATTAACCTTATTTATAATTGGTTTTATTGTATTTTTTATTGATATAACGCTGTGAGTTTACCTATGAATATGCATAAATATTATATTGATTTAGTTGTAAGTACGATTATAAATAGTGTTAATTTAAAACATCAAATAACTAACATATCCTTAATTACGGAGTTCATAAGGGGTGTGTCGTTCAATGCACTTTTAATCAAAATGTCTTCCATATCATCAGTAATATTGTCAATGCAATATTTACACTACCTTACACCAAATGCTATCGATAAGACTGCAGTCGCAAGTTTTGTTTTTTAAAGACTTCAGAGTATCATTTTGATTATTTTTATTTTTTACTTCTGACATTTTATTATTAATAATATTAACACAGTAAAAAAAAACTAATAACTATAAATTACCTAAACTTATCTAAAACGCCATTGTAAATCTTTACAATACGATAAATAAATAAAAAGGTACTATAATCTAAAATTATTTTAAAACATTCAGTACATTTAATTTTCACTTTTGTGATCAGGAAGGTTTTGTGGGTTGAATTATATCCATAAATACATACATCTCAAAATCCTTACATTATTTAAGAGACCTTATACATATTACTATACCATTTATTTAAGTGGGAAATGTGAAACGCTATGATAATAAAGCAAGCGATAATCTTTTAGATTAGGTCGTAGAACTATAAAAAAAAAAATGAAATGTTCATACAGGTTTCCTATATGTAGAAGATGAGATCATGGTAGTCTAGTTAAGGCGTAATATGGTATGGCATCTAGGTCATAGTAATTATTTTCTAGGAAAAAAAAACTATAGGATGCTTTAGAACGACTAGGTATTCTCAAAGTGGATGACATGGCGGTCTAAAATAATCACGTTTTCACAAATCGTGTTTTTTTTTGGCAAACCTGTCTTGAAATTGAATGTTGCACTTCAGCAAGGGCAATGAAATGCGAAAAACGTAACTAAGTACTTTCGGGCCCCTAGCGACTCGTCACGAGTACAGCAGTTGCGCACCGTTCGATCCCGTTGGCGTCTGCCAAGTCACCGACGGAACTACGGATACATTTCTAATCTTAATGGCACTTAACCTGGTCATTTCTTCATACAATCGTTGTAGTGTTGTGTTGTGAATCTTTTATTTATAGATGCACAATAATATGCATATCCTATGCACAATGATATGTACATCCTAAACACAATGATATGCACATCCTATTCACAATGATATGCACATCCTATGCACAATTATATGCACATCCTAAGCACAATTATATGCATATCCTATGCACAAATATTATTCAATCGAACAGATTTTTTGAAGATTTTCCAATGTTATCACCAAACAATCGCAGTAGTGTTGTGAATCTCTTATTTGTAGATGTAGAAGAAAAATAATACAAGGTATCGTTTAACCTCCTAAATATCTAGGCTTCTATTTAATTAATAAATTACATTTTTATTTTGTCTTAAAGTTAAGAGCTTTAAAAGGTTTGTATTCGTTTACACATTTTGTCAAAAGTTTAGACATAAATATCTTATTGTCTGAGTATAAAATCGAGAATATAAAACTACAAAAGCATAGTTCATTTTATATAAATGCAAATCCAAGTAAGTTTTTAGACATAATTTGATTCTGTTTGTCATAATTAACCAACAGCGGTACAGAGTGTTTGCGCGTTAGATGAGACAGAACGATTTAGAAGAGAAGAGCTCCACAGAAAAGAGGCCCCCTAATGTGGAATACTTCAAAGTAAACGCTTATTAAGTTGTAACTGACAGCGTAAAAATTTCGATCAATTTCGATCAATTTTATCGATTGTTTCTTTCAATATTAGCTTAAGAGCCTCATGCATTTATAATAATTCATCCCGCGTGTAATTGACATTACTGGCCCATTAGAGTAATTTCAGCTAAACCCATTTTCAGCCAAACGTGGTGCCGTAGCGAGGCGTGAATTGGTGGGAAAATGAAAGGTGCGTAAAGGTCACGGGCGGCATATAATTGCAATATATAATTATTTTTATTATATAACTTCAAAATAAACAGATACATATTTACTGTAACATTAGATCGACAATCGGGTATCATGAACAGCGGTAATCGAATCCAAATATAAATAGTTCAATTATCTCCTCCTCATGAAATTACTTACTGTAAAATTCTGTAGATTACTCAGAGGAGGTTCCTGAGATACCTTTATCTCCGTAGGTATGGATATTATCCTGAAATGTCTCCCAATACGTATCCATCAGTATTAGGGATTATAGGCTATAACACACTCGAGTTTTATCGAGAATCCCATAGTAATCAGTTCAGTTTCAGTTTCAATGATGTCAACAATGGCGTTTATTTTATCATATTGTTTTTATTACAATAAAATGAGCAAGGACCCATTAGTCAGAGACTGTCGACAGGTCCTTTTGTTAAGTTTCTTAACTAATATAATTAAACAAACATACAAACATAATTAAAAGGTATAATTACATCCATTTTTAGACAAGGTAGAAATAGAACATAAAAACAAAAACTGAACAGTAGAAATAATATAAAACCTAACATGACACATAACCATTGATATTATTTTCAAATTTTAATATTTTAGTTTTAATATTTTATCATTATATCATATTCATTATTTTACATATGTTTCTAAGAGGTATTTTTTTTATTTATTTTTAAATAGTGATAACGTAGTACTTACTTTAAGGCGCCACCAGTCCCTAAAACGTGTTTTGTAACGTATTTTGGTGCATTTTGTTGAAGTTATTCCCAACAAATGGATAAAACTAAAAATACCACAATATTCTACATATATTAATTTAGTACTTTGCTTAAAAAAAAAACGAAATACACCTTATTATAGTAATGAAAATAAATAAATAAGAAAGTGTGGTTTTTTTCTTGCAACGATTTTCTTTTAAGTTGTGTAAGTGACGCGAACCTAATTTTTCTTTCTAAAGATAGACAATATAATAATCTAGGACATTACTTAAAAAAAACATTTTTTCAAATGATAATAATTATTTAAATACAAAAAACATGTTTCATCGATTCCAAATGTAACGAATTCGCGGTCGGCGAGTATATCCGTCTCTTTTCTACAAGTCAATGTTCGAATAAAGCCTACTCTTTCTAATCTCAAGGGCAAATGCGTCCCGGGGCCCCGTTGGCAACTACGCCCTGCAGGCGGCAGGAAATAAACGTGTACCTGCTAAATAAATAAATATCATTTAAGGCGCCCCGGGACGCATTTGTCCTTGAGATTTGAAAGAGTAGGCTTTATTCGAACATTGACTTGTAGAAAAGAGACGGATATACTCGCCGACCGCGAATTCGTTACATTTGGAATCGATGAAACATGTTTTTTGTATTTAAATAATTATTATCATTTGAAAAAATGTTTTTTTTAAGTAATGTCCTAGATTATTATATTGTCTATCTTTAGAAAGAAAAATTAGGTTCGCGTCACTTACACAACTTAAAAGAAAATCGTTGCAAGAAAAAAACCACACTTTCTTATTTATTTATTTTCATTACTATAATAAGGTGTATTTCGTTTTTTTTTAAGCAAAGTACTAAATGAATATATGTAGAATATTGTGGTATTTTTAGTTTTATCCATTTGTTGGGAATAACTTCAACAAAATGCACAAAATACGTTACAAAACACGTTTTAGGGACTGTTGGCGCCTTAATGTTGCCAACATTGACACGTAGGTCGGATAAATTGGATTTTTAAATTACGCTAAATCCATTTTTCCAAAAATTCGTTTGGTCGTCTGGCGACTTAATCCATAATTATGGGAAGTTTATATGTAGCAAAATGTTTGATAAAAACTAATTGTTTTTTTTTTTATATTTACAATAGCTACACAGCTGACTGTTTTAGGACACGTTTCGACTGGTGAATTTCCCTAGTGAAACATAATACCTAAACGCAAAAGTCGATATAGTGCAACTTAGGTTGACGTGCAAAACGTTGTAGGTATGAGAAATGTATTGATTTATTATGAATTATTATTGCATGCAAGGACACGCTAATGACGAGGTAATCCTTTAGATCACTAATGACGACTGTAATTTTATTTGATCGACAATATTGACAGACGCGTTTGCTTGGTAAAAAAAAGAGACATTTCCTAATCATGACGTTGAGATAATTACGCTAAAACCCATTGCTTTAACCGTAGAATAAAAAAAAATAAAAAACTGGTCGAAATTATTTTAAAAACACCCTATTTTTATTCTTCTTTTAATGGCCTATAAATGTATCTGAACTACACGTAACAGCAGTTTATGAATAATATCATGAATATTAATTAGGATAAATTAAATATTATAAATATTGTCATAAAACAGCCGCAGCGGGGGAACGTTTCCATATGGCAGACGATTGGAGTCCGTCAAGGTTGTATTCTAGCGGCGCCATATTTAATCACGGCGAAGAAACTTTTTAGCCTGATGTGATAAAAATAAAAACTTAAAAATTAAACCGACTTCAAAATAAACCTACAAACAAATAACTAAGAAAACAAAAAAAAAACTAAACGTAGAAACACACTATTTTATGCAACTTTCGTAGTCATTTCTCTGCGCGGACTTGAGATACATAAAGACCGAATTAAAAACCCCAACTTTTTTGAAGCCTATTAAAAACCATGTCAATTATTAAAATATGGATAGAAAAGGAAGAAATTCGATTGGTTAAAGACTAATTATCGGTACTAGTGGTCGACATTCGATCGTAATTCATTAAAATGTTTAGTTTGAGCATTATTAAGATTCTCAAACCAATATATTACGGTGAGTATACCTCTATAATCATTGCATATATTATAGAGTGTGTTGTTTTCCTTAATTCTCTGCACTGAAATACCTATGGAATTTAAAATTTAATGTTTATAACATTTGAAAAAAACACAATTACAACTTGTATTTGTGTTTATTTTTTGACGCAATTCATTGTCCGTTTAATTTTTTTCGTAAAATAAGATTTGACATTCCTAGAAGTATAAGATGGCATTAATAATAATTTTTGCTTGATATGACTATTTAAAAAGTTCGAAACTCATTCTAGCAATATGAACGTTTTATTACAAATAGACACTTCCAACGAACTACGAAATAACTCGCTTTATCTAGTTTTCCAGGAAAGAAAAAAAAATATTTTAGTAGTAAATTCGCCAAAACGAAGAAAATAAATATATGGCACGTATTTACTATCATAATTTGCAAATGTATTGACGATATACATGAGGTATGTAAAATTAAACTTTTTTTTTAAAGTTTTCCGAAGAATAAAGTTGTATCTCAGACATACCACTTTATTATAATGTAAAAGTACTACAATGAATATATAAGTGTAATGTTTATAAAACATTCTAAGACATATGAAACGCGAGGAGTGTACTCGACGCAAAATGGCGTACTTGGGCGTAGTGCGTTTTTTACCCTCATTTGTTGACATACTCCGATGTTAAATAATGTATTAAAATAACCACTAATTAGACAAAGTATTGAATGAAGCGTTCTCACATACGACGAAATGAATACTTAATATAATGCAACTCAATTCGTCATTTTTACAGCCTTTTAACCTTGACTTTGGACTCATTTTTGACCTTGACTTTGGACCGAATTACGCAACCCCTCGATCCGAAAAACCACTAAAATCTTGGTCGCACCTAATGGTGACATCACTGCCTACAATGTTAAACGCCGACTAACACGCGACCCGCCGCAATAAGGTGCAATAAATTCATTAAACCCTTAACACACCTTTATTGCTAGATTAATATGTTGGTGATCGTGTGTGGAAGTCGTTAGTCGTATATAATAAAGTGAAAGATCGACAATTGCAACGATTATAAATCTACCGACTTATTATCGTTAATTATATTTTATTTGACAATACACTAATCTGTCAATAATTTCTTTGTGTTTACAGGAGTTCGTTTTGACTATATCTTATATTTAAAATATCGTTAGGACCAAAATAAAAAATAGGGTAAATTATTGATCGAACTACTTTTTTTAATATTTTTAAAAAAAATCTCTTAATAAAACTCTAAACTTCATCTTAATACTTGAAAACGTTAAAATATTAGGATTTATATTACGTATATCAAAAAAAATCAAACAACCAAAATCATATGTATCATTGTACAATTCTCTCGTAAGATCTCAACTAGAATGGGCCCGCATTTTATGGAATCTTTTTTACGAAAAATACTGAAATGATTCAGAAAAAGTATTTTAAATCATTACAGCATAGAATCCGTGAACCACCTTTAAGATACTCGAAAAAACATGATTGTTTAAGTCTAAAGAACCGACGCATATTGTTAGATGCGACTGTACTGTTCAAAATATGTAATAATTACCTCGACTGTCCTCGATTACTTGAACAAATTAGCTTCCATGTACCCCCGAGATTCTCCCAATTTACTCTTCGAGCCTATAAAGGTTTTAGAGTACCGCTTGACAGATTATGCTTAAAGTGCGACAAATTGTTCCTAGAGATGGACAGTTTTTAAAAAATCTGTATTTACTCTTCTAAAGTCTTTTTAAAATACAGCATCCTGAACTCGACTTACTTCAACGTTAATTTTAATTCAACTCCACGGTCACTTTGCTTGTAACTATTTTTATTTTTATGTATTCAATTAAATTATTTCAATGAGTATTATAGTTAATGGTCAATTTTGGAATTAATTTACTTTTTATACTCGGGGTGAAAGGCGTTTTTTTTAACAAGTCTCATACGACCGTAAATTACTTAAGCATACACATTTACAATCAGTGTAAAAGGCGAAAGTTTTTATTGCCGCCATTAAAATATGCTGCACTCTCCGTTTCCGGTGTACTTCGAAGCTCGCTAGTGAATTACCATGAATTACCGCGAATTACCGCGTGCTAGCTTGTATAGTCAGGTTATAAATATTTTAGCAGAAGAAAACTTCAGTAGAATACAGTAAATTCCACTTCAAGGTGGGATGCTATTCAAAGAATTCTGCTCTTGAACCGACGGCGGCTTCTCGAACTTCTGAATAATTAAGAACATCGCGTGTGGCCAATCGCAGAATTAAACATAATATCATAAAAGATAATAAAACACTTTATAATGTATTTTAAACATATGCATGATACGAATTTTTGCACACGCTATGCAAACAACAATAAAGACAGTTCGATGGTGTGCAACTAATAAAATAAATGAAATAAAACTTGAGTGCTAATAATCATTATCTTCTAATGCAGGGTTTTCCAAAGTGGTCAATATCGACCCATTGGGGTCGAAATCGGTTTCCCAGGGGTCGACATAAACGAAAACTGATTTTGGGGGTCGACGAAGTCTAAAAATCGACCCCTATTAATTAACACAAGGTCTTATTTGAAGCTTTCAAGATACTGTATAAGTTGTGTTTCGTGGACCAACTTGTTATAAGAATGACTAATATTTTGGTAGGTAGGTCATTGTTGTACTTTTAATAAACTCGGCAAGTCAATAAGCGCGGAGAAGTTCGTACAAGTCTTTCAGGCAACTTTTGACTTGCTCTGTATTTGACGCACATACGCGACTTAACACGAACGAAATCACGATCAAGTTGTAGCAATAGGAAAGGTATCAGTTCATTTTGGAAAAGGGGTCTCTTGCCCAAAATACTTTGGGAATCCCTGTTCTAATGAATAGCAAAAGATTTTGGAAAAATAACCTCGTTAACAGTTATTTATTGGGCATTTAAAGGCCATTTTTAGGTACGTTCAATTTATTTTTTGAAAAAAATGTACTCGAGATAAATTGTTAGTACTTGAAAGGTGAAAAAGATGATTTTTTAGGGTGTAAATTGATGCTCTTAAAACACAACCATAGCCGTTTGATTACATCGGAGGCTCGTTCAATAATATAAATATATAACATTGAACTATGATTTTACCCATTAACGAACTTGACCAAGATTGAATGCACATACGAGTACATTTTCTAAATCGATTTGAAAGTGATTGGTGTAAAATTACGGTAGTTATGTCCACAAGGAAGTGATAGATAGATATATAAAGTTTTAACTGAGGGTGGTTTTGGCGGAGATTTTATTATTATTTTTTTTATCTCAAAAAAAAAACCCTATCGAAATTTAAGTGCTAAAGTTAATATAATCATTTTACTAAATGTGCATTGTAAAATATAATCATTTTACTATGGTAAAATATGTTTCAAAATATGCTATTGAGGGAAATTAATCAATCTAGCCCTAGAGGTGTAAAGCCCGCATTTTGATAGAAGGGGTAGAAACTATTGCATTTGATTGCATATTTTATAACTAAAAGCGGCACTTTTGTAAATTATTTTACTTTTGCGGAGACTTTAACTTACACAATCTTTATTGGTCTCGTTTTCGATGACGCACGGGTTAGTGCCCGTGCGTCATCAAAAACGTTTAATTTAAAAGTTTTGTTTACCAACAATAAGTATTCCTAGATATTATTTTAAATAGAGTTTAAAGTTACATTTAGTAATACGCCGAAGAACACAAAAGTCATATTATTATGTAGGTTTGATTCACCAATCTAAAAATTCTATAAAAAAAAACAGCAGATTCTTTTTATAAAGCGTAGATGTAAAACGTATATTTCCCTTATAATTCACAAGCAATGGGATGAAAAGTACCCGATATGCACATTTTTTTAATGTCAATAATTTAATAAAGTGACGAAAGGTGACTAATAATATTGCAAAATCTTCGCCATTTCCGAAAATATGCAATTATTCAAAGGTCAATGCTAAGTGTCAAAGTGACGTGTCGTTCAAAATGGCGGCCTGCGTACTTTCATCGGTTGTAAATTCATATGTAGCTTTAGGGCAGTTTTCCACGGTTCGGTTCTGTTCTATTCCGTAACGTAATTCATAACGGATCAACCCACTTTAATTTAATTACCTTTAATTCTAGGTTTATTGCTTTAAAAAATATATCGTTTACAAATTAGGTATGTACAACGTAACATTTATTAAATTTTGATAATTAAAGAAAAGATTATATCTAAAATAAAAATCTCAAATGCAAAAAATAAAATAAAATTACTTATATCTCTTTAATACATATACCGTATTTAGATGATTCCTGATGTTATAAAAGGCGTTCGCCGTTAGTTTTCATTACTTATATAAAAGTCTGACAGTATTGACATTTGGAAAATTCGAATGATTTTTAATATTTTTACAGATTGAAAATTTTTAAACAAATTATATAGCCAGAATGTTCAAAGAATAACTAATATTGAACGCACAGATAGTTGCATCGCTTGAGATAATGCACGCTGGTTTAAATACAGCGCTGTATTTTATGAAAGATTTTCACTCTCGCCTATCTATCGGAGCGATATGCAATACGGTCAAACCTTCATTAAAGTAGTAAAAAAATAATTTAAAAATGAAACAATAATTATGAAAAAGAGCGAAAATGTAACGAATATGACTCCTAAACACTTTACACAAGCGATTTATTAAACCGCTAGTTCTGTTGGCTCTAAGAGTGATTGCTTCAATATGTTTGCTATTTAAATATGCTATTAAAATATATTGTCAAAATATGTTGTGACCCTAAATAAATAAACTAGTCGCAAAGGTGAAACCTTTGCTAGCAGCATATTGGAGCGGAGAAATGCACACTTCAAATAAATAATTCGAAAATCGCGCGAATAAAATTAACATGGGATTTCCAGCAAAGAAAATATTTTTAAATATATTTTTTTTATTATTTCGAGTTTTAAAATTCCGGCTCCGTCACGACCTAGTATTTTTCACGTGGATTCGATAATACTTTAAAATCCTAAAATCGGCGGTAAAATCTTAGAGGTCTAATATCATAAACATTTCACTATTGGAGTCGATCCATGGGAAATATGTTAAGGCGCCACCAGTCCCTAAAACGTGTTTTGTAACGTATTTTGGTGCATTTTGTTGAAGTTATTCCCAACAAATGGCTAAAACTAAAAATACCACAATATTCTACATATATTACTTTAGTACTTTGCTTAAAAAAAAAACGAAATACACCTTATTGTAGTAATGAAAATAAATAAATAAGAAAGTGTTGTTTTTTCTTGCAACGATTTTCTTTTAAGTTGTGTAAGTGACGCGAACCTAATTTTTCTTTCTAAAGATAGACCATATAATAATCTAGGACATTACTTAAAAAAAAACATTTCTTTCAAATGATAATAATTATTTAAATACAAAAAACATGTTTCATCGATTCCAAATGTAACGAATTCGCGGTCGGCGAGTATATCCGTCTCTTTTCTACACGTCAATGTTCGAATAAAGCCTACTCTTTCTAATCTCAAGGACAAATGCGTCCCGGGGCGCCTTAACCTGTAATTTTATTAGTATGGGTTTTATCACTTAGCTCGTGCTTGAAATATAGCCTTTTCGGATTGTCTTTACAGCGACCGAACGAATATTTGCAATTGCACTGATATTGGTAATTTTGAACATCATTCATATCGGATAATGGAAAAATGTTCAGCAACTCTAGCTAAGTGAACAATAGCACGGTTGTATGACCTCCAGGTATTATCGGTGTTATTGGAATTTTAGTTTGTTGTACGAGGTTATTGGAAACTCATTCAATTTTGCCATTTCGATTTAGCTATCTGGCCGTTCTGGAAAGGTCCTTTTAGTGAAATCCAATCAATCATTCTACAAACCTTAAGGAAACCCGTTTCAAGGTTACCATGGGTTTTTTCTAATCGTTAACGCGTACATTATTTGTTAATATCGGATAATCTTTACTGGTGGTAAGTATCACACGCGTGTAACAATTTAACCATGGATGCATGTGACAATACGAGCTTTATTGATTTTAACATAATTGATGCGTAATTTAACTGTTTTTATTTGATATTTATTGGCGTTATTTTTAAGTATTTTACTTCGCGCCGCCTCAGAATCAATACATGTTGTGTTAACTTATTAGCTGAATACTCATAATGAATTAAGTACAATAAATATTTTCACACAATTCAAAATTACTTAATATAGCAATTATCGATGCGCGCACAACTATAAATGTGATCTCACAAAGGTAACATCTTCGAAGGCAACTTTCTATTTCAAAATAGATTTCCACAGAATACAAAGCCGTCCCATACAAAATGTATGAGATTTTTTTTTTTTTTTTTTCGTGAGTTTTCCGATGTTTTAATAATTATTCTGCTATTCGGGACGGAGAAAAACCCAACAAAATATCATAAAAATTGGTCCAGCCGTTCTTGAGTTATAAATGGTGTAACTAACCCGACTTTATTTTATAGATTTAGATTTTGGTTCATAATACATTTTCACAATATAAGTAGAGCAATTAAGAATAAGAGAACAGTAAATTCGTACAAGCGATCAACACTTGTACATGGATTATGGGAAGCGGACTGTAGGTTTTGATAGCTGAGAGTAAATGGCAATCAACAAGAAAACAAAAGACCAACCTTTGCCGTGCGAAGATGGCCGTCTGGTTCGCCTATTTTTCTCGCTGCTTCCTTAAGGTTTTTTTTCAACTGACACTTATCGACCGCTGTGATAATGCCAAAAGTTGCCAGTAACAAAAACTTGGGAGATTGGAGAATGGTGATTTTGCAATATATAATAAACATAAAATAATAATAAACATTTATAGAATAAATATTCATATGATAGAATATTGAATTTAAATAAAGTAATTTATAGGGTGACGTTGTAACACTACTATACTATGCTTCCTGTCCGCTAAACTAGATTGCACCCCTGGAGAATGAATGAAGGCACCCCTGAAGTTTATACACCTTCAGCGGTGGCTATCACTATTTTAAGCCGCCATTTCCCCCCTTCAAATATGCTCTTCTGGGACAGCCTGTATAAGCAATTATACAGAATGGCCCAAAAAGATTGCGCATAACAGTATTGGCCCAAATGCCTCGGGTTCGAATCCGCACATGGGTATACCATTTTTAACGCTTCATTACGACCATCTCCACTGACTCTAGCACAGGCACATTTGGCCTAGTTGAGTAGGGTCCAAAATAATGATATATGACCTAAATCATAGCAATAATTTTATTAAAAAAAAAACTTCTGAATAACTTCAAATATTAATTGTTTATTACAATATATTATTTCATAAGGACTCCAGATTATGGAAATTGACTCCCTACGTAAAGCTATACGTTTGGCATATGCGAATGAAATGTTAGGCGTGAATTAAACATTACTTCTAGATCGCATCTATGCGAATAACCCCAAAACATGCGAACGATATTGATGCATTAAATGCATTAAATTGTGACTTCTTTTCTACATCTAAACCAGGAGATGGTTCGCAGCATCCTGTTTGAGACGCGCGTCATATGATGTCATATGTGATGATGTTTACCTACTCACGCGACACTGGTGCGAAGAGAGCGCCGTGCACGCTTCTTCTCGGTGTGTCGCCGGTCCCAATGCGAATAATCACAACATTATTTATTGTGAACTATTGAAACAAATGAAAAAAAAAATGTAATCAGGAATGAAAATTTGTTACTTTTATCTCTACATAAGGTTATTTTTTTCAATAATCTACTATGGCTCAGAAAAACCCTATAAATATAAATATAAACACCGAAAGATGATTTTTTTTTACTCAGCACAGAATAAATTTAGAAAAAATATCAGGTACTAGTCAATGGTTCAGTATATTTATATTCCCTATTCATTCAACCACTTTACGGAAGAGGTTAAGTGCCAAATAATACCTTCTACCACCTATCTTTAACTACACCAGAATCGATTTTCAAAGTGTAGTCCTTATGAATAAAAAAGAATAATAAATAAATGAAACAAAAAATAACCGACTTAACTAGGGTAACCAGATGATAATTTGAAATAGGAGGGCTGATAAGTCTAAAAACGAGGATTTTCACAATCAAACATGATTTTTTATATAATTTACTTTATTTTAATTATCGAATAGTATAAAAATAATCAGAAGACATCTTTTTAAGTTATATTGTGTAAGAATTAACGATTTTACTGACTCCACGCTGAGTCTGTCATTAGTTAGCGAGAAAACTCTTTTACAATTCGCGTTATGTGCGCTTATACAAAGGAAAACCGATCTTATACTCGTACGACGATCTTTTAAAACAAAGATATGGCATGTCATACAAATCGTGTTTGTGAAAACCCGACACCGACGATTCCCTCCGCCGTTCCGCGCGCGGCAACACTGCCATTCATGTCTCATGATACGCAAAGTGGCGTACTTTTGCGTACTGCGCGTGCAACTTATCGGGATCACCATTTTATTTCGATTTAAGAAATTAAATCATATTACAAAATTGATTATGCAGTTTAACGTCATCAATTTCTACACCTCTGTTGCCCAAGAACTCATCAATAGATGGAATAAAGTCATCGAACACCGTCGTGACCCGAGCACGGCACTACCAGACGAATAGATCAGGGAGGACAAATCACAGAAGACATGTCCATCTGGCCACCCTACACTCAACCCAATTATAGCCACAGTTTCTGACCTGCCATTCCGCAGGCCGCGCTCGTTGACCTGGATCTTGGCCGGGCTGCCGAGCACATTGAAGCTCTTGACCTTCGACAGGCCGACGCAGGGACTCTTCTCCGAGCTGCGCGTCTTGCGTTTGTCTTCGGCGGTTTTCTTGATGGGCACCAGGCTCTCAGCCGACTTCGACATCTTGCGCGGACCTGGAGCGCGCGGACCTCCGAGGACCTGAACGAATTACATGTAACATTTTAATAGGTTCCATGATATAAAAAATAAATAATCACATTAAAACTTATGCGTCGAAAATATGTGCCAACAAAATAGCTATGATTTATTTATTTATTAAAAGAATTATGAATAATTAATGTTTCAAAATAATGTTAAAACTTAAACAAAATTCGCCGAAAGGTATTTTTCTTTTCTTGCACCTAGGCTATATAATAAAATAAAAGATATCCTGGAAATAAAGCTTAATAGCTAATAAAAAGACACTGAGTAACTGGTTAACTATATTCCTGTGAAACATAATATTGATCTTTTATATTTCTCAACTTATTATATATAGGTTAGCTTATATATAGGATGTTTTTTTTAGAGGCGTGGTTTTCAAGAAGAGATAAAACGCATATAATTTGATGTTATGGCGAAGAATTTAGTTTTATTATAAAGACTAGGTCGCCGCAGTCGCTCGCATTTTGCTTCGCTGCAGCACATATTAGAGCGAAGCGATTTACTAAAATTTTCTAAATAAAATTTAGTCTGTGACAATAACTTTTTACGTCATTTGTCCTGCGACCGAATTGTCGCCTTCTTATGGGAGGGGAGGCATTGCTCTTATTCTAGATGTTAAAAAAACATAAGCAGATTAAGCCATAGTAAAAGACATGTTCGCTCATCACAAGTTAACTACTTTATAATTTGGATGAATGCTATTTTCTCTTTATAACTACGACCATAGAGATGGTTTTTAAAAATAAAAATCTTGATAAATTATTCAAAATTAATGCTTAATTTAGAAAATTAAATCGAAATTAGAATAAATCGCTAAGAAAAAAAGTGACGTGACCTTCGAGCGAATTTTGTTTTTTTTTACTATTTTTATGCGTGAAACTTACCTAATTATTTTTTGTATTTTTATTTATTGTTAAAAACGATTTATTATTGTTAAATTGTATTAAATTAATATCAAATTAAATAATTTAAAATAAAATTCGATTAATTATTTTCGAATAAAAAATTTTCAAAAAAGCGCGTGACTTTTTTATAATGGATATTCCCATAGACAATTTTCTTTTGACCCCAAAAATTTTATTTTTGACAATATTTAAAATCAAGCTCCGTCACGACCTTCACTTTTTCATGTAGATTCTCTCAAAATCAAAAATTTTTCAAATCGGTCAAGGAATGACCAAGTTAGCCCGTGACAAAGTTCTAATTGGAGTCTCCTTATGAGAGCTTCGCTCTAATAAGGGTTTGCCATTATGTTTTAAAAATGATTTCGGGTAAGTGGCCGCCGCGGCTGACTCGAACAAATTCCAGCCGAGAGGCCCAATTTTCAACCACTTTTTGCAGCAAGTTGGGCCGTATGTCAGCAATAACGCGCCGAATATTCTCTTCCAAGGCGTTAATCGTGTCCGGCTTATCTGCGTAGACAAGCGACTTCATATAACCCCACAAAAGATAGTCCAGCGGTGTTAAATCGCACGATCTTGGAGGCCACGCCACAGGCCCACGACGCGATTTTTACTTTATTTTAGAGTGATTTTAAAAAAAATTTAGAGTGTTTTTTTCTAAATTTGCACTATTTGCAAACGTTGTTCAGGAGTAAGTCTATTCATTATGAAATGGCAAACCAAACTGAGCATAAATCAAGTGACAGCTGTCAAAAACACCAACTACGAAAAAAATAGTGCCAGATTGAAAACCAGGCCTCTAAAAAAACCCATTAAACGGTAGTGTACGCTTATTCAACACCAGAGCGCCACCTGTTAGTCAATTTACTAATATAAAATGTTAGTTGCCATCACACAATTAGCACGGTCAAATTAAATATTACGGAAATTATACAATTAGACAATATATATTAATAAATATATATGCAAACTTTTATGTATGTGTGTCAATGTTAGCTTTCATAGTTTTTATTTTATCTATATTTTCAAAGAAGCTCAGCGCAATTGCATTTAATCAACCTATTAAATAACTATTATAATTAGCCTACCTTGGTACGGGCAATGTCCCGTTAGGTTTGCTTATGTTATTCCTCATTTATGAAAAATGTAAAAACAAATATCAATAAATAAATAAATTATTTATTTAAATAAGTGCGAGTGTAATTTAATTTTAAATATTTTATGTATTTCTTTACTCTAGCGAAAACCTATCATCAGTTAATTTTAAACGCAATTGTATGTGCCATTTCTTGTATATTGTAATTTTGGTTTTCCAAATAAACAATAAATAAATAAAGAGTGAAATTGTACAAGTTATATAACAGCTTACATAGCATATCACCAACAAGTATAATTCAAAGATTAACAGAATATTATCGTGTAATTATTAAACATTTAAAGAGTCGTGAAATGAGTGTGTGAGAGAAGTGTGAGAGAATGAAAAGTGGAAAGGTGATATGTAAGGATGAGTGACAAACGCACATCGCAAAGTGATATAAGTATTTACTAAACAAAATTACAGACAGCCTTGATAAATTGGTTTCGCCTAAGACGGATAAATCAATGCTTTGTAACTTTTTATTATAAGTATCCTAAATTCTATTAAGCACGGCGTTCTGTGCGTAACTTGAATCACATTTAGACAAATTATATATATTCAGGGTGTATTTAACTTCACTGATGTTCTTTTAGGGGGTTGATCTATATCATGTTTCACAATTACGAGAAAAATTCATACTAAAATAATTATTTTAGAATGATTTTTTTTCCAAAATATTATTTTTCTGTTCGCTAAAACGGTTTTATTGCCGATCTAGGTGAAAGGACATTGTATATAGAAAGAGAGTTTAAGGGTTTTATATTTCTATGAATGCGTGTAGATGGCAGCTATATAAAATTAGGTTATGTGGTTGTGTCTGATGTTAAGCTCATAAAGAAATGACGGATTGATAGGGTTGTATGGACTATTCTAGATTACCTAAATTATCAGAAAAAGTCGACTTTTTTTAACAATCGTTGTAATGATAGCTTACGGAATACTTTTAGATAGAAGATGCTATTGAAGCTTACAAAGCTGATCTCTTTATGTTGTGATTTAAGATTTGAGATATATTATACATATATCATATAAAAAAAAAAACATTTTTAGAAAGAAGCTTTTATTTAAGTGCTTGAATGCATATACAAAAATTCATGTCTGTGCTGTTGACCTTTGAGGAGTTCCTTCGTCTGCCATTCTTGGGTTTAGAATCAGGTCATGCTTACCATAATAATGCATTGTCATCGGAACTGAACCAAAATGAACTCAAAGTGAAAATGTCAAATTTCAACTCCGCAGATAAGAGGAAGTGGTTTTAATTCAGCTTGCAAGATTTGACCTAAACTGACCTACAAACATTGCAAGCTAAATAAACGCGCCGTCTCGTCACCCGCCCGATTGTAAAATTTGATTTTATTTTATAGAATTTGTGCGCTGCGGTAGACAGATTGTTTTTAACATGACAGATTAGCAATGTTTTTACACATTAAACAGTTAATATCTGATAAATGCTGGCTGTTGTGTGCAAAATGTGGACCATAATTAAAAGGTTCAAAGATTTTAATTAGAATGGAATGATGGAATACTAATCCGATTAGCCCAGTAGGGTATACGTGTATGAATCAAGCCAACTCGGTAAAGTAGCTAGGCAACTTGAAGTTGTATGGGGGACTTAATATAAATTTACAATGAGGCTGAATTTACGGCGTTTAGCAATCTGCGTTTAGCAAACCTAGCCAGTCACATTATAAAACACGTTGTAACCACATTTCGTTTAATTATTAGCTTACCTTAATACAATACATCGTCGCCATAAAAATAAAACGATAAAATATTTTAGAAATCTGTCCCTAGGAACAGATTTCACAATTATAAAGGTGTTGCCAACCAGATGGAGAAGTTGTTGAGTCTGAACTAACCTGTAGATATACATAAAATTCCTAAAACGAATTGTGAAAATGTGAAATTGCGGAAAGGAAAGTGTGTGTGTGAAAATCGGCGTTGGCCTGATGATGAGCAGACCAGTTATTCGAAATATTACAAACCTTTAGCGGCGATGGCGTATTCTTTACGGGGCTGTGGAAGACCATCTTCTTGCGGCAACCATCATTCAGAGGGTTCAGCAACTGGAGATTCTTCAACGACATATCGTTTGATATTTGACATCTTAATTTATGATTGTACCTCTTTCACTTTTTCACAATTTTTTTCACAGTGTACAGTTCATTTCACAAGTCTAAAGGTAGACTGGATTCTCGTCCAGATTTACACACATCTAAATAAATAT
This sequence comes from Neomicropteryx cornuta, assembly GCA_020383195.1. NCBI lineage: Eukaryota > Metazoa > Arthropoda > Insecta > Lepidoptera > Micropterigidae > Neomicropteryx > Neomicropteryx cornuta. The sequence continues at coordinate 16,649,930 of JAHKQU010000025.1, forward strand.
ATCAATTACATGATAGGTTAATAAAATATAATAATAATATACACGTAATATTAATTGTATCTAGAACGATATTACCTTAGAACAGGGCTTTATGTTAGGTAATGCATTGTTGTCAACCGAAAAACTATTAAATAACCCGAAACTGTGAGCAATGTAGCTGTTTTCAGAGGCGTGGTTTTCAATCTGGCACTACTTTTTTCGTAGTTGGTGTTTTTGACAGCTGTCACTTGATTTATGCTCAGTTTGGTTTGCCATTTCATAATGAATAGACTTACTCCTGTACAACGTTTGCCTGTGGCGTGGCCTCCAAGATCGTGCGATTTAACACCGCTGGACTATTTTTTGTGGGGTTATGTGAAGTCGCTTGTCTACGCAGATAAGCCGGACACGATTAACGCCTTGGAAGAGAATATTCGGCGCGTTATTGCTGACATACGGCCCAACTTGCTGCAAAAAGTGGTTGAAAAAAATTGGGCCTCTCGGCTGGAATTTGTTCGAGTCAGCCGCGGCGGCCACTTACCCGAAATCATTTTTAAAACATAATGGCAAACCCTTATCTTTATAATAAAACTAAATTCTTAGCCATAACATCAAATTATATGCGTTTTATCTCTTCTTGAAAACCACGCCTCTTAAAAAAACATCCTATATAACTAAATAAATATATATACCTAGTTAATTTTAAAACTAACGACCTGTGTTGGCATCGTCCGTTTTGAAAATAAACACATTTAAGACCGTTAAGTAATAATATGATAGTGATCCCGCATTTGCGGACAAAACCAATATTCCTTGGCGATAACAACGCAAATGATACCCGCTGCTATGTGTGGTGTTTGGCACTAAAATTAGACTAAACGCTATTATTATAGAAGATACGATTTTCCGTATTCTTTCGGTAATTGGCGATAAGTCTAGAGAAAGTAAAAAGTGAAAAGTTTGCGTTTTGCCTTATCTGAAATTCAAGTCATCAAAATGTGCAAATATTTAAGGTGATGTGTGCGAGCGGTTAAATTACTTTTTTTTCGTTTAACAGCACATCTACATAATTCGAACGCAAATATCTTCGCGGTCATAATATCAAATATCTTCGGTGTGTTATGCGAAGTCTTAAAGGTGCTGATTTTAAAGCATTGGCATATAAAACATTGGTTCGTCCTACCCTCGAATACTGCTCATCAGTATGGGATCCTCACACCCAATGTCTTAAAGACGAATTAGAAGGAGTTCAGAGAAAAGCAAGCCGCCATGTCTTTAGGTGTTTCAGTCGGTATGATAGTCCATCTGAATTAATTTCAACTCTTAATTGGGAGCCACTTAGTTGAAGGCGTTTTGAATACAGGTTAACTAGTTTATATAAGACTGTGACGAATGATCCCAGCTCTCCAAGCCTCCTTATATTGGCCGTAATGACCATCCTTCCAAGATAAAACCTATCTTGAGAAAACGGAACATTGGGTTCAATTCGTTTCTTTCCAGAATAATTCGGCAGTGGAATACTCTTCCTCACCTACTAAACTCAACAGTATCACCGGAGCTAGCTCCTAAATATTGTAATTACTTAATAATAATAATAATAATGATTACGCGGATGATAAAGTGACTGTTTGAAAAAAAAACTTGAATATTACCTAATTTACTTACAAAACCTACAGGTAGGTAAACTGTAAAAAAACCTCAAGCTAATATTTTCCACCAGTTACCCCGTACAAAGGGCTAGACCCTGTACACGGCCAAATCCAGCCCCTATAAAAGGGATGATCAGCTTCAATTTTTTTTTTTTGTGAGACCGTTTTACTTATTGATTAGGTCAACCTCCTAAAAGGAGTGCCCTAAATTTAAAATCACTCTGTATCGCCTTTCAAGGTAAAATGTCATAATTTCTAATTAGCTACTAGGTTACTTATGAAAAAGGCACTAGTTTTCGTTTTCTAGGTCTAGAGTCTAGACACATTAGCCGAACTTTGAGGTTACTAGGTTTATTAATTACCTATGGACAGTAATAATTTGTGCCAACATCGCGTAGATAGTAAATTATTAAAATTGTGAATTGTCTTATATTGATCGAAACATCAATGACACGATCTTGACCCATACATGTTTGTACATAGTCTGGTAGCTGCGTTTGAAAGTTTTTTTTTAAACTTAAATTTTATAAACAATTATAACTATAACACCGTATTTAAAAAGCCGCATGATTTATAAACAACGATTTTCAGATTATGTTCACAAATACTATCTACAGGTCACATGCTAAACGAGTGGGTTTCAAACTAATGTCGATGGACGTCGTGTTCGAGTATCTTCGACACGTTGAAAATTTAAGGTCAAAAATCATTGAGTAGGTCAAGCACTGTCAAAACATTCCGTTAAACTCTGCAAAAAATAAAACTATGCACATGCCTTATTAGTCATCTACCCTACCTTTGTGAAAAATACAGTCTTGAATGGCTTAAATTCAAAACGAAAATGTTGCATACTAAACATTAATTTATCTCTGCACACTATATACGATGTTCATACACTCTCATACCGTACCATCACATATACACCTTCTAAAATATATATATTTAAGCTCAACAAAGTTTTAAATATTATTGTAGTACATATGCGTAAGCTTTAATAATTATTGATCTTATTATTAACTCTGAATAACTGTATATGCTACTATTTCGCTATACCTGTTACTGTGCTTATCTGTTAAATAAATAAATAAACAAATAAAATAAAGTATGTAAAAATACATAGAGGAGGCAAAAAAACTAAAATCATCTTTATTTTAATTTTTTAGAGCGACATAAGTTATTTAATACGAGAGCCTACGATCAAAATTATTACGACCAGATGAATTTATTGGCTCTAAATACCTACTTTATTACTATATCACTTCTGCGCGCAAAAAACTACGCTTAAACCTTCAAAATATAATATAAAATTGAATCCACTAATTTATTTATAGACGGCGGTCAACAAATACCGATCCCAGTTTCAGAAATATAGAATTCGGAGTTATAGACGAGTATCAAAAAAAAAAAGAAATAGTATCTATGGGAACCACCACTTTCGCATCTCCTTATGAGCGTATATAAGGTTAGTATTTACATATATATATAAATATGTAAATCATTTTTTATTTAAAATAACTAACTTTATCAAATAATTAAAAACTTATTCAAAATTTTTCAATATTGTCAAAGATTGTGTCATTTATCTTTTCAGTCGATTTGCCGCTATTAAAAAACAATCATCAAATATAAGTTAAATAACTTTACAACTCAATTATACAATTATATAAATAATACGCACACAAATCATGTGCTTTAATTTTACACTTTTACATATTCATTATTTATATTTTTTCATCAACTTCATACATAAAGCACTCATAAAATCATCTCATTTCACCATCATCCTTCATTGTAATCACATATCCATAATTTTTATATTTTTTGTTAAAATATCATCCTTTCCTTATTTAATTTAATTAGATGGTTACATAATATTTGACAATATTTTGCACTAAAGTGGACAGGTGAGAGTTAAAAATGCATTTTTATAAAACTCAGCGCTGGGTTTAAACCGACATCCTGCATTCTCAAGTACAGGACCTCTTTAGTACCTTTATAAATATTATGCTATCCAGCACTTTATCAAATAATTAAAAACCTTTTCAAAAATTCAAAAATTATTAAAAAACAATCATCAAATATAAGTCAAATAACTTTACAAATCAATTATACAATTATATATATTTATATATATATACCTAACACACTCTGTCGAATCGTGTTTCGAGGTGAAGCTTCTTTTGCCCTCGATCGTACAGGAGTCAAATTATAATTTTAATTTTTTATTCGGATCCTTGCGAACCGGTAACTAACAGTTAAAGAGATTTTACATAAAAGTTTTCTTTACTATCGATTGTATTTTATTGTTGTTTATAAAGCAATGCGTGTTCACATTCGAAAAGTCGGCAACATATAATATAATAAAAAAAAACTAAAATTTTTTTATTTATTATTTATTAAAATTTATTTGCTTATTTCATTGTATTCCGAGTATTTCATATCGTATAAAATTGTATTGTTGATTGAATGAAGTTACCTGTGTTCCCGGAGTTTCCTACAACGTTTAGTGTATATTTCAACAGAAAAAAAAACATTTTTTCATCTAGCTGATAAAGTCTATTTATTTACGCACTTGCATACAGAAAATAAAGAATGCATAATATTAATAAATAATTATGTAACATATCAATTGAAATAAAATTTGAATAGAATTTAGAACGAAGCGATTTTCGCCATGAATTAATTTTATCCGCAACTGTCAATAAATAAATATTTCAGAGTAATTTCGAAAAAAGAACAAATACAAAACGATTTTCGATGTTTGAATCGATTTGACGTTTGTTGACACTCGAAATGTTTAAAAATGGAATCGCGGAAATCGATTTGACGTTTGTCGTGGCGCCGTAGTCGCCGTAGTCGCGGCGTAGCTACCGATCGCTTGTGGTGGACTGACTGACTGTTGGCCGTTTACTTACAGGTAATGTCCGGTGGCCGACGACCGCTAACCGACTGCGTGATAGGGGTGCGCTAACAGGGCTGCCACTCTCGCGGAACGCTCGTCACTTTTAGTTTTCATAGATCCGTGTGTGTTGTAGCAATATTCGGTCGTTTGCATGGGGTTGTATTGCAATCTGAAAATATAGGATGTTTTTTTAGAGGCGTGGTTTTCAATCTGGCACTACTTTTTTCGTAGTTGGTGTTTTTGACAGCTGTCACTTGATTTATGCTCAGTTTGGTTTGCCATTTCATAATGAATAGACTTACTCCTCTAAAATAAAGTAAAAATCGCGTCGTGGGCCTGTGGCGTGGCCTCCAAGATCGTGCGATTTAACACCGCTGGACTATTTTTTGTGGGGTTATGTGAAGTCGCTTGTCTACGCAGATAAGCCGGACACGATTAACGCCTTGGAAGAGAATATTCGGCGCGTTATTGCTGACATACGGCCCAACTTGCTGCAAAAAGTGGTTGAAGTGGTTGGGCCTCTCGGCTGGAATTTGTTCGAGTCAGCCGCGGCGGCCACTTACCCGAAATCATTTTTAAAACATAATGGCAAACCCTTATCTTTATAATAAAACTAAATTCTTAGCCATAACATCAAATTATATGCGTTTTATCTCTTCTTGAAAACCACGCCTCTAAAATCATCACCCTATATTAGCGTCGAAGCAGTTGAGAAAAACACCTTCTAGCCTTGACCGATAGAAAGATACAACCACAGAGCGGAGAAGTACCTGGAGAGGACACTCAGGGTCTGCAGGGCTAGTCGGGACCGCGAGCGCGACTGTCACGTATCCTAAGAAGTTAGATAAATTAATTTTGTACATACAAATATGGTCAAAATAATACTATTCGTTTTATAATATTTTGATATGATTATTTATATCTAGTGCTATCTGTAAGTTGCTAGTATAACTTTTTCGGTCTATTTTAAGGGACTTTACAACTCATCACTAGATGGCGATGTCAGAGTATGTATATTTTCTTTCGGAGTACGATGAAATCGCGAAGAAAAACCTAACAATAACACACATAATTTAACTTTTGCAATGGAAAATTTTACAATGGCAAAATATTGCCAATATTGCAATCTATTAACATTATCGACTAGCGGCGAGTGGAGAAGTTCTTGATAATAAGGCATCGGCGAGTCTAACTAACACCACCGAGAGATTTGCGAGTGGGTTTGTGACTAGAGCCACTGATTCCGTGTCAAGGGTATGATCCTTACGTCAAACGACTGCATTTGAACAGAGACCGCGTATTACGAGCGTGTGTTAGCTCTTATTTAAAAGTGTGAAAAATGTTGTTTTGTTCAGTTAGAAGCTGTGAATTCGTATCAATTACGAATGTGAATCTCAAATACAATTATTTTGGGCCCTACTCAACTAGGCCAAATGCGCCTGTGCTAGAGTCAGAGGAGATGGTGGTAATGAACTATTAAAAATGGTATGAATATGTGCGGATTCGAACCCGCGACCTCTGCGCTAATAGCCCAACGCCTTAACCACTAGACTACCACGATCTCTAACAAAATATTATTACGATTTTAGACAATTCTTAATAAAATACTTCAACTCAGTACTATACATTTATGCCAACAATAGATCCCTCATAATAATCTCTGCCTTTGACTTTTTGTTTTTCCGTTTTCTTTCACAATAATTTCATTTTTTAAAGCTTTCATGCTTCTATTATCAGTAACCTGTTAAATTAAATACTCTTTATTTAATGATAATCCGATAATATTATTTTCCTAAAAATACGTGGGTAATTAGCGAAATTATGTAGTTACCGTAGATTTTTAAATATTTTTTGCTAACCCTGTATTGCGCCCGTGAAGTGATTATCAAGGGTGCGACGTTTGATTGTACTGGTATGGGAAACAAAGGGTGGCTTAGAAAATGGAGGGTTGGAGGGGTTGGAGGGCGGACACCAAATCAACTACCAGCATAAAAAAAATACAACCTTTACTTTATATTCTGTGAAAGGTTAAGGCGTTTGTCTTTGGGGGTTAGAGGTTAGTCTCGGTACACGAAAGGAAAAAACCAGAAAGGCTTTCATGTACTAAATAAATTAGATTGTTAAATCGCTTCGTTTTGTAATTACTTCTTGAAAGCTTTTCCGGGTGCATATTATCTATTTACTAGGAACTGCGGGCCCAAAGACTTGAGACTGTGGCACTCGAGGCTGGTAGCTTTCCTTCACATCGGAATAGTCTGCCTTGGAATAGTCGCACTTATGTTTTAATTTCGAGCATAATGCGACCAATTTTAATGATAAATTAAAATTTCAAATACTTATTAGTACAATATTTATTAATTTCAAGCGTAATCAGCATAATTGCTACCTGCTGGAAATAATAATAAACACCTATGAGATTAATTATTATTCTCGTATTATGTAGGTATTTCTTCTATTTTAATTACTATAATAAGGTGATATACAATTATTTTGGGCCCTACTCAACTAGGTCAAATGTGCATGTCATAGAGTCAGAAGAGATGGTGGTTATTGAAGCGTTAAAAATTGTATGACCATGTGCGGATTGAACCAGTGACCTTTGGGTCAATATTCCAACGCCTTAAGCACTAGACTACCACGAGGTATATATGTATTATATTATATATATTTCTAATATATATGTAAAAATAGATAACCTTGACTTATATTTTAATAGCAGCACATCGCCTGGAAATGGTACAATCTTTGACAATATTGAAAAATTTAGATAAGTTATTTTTTTTTGTTTAAACGTTAGATTACAAAATATTTATAATTGCACAATTATCTAAATAATACACATACATTTACTTGAATTTTACATATTAATTATTTTTATTTTCATCAACTTCATACATCAGTCACTCATAAAATCATGTCAGTTCACCATCATTCTTCATCGTAATCACATATCCATTATTTTTATATTTTTTGTTAAAATATCATCCTTTCCTTATTTCATTTGATAAAGTGCTGGATAGCATAATATTTATAAAGGTTCTAAAGAGGTCCTGTACTTGAGAGCGCAGGATGTCGGTTTAAACCCAGCGCTGAGTTTTATAAAAATGCATTTTTAACTCTCACCTGTCCTTTTTAGTGTAAAATATTGTCAAATATTATGTAACCATCTAATTAGATAAAATAAGGAAAGGATGATATTTTAACAAAAAATATAAAAATAATGGATTTGTGATTACGATGAAGGATGGTGGTGAAATGAGATGATTTTATGAGTGATTTATGTATGAAATTGATGAAAAAAATAAAAATAATATATATAACTTATATTAGATGATTGTTTTTTAATAGCGGCAAATCGCCTGAAAAGATAAATGACACAATCTTTGACAATATTGAAAAATTTTGAAAAAGTTTTTAATTATTTGATAAAGTGCTGGAAAGCATAATATTTATAAAGGTACTAAAGATTTTAAATATTGTCAAAAATTGTGTCATTTATCTTTTCAGGCGATTTGCCGCTATTAAAAAACAATCATCAAATATAAGTTATATAACTTTACAACTCAATTATACAATTATATATATGTGCCAAATTACAATAATATGTCAGACCCCTACAACAATTATCTATATCAAAAGAAATTAATAGCCTACATCTAAAAAAGAGCTAATATATAAATAGAAGAAAAAAACATAGGAAATTGAATTAAAATAAATCGAAATCTGAAGTGGAACGCGGAACGGGGTCAATTTATGCGACAATATTTGGGTTAGATTTGGGACAATGGGAGACAGCGGTACCAGCCGTCAAATCAAAAGACCCACACTGGCAACTCGAAAGGTTCAATTAATGCATGCGTGGCCTACTTGGGCCTTCGGAGCGTCCATCATCCACCTAAATTACTAAAAATAGCCCAGCCCAAAAAACTGCTAAAACGCTTAAGAATTTCCCTATCAGACGGTGAAGACAACGTCCTCTTTGGAAATTACAATAAAAAAATAAATATAATTTAATGTGGGATATCTAAAATTAAAGTCGGTTTACGAATAAATATTTATTTTCTAGTCACTGGTGTACTTTAATAATGGGTGTATTTTAGAATATAATATTGTGTTATTATTTATTGTGTGTGTGTGTGAGAGAGAGAGAGGGAGAGAGAGTGTGTGCAATTTAAATTCATACATTGGTTCCCGAGATAATCGCGAACAAAAACTGGTATATATTATGTGAGTAGTAAGAGTATAGATACTACAGACAATTAAAAAAAATGTCCACCACAAGATCGTCAACATTACAATGTAATATTTATATATCCTTGATTGAATCTATTATTTTGTATGGTCTTACATATGAAATATATATACAGCTAATTTATATTATACAAATTCGAATTTTAATAATAATTATATCAAAAAGTAAAAAAATCTCAATGCAAGGCGGCTATTCTAAATTGTTCCTGTTATGCCAACTTTGTTATTATAGAATGGCAATCAACCACTTTTCAAATATTGTTATTAAAAAGTACTCTACTAGACAAATGTCGAATCAAAAAATGTATAAATACCCTCCGTATTTCATAAAATAACTAATACAGACTAAAAAAAATCATACAAAAAAAACCAATTTAGTTATATAATTAAACTAACCCGTATACTTTCGCTGTATTTCCTATAAACGTTACACAAATTATGTTTACTTAATTTGTGAGTATTTTATATTTTATTTTAATTTATGCATGTGTTTATATTTAAGATTCAAAACCGGCAGAAAAGACAGTGTCTTAGCTGAATCTATTTACATTTTTTATACATTTGCTGAATAAAAAAAGGTGGTTCTGAAAAAAAAAGATGAAATCGTAATAATCATTATACCATTCACTAACACTTATTACTTAAAAACAATTTGTTTAGTTTGTGCATTTAAATAAATCTAGAAAGTCGTTACATTTTTTTTAACAAAAACAATAAAAAAATAACTAAGTTTTTTACTATTTATAGTGCGTCGTTCGAGAGAGCTTTAATCTTAATCTAAAATCTCCACCCGCGCCCACTCGTACGCCTAAATTTCAAAACAAATATATAATTTATTTAGAGGACGAGACAGAAGAAAATAAAAACATTAAAAATATTTTTTTTTTTCAAAAATGCCAATAAAGTTCAATAACTCCAAAGCCCGACAACATTTTCTTTTTGTTAGTTAATGACTTCATGCCGACGATATTAGCTGTTTCCGTAATATTTTACATTAAAGTGGTGAGAGTGTAAATTGCATTTTTATAAAATTCAGCGCTGGGTTTAAATCATGACCCTGAACTCTCAAATACAGGACCAACCTCTATTTTTTTATTAGCCAAATACAATGTATTTAGTACCTTCATAAATATTTTGCTATATGGCTTTATTATTTATTATCATACAAATGACATCACGAGTCAACCTGACACATCATGCGGAACCCCCTTGGAAAAATCGAAAGTGACGTCAGCAGCGGTGAAATCATCCGCCTTAAGGCGCCCTGGGACGCATTTGTCCTTGAGATTAGAAAGAGTAGGCTTTATTCGAACATTGACGTGAAGAAAAGAGACGGATATACTCGCCGACCGCGAATTCGTTACATTTGGAATCGATGAAACATGTTTTTTGTATTTAAATAATTATTATCATTTGAAAAAAGTGTTTTTTTTTTTATATAATGTCCTAGATTATTATATTGTCTATCTTTAGAAAGAAAAATTAGGTTCGCGTCACTTACACAACTTAAAAGAAAATCGTTGCAAGAAAAAAACAACACTTTCTTATTTATTTATTTTCATTACTATAATAAGGTGTATTTGGTTATTTTTTTAAGCAAATGACTAATTTAATATATGTAGAATATTGTGGTATTTTTAGTTTTAGCCATTTGTTGGGAATAACTTCAACAAAATGCACCAAAATACGTTACAAAACACGTTATAGGGACTGGTGACGCCTTAATAAAAATTGAATGTTGAGTGTGCACTCTAAAATGTTCTGTAGGTGAATTTTATAATGTAATTGTATTGGATTTGTCACAAGTAATAACACTTACTAAGATTATAAAATAGAAGATAACTATCATTTGCGTTCATTCACTTTCATCAACATTTACAATCAACTAAACGTTTTACTTGTTAAACCGCAATTCGAAGTTTTCTCTTTCGAAAATTTTCCGATCTTTATCTTAAGCTAAGATATTAAAAATATTTATATTAGCTTACAAATACCTGATTCTGTTTTTTTTTTCTTTTAGTATATTTTTATAAAAATATGAATAACGTATTTAATAAGGTCCGTAATATCTGTTAACGAGACGTTTTTGTATGAAAAAGACGATGTGATTTGTAATTTTTGCGAAAACGTCAAATTTGAAATACCAAATACCAAAATATCGCCTAATATAAATAATAACGGAAAAATACCACAGAAATTGGATTCTTAGTGATTTTTTTTTTCATTGAAAACTTAATGGAATGGCTAATTTTAAAAGATTCTTTTTTTTTATGAGAAAGGTTGTAATACCACAGGTAAAACTGCGCACGATCATCAGCGAAAATGGAATCTGCTGGAAATTTTAAATCTGGAAATCTGTAAATGGAAAATTCATAAAAATAATTAAGATATCTTAATTATTTTTATAAATTTTTGAAAGCGATCAAAACCATGTTCTTGAAATAGCGTGTGCAATTCATAAATGTTAGCATATTACTATTAAATAATTCTAGCGAGTATCCGTACTAAGGTAGATTTTTATTTTATATATTGATTTCTTCACTAAACCCTAGATTTTACTAGAAGCATTGCTTTTTTAAGCATAACCAACGCACTGAGCAATATACAATTACAAATATTTAAATTGAATTGTATGCAATACTACAATATATAATTTATAAATGTACCGTTAATAAATAATAATTATTTATTTATTATAAAAATATAATATAGTAATATTACATAAACTTGATCTTATAAATAGATATTACCAATTGTTTTAGAATAGATATGACCTATATTGTAAACCCTATTAATAAACTAATATTAAATATGAATTACAATACTGCATATGAATTAATATCTACTAATATTAAATTTAAATTATTTAGCATATAATTTTTGTAGCACTTTTAATAATTACGTAATTGACAATAATGACAGATTTGTTTCTGCGCGTTTCTACACTATTATAACCTAGGGTATATTCGAGTAAATTTGATTGTATGAAGTTGTTAGGCTAAAGGAATACTGTACTTAAAGTTCTAAACTATTTCACAGAAAGCCTTAATAAATTGCTTACGGTTAAAATGGAATAAATCTATATAATAATAACAATATAAATAATAACATAATATTTATTTATTTATTTATTCATTATGGTACAATAGTAAGTCACAACAATAAATGATATAATAAGACTGAAAAAAGAAATTCATTTATTCTTGCTCTGAAGTATGATAGCTACTTTAACTAGGTTAAAAAAACCTGTTCTAAATGGGGGACCAGAAACAGGTTGCAGAAAAAATACAGTACTCATTACGCATGTGACACGTTACTAATATTATAAATTATATATATTAAATGTTTTTATCTATACATATATATTTATCACAGATCTCTAATATAGACCTCGCGCTCTTATTATCTCCCTACATATATATTTCAAATAGGTAACACCTCGACACAGGCATTTGCCTAGTGAGGTGTTACTAATCCACACAATCTGTACTTTTCTTCTCTGGAAATCAATAAAATGCTATAAAGTATTACATATTTAATAATATTAATTTGTATGGATATTTTAATAAATAAATAAATATAATATTAATAACAACGAACGTACCTATTAAAATCGACATCAGTTATGAGAATTAATTGTTTCGAGATCCATTGTAAGGCGTGTATGTAGATAACCTACGTAATTATTATTAAATATAAAATAATAACTATAACCTTTAAGCGTCAAATTCGTTCTCCGCCGCTGGCGCATGGCGAAAATCAAAATTTGAGTCATTATTCAAAATGGCGTCATGACACGTGGCGACCTTCATGCCTTGTAAATAGCCGACTCTTACACAATTCTACATACAATTTAAAAGTATTCCCGCAGCTGACTATTTTAATGATTCACGTGCGAAACAGAGAAGCTGTTTTCACTGGCAACGACAATCGGTTGCTCATTTGTCGAAATTCTTACGATATTAACCGCACTAAAAAGATATTTAAGGCGCCACCAGTCCCTAAAACGTGTTTTGTAACGTATTTTGGTGCATTTTGTTGAAGTTATTCCCAACAAATGGCCAAAACTAAAAATACCACAATATTCTACATATATTAATTTAGTCCTTTGCTTAAAAAAAAAACGAAATACACCTTATTATAGTAATGAAAATAAATAAATAAGAAAGTGTTGTTTTTTTCTTGCAACGATTTTCTTTTAAGTTGTGTAAGTGACGCGAACCTAATTTTTCTTTCTAAAGATAGACAATATAATAATCTAGGCCATTACAATTAGCGGCGACGAAATGTTGCTGAGGGCAAAGGAAGGGTAGGTATTAGAGGATTACATCTTTCCATGGGTAGGTATTAGAGGATTACACTACAGCAATCTGTTGGACATTCGTCGAGATTAGTTTAATCGAAATATTTGCGATGTTGAATACTCGTACACTCATGGCGAGGTTATAAGCTGGTTATACCATGGTTTGCAAACTTCTTTGTTGATGAAGTTTAAACCGGGACACATAAATGTAATGTAGTATTGTTACAAAATTCATATCATATAAAGAAAAATGTTCAATCTTTCACTCTTTAAAAAAAAAACCCTTTTCGGCGCGCCGGAAGGTGGGGTAGATTTCACCGGATCGAAGTGGTGAAACATTTTGGTCGTCCCTTACCGTAAGGGTTGCTCATATCAAAAAATGTTCCAATAAAAGTTGTAGAGAAATTATAGGCCTTTAATTAACATTTTGAACGAATTTGATGCTGTCCCGATTGAGGCAGGTATGATTTTTTTTTAAATTTTGAAAAACGTTAATTTTTCTCACCCCTAGGACCAATGGTTGGTGCCATTAAAAAAAGTTTTCGTAGATAAATTTTAGGCGTAGAAGTAATATGAAATTTAAATGAATTTCATATCTTAAATACTAAGAAAGTTATAGCAAAATTTCGCTTTTTCGAAAAAACCCATTGACCGAGATTTTGTGCCTTTAAATTTTATGTATCAATTTGAAAGTGATTGGTGTAAAATTACGGTAGTTATCGTGTCCACAAGAAAGTGATATAGATAGATAGATATATAAAATTCAAGTTAATTCAAGGTCATTTTCATTTATTAAGGCATTATAAATTTAAAACAAAAGTTTTTATACAGTAATAGTATCTCAATAGGCTATGCTCAGCTACTTTTCTCATTGTAAAAACAAGAAGGCGCTGGTTTTCAGCACAGCCGTTACAATTTTTTTGTAATAATATAAAAATAGTAAAGGACTTATGCATTCTAAAGTTAGGGAGTCAGTGGGCATTTTAGCATAACATTAAAAAAGAACCATAGATAAAATTAAGATCAGCAAAAATATAAAATAAAGGGATATAAGAATAAACAAAAGTTGGTATTGGTATTCCTTTCTAGAAAGTTGGGTAGTGGTTGTGGGCTTCCCTTAATGATTTAAATTAAGATAAAAAATTATATAATAACAAAAATAAAGAAATAAACCAGAAAAAAAAAAGCATTAGGAAGTCGTCTGTAATTGCAATAACCACTTTCGACATTTGGCTTTAAATGACGCAGAGTTGGATATTTGACTTAATGCCGGTGGTAAGTCATTCCATAATTTTGAGGCGGTGAATTTAAAGGAACCTCTAAAATTATAAAGTTTGTGTTTTGGAAGTTTCAATAAATATTCTTTGCCTCTCGTCAAGTATGTATGAGTGTGTAGGGTTGGACATGGATTAGGGAGAGTGGACTGAAGGTTTTGATGGATTGGAATGAGAGTAAATGGCAATCAACAAGAAAACAAAAGACCAACCTTTGCTGTGCTATGATGGCCGTCTTGGTTCGGCCATCATAGCACATTATAAACGTTAATAATAAACATTTATAGAATAAATATTAATATGATAGAATATTGAATTTAAATAACGTTATTTATAGGGTGACGTCGAAACAGTGTCTTGGGCTCTTGATAATTTTTCATATAAATAGGGAGACCTTTGGCTATTGAAGAGTTTATGTATGAAAGTAGCATAATGTAACTTTCTTCCATTATCCATATTTAGGACATTATGCTTATTAACATATATAAACTTTTTAACTGAGGGTGTATTTGGATTCTAGGGAATTTGAAACGTCGTGAATGTGAATATCGAACTTTCCCGGAAGTCATTGCGTGGTACCCATTGCAATAGGTAACTTTCTTAATGAAATCTACCTAAAAGCTAATGGTGAAAGCCTATCTAAAAGCTGTAGATACGAGAGACAGGTTGATGATGAAATTATTTCGTAACATATGTACCGTGCGATTTCCCTTAATATTTATAAATAAATAAATAATCTAGCAGAAATTAAGTGACCGGTCGGTTACGCATTTAAGGCGCCCCGGGACGCATTTGTCCTTGAGATTTGAAAGAGTAGGCTTTATTCGAACATTGACGTGTAGAAAAGAGACGGATATACTCGCCGACTCATTTGGAATCGATGAAACATGTTTTTTGTATTTAAATAATAATTATCATTTGAAAAAAGTGTTTTTTTTTATGTAATGGCCTAGATTATTATATTGTCTATCTTTAGAAAGAAAAATTAGGTTCGCGTCACTTACACAACTTAAAAGAAAATCGTTGCAAGAAAAAAACACTTTCTTATTTATTTATTTTTATTACTATAATAAGGTGTATTTCGTTTTTTTTAAGCAAAGGACTAAATTAATATATGTAGAATATTGTAGTATTTTTAGTTTTAGCCATTTGTTGGGAATAACTTCAACAAAATGCACCAAAATACGTTACAAAACACGTTTTAAGGACTGGTGGCGCCTTAAACTTTAAAAAAATATAATCTAACGTTTTCGTTTACTCTGGTGCGCGACAAGTTTGAGAATTGCTTTATTTTACAAACAGTAACAGTACCTAATATTATCCCAATTTTAACCGACATACAGTTAGTTTCAATATCAACGAAATGCGTTATAATAATGACATACGCGTGAATATCCAATTATCGCAGAATTTCTCAGCATCGCAAACGCCCAACGAGCGATTCTATTACCACAGCTATTACGGTCGTTGGCACTGCGGGGAACTAAGAACGGAAATCGCTAATTGATATAATTTTTAATGCTATTTTTAACAATGCTACAAACCGCCTTTACATTCAGTTGTGAAGAGTGGCATTTTTAAATAAATATACGTAGTTTTGACACTTCTGCACCCACGTTAACAAAATAATAGTGCTTTTTCGGCGACACATCGTCATAAATAGCATACACGCCTTTACATAGGTAATTATTTTTGTTATTTATTTATTTTTATTCGCCACTCTAACAAATTATTGAACATATAACACGTTTACATTAATTTTAGAGACTTAAGTATGAAAAACCTTATCAATATTTTAAAAAAAAAAGAGAACACCACATGCATCTAAAAGATAAAACACAGATTATACTAAATAGAAATAATATAAATTATATATTATGTAATAATACATACACAATAAATATGTATATTATATGATTACATACAAATATATACATAATTGTGTATATATCTTAATATATATAAATCTCGTGTCACAATGTTTGTCCTCAATGGACTCCTAAAACACTTAACCGATTATAATAAAATTTGAACACCATGTGCAGTTCGATGTGCACTTGAGAGATAGGATAGTTTAAATCTCAAATTATAGTCGCAATTTTAATTTATCGCTAATTTTTTGTCCGTTATTATTTGGCAGTCATAAAACTGACAGATGTCGATACCTTTCGACTGGGTTGATGGCGCTAATGTCTGTTATTATTTGACAGTGACAGTTATTCGACGCAAACGTATTAAAAGAGCCCATCAGTTGGCAGAACAAATTGAATCAAGAAATCCAGCTCAAAGAATCAGGACAGCAGAAGGTCATGCACAAAAATCTCAAGAACAGTGTAACGAACGTCTTCAAGAGAATATCATAAGAACAAGAAAATTATTATTTTCAGTCAAATGCCACCGAAAAAATCTAACCTCAACAACGCGAGCGGCAAACGTCAAAACGCAAACGTCAAAACTACGATCGGAATAATATATTCACTTACGAGATGCTGTTGCTGGAAACATCGATGGAAATTTAAATCCCAATGACATCGGTAATGCTTTCATTTTACCTTCAAGCTACATCGGCAGTCCACGGAACATGCAGGAATACATACAAGATGCGATGACTTACGTACGTCATTACGGCCGACCGGATTTATTTATTACATTCACATGTAATCCGAATTGGGAAGAGATACAAACTTTACTATTGCCAGGACAACAAGCCATTCATCGTCATGATTTAACTGCACGTGTGTTTAAACAAAAATTGAAATCCTTAATTGATTTTATTGTTAAATATACAATTTTTGGTATCACACGTTGTTGGCTGTATACGATAGAGTGGCAAAAGCGAGGTTTGCCTCATGCCCACATTTTGGTTTGGCTTAAAGATAGAATCCGTCCTGAAGAAATCGATCAAATAATTTCAGCCGAAATTCCAGACCCATTAATTGATCAAGAATTATTTGATATTGTCACCAAACACATGATCCATGGGCCATGCGGTGTTTTCAACATGACGTCACCGTGCATGGAAAATGGAAAATGTAAAAAAAACTTCCCAAAGCCGCATACGAATGACACGATCACGGATATTGATGGTTATCCAATGTATCGCCGCAGAAGTACTGAGAATGGTGGCCACACATTTACAATGCGACTGCCGAACTTTCCAAATCAAGTTGAGTTTGATAATCAGTGGGTGGTACCATACTCACCACTACTTTCAAAAACTTACAAAGCTCATATCAATGTTGAGCTTTGCAGTTCTGTTAAATCAATTAAGTATATTTGTAAATATGTAAACAAAGGCAGTGATTTGGCCATATTTGAAGTAAAAAACATAAATAAAAATGACGAAATAGCACGATACCAAATGGGCAGATACATTAGCAGCAATGAAGCTATTTGGCATATTCTCAGCTTTCCCATCCACGAAAGAGATCCTGCTGTCCAACATCTGGCAATACATCTTGAAAACGGTCAACGTGTATACTTCACTGAAGAAAATGTTCTCCAAAGAGCGTTCGAAGCTCCGAAAACGACTCTAACTGAATTTTTTACATTGTGTCAAAAACCTGATGTTTTTGGCCAATTCGCGAAGACATTGGTGTATGGTGATGTTCCACGTTATTTCACATGGAACAAATCCAGTAAAAAATGGGAGCCACGGAAACAAGGAAAACCACATCCTTCCATTACAGGCATATTCAAAGCTAAGACATTGGGGAGACTTTACACGGTACATCCAAAGCAACGTGAGTGCTTCTATTTACGTTTGTTATTGGTGAATGTTCCCGGACCAACGTCTTTTGAATTTTTACGAACAGCTAATGGTCGAGTATTCAATACATACCAGGATGCATGTCGTGAACTGCAATTGCTAGAAGACGATAACCATTGGGACTTAACGCTTGCTGATGCTGCGTTGACATCAACACCGAATAACATTCGTCAGTTGTTTGCAATTATTTTGGCGACATGTTATCCCTCGCAAGCACAAACTTTGTGGGAAAAATATAAAAATTGTATGACAGAAGACATCTTGCACCGAATTAGACAAACAAATCAATGCCAAAACATAGATTATACACCAGAGATGTACAATGAAGCATTGGTCTTGATCGAGGATTTATGTGTTCTTATTTCAAATTTACCACTTAATCATTATGGTATGCCATCACCTAATCGTCCAGCCACCGACTTAGTCAATACCGATTTACAACGAGAAAATCAATATGACCATGGAAGTTTAGCAACAATTATCATGAACAGTGAACCATTACTGACAGCAGAACAAAAAATTATTTATGATCGGATTATGCTGGCTGTTGCTGCTGAACAAGGCGGTTTTTTTTTCTTGGATGCACCCGGTGGAACCGGTAAGACATTTTTAATATCGTTGATTCTTGCCAAAATACGGTCGCAACAAAAAATCGCATTAGCATTAGCATCGTCAGGCATTGCGGCTACTTTACTGGATGGTGGGCGAACAGCACATTCAACATTCAAGCTGCCATTGGACGTTCATAATAAACCAGATGCAATGTGTAACATCAAAAAGAATAGTGGAGTAGCTGCAGTGTTGCGGAAGAGTTCTATAATAATTTGGGATGAGTGCACAATGGCACACAAATATTCACTTGAAGCATTAAACAGAACTATGCAAGATTTAAACAGCAATAATAAACTTTTCGGTGGTGCTATCTTACTTTTGTCTGGTGACTTCCGGCAGACCTTACCGGTTATACCTCGCTCTACTTTCGCGGATGAGATTAATGCATGTTTGAAACAATCATTCTTATGGCGAAGTGTTGAAACACTTCGATTGACCATAAATATGCGAGTACAATTGCAAAATGATCCATCAGCACTAATATTTTCCGAACAACTACTAGATATTGGGAACGGTAAAATAAAACTGCAACCAAATACGCAATGCATTAAACTACCAGACAATTTTTGCACTGTTGTTCAGGATAAAACTGAATTGATTCAGAGTATTTTCCCGGATATACAGAATAATTATTTGAATCATGAATGGCTTAGTCAACGGGCGATTTTGGCAGCCAAAAACGTTGATGTTGACGAAATTAACTTCCAGATACAACAGTTGTTACCAGGCGATCTGATGTCTTTTAAATCAATCGATACTGTTGTTGATGAAAATGAAAGTGTAAATTTTCCGATTGAATTTTTAAATTCATTAGATATCCCTGGAATGCCACCACATAATCTTCGATTAAAGATTGGTTCCCCTATTATTCTCCTCCGTAATTTGAATCCACCTCAATTATGTAACGGTACGCGTTTGGTCATCAAAAAGATCACCGGAAACATTCTTGAAGCAACCATTTTGGCTGGGAAGTTTAAAGGAAAAGTGGTCCTGCTGCCACGTATTCCGATGATACCATCAGATTCTACCATACCCTTCAAAAGGCTACAGTTTCCAATTCGTTTAGCTTTCGCCATGTCTATAAATAAATCTCAAGGTCAAACAATGTCCATTTGTGGTTTAGATTTGGAAAATCCATGTTTTTCTCATGGGCAACTATATGTTGCGTGTTCACGTGTTGGGAAACCGTCGAATCTATTTGTGTTAGTTAAAGACAGGTTAACCAAAAACATTGTGCACCGATTGGTGTTAAATTAAATTGAAACTGAAAGTATTTATAATTCAAAAAAAAGATATTAATGTTTAAAAGTTTAAGACTGTCTGCCTTGCCTACCTCATTCATGAGTTTAAGCGTCACATGTAATTTACTGTATTATACTGTAATATACTTATATTTGTTATAAAATTAAATGGAAATAATAAATCTGATAAATTTTTATTTTTTACCTATTGATTTCTGCTTAGTATCAAGTGTAAGAACATTTTAATTAATTGTGTTCAACGTACTTCCCCTTCAAATCTCAATCCAGTGAATTTGTATACCAACATCAACATTTTCGTCTTTGTTCGTAAATAATTTCATTGTACTAAAGGGTTATAGTAGTAGAAAGTCAAATAAGGAGATCACCATATTTTTTTACAAATACCATCTGTGTGAAAAAGCATAGTGGACTCCGTGACTGATGTTCTCTTATTGTTCCTCTTAGATTGTTTACTATAATGTAATATAACAAAAACTTTAGCCACAGCAACGCGTGGCCGGGTCAGCTAGTATATATATATATACTAGCTGACCCGGCCACGCGTTGCTGTGGCTAAAGTTTTTGTTATATTACATTATAGTAAACAATCTAAGAGGAACAATAAGAGAACATCAGTCACGGAGTCCACTATGCTTTTTCACACAGATGGTATTTGTAAAAAAATATGGTGATCTCCTTATTTGACTTTCTACTACTATAACCCTTTAGTACAATGAAATTATTTACGAACAAAGACGAAAATGTTGATGTTGGTATACAAATTCACTGGATTGAGATTTGAAGGGGAAGTACGTTGAACACAATTAATTAAAATGTTCTTACACTTGATACTAAGCAGAAATCAATAGGTAAAAAATAAAAATTTATCAGATTTATTATTTCCATTTAATTTTATAACAAATATAAGTATATTACAGTATAATACAGTAAATTACATGTGACGCTTAAACTCATGAATGAGGTAGGCAAGGCAGACAGTCTTAAACTTTTAAACATTAATATCTTTTTTTTGAATTATAAATACTTTCAGTTTCAATTTAATTTAACACCAATCGGTGCACAATGTTTTTGGTTAACCTGTCTTTAACTAACACAAATAGATTCGACGGTTTCCCAACACGTGAACACGCAACATATAGTTGCCCATGAGAAAAACATGGATTTTCCAAATCTAAACCACAAATGGACATTGTTTGACCTTGAGATTTATTTATAGACATGGCGAAAGCTAAACGAATTGGAAACTGTAGCCTTTTGAAGGGTATGGTAGAATCTGATGGTATCATCGGAATACGTGGCAGCAGGACCACTTTTCCTTTAAACTTCCCAGCCAAAATGGTTGCTTCAAGAATGTTTCCGGTGATCTTTTTGATGACCAAACGCGTACCGTTACATAATTGAGGTGGATTCAAATTACGGAGGAGAATAATAGGGGAACCAATCTTTAATCGAAGATTATGTGGTGGCATTCCAGGGATATCTAATGAATTTAAAAATTCAATCGGAAAATTTACACTTTCATTTTCATCAACAACAGTATCGATTGATTTAAAAGACATCAGATCGCCTGGTAACAACTGTTGTATCTGGAAGTTAATTTCGTCAACATCAACGTTTTTGGCTGCCAAAATCGCCCGTTGACTAAGCCATTCATGATTCAAATAATTATTCTGTATATCCGGGAAAATACTCTGAATCAATTCAGTTTTATCCTGAACAACAGTGCAAAAATTGTCTGGTAGTTTAATGCATTGCGTATTTGGTTGCAGTTTTATTTTACCGTTCCCAATATCTAGTAGTTGTTCGGAAAATATTAGTGCTGATGGATCATTTTGCAATTGTACTCGCATATTTATGGTCAATCGAAGTGTTTCAACACTTCGCCATAAGAATGATTGTTTCAAACATGCATTAATCTCATCCGCGAAAGTAGAGCGAGGTATAACCGGTAAGGTCTGCCGGAAGTCACCAGACAAAAGTAAGATAGCACCACCGAAAAGTTTATTATTGCTGTTTAAATCTTGCATAGTTCTGTTTAATGCTTCAAGTGAATATTTGTGTGCCATTGTGCACTCATCCCAAATTATTATAGAACTCTTCCGCAACACTGCAGCTACTCCACTATTCTTTTTGATGTTACACATTGCATCTGGTTTATTATGAACGTCCAATGGCAGCTTGAATGTTGAATGTGCTGTTCGCCCACCATCCAGTAAAGTAGCCGCAATGCCTGACGATGCTAATGCTAATGCGATTTTTTGTTGCGACCGTATTTTGGCAAGAATCAACGATATTAAAAATGTCTTACCGGTTCCACCGGGTGCATCCAAGAAAAAAAAACCGCCTTGTTCAGCAGCAACAGCCAGCATAATCCGATCATAAATAATTTTTTGTTCTGCTGTCAGTAATGGTTCACTGTTCATGATAATTGTTGCTAAACTTCCATGGTCATATTGATTTTCTCGTTGTAAATCGGTATTGACTAAGTCGGTGGCTGGACGATTAGGTGATGGCATACCATAATGATTAAGTGGTAAATTTGAAATAAGAACACATAAATCCTCGATCAAGACCAATGCTTCATTGTACATCTCTGGTGTATAATCTATGTTTTGGCATTGATTTGTTTGTCTAATTCGGTGCAAGATGTCTTCTGTCATACAATTTTTATATTTTTCCCACAAAGTTTGTGCTTGCGAGGGATAACATGTCGCCAAAATAATTGCAAACAACTGACGAATGTTATTCGGTGTTGATGTCAACGCAGCATCAGCAAGCGTTAAGTCCCAATGGTTATCGTCTTCTAGCAATTGCAGTTCACGACATGCATCCTGGTATGTATTGAATACTCGACCATTAGCTGTTCGTAAAAATTCAAAAGACGTTGGTCCGGGAACATTCACCAATAACAAACGTAAATAGAAGCACTCACGTTGCTTTGGATGTACCGTGTAAAGTCTCCCCAATGTCTTAGCTTTGAATATGCCTGTAATGGAAGGATGTGGTTTTCCTTGTTTCCGTGGCTCCCATTTTTTACTGGATTTGTTCCATGTGAAATAACGTGGAACATCACCATACACCAATGTCTTCGCGAATTGGCCAAAAACATCAGGTTTTTGACACAATGTAAAAAATTCAGTTAGAGTCGTTTTCGGAGCTTCGAACGCTCTTTGGAGAACATTTTCTTCAGTGAAGTATACACGTTGACCGTTTTCAAGATGTATTGCCAGATGTTGGACAGCAGGATCTCTTTCGTGGATGGGAAAGCTGAGAATATGCCAAATAGCTTCATTGCTGCTAATGTATCTGCCCATTTGGTATCGTGCTATTTCGTCATTTTTATTTATGTTTTTTACTTCAAATATGGCCAAATCACTGCCTTTGTTTACATATTTACAAATATACTTAATTGATTTAACAGAACTGCAAAGCTCAACATTGATATGAGCTTTGTAAGTTTTTGAAAGTAGTGGTGAGTATGGTACCACCCACTGATTATCAAACTCAACTTGATTTGGAAAGTTCGGCAGTCGCATTGTAAATGTGTGGCCACCATTCTCAGTACTTCTGCGGCGATACATTGGATAACCATCAATATCCGTGATCGTGTCATTCGTATGCGGCTTTGGGAAGTTTTTTTTACATTTTCCATTTTCCATGCACGGTGACGTCATGTTGAAAACACCGCATGGCCCATGGATCATGTGTTTGGTGACAATATCAAATAATTCTTGATCAATTAATGGGTCTGGAATTTCGGCTGAAATTATTTGATCGATTTCTTCAGGACGGATTCTATCTTTAAGCCAAACCAAAATGTGGGCATGAGGCAAACCTCGCTTTTGCCACTCTATCGTATACAGCCAACAACGTGTGATACCAAAAATTGTATATTTAACAATAAAATCAATTAAGGATTTCAATTTTTGTTTAAACACACGTGCAGTTAAATCATGACGATGAATGGCTTGTTGTCCTGGCAATAGTAAAGTTTGTATCTCTTCCCAATTCGGATTACATGTGAATGTAATAAATAAATCCGGTCGGCCGTAATGACGTACGTAAGTCATCGCATCTTGTATGTATTCCTGCATGTTCCGTGGACTGCCGATGTAGCTTGAAGGTAAAATGAAAGCATTACCGATGTCATTGGGATTTAAATTTCCATCGATGTTTCCAGCAACAGCATCTCGTAAGTGAATATATTATTCCGATCGTAGTTTTGACGTTTGCGTTTTGACGTTTGCCGCTCGCGTTGTTGAGGTTAGATTTTTTCGGTGGCATTTGACTGAAAATAATAATTTTCTTGTTCTTATGATATTCTCTTGAAGACGTTCGTTACACTGTTCTTGAGATTTTTGTGCATGACCTTCTGCTGTCCTGATTCTTTGAGCTGGATTTCTTGATTCAATTTGTTCTGCCAACTGATGGGCTCTTTTAATACGTTTGCGTCGAATAACTGTCACTGTCAAATAATAACAGACATTAGCGCCATCAACCCAGTCGAAAGGTATCGACATCTGTCAGTTTTATGACTGCCAAATAATAACGGACAAAAAATTAGCGATAAATTAAAATTGCGACTATAATTTGAGATTTAAACTATCCTATCTCTCAAGTGCACATCGAACTGCACATGGTGTTCAAATTTTATTATAATCGGTTAAGTGTTTTAGGAGTCCATTGAGGACAAACATTGTGACACGAGATTTATATATATTAAGATTTATACGAATAAAAATATAATGTATGAACATATATGTTCTTTTATATTTTTATTTTCTCAGAAGTAATTCAATAATATGCCTTTTGAATTGACTAAGGATAGCATGGAAAATCATGTTATCTTAAACCATTGTAATTCGTAGTGTTTTCTATTTTTCTCAGTTGCATTCAGTGTTTTTTGGAGGTTCTGGGGGGGCGGAATAAACAAATAAAGTAATATGTATTATCAATTCACGTTAATTTTTCGAATTTTATTGAAAAAAGTACGCTGTCACGGTACAAAATAACGGAAAGGTACAACTAAAAACAACCAAAATTGTCAAAGGTTCATATATTTTATGTTCATGTGTGTATAGCGGGGCGCCGAGACATTTTTCTCCCGGGGGGCGCTAGAGCTATCTCGGGGGGCGGGAGAGGACAACGCCCTCCCGGACAAAAAGGTACCTGAAAGAAACACTGACTACATTTAGGCGCAGTCTCAAGTGCAGCGTCTTCAAGCCATTCCCTAAGACCCCTTCCCAACTAAGAAAAAGGATAAATAACTTAGTTGCATCACCTGCCAATCAGCTATACCACCGGAGGAATGGTACCTGCAAATTATATGTATTTTTTTAAATAAATAACAGACGAGATCGTCTGTGGAGAGCTAATTAGCATACTCTGAGCCCTTGCCGATCAGATTCGGCGAGCTGTCAAGCGGCGATAAGAAGCGAAGTGAAGTCGGCCGCAGCCGGCGAAGGTTGATGACGCGACCGCGCCGCGCGATGCGGGCGACTTCACGGACCGGAAACGCAAAATGGTAATTTATTCGCGGCTATTATTTCGTTTATTCATTTTTTTTCTCGGCATTCGTTTATTGTTCTCCTTTTTGACAAGGCCAATTATGCTGTTGGCTGTTGGAAGCGGCGAATTTTCGGCTGGATAATGGAAATGATGAAAATCATACTCTATTCATTAGGATGGTCATAATGACGCGAAATGCACGCGCCTTTGACCGCTTTTTTTTTAACGAATTGACCCAATTTTTAACTGCCATGCGAACTTAAATTTTTACACAACATCGAACATGTTTTACACAATTTTACACAATGCTACGACTGATTTATAGTGTGTTCGTCTTCTTGCCCGTAATAAGACGAATAATTTTACACTCGAAGCCTTTGAAATTAAAATACATGAAATAATTTATTTATTTCAACCAATTTTAATCAAAATTTAACACGCTATGTATATTTTGAAATATATATTTTTTAAAATGTGTCGATGTCGGGTCATTGACCACGTTCTTGTCAAGGCTACGAATATCGACGTCATGTCGCGTCAACGGCAATTCATAACAGCGCTTAAATAAAAATAATAAGGTGATTTTATATAATTTCTTAGTAGTATTAGAGAACATAAACATTGAGAATGGTTTCCCGTCTTTGAGGGTGGTCTTGAGACATCATGTTTATACAATACATACATATACGGATGTTGATTTTTATACTTTCAAATTATAATTTTTATTAGTGGTATTTTATTAGAATCATCTGGTTTGTTATTGAAATTGGCCCTAAGTGGGCGAATAGAAAACTATCGCCTAGGCAGACTGCACAAAATATTTCCGATACAAGCCTAATTTGTTAAATTCGAACGCCGTTATTAATTAAAAACAATTTTTTTTTTGCTGAAATTTTACATTAGTTTGTAATTATTGCTTCGATTGGTTGAGATTTGAAAAGCGTTTCCTTTATACTCCTGTTAGCGTTTTAGTGGCCGGGATAATTTCGTTACTGAACCTGCATAGTGGGTTATTCAAGCCTGATATCTGTCTCACATTTAATACGGAACCCTCAGCATATTTACATTAGTACTACAAGACAAGGTATCAAAAGTATTTCCGAAACAATTTGCAAGCAATCCGAATACACAAACGACACTAAAATAACTCCGTCTGAATAAATGAGTAATTTTGTGAAATTGCTAAAGAACGGCTGCATATTTATAACAATCTAGCGGATATGATAATAGATTGTAAACTATATTAATTTTGTGTAACATTAAATAAATCCTATCTTTCCTAGCACGCCATTTGCGTTGATTGCAGATTATCACATAGATAACCTAACCTAACCTTTAAACGTCTGCGAGTATGGGATGGTGTAAAAAAATAATATTATTTTATTTTAAACCCATTTCAAAAATCAAAAAAACGCGTATCTTTAGCAATATCATTCGATAATACGGTAAATTTATATAATGCCGGTTAGTTTTAGGTTTTTATTAATGGTTTTACAATAAATTTATTTAAACCCTATCGACTTGACTAACTTTTGGCATTCTTCCTCAAACCCGTTCCATTCAGGTCACAGATTTCCTGCGCAATATTTATAATAAAATAATCCGATACATTGCAAGACTTCTCCAATATTTTCTGTTTTATAACCCGACTTTCTCTATCTAACCGAATAGCATGTCCAACCCATCTCCACAGCTTTCTTGCAGCTGTGCTCATAAACTGAAACCATTACAGATTTTTTCATCGTGACATAATCAGATACAATTTGTTTAGAATGAAATTGATCAGGAAACAAGTAACATTCGATTTAGAAGTACGCTAAAGACAACAATTAAGTAAGATTTTTTTTAAATTGTATTTTTGAATAAAAAAATTGAATAAATAGATAACAAAATTAATTCATGATTTTATCTTATTAAAGCTGACCGTTTAAGATAAAATCTTTTGTTGGGATCGCGTTATTGGTATGTTTTTTGTTAAATGTGTGTTCACTCACTACTTAGGAACGGCTCGAATGATTTCGAATTCCGTATGTAGTAAGGTAGGAAAAAATATAAACTCAAGTTTTCCGCTCAAAATGTTTTCACATCAAATCGATCAATATTAATGCGATTATTATGTAGAATATATACAAGTTATTGCTATAAAATAAAACAATGATACTCAAACGCTTTATTTACGCCGACATGTGTATATATTTACCACTGAATATAATTTTATACCGTCACAGAACGGGTTCGACTAGTGTAACGGTATAGAAACCCTTATTACGGTATTATTAGCATGTCTTCGTCACTTTGGCATGACACTCGTTGAAGACTTATCCTAATAAAATTATAATATTGTAATAAATTAAATTTTGTTTACTGTGCTAATCATTAAAATAAAAAAAAAAGTAAAAGAAATAAAACAGATTTCAAAATAAATTTGATGATCAGCAAAACAAATATGGATTTTGCACCGACTTTATAGTTTTGGTAAATTGGTTTTTTTTATTGTTTTAACATTAGGATTTTTATTGTATTATTCCTTAGATTATAAGTTTTAGATTTGTTTTTTTTTCACCCATTGCAAAACGCATGCATAGCTGTAATAATTTCAAAATGACAACAAACGCTTCTGTTATTATAGCGATGTTATCGGCTTATCTCCCCCCTCGATCCCCCCTCATTTTTCCTACAACCAACTCGTGGACAGGGGGAGGGGATTTAATTGTGATTGCGATTTTCTCACGCTGCGACCGTCGCCTGCGCGCGCGCCGACCATTGAGCAATTTTTCCTTATATCCATTGAATGTCACTTTTCCAATTCTACATCGTTTGTTGTCGTGATTATATCTTGAATTCAGAGAACTTACTTAGATGAACCGATTGGAAAACACGTGGCCTACGATCAAACGCGAAACATTTTTTTTTTAATTAGTTATTATTAGGTAATTATAATATTTAGGAGCCAGTTACCGTAATACTGTTGAGTCTTCCCACTCCACTCCTGAACTCCTTATTTTGAAGTCAATTAGAAATCCAGAAAAGTTTCCTTTGCTTAACAAATAGGCGGTGTTTAAGCATGAGTAAAGTACCCAGCCCAAATTCTCAATAACTAACTTATAAAATCGCTGCCTGGACAAAGGGTTAATAAGAGGGATAATTAGGAGGGTACAGACTCACGATATTCTGCAGAACCGTAGACTAATCTCGAGTAGATTCCATGGTCTTGAGGACTCGATTTCATGCATTTCAACACCTTTATCGAGCAGTTGACAGAATAAAAAGTGTTCTTCTTCTGCAGAACAGAATGAAAGTGAAAACAAAGGGAAATGTGACAGATGGTGGGAGATTTCAATGATTTTGGCTTCAACAGGTAAATAGTATGAAGCAAAGTCACTATCCGCGTTCTTCAAAACTACACAATGGATTATAATAACGGTTTTTACCACTATTCAGAGAATTTCTTCAGGAAAGTGTATGTATGTAAAATATTCGTATTAAATTTAAAAATATAGAAATATCGATGTTTTGTAATAAAGTCGTAAAAATACACTTTTAGGTTATTTCGTGGCTTACGATGACTAAACCATTAGAGATACATAAATTAATATACGACAGAATTGTAGATCTCAAAAAGGCCTACAAAAAAGCACATGTCAATCTTCTAAGGATACAAACAGTAAAAAAAAATCATATCACAAATAAGGGTTAGGAGATTGTAAGGAATTTTTTTTAAGTAACATGCTAGGAAGGTTGTTTGGGCATTTTCGAAACCTCTCGGAATATATAGTTCAACGCCACTGTTTTTGATTCACCCGAGTGCCGCAGGCATGAGTTGTCGGGTGCCGAAGGCGCCTTTACGAAAACTTATTTAGGCATTTTAAAATGGTTTAAAATTTTGGGAAAAAAATAATCTGTACTTACTTCATACTTTAATAATATGTTTATTCCTAACGTATTTATACATAATACTCTTTATGTTGAATATTGTTTATTTATTTTAAAAATATATTAAGTATTCAACTGGTAGACACTTAAATTGCCATCAGTTTTGTGCATCATTAGTGTGTGTATATATTTGCGCTTAAAGTTAATTTTAATATTTTTCACAGGGTTTTGCGCAGGTCTTACTCACACTGTAACACTGTAAATAACCTTTCTTAGAATGGGTAACTGTTACCTAGATTGAAAGGTAACAGACCTTATACTCAATTTTATATATTTGGATATTATATTTTATTTGAATATTTACTTAGTGTAAAACTGCACATTATGTTGCCGATACCTTATTTTATTCAATAAAAACTTTGAATTTGAATATGTGCAGATGGCCCGAAGAAGATGAGCCACGAGTGTGACTCATCCCGAGTGCCGTAGGCAGCGTAGTTTAATCTAAAGTGGTGCGTTTGTTTTTTTTTGTATGGTTAGCGGAAAAAACTTGATCTTTGACTGTCTCAAAATTAACATAACTTATAACTGCTTGTTAGTAATACATAGGCAATTACTTTGTGCGCGTCTCTCCGTTTCACTTCCTTCGCAATTCTTCAATTTGTCACGGTTTTGTGGCGTCGTGTGGCCACAATTAATGATGATTAATTTATTCACTTGCAGCACAATAAACAATACAACCAACCGTCAAAGGGAATGCTCATTACGAGGGTCTCTTCGCACCTGCTGTGACAACAACCTGACAGCAAACACCCACTGAACATCATGGCAAAACCATGATGTTCTCGATTTGATCGTTATGCATAGCGCAGTGACAACAATGAGTACGCAACTTTTCATCTACGAGATTGTTGGGTAATCACGTGCAATGGTTTAGTTTTGTGCATCACCTTAATAGCACAATATGCTGTTCCAAGGAGATATTCTTTTATAGATCTAGCTTAGCATTTTGACGTAAGCTACGGGACTTCTTAATAAACATATAAATATTATAATATAAATAAAGTTTTTTGTTATTATTATGATTATTATTAACTAATAACAATATTTAGGAGTCCGACAAGTTAACGTTTTAAAAGTCGCTGACTACGCTTAAAAACGGCCTTAAAACAAGGAAGAGGTTCAAATATTGAACTATATACCTTCCACTGGCGAATTGTTCGGAAATATTGAGAAGAACATAAATTAAAACTTAAATAAACTGTACATGCGATACGAGAGTGACACAAAAACTTAAATCGTTTGTATTCCCAATAACGCAAAATGTTTTCATTTCATTTAGACCTAACCTAACAGGCCTACCATTAGGCGGATATTAGAAATTTATAACCTACCTGCGTATTTCGTTATTGTTAATATAAAATATTATAATTAAATATAACGTCGGTTTTAATGTTTGATGTCGTAATAATTTTGATGTCGCATAGCAAGATATTAAAAATAGTTTTCTTGGTTTTCCATGCGATGTAAAAGGAAATAGCATAATTTAATTATATATCGTGTCCGCAGGAAAGCGAAAAAAAATACAAAGGGCATAGACAACGCTATGACAACTCCTCGTCCGCCATATTTAAATGGACCCGCCGTACCGCCTCGTCCGGTCGTTGAAAATATAAAATTTTATTAAGCTGGGTCGATACAACACTGCATTTGTTATTAAATACAGACCCT
Source organism: Neomicropteryx cornuta (assembly GCA_020383195.1). Lineage (NCBI taxonomy): Eukaryota > Metazoa > Arthropoda > Insecta > Lepidoptera > Micropterigidae > Neomicropteryx > Neomicropteryx cornuta. The sequence goes on from JAHKQU010000025.1 coordinate 16,681,043, forward strand.
TTTAAATTTAATTGAATTATTAATACCACTAAACAATATTAGATCACGCTTACCAAACGCTCTATTTTAAAAATAAATAGCTGTTCAACCCTGGGCTTTGCCCCGCGGGCAGCTTTGACGGCGTCTTCGGCGCGCGACAACTCGTGCCTGCGGCATTCGAAATGGGTTTCTTTGCTACCCATCTCTAGGCCGTTCCTAGCCGATACGAATTGACAATTTTCCTTTTTTTTTACCTAAAAACCATCTCGAAACAATTGCGAACATTTAAAAAATAAAGTACCAAATCGATCTAGTAACTTCTGAGTTATAATGCTTCAGACACACACATAGTCATTTTTATATACATTTATCGGCATATTTTAAATATAATCCGAGGTTTTTCTTCACAAATAAGCAACGATTTCTTTACAAAAAAAAAAAAAAAAAATACACCCTATTACCAATATTCTAATACCTAACAAAATCTTACATACTATATTTGAAACAAACACCTTGATAATCAACCATTCTAATTTTTCAAACATGATTAAGTATCAGCATTTAAAAACTATTTATTTTTAAAATCAGTACCCATTAAGATTAGGTAACAATCGTTGTTTTGTGTTTCTATTGAATAAATACACAATTGGTACACAATTGTATGTACCATTCTTTTTTATATATTGTACTGTTTTCCGAATAAACGATAAATAAATAAATAAATAAATAAATTATTATTATTATAGACGTAAAAAACATTATATTACACGTGGCAATTTTTTGCTGTATCAATTTTGTTTCTAATACGATGCGCTCCCGTGGGAAACGAGCATGAGGCAGTGTGCTGTCAGCTTTATACGTCTAATTTTCACGTTATTAATGTATGCGTCCCGTCCGCAAAGGCAGTGAGTTCAACGCCGGACTCTCATCTGTCGCGACGGCTGAAAGGCCCGCGGGCGCCGAAATCTGTTTGGTTTCTTTTTGCTCTAAAATCAGTGGGGAAATTAGTGACATATTATGTGCCATTATTAAAGTGACCATTTTAAATAGTGTTTTAGTGCATCGAATATTACTGAAAGGTAATTTACCTGAATCATTGTACTAGATATTTAAAAGGCGATTAGATTATCCCAAATCCATAAAAGGAAATTTTGTTTGGTTGACTGCAAAATTAAATAAAAGTCCGTTTTTTAATAACTAGTTGTTAGTTTTTATTTGATTGTGCATCTATAAGACTGCTTTTCCCAGGACTCCCAACCTAGATGGTCAATCAGCTTCACTAATGATACGAGTAACTCGTCTATGGTAGAATCTATGGTATGGTAGGGGTATAACCTAATAGTCACCATTGCATATATATCCAATTAGCTTTCAGCTGAACTTATTTACGCGTAATAGCTTTTAAATGCGTATTTTAAACGAAGAACCAGGGTTAATAATCTGTGAAATATTATACTACTAAAGGAATTATTAATATTCCTTTTTACTAAAAATCCGCACTGAATTTTACGATTTTTAAAACGATATACTATATTGCTTTTTTGCGATGCAAAATAAAAATCTTTTAAAAAACACATCCTAATCTAAAGGCATTTTCTACCTAACCTTGTATTGATTGTATGATAGAATATATCTTTTTTTTTTTATGAATACACAACAAATTATAAAGATAGAATAACGCTTACCAAATATAGCAATGCAATTTACTGGTAGGGTACAATTCCTTATTACATTAATTTATATTTATCTAGTTTCTATAATAGTATATAAACTTTTTGATTTTTTTAATAATGCAGTTAACGATTAACCATTTCTTTATTATTATCACACCTAGTCACACTGGTTTATATACACACTGCATTGTATTTGTATTTCCACTTGTATTAATCCATTTACATTTATTTAACTGAATTACTTTATTGCTGCTCTAGTTAAACTATTTTTAATTTTTTCCTTGCAGTTTTCATGTATTTTACTAAACAATTTAAGTATTAGACATTCCCTTGTACTATTTCCATTATAGCTTACACATTTTGGAAGAGTAACTAACTATAACTGACTGTTGTTAACTTGGATTATGAACAAGTGGTTAAGGCGTTGGACTATTGAAACAAAGGTCGCGGGTTCGAATCCGCACATGGTCATACCATTTTTAAAGCTTCATTACCACCATCTACCCTGACTAGTACAGGCACATTTGGCCTAGTTGAGTAGGGCCCAAAATAATTCTTATGACCTAGGACCTAGGTCATAGCAATTATAAGTATAGTATACTATAATCATACATAAATAAATGAATAAAACTTTAAATTATATTAAAATTAAATGATAGAGACAATATTGACCAATATCCAATTGAATATTAAATATTGACAGTAGGCAAAATGGAGACGATTTTCAACGCCCTAAAGTATGTTATTATATTTATATGCCTAACTGATAGTTTATTCAAACATAACTTGACACCGCTAACTATGAAACTTGGTAAACATTTCCAACTTTAAGAATAGCTACCATAAAAATGTCATGCTTGTTGGCTGGATCTGAACCGAGTCCCGCCGGCGCGAGTAATCTGGGCGCAGAAGGCGACGTAATTGCGACTCTTGGCGTACCTACCGTGTTTTTCAGCGGCGAAAATAGATATAAATTTTATTATTTGCGTGCCATTAAAATACAGGTTGAATCGGTACTCCTAGCTGGCAAGGCAATCTGGGGCTAACAAATCGTTTAGTTATGTTAACAGTTAAGACTTGCTATGGGCAATATTACGAATCACCCTAGGTGATATTAATCGGGCATTAGCTCATCGTGTTCACGGGTATACGGTACAGACATAGATTTAGGTAAAAAACAGGTAAATAATAAAATTCTTAAAGTAAAATAAATATTACATTCTTATTGTTAGTAAGCAATAAGAATTACGATCGATTCACTAAATCGTTGAAGTTAGCGAAGAGACAAGGTTTGGACTGAAGTTGCATAGGTGTGTTTCTGTGTCAAAACTTCAATGTTTTGGTTTATTTATTTATTTTTAGATGGTACTCTAACAAAATATTGAATACATAACATGTTTACATTGATCTTAGACACTAAAGTAAAACCCTTAACCTTATCAATATTCAAATAAAAATAGACCACCACATGCATAAATGATTAAATACAGATTATAATAAATACAATGAAAATAATAAGATTGATCGGTTTTCTTTTTTTTTTGTAATATTTTCAGGTGGGTTTTTTATGTTTACAAAGTTTATTCTTATATTATTTATTTATCTTTATTGGGAAAACCAACAGTTTTACACAGCAACATACAAAAAATACATTTGAGTGAACATTAAAAACCTAGGCAAAACTAAAAATGGGTTTCTACTAACAAAAAATATTAACATTAATACAAATATTACAATACCGTTTTATATCTATATTTACTTACACGAATTTAGAAAAACTAATTTACCCCGTTATTTTTTTACACAATAAATCATTGCTAAACACTTTAAACAGCGACTTATTTAGTCAATTTATCGAAGCAGTTAATAGTTTTATTATAATAATTTTGCAACCGTGGTATCGGTGAATATAGAGCGCTATTTGTGAAGTATAAAGGTATTCTAAAAACGTAATGACGGGTATTGATCGAAAAGGATTTCAAAAGATCGGGGCAATTGTTTAGTTTTTGGAACCGTTGTTACTAACAAAATTTGGCAATATTTCCCACCAAATTTAACCGTTGCGTTGAGAGGCAATAATGGTTTCTAAAAGAAACACATGCACTTTCAAACAAACAAAAATCTTTTGAAAAAATCTATGTACTCGTATGCAGTGGCGTTGCTTCCATGGAAGCCGAAAAGCCGGCCTTGCCTAGATTGTTTAACAAAAATTATTCAGGACCTCGATTCCTCGCGATATGGTTTGCCTACTGTACAAATTCTGGAATGCACACATATATTATAATATTGCCACATATATTACATATATTATAACCGCTAGTTAGTGATAATTATTCGAAAAGAGCTTGTTCGAACGTTGTAGGTTTTTTTTCTGACTAAAATTAAAACTGGCAACAAAATTAGTATTCACCGAAATAATAACGCTCTCCGATTACGGAATGATAAAAATTGTTTTGTTTTTTTGCGACCACATTTTATGCTCACCAGACCTTAAAGAAGGGGGCGACGCCCCTCCCCCCTCCCCATTGGCGCGCTAACCTCAGGTTGATATTTTCATTTGGGGGGAATGCCCCCAGACAACTGTCATCACTGCCCGCAAGTGCTTATTTGAAACTTTTTTTTTATTAAACACGGTGGTGACGCTAATGGCGGTCGCTGTGAAAGATTTTTAGTACTTTCTTTGACTGTATAATTTGTTTCCTATATTCTAGTTTAAGGCGCCACCAGTCCCTAAAACGTGTTTTGTAACGTATTTTGGTGCATTTTGTTGAAGTTATTCCCAACAAATGGCTAAAACTAAAAATACCACAATATTCTACATATATTAATTTAGTACTTTGCTTAAAAAAAACGAAATACACCTTATTATAGTAATGAAAATAAATAAATAAGAAAGTGTTGTTTTTTTCTTGCAACGATTTTCTTTTAAGTTGTGTAAGTGACGCGAACCTAATTTTTCTTTCTAAAGATAGACAATATAATAATCTAGGACATTACAATTAGCGGCGACGAAATGTTGCTGAGGGCAAAGGAAGGATGATATTAGATCAAGGACTCACCTTTTTTCCCTCGATGGTAATTCTGGGTGCACACTGCTTTTGCTGGGTCACTAGCTCATTCGAGCGGCTGCTATCAGTATTATCGATAGGTTCGCACTAGAGCTCTTTTCCCGCGCGCGGTTGAGGGTGACTACCTGCTTCGTCCATATTTCGTAGGCATTACGCCGTTCCATGGTGAGGCAGGTAGGTATTTTTGTATTGGACAAGTATTGAAAGACATGTTAAAAGGTCTAAGAAATTCAGCTTTATAATGTCACCGTTATTATTTAATTATATTTAACCATTTTATTATTATATAAAATGGCGTAACCACACGGATTTATAAACGTCGCAAAATTAGAACGTTACTATGGTGAATTAATGTCAAAAAAATATTTAAATAGATTAAGATTTCTTGTGTTTTTTGCCTACTTGTCGAATGAGATTGGCTCATTGAGTTAGGTCATATTAAGTCAGAACAATTAACCTCTTCATCATTTGTGTAATCATAGACTAATGTTACTTACAAATATAGTTTTTTTTTTGTTTTGTATATATCATTATATCTCTCTCTCTCTCCCTCTCTCTCTCTCTATAATTTCTAAAGCGCGCCCTCATAAATACTCATTCTCTCATACTAAACTTTTAAAATACACTAAACTATATTACTACACTACACTACACGCTATATACATTCCACTACACTATATTACACTACACTATACACTATATTACTCTGTATTTTTTATTAGTATAAGCTTATCTCCTTTTAGTTTCTTTTTTTTCTCTGTGCTTTTCTTAATATTATTTATTAATTTATTAAATATAAATACGTACTTATATGTTTTGTATTATGATGATATAATCCTATAATTCTGCCCTTTCTGTTCCATATACTTCGCATTAAGTCCATCTTAGAATAGGTGTTCAGCACCTAGTTAGATGTAAAGTAAAGTAAAAGTTTATTTCCAAGAACAACTTAATGCATAGAAATGACAATTTTCAGTTTTCAATTGATTCACAAAAAATGACGTAATGAAATATACAGATACATCGCTGCTACATTATACCTAGAGTGTTCGATATATATACCGCTCGTACTCGTATTACATAGCTAAAATATATACATCACAAAAATATATATATATAAATTGTAGATAGAAGTTTTATAATTATGCTTAAATATACTATTTTAGAATTAGTATGAAAAAATAACTGTTACATAACATTTCTTCTTATAAATTATAGGTATTTGAATTCATACATATGGGCATGATGTTACCTTATTCATTTGTGGGTTCATTAATTTGGCATTAAACTGTTACTATCTGCTCTGTACATTTGATATTTTGGTTTATACGAATAAATAAAATTAAAAAATATATTTATGATGTGTTACATCATCTGTTCATCGATTTTTTATTATTTTGTTATGCTTAGTTACACTAATTCTTCAAAAAAAAAGATGTACCGCTGGTACTGCAGCCGTTGTGCCTAATGCGCGCGTAGCCTTACATTTTAACGAGGTTCGAACGACGCTCACTGGCGCATAACCAACAAATTAGTTATTAAAACATAATTCCAAAGGACAATGAGGCTTACAACGATGGCTGTGTATAATCAGACGCGCCATCTCGTGACACCGCTTCCTCATTGTTCCAACGAAATGGGCGTTAATTCTGGCCCAGACTCGAATACGCGATTTTGGCAATGGTTTTCTAAGGTCATGGCTATGGGCATTTATTTGCCTCAGAACGCGTGTATTTTTATCGTAATCTGAATTAAATAAAACCGTTTCCGTTCATTTTTTTAAAAGCGTGGGTAAAAACAAAAAAAAATTAGAACAATAGACGTTAGTTTTACAGTGAAGTCCGTGGATCGGTCGATTTTTAATTCTCTCTTAAAAACTCTCCCAATAATATATTTTAACCGTCCTACGATATCCGATATATAAATAGGCACGTGCTGATTCCGTATTTCATTTCATGTCACGAAAAATATTAAGTTGCCGCAGTTGCTAACGAACCGATTTTTTAAACATTATAATTTTTGCACTAGTATTGTTAGTAAGTTCGTTGGCGGGGACTGCCACCCGTTTTGCAGATAAATGTATTCTTGTAATTGACAAATAATATGTACAAAACTATATTTTTTATATATTTAATATTTTATCGACGTAGTTTTCGTAAATAAAACGCGAATTATTTACCGCCAAATTCACCAAAAACACTTTAAATTCACTGACGCACTTTTCACATAAAATGAAAATAACATCGATTATAACCCCATATAACAACACATTTTACGTGTGTTTATATCGATTTTTGCTTACAACAATCGATTAATCGATTTTGTGCAGAGTTCCACCATACTCGAGTGCCTACTGAATGTTTTCAGCATCCTAAAGTACCCGCGTGCAACGCTTTCTTCTAATCCATTTAAAACGATTTAAGTTGCTAACCGAATAAAATATGTATCGGTTAGTAAAAATTAAATATTTTTTAGTCTGTATAATTTCTAGTCAGTAGAAATTTAATTGGGTTTTAGAATTAGCTGTTTATTTATAATATTTTCTTGATTTTTGTTGTAATTAGCCATTAATTCTGTGTGCTATTTGTGCGCTGTTGTATACTTTGTTTATTATGTGCTATTAGCTGTTTGTGTTGTGATTTCTTTAAAAAATAAACACAGAAAAACTTGTTAGGTTCCAATAAAAAAACAAATACCGTTATATTGTGTGTTTTTTTTTTTATAAATTTCGCCTTTAGAATTATAATTGCGAGTTTTTTGAACTATTAAAACACCTAATAGTTAATACTTAAAAGAGTACAGCACTAGCTTTGTTAAAAGGACCACTCCCGTATGAAATTATATTAAACCATTAAATCAATAATTGTTATTATAAAAACATCGGCGAGGTCTTGCAATTCAATTATGCTCTTATCATGATTTAAGATGTAATCGAGTTATAATTGACATTATTATTCAGAATAACAATCAAATGGAGAATCATTTAGCAACACTCCCTATATAGAGTTCCGTAAACGATGTAACTTTATTTACTTGGTAAACCGTGAATATATAGTTAGTATTTTATTTTTTTATTATAACAAATTAAATAATATTATATAAATAAATATTGTTTATTTATTTTAAACCTTAATATCATGGAAATAACCTAAGTGTACCCTAATCCAATCTTTTTTTAGAAACAATCTACACCGTGTTTCGAGACCATTCGTGTTAAAAAATACAGCAATTAGTACTGGGATTTCAAACATGATTTGTTTTGACCTGATATCAAAATTCATCATGGTTTTTAAGAAAAAAATTGTACACTTTACGTGATAATATTAAATCTCTGTTGTGTCCGCCAGCTCCGATGCAGCTGAATGACCGCGAATACAAAGAACACATTTCCACAGGCGATGGACGGTATGTGCATCAGCCTACTCCTGGCGGTGGTCTGGTCCCTGGCCTCGTGCAGCCCGGCGCCGGATGGCACCGGCCTATCCAGGGTCCTGCTGCCCTCGGCGGACGATCCTCCTTCGCTGTACCGACAGGCCAGGAGCGACGGCGGCTATCCGCTAACGAGGTACGGCTCCAGATATGAGGAGTCCTCGCCATGCGCCAGGTGCTCGCAGATGAACGAGAGGTAACCTCGTAGTTCCTAGTTATTAGTTAATTAAAATATTCGTTTTTTAATCGACTGATTATCTAATACATAATATTATAATTATAAGAGTGGACGTATTTGTTATACAGGTTGTTTTTAAATTTAGGACACTCCTTTTCAGGGTCGGATCTGGAAAAAAACTTGTAGGGATATCAAGGACACCTATTTTCGATCTGCGAAAAATTCGTCCTAATGCAATTCGTTTAGACCTCCCTCGGAAAATACTAATTGTTTTAGACGAATTTTCCGCAGACGCGCATTTCCACATTTATGTATTTCTTCATTTTATTAAATTTAATTAAAAGTAATTAAAAAATAATATATCTGGTGGTATGACTATGATATGGTACATTATAATAAGGAACGAACATACAAAATGAGTACTGGCGAGTGTTATTGAAAGTTCTTGTTGGAGGGGTGGGGGTTATTTTTACACCCTTCACCCCCTTCCCTTGGGATCGCGAGTGCTCCTTTTAGGACGTTGATCTATATCGACTATGAAACATTAATCAGGAAAAGATATATGAAAAATGTTTCTCAAACAGTTGACACCTAATTTAGTAAAGACAGTACCTGCTTTGTCGATGTGCTGAGTTTAAGCAATACACTTATTAAAATTTTATTTGTTGTTAAAATTGTAGATAATTGTTGTATTATTATTTATTTATATATTTATTTCAGAGCATCCTACCAAGAAGAATCGTATCTGTCTCGCTCTGACTATAGGCGTCCGGAAGTGCACGAATCAGGCTGGAGAGATGTGCACAGAGACAGGGACAGAGGCAGACCATTCGCAAGCAGTGACAAGGACAGCGATAGGTACGGAGACAGGTACGAAGATGACGGTCGCGATAGGAACAGGAGACCCGCTTATGACGACAGGGAAAATACAGCGACAGGTGTGAATAATCCATTCAATCCAACTACATGAGTTTTTTAAATGTGCTACACATTTAAACTACGTAATACGTAATACACACTAACATCCTCCTATCCCCACCCTCCGCCTTTTCCTTCCTTCCCTCTTACCTCTTACCACTTTGTTTTTCTTTATCTCTTTTTCAATTATTCCTTCTTTACCTGTGTCCCTCCTCCCTCATTCCCTCTTCCATCTTCCCTCAGCAATAATATCCCATACCTCTATCATCTTTTCCTCTTCTCTCTTCACCTTCTCTCTTTCTTACTCTCATCTTCCATCTTCACTCCTAACTCTTCTATCCACGGTCTTCAAAAGCTCAATGTGCAAAGTTACCAAAGGTCAAGGTTTTCCAATGCCAAACTCAAAACAAAGCAAAGTCGTCAAATATTTAAGAAGTTAAAAGTTCAAAGTCGACAACAAATCATGGTCGTCAAAAACTCAAAGTGTAAATTTATCAAAAGTTCAAAGTCGTCAAATTAAGTAGTTAAAAGCTGAAAGTCGTCAAAGCTTATCTTCATCAAGAGCTCTTGGTTGTCAAAAGCTCAAAGTGCAAAAATTGTCTAAACCTCAAAGTCGTCGAGGAATCATGGTTGTCAAAAGCTCAGTACAGGTGAAATATCCAACAAACTAAAGTTTTTATCTTTGTATATTTTAACTATTTAAAAGGTTTTTTGCATGTTTTCAATTTCTTAACATTATGTATGTATTAAAAGAAAATCAATTTGGTCGACCAACGCAGTGTCATAAAAGAGAGCCCTGTACGCCAACTTGATGTAAAAATAATGAAATAAGATTAGGATACATCTGACAAAAACTTAAATTTCCCTGCACGTATTAAGACCATACAATCTCTGTTTCAGCCTACGACAAGGACAAAAAAGAAAATTCAACAGATGACCGATACGACGACAATAAAACCACAAGACCAGTAAGCAAATTCGACATCCCAAAAGATGACCACCGCTATTCCGACAGAGACAGAGACGAGAACAAGAATGATTTCTACGGCGGTAGACCCGCCCACCGACCTAGTTACGACAGAGACAGAGATACATATCGTGACGAGGATGATGACAGAAGGAGGCCAAGCTCTGCAGACAGACGACCCAGCTATGACGACAGATATTCTGGGGGTAGGAAACCATATTTTGATGAAGATGGATACGCTGATAGAAATGTTTATGGCAGTGGAGAGAGAGATAAAGGATACGCTGACAGGAACCGGTACGGCAGTGGAGATAGAGGATACGCTGACAGTAATTCATATGGAGGCGAAGACAGAGATAGAGGATACGCTGCCAGTAATGGATATGGGAACGGAAATAGGGGGTACGAAGATAGAAGATATCCAGACGGGGATTACACCTACAGAGACTCCTCCTACAGGGGCAATGGTTACGATGATCGAGGTTACGATAATAGATCGGATAGGTAAGAAACAAAGATTTATAAAATAATACGACGAAGATTGATATAGCATTTTTCTATTTTTTGCATTACATACAGTTTTTATAAAGAAAAAATCTTTCCCTTTCCCTTTTCCCTTTGAGTAAGTTAACTACGATGGTTTTCACTACTGATGATTTTAACCATCGGTTCAAGATTGTTTTAGAAATTACCAGAGGAAATCAAATTTAGTCTTTCTAAAAACAAAATTAGCAAAAAGCCGAAATTTGATTTAGGATTTTACCAATAATAAGTGGCTGAGTGAGTGAGTCAAATAGTGACTGAGTGAGAGAAGACATTCAAATAAAGGCAGGTAATAAATAATTTGACAGATTTACCTGCTTCACCTCTCACCTGTTACCTAATCTACATTATAAATTATAAGCCAAAATATTTCATAGCTTATTTGTAGAATATGTGAAAGGCTTACAGATATTAAGTCGAGGAGTTCAAGTCACTAACTAACGTGTCATCTATTACCAACAAGTCATCTATTACTAACATATCATCTATTATCAAGAATTCATCTATTACTTACAAGTCATCTTTTACCAACAGTCATCTATTACTAACATATAATCTATTACCAAGAAGTCATCTATTACTTACAAGTCATCTTTTACCAACAAGTCATCTATTACTAACATATCATCTTTTACCAAGAAGTCATCTATTACTTACAAGTCATCTTTTACCAACAAGTCATCTATTACTAACATATCATCTATTACCAAGAAGTCATCTATTACTTACAAGTCATCTTTTACCAACAAGTCATCTATTACTAACATATCATCTATTACCAAGAAGTCATCTATTACTTACAAGTCATCTTTTACCAACAAGTCATCTATTACTAACATATCATCTATTACCAAGAAGTCATCTATTACTTACAAGTCATCTTTTACCAACAAGTCATCTATTACTAACAAGCAACGATCTTTTAAACATATAGATACGGCATGTCATACAAATCGTCCTTGTGAAAACCCGACACCGGTAGATTTCCCCCGGCGCTTGAACGCTGAAACGCTCTGCCATGCTGGATAGGGACCTATCGCGATGACATAGGAGTGTATTCGACGCGAAGTGGCGTACTTGGCGTGGTGTGTTTTCACCCTCAGTCGCCGCATCTATATGTTTTAAAAGGTCATCTATTACTTTTCAGACATGGCAGCTTCCGTCCCTGGGACGAGACCTACCGAGGAACATCAGGTTTCGACGACGGCGGTCGCGGCTACTACTTCGCGACGGGTCGCCCGTCGCCAGATTCTGGTTACAACACCTACAGACCCTCATCATACGGGGGTTCGGATTACCAGTACGGCAGGCGGCCAGCATCTGACAGAGATTACCAGTATGGGTCCGGGGGATCCGGCTACCCTCGAGATTGGGACCAAAGAGGAGGTAATCTCAAATGTAACTTATCCCATTCTACCTTTAATGCACGCTTATATTTAGCGCTATAAAACTCCCATTAATCTAACTTGTCCTTCAAGAAAGTGTTTGAAAGTATTTGTTCGATATAGTTAGTGGACTGTATTTTTTGTTTAATCATTAAGAATAATTAATTTGTGACGAGATGCTGTGCCAAATATCGGAAGACAGAAAGGAAAGAACAGGGACGTACCTTTGCTGCGATCTGCCTCCTTGACCCACTGGACTCGTCAATGTGAAGATGTAGGTAGCGGAAGATGACCCACCTCACTTCACCACACACACTTGGTTCCTCAAGGTAGAGGTACGAGAGCTTCGTTCACGAACGTGACTGCGGCTAGAGCGCTGTGCAAACGTTACTTGCCGGTCAACGCGCCGTGGTCGTGTGTGCACCGCAGCTAGATACCGTGCGGGTGCTGGAAATTGGACACGTCGAAACGGTGTTGTTTTTGGCGGAAAAAGGTTGGGTGATAAAGGATTATATCTGGCGCCAACAGTATTCAAAGAGTGGTCTTGGTAGCTAATTGAGGTCTTATGATAATAGAGCAGTATCCTTTTAAGGAGTGTTTTTGGACATGCAATTGCACAACTTTTGTGTAACAATTTTGTCAATAAAGTAAAAAAAAACTGGTCAAAAATGACGAAATAAAAAGTTCCGTCAAGCATTGTAAAGTGTGGTCGCCTAACAAAATACCAGACTGCGTGACGTCACGCCATCATGACCCAATAACTGTATCAACAAATGTATTGAAGATAGTAAACAACGGGTAGTTTCCCGCGAGCAAATATTGTAAGTAGGTCAATTGGATAGGTCAGGAACACAACAATACTCGCACCAAACATTAAATAGAATATTTATTTTTAATAAGGTTTTTTTTTTGTTAAAAGGATACTGACTTTAAGTTCGCCCTGTATATATTTAACAATCTGTTGGTCAGAATCGTTCAAAGCGTTGTTCTAGAGAAATGACCGGTTTGGACTCATATACAGGATGTCCCAAGGTCAATCCCACAAACTTCAGGGGGTGTTTAAGTTCCCTATTAAGAGTAAGAAATTATACATATAACCAAATGCGAAAAATTTTCATCACCAAATTTGTTATTTTTGTAATAAAATTGGTGTAAATCGATCTTATCAATCGATAAATCAATATTATCTGTCGACCAATAGCATCCCTCTTGCAACCCCAGAGAAGGGGAAAGGAGTCACCCCTTCTTCTTAGACCGACCTCTGTTCGACTAGTGGCATCTGTGAGCGATTGCTCAATGATTATTTAGCTCCACCCTAATAGGGCGTTTCGAACAACGCGGCAGGGCATTAATCTCGATCTTGAACGACCGTGGCCTAGTGACCCAGTGACGTAGTTATCGGAGGGAGGAGCCATTGAAAAATATCTATTTAGAATAGAAACTTCAACATTTTTTTCTCGAATACGATAATGAATTTTGATATAGTTTCTTAACAAATAACACTAGGAATCGTAGGACCTAATAGCTGTTTTTTTTATTGCGTGGGACCTTGGGTCACCCTGTATATATTTGTATCATGCATTAAATTAACGCAGATTTATCTCCTTCGATGTTAAGGTGGAGGAGATTACCCCCGCGGAGGCACCTCGTCCTCCGGTGGGCACAACATCGGAGACCGGCGCGAGCCGCAGGGCCAACGAGCTGGCGGAGGATACAGGGACCAAAGGTGCCTTAACTTTTACAACTAAAAAGCGACATTTTAAGACGCATCCCTAACCCAAATATTATTCAATCGAGACATCGAAACACACTGCTTTTGATCATGCTAATGTCAACCTCAAACTCCTTAACCGTAAAAGTGTTGATCGATAGTTGCCGCGTCGAACTATATCATGTCTAACTTTAGTAAGTTTTAATTAACGCTAAAATACGGATAAAATCAAAAGTGGGGCTTTACCAAGAACTACACCATTATATTGTCTACAATATGCACTATTTCTCGGGTAAATCGTACGCGGGGGTAAAATAAAAGTGAACACATTTTTTATTTAATTTATATTTCAAAAATGTTAATTAATTTAAAAATCAACCTTAAGGAAGTACAAGATAAGTTTTCACTGTGCACACTGCTATAAACCACTTACCTAAATCCTTAGTGGTTGAGGAGTGGTGCATCACAAAAAATGTAGATTTTTTTAAATATTTCTTCTTTAGCTGCGCCTTAATAAAAAAATATATAGGTGTATATATTATCGCATCACTGACCTCCCCCCCCCCTCATTGTCCCATATGGTTACGTAAAATGTTACACAAAACGACTGATATAAAATGCGACAAGGTGTATTTTTTTTTTTTTTTGCAAACACCAATCTGTTCTTGTTTTCAGTTCACATAACTCACATTAAGGCGCCCCGGGACGCATTTGTCCTTGAGATTTGAAAGAGTAGGCTTTATTCGAACTTTGACGTGTAGAAAAGAGACGGATATACTCGCCGACTCATTTGGAATCGATGAAACATGTTTTTTGTATTTAAATAATTATTATCATTTGAAAAAAATGTTTTTTTTTAAGTAATGTCCTAGATTATTATATTGTCTATCTTTAGAAAGGAAAATTAGGTTCGCGTCACTTACACAACTTAAAAGAAAATCGTTGCAAGAAAAAAACAACACTTTCTAATTTATTTATTTTCATTACTATAATAAGGTGTATTTCGTTTTTAATTTAAGCAAAGTACTAAATTAATATATGTAGAATATTGTGGTATTTTTAGTTTTAGCCATTTGTTGGGAATAACTTCAACAAAATGCACCAAAATACGTTACAAAACACGTTTTAGGGACTGGTGGCGCATTAAGATGAGTCAAATCTGTTTTCGTTAAGTTTATAATGTGCGCGAATGAGACAACATGCTCCACTGATGACGTCACTTTTTCTCATCGCATCGCGGGGACTCGAACCAGGGATCCTCAGGGTGGCGTCTTAACAATCATGCCCATTTGCAGAATACTCGGCACGCTCAACGAAGCTATTTAAGAGAGTTCTCACTGCCATCTAGTGGAGCACGTGTGATCTGCTTCAGCGAAGAACCGAACCAGAGCGTGTGGTCAAGAATCGAACTCATTTAGATCCTTTTTTATGGCTGGCACTCGGTAACCATTGGAATAAATAATAAAAAAAATATGTTTAGACACCTTCTTATGTCTTCGACATAGTAAAGGCAGATTAATTAAATTTAATTCTATTTCTGAGTAATTTAATAAATGATAAGATAAGATAAGATAATTTATTTCCAAAAACAAACATAAATTGTATAGGAATGAAAACAATTGAAAACAGTACAGCGGTTGAAACATGTGAAAAAGCATTAGCAAAGGTATAGGTACATATATAAACTAGTAACATATTATAGATACACGTAGATAACGTTGTACAGATTCGTCTAGATAAGATAAGATAAGAATCTTTATTTCCATCACATGTATAAATGTATAGGAATGTTTTTACAATACAATACCTAAAATACAATAAAAAATTAGAATACAATGTAATGCAGCAATATTAAATTTTACTTTAACAAAAAGAATCATTGATTAAAAATAAGATCACAAAGTTTTAAATATTAATATAAATTTTATTACAAAGTATGTTTTAAAAAGTGTAATTTGTTTTAATCAAATGAGCACATATAATGCAAGTTGAAACTCTTTATGATTCGACAATAAAAACACCCTTTAAACTTTAAGAATTAGATTAATTTAATTAGTTCCTTAATCCTTTGTAGAATGTGATAAACCTAAAAGGCAGTTTGAACATAATATTTACAAAGGTAGATAATATTTAATGAAAACCATTTAAAATTAGTATATTTTTGAATTGACCACCACGAATGAGAACTATTTAAATTCATTAAAGCTATAAATGTTTTGCTCAGTAATATAATACTAATAAGACTATAATACTACGATAAACTCCTAATAGTTATTTTTTAGTTGAATCGCTCTCTTATAAAATATATTAGAGCCTTAGAAAAAATAGTAATTGAAAGGCAAATGAATGGTCTAAAACATAGTAAAGTTTGTTTTTTTTAATTTCTATATAATAAAGATGTAATTAAATAAAATCCAACGATTGCTTTCTGACCGCGCAAAGAACAAAACCTAACGCGCCAAAATAAGGATGTTTCCATACCAGAATAAATACTATGCGTAGTTACTACAGAGGAGGCCTTCTCACGGTAAATACCTTATTACCATTGCATGGCAGGCGGCCGGAAAGCGACGATTACTTTTACCGGTACGGAGGGAGCGCATCCTGGGGCGGCTACCCTGACACCGGAAGGTGGAACCAGATCTCCTCGTCCGGCGGCTGGCGCGATGTCGGAGGCCGCGGTGGTTCGCGCTACGGCACCAGAGACGACAACGGATATAGGGGCCAGAGGTGAGACTAAAACCGGCCATTTCTCCATACAAACGCTGTAGTGTTGTGAATCTCCTATTTGTAGATGCAGAAGAAAAATAATACTAAGTATCGTTTTATCTCTTAAATATCTAGGCTTCTATTAAAATGATAAGTTTAATTTTAAATTTGTTAAAAGTTAAGAGCCTCAAAATGTCTGTATTTTATTATATTGTAAAGGCCTCAATGATACGATGAGAAGAAAGTTAATAGGTTTATTTTATCATTCGACCATTACAATATAACTTTGTTACTTAATTTAATATCTGACTCCATACTACGCGCGTACGGTGCGCGTGACGACCGCTCGACGAGCGGGTGTTGGCTGGAATAGGCATCGTGGAAGCGACGACCTCCGTTCTTATAACCTACGCCGGAGGGGAGACCCTCTACCTCCGCTGTGACGCATTCGGTCGGCCGGTTGACGTCATACTCCAACTGCTGACCGGGTGGTCTCGAGTCAACAGTTTAGACGCAAATATCATGGTTTATTTTATAAAGATGCAAATTCAAATAAGTTTTTAGCGATAAGTTATTATTGCTTTAGATGAGACAGAACGATTTGAAAGTACGTGCAAGAGAGAGAAGAGCGCCACTATCGAAAATCTTTCAGCTAAGGTGACTCAATACGAGGGTGATATTAAAGCCCATACCCCAGCCCATAGGTGCCATTGACGGTTTGACATTCTTAGTTGTAGCACAATATAAGACTGCCTTCCTTAGTACAGACATAGTCTAGTAAAGAAGGCAGGGCACAAAATGTAGCAGTGCTAATCGCTCCCGGTGCATTTATATTATTCATTTGTAACTGTGATTTGTACTACTACAATTAAATTTCTTTGTCAAATTAATTATGTTACAATAAATAAATAAATAAATATGATGATAAAATAACCAAGGTTAATATAGTAAAAAAGAACCTTAAAGCTAATTAGTTGGATAGGTAGAAACCAATAACAAAATTCGTAATCTGTTTTAATTTTGAAAGTCTAATAGTAAGAAAATCGTGTATTTTTTTATCCTTTATTAAATCTTTGGAATTCTCGCGTTGAAGAACCTTGACCGAGCGCAGCAATGGCCCGGCGTCGCGAGCGGACGATCAGCTGGCAGACGTATAACGACAAAGGCTTAAAATTATCGTGTAAACTTTACATTTTTTTACTCTAAAACCATGATGATTTAAGTCACATATTATATTAAATGGGTTCTGGCAAAAACATGGGTTCGGCTGTCAGAAACTCAACTTTATGGCAAGGCTTAAAAATAAATAAGATGAACATAAAATAACATGAGCACCAAAGGAAACATAATTGACTATCCAAAATGTAACAGTAAAAAATCACAGTTAATGGTTAAATTATGTTTGCATCGCTATGCTATCGCAATGCTAATTAGTTAGATTTTTTATCAGAAATGGTATCCTTTATAGGTTGGAAATTTAATGGGGTTTCGTCTTTCTGCAGATATAACATGGTTTTATCTTTCTGCAAACTTAATATGGTTTCGTCTTTCTATAAATTTAATATGGTTTCGTCTTTCTGCTGACTTAATATGGTTTCGCCTTTCTGCAAACGTAAGATGGTTTCGTCTTTCTGCTGATTTAATATGGTTTCGCCTTTCTGCAAACTTAATATGGTTTCGCCTTTCTGCAAACGTAAGGTGGTTTCGTCTTTCTGCTGATATAATATGGTTTCGCCTTTCTGCAAACTTAATATGGTTTCGCCTTTCTGCAAACGTAAGATGGTTTCGTCTTTCTGCTGATTTAATATGGTTTCGCCTTTCTGCAAACTTAATATGGTTTCGCCTTTCTGCAAACGTAAGATGGTTTCGTCTTTCTGCTGATTTAATATCGTTTCGCCTTTCTGCAAACGAAAGATGGTTTCGTCTTTCTGCTGATTTAATATGGTTTCGTCTTTCTGTTGACTTAATATGGTTTCGCCTTTCTGCAAACTTAATATGGTTTCGCCTTTCTGCAAACTTAAGATGGTTTCGTCTTTCTGCTGATTTAATATGGTTTCGTCTTTCTGTTGACTTAATATGGTTTCGCCTTTCTGCAGCCGATGTATATTAATTATAGTGTTATGGTAAAACTATCGGAAATTTCTTTTGGGTTATGACAGTGTTGCACTCGGTTTAACAGTTAATCAATAAAGAATTAAGCCACAAAAAAAATAAATAAACATAGTAATCGGTTTGAATTCAGTGTGCCATATCTACACTTAAAGAAGGCCGATCGCGTCGCTACATTTCTAATAGATCTCTTCTGTATGCCTTGACAGCCCTTCGGGCGGTGGCCGATTGGGAGGCTGGGGAGACGGAGGCGACGAGAGGAACCCAACGGCGGCCACCCAGAGCACGTCCTACCTCCACGAGAGGACGGACGCCGACACGCCGGTGACTGAAGCGGCCGACGCCAAGAACGCCACCATCACCACCACCAACACCACCAACACCACGAAGACAGCCTAGCAGTTGGGGGCTATTTTAGCGGCAACTTACAATCAAGCGGTTAAGTTTTCGAACGGCGATGAACTAACAAAGACTCTGGTTGTAACTTAACTAATTTTTATTTTATTAAAATATTCCTACATCACGCGCTACTGCCATTTTTAAACGAAGAGTGCAAGTAGGTATTTCACCTCTGTTCTAGGACATTTACAGTTAGTTTAAACTGGATACTCTTATTACTCAATGGACCTTATGACTCATTCTAACGGTTGTATGACCTTATAAAAAAATATCCAAAAGAACCAGTTTCCCGTTTAGATAGGTTAAGCAAGTGGGTGTTCAAACTAACTGTAAATGTCCTAAAACATGGGTGAAATACCTGATGGTATAATCGAGCTTCTTGCACACGAAAAGAGGTTAATTATATCCACACATCTAACTATACTGTTAAAGTTCAAAAAACACAATAAAAAGATAATTATGAAAATTAGACGGTATATTATTATTATGTTTAAATTAATGATATATTATTTCCATTAGAAATTTTGTACCGTATCAAATGTCTTTTTTAGTTTACACAAAACAAACGTTTGCCTATACTATACAGTATGTTTTAAAATTTAAGTGACCTAAACTTAAAAACACCCATATAACGGTATGTATCTGTACATAAGTGCTATTTAATGGTATGCAAACAAACATGCGTATATTTGTAAACACATTTCGTCAATTCAAATGAATGTATCTAGTTTATTAAAATAATGTGTCTTTGATATAAAATGAGCGATTTTTATTTTTTAATAAGTACAAAATATCTCTTTTAACTGGAAGTAATAAATATTTGTTAAGCCTGTGTATGATGTGTTAGTATGTGTTTTTATACCTATGTCTAATAAGTACTTTTAAGTAATACAGCAGCCATGACTTAGCCAAGTCGTGTAGGAGTTAGGATGGTATTTTATATTCGGTATCAATTTTTGACCTAGTTGATTTATATGTATTTTTAAATAATTAATTAAAACACAGATCGATATTTTTAGATGTCCTGTGAAATCAGCTTTTAATGCTAATATAGCTAGCGTTTAAAATATATCGTAAGAAAAGAGAAATTAAAATGAGTGACTTGAAAGGGCCGAAATTTCAGTCCTTGCTTAAAGTCGTTCTTAGGATCAACTTTTAAGCATGAACTAAATGTCTGTCGCCATTATCGCATCACTTTGGACGTATGACGCGTCATCTGTCGTTTTGAGGTTATGTTGTCAGCTGTAGGATTGCTAGGACTTTGCCATGCGTGTTTGCTTGAATCCAAGATGTTCAAAATATGCAAATCCAATCAATTTTAATTAGTTAGAAAATATAAAATCAAGTACGAGACGAAAACCACAGATGACAATACACTCGCATACTAGCGCTCCTAGCGGCGTATTTTATCACTGACTAAAGTTTGACTTAAGGCCTATGTAGTAGTTGTTTTGATTCTTAGCTAAGGCGGACTTTTATGTTCGTTTTAACGCTAAGAGTGAGTTGAAACGAAAATTTAGGTTAGTCTTAAGTAAGACATGAAATTTCGGCCCTAAAGTATTTTCGATAAACATATTATTGCCTCATAAATGTTACAAGCAATATTTCAAGGTCATATTTCAAGCAATGTTATTATTTAAAATAATTAATTAGGAATATATTCAAATCGGTAAAGTTATTGTGATATTTTTATAGGTATTATGATTGATTCTATACAAAAATAATAACGCTACAAACTCATTGAACTACATTTATTACAATAAAAAATATTAAACTGGTAGTGACACTACCCAGAAACGTTTCAAACCGCAATATTGTCAATATAAATTTAATTAAATGTCTATTAAATTCAGAACCAAAAAATTAAAATTGATTTTTTTTAAAGCGGAAGAGATACATTTTGTCCATCCCGAAATTGCCGGGAAATTGGGATTTTAAGAATTATAGTAAAAATACTCACAGGTTTTTTTATTGCGTCCAATAGTTTAATTCTGCCCAAGCATATTACTAACCTAAAAAAACTATCAACGCTTAAAAAAAAAGTTTATTTACAATTTGTAATAAAATTAAACGATAAGCAACGTCTTAATTTAGGATTAAGGGAGTTATTGTAAGCCTTATTTTATAATACATGTAAGTGCCTAACAAATGTATGAACAAAATTTAATAAAAAAACCCATAAATTAAAATATTTGGTATTATTTATTGTCTTGTGATGAATAACCTTTTCTTTTTTTATTTCACAACATGAAAAAACATCCACTTGTGTGCCAAGCTGTGAGAGAATCAACATGTCATATGCAAAATCATTAAAAATAATAACTATTTATCTAAGCCCTTCTTAAAAATATTAACCAAGCTAATTTGGCTTGTTTTAGAGATGGTGAGGATGAAGCTTTAAAGGTCTTAGGACTATAACGTCGGTAATTATACCGGATTTTAGTTTTACAACATTTTTTAATCTGCATTATTTGTAAAACAATGCCCAAAATATCAAGCGGTTCTTTCGAATGTCAACATTTCTAGATTTTTTTTTCTCGTGTTAAAGTTTAGGTACATCACATTTTTACTGGGAAAATGACCTAAACGTTACGTTGCGTTAAAATTTTACTGGTAAAATAACCTAAACCCCCTAGTAAAACTAGAAACTACCAACATTTAAATTACATTACACTTTTACTGGGAAAACAACTTAAACCCGGTAAAACGAGTAATATATTTCATAGATAATGTGCAAATCACATTTAATTTAATTGTAAATCATATTTTTTTAGGCTACAAACCAGAAATACCCTAGAATTAAGTGTAAAATGTATGCATTTACGTAAAACAATTGAAATTTGATATGTGCTTGATTAAAAACAGCACGCTTTCGTCTTCGGAATAAATAAAATGCTACACAATCTTTCTTTGTTACAAAACATAAATAAAACAAACAAATTTTCATGTCATTTTATTTAAATAGTATTGTAAGATCCATTTTTTTTTTGAGTTTTGCCAATAATAATATACATTATCAGTTTAAATATACGAAGTGTCAATAATAATTAACAATCACACCAGGAAATATTAAAAATACAAGTAAGTTATTAGTAGTTGTTTAGTTAGGAATTTTATAAATGTTATTATTGTAGTACGCTATACTTCTATATTAATATCATTCGCATTGAAATAATATTAATTTATAAAGGCTGGAAGGAGAAAAAATAACTAAATGTGGCAATTATACGATTTGACATTAGTGCGTATTCACACATCGGCGTATGAGATTAGCGAAGGTAATCGCCGGGGTGAGTTGGCTCGCAAAGCGTACGATAATATATGAAAACGACCGAGGAAATTGCGAGGAAGTGACGTCACTTTTCGTGTTGGCGGGCCTTCTAAGCGAGGGAAGGAAAGGAGGGGTTTGTTATTCGGGTGGTGTTTTAATAACCGGTAAAAGACTGTAATGAATACGAGCCGCTGTGAAAATACAAAATGTCAGCATGCGTGTTCAAATTCTGGTCACACCCAAGTCACACAAAGCATTAACTCGGGCCATATTAAAAACCAAAGAGTAAAACCTGACTCCCTACTAAATTCACAGATTTTCAAGGTGGACTCTGATTATTGTGAAGGTATTTTCGACGGACTAGCTTTAAGGGGTCCTTGAGGTAGTCGAGCCTCTAGAGATATGTTTGAATTTCGCAAATTTAGACATTTCTAATTTAATATTGTCACACAGTCATGCACTAAAACTTATGTTTCCATTGCATGCTTTCGAAGATTATGAAATTATTCATTTAATCGCATTTACCTAATAAAAATATGAATCACAAACGGCTCAGATCGCACAAATCGTCTAGATAACGCAGCCTTTATCTTTGGATAAGAATTTAATTAGCCGATAAAATAATACAATATCAGCACATAATTGCACAATTACCAGCGCCAGCCGACGGCATTCTTCGAAACCTTGACGGATTTATATCGGTTTATATCTATAGGCTTTTTGTGGAGGTAATTAATTTATTCAGATTTTGAGCTCATTTCGAGCAGCTGTTTCATCTTTTGGATTTTTTTGAATCTATAGAATATTTTAGTTTAAAAATACCGCGTATCTTAATTAAGAAAACAACAAAAACATTAGCTAAATTACTATAATTTGGCCAATTGCATTGATCGACGGATTTTAAACGAAAAAAAAAAGTAAGTTCATCTACAACTGATTACGCAAAAAATAAGAATTATAAATAATAGTTTAGTTTTGCAAATTAAAATTATATACATAACTAACAATGGGTTTGTCAATATATATAAGTACCTACTTAAGTATGCGAATGATATTAACAAATGCAGCAAATTGAATGTTTATATGTTTAAATTATTATAAAATGTATATACTAATATCACTTATTATTGTCTTAACATATTAGGTAATAAAACAATGTCTTTAAATTAGAATTTATATTAAAAACCTGCATGAAACAAGTATACTTTGAAGGAATTCAAAATACAATTAAAAATATCTAATTCCGAGAAACTACTGTTACATTTGTGACATTTTTAGATAAAGCAGGAAATCTGCAATTTGCAATGCGCATTTTGTGAGTTATATATTTTTCTTTTGAAGCCGAGGAAAATATAAATCTATGCAGGATATTTCATTCGAAAAAATGAAGGAAATTATTAAAGCAGACATTTTTCTTCTTGGCAAGAGGTTTCATTTTAGCTGGACTATCTTTCCGACTTAGGTAATTGTATTTTTTATTAACAATATCTGTTTTTTGTTTCCGGCAGTACGAAAAGTTCAGGTAAATTGCCTTACAAAAAATATACCTTTCTTTAAAAGGAGTGCATTGTTACTTAATTTCCATCCTAGAAGCGTAGTTTTTAGTAGCATTGCTAGCTTTTGACAACATTATTTTGAATAACACTTGATTTAAAATATAAACTGACAGTTTTTTTACGCGTAGATGACACAAAATATCCGTTCAAGCTCATTATTCATTATTATTATCTACCCAGGATATAGCTCACAGTTGTTTCACATGTCACATAAACAGCTGTCACTAAACACAGGAAACAGTCACCTTCAGAGTACAGGCTGTTCAAAAAAAGTGATCATCCTTCTAATTTATTTATTTATTTAGTAGAGAATTGCGCTCATACTGTGGTAGACTTCATCAACGAAATGCAACATTAGAATAACGAATTTCATCATATTATAGTATATTTATACTTTAAAACAAGCAAAATCAACCTCTGAATGTTTATAACTATATTGTTAATTTAAAAAATATACTTTTGCATTATATGCGACTTTTAATATGATCACTGTACTTAAAATACATATATAGATACATACATATAAATACATATACATAATACATCGATAGAGTCCGGCCCTTAAGACCTGTGGAAGAGAGATCAAAGCATTCAAGTCTTGTTTCGGGCTTATCTCTATCGATGGCGAATTGACACTATCCCATGAATTCTGAATTAGCATGTCTTAGTCAGCACCGTAGTTAAAGATATTATAAAGATATTTGATGGATTGGAAGGTTCATAGCTGAGAGTAAATGGCAATCAACGAGAAAACAAAAGACCGACCTTTGCCGTGCAAAGATGGCCGTCTGTGGTTCGCCTATTTTTCTCGCTGCTTCCTTAAGGTTTTTTTTTCAACTGACACTTATCGACAGCTGTGATAATGCCAAGAGTTGCCAGTAAGAAAAACTGGGGAAATTCGAGAATGGTGATATTGCAATATAATAATCATAAAACAATAATAAAACATTTATTGAATAAATATTAGTATGATACAATATTGAATTTAACTAGCGTAATTGACGTTGGAACAATTCTTGCATTTTTTTTAAGCTTTGGTTTTATAAAACCGAATCGAAAAATAATTATAAACGAAAGTTTTAAATGCATTTTTAACTCTTATCCTTTAGCATAAAATATTAATAATCTATCTAAGATGAAAACAAAAATAAATGATAATAAATTATGTATTTTACAATCTAATCAGCTGTTTTAATCACGAATATTTTTATATTAGAATAATAGCCTTTTTGGTCAATAAATATAATTACTGCCACATATAGACATCTTCCAAGCCTTATTCAAGTAGAACCAAGTAAGTATGTAGTTCGTACTGACCACCAAAATCACCAGGACCAAGAAATATTGTACTTTCCTGTACTTTTCATCCAATGTTAATCTAATCGTCGCGTTTAGCGATTAATACAATTAAACGGATTTTCAATACTTTTATCTGGCACATTTAGTTATCTTGAATCGATATATTTTCGTCGATATCGATACGCGATTCGCCGCGATCTGCTCGACGATAAAGCCACCAGCTAGTCTGTTCCTGTTGTGGTTTCTGTCAACACCAGTTTCTGTCGCCCAGTGCAAATATCCGTTAGTTTTTCATTTGAAATATTTAGCGTTGATTCATTTATTCCTCGCCGGCCGTGTGAAGCGGTGTTTATAATTCTGTTTTGTACAAAAAAAATATTGTTTTGTGAAGTGTTTTATTACTGCTTTTCGTCGCTAATGATAATCATTATTGCCTTCCAATTGATAAATATTTTGCCTACGGTGCATAGCTTAATTTAATTTAATAAAACGCCGAGTTAATTATTTAACTCTTGGTCTTTTAAGAAACATTGTGTAAGGCACCTAAAGTCCTACCTAAGTGTTAACGTCCTAGCTCAAAAACCAAAGTTTTTCCACAGATAATATAATACAACCAAATACAAAACAGCTGAAACATTAAATGTATTTTGTGGTTACTTATAAGGTTACCTACGTATTTTTTTTTTATGGGAAAATACACAGTTATATCAATATTACATTAAAAAATAAAAAATTATCAAATACCAAATCCGAACATACGAGTAGGTATGTTTTTCAACTAAATTATTGCAAAATGTTTTCAAACTAAATCAAATTATTTAAATACAAACACGCAGGTATAAGATTTGTACCTAGAGGATGTGGTGTGTGTGAGTAAGAGAGAGATATATTCTGTGTCGGTGAATTAATTAAGTTTAATGTCGGTATGTTTATATACAATGCGTAAAACGATAGAGGTTGGATTGTTTTTGGGTAATAAAATAATGTTTTGTGTGCATTAGATTTAATAGGTCATAGATGTGCCTAAGTTAAGTTACCTAGTTAACCATAAAATTGTATACAAAGATTGTTACATAGGCCATCGATGTTTCTAGTTTAATTCCAACCGTGTCACCGACTTATACTAGTAAGTTTAAATATTTCAATATTAAACTTAGTTTTATCATTTTTTGTAGCTTATTTTTAGTATTTCTTAAGTTACGTTGTTTTGATTGTTTCTAATGTGGTTTTGACGTTTATTACCGCCATGTTTATAGCCGCCATTTTGTTTTCCCAGGCCGCCGTTCAAATGAGTGAATATAGCGTCCAAGTTGCCGGATCGGGCGGCGACCAAGTGCTGGTCGCCGACGGCGCGGGCGAGCAAGTCCTGGTCGCCGGGGACTCCGGCGACAAAGTGCTGGTCGCCGGCGCGGACGAAGGAAACAGCGTCCTGGTGGCCGCGGCGGACGGCGGCCAAGTGCTGGTGGCACCCGACGGCTCGGACACGGTCCAGGTGGCGAACAGCGGCGATACGGTGCTGATCGGGTGAGTGGGTCATCAAACGAACGAATCATTCGCCAATGGAGTCGGGATCACCACACAAACGCCATATTGGGGAGCTATTTTACAAAATTACACACGTGTTCCCGGCCAGGATGCTTTGTTTGTTTGTTTGTTGTTTCATGTCCACGCTGAATAAAACAAGCCATTTAAAAACAAATATGTCTTTGAATAAAAAACTCCTAAAATCGCTCCACTTATCGACTCCTAAAATCGCCAATCGATCATATAAATATATCTATTTTCCCGTGTTTTCATTTAACCATTCAACTACGAAATCCAGACATCATTACATTATAAACATTATATTTACCCATTTCCAACATTCATTGGGTAATTCATATCAGAAAATGCTTTTATAAAACGAATCGACTATATTTTTATAAATAAGTACCTAACATAGGTCTTAAAAGTGTATAATTTGTGTTTATATACTAAAAACAATTAAGGGGCATACAGTTGTAAGTTGTAGTTTTTTGCATTTTAGATGCAGGATTTTTCAGGAGTGAAATTAAACACACTGAAACTTTGTCTAGTACCATTCGTTGCTATTTTTTGTGAATTAATTCTGTGACAGCACACAGAATAAATTTACAAAAATATCCAATTTTTAAACACGACTGTATACCCATTAAGAGGAACGTAACAGGTATTCAAGAGCAAAATTATAAGTTTTATGATCAATTCGCTAGGTGTATGTAGTTCTGGCTACGACTGAAAACCCGTAGACCTCAAAGGCTCTTTGACCTACAAATCACAAATGACCACACAGGCTGATATACTTATTTTTTTTTTTTTTGTTGTTTAGAGTGAGTAAATTCCTATTTTAGTATTTTAATCCCTTATTGTCAATAATTATTGTATTGTAAATATATGTGTATATGACGCCATCATTAAAAAACTTGCAGTGAATATGTTTAATATAACACTATACAACTACAACTACATTTCGCCGAGGGCCAACAAAGCTACCAGTTCGGCACTGTGTCCTAAAATTGACGACCTTGCTGTTTGCAATCATTGTAAAAATGTATTCGATTGGTGTATTAAAATAATACAAAATATTGTACGTATATATAAATAAATATTATTGATTTAAGAAAACAAAAATGTGTGATACACATATAACGTTTGCACACATAAAATAGTATTTGTATGTATTATAGGTATGTTTAAAAATATCAGTATTTTATTTAATTGTAGTTACGGTAATTTTATAATATTAAATTATAATTACCAAGCTTATCAATCATAAGAATCAAATCAATGTTGCAATGGTCAAGAGAAAAGTGAGTATCCACAAATAATGAATAAAAAAAATCTTTTTCGGTACGCCGGAAGGCGGAGGTAGATTTCACGGGATTAAAGTAGAGGATTCGAACTTGTATCAAGCATTGCACCTCAGTTCGTATACTGAATCCCCCTTTACACTGTCCCGTAAGAGTTGCTCATATCAAAAATTATTTCAAACAAAAGTTGTAGGGATTAAGGGAGGTATGATTTTTTAAAAAACCAACTTTTCCCACTCCTAATGGTTATCAAAAAAATGTAATTGACCGAGATTTTGTGCCCTTAAATTTAATGCATCAATTTGAAAGTGATAAATTAATTAGGATGTAAAATTACGGTAGTTATGGTGTCCACAAGAAAGTGATGATGGTGGGTTTGGGTTCTAGGGGATGTGAAACGCGAAGATATGTCGAAATTTTCCAGAAGTTAGGTATGACATGGTACCCATTGCAATAGGTAACTTTCCTAGAAATATATTTAAAACTCAAATGTTGTAAATTTTAGTTTAAACTTGTTTGCTTAGTGTTTTTTGAATTTTTGAATCATAGCATTCATCACGTCACATATTTTCCTTATTATATACACATACAAGTATCTCGTATAATGTAGACGAGCTGAATTAAGAAAATTTATTAGGTTTGTTATTTAAAAAAAAATGGTAAATATATATGTTACATAGCTATCTATATACCTATACATACTGTATTATTTGATATGCAATTTTGACTCATTTCGATTGAAGCTGTTTTTTTAAGACGCATCCTACGACCAAATATTATTCAATCGAAACATCGTAACACACTGTTTTTAATCGTGCTAATTTCGACCTTAAATCCTTAACCGTAAAAGTGTGGCTTTGCTAAGATCCACGCTATTATTTTGTCTACAATACGCGCTAATTTTCAGCTAAATCGTACGCCACGGAAAACTAAAGGTGAACATATTTTTTGATTTAGTTTATAATTCAAAAACGAAAATCAATTTCAACAACCAGTCTCCAAGAAGTACAAGATAAGTATTCAGTGTACGCAATGCTACAAACCACTCGTCTGAATACTTAGTGGTTGAAGAGTGGTGCATCACCAAAACATGGATATTTTGAAGATTTTCCAATGTTACTCGCCTTAACGTGCTCTGGAAGACATCCAAGTTCCTGGATATGTGGATTAGGTGAGTGCATTCCGGCACCTATTCGTCGATCAAAAAACATTATTTCTGATCTGATTGCACAAATTAATTCCATGCGGTTAGACTAGTTGGCATTATAATAGGGGTGAACAATGGTAATTCAATTGGGGTTGGTTGGTTTAAAATTTAATCAGTAAGACGCTATATGGCGTCTGGGATAAGGTTTTGCCATTCTCGTATTTATATAGCACTCTATTATTTAATAAATATTTATTTTTTATTGGATTAATGGAGGTGAGATGGTGCCCCTCAAATGTATTTTTGTTGAACGGCATTTTTACAATAAATACATGGGCGTTTATGTTCTCTATTACGTGTAAGAAATTCTATAATAAAAAAGCGAAAATAATTAAGAAATCGTGGTAGTCTAGTGGTTAAGGCGTTGTACTATTGGCACGGGTTCGAATCCACACACGGTCATACCATTTTTAACGCTTCATTACCAGCATCTCTCCTGACTCTAGGACAGGCACATTAGCCTAGTAGAGTAGAGCCCAAAATAGTTGTATATAACCCCTAGGTCATTAATATTACTATTATTCATTTTTAAAAAAGATATTAATTTTATCAAAGCGCTCGTGTAAATTCCCTTTTGCTCGCAGGTGCTCGGCCACTGCCGATCAATGACCCGGCGTGGCATAAACCATGATGAGTTTTGATATAAGGTCAAAACAAGTCATGTTTGAAATCGCAGGGCCAATAAACTGTTTTTTTTTTTACCGGGAATGGTCTTGGGATATCCTTTATATGAACATGATTGTTGGTTAGATAAGGTTATCGAAACACTACACCAGATTCCATGACTGTACTAAGGAAGGCAGTGTTTTCTTGTGCTACAACTACGAATATCAAACGTCAATGCACCTATAGAGAAATAAGAAAAATTTGTCTATTTGTAACAAAAACAAAATAAAAATAAAATATTAAATAAATATATAATAATAAACAAAATAAAAAAAATATAATTAAATTATAAATAAAACTACACAAAATAAAATAAAACCTAAAATACAAATATAAATAATAAATTAAATTAAAAATATTAAAATAGCAATAATTATATTAAAATGACTATTATTATTATATTACTATATATTGTTAGATTAAAAAAAAATAATAAATAATGAATATATTAATAATGCCCATGCTAACGTACCCAACAAATGATGGCATATTGCTCAAATACTGAGTCAAATAATGAGATTTTATAAATACATTTTATGCATAATTTATGCACAAAAATGGCACATTTTTTATTTTTTTTAATATGCCCTTACATTGGTCACGGTGAGCCATCTATCGGAATATCGATTCGTGTACGCACACAGATAAGGTTCTAGTAAGAGAATCTGGGCATTCAGATAAGTGATAAACGGTGGAAAACATGATTATCGACAGATAACCTCGTTGCAGGTCGATGAAGTTTGCAATTCCCAATAATCCGAAAAAAAATATGGCAGGAATACGTCAACAATGTTCGCCAAAAGACGGTTTTATTGTCATTGGTATCGGGAAGAAGGAAGACAGTAAATGAACATCAAAACTGGGTGTTACTGGTTGGAGGAACAGTCGAGAATTGAGGAGAGGGCACCAGCATTTAGGAAACTGTCTGTAGGCAACTCAAATAGCACATGTTTCTTTACATAACTTTCGCACTACGAATATATCTGTGACGCAGAAAAAAATGACGTCCGGCACGCCGGAGGGCGGAGTTAGATTTCCCCGAAGAACTCCAATTGTATCAAACATTGCGCGAGCTGCCATGCAATCCACTCTCCTCGCGCACCTCAAAACAACAATTTTAGGGAAATTAAAGTCCTACAATTAACATTTTAAACTGATTTAATCCTGTGCCCTATTAGTTTGATTTGTCGATTTTTTAAGGAATAATATAAAATTTAAATTAATTCGATATCTTATTTACTAAGCAATAAATCACTTTTTCGAAACCCCACACCCCTGATTTTTTGCATTAAAGAGCTCGTGCGAGATTGTGCCCTTAAATTTTATGTATCAATTTGAAAGGGATTGGTGTAAAATTACGGCAGTTATCGTGCCCACAAGAAAGTGATATAGATAGATAGATATAAAACTTTTAAACTGAGGGTGTTTTTGGGTTCTAGGGGATGTGAAACGCGAAGATATGTCGATATTTTTCGGAATACATGACATGGTACCCATTGCAATAGGTAAAGGCACTGCGATAAGTAAACTGCTTTTTTCGATAATTGTATAACGCATTTTATTATCTGCCAAATTTTTAAAAATGCGCAGAATGTTCAGTAAGTACTACGTTATAGTTATTATAAATTGATTTAATATGTCCGTGTTTATTTATTGTGATTACCCAATAAATATTGTACACAATACATCTATTTAGGAATGTAAAAAACCTTATTAAAAAAAAAACAAAATCCCTCGTCCTAATAGTGTGTCAAAAAGCATCAAAGATTGAGGTTAGGTTTAATCAAAAAAAGTTTTTTCGTACCTACGTAGTATATTTATTTATAACTCTTTTTTGTTGGTTATTGACTAAATAAAATGAGTACAGTCGTTGAAAAAAAATCCTAATTACCTACTAATAATAACTTTCTTAAAAAATGTCATAAAAATGACTGCGTGCGTTTAAGTCCTTGCATGTGATTGCGTGTCACTTTGTGTAAAAGAATGTTTATTATTTTATAAGTTTAAGGTATTTTATTAAACCGATATATATTCACAGTGAATGACGAAACGTAGTGACAAACATATGTTTGTTTCGTATGGGTATCTACATAAAAAACTTTTAGGCTTTTTTTTTGATGTGTAGATGTTTTTAGATAGCCAAAAAGTTTATTGGAATGTTTTGTGTTTGTGATTTCGTTATATGACCTATTAGTATTTTGTTTATTTAATTAACACATAATGAATATCGTTTCTGAATCGTTTATCATAGTAATAATGATTACCTTAATACAAATATATTTTTCTTTATTGTTTTTCTCTAGTCTGGTAAAAATATAATGTAGGCCCCCGTAAATTGACAATCTTGTGATATTGTCTAATTTCAAAAATGCATCGTAAAAATTCACAGAAAGTGATTGTAGCATCTATTTCATAGTTAGATACCTACTACCTAAGACAGAATTTGTAAATCATGTTTAGGGGGAAGCCAAAACACGATTCAAAAACCGGTTTGAAGAGTTTGTAATTGCAAAAAAAAAAAAATGTCTTAGGCGTTGCCAGTTGATATACATAATTACAATAAAAATGTTAGTAGCACTTGTAAAGCATAGTAAAGATTTTAGACGTCTTTTATGTCTGATAGTTCAGTGTACTTACATACATGAATTAACTAGAAAATCAAATCCTTGGTGTATAAGATACATCGTTTTTTTGTAATTTTACTTTAAATGAGGTATGGCAACACGATAGCTGGTTTGTAGAGGTGCAGATAGATGGCGCCGTGAACTAACCGTTCGCGGTCACCCTAAGAAAGCAGTGCTACCAGCAGCATTAATTTTATAAATCAGCCGCAGTTATTAAAATATAATATCGGTAGGTGCAGAAGATATTGTTGTGGAAATATAAAAAAAAAACTCTTTTAAAATTAATAGGTAGGTTTCCCGTTGACGCAGCGAATAATATTGTTGTATGAAGAGCACTAAAGTTTTTGGGGTATTTCGGTAGCAAAGCTTTCAATATGCGTTGTTAAGGTTCCTATTATGACATTGAAAAAATAAATTGTTAAAAACGTGTTTTATAGTATTCAAAAAAAAAAAAAAATTGCTATGAACAGGTCATATACAATTATTTTGGGCCCTACTCAATGTGTTTGTAATAGAGTCAGGGAAGGTGGTAATGAAGCGTTAAAAATGGTATGACAGTGCGGATTCTAACTGCTACCTTTGGAAAAATAGTCAAACGCCTAACCCACTAGACTATCATGATTTAATACATAATTAAATTATAATAAGGTAACACAAAACTAAGTATCTACTGCACCTCTGAATACTGAGAGCAGATCTACCTGTATTGTCCGAGTGCCTAGAAATGTATCTCTGTACTTTTGCGAAAACCTGTCGTCAGTTAATTTTACTGTATGAACCATTCTTTTTTTCATGTATTATACTGTTGGTTTTCCGAATAATCGATAAATAAATAAATAAATCTCACTGGATAATATGTAAGGTATAACTAATTTTTACTGTGAAAATATGTTATATTTTTTTACTATTTTAATTCTAACTTTTACGGATTCAAACGAATTTTAAAAATTACAAGTTTCAGATAACCTCTAAGCTTTAACAAATAACAGGTGAAAAACGACAGACGCGTTGAAATATTTGTTTGTGAATCAAGTTCAAAATAGTCTATTATTATTTTCGTACCTGTAATTATGGTGGATAAAGGATTTTTACACCAAATGATGTATCTGCAAAAAATGCTACTTTTTTGAAGTGCTTTTGTTTTTGAAATCAGCAAATTAAATAAGTTTGTAGCGATTATGTGATAGCACGCGTACACCTTCGTATTTTATTTGCGGAAACGTAACCAAGAAATTATATTGTTTGATTATCGAAATTTAATTAAATGGCAATTTTATTATTCAAACGATAAAAATAACGAATCAGAATTATTATTTAATTGCTGCTGGTTGGCAACGCTGTTTGCAAAGAAATGACATTTCTGTTGCCACCCAATCTGGCAGCGAAGGCGAGCGTGCACGTTTGAAATTTCCATAAGTCAACGGCGTTCGGATGCGACGACAGCGCTCGTTGTTGTGTCACTTTCGGTTTCGCGGTTCTCGTGGCGTTGTTTACTTTAGTGATCGTGAAATAAATCTTATAATTGGCAATAAATTACCGTGAATGCTAGAGAAGTTGTTTTGTTGGTTAGTTTATTTTCACTAATCGGCTTTTATTTTGATTGTTAGAAGCCAGTTTGTTTTACTTTTCGCGATATATATACTTTTAGGGGTTTACGGCTTGTTACACAGTTTGTGTATATCTACTTTTGTGATTTTAGAATAAATTTATTCACGGTTTCTGATTGCTGTAAATAATTTGACAATGCTTTTTAAAAACAACGATTGAAGTGGTTTCTGTTTGTTTACAGTTTAACAATTTTTGTATTTTTAAGTAAAAACTAATAAATTAACTTTGTGTTGTGATTTCCGGAGGACTAATTTACAGAGAGGATTTTGGACCCGCAGTGTCTCTAGTAAGTTTACACATTTACAATAGATTAACGGAGATTTACAATCAAATTAACGGAGTTCAGGAGGCAACCACTAACGCCTTGGTTGTTAGTAACAAAAGAATCTGTAGATTTATTTTTAATTTTCAAAATACGATCGTGAAAATTAATAAATAATCATACGATTTGATTAATCCAAAACGGAAGCACTATAAAATACCAACTTTTACTGTAAAATCAAGGCAGCATAATATTACCACCATCACCCTTGACTTACTAATATTAATACTTTGTTATTGTAACCATCGACTCAAAAAAAATTCTTCGCGTTTCTAACCCTATTTTTTTTTAGGTTCGTTTTTTTTTAGAAATAATTGACTATATTTATTTCTTGTTTGGAGGAGTGTACTCGACGCAAAGTGGCGTACTTTTCACCCTCAGTTGCCGTATCTATACGTTTTAAAAGATCGTTGTTTAATTACCTGCAATACCTATGAAATTTAAAATTACTTTTAGTATTTGGTTTTAACATTAACATTGACAGACTTTAGAAAATGGAAAATTTGAAATCACGCAAAATCCACAGCTCGAAACTCATTCTCTTAGTCAGCTGTCAGTAGTAGGAATGTTTTAATTTTTTATTAAATTAATTGATTTGTAACGCATGTTATAGTTAAATTTTAGCTTTCTGCACTTCTCCATATAAACTTTAACTTCTTCAAAAGGGGTACAAAGTTTTCCCTTCACGTACGGCCATACCATTCCACAGTTCATTATTCCCACAACCGTTGGAACTGGCCATCCATCGGCTGCTATCAGCTATTTATTTATTCCATAATTATTGCTTGCTTATGCACTGTGAGTCGCAGACTTTGACATCATCAAACCGTTTGCCGTTCAAGTGCAAACCTCTCAATATTTCGATATAGTATGCTAATAAACACTTCTCTAGGCTTGGTCAGCGCTGAGAGTACCCGCTATGGATAAAACGGTGACTCATTTCGGTACTCGGCCGAGGATATTACGAGTAAAATATTTTATATACTTTTATGTTATTACGGCGGTGACACACGTGCCGATTTGCGAATGTTGCCATGGACATCATTAATTATGCTAAATTGTTTAACGCTAATAAACAGTAACACTAACGCCGCATATCGTATACCATACTAAAACCATACCTAATTTATTACTTTATTTTAACATATACATACAAATCACACACACTCACAAATTACACATAACACATCGAAAAAATCTACTGTATGCGTATACAGGATGTCCCAAGGTCAATCCCATAAACTTTAGGGGGTGTTTAAGTTCCCTATTAAGAGGAAGAAATTATGTAACAAAATGCGAAAAATTTTCATCACCAAATTCATTATTTTTGTAATAAAATTGGTGTAAATCGATCGATAAATCAATATTATCTGTCGACCAATAGCATCCCTCTTACAACCCCAGAGAAAGGGAAAGGAGTTACCCTTTCTTAGACCGACCTCTGTCCGACCAGTAACATCTGACAGCGATCATTTAGCTCCGCCCTCATAGGGCGTTTCGAACAACGTTGCAGGGCATTAACCTCGATCTTGAACGACCGCGGTCTGGTGACCCCGTGACGTACTTATCGGAGGGAGGAGCCATTGAAAATATCTGTTTATCATGAATGAGAATAGAAACTTCAACATTTTTTTTCTCGAATACCATAATGAATTTTGATATAATTTCTTAACAAATAACACTAGGGATCGTAGGACCTATTAGCTGTTTTTTTTATTGCGTGGGACCTTGGGACACCCTGTATAATATTCATAATCTATATATATATTAAGAACACTGTTCCAAATTTTTTATGCTAATTTTAATATGTAAATTGTCCGAAATCCATAATTGTTTTTGTATACTAGTAATAAGTTTTGTTTGTAATTATAAAAATTAATACTGTTGAATTTTTCAATAAAGAATAAATAAATAAATAAGCGATCTTTATCGTAATTTATCTTTATCGTATTCATTAAATTTATCTTCGTAATAAATACTTCCGGGGCTTACTAAATTATTTTTTATCACTTTTTCGCATCCTGTAAAAAACCATTTCTCTTCAAAATAAAACCCTCATTCAATAAGAAAATTCAAACGGTATGATAAAACAAAAATAAAAACGTAAATAACTCATAAGAATAGCTATTAAAACGAATATTTTAATTTAAATAAAAAAAAACTAATCTGAATTAAAGTCTAAAAACGAGTCTACTTAGGAGAGAGAGATTCTTGTTTTCTCTTATTTTTTATAATCCACATTAGATACAATTTGATTGATTTAAAAAAATGCACTTCTGCGCGGCGCTTTAATAAACCCAATTTATTTATTTATTTATCGATAAGTACATAAAACAAAGTTTTATTATTTGCTTCAGAAAAGATGTCCAGGGAGTAGGTAGAATAGCTGTCATGGCTTTTGGAAAATGTTGACATATCTTCGCGATTCGCGTCCCCCAGAACCCAAAACCATCATCAGTTAAAAAGTTTATATATGTATTTAATCTATCTATTTATATCACTTTCATGTGGACACGATAAATGCCGTAATTTACACCAATCACTTTCAAAGTGATACATATTTGGTCAAAGTCAGACGGGGCCTGCGAATGGGGACGTTTTTTTCGAAAAAGTGACATTTTGCTGTAACTTTCTTGATATATAAGATATCGTTTTTTTTTTTTTTATT
This sequence comes from Neomicropteryx cornuta, assembly GCA_020383195.1. Classification (NCBI taxonomy): domain Eukaryota; kingdom Metazoa; phylum Arthropoda; class Insecta; order Lepidoptera; family Micropterigidae; genus Neomicropteryx; species Neomicropteryx cornuta. Next base: position 16,718,160 of record JAHKQU010000025.1, read on the forward strand.
ACTTTCGTTAATGTTATAGAAGGATTTGAATAATATACTAATTCGCACTAAGTATAACTGAATGTCGCACACCTAATTAGATGCATTTATAATACATAGTTGTATAAATATACAAATAAATTTATATTCCTGCGAAAAGAAACCTTGCACGATGAACGGAAAGGTGTAAACTCTATGACGGGCTAACGGCGCTTATAACACAAACCGCTGCCTACCATTTCGTATGAAATATTGATAGCGTTTATTTATTTTTATTTTTTAAATCTATTGTCCTTAAAATAATAACACAAAAGCTTCAAATTTTGTTATTTTATTTCTAAGTTGTTATGCCACATATCTCAAATCGCCTAGGCAAATCCCTCCTCCACTTTATTCTCATCATAAAACTATATTTATTTTATATGGGATTCAAAAAATGATATCTCATGATTTTTTTTATATTTAAAAAAAATCATTATGTATATCCCTGAAATAATGAATTATCATTAATTTAAATAAACTAGTTTACTTGCAGTTCTTCAAAAACCTTTAATATACGCATTTTTGTATCATTCACGGCCCTTAAGCCTATTGGGCCAAAAACAGTATGGTCACATCGATGGCAACCTTTTCGCATCATGCCCGAATACCATTTCGACTTTCGAGGGTTAAGAGCCAGTATATCATCAGGTGACCTTTAAGTTTGACCTTTGCAAATGGCGTCGGCCACGTGCACATCGAGCGTCCATCGACAACATCAAAAAATAAACATTTGACAGTTTTTTATTTATATTAAAAATATAAGGCAATTAAAAAAAAAACTAAGTTTAAGTTTTTCTGTAGAACTTTATTGCGGACATTTCTATGTATAAATTATGCTTACGTCACATATGTAGTTTGGTTTATGAGAATTGTAAAAAATAAAACTTAACAATGTCAATATTTTTTTATGTAAACATAGGATTATTTATTCAAAAAACAGCTTAAAGGTTTTCTAGAAAAATGTTCAATTAATCTAATTATATTTTTTATATATGCCTGGTATGAAAAGCTATCTTGGCAGTAGACCTCAAAAACATGCATAAAACGCAATTCGAGTGCGTTATGGCTCTTAATATTCACATGAAAGGTCCGTCCCAGGTCTAGTCCGCAATAATGAGATAAATCTGTCTCCGTCGTGACCGGCGCTTTCGTCTGAATGATCCTACCCTAACTACCATTATTGTGTTGCAACGGCGCCATCTTTTTCCTCTAATATAGTCGATTATCATTCGCCTTTCTTGTCGTTAGTTCTGCCTTTACTTCAGCGAGATGATCGTTTCTTGATGCGCCGTTCCCGTGGCAAATTTTACTGCCAAACCACGATGTGTTCTTCTATGTAATGGCAAGGGTGTAATCAGCCTGCAACTAATTAAAAGTGTAATTGTACAATGGTTTTGTAACGGAACCCATCGAGTGGGTCCCGTGGGATAAAGATAATAACTTGAGCACTTGTTAAAGCTTTTATTACTGATCCACTGATCACATAAGAACTCCGATATGCAATGTAGTGTCTGACTCCACAATGGACGTAGACGGACTGGCGTGACGTCTGACGAGTAGGTATCGGCAGCGCGAGAACTCGGATGGAATAAGGGGACGACCTCCGCTTTTATGGACTGCGTCGGAGGGGAAACCCTTTACCTCAGCCGTGGTGCATTCGGTGCGTTCGGTTGACGTCACTCCCGTTCGACTGACTTGGACGGGTGGTCAGCATAAACCTGGCGCGGACGTCCATAGTTTCTTAAAGCGGGATAAAATCGAAAATTTTGATTAAATCAACCTTATTCCAAACAGAAATCGAATGAATCAAGATTGATATTTATCCGTTGACTTCGCCTTAGGGACGATTTTAAAACCTTTGAACTCGCGTGGTTATCAATTGAAAGTTGTTTGGTCTTAAATATTAAGGGCGAACAAAAGTTTCGTGATTTCGTTACAACCCGGCGTAACACTTCGTCGCCCAGCTTTAGGCCAGTTTCACATGTGTGTGGTTCGGTTGGAATTCTATTCGGTACCTGATAGACCACCGAATACTCCCTCGACACGAACAGGTTTCTACAAGGCGCCAAAACGTGTCTAGCTTAAGAGCCGAAATGTCAGTCCTTGCTTAAAGTCGTTCTTAGTTAGGATCAACTTAACTTTTAAGCATGACCTAAATTGAATTGTGTATTTCAGTTACTTATTAAGTTCGACTTTGTTAAGAATATGTTTTCGCACTCTAGTTCGCTATTCGCCGCTATGGTTTGTGTATACAATATCTGTCGCCACCGTCGCGTCACTTTCGACATTTTGAGGTTATGTTGTCAGCTGAAGGATTACTAGGATTTTGCCATGCGTGTTTGCTTGAATTCAAGATGTTCAAAATAGGCAAATCCAGTCAATTTTAATTAGTTAGAAAATATAAAATCAAGTACGAGACGAAAACCACAGATGGCAATACACTCGCATACTAGCGCTCCTAGCGGCGTATTTTAACACTGACTAAGTTTGACTTGAGGCTTAAGTAGTAGTTGTTTTGATTCTTAGCTAAGGCGGACTTTTATGTTCGACTTAACGCTAAGAGTGGGTTGAAATACGATGTTTATCGGTTAAGTCTAACTTAAAATTTAGGTTAGTCTTAAGTAGGACATGAAATTTCGGCCAAAAGAGTTCCTTAGTCGACCTTAGGTGGGATTGGTGAAAATGACCGTTAATCTCGTCCTGTCAGAGCCTAAAGGGCCATCTGGAAGAAACTCAATTTGGATGATTTAATCTTAAAAGCGGCCTATCTTAAAAATACTATAATAATATATATACATAACAAAAACTTATAGACAGTAGTGTCAAATGAGAAGAGTTTAATTACCCGCTACATCACTCAGCGCTACCAACTTAAACCGTGAAATACGAACCGTGTTTGTGTGAAACTGGCCTTAGTGACAGAAGTGACTGATGGCTTTTCTCAACTCGCAAATGCTCATCATCGCCCGCAAATGATCGAGTAAAAACGATCGATAAAATCATTGAATTATACGCTGCGAATTTGCGAACAATGACTCGTTATAGCGCGGCGCTCTTTTCTTCGTTAACATTGTAAAACAATTTATGCGACCCCATAAAACCTTTGATTGCAAAGAAAGCAATTAAGAGCTGGAAGTAAATATTGTTACTTATTTTATACATCAGTTCAGTAGCAGATAGCTCCATATTTTAATACAAAGCTTAATCCAGCAGCCCTAAAAAAAATATGGTATTGACAACCGTAAAGTATGGTTTATATAGTACACACCAATATTTTTTGTTGGAGTTACACATCGATTATTGTGTGACATATTTCTCTATGTAAGCACCATCATTTTTGGTTACCTGTAACATAATATCTAGCTATCGGTACAATAATTATCGCAAATTTCACAATCACACCGCCATTTTAATTTGAATCACAGCAAAATAAAATGGTTGCTGTTACCAAATTTTCAGGTAACGTCGTTTTAATTCTTCAGCTGATCACCCACGACGCCATATTGTTTTTTAATCATAGCAAAATATTTTTTAATTAACATCTCTTGCTACCATATCAAGAAATCTATTAAATCTAACTAAAAAATATTTAATAATAATCAGTCTTGTCGATGTTCGATTAGCAAATTTCTTGCACGGACGGAAGGACTCAATAAAAGATGAAAATTATAGCTGTTAGATTTTTAACGCTGCATTACCATTATCTCCCTTACAAGCTATTTAACTTAGTTTGATAAAAAGGCCTAAAATTATAGTTTAAGGTCCGAATGTATTAGCCTCAGTACGAGTGGGAACTCATCTTCGCCGTGGAGCTAGAGTGGGGCGCTGGGTAGGCAACTTTCATTTCATATCCAAAATCAACCTTTAAAAGAATACTTTAGTTCACTCTGCATTGAATGTTTTGGTCCCGAGTGAAAACCTGGACTAAATGATTTTTAGTTTACAAATAAGCGTCTTATTCCATTGCACCATTTTAACTATAATGCATGTAAGGTTTCGCCACGCGCTTATACTCGTATTAATAAGGTCGCAGCCATTTGAGTCTTTTTTTGCCAAATGTCATTGCGCCAGCGACGGCGTTTCGCAATTAAATCACAAAATGGCGGTCACGCCATTGTGGAAGAATTCTTGTGCAATGTGACCACTATTAGTATGCAGGAGTGGTCCTACTAAGAACGATTAGCATGTCATTTGATAATTCATATTTTTACAAACTTATCTATATTATGGTATATGTAAACGTATACAGAACACCAGTAGGTATTATTGATAGGACACCAGTGATCGATATTGTCGATCCTCGCGGAAGTAAATTCCGGCTCTACTATGCCAGTCTGACTTGAACAGAATCATATCTTCATATACGGGTGTCCCGAGACCACTCAAGGGGGCGTTTATGTTCCCTATTATGGGTAAGAAATTAATTAAAGGACCGATGCTTTTGCTTGTGCTTTTGATACGCCGAGTTGAGTTTTACAAACTATTCAGATTATTCAGTTATCAGTGTGATGAAGGCATACACTCTTTACGAACGGAAAGGCCGAGGGAAACTCGACGAATTTATCGACGTCAATTTCCGGATAGAAGACTCCCACACGCTGACGCTATTACTGACACATATCGCCGATTAGTGAATCTGGTAATCCCCGTCACAGGAACCGCCTGACACCTTGAAATTCGGTGCTTTATTTCTATAGGGGGTCAGGTTTTGTTCTTTGGTCAGAAAGCAATTGTTGATTTTTATTTAATTACAACTTTATTATATAGAAATTAAAAAAACAAACTCTACCATGTTTTAGACCCTTCATTTTCCTTGCAATTACTTTTTTTCCTAAAGTCCTTTATTAGAGAGCGATTCAACTAAAAAATAACTATTAGGAGTTTATCATGTATTAAATTTCTCATAAATAAAATTAAATTTTAAAAAATCAGCCTTTACATGACGAATACATAAGAACAAGGTATCAAAACATATATTATTTTATTATTAAATATCTAATGCTTACCAAATGTCAGCCATACCAAGGTCTAAATGTGTCGAAATTAATATTTATCCTTTGACTTCGCCTTAAGTGGACTTTTTCTTTAATCATCATGAAAGCCATCATCATGGCCATGGTTTAAACAACGAGTTAAGGAGGTGAAAAGAAATCCCAAAAAAACATATAGTCTAGGTTAGTCTTGCATTCTTACAAGTTTTTCACATATCGAGTAATTTATTTCATATCTGGTGCTAATGAAAAATGGAATAAATTTTCTTACAATGTGATCACGATTAAGTGTTTACTATTGTAAGCATAACTAATATCAGTAGTATTTTACATACATAAAAATAAAATAAAATCAAATAGTTCAAGATGCTGTATTTTAAAAAGACAAGAGTAAATACAGATTTTTTAAAAACTGTCCATCTCTAGGAACAATTTGTTGTACTTTAAGAATAATCTGTCAAGCAGTACTCTAAAACTTGCGTTGGACCTGTGCGTTATAGACTCAAAGAGTAAATTGTTGACGGGAGAGTCTGGGGGGTACATGAAAGCTAATTTGTTCAAGTAATTGAGGACAGTCGAAGTAATTATTACATATTTTGAACAGTAAAGTCTTATCTAAAACCTACATAAGTTTACTTTCAATAACTAACTCACCCCCAGATGTGGCTTGCCTTTTAGTATTTGCGAGTTGGCGACGAACGCAGCCGAGCCGTTCGTTAGCCCGCTGTCAATGGGTGGGGTGTACCGGATGAAAGTCGTTCGGCAGGTTTGGCATCTCGAACTGCATCTGCGCACGAAACGTGTTCGGATATGATGGGTACCTACTCACCTTTACCACAGTATAAATAGGTTATACAGTATGCTCACTCTCGCTACGCAAGGGTACGGCGGGTTGAGGTTCGCGGGGAGCGGAAATTTGTACCAGAACTCGTCACCATGCATCATTCCCATGGTGCCAATGGTCCCATGGTCGAATACACCATAGGGTGTCCATATGTGTAACTTGTGAATTGTGCATTGGCAATAGTAGGCAAGTGAATTGACTTCGTTGAACGCGACTCTGTAGCTATGGCTGTGAATGAACGCTATGAGACAGCTACAGTAACGCGGCTGTTAGCGTCGCCGCATAACGCGCCTCGACCCGCCTTACCCTTGCGCGGCGAGAGTGCGCATACTGTATCCCTTTATATACTTCACTTTTACTCACTTTCAGTAGGAGTCGTTTCTATAAGCAGCCAAACAATCGAGCGTTGAACGTGTTAGTATGTTAGGGTAATAGCAATTTATTCGTTACTCATTGAGCGAAATCACTAGTTACTTTTTTTTTATTCTTATTTATGGGCACTTGTTTCATCTGATTTTGAAGATATTTTTCTCTAGAGGAGGCTCCTTTAGCCCCTAAGCTCTTCATCTCTTGAGGGCGTTGGGAGCCCTTCCATCTATGGTCAGACACGCTATTTGGTACTCGTATCGACGGGTTCGGCTGGATTCGTTTTGATGGCGACGACTTCCCCGACCTATGACTTCCAGCTTCCATTCAGAGGTTGATTTCTTTTCTTCTAGATCTTTTGTGTATTTCGGTTTGGGGAGGAGGGGATGTTGCATGATGGGGATGTATTGAATGTGCAAAACCTTAGTTCTAAGATTTCTTTTTTCTGCTTTTACATCCGGATCTTTTCTGAAGTGGAGAAATTGATTGCGGATCGCTTACGGCGTTCATACGCGTGTTTGACAATGATTCAAACGTTGAGTCAACCAATATGCGATATGTTTATTTCGACAAATCAAGTCGATAGCATTCTCCTCATTGAAATCTATTAAGTTGCAACCACTCGAACTGATTTGCTCTTATTGAGAAATGCAATCGATCGCCGGTCGATGAACCATTGTTAACATTTTAAAATACTAGGCGGCTAGGCCCTGCGGGCGGATTTGACGGTGCCGTCGGCGCGCGGCAACTCGGAATGGTAGAGAAGGTGAAGGTTTACATATACTCAACGTGTTTATCGAGACAAGTGCTACTTTACTGGTATCCTCGACTCAAAGCAGGGCATTGACGAGTCACGTTTAATAATGCGATCCATTGGACGAGGAAGTCAAAGTAAGCTCGTCGGGCGCGGCTGCCGGTCGTATCGGAAGTCAGCTTCTATTAGGAAGACGAAGTGACTTCCGCCGTTTAGAACCGCTAAATACAGAATGAATGACATTCTAACTTCTTAGTGTATACAACGGTGCTGTAATGGTTGTAACTGACGACGGGCACGAAATATAACTCGTAAGATTCAAATATATTCCCAATATAATTAATTATTTATCTAAACAAAAATAAAACATAACGCTATCATTGTAAATTTACGGTTTTCGTCGGTATTTATTTGAGGAAACAACAGCTGATTCAAAAACCAAGTTTCAATAAGTAAAAGTTTTTTTTCAAGAACATCCTAATGCATAGGAATGAAAATTTTCAATTTTCAATTGATTCATCGCTGCTACATTATTACCTAGAGTGTTACAATATTTAAACCGTTCGTTCTCGTATTACATTATTAAAAAATACAATATTGGGCCTATTATGAGTTATTTAAATCTAACTATAAGGTGACAGTTGAAATGGATAGAAAATTAACATAATGGCCACAAAATCTCAAGCCTAAATACTAAATACATACAAGAGAAAGTAAATCATTGCGTAATAGGTGATGTGAATGTAGTCTAAGTAATAATGTGCGTGTGTGTGAGAGAGTATAAACTAAGTGTCATTTTTATGGGAAGAAATGGTGTCCTGAATGCAATTTATAAATGATTTGTTACAATTCATTGTCAGTTTTAATTTTTTTCGTGCAAAAATGTGACATTCATAGAAGTATAATGCGGTATTAATCATTATTTTTGCTTGACAATGACAGACATTGAATAAGGAACATTTGAAATCACACAAGATTCACAGCTCGAAACTCATTCAGTCAAACTGTTTGTTGTATGAACGTTTTATTTTATTTAATTTAATGTATTTCTAACACATATTATAGATAGGTTTTAGGTTTCTGCACTCCTTCTCCATATAAATTTTAACTATGCCAAATCTCACACTCCTCCGTGCGCGCAATATGCTTAGAAAGGGGTACAACGTTTTCTTTTCACGTATTAATATATAGATTACATAATAATAAGGTATATGGAAGGAGCTATGTATGGAGTATAGATACCTCACCTATTAATTTACTGTTGTTAACTAATTTAGCTCTAATGCGGGCTATGACAACACGCGGCCATTCGAGATAACCTTATCAGTAATAGCACGGAAAGTCACTCACATAAACGCCGTCTAAGCGTTAAATATAATATTCAATCCTGGGGAATATGGAATTTGGTCATAATAACATGTTGATTGTTTAAATATAACAAAAGTTATTTGTTGTTGTTCGAACTTCGGCGGATAGGAAATTTTGTTTTATTTACGCATTGATAATCGCAGCCCTCTAAGGTCATTTTGTCCTCGATTTTGATCCGCGCGGTTACACCCAAAAAATCCACTTATAATTATATAACTTCGAATATATAACTAAAGGCTCTTACATACCTGAATGCTACAAAAACGCGAATTTGACACGTTTTCAAAGGCGTTCGGATAAATATACACAACAAATATAAGTAATATAGTTTAATTAAATTAAAGATAATTTATTATTCTGGGTCTTACCTAAGAAAATTTCTTTAAACATTACGCAAAAAATATTAAAAAAAAAAAAACAAAACCACCATGTTTTTGAAATAACATTTTTCGAAACAGCATAATGCTAAATAGCATAATTTATGCTAAAAGTTTTTAAATTTTCAGAAAATATATGTTTTTGGGTTATTATTTAAAAACAATGGATTTAAAAAACGTATCCCTTATTTTTTAAAAAAATAAATAAGTCCTATTAATATTTCATACGAAATGGTAGGCCGCGGTTTGTGTTATAAGCGCCGCTATGCCCCTCATCGAGTTCACACCTTTCCGTACATAGCGCAAAGCTTCTTTTCGCACTCAACAATTTGTAGGTCAGAATCGTTCAAATGGGGTCTATCCTTCGTTCACGTGCTTAAGAGGTAAGTTGTAAGTCGTAAGCTGACGATTATTTTCGTATCTTACATAAAGAATTTGTCAGAAGTGATGGTGATTACAAAGTTAAAAAAAAACAATTTTATATACTCTAAACCTTTATTTCCATTCCGGGGGAAGTTGATTCTGTTGTGCTGAGTAAAAAAAATAATTTTGTGGTGTCTATGTTTATATTTATAGGGTTTTCTGAGCCATTTTCAGTAGTAGATTATTGAAAAAAGGTGGTCTGATATTTTGTTAGGTGACCATACTTGTAAAATATTTGTAGGACTCTTTTCTTTTGTCATTTTAGATCAGTTTTTTGCTTTATATACAAAGTTGTTCAGTCTTATGTCAGAAATAACCCCCATAAAAGGATAATGCTGACTTTAAGTTCAACCTGTATTAAAGTTAGACAGGGACAGAGACATTGTACGGAAGTTGTAAAATATGGCGTTTCCGGTGGATCCATTTTTTGTAAAAACAAGAAGTTTATGGTACCTATTATTTCTTAGTTTATTTTGAAATCGGATTAATTTTTAGTAATTAAGTTTTTTTATTAATTTTAGCGTAGCGCGCTACCAATGACTAAAACACGTCATTTTATCCGTTTGTAAAATGTAACTCCCTTCAAATAACCGTTGAAATAACTATTAAAACATTCATATAATACGCGTACGGCGAAGAAAGTTTATCTTTTTTTTTTCCATTTCGACTCGTTACCCCAAATAAATCGCTAAAAATACATTTTAGTGAAAGCTAGTGACCGTCAACCGCCGTGATGCTGTGCCGGCATCTTACAACAATTTTAGATGTCTCGGAATAGAAACGCACTCGCTGAAATCACATATTTATCTCGCTTGATACATTACACTACTCAATATAAAATGTCGTTTCGTGGATATTTAAGATGTTCTTTTCTCTTGACGAATAACGCTTCTTGGGGAACATAAACACGATAGCTATGCCATATTTTCGTGGAGAGGTTAAGCGTTAACGGGCGAAAAAACTGATGGGTCGCTTCGCTCACTATAAAGCTTTTTTACCGCTCGTTAAGGCGCCTACATACCTGAATGCTACAAAAATGCAAATTTTACAGGATTTCAAATGCGTTAATAGAAATATCCAGAAGAAATACAAGTAATCCAATTTATTTATATTAAAGATAATTTATTATTCTAGGGAATTACCTTTTTTTTAACAGGGAAGTGGAAGGATTTTTTTTTAACATTACACAAAAAATCTAGAAAACAAAACTAGCGTGTATTTGAAATAGCATTTTTTCAAGTCACCTACTTACGAAACCAGAAACATTTCATATATATATATTTTATGATGAGAGTAAAGTGTATGTTTATAGGTACTAACACGTTTTTTTTTTCAACTTTTCAACGTTGCCAGAAGGAACTTTTATTCAACAAATATAATATACAAATACATTGTAAATAGATCCAGCTAAACTGTCTTTTCTACCGGTTGCTTAAAATTAATGAAAAAAAAATAAAATACAAAATTAAGTTAACAAAAGTCGTGTAATGTAAAAGGAGAGTACAGTGAGAATGTACGAGCTAATTTAATTAATATACTAAATTTGTTTTAGTTGTTTTTTTTCTATAAATTCTTTTAATTTGAGTTTTATTATTTTATTTTTTTTAATAGTTTTTATTGATCCGTATAACGGTAGCAAATATTCCTTAGTCTGTTAGTAAAGACAAGCAAAATGTTCAGAAAAACATTAGGACAGGTTTTTGAGGTATTTGCTCAATTAGCGAGCACTCCGCGTAAGTTGTATTATTCGGAGAGGATAGAGTCGAAAAATATGCAAATGTAGTGAGTAGTTTCTAGTGAGTCACTTTGGCGTTTTTGTTCGAGACGAGTCAGTCGGAGGCTGCGCGCGCGACGATCTCTGCAGGCTGCTAACGGTCCACCGACTACACCCACGACGGTGATATGATCTCATCGGCGGCTGTCCCGTGTCCTGTTGTAGTATTTATTTGAAAAGATATTTCGAGCCATTCCGGATCAAAACATAACTAACATTTTGACGAAATATCGCTCTTTATACTATTCTAAATGTTGTGTCGTATCATACGAACTGCTAAAAAAAATCGTACCGCTAATCGTAATCGTCTGCTTTGTAGCTTGAAATAAAACGTAAAATTTCCGTAAAACATCGCAAGAAATGTCCGATAGAAGTTGGAGTTCGCGTATCCCCTACTTTGATCCGGTGACTTTTGGTCTTGTATTGCAAAAAATCTTACTATTTATTTTCTTATCCCGTGGAATGACGATGAAAGGTAGGAATTTACTTTTAGCACACAGAACGGCGCATAATCCGGTAAACATCCTTGGTTATTTTAGCGGTCAAAAACTCGATGACGTCATCGACTGCCCGGCACATGTATATGTGTCATCGCCCGGCAGAAGGGGGGAGGGGGGGGGGGGGTGTGGGAAGGGGGAATCATGACATATAGGCACATAGGCGTTATAGACGTTCGTTTCTTACATTGAGCAGTACTTTTCAAACATTGGGGTTAACCAAATGAATGCATGGTTGTGTTGCGATAGCAGTACTAGAGCAATGAGTCGAGTATAACCTTAAACTAACAGAGATATCATTAATAAATTTCATACGGGACAACATTCCTTCGCACAAAACTATCACCTAGTTCATGCACTAAGGGTTAAATGCACCGCAAATACGCGTTCAGTTTTTGCGAGAGGTGGGGAGGGGGTCATTAGATTATGACGATATGACACACACACATGCATAAACACTTCTTCTCGTTTACCCTTCATACTATATTCTGCATCACGAGCAGTGATATGAATGTGTTATTTAGTAGGTTTTTGATTCATGCCCAAATGCGCATTCAATTAGGTGAATTTTATAAGGAAAGCCACCTATTGCAATGGGTACCATGACATGACCTCTGTAAAATCCCCTAAAACCCAAAACCACCCTCAGTTTAAAAGTTATATCTATCTATATCACTTTCTTGTGGACAACTGCCGTAATTTTACACAAATGCCTTTCAAATTGCGAAATAAGACCAGGGGGGCGGGAATAGGGGATTTTTTTCGAAAAAGTGAATTTTTCTACAACTTTCTTAGTATATAATATTTCCTCCACCTTCCGATGCGCCGAAAGGGATTTCTACTTTTTTATTCTACGGAGGCCTCAGGACTGTTCTTCCATGAATAAACTCTAAATAATTTGTCGATTGCGTTTTTTTTATAATCTTCATTAAATTTTCTTTCATTTTATGGTATTTTTTTTCTTAAAATAGCGGCTGTTAATACAACTCTTACACTTGAAAATTATCCTAAATTCAACCAAGAAATGTCTTTTCTAATCACCAATAACTTTAGAGACGGTATTTTTTTTAAATCTTTTAATTCACATTAGGAGATAATGATTATTGATTTAATTTGAGTAAATTTAACCTCAAACGATCCAAAAGCAAAATAAATTTGAAAGTTATCGTAAATCACCGATCACAACAGTAGCGCTCTTAATGTCCGCGTCGTTTGAACGTAACATTCTTTTATTTTAATATGTGTTTGCTGTGGCATCGTGGCTTCCAAAAAGATGAACCGATTTTAATTATTTTTATTAGTCTGAATGTTGACTTGATCAAAAGTGTTCTTAGCTATGATCCAAGAAAATCCGTTCAGCCGTTTGTGTGACAGGGGTTTTATAAATTTTTAATAATTTTCTTTTTTTTTATACACTTTGTTCCTTATTAAAAATCCGGCCCTGCGATTTCACATGATTCGGTTTGAACTCATATCAAAATTCATCATTACTCGTGAAAGGGATATGATATGAGCAATACTTGACGGTAAGGGTTGACCAAAATGTTTCTACACGGCGAAATCTACCTCTGCCGAAAATAATATTTTTAACCCAGTTAGATGGCCATGTTACTTCAAAGCTAAATATTATTTATTTATTGATTTTTGTTTTTACATATTTCTTAGATAATGAATAACATAACCTTACCTAACTGGACATTGCCCGTACTAAGGTAGACTAATTTTAATAGTTATTTAATAGATTGATTACATGCAATTGCGCTGAACTTTTTTGTAAATATAAAATAAAAACTACGAAAACTAACATTGATATACATACACGTACATGTAATACAAATACATAAAAATATACATATATATTTATTAATATATATAATAAGCTAATATATATAATAAATTGAGAAATAGTGTCAGAGTCTCAGTGTCCTTTCTACCAAGATCAATTAACCAGTTAGTCAGTGCATTTCGTTTGTCCTTATGATAATCAATTTTTTTCAGTGATATTATATTATTTAATTAATAAATAAAAAAATATAATAAAACTTGATATACTTAGCAATCGCGATAATTAAATAATAAGTTTGAGAAGTATTCGTACCTCGAAGCAAAAATATAAAGATTCCAAGTGTGTTTCAGAACGTCGCATTTTGATAATTAATACCGGCATCTGTTTGCGCTGTCCCCGGATCAAAGGGTTTTATTCCCGCGCTGGTCTTGAAGGTCGACCTCACAATGACGAGTTCTCAAGATTCGAGATTGAGGCGCCCTTATACCTGAATGCTACAAAATACTTTCAAATGCGCTTATTTTTTTATTTATTTATATCAGGAAACAACAGTTGATATCACAAATAAACAATAATAAAAACATAAATCCAACGAGAGTTTCCTCCAAACTTAATAAAAGAGAAAAATATATTCGGGAACGAGGTTGGGATTAGGTTGAGGTTGGGGGAGGAGGGTTAGGAGAGATATCCCCAAGATATTTGAGATATATATTGTATAACAACTTAGAAATAAAATAACAAAAATTTTGTTTTAGTTTTTAAATATGAAAATGATAATTTATGCGTTAGGACATACCCATTCCAAAAACCGTTGAAAGTTTATGTTTATTTTTTCTCAAACACCATGACGAATTTTGATATGTGGTCTTTCACAAATATTTCTTAAAATCGCATAGCCAATTAGACAGATTTACTATCGGAAGTTGTCACACTGTGTGTGTTTATAAAGATAATGTGTAAACATAAAACTTGTAAAAGGATGATCAAAAATTTTATTAAATTATTATTAGAATAATATTTTTATTATTATTATATTGAAATATTATGTCCGTGTTGTTTCTTTACGAGAAGCCTGATGTTTTTTTTTCAGGTTTTTAACAGATAGTATATAGGCAGAATCTTTATTCTGAACAAAGGTTGATTGAGACGCTTGATTGCACAAAAATATCAAAGAAATGTCAACCAAATGTCAACGGAGACTATATGCGAATGTCAGCGCAGTCAAGTGATAACTTTGTAAAGCAAAAAATCCCTTTCGGCAAGGGTAACGCGAGGGTAGTTTTCACCGAATCAAAGTAGGTAATAGACGAACTCCAACTTTACGAACTTGTATTAAACATTGCCCGCCGCAGCGCCGCCTAAGGGCGTGTACTGAAACCCTCTTTGTAGTATGCTGTAAGGGTTGCTTATATCAAAAATTGTTTTAAAAAAAGTTGTAGCGATTCGGTTTATTATAATTATAATGTTATTTTACATGTTTCTATCTGTGCATTTTTGTATTCATTTTAACTGATATGATATTTGATCCGACCAGCCTCCGATGTGATCTAAACAGCCAAATTACGGACGGACGGACAAACACACGACCAAATGACCGGGATAGTAACTTTCCATACACGAATGTATAGAAGATTGTATGGGAATTATTTAGGTAACGCGCTAGGAAAATGTTTTTGGGCATTTCGGAAACCTCTCGGAATTTCCAGGTCAACGCAACTATCTTAAGTTCTTCCGAGTTCCAGGCCTAGCAGCCTCCATGAAGGAATTTTTAAGGATTTTTAAGGAATTTAAGAAATTGCTCTTATTCATTCGATCCTCGCCTTGCATGTAATATTGTAGTAATGATTACATATACAATATTTTTTATTTATTTATTTATCAAACAGGTGTCCCCATGTACACATTACAGTACAGCTAAAAAAAAAGTATATAAACTAAGTACTAAATAAAACAACATTAAAAACTAAAAACAATAACAATAAAAAAACAAAAAATAACTTGAACTGACCCGGAAAAATACAAAGTTAAAAAATTAAAATAATGCCTTCAAGCTAAAAATACCAAATAAATAATTCACACTGATCTTACAAAGCTGTAATAGAGAGCAGATTTTTAATCCTATTGGGCGAACAGACAAAGATATCAATCTCCTCAGAAATGGAATTTAATAAATCGACTGCTCTCCCAATCGGACTATACTTGTATACGTCGGTACGACACGTTAACCGCCTAAATAACGTGTGCTTCCGCGCTCTAGTAAAACGGTCCGGGGAACAAAGAGACCAATATCTCTGAGAATTACGGGATTCTCGATGAAACCGCGAATAACTTGAAAAAATAGAATAATGTATGGACTTGTCGTCAACTCGAGTGTCTTAAAGCTTAAAATCCCTAATACAAATGCTGATGGATGCGGATTGGGAAAAAATCTGGATAATATGCGAAAAGGACCTACGGAGATAAAGGTAGCTTAGGAACCTCCAGGATATTACAGTAAGTAATCTCATGAGGACTCCAGATAATGGAACCATAAAGCGGCAGATGCAGATAAAAGCGAGATGGACTTCGGCTTACTCAAAGATCGACTTGATCAAAGCACGAATCCCAACATTTTATTGGCACGCGCAGCCATGCTTCGCATGTGCAAATGAAATGTTAGACGCGAGTCAAACAAAACCCCAAGTTCGCGAATTCCGTCAAATCATCGCCCAGAGAGTACTCAAAGCTTACTTTTTCGCGCAAGGCTCGTGAGAAGGATATTGCTACACATTTAGAGCCATTAAATTGTAATCGGCAGCCCACTCTAAGAGACGATATCTTATAGAAGATGCGCGTCGAAATGCTAAACTACTTCACAAAACTAATCCATTGCGCGTGATTACAAATTACAGGATGAACTTAAAGTATCCTTTTGAGGGGTGATTATGGACATAAAATTGACCAACTTTTGTTCCTGATAAAGGTCTAGAGTGGCTCCGGATCAAACAATACTAGTATAATAGTAACCGGAGTAAGTCAAGGGCAGTTATATCGCAATGTCCGTTTTAATCATAGTTTTAATCGCTTAGTTGCAGCTTCCTGCGGTCGCTTCGCGCTATCTTCGTCTGAACGGCGCACAGTGCGTTCATTATTAGCAAAACCTGAAATAAAAAAGAAATTAAAAAAAAACATTACAATTATTATTGTAGTTTGGGTGAACCGTGTTTAGAATGTCAAACGTTGCATGTGAAAGGGATAATTTAATCTCAAAAAATGGTGTTTTTTTTAATATAAAGAATTACTATAACTCTTTGCCATCACCTAAGTAAATTAATTTTACTTATGATTTTCAAGGGAGATGAAAAAAAAGTAACAGTAAATTATTAATTTAAAATTTAATTAACTGCTACACTTTTTTAATTTAAAATCGATAAAATCCCCATAAAATATTCAAAAAAACTGTCTCGGTACTTTTTGGCGTTTTTATTTTAGGTAATTTTAGGTAAAATATAAGTTGGTATTTTTCTAACGTTTTTATATTTAGGTGTCATACACCATATCTGATTGCAAACGATTAGCCAATTACAATTACATTTTTATCGTCCCGCTTTACATAAGTCACTAATGATAACCATAACTATGACCGATTACCTTACCGTTACCGGTTACCCTTTTACCTTTAGCGAATGTTTATTACTGTTGACAATTAAATAAGGCACATGCAACTGAAAGATTGCTGGTGTGTGTACCCGCTCTTTGTTAAAAAAAATATGAATAATATATCTTGTTGGTGGGATAGTTATTTAAATAAATGATTCATTGCATTTGTGCCCGCTTTTGACTGGTTGCCAATCAAATGAGACGGGACAGAAATGAATGAAATAGGTCGCTGGAATTAAATAGATTCGTATTTCTCGTGACTTCCGGATAATGGTCGTCTGAAAGCGCTAGCACTCGCTGTTGGTGGCTTCATGGGAGTTACGCTGATTGTTTACACTCTAGGGCCCTGAGATTAGCACTCCACTCTCCTTTTCATTGTGGTAGATATTTTTTATATACTAGGTTTGGATTATATATAACCAGAAAGGAATTGGGTTACACGGAATACACCAAACTACAAATAGATTCACCGACCTTTAGTTGACAGGCGCACTGATGAGGCCAGATGCTGCAACCGGCGTTGGTGGGTTTCACTGGTGTAGTTCTGCACTCGCGACACGGTATATGGGCCGACAAGTACTGTTCAATTGGTGAAACGTCTCTGTTGGTTTGGTGCGGAAGAGCGAGACGGGGAATATTTGTGGGTAGGCAAGAGACAGGTATATCCTCGCCACGAAGAGTAAATTACTTAGTTTGAACGCATTTTAATAATGGCTCAAACACATTGTTTAATATCATCTCACGATCTAAGCTTAATTATTACGCACGAATTAAGCAATATTTTCTTTATTAGTTTAAATAACGTTTATAATAGAATAAATTAACATATTGAAGCTGATTTATTTTCATTGGCGCTTGCATATATTTTATTATTGGTTCAAAGAACAAATATTACTTTGAAGTTTGCAAAAAATATGTGAGTACTTTCGCTGGGCTAAGATGTTCGTTTTAAAGCGTATTTCAGTAATTTAGAACACACACGTTTAGACAACTAAATTAAATTTGGGAAAATTTAATCGAGGAGAGCCCCTGTGCGCCGGCGCGTAAGAGTCAGTCGACTAATGGTCAGGGAAGTCAGCTTCCTACGACATTAACCCATTTTACTATTATTAATAGTCTTTTTTATTGTGTCTACCGGTTTAATAAACAAACCATTATCTCGGAAAATAAATAACATGCGTATAGTAAACACGTTTTGCAATTGGTACAGATCACAAAATCTTCTACCATAATTTATAATAATTAATCACTATGCTCATCAGTATCATTATATCATTTTTATACAATAATGGACTGGCTCCTTACAAAAGAAATTAAGAATAAAAAAAATAAATGTTTTTTCATACTGAGTGGGTTCGTCGGTCATATTTTACGCAAATCAGGCAATTCAGCTTGTATCGATAGAAATGCTCGCATGTTGAGGGGCTTTGCAAAATATTTGTGTCGCTGAGCGCACGGTGGTCCCGAAAAGTTTGGAAACCTATTTCTATATCTCGAAAATTCTTTTCCTGAGAAATTTCATGAATGATAAACTGCTAATAGTTTCTTTTTTAGTTCAATAGCCTTAGGAAAAGGCAAAAGGCAAATGAAAGGTCTAAAACACATAAAAGTTTGTTTTTTTAATTTCTATATTATGAAGCTGTATTTAAATAAATAGCAACAATTGCTTACTGACCGCGCAGAGAGTTAAACCTGATCCTTTAGAAATAAAGCAACTTTAGCGTCTCATTCCAGATTTCAGTACGCATTTATTCGCCCACGCGAAAATGCTAAATTTACCAGAATTGCTATACTCCTAAATACTTTGGAAGATAATGACTTCTTAGCGCTTAAACTATACCTCAAACACACAAAAACAATCAATTTAAAAGTAACCTAAAAACACCGCTTCTATGAGTCGAGCGACGACACTTTGTGGGGCGTGGTCATAAATCATTCCGTTTCGTTTAACGGCTGTTTTGTTTAGCTAAGCTTGACGAGACACGCGATACTTTCATGCAAAAACATGATGTAACGACTTCTCGTCTAAGGACCATCTTCAAAACACGAAATTGCTTTTACGATTTTCTTAGTATATAAGACATCGAATTCATTTAAATTTTATATTATTCCTCAGATAAGGGACTAAAACTCATCTAAGTAAACTTTTTTGATAGTACCAACCATCGGTCCTCGGCGTGGACAAAATTGATTTTTTTCAAAATTTAAAAAATCCATTCCTGCCTTAATAGACTCTGGAAGAAATCAATTTAAAATGTTAATTATTTATTTATTTTTGTTTTTACGTATTTCTTAGATGAAGCATAACTTAACCATACCTAAGTGGACATTGCCCGTACTAAGGTAGGCTAATAAATAGTTATTTAATAGATTGATGAAATGCAATTGCGCTGAGCTTTTTTAAAAATATAGATAAAATAAAAACTATGAAAACTAACATTGACATACATCCATATAATACGAATACATAAAAATATACATATATATATTTATGAATAAATATAATAAGCTATAATATATATAATAAGTTGAGAAATAGAAAAGATCAATATTATATTACACAGGAATATAGTTAGTTATTAGTTACTTTTTATTAATTAATTTGCTTTTAAGCTTTATTTGCAGATTATCTTTTATTTTATTATATACCCTAAGTGCAAGAAAAGAGAAATACCTTTCCTTTGGGCGAATTAGGTTTTAGTTTTAGGAACCACTTTCTGCATTGAAGTAACCCCCCCCCCCACGTGTCACTATGCTTTGGTGGTTAATATCGGATTGCATTTCTCTATGTTTATGATAATACAATTTCGTACATGTGGAGTTCGCCTATTCCCTACTTTGATCCTGTGAAATCTACCTCCGTCTTCCGGCGTGCTGAAAGGGATTTTTTTTGACGGTGCCAGTTTAATGAACGCTAAAATTAATCATTGTTTATAACAACGACTAGCGTTACGTTGCGCTATGCGAACTCGCGTAAAATGCAAAAATAACATTAAATTTTAATGTCGGCGTTTAACAAAATATAAAATGTGTGGTTGCGTCACGAGAAGCAATTAAATTCGTTTCTAAGCAAGTAAATTCGATTTTATCTTATCTTTTGGAAAATGCACTGCAATCGAGTACTTTATTAATCGTCCGACTCGATTGTAGTGCGCAACGTTAGCTATGAGAATGTTCTCGACCCAAGAAAAGGTAAGAAATACACTCACTAATATATAAAAAAATATTCGTCAGAATACGGTCACATCAAGCGATCGTTGGCATTATGAGTTATGGCAATACTTTTTAGAAAATAATTAAAAAAATTCAGATCAGAATAATAAAAATAATTGTTTCCAAAAGATTGTAAGATTCTGCCGGCAAACCTGATGTTTATATACCTACACCGTGTCCCAAGATCATTCCCGATTTCACTCATATCAAATCATCTCATATCAAAAATTGTTTCAATTAAAAGTTATAGGCCAGTAATTAACATTTTGAACGGATTTGATCCCGTGTTAAGGGAGGTGTGTTTTTTTAAATTTTGAAAAACCAGGTTCCCCCCTAGAACCCCCCCTCTGGTGCTATTAAAAAAGTTTACTTAGATGTGTATTAGGACATTATCTAAGGATTTGAATGAATTAGATATATTATATACTAAGAAAGTTATAGCAATATTTCACTTTTTCGAAAAAACCCTCGCATTTCCGCCCCCCTCTGGCCTGATTTTTATGTATCAATTTTCAAGTTATTGGTGTAAAATTACGGCAGTCGTCGTGCCCACAAGAAAGTGGTTTTGGGTTCTAGGGGATGTGAAACACGAAGATATGTCGAAACTGTATCAAAATTAATCATGGTTACAGAGAAAAAAAAATGTAAACCTTATCTGAAAATAGTAAACATCATGTCTTTGTTGTGAGCGCTCAAGTTTCGCCGTACGCCGCAACGGGGTCGAGGCCATTATCGGTCGACGTGGCATCGGAATTCGCGTGTTGACCGAATTGACACTTAAATGACTACTAAGCTATAAAAATGTATATAAGATTATCATATTTATCTCGTAAAGAACGTGTAAAATACAACACCAAATAATGTGAACATGTTTCACACATATTAATATCTGTGTATTACTCGTGGTTACACAGTAATTTACTAAGTTATTTTTTAAGCTTTATTAAAATTAATGCATTGTTATCGCGGGTCCCCACAGTGCGAAGAAAGGCCCAATACCTCTGGTATAATGCAAAGCTTTTTGGAATCCCAACCTAACCTAACTAGAGACACAATTTGTTACACTTGAGGCAGACAGTGCAGCCAATCGCAGGCAATATACTCGTAAATGAGGCGATGACGTTCAAGATGGCCTCCCATTGACCGCGGTTGACATTTATGAAAACATGATTTAACTACAAATAAGGAAAATGTAATTGAGATCTTAACGATCGTGTGGGAATGAGGCGATTTTAAGTGTGACACGTTAGGTAATACACCCACATGTATAAAAGAAAAAATATAATAGCAGTAATATTGTGAAAATGAGAAAAGGTAAAAGTAATATTGTGAAAATGAGAAACGGTAAAAGTAATATTGTGAAAATGAGAAACGGTAAAATGTCAGTTAACAAAACATATAAATTATAGCATATTCATTAAAAAATAAAAAATTGTACGGATTTAACCTGTTCCTGTGTGTTTTAAATTTAAACATCTTATGGTGATCAACAAAAGAATCATACGCAAAGAAACATTTATTAAATATCTCCATTTTGGATCTGTGGTAAATTGAAGCCATCTTGAAATTTCGATTAATTTGATTTTCACATTTTGAACTTGGAACACGCCGTTGAAGTTGACAGCTGACAAATGAAGCGGTTTGATTACTTCGAAATTCAAACGAGCATGATAGGTACTAATACTAATTAAAGGCGGTTTTTGATTATCCGACCGCCGTTCCACTGGGTTTCCGATAGCGAGAGTTTAGGCAGACACATTGGTCATAAAACAATATATTATTTTTAAAAATATAAACGATTAATGTGTATCACAATTAGTAGCAATGAGGACGAACAAAAAATGTTACTAAATAACAGTTAAAAATGCATTTTTATAAAACTCAGCGCTGGGTTTAAACCGACATCCTGCGCTCTCAAGTACAGGACCTCTTTAGAACCTTTATAAATATTATGCTATCCAGCACTTTATCAAATAATTAAAAACTTATTCAAACTTTTTCAATATTGTCAAAGATTGTGTCATTTATCTTTTCAGGCGATTTGCCGCTATTAAAAAACAATCATCAAATATAAGTCAAATAACTTTACTACTCAATTAATTATACAATTTTATATAATATGTAATTCATAAACTCGCTATCACAATTTATTTGTAGGCTATCTCCGTATTATAAGTTAGATATTTTTTTTTAATGTTAGCAAAAACACCTATAAAACTTGTGTTAAACATTTTTAATCGCGAACGAGGAATAATTGTGGTTCGTAAATTTTTTACTGCGAATCGCGTTCACCTCGTATTTACACTGAAATATCTCGTGATCCAATGGAGGATGATAATGGCGGGCTTAAAACGCTCAAAACGTTAAGCATTGTAGAATGAGCCCTACCTACCTGATATATGATGATATACGATAATGCTTATATCTGGCACCGAACACTGCCCGTAGGTTTTTATTATAGGGGTTTTTTTAATGTTATCAATTTGTATGTTTTTATTGTAAACGATACTTGAGAACCACTGATATGTTATTACAGATACAGATGGCCCGAGATATGGGGCACTAAAGGTATCGAATACTTGGGGTACTTAGGGCCTGCAGAACTTTTATGAGGTACCGAAGACGGAGTACTAAGTTAGACTCGAAGAAACGGCATACGAGGGCTTATATTTGAGACCCTGCGAAGCGCGAACGGTATTTATTTATTTATTTAGATTTAGGACTTTAGGGGTACACAAATTATACACACTACTACACAAGTGAGCGTTTGGTACCACCGCAACCGGTGCCGGTATTTTATCGTCTACGACGGTATGGATGAAACGGATAATGCAAAAACTGCCTGTGGCGCCATGCCTCTTTCTTTATTTGATTACTCCGTTAATTTGCGTTTTATTTCGTGTGTTTTTATCTAGTTACTAGTTTGAAGAAAGTGAAATTGGAAATAAACGCTACTTTAATTTGGTGAAAATCAAAACGTTAACTTTAAGCGCACCAAAGCAAGTTACGTCCCACCACCACCACCACCTACTTTGGTATTACTGCACCTATGCACGGCAAAAACATAAAAAAATTGATTAGCAGCGAACTGACGCGACTATGCACGAGGCCGTATTTCACCAGCTCTTCTCCTTATCTATTATTACTAGTGGTCGAAATTCAACCAATTTTCATCGAATTTTTAAATGACCTGAAGTGAGTGAATGAGTGAGTCCGTAAATGACCCGAAGTGAGTGAATGAGTGAGTCCGTAAATGACCCGAAGTGAGTGAATGAGTGAGTCCGTAAATGACCCGAAGTGAGTGAATGAGTGAGTCCGTAAATGACCCGAAGTGAGTGAATGAGTGAGTCCGTAAATGACCCGAAGTGAGTGAATGAGTGAGTCCGTAAATGACCTGAAGTGAGTGAATGAGTGAGTCCGTAAATGACCTGAAGTGAGTGAATGAGTGAGTCCGTAAATGACCCGAAGTGAGTGAATGAGTGAGTCCGTAAATGACCCGAAGTGAGTGAATGAGTGAGTCCGTAAATGACCCGAAGTGAGTGAATGAGTGAGTCCGTAAATGACCTGAAGTGAGTGAATGAGTGAGTCCGTAAATGACCCGAAGTGAGTGAATGAGTGAGTCCGTAAATGACCCGAAGTGAGTGAATGAGTGAGTCCGTAAATGACCCGAAGTGAGTGAATGAGTGAGTCCGTAAATGACCCGAAGTGAGTGAATGAGTGAGTCCGTAAATGACCCGAAGTGAGTGAATGAGTGAGTCCGTAAATGACCTGAAGTGAGTGAATGAGTGAGTCCGTAAATGACCCGAAGTGAGTGAATGAGTGAGTCCGTAAATGACCCGAAGTGAGTGAATGAGTGAGTCCGTAAATGACCCGAAGTGCGCTCCAAATGAGATGACAATTATTCTTATTATGTCAATTGAGGAGGTCGGGAACAAACCCGGGCAATTCCAGCGAACAAAATTTTCTAGGAGAGCCAACGAACTATTTTTTATAAATAAATATTAATCTTTACAAATTAGGGACCGAATAATAAAAATATGTATTTTATAATAAAATATGTAAAACTTGTTCGGATTTCTTCGAAACGTATTAAGCATAGGTAGTGGTATTTTATACTGGACATGTCCGGGTTTATTTCAAAAATTACCCATTTAAAAAATTGTTAAAAACCTATGGATATGTTCGCCTTGGATGAAATCAGCATATTTGACGGGTTTCTGGCCAATTTCGATTGAATCTGATCGCAAAAACAAATTCTACGTTCTCGACCTGACAATAAACCATTAAAAAGCGTATTTTGTTTGGGATGTGGACTTATCGGAGTTTGTTCCAGACCTCTATTAGTGCAACTATTTTATCTGGTCGCGGCGTAAAATCATCGATTTTACGAGATAAAAAACGTTATTTGTCGTGAAGCGTCGATCGGATGTGAAAGTGTTGCATAGGGCTTTCGTGTATGCTTACAATAATTACACTTTTCCGAATTTAGTCCCAACTAGGGCGGTCGAGTATCGAGTGATATCGATTTGTGTAAACGCTTCGATCTTAGATATAGGGTGCGTTTTTCAGAGGCGTGGTTTTCAATCTGGCACTACTTTTTTCGTAGTTGGTGTTTTTGACAGCTGTCACTTGATTTATGCTCAGTTTGGTTTGCCATTTCATAATGAATAGACTTACTCCTGAACAACGTGGCGTGGCCTCCAAGATAGTGCGATTTAACACCGCTGGACCATTTTTGTGGGGTTATGTGAAGTCGCTTGTCTACGCAGATAAGCCGGACACGATTAACGCCTTGGAAGAGAATATTCGGCGCGTTATTGCTGACATACGGCCCAACTTGCTGCAAAAAGTGGTTGAAAATTGGGCCTCTCGGCTGGAATTTGTTCGAGTCAGCCGCGGCGGCCACTTACCCGAAATCATTTTAAAACATAATGGCAAACCCTTATCTTTATAATAAAACTAAATTCTTAGCCATAACATCAAATTATATGCGTTTTATCTCTTCTTGAAAACCACGCCTCTAAAAAAAACATCTTTATTACTAGTCGTAAATATAACCAAAACTCGTTCTTCGCGCATATTCAACGACGTTTCTGCATATTTCGTAGTTTCAGTAATTATTACCGTTTCAAAAATGAAAATAAAAATATATTACTATGAAAGTTTGATTATATTTTAAGTTAAGTTAATTAAGTTATCGAGTTAATATACGAAATCGACCTCTCTAACCTATTGACTCCGAAATTATAACATTTTCGAAGTAAAACTTCTTTAAGCGCCCTGCAGGCACTGGGACGCGTTTGTATCCGTATGCATACAAACCTGTTAAATAAATATATAAAACGCGTTTATTTAAATAAATTAATTCTAATACAATAGCGCCGTGGACCGGTCAATGCATAACACCTCTGTTAAAACAGGCCCAACGTGGTATCGCATATCTTGACAATAGTGCCAAGTACACTCTGATAATATATACCTGTGACACGTGCGTGTTTGTGTGTGTGTGTGTATATATATATATATATACATCAGTGTTGCCAGACACACCGCTTTTCCGCTTTTTTCCGAATTTTCCCGAACAATTCAAGATTTTTAATATTTTTCTTTATGTTGAATATGCGAAGAATTTTAGTAGTAATGTGATTAAATTCACAACCTGCGCATCGATTTCCATTCCAGGTCACAATTAATGCAAAAATTCAGAAAAATTGGTTGATTTCTCGTAAGATTTGTTTTGTTCGTAAGTACGTGGGGTTTGGATTGGGGATTTTTTTTTTGGTATGTACACCCCCTTCCACCCCCCCCCCCCACCCTCTCCCCCGGATGATAAATCAGTGAGCCTAGTGAAACACAATAAATTCCTTGTTTTTGTTCAATTGAGACAAATCTAAATTTACTACCTAATATTTATGTTGAATTTAAATCTTAGATGGGATTAATATACACATATAGCTAACATAACTGGAAAAACGAAGAGAGGGATTCTATGATTGCTCAGAGCTTAGAGACATTTTTACCTTTAACACTACGCACGTTTATTTTCACCCATCTACGTTACCATGAGTTAAAACTTTCCAAAAGTGTCTTCAAATCTAACCCAAAAAAAAATCTGTTTCGGCAACCCGGAGGCGGAGATAAATTTCATCGGATCAAAGTAGGGAATAGGCGAACTCCAAATATACGAACAAATATACCTCAACCCGTACCCTTGCGCAGCGAGAGTGTGACTACTGAATCCCTCTTAATACTCTTAATACTTGTGTCGTAAGGGTTGCTCATATCAAAAATAGTTTCAAATAAACATCGTAACATTTGATCCAGTGCGTAGGCATCCCCCTACCAGTAAGGGAGGTATGGATTTTTTTAATTTTGAAAAAAAAGCCAATTTTATCTAAGGAATACAAAATTGTTATTATTTTTTCCTTGTTTTTATTTTTTCCTTAAATGTTCATATACTAAGAAAGTTATAGCAAAATTTTACTTTTTCGTTTACCCCCTCCCCCATTCCAGACCCCCTGGTCTTATTTTGCCGTTAACGAATTTGACCGTGATTTTGTGCCCTTAAATTTTATGTATCAATTTTAAAATGATTGGTGTAAAATGACGGCATTTATCGTGTCCACAAGAAAGTGATATAGATAGATGTGAAACGCGAAGATATGTCAATAATTTCCAGAAGTCATCACATGGTACCCACTGCAATAGGGGGCTTTCCAAATGAAATCTACCTAAAAGATTTTTTTATCCAATCGAGTGGTTGATTTACGAAATGTATGGACCAATAATGTTATTACCTCCAATTAAGTTAATCAGTTCAAAAACCGCTTAGATGAGTACTTATTCACAAGAGCTATAGATTTATCAGCTGTAGAGCTGCACAGCTATTATTTAAATAATAATAATAATATATATACACATACCTACATACATCCTCAAACACTCCTGAGCATGAAAATAAGTTATTTCCAATGAAATTAATGGCAGATTTTACCAATCACAATAATATTTAAAACTTACGCAGAAAGTTACAATAATTACATACAAATAATTACATGTACATTATATTACACTTTATTTCTCGTATAATAGTTTACAAAGTATTACATTACATTCTTTTGGTCCTACTCAACTAAGCTAAATTTGCTCCTGCTAGAGTCAGGGGAGATGATGGTGGTAATGAAGTGTTAAAAATCGTACTAATATTAGCGGCCGCAGGCTCAATAGTCAAAACCTTAACCCACTACTATGAAAAACATAACCACTGATATTTTTTTTTTTGTTTCATTCCAGCAGCAAACTTCGCTCATCGGAGGAGGCGACTGAAACCCCTGGCAGCATGGAGTGGAACCTCCAGTTCAGGGACCGGACGGGAGTACAGGACTTCATTCTACTCGAGAACTATGAAAGCGAAGACGAGTTCCTAAATAATCTTCAAAAGCGCTTCAGTGAGAACCTCATTTATGTAAGCTCACAGAATCATCAATTTTCATTGAAATCATTATTGAGTCTAATGGATAGAACAGCTTCTGAATAAATAGAATGGTCTACTATAAGCAAACGACATCCTGATCCTGAAAGATTGTTATTGTCCATTCATGAAAGGGCTTATTAAAAATCTTCTTCAAAAAATGGCACTACATACCACTAAGTTGGTACTTGTACCTTGTTCAATATGCTGCCCCTAAACATTATCGATGGTACGTAGTCGCTCACTGTTTTGACCATTGTACCATTTTTAGCACTGTAGAGCTTGAGTTATGTCGCCGAGTATATGTTAACTTGTTTATTTTTTCTTTGCAGACATACATTGGACAGGTTTTAATATCGGTAAATCCCTACAAACCACTACCAATTTATGGAGAGGATTACGTTGTGCAATATATTAAGAAACACTTCTTTGAAGCACCCCCGCATGTGTGAGTATAATATTTTTAATTTTTAGTTGTTATTATACGCAGACCAAAACCTTCGTCTCCATTTTTATAATTTCTAATATTTATGATTTAGGAAAATAAACCTCATTTCCTTGTTTGTCCTAGAAAAGAAGCATTTTATTGACATAGTTACCAACCCAGGTATCTTTGAGTTCATACCATCTCCATGGTGTATTTG
Organism: Neomicropteryx cornuta; assembly: GCA_020383195.1. Lineage (NCBI taxonomy): Eukaryota > Metazoa > Arthropoda > Insecta > Lepidoptera > Micropterigidae > Neomicropteryx > Neomicropteryx cornuta. Next base: position 16,746,328 of record JAHKQU010000025.1, read on the forward strand.
TTCAGAAAGCTCTTTTCGAGTTCTTTAACAATAAAAAGTATGCTCTGCAACATGAGATTGTTCACAGCCACAATATAAGACACAAAGATAGGTTTGTTCAAACAGTTCGAGTTCGAACTTTTACATTTCAAAAAAACAGTTCACCAGGTCAAAATTTTTACAATCAATTGCCACAAAGTCTTAAAGATAAAAACATTTAGAAAATAAATTAAAAAATATTTGGTACAAAAATCGTTATATAGCTGTTAATTAATTTGAGGTTTTTTTAATTTCTGAATTTCCTTTTATTCCGTTTCCCTCTCAAATTATTTAATAGGACTCCATTTTATTTTTAACATCCTTTTAGCGAATCTTTCAAGGTACCCATAGGGCACCAGTTGACCACCCGACAAAAAGTAGAGGCTTGTTAGTGGTACCTAGGTATAAAAATTATTACGGAAAACGTACTCTTGGTTTTCTTATACCTACTCTTTTTAACGAGTATATTAATAAGAATCTTTCCAATGTACCTAAATATAAGGTTAAAGAGGAGATAAAGATAAATATAATAGATTTTTTTCTGAAAAAGGTGTATAAAAAAGTGATACCTGCTCCCTCTCTATCTGCTTGAGATGGAAAGAGAGTAGGTTAGTTAAGTAAGTATAGGCTATAAATCGACGAAAACACGTATCTATATATAAATATAAAAATATATTGTTTGTCTATTGTTATTTTTTTTTTCTTTAACTTTGATTTTGATAGGTTTTTACTTTTTACTTTTGGTTGTTATCTATTTATTGCTTTTGCATTTTATTATATTGTTTTTTGTTTTTCCTTTTTCTTATTAATATAACCCTTTTGAAACTTTTATACTGTAATATAGAATGTTTTTTTTTCACCCACAGAAAAGACACCGTCTTTGTGGGGAAATGTAAAGGTGTTTTGTAAAAAAAATAATATAAAGGTTAAAAAAAAAAATAATAAATTGTCAAGTAGGTTCCATTTTGGTTAATTAATTAATTTTAATAATTAACATGTGTAATTATTTTTTATATACTTTAGCACTGTTCTAGTATTACACTGTATTGGAGCTATACGAGTATATGGTATGGAGCTTTTCAGTGCACCATTATTTTATGGTATTACTTTGTATCGAACTATTAGCATTAAAAAAATGTCATACTCCTATCTTATCTTATATTAACCAGTCTTATAGTTAATCCGTCGCCATTTTAGAAATGTCCAAATATTTAAAAATCATAATTTTTTAATATAATTAAAATATGAGTATGTGATGAATGTTTACTTTTTATTTTAGATTTGCAATAGCGGACAATTCTTATAGATCGCTGATCGATGAACACAGGGGGCAATGCATTTTGATATCAGGTATGTACCTACCCTTATGTGGGGTAAAGATATTTTTAATACACCTACCCTAACCGCATATCAGGTCACCGGAAACCTTCCTTGAATGTATTTCTAACAAAAAGGGGGACTGGGGTGTCGTCTTCATTGTAGGTTTCGACGAATTAGCCAAGCAAATCAACTTTCGAGAAAATGGTTAAAATTGTTTGTAGCATTATTGTAAAATTAAATTTGATCGCCGCCACAAGGCCCTTAAATGTTATGCTTGGACAGTTTTTTTATACAGCTGTGAAACTTGAACCCTGAAAGATGTTGCTGTCCGTCACTTAGAAGTATTTGAACTGTGCTTAAGAAAAAATAATGAAAATAAATTGCTCCAAATGCTACATTACTTGACAGAGATAACTACGATAGAGAACTGATTTCCACTATAAAAAAACCAAAGATGGCTTTCTACGGTCACTTCATAGGAGGAAATCAATTCGAGCTTCCTGGACTTCTCTTAGTAAGCGGAATATAGAGAAAGCGAGCGAGAGACCGTCAGCGCAGAATATGGTTGGACGATTTAAGGACTGGTTTTAGATTGGTTGGTAGATGAGGATTTAGAGAGACTTGCTCAATTAGGACTGAGTTTAGGTTATTGAACGTTAATTTTAAAGTTTTCCGATGTTAAACATAGTGCCACAGTTAAAGACTTTACTGTTGCCAGGCGCAGGGCTAAAGAAAGCATAACACTCAAATGGCCAATACTCGGCACTTGGTCAGGCGCGGATTCCAGGGTGGGTAAAGGGTGTAATTCCCCATCCTCTCCCAAGAACTTTCAATAACACTCGCCAGTACACATTTTGTAATGTTAGTTCCTTTGTCATAGTCATTCCACCAGAAATATTAATTTTAAATTACTTCTATATTTTTAGTATTTAAAAAAAGACTATACTTTTTGCATTGCACATAATTGAAAGTGACTCTCTTCAGATGTATCCCGTAGGCGATACGTATCGAGCGGTGCGAGCGCGATCGAGTTTCAGGGCTTGCGTCAGTGGTTTTAAAGCCAGGCTGCGTTTGTCGGTGTGAGTATCGAAACGTTCCGTCATGTTCCATCGTCCGACAGTGGCGTGATCTGTGGCTTGGAACGATAGTGAAGTCTGTTGCTATTCGGGCTGACTAGGGCCGTTACTAGCTATTGACATGTTACGTAAACATCTACGTATTATGAAATTTAAATTATACCCACCTACTTTTTTCTATTTTTCCATATTCTATTTTTTAAAAGGTGAATCTGGCTCCGGAAAGACTGAAGCTTCGAAAAGAATCCTCGAGTACATAGCGGGACGGACAGGTCATCTGAAAAATGTGGAGAAGGTCAAGGACAAATTGCTGCAGAGCAACCCCGTGCTTGAGGCTTTTGGCAACGCAAAGACAAACAAAAATGATAATTCTAGTCGCTTCGGAAAATACATGGAAGTCATGTTCAATTTTGAAGGTAACCAAAAGTTATTGATTTCTTAAAAGGACGCAACTGGGTCATTTCTCCATACAAATGTTGTGGTGTTGTTACTCTCCTTTTAGGTAGATCCTTAGCAATAAAAAATAATTAAAATTTATAAATATAATGCGACAATCGATTAATTAAATTCACACAGATTAGCATATGTAGTTTGATCGAGGAATGTTATGTAAACAGCAGACTTCTGCTCTATTCGGTAAGTGGCGACTCCTTTTAGGTAGATTTCATAAGAAAAGTTACGTATTACAATGGGTACCATGTCATGACTCCGGAAAATATCGACATATCTTTGCATGTCACATCCCCTAGAATCCAAAACCACCCTCAGTTTAAGAGTTTATATATCTATCTATTTATATCACTTTCTTATGGACATGATAACTGCCTTAACCTTAATTTTACACCAATTACTTTCAAATTGATACAGATGCTGTTTACCCGTAATGCCTCGCATCATGAAAATAACAAGGCAGTCGGAACTGCGCCCAATAGCGCCTCCCCGAAAACACAAGCAATACGAATGAAGAAGAAAAGCTTAATTTAAACAGTCATTAGATATAAAATAGAAATAGCATGATTTATCACCACGCCCAAACATACAACGTCCCTTCGAGAAGAGGCTCCTTAAGTATACTCTCGCTATAATGAGCATGATAATGGTCATCTTATTGAAACTTTTAACATCCTAAATGGCCATTTCAACTGTGGAAAGCTTTTCACCCTATATAGGATGTATTTATAATCACTGATGTCCTTTTAAGGGTTTGATCTGTATTGACAATCGAACATTAATCAGCAAAAAAATGTTTCCCAATTACGAGAAAAATGAATTTGAAATTTAATAAAAATCGTATTAATGTTTGAGAACGCGGTTGAACGCATGGTGCGAGGTTAGTCAGCGACCCCCGAGTATGAAAGTACTACGAAGAAAACTAAGTTTTTTAATAATATCATTATTTTAGTATGATTTTTTTTAAATCATATTTTTTTTGTGATACCGCTTAAGTTGTCAACATAGATTAACCCCTAAAAGTATATCAGTGAATTTAAATACACCCTGTATAAACTAAACAAAAACTTCATTCTTTGTGGATATCGTTTTAAATTGTATGATTATTAAGTGTAAATGGTTTTTAAAACCAATTGGATAGTTCCCACTACTATGTTTTAGGATATTCTAGGATATGTTATGTTATATATGTTAGTGGATATGGGGCGTTTATTTGCCGCCCGTGCACCGTGTCCTTTGCAGAACTAGTGTACTTTTAAATCCACTTATAGTTCGCCCTCTATTCCCGTACTGTAGATAAAGTTGAGTATCTTTTTGGGTGCGATTGTTCTGATCTCTTCTGGCTGGAGGAGATGTTTGTCCAGAAGCTGGTACCTTTTGTAAATGAGGTGCCTACATTCACCCAGTAATTGTATAGGGGTTTCTGGGCTCTCTTGGCAGAGTCTGCACCTGTTGTCGGTCGATAGGCTCAATTTGTGCAGGTGTTTATTCAGCTTGCAGTGGCCTGTTAAGGTTCTGGTTAGGATCCTTAGTTGCTTCCGGCTTAACTTCAATAGCGCAGAGAGTCTTTTTTGCGAGAATCCTACTATAAGTTCTTTAGCTTTGTTTTCTAGCCCAGATTTTTAGCAGTCTGCGGGTAGTGCTTTTTGCTATTCCACAGGCCAATTCGTTGCCATCAATGCCTGAGTGGCCTGGTACCCACATAAGGGTATTCTAGGACATGGTATTATGATGCATTTTAGTATTAATTTTAATTTCAGTATTTTTTTAGGTAAGTTTATAGTGTGCCCATATTTTTTTTTTATTAATTGTAGGAGGTCCAATGGGAGGAAACATTCTAAATTATCTCTTGGAAAAGTCACGTGTGGTAAGTCAAAGTCCAGGAGAGCGTAACTTCCATATCTTCTATCAGCTGCTGGCCGGAGCTGACGAGGCCTTGCTCCGAAAACTTAGCCTTTCGAGCAGACCTGAACAGTACCGATATACATTGCAAGCGGTGAGTCTTGACATGTGCTATTAATATATATTTTGCCTCTAAATTAACACTTACCACATTGATACTTCCTTAATCTATATAAGCTGTTTTCCGTATGTGTTGTTTGCACAGTCTGATGAAATTACAGTGACAATGACCATCCAGAGGTGACTTTACTTAGGCCACAGTTTTAGGGCTCATTATAAAGTATTTCAAGAACCTTGGAGCCAATAAAAATAGCCATCGATTGCACTTTGAAATAAATGGATTGTATAGGCAAGCTGTTTTTTTAAGTCTTCCTATTCCGTTTACCTCCCGGACTCCATATGATGTCATTACCAACTTTACCTTAAAATTGCATTTTTAACACACTCAACGCCGATAACGGTATATCCCGTAAAACGACAGGTGCCATTTCTGGGTAAAAGTGTTACCGTCTTAATGCTTTTCTATTAATATTTAAAAGCGTGGCATATCCTGTTGACCTGAATTCATGAAAGGCATAGACTAATCGTCATTTTTTTACCAATTTATCTAGTTTTTAATATTATTAAAGCATCGGTAGCTCATTAGGCAAACGAATCTAACCTAACCTACCTTCGAGTATGGCCTAAATTATGATATTTGTTTATTTACATAATTGTATCATTAAAATCCTGTAATATGATATACTTAATAAATAAATTGAATCTAAGTGGAAACTCTTAATTTTAGCATGAGAATTGATCGCACATTTCACTTTGACTAAATATCGCTAACATGCACTAAAAGTATGACAATGTTCACAATTCAACTTTTATAGTAAGTCGTAATATTAAGTTTTAACTGATTGATATTGTCAAATCGATACCATTTAAGTATAGGTACTCCAATTCTTTATTCAAGTAATATTTTTCTGCGGTCAGAATGGCCTATCCAAGGGCACCATCAACGATGCAGCCCAGTTCCGCTTGGTGCTCAGTGCCCTCAATACCATGGAGATCAGCTCCAAGGAACAGACTGAAATCTTCTCAATCGTGGCGGCCGTACTGCACTTGGGCAATTTGAAGTTTACGACTTCCGACGAGGGCAACGCCAAGATTCTGAACGATGGCGGCACTTCCACTGTGGCTCAGGTATTTTTTTAGGATACAAAATATAAAACATTTCACGACCAGTATTTTTGTGTGCCCAACGGCAGTTCTCATAGTGTGATGCGGAGATACGGAGACGGTATTTATGTTCCCTATTGTTTAAAAAAATGCAAAAATATTTCGTGCCCAAATTTATTAATTTTATCAAAGCGCTCATGTAAATTCCCTTTTTGTATTTCGCTCTTGATATGATAGCGATTTCGATGTCAAAATTCTGAATGTGAAGATCTTTCCTTTTGCGCAACCATTTCAGCTTGGAACTTGGAAATGTGATGAAATTTGCGCAGTTCAAATATGTACCTAATGCACCAGTTTTGTAGGCCAGTTTTGCCCAGAAGCTCTTATTTTAGGTCTAGATTCTTTTAACATAATTATTTATTTTTATAAATGTTTCCAATATTTATTTATTTTATTCATTTATAATATGCTATATAAATATTTTCTGTAAGAAAATACAATAATCCTACACTACAATTTTAACAAAATCAACAAAAGAAAAAATTAAAATATTTCACACAATATACATCCAAAAAAAATAATTAATTGTGGTAGAGCGTAGAATTATAGGCTCAGCAAACTAGGTTTCTTTGAGAAAGGGTTTACTGTGTTTACCTGACTAGGTGTAAACACCTGTTCTAAGGTAAACTTTGTGTAAGGTACTTCTGTCAGTGTATATGGTAGGGGGGGGGGATATTCTGTGGTTATATGTTATTAATTCTTATTTTAATTTTAAAGTAGAAAGAATTAAATAAAACAAAGTCCCCTGAATCAAAATTCAACATAGTCATAGAGTGTAAAGAGTGGGTGATCATCGAAAACAGTGATCAGACAACGCTCTAAAACCTGATGCTATCAGCAGTGGTTTCTTTCAACAAAATTCATGTTACTTGAACTCTCATTCTCAGTCCGTTGACTGGCTCTTTGGCACGATTGTACAACAAAGTACAATTAAAAATAAAAATGTAGTAAATTTAAAAAAAAGAGCCCAAAATATAATGTATCTATATATAATGTATCTATTATATTTCTTAGGTAACTTAGGCAACTATATATATAGACATACTTGTCTGAACATTAACATTATATGCGACAACATTGTATATATATATATATATTTATGTATTTTATAAAAAAAAAAATCTTACAAATATACATGTTCATATTTCTGACGGTTTGACAATCTCAGTTGTAGCACAATACAACACTGCCTTCCTTAGTACAGACATAGTCTAGTAAAGAAGGCAGGGCACAAAATGTAGCAGTGCTAATCGCTCCCTGTGCATTTGTAATATTCTTTTATAACTGTGATTTCTACTACTACATTTCTATTTTTTTTGTCAAATTAATTATGTACAATAAATAAATAAAATAAAAAATAAATCTCCTTCTTGTATTCGTTAAATTACGTGAATATAATTTAAGTGGATACAACCCGATCATTTCTCCATACAAAGTGTGTAATTCTTTTTTGTAAATACTGGGTATCGTTTTATATCATAATTATTATTTGGGCTTATATAGAATGAAAAAGGTAAATTCCTACTTTGTCTAAAAGTTAAGAGCTTCGAAAGCGCTACTCAAAAGTCTGTATTTTTCCATACATTTTTAAAAACTTGAGAAGTATATTATATCTTATCTACTGAATACAAGAATTGAGAAAACAAACCAACAGTCGTATAAAGATGCAAAGTTTTTGTATTTTGTATTGATTCTGTTTTTCAAGATTATGACATAAAGAAATTGAATTATCATTGTGCGGTGCAATGTTTTTGTTTGAAAATATTGTGTGTAGCTAAGCTAAGCAGCCGTTATATGAAACAGCATGATTTGTGACCACACCTTACAAATGCAACAGTTCTGTATAAAAGCCCCCTTACGGTGTGTAATAATAGTAATGTTGCCGGATATTATGTATCTGGTAGATGAGCAATAGAAGAAATTTCTCACATCAGTAAGGAGGCACTGATCCTGCTCATATTAAAATAATGAATAGAAATGTATAAAAATCATCGTAGGCACGTTTATTGTAGATATTGACATTTTAAAATAATATTGTCATTTCAGCTCCTCGGCGTCGACGAGGATCAACTCCAAGCGTCCTTAACGTCGCGTACAATTACTGCGAGCGGCGACATCATCAACACACCCCTCACGGCAGAGCTAGCGTGCTTCGCTCGCGACGCGCTAGCCAAAGCCGTCTACGGGAAAATGTTTGATTGGCTAATCGAGAGACTCAACAGAGAGCTGCAAAGCGACAAATCAATGCAGTGGGGCAATGAGTCCGCTTTGGGTATCCTCGATATATACGGATTCGAGATTTTTCAGAAAAATAGGTAAAATTATTTCCTGTTATATATGAATTTCACAAATAGACCTCAGAACCTATTTAAATATATTCTTTTTCGAGATTAAAAATTCAGGTTAATTTTCACATGAATTTAATAATGTTTAATCATCTATTTATTAATAGATAGATACATTAAAATGAAGTTGTAAAACAATTAAAAAATAGAAAGGTTACAGTGGGTTAACGTATTTTAATATGTGTCTTACGTGGCTTTCTTTTAAGAAGATTTTCGTAAAATATACCTATATGCGGTCATTCAATGAAGTTATCTAAATCTCTTTGTTCCACTAATCCTAGGAATAATTTTATCTCCAATAGAGTTGTGGATAATTGGAATTGGCTACCACAGGAAGTGGTGGAAGCTATAAGTGTAAACCAGTTCAAAAACCGTCTTGATATTGAATCTAGGCAAATCGCTAGTAACTGAGAATGAGATATGAGCATATCAGCTAAATAGCTGCTTGCTCAACAAAGAATAATAATATATAATCTGATTTTTGTCCTCAGCCTGTCGCAATCCACTCCAGGCGATAGAGGTCCTCCATTTTTCTTTATGTATCTCTATTGGATGCTGTTGTAGCCAGATTTTGCCCCCCGTTGGATGTCATCCATCTACATCAGCTGAGGTTTCCTGACTCTTCACTCGGTTGTCCTAGCTCTCCAATAGACGATCTTCTTCGGCCACTTTGTCAGCCTGTCTCTCCACTTATTTGTTGCAAGATATCCGTGACTTTAGTGTATCTTCGTAGGAAATACGAAGAATAGAATATAATTATCCCAGAGACTGATCCTTAACTCGGCAAATCTTTAACCGATTGTCACTCGCCTTTGTCAGTGCTACTGTCTCCAAACGGTAGGCTACTTACTGGTAGTACATAGGACTATACACCTTTCGCTTAAGATTAATATGCATTATTGGGTTCTTGAGGATGAATCTGAGCTGGATGAACGCACCTCCTGTTACTTTAGTCATTCTCAATAATATTATTTTAATAATTTATTGAATGTCGGCGTATTCATCAGGTATATTAAAAGTACATATGCAATGTGATAATGGTATTACAACACTGGAGAATTCATAATAGCTTATAGCGTAACAATCTTACCGAATATAGGATGGTAAATTTTCATGCTCAATGCGTTTTTAAAAATGTCTTCATATTAAATTTTCATGAAGTTTGTGATAAACATTTATTAAGTAGTTCAATGCAACATGCTTTTTATAAATCATGTTTTTAAACTATCCCTATTCACCAAATCCTGGCACAACTGTTTTTAACTATTAATTACACTTTAACTTAGATAGGGTGATGATTTTAGAGGCGTGGTTTTCAAGAAGAGATGAAACGCATATAATTTGATGTTATGGCTAAGAATTTAGTTTTATTATAAAGATAAGGGTTTGCCATTATGTTTTAAAAATGATTTTTACTTTATTTTAGAGTGATTTTAAAAAAATTTAGAGTGATTTTTTCTAAATTTGCACTATTTGCAAACGTTGTTCAGGAGTAAGTCTATTCATTATGAAATGGCAAACCAAACTAAGCATAAATCAAGAGACAGCTGTCAAAAACACCAACTACGAAAAAAGTAGTGCCAGATTGAAAACCACGCCTCTAAAAAAAACAACCTATACATTACTCAAGTATCTGTTAAGCCTGTATTGGAATTGGAGAATTTAAAATTATATTGTTGCAGAGTTGTACATAACTCAGTTTTTGTTTTTATTCAGCTTTGAGCAATTCTGCATCAATTACTGCAATGAGAAACTTCAGCAGCTCTTCATACAGCTGACGCTTAAACAGGAGCAAGAGGAGTACCTTAAGGAGGGCATCGCGTGGGAGCCAGTTGAATACTTCAACAATGAGATCATCTGTGACCTCATCGAGGGAAAATTTAGAGGTATACATGCTTCTTCTCGTATGATTTCTAACCATTATTTATCAACCGGCTTTGCCTTTCATCACTTCAGACGGCTATTGCTGATGTCTTCATGTTATTAGGAGCTAATAGATCTCACTCGGATACTATTCTGGCACCCTTTAAAAGCGTTTGTGCCGTGGCTCCGCCCATACAGCAGTGTTTTTAGATTATCTGCAACTTGACTAAGGTTTTGTAAGTTAGAACTTCAAAGTTATTGACATTTTAAAAGCCCATTTTAGTGTATTTATCAACCGTCGCTATTTTTAGATTTTCTTTACAATTTCTTTATAACGAGAAACTCTTAAGGTCTTAATGCAGTCATACAATTTTAACGCTTTATTACCACCATCTCCCTTCTTCATTCGTATGGCTTATATTGTCAGGGAGGCACGTTTGGGCCCAGTTCCGATAGTCTTATTGTCATTTTCATGATGCGAGGCCGTTCATTACAGGTAAACGACATATTGCAAGTCTGTAACTGAATGTGTTTTGACCCAGTCGACAGTGTCGGGAAAAGCGCCGTTGAACATTCTCAATGGCTAAAAATGACTTGGCCGAATTCGACCCACTGGGGATTCGAACCCGGGACCTCTGGATTTAGAAGCAAGCGCTTATACCACTGCGCCACCAGGCCATTTCCCTTGATTCAAGGGAAATGTCCTGGTGGCCATTTCCCTTCATTCACAAGATAAATTAGCACAAGGGAAAGCACAAGATAAATTAGCTAAGTTTAGTATGACCCAAAAAAAAAAGAAATGCGATTATTAAGGAGAGCTGCACTATTACTACAGTCCGATTGCCGCTAATCCGCAAACGACAGGCCATCCGTAAAACTTCGGTCAACTGTTTCCGTACATGCATTAATTTGTTGCGATATAGTTTTGCCCACTACCCGAGCTACTACAACACATTGAGAAAATGTTTGCGTTCATTTTTCCAGGTATCATATCCCTCCTGGATGAGGAGTGCCTGCGCCCCGGTGACGCCACTGATCTCACCTTCCTATACAAGATAGATAAACATCTCTCGAATCATCCCCACTACATCAGCCATGAGAAATCTGACACAAAGACTCAGAAAATTATGGGTAGGGATGTAAGTCATACGATTCATTATTTTACTAAAATAGTTAAAACACAATTATTTCTACTATTTGTGAAATTGGTATTGATGACGTCTCCATAGCTACCAAGGTAAGCAAGTATGTATTCTCACAAAAGTGTGCTTTCAGATGCAACCGTGCAGTCTCTAATTTTAAATACTTCAATTTATTTTAATTTAATATATTTTAGGGAAGCATACAGCGTAACTTAGTTTATAAAACATTAAATGCATAGTTATTAATTTGGCTAATTACATGAATCCACTGTTTAACAATTGTAATGAACCAAATCAACCAAGTATTTAAGAGGAAGAATGTTGGATTCCAATCATTCTTACTGCAAACAATTAGAGAATGGAATTCACTTAACCCATCCATTTTGTGCCCATTCCCTTATTCATCCAACCACTTTACGATAGCGGTTACGTGCTAAATAATACCTACTACCACCTATCAATTAGTTACACCACCGAAGTCCTGGAGTTCACCTAGAACTGATTATATAAAAAAGAAAATGATGAGAAACGTAAATAAAATAGTTTAGTTTTTGCATATTTACACTAATAAAAATAAAAATATAAATATAAAAATCAAGTTAAGGTAACGAGTTGCAAGAGTGGACGAACGATCCCGTATGTAACGTGAACCACCAGTAAATTTATTCTGTAAAATCAGCAATATTTCTCAAATTTATAGAGAATGTGTGGACAAAAAGAAAAAAAAATTACAAGTTACACAACATACTTATCTATTATTTCAATTGTGTTATTTCTACTTTCGCTCATCGCTCCCTATTATAGTGAAAACATGTCATAATCTTTAAGTTCTTCTATATATTTGTCAAGATCGATGAATTTTACAATAAATGAATATCTAGTTCGAATTTTAGCCTTAATCAAAAATCATAAAAGTCTTAGAAGATTATCGTCAAACCATTGAGACATTTTGCCTAAACCAATTTCAGCCTTTCTATGCATATCATTCCAAATTTTTGCATTGAAAAGTAGCACTGTATCATCAGCAAAACTAATAATACAGCCTCCGATATCACTACGAACAAGAACATTTATATAAATAAGAAAATTAAACCAGACCTAATGCCGATCCTTGAGGAATCCGTACCTGACCATTATTTGTCTGTAATTAGAAAATCGATTAAGGTACTTCTCTGTAATTCCAATTCTCTCTAATGAGTGTGAGATTAAACCATGTATTAAATACATATTTAATTGATAAAGTATACTACTCTTTTTTAGTAATATTTTTACGAACACATTATATTTTATAGTGAGTTGTTGCTATATTTAATGTCTTTAACACAAAATTATGGGCAACATAAATTTAAAGTATGAAATTAAACACTATTCAACATGTTTCTATATTGGGAAAAAGAAAAATTGGGTTAATTTCTTTCCTATTCAGGTCAATTCACAAATGGAAATCGCTTTATAGGTCTGTGTTTGATCCGTTCCCATGTTCCAAAGCCGTTTTTAAACGTAGGCTGTAAGTTGTTAAAATATTAATTTTCTGTGCCAGCTTTTAAATATTGTAATATATATTTAGATTTTTATATAAACCTAACCTAGATACAGGAAGAGGAGATACATTCAGTACACGTACGTAATGTTATTAATTATTTGAGCATCATTAATGCAGGAATTTCGCTTGATCCACTACGCGGGAGAGGTGACATACAACGTCCGCGGCTTCCTCGAAAAAAACAATGACCTCCTGTTCCGGGACATGCGTAACATGATAGTGCACTCCTCGGACTCCATTCTTGCGGGCTACTTTTCCAGGAAAGAGATCAACAGCCTCAGGCGGCCCGAGACGGCCGTCACTCAGTTCAAGAACTCCCTCAACGAGCTCATGAAGATCCTCATGGTCAAAGAACCTTCATACGTTCGGTGTATCAAACCCAATGATCATAAGAGAGAAGGTAATAAACTTTATTATTACTATTATTATTGTGTGCTGAGCAAGCAGCTATTTAGCTGATATGCTCATGTCTCGTTCTCAGTTACTAGCGCTTTTCCTAGATTAAAAAAATATATCCACCACAAAGTGGTAGCCGTAGTGGTAACGTTTTTTTTTCTTGTAATGATGGACCTGCATCAATGCACTTTTGGGTTAATTACAAATTTTATTATTAAACTACTATTGTTATAAATTATACATAGACAAATATTAATTGTTAACAGGCATGTTTGACCGAACATTGGTCAGCCACCAGGTGAAGTATCTGGGCCTCATGGAGAATGTACGAGTCCGAAGAGCCGGCTTTGCTTACCGGCGGAAATACGACACCTTCCTGGATAGATACAAGTCACTTTGCCCAGAAACCTGGCCCAGGTTTAGGGGAGAACCAAGGGACGGTGTCCAGATACTAGTCAACCATCTGGGCTATACTGAAGATGAATACCGAATGGGCAAGTGAGTATTCAAAATATTTTCTTTATAAAAAAATTGCTTCATTTATTTTATGGGTTTCAGGTATACAGGGTTTATTTAAAATCACTACTGTCTCGTTATGAGGTTGATCTATATCGACAACTAAAAAAAATATTGGAAAAAAGTCATACTTAAATAATTATATTATTAAAATACAGGTTGTCAAAATAAAAGACCATTCCCGACGACTTAAGGGGCTGTTAGTACGAGTAAGAACCTATAAAATCACCAAATGTATTAATTTTATTAAAGCATTGGTGTAAATTCCTTTTGCTCTTTCATTCGCTTGCTCGCACTCGGTCAAGGCGGGTAGTGGCCCGGCGACGCAAGCGGTCGAATTTATGACACGAACAATTTAATATCAGAAACCATGATGCCATGTTAGAAATCGCATGGCCAATTAGCTGGATTTTTTATCGCGAATGGTCTTGGGACACGATCTATATTATTAAGTATTCGTGTGCCATGTGTTCAACCGCATTCTCAAACATTAAAGCGATATCTATTAAATTTTGAATTTGTTATTCTTACCATTTTGAAACATTTTTCTAATTAATGTTTACTTATTTATCTATATCAGCCTCCTGAAAGGACAATATTGATTTTAAATACACTCTGTATAATATAACCGCCCTTTAAATTGACCAGATTTTCTATAGAGAGTAGGTTGAAACATAAAATGTTGAAGCAACCACGAATCAATCTTCTCAATAAATCCAAATCCAGGACAAGATTCTTAGAATTGTTCCAATTTTATTTAATAACCTGCCGAGTAATCTAAAGAAAACAAATACCTTGTCGAAATACGTTTTAAAAAAATGTATTAAAAAATATATTCTGAATAGTTATTTTTGTAGATGAATGTACTCGAAGCCATCGGTGTGAGATGTACCTGTACCGACTTTATAATAAGATCGACGCGAGTGGACGTGGACGTGACTATAAACAAATATAATAAAGATAGGCTAGATAAATACCATCATGTATGTGGGTGTGCATCTATGTAACTTCAGCATTGTTAAAAGTGTTGTCATATTATGATAATAAATTATATAATAAAATATATTATATAAATTTTATTTAAATAAGTAAAGATTTGGAACGAACTGGTTCACATAAAAACAAACAAATATAAATTGTATGTGCTTTTTATAAATAAAGAATAAATAAAATAAGACTATCCTTGCTGTTTAAGAGCAATATAGGTGGAGTGGAATTGAACTGTTTTTTTTTTGTGATAAAATTTAAGTACAGTGACCAAAGGTACTCAAATATAATACGCATTCAACACAAACTTTTTCCGCTGACCTTTTTCAGAATTTCTTTCCGTATTTTATAAAATATTTTGTCCTTGATATTTGATGCCAAAACTACTTTGAAGTGAGCTAATTGTCATTTTTTATTTTAATAATTAACTTTATTTCATTTATGATCCATTTCGAAGCCAGCCTTATTGGTGTAAACTACGGAATAAAACAAATCTCCGAGGCAATCTTTACATCTTTCAATGACATTTTAAGTCAGAAATCAGCGTCCAGGCTCCTAGCTGGTGAATTTTAACAGGAGACATGAGCTTATCTATATACTAGTGTGGTCAGGTGAATACAGAAAAAAAGTATTATAATTTTGAAATATATCCTAATGGTTTTTTTCAGCACGAAGATCTTCCTCCGCCTTCCAAAGACTCTCTTCAAAACGGAAGATGCCTTCCAGTTGCGCAAGCATGAATTAGCTACCATAATCCAAGCGAGGTTTGAATGCATTTATTTATATATAGAGTCTTATAATTATAAAAACACCTTTCTTTATTTGCATCTTTGATCTACATAGTTTTAGATTCTTTTAAACTATTAGGTACCATACTCCGAAGCTCTTTACACACTCGACTCCGATAATGGTAATTACCGTAATCGCCATATCGTCAAGTGCTGTTTCTGGTAAGAACCGTTACCGTCGTAATGCATTTCTATTTAAAACATAATAATAAAAGTTAATATTTAAAAGCGCGGCATGTCGAGTATACTGAAAGACTAATCGTCGTTTTTAGTGAATTAGAAGTGCTTTTGACGGACTTGATAATAAATAATTCGAGTTTTATTTAAAATAATATTAAATATAAAAAACAAACATTTTCATAGTTTTATATATATTATTTGCATATTATGAACTACGCCGATCGGGCGGCAACGCGTGTTCCGCGCGTTTTATCTACGGAGCGGAATGTGTTAAGTAGAAATTTACCTTATTCATTCTATAAGCCCAGATAAATATTAAAAATAAAACCATATCCAGTTCTAATTTTCATTTATATATACAAAACATAGTCACAAAACTATCACTTTTTTATGGCGAAATGACCGAGTTGCATCTTCTAACTGACACTTAGCTCAACAGTACATTTTCACATTTCTATAAAAAAAAATATGGTTTTCTTAGGTGGCGTGGTTATAGACAGAGGCAGATCTACCTACGTCAGCGTCAGGCAGCCGTCACAATGCAGAAGTGGGTCAGGAGGTTCCTCGCTCAGAAGGAGAGCAAGCGGAGACGATGGGCCGCCGACGTCATCAGGAATTTTATTTTAGGGTAAAGAAACATTCCTATCAATTTATGAATTAGGGCCAGTTTCTATATCTTATCATTGGTTAGCTATGCAAGCAACTATCGAAATATTGCATTCTAGCAATTAAGAATCACCGACCATTTAATATTATACTCCAAATTCTTTCTAAAAAAAGTTATTATTTGCAGCAAAGAAACATGATCCCAGCCATTATTTAATTATTAGCAAATGCTAATGCTATTATGCATACCCACTGCAGTTCTTTGCTAAAGTGACAGCTCATGCATTTTCTTATAGTTAGTGGTTACTTTAAAGCTTTGCAGCGTACTAATGCATTTATTTATAATGCATTAAATGGTTAGAGCCACTGATGCATAATAGGTCTGTGTTTCATTTATAGCAGATCTGTTTTTTATGTTACCTGTATAAAATGTTTTATTAAGCTGAATAATTGATTTATAATCAATTAACAATTACAGCTTCATCACCCGCAATGGCCCCCCATCCGATATCAACAAGAATTTCCTGTCGGTCGCAAAGATTCACTGGCTGAAGAAGCTATCCCGCAGTCTGCCTACTTCGCTCCTGTCCAACTCTTGGCCGCCCTGCCCTGCTTCCTGCTCGCAGGCCTCCGTAGAACTGCGTAGGTTGTTCAGAAAACAATTGGCGAGGAGATACCGACAGGCGCTCACTGCCGACAGGAAGAGGCAGTTTGAATTGAAGGTGCTCGGGGAGAGCTTGTTCAAAGGTAAAAATAATGTTGGCTTTTAATTACTTGCATACTACTTGTAGAGAAAGCTCCGATGTCATGTGGTAGCTTAAATCATAGAAATAACTAAAAAAATCAGTTACTTCACCATAGCAACTATTGGCTGCTATAGTGAAGGGATTTGGCCGAGTTGGCAGTTTTATAGTATATACAGGATGTATTTGAAAACACATGTCCTTTCAGGGGGTTGATCTATGTCAACTACTAAATCGACCTCACAAAAAAAACTTATACTAAAACAAAAATATTCTAAATAAAGTTTAATATTTTTCAACCGCAGCGAAACTGCCACCTGTTGCTGCGAGAAATAATTCAGTAGATATCCCCTCAGTCAGTATCGTTTACGTTACGCGCTGTATCATAACTTTTTCAATAATGGCCTAATTACCAGTTATGAATTCAATATCCATACGATTTCCATTGAATTGTGTCGTGCTAAAGTGATTTCTGAAGTTGGGTAGTATTGTGTGGCCAAATGGCGTGTGTTGTATAAACGTTCAAAATTTGAAAGTTTTTGATTAAGTTTTAAGTTGCTAATTAATACTTGATTATCAATATAGACCAACCCTCTAAATGGAAATCAGTGTTTTCAAATACATTCTGTATACTGAATATATTATGAGTATATCAGGTATTTTCAAATAACATTTAATATATTTTAATGGGTTTTTTTAAGCCACAATTTTAATTTATCTCCGCAAAATCCTAATGTAAAAAAATATTTTTAATGTATGTCAATCATTAAATTTTCTCTGTAACTAAAAGAGAGAATAAATATTTAACCGTTATATTAAATATGTTTTTAGGCAAGAAAAAGAGCTATGCAAAGAGTTTGCCTGAACCTTATGTATCGGAGAGACTCCAACCTGACCAGGTGCCCATAAAGCAAAGTTTCGTTACAACGGGTCTGGTCAACGGTGAGCAACTGAAGGTTAGTGAATCATGTAATGTGCCGTAACATCCCCTCCCCCAACGCTTCACTGCAATCCTTGTCCAGTAGACATTATATTATAAAAATGTCTAATTTATTGGACATTTATTAGACATTTTTACATACACACCACAACCAGAGGCGTGCCACCTTTAGTGGCATAAAGGCATAGCCTACCCTGTAAAAATAAATTGTTTATATTCGAAGTGGATAAAATATATTTACTAATAACCAAATAAAACTATATGAAAAATCGTTAAAATACATAATAATAAAGTATTTATATGAACTTTTTTTACAATGCAAAGGTTTCAGGTGAAAGTATCCACTTATGCCTGAAAGTAACAATTTGCTTGATTGCATTATTAATTTGTGGAACTAAACGGGAGTAAATTCATGAAAAAATAGACTTCTTCCGTTGGCACTGAAGGTCCTGAATAAATGTAGTTTACAAACCAGTAAATGATCTATTCACTATTAATAAATTAATCGTGAATAAATAGGGGAGGGGGGCAGTACAATTGGGGGTGCTCCCTAACAATAAACTTTTATTATTTGGATGCTATTGTAGTAACCACTAAGCCTCCACGATCAATTTTTCGAATGGCTGTGGTTGGCACATAATATTAATTTACCATATTGATACGTAATTATATATTTTATTCTTCCGTTCCAGTATGCATCCACCGTGACAAAGTACGATCGCCGTGGGTATAAACCACGCGAGCGCATCCTCATCGTGACGAGCACGCACCTCAATGTCCTCGACACTAAGAAGCCGTACCGACTGAAGCACCGTTTGCCTTTGAATAAACTCGAGTTTGTCATCACTAACGCCAACGACGACTTGGTCCTGGTCAAGATACCGCCGGAGCTCAAAAAGGATAAGGTTAAATTAATTCAGAACCTGCCTCGAATCTAAGAAATTTGATTAAGTATTAAATTTATCATACCTAATTAGAATAATAAATGGTTTTAAAAGCAAACAGAATTAACTCATCAATAAAGTTGGTTATTTGATTATCTTACGCATTGATGCATAGATGCGTAGACCGTATAGATGGTTAACTGCATGATCTGCATTTATTATATCTTTCTTGCTCACCTCGTCTTGTCAAACATATTTCAAATAGGTGATCATTTTTAAAATAACACAATGCCTGTGTCATCTGATAACCTGCTACTTAAGCTATCGACTATCCCCGTGTTCCTACAAATTCAATACGTTTTATGTAATTCTTATGATTCAAACTTTTAACCTTTTCTTATACTATTTTCTCTTTACCATCATTTCGCCTCTACAGTTATCATGTACCATAATCAGTGATTTTCCTGGCAGCTATGCTCTTATTAGATCTTAATTAAATTTCAATTCAATGTTGCCATAAGCAACGTTTATTAAACGAGCATACGTAAAACATACACAGATGCCGATTTTTAACAATAAATTAACTCTTAATACGTTCCATGTGCATTTCGTTTATACCAACTATTTAACACTATGCTAGTTAACAAATAATACCTAATTAATATTTTTCCATTATGGCTTAAAATGATTAATTATTAAGAATTTATACTTCAAGATTCAATAGTCTTGTACATGGTATGCATAAAAATTGTTTTAAAATTAATTACGTCTGTGAATGTTTAAAATCAGTTATACGATTAAGTATAGTTTTCTCATTAGATTTTTTTCCTATTAGACTTTAAGTAGTTGCAGGATACTTAATATAATAACAATATGATTTTTAATTTTATTAGCCACAAAATATAATATTCTGCAGTTATGGATGACATAATGGTCATTTTTTTTTTTAAATTACCAAAATTTATGCCTGTTTATGAATTTATTTTAGGGTGACTTGATTTTATCTACACCATACCTCATAGAGGCCATCACCTTAACTGTGGATAACACCAGGAAACCAGAACAAATTGTTTTAATAGATACCGGATCGTGAGTATTAAATATCTTTTTATTTATTATTTTCCTATAGGACTGTGAATTGTTTTAAGCAAATTATCTATGATGTGACAATAACCATAGCAACACCAGTTTTCTTCTATATTCTATCGTACTCCGTTCCCCCGAGGAAAGCTTTATAATGAAGCTGACCGTGGTAAGATGACATCCTAGAAGACCGTCTATTCGACCTCACATCAGCTATAAAATAGAATGTGTTGAAAGTAGTTATTCTACACAGCGGGCTCTCGTAAAATTAGCTGTTCAATTCCAAGCAGAAAGATTTAGTTCGATAGTCCTATTGATCAACTTTTATCTTGTTGGTAAATTAAAATATCTGGATCTATGTAGATCTTAGAGCGTCATCACCCTCAGCGCTCCTCTACCAAAAACAAGAGTTCTATTGGTTTGTTAAGGGGTAATCCAATATATAAAAGTAAAAGAATGAATACCTCTGAATTCTCTTCTCTTATCAGCATATATTTGTTCACTGTTGGGCGTATGCCTCTTGATTAGCTCTCCATTTTGGTCTGTTTGCGGCGGTTCTGGTCCAGGTCGGCCCTGCTGTCTTGATATCGTCCAACCATCTGGCTGGTGGTCTTCCAACACTTCTACTGCCCGCACGGAGCCTCCAGTGTAGGACTCTAGTGCTCCATCTCTCATCATCTTTACGGCATACGTGTCCCACCCATTGCCATTTAAGTTGCGCAACTCGTTCCCCAACATCGGTGACTTTGGTGCGTTAGCGGATGGCTTCATTCCGTATTCTATCTAAGAGAGTAATCCCAAGTATAGAGCGTTCCATTGCCCTTTATGCAACTTTGAGGCGGTGGATCATCCCGGCGGTAAGCGTCTATATTTCGCAAGCATATGTCATTACTGGAAGAACACATTGATTATACTCGGGTTTTTAGGTACTGTGGTATCTTGGATTGAAACACATTTTTGAGTTTTCCAAACGCTGCCCAAGCTAGCTGTATTCGTCTATCTAATTCTCCATTTAATGAACTTTGTCCAAGTCTGATCTTTTGACTCTGAATTGGTAATGTCTATATTAATTTAAATCTGTAATTCTGGCATTCGTTAACACACTCAGCGCTGATAACGGGTTAACCCGTAATCACCGTATATGACTGGTGCCGTTTCCGGGTAAATCCGTCACCGTCTTAATGCATTTCTATTAATATTTAAAAGTGTGGCATGTCGCGTATACCTGAATTCTTGAAGAAACTAATCGTCATTTTTCACTTTTGATTGTTAATTTGAAAGTAAATTAGGATATATAGTAAACAGATGTGAATAATTTAATAAATACTAATGATTCTATCTTAGATTAAATGATAAATCACACGTTAAGTCACAAATTTACATAGTCATAACTATGTAAATTTGTCAAAACTACTATGCTGTGCTGTATGTGTAAATTGTGTGTATGTATTTGCATAGTTGCGACTGCAACGGTAATTAGGGAAATAGTAAATCATACCACACTTCCGTGCCGTGCCGTGTACACGGTATCTAGTAACAGTGCAGTGCGTAATTATTCATCTATCTATGGATGCAATATTAAACCCAGAAAACCACTTTCTAAGCAACCAAAAGATGGATTTTTCGAATGATTGGATGATGAATGGTGGAATGAGCAGTTTTAAGAACTAAATAGAATAAATACTTAAGTAATGAAAACTGAAAATTCTTTGAAATGCACTCAAACCTAAAAAACATACATCATCTAAACGCAGCTGGTATATTTATAATAATTTAAATTATAATAATTTTTGAGACAACATCACTCTCGAGTCTCCCCTCTAAGCATTACTCTTCTTTTAAGATTGACTGTACTCAAGTGTTAACTACTATAGGTCATCAAGGCAGTTTTACGAGGATGACTACTATATTTTTTTGACAGGTATAAACTGAAAGTATTCACAGTTTCGTAGTCAGATTTAGTGATGCTGCTAGTGTCTCGTAGATAATGGAAGATACAGCGTCATTTCACAAAGTTTCTCAAAGCTAGAATTGTTTACTTCAATGTTATATTGCACAAATTTTTACATTAACATTATATTATGTTATTGTTGAAATTATGTTTTATGTTTATGTTGAAATTATCCATAGCCATAGCAAACCATTGTATGCGTTTACCAATTCTGATAGTAAGACTTGTGTATATTATTACAGCAAACAATGACACAATCACTATGGAAAACTTTTATGAATCATTCTAAAATTACATTACAAAACCTAACCTAACCAAATCTTGGCTTTAAAAAGAAATTAATTTGTGAAGACAATGACGGATATATCTGTCTAACGGGACGCAGGCAGGACATTTGAAATCTCCGATAGAATATTGGTTATCTAATATTAATGCCTTATATTTTTTCAGTATCGTTCACAACCTAGCCAATGGCAAGAAAGGCGGTTTGATAGAAGTGACAACTGGTACGCAGTCAAACATATATCGTGCTAAAAGTGGTAACCTTCTTGTGGTTAGTATAACATATACCGATTAATTCATATATTTTACAATATTTTCAAACATTCGCAGCAAAACGATCCCCAGGGGTTATCCATATGTAATTTTCCTGCACTTCCCACAACAATTCCCACAGTTACTAATGATTTACAGTATATACAATTCATTCTAATATCCACGACTCACAGGTTTTTTCAGTTTTCCTAAAAAAAAAGTTTCCTAAAAAAATCAGCGAAAGGTTTGTTCAGAATTGGTTAATATATTTAATAGTTTTTTTAAGCTGCCACCACACTTTCACTTGCACTATTGCCCGTATTTAAGAAGCATACTAAGTGTAGTATCACATAAAGCAGGGATTCCCAAAGTGGTTGATATCGACCCCTCAAAGTGATTGATAGAAGATGTAAATTTAAGGATAATTAAGAAAAGCCAATATTGTATTTATATGTACTGCTATGCCCCCGATGCCACACGAGCACCTCTGTCTTTCGATCATGCAGGCACACTGCCCGCGACGATCGTTTTGCGAGGCAAGGAGAACACGACACCCGATAAAATCTAACAACTCGGCCTTCAGACCTAACAATACGTCCCCGTAATGCGAATCGTTTTCGAAGTCGATGAGGTCTAAAAATCGACCCCTATTAATTAACACAAGTTCTTATTTGAAACTTCGAAAGATACTGTATAAATTGTGTTACGAGTAGCAACTTGTTATAAGAATGACTAATATTTTAGTAGGAAGTATCATTGTTGTACTTTTAAAAAACTCAACAAGTCGATAAGCGTGCGCAAGTTCGTACAAGTCATTCGGGCAACTTTTGACTTGCTCTGAATTTGATGCATATAACACGAACGAAATCACGATCAAGTTGTACCAATAGGAAAAAAACTAGAAATAGGATTTTTAAAGTAATTTGGCTATGGGGGTCTGAGGTATCAGTTAATTTTGGAAAAGTGGTCTCTTGCCCAAAATAGTTTGGGAATCCCTGACGTGTAAAACGTGAGGATTTCAATTTAGTTTGCAAATTAGCAAAGTTTGCACAGAGTGTGGGTACTTTAAGCGTTGATCTACCGCTAAGACAACTTTAAAGATTTTGTTACCCTTGTAATAATAAATATAACCACCACATCTCATGGACTTTCAGCTCATACTATATTAATTTTATATTTGTCACTTACATATCCCAATTATATACAAAATATTACGCTTATGGCAATAAGCTCACCTTCTCAAGTGTATACGTAGTCAGCAGTATCCTTTTAAGGGGTGATTCTGAGATTGAAAAACTTTTGTTCGACAACTTTCTAAATAAAGCAAAAAAAACTGGTCTAAAATGACAACAGAAAGAGTCCTAAAACATTTTAAAGTATGGTCTCTTAACAAAATACCAGACTGCGCGGTGTCACGACGTCGCGACCCAGTAACCATACCTACAATGTATTGACTAAAACGAACGACGGGTAGTTTGATATTGTAATGTCGGTCAATTGGATAGGTCAGGAACACAACAGATTCAAATTATTTAGATTCCTGCCCAGAATCATCCCTTAAAAGGAAACTGCTGACTTTAAGTTCACTTTCTCAAGTGTATACGTAGTCAGCAGTATCCTTTTAAGGGGTGATTCTGAGATTGAAAAACTTTTGTTCGACAACTTTCTAAATAAAGCAAAAAAAACTGGTCTAAAATGACAACAGAAAGAGTCCTAAAACATTTTAAAGTATGGTCTCTTAACAAAATACCAGACTGCGCGGTGTCACGACGTCGCGACCCAGTAACCATACCTACAATGTATTGACTAAAACGAACGACGGGTAGTTTGATATTGTAATGTCGGTCAATTGGATAGGTCAGGAACACAACAGATTCAAATTATTTAGATTCCTGCCCAGAATCATCCCTTAAAAGGAAACTGCTGACTTTAAGTTCACTGTGTATAAATAAAGGAATACTTTTAATACCATCCCTAGTTAAATAATAATATTTTAATTTAGTTTAATTTCATATAAATATTGATCTATTTTCATTTCAGGTATCTGGACCATAAGCAGACGGACATTTATTTGTATATTTTTTCATATTGCCATTTTAAGATTACGCTACCACAAATTATTTATTAAGGATAAATTAATTTAATAAAATACCAGATTTTACGCATTTTATCAGAATGTACGTTAACCATAAATATTAAAACTAGTAGAGTATAGCTTTGCCGTGAAAGTTAACTAACAATGCGTTGAGCTAGTAAATTTCACGAAAGTCAATAAAAACATTTATATTGTATTATATTATACTGTTATTATTGTTAATTTCCTATTATTTATATTTTTGTACAAAACTATTTTCATTAAAGTAATAAAAAATAATATAAAATATTAAAAACGTTGGTATCTCAATGCTGGCACGGGACTTATGTACCTGTTTAAATAAAATTAAAGTTTGTGTTTTTAACGGGACTGTTGGAAAAATATGAGATCCAGAAGATGGGATAATCCAACTTCGTCATCATCACAGAAAATGAATTTGCTCTTGATATATTGCTTTAGATTTAGTTAACTCCAATTTTCATGATACAATTTCAATGAGTCAGTATACCACTGGCTTTAATTAGAATATATCGCAGAAGTAGAGAGTAAACCAAGCACTTGTGAGTGCGAGAAGGTAGGCAGTTGCTATAGACAAAGAGATTGTTGGTAATACAATAAC
The DNA here is from genome assembly GCA_020383195.1 of Neomicropteryx cornuta. Classification (NCBI taxonomy): domain Eukaryota; kingdom Metazoa; phylum Arthropoda; class Insecta; order Lepidoptera; family Micropterigidae; genus Neomicropteryx; species Neomicropteryx cornuta. The sequence continues at coordinate 16,771,533 of JAHKQU010000025.1, forward strand.
TAATTACCGTTTTAATTAGTAAAAAGTATGTTTACCGTTTTTCCATTACTTTCGCAATAAAAGCAATCAAAATAAAAAAAACCATTTGCGCAAAAATATTAGTTTCCACTAGTCCTTGTTGTTGGTTGACTTTCACGGTAAAAATGTTTATGTTAATAAGGTAGTGGTTATTTAACAAGAGTTTTTTATGTGTGATTTTGTTATATTTTTTTAAATATTGTTTGTGATCTTTGTTATTTTAAAAGTAACAATAACAATTTGATGAGACTATTTTTATAATTTATTAATAACTTATTTTGTAATATTTAAAAAACAAGCATCCCTTGTAGATTATGCTTTAGATTTTTTATAGTGTGTCATAAAAGGTATTGAATAACTATTATGATTGAAAATGCTTGTTTTCTTGTTAGATTATTATAGAAAATTGTACTGTTCTAAAAAAAATTTAACTTCTTACTTGCCCTTATTAATTACATATATATATTATAACCTAGCAAACAAGATGCACATTTAAATGGTATATAAACTTTTCAAACTGATATTAAAAAGAAATTTTAATTCTAGTTCTAAATTTTAATAAAAAAATTCTTCGGTTCGTACCAACCTAACCTGATAACTTATTTTTTAGGTTATCGGTAATGTTTATTCTATGCGGGTATCAAAAACATACTTTAAAATGCACAAAAATAGCAATAAATGTTTTAATTTGTTTACTTTCTCATCGTATTTGGCTTTTATTTTTTGGCATAAAACAATTCAATTAAGAATATCAATTTATAAATTAATTTCTTTAGGTGAAGAAATTATCTTTTTGGTTATGCAAATTTTTCTTTTCTATGCATCGTTTCTCTGCGAGTGTTGGTCGTCCGTTTTTCATTTTTAATATGAGTTGTCAGTACAACATTATTTTACTATTATTTTTCACTTGTAATCACATCGCACAATAGTATTTCTTATAAAAACGGTTTTTTTGTGTGAAAATTTTTATGTGATAGTTGTAGTTGTAACCATCAAATGTTGTATGTACGAGTATTTACTACGTCTGTTGGGCGGGAATACTTTTGAGACTCATTGATGTTAAAAAATGGTTAGGTTTGGCACGTTATTAGTGAGAATTAGGAAAAAAGGTGCCTAGCAAAATATAGTCATTTTTAACTGATGAAGTGAATTAATTTTAGAATGCTTATTATATATTATTATTACACGGTTTTTTATTTTTGTCACAAATTGTTCTTTAATTACATTTATAAATTTTATGTGAAATAAAGTTTTCAAAATATTTTATATTTTGGTTTGTTTCATTAATTAATACTCCTTTTAACTTGTGTATTTGTTACCTACTACGGATGCAAAGGAATAATAGATCAGAATTATGTATTTAGGGTGTAATCGTAATTTTCCGTAAACGATAATTTCTTCGTAGATGGTTCTTAGATACTCTAATTATCGAACCACCAGGGTCGTACTATAGCCCCAATATATATTTTTATTGTATACACAGATTGCACATATTGCGGTACGTGATACATTAGATTAAGATTAAATAATAATGCTACACTACTTACTAATTACTAATTACTTTTATATTTATAGTATTTAAGAGAACACTATCCTTGTTCCATTGCACATAATTGAAAGCGCAATTGTACAATGGTTTTTAAGCGGGATAAATTCGAAAATGTTGAATATATCAACCTTAATTCCAAACAAATAGTTATTTTTATTGATTTTTATAGGAGAAATAAATAAATGGAAATGTGCATCTGCAGGAAATTCGTCTAAAACAATTTGTCTTTTCCGAGAGTTCTAGATGAATTGTTTTTAGACGAATGGTTTTAAGGGAATAATATTAAACGAATTTTATTGTAAATAGATTATTTTTTTGCAAATTGAAAATGGGGTGTCCTTGACGTTTTACCCCCCTAAGATTTTTCAGATCTGCTCCTGTTCCCTTATACGCTCTAAATAAAACAGTGTCAATTACCCTCCGGATGTAAAATGTTCAAAGAATATGGAAACTGACAAACCCCCGCCAAGCTGTGTGATCTCATAAACCTATTTTTATATGTAGTACGAGATCGTGGTAGTCTAGTGGTTAAGGCGTTGGACTACTGACCCAAAGGCCTCGGTTTCGAATCTGTAGATGGTCATACCATTTTTAACACTTCATTACCACCATTTTCCTTGTATCTAGCACAGGCATATTTGGCCTAGTTGAGTAGGGCCCAAAATAATTGTATATAACCTAGGTTATAGCAATTATTTGAAAAAAAAATGTTTGATTATATTTAACACCCCGCCTTTTCACATAACTTCTTCTAGACTCTATTATTTTTAATAAAAAAAAAGTTAGTAAGATACTCAAGTTAGGTTAAGTACCGCATCTTTAACTCATGCCTGCGGTGCATGTCATGTGCCGCAGGCTAAAGTTAAAGATTAGGAGCAAAGTAACCTATTCATATCGCCAAAGCGTCGGTTGTTTCTAACCCAATATAAGCTGATAGTGCCAGGTCAGCATTAATTTTGTTGAACGTTTGTCTGTGTAGATATTGTCATTGGTGGTTTCAAGTTTTTTTTTTTATATAAATAATAAAATTAGATAAATACAATATATCGACTAATTAAAGGTTATTTAAGACAAATAATAGCAAGATAAAGCGATTGGGAAATCTTAAAATAGGATGTTTCAGAAAAGTTTAAGTGTTGAACGACAAAAACACCAGTAAAATACCAGAAAATAAAAATATGAATACTAAATTTATACTAAACTAATTATATTATTAAAAAACTTGGTTTTGGTTTTTAAGTACTTTGCAAGTCGCATCTCGTTTAATCGCGTTCTCAAACAAAAACGATTTCTATTCAATTTTTAATTCGTTTTTCTCATAATTGGGAAACATTTTTCCAATATTTTTTTCTTTTTAATGTTTTTTTATGTAAATCAACCTCCTGAGAGGACAGAAGGGATTTTAAATACACTCTGTATATGAAAATTAGCCTGATTAAATGAGAGGCAAAATATGCACAGCTCAACTAAACAGAATCTAGTACGTCAACCACTCTCTCAATCAGCCTAGAACAGATTTGATTAACTAGTTTATTTTTTTGTAGTTAACTTATATGAGTAAACACCACATAAATTTATGTTTCCTTTATCTTATATGAAATGGGAGCCCGTCGAAGATGCCTCATTCTACGCTGACACATGGCAATGAGGAAGATTCAAAAATAATCGGAGAGTTGAAAAATCTACAGCCGGTACAGGAATAAATGAATATTTCCTAAAACAAAAAAATATTTAATATTGGCAAGCCTCGTGCTATAATAAAATACATATATTTTTTCAATCATTTATTATACAGTGAATTTTTTCCACGTTAACACCAACAGTATGATAAAAAAATGTTAGAAATACAAGTTACAATATAAATACAAGAGCGAAGTTAAAATTACTACAATTATAAGATTCAGTTTTGATTTTGTGTTATATAAAGTACATTTAAAATGCAATATTTAATTGATGGTATTTCATAAAAACAAAACACTATATATCTATCAAAAATAAAATTTTACAAAAAGGTTGAAATAGGTTTGCAGTATGAACTATCCTAAAACTTCCACAATATTAGTACAAATGAAATAATCTATAAAAATTATAAATTGATCTGATGTGCATTAAATGTGAAATTGCTGAAATAGTATTTTTGCGTCTCCGCCGGTCTGGGTCTGAAATACCTCTATGACATCATCATTGCACATTCGTCTGCTTTGAGGAGTATCCTTTTTGCCAAGCCGCTGACCGTCGTAAATAAATCTAAGAGCTTTAGGATCCACTCCGATCCTCTGGCAATAACGTTTTTGTAATTTAATTAGAAGTGTACTAGCATTCACTTTGTAACGTACCTCGCATGCGTCCTTAAATTATAATAAAAATATTAATTTATGTCAATATGCAGAGCACAGAAAATTCAGTGGTTGACTATTACATACGTGCAGAATGATCAAGTTGACGGATGTCACTTGTTCGCCCTGGTCACCACTCTTTTCTCCAGCCTATATTTAAAAAATAAATACATTACAAAAATGTTGACCATTTTTTAAATAAGAATTTGCCTTTTCTTGATTTTTCAGACATAATAAAAGCATTTGACAACAACTTGACTTTTGATTTTGAATTACCTCAGTCATGTTTGTAAATTATAAATAATTAATTGCACACCAAATTTCATCCATCAGATTGAAAATCATAAATCGACATTTAGAAATGAACCGCCATAAAATTCAAAGTTTGCACGTGCGCGAATAAAGTTGTCATATAAGAAAATAAGAAAAAGAATAAAGTTGTCATATAAAATAAGTTAAGAAAATAAACATCTAAAATAAGAACTTTTAAAATCATAATGTAATTTTTATATATATATATATATATCAGGCACAATTTCATAGCTTTTATCATTTTACATTTTTTAAGATTTACTTTTTTGTACACAAATAATATCGGCAATATGTTTCGCAAAATAAACATTAAATTTTTCGTCTGAGCTATGCTATAGTTATGAGTTTTTAGTGGAATTTATTTTTTTCTAGACATTAAAATGCGCAACTGAAATAAAACTAATTTGAAAAGCGCATGGCTAATATGTTTTTCCTATTCGCACACACTCATGCGCAATAGTACCTAGATGTAGGACTGTAGTGCAATTTACAGGTTCATGACCTAAAAACGTCAATTTCCAAGCAAATACAAAATATGTACGTACTTACGCTCGTACATGCGATCTTTCTTCAGCAATCGCCAGTCGGTCAATTTCTTCGGCGGTGGGAGCTCTATTCCCGGGAAAATATTGCGATCAATTTGGAAAATTATTGATAAGGAAAGCGCATAGATTGCCGCCCACGACGCTACTGGAACTGTGAAAAGTGTTTACTTATCAGAATACAATTTGTGAACAATTTTTAACTAATGCGACTACCATTCGCCATAAATTATGTGAATAGTGGTGTTTACTCGGTGAAATTACTGTTGCGTGATTGCGGAAATGTCACACGCGCGATGTTTATAATTTGACCTAATCTAGTTCATGTATTCAATAACCCCAAAAAGGTTATTACCCCCGACGTCGGATCGCCAGTGCCAGTTGCCTCTCCCGTGGCTTCGCTATGAAAACAAAGATCTAAGCCACACCATTGTGATGAATGTACTCTTAGCTATTTTATTGCCTAAGTAGACAAACAAAACATGACGGAAACGGCAAGCGCTGTGGAATCCCAGAATACGGACGTCGAGAATTTTCCCGTCAAACTCAAAGTCGAAGTGGAGGTGGATGAATTAATTGCCTGTGAAAATGTGCAACCCGAACCATTGGCCAACGTCGACAGTCCCGCTGCAGACGGGCGGAAGACGGAAATGCCAGCTCTCGAGAATAATGTAAACAAAAGCATTTCGCCAAACAGTCCTGATCGTGTTACTTCTGGTTCTGTTGCATTTACTAGTAAGACTTTTGACAGTTGCTCTAATGGAATCGAAGGTTTCAAACTGAAATCTAAAACTCTTTCAGGTAATATTTTCAATTGTTTCATTAGTTGTATGTTTTAAATTAAAATGAAATCTTTAACATCACTGTATGCTCAGCCACTAGAACACAATAATATGTTCGTATGATTTTTTATCGTAATTAAGGACTGTCTTAAAATCTATAGACAAGCAGTACCTGTTTATGGCTTTGATAATTAAATTCTATGTCTTGGAAAGTAATAATATGTTGACAATAGCAAAATCAAAAGAATTAGGAAGTACCATTTGAAATCAAAGTACCTACACACTGTCCAGACAAGGTTATACTTACTATTGAGGTTTGAAGATGAAAAAACGTGTTAAATTAACGAGATAAAAAAATATTTTCACTTCGCTTTAATGGATTGTATATATGATATAGCAAATGTATCCTATGGACTATGCTTATGGTTTCACTCAGCGACAGATACAGCCTTTTAAACTGGAAAGGTCTACCTGTGCCTGCAAGTGTAACGTTTTAAGAATTTCATAATATGTAGACATAGCGGTCTGATGGCCTAATCAAAGCGAGGAACGACTAATTCATACCAAAATGGCACTTACAATGGATGAGCGAGGCGCAATTCAGACCCGCAGATGACATGAATGCCTTCTTATTTAGAGTGCCTGCGTTCAAACACGCCCAGGTGTGGAATATTTTCTCATCAATGTCGGCCGAGTTAACTAACAAAACATATACAACCACTTTGTGTATTTTTCTCATTGACTTCATTTATTTTAGTTTCAACATCATCTATAGTGTTTCTTCACCATTTTTATTATAGTTTTTTCTTTCAGACTTCATTTTTTCTCCCCTAATAAGTAATAGCTTTACCAGCAGCCTTTTCCTTAGCATAGCTCGCACAAGTGTTAATAAATGCTATGCACTCTTCTATCCTTTGTGCATAATATCTCTACTTTTATCTACATGACCACTCTAGGAATGAACAATGTTAATCAAATGGAATCATGATCAGACAATGGTCGTAACATGTACTTTTAATCGGACATTAGCTTTATAATTTTTTATATCCTAGAATGCACAATGCCAACATTTCAGAAGTTACTTCGCAGTAACGTTGTCTGAAATGTTGGAGGTGTTCCTGGGCTATCTTTGCAACGTCTATTCTATGGTTGTCTTTTTTTTGTTTTTGTTTATGATCTTTCAAATCATTTAAATCTTCCTGTCCACATTTTTAGGTGAAACATTGATTTTTCAGTCATTTTGGTTATAACACTTTTGATAAACCTTACAAACAAGCACACCCTTGTATTATACCAAAAAATTGAAAAAATATACCCAAGTCAAAAATTAATTCTATTTCGGGCTTTGACGAAAACCATCGGTCAATTGTAGGATTGACGCCATTTCACGCAGAGACCAAGCTTTGAGCATAGATAAACCTTGTGGAAATGTTTTAATAATTGATAGTCGACCTAGATAAATTGACCATCTTGCTAATATTGACCGAGGTTTATTTTAGTGAAATGAGACTGAGCAGTGTTTTTTTCTTTTTTTTATATTTAAGTATTTAATTATGGATTTGAAAATGCTTTGAAGGCATCCACTATTCCAACATTAATACGGATATTTTTTTGACCTAAATACGTCAAAAATTGGTATGGAAGATGCCAGAAAACCAAGGTTATTGAAATTAGGAAAATTTCTATCGTTTTGCAGTTTATAAACTATTATTTGTATCGAAAATCTAAATATAGGTACCATGTTATAGCGGAGGGGGCACACCCCTATTTTGTGTTTTTTTTTGCCCCATATGCCCCAACTTCTGCGCAGTATAACTTTGACTCAATAAAGCTATGATGCTCGTTTTGATTTCAATCGAAATGTTTTGTCGGAATCTATCGATTAATTAACACCATATTGAATTTGTATACAAGTTAAAAATTAACAAAAAACAATACAATGTCGGACTATACTAGTTGCCAAGTCAAAAAATAGAATTCGTCTGCAATGGCACATCTGCCTTCACCCTCGACTGTGCAATCACCAACAGATCGTTTCATTTTCATGGTATCGTAAGGGAAAGAGGTAGGAAGGAAATAAACGGTAAAACCGGATTGCTCTTAAGGATTCATGAAAGGCATAGACTAATCACATTTTTTTTTCATTATAGTTTGGTTTTGACGTTTGATTGTTTCTGTGAAAAGTGTGCTAGTGAATTGAAAGTTTCTTTGACAGATTTGGCGGTAAATATTTCGAGTTTTATTTACAAAAGTTATGTCAATATAATATTAACCCGTCTGATGCATTTGCTGTGTTAACGAAACTGTCCGTCGATTCTCAAAAATATTTTCAAAAAAATGGGGTTGTGGTGCCTACAGGTGCAGCCTATAGAATAGTACATCTTCTGCGGACAGTAATGCCAGTGTAAAATTTTAAAACTAAAAAAATAAGACTTCAAAGTAAATCTAAAACCAAAATTCTAAGAACTAATAGGTAAGATAAACTTCTTTTTATTGTTAAACAATAATAAACCCAATCCACCAAAACGTTGAACGGTGCAGACAAATAGTTTATACTGACACGGTGTTTCTACGCAGCCTTTCGTTTTAGTGTTCGGCTTTTTTTTTATTACTAACAACAAGAAGTATATTATATTATTTGTTAGTTTTTTTTATTCTAGATTTATTTTGAGGTCAGTTTTGTTTTATTTAAAAAAAAATAGTATTTACTTGTTTATTTTCTAAATATTAATCGGATTGATATTAATCAATTCAATATGAAAATTTATTTTGAACAGTTTTAATATATTTTTTCTAATAAGACAAAACTTAACTAAATTTAAATTACCCCTCCCCCCATGAAAAGTTCCCTATCATTTACAAAAAATCAAATCAATCTGGAATAATGTGTGTGAACATTACAGTAAAAAAAAATGTGCACAAGAAATATATTCAAATTCATTAAAAACTTTTAAAATTCATTTATATATTTATTAAGATTAAATATATCATACCAAATATTTATCCTTTGCACCAAACAAAGTCTACATTGTTAAAGAATAGATTCACACCTCAAGATGATGAATATTAACAACAATAATATTATTAATGCGATTGTTTCAATTTCAGGTCTACCCGAAGATTTATCTGTAAAAGCAAAATCAGACATTAATATAATTAATACTAAATTGGACGATAATCTTGAAAACAAATCAAATTCTGTTAATAATCATGTAGAAATCAGAGGCTTTGGAGTTCCAATCCGAACTAAATCTCGAAATAATAGTTCTGATAGCAAAAAGTCGATTGATCGGAGAATCAGCAAATCGAGAAGTAACAGCACGGACGAGAAGGATTCGAAAAGTGTAAGGAAATCGAATACCAGTTCAAGAAAAAACAGCTCCGAGGAGATTAACGTAGAATCACCGAGACGACCTTCACTCTCGAGAAGCACCAGCAACGAATCCAAGGTCAAACCCTCTGAAACTCAATGCAGGGAAAATGGAAGCAAGGAATCTGAATCGGTCAAAGTAAAAGACACTATTTGCACGAAAAGTCCCATCAACCTCGACGAACTCGTAATGAACGATGATTATTATGAAGAGTCCACTCATCAGGGGCCTGAGGCGAAGAATGATGATAGAGACGAGGAGGCTGAAAGCAGTGGAAGCGAGAAAGATGAACCCAATCGTATCCCAAAAACTGAACCAGAGGTGATCAATTTTTACTTTTTTTTACGATTTAAAAAAACCACAAGGATTCCCCAATATTCATGAGGTTGTATTGCAATATCCTTTCCAATCCAAGATATGGGGACAGAAAGAGCATAAAACATTCCTGGGTCTTGTTAGCCACTTTCAGCATCTATGGAGATAAGGGGACCTAAATGTATTTAGAAGGTCATAAATCTTCCTGCTGTTTTTTTATCTGCGTAAGTTCTAAGGATCGTAGTCGATCTCTGAAAACTAAGAACGTTTTGATAAAATTTTAATCTCCTGAAGAAGGAAAATTGTAACTTAATATTTACAATGAAGAACACCCTTATGATACTTTCTTATTCAGCTCCAAGATTTACAAATTTTCTGTCAGTCTAATAGCACTATTTCAGGATGTACGGTCATCAGCTTTGCATACATGTTACCAGCAATGTTTACATAGCACACTAACCAGACGCCTATATTGTCTCACAGATGTTTAAATGTATTATTTGGTGTAGATCGCTATATATAGCTTAAATTGATTATTTAGTCAGTTTGACCAAATCATAGCAATTCAAAGCAACTGTAATCATTGAAAAATGTAGCTATGTACCTTAAGGGGCCTCTTCACAAAACGTTGAAAGATAATCTTGAAAAAAAAAAGAATTAATGTATTTTAAAAGATTCTTGAATTGGCATCTATGTCAAATGAATTATGGCTCTAGTTTTATTTCAACAATAAGATATTTACGTCTAAAGTTTTGATATAATATATGGAACAATATATAATAAAGTAAGCCGTATGCTATTAGTCAAATATTTTTGGCCATTCAGGCAATATTTGGAAAATAGACCGATTTAAATTTGTTAAATCGGTTAAATTAAACTGATTCATGCAATTACAAATATTTGTTTTACAATTTAAAATATAAATATTTTCGTAATTCATCTTGAAATTGAATTTACGGTTGATGAGAATTTATATTTAATAGTTCGCGTTGGACGGATGTGTCGAACCTTTCAGAGACAGATAATCCTTTCTCAAGACAGATAATTAAACTCCGAAACCTCTGGACTTCTTTTTAAGAGTTACATACGTTTCACTAATAATTACATGCGTCGGATTAATTTTAATAAAGTTACTATTGCTCTTCAGCCTTAATTTTTTGCATATTTATCTCTATCTTAAGATTAAAAAATTGCTTCATAATATATAGTATAAGCATTTGCAAGACACTTCAGGTTTTTGTTTTTCTTGAATACTTTCAAGTAAACCTGATAAGACTCCAACAAGCCTGGTTTTGATCTATTTCCGGCAAGACGGCTTTTTTTATCATGCTGTAGTGTTCCATAGGGCCCCAGCCTTCTAGCAATAGTGAGTCTCATTTTAGGTTAGGTTAGGTTAGCAATTTCACGGTCTAAAGATATTATGTTCCTCTTTCCAGACCTTACCCTCTGGTAAAAGACGTCGCCCTTCGAGCAGCTCCAACAGCAGCGAATCCCCTTCGAAGAAACTCTGCCAGGAGATCCAGAAGCAGTACGCGAAACACGATAGCGTGCTGATAGATTATATGCAAAGTACAGCTGCCAACAGTGCGGACGAACTGCAGAGGCACACGGAGCAGCTGCTCTCGGAAATCAACATGCTGAAGGAGCTCGCGCAGGCCAAAGAGCAGGAGTGGAACAACATTCTGCATCTCAAAAAGGTTTTAATCCCGAATTAATTACTAAAAGCATAAATGGACCAATAGCATTGTTATTTAATGTGATTGTTAAATTATTTGTATCATCGAATAATGTCTCACGTAAATTTATTTTTTTCCACATAGTTAATGCTTTAATGGAGCATTTTTAAATCATATCTCATTGAGCATGTTACGAGCCCATTTTGCGAAGTCACCAAGTCAGAAAACACGAAGTCGAATTTAGCAATAGGATAACCGCAATACCTGCGGTTATCCTATTGCTAATTTTTCTAAACACCGTTGATTCTATGAAAACTATGTGTGTATACCATTTACTATATTGCACCATTTTAAATAACCGAGGAAATTCCTTAATAGTGCTATTCTGAAGTGTATAACTATAAATTAAGCAAAATATTTGATTTTGTTAACAAGACCTGTTTTTTCTTTATTTCAATATAATAAACAGGTGGTTATAAGTTTTTCATATCAAGAAAATTATATAATACCCCCAATTACCTTTTTGCACTTTTTTGAAGGTGGCGTAAAAAATATTTTTAGCTAAACTTTACCTACTCTTTTTTAATTTCCTCCCTAAAAATATTCCATAACTATGTTATTTTAATAGTGACAATAAAATAACATTTCAGAAAAAAATATCTTTTTACTTATATAAATAAAAACCACATAATAACCTCAAATTAATGCTAATTTAGTTCCAGAGGTCCGCTTTCAAACCTCAGTAGTGGTCCTACATGGCCTGGAGCTATTTCGCCATTGAGGATATTAAATATGTTTGTTTCTCAGCACTTCGACTGAGTAACCGCAACTAAACAAGCTGATTGTTTTATATAAAAATATGCTGAAAGGGTTTTGCATAAAAAAGTCATTTGTTATATTTACACATGCATACAACAAAAATGCTGCCAAACCCCCCCTATCATATAAAGCCAATGTAATCATAATTTTTTATTTCTTAAGAATACTGAAAGGCACAGTATAATACGACTTTGCAACTCAGATGAACTAATTTATACATACATTAGCTGCCAACCCGGGCTTCGCTCTGGGTTAGTAGCCAGGCCCTGCAAGCAGTTTTGACGGCACCTTCTGAACCTATTTTACAACTTAGTAAGCCCACCCAATAACATAATAGGCTCGCAACCAAGCATCTTAACTCTGTTCCTGTCGGGGAGTGTTAAACCAGTGTCATAAGGTTTCAGTGTGGACGTAATTAATTCAAACATTTTGAATCTACATTTTAACTATAAACTTATTGTATGGCATATAAAATTGTTATCTTGAAATGTGTAAAAATACACATTATTTTTTTAGGTAAAAGAAGAGATACTGCTACGGCTGACGAGGCGGAAACAGCTCCTCGCATTTGAGAAAGCATCGGACGGTGAATACAACCTAAAGCACTTTCCAAAAGGATATGTGATTGACAGGGATGAGGATATCTCCGGACTACCCTCAAAAGCCATGCCTATGCCGCAGATACCAATCAGTTACCCACTCCAGATGCCACCCTCTTTCCTCAGCTTACAGCACGGCATGCATCGACCCATCGCACCTAAGCCTGGTCTCCTGCCGAAACAGCCGGGAATGTTGCATCATAGCCTCAACGGCAGGAGTCACTTCAACTCGCATATGGGTCGCCAGGGTCCCGTTAAAGACGTCAAGTCCATCATTGCCGATTACAGGCAGCGGAATCCGGGCGTGGTTCCGAGGCGGGGACGGCGGATGAAGTCCATTTTGAATCCAATGATGATGAATGGACCGAGAATGCAGGGCCCGCACCATAACGATCCTAGAATGACTGAACTTGGACTTTTACTTACCACTCTCGATGCGGTAATATTTTTAGTTCAATTTTTATGGTTAAGTACATGTCACGCTTTTAAATTTTAATAGTAATGCAATGAACCGATGATGTTTTTAAACGTCATACAGCAACTGTCGTATACAACAATGAAGGGATATCCTGTCATCGGAGTCTTGTTGCGGCTTAGACTGCTGATAGTTAATAATTCATTTGTTTCGACTAATGGCATGGTTATCTTATCGGAGGCATGCATAATAAAATGGGAGGTGGCATATATTCTGAAGGAAATTAATATAAAACCCGTATGAGCAAATTTTAGTTAAATATTTCTAATAATTATAAATTTAGAAAGGGTCTTTAGTGTTCAAAACACTCCCATTGCTAATTTAATAAATGCTCTACTTTTAGAATTATTTATTTATTATTTTAGCCAGGTTCATTATCATTTATTAACCTGTTTACCTCAGAGGTTAAGGACTAATTAAACTAAACTGTACTTTTACAGTAATTAAACTTCTATAAGCTGGAAAAAGGGTCACTGAGCACTTTACCGCCTAAATTATGATTATTATTATTTTTAGAAGCTATAAAACACTGTTAGGTTATTTATTTTTTTTAGTCAGAAAATAAGCATTGGCTGATTGATATGCCATTGTAATTTTGTATATGCATTACATAAATCAAAAGTGTACGTTCTATTTGTGATGATTTCACTCTCGTCAATTCAATTCTGCCAACCTTCCAGCAATCGCGAGCTGCTGCGGCCGAGTCTCACCAGAGCCTCTCAGGCACCAATCAGCCTCCGCTTTCCAATCCCATCTCTTTCAAAGACGTGCTCATCCAATTTGCGGCCCTCCAACACCAACAACAAACCCAAAATCAAGTTCCGCCCCCTCCCCCACTTAACGGGGCTCCTAAACCGCCGCCCCCTCCCTACCCCGAGATCAGTCTTCATGCAGTGGAGACTCAAACCGTGCAGACGTCGTCCGGATCCTTGTTGCACGGGATACTCACCAAAACAAATGCTGGCGGTAGAGAGTCACCTAGGTAAATAATAATAAACTTTTACACATCGGTCTAGAAAAATTATATTTTGCAAAATGTAAAACCCACCTTATCCTTGTTTGATGTATTTTTTTAAATGCTGAGATCTTCCTATTTAGTTTTTCCGTTAAGGGCATTCCCATAATTCTTATTTCTTATTTTGTATCATTCATGTTTCTTAGGCCTGCCGCAGACGCTGCAGGCCTAAGTGGCGACCACGAGCTGCGGCCGTTTCAAAACACTCGTGGCGGCCACCAGCGGCGACCGAAAGTAACTGCTTGTGCAACCGGCCTCATAGGTACATTTCAGCCAAAGAATTAAGAACCTCGAGTTTGCACTTAATAGCGTAGCTTCCATGAACATCACCGCCTGATGTCTGGTCCATCATGAAAGAGTGGTGGAAGAAGCACCGGCACAGCCGAATAACTAAATATTATCATTTTAAATATTTTTATGTTCTATAAATTAGATAAAGGCTCATAATTATATTAGGCTCAGATAATAATAGGCTCATCTGCTTTTCTTAAATGATAGAATTACCCTACAAAGGACATCGCTTATCTAAAGGTCTGTACTTCACCTTTGTGAAAATAGCTTCCCAAATTAGTACTAAGTTATATCTAATTTTAAGAATATTATTCATATTAAGAGTTACCTAGAGTGTTATGCTAAAACTATGTTAATTTGGGATCCGACTGCAATACGTTTGTTAGGCCTCGTACGCTGCCTAAGCTGTCTACAACTAAATATTATTTTCCGTTTACAGATTTACAACATTCTCCCCAACTTTGGCGAGGCTTCTCACCGCCCCCGAGAGAGCTCCGCCGCCCTCTTATCTTCAGAGCAAGGTTTGTTTTGGTCGCTCGGCGACTCGTAAATATGATGTAAATTTTATTTAATTTTTAACCTTACACTGCACCTTATAGCAATTTTTTCATCACCTTTTAGTCTTGCCGCCAATTGACAAGCAGAAAGAACTGTGCAGATCTTTAAAAGAAAATAATTAGGAAAGCCACGAGATAGTTTTCGTGGGAAATTAACCTTTCAAAAAGATTATGTATAATAAGTCTGGTATTCAGTACCCGGTCGACCTTTTTGACCGACTATAATAAAATCAATAAACCATGAACTATCCATAGAGGCACTGTATCTGACGTTGCTTCTTACTTGTTTTTCGCTCACCATTGATTGGAATTACCTGCACCCTGTGTGTGTCTGTGATAAAACCTTAGCGCAGGGGAGCACAACTTCAAACCTCCTTAGAAATATTTATGTAGTAAATATAAATCTTCACTTTGTTACAGAATTGTGGAGAGATTACTATAACTCCTGTACAACCCGGAGCATTGCATCACCAACCGAGAGAAGCGGAAGTTGTCCAACTGGTTTGTTAAAGATTTACTTTCAGTTTTATATGCATTAGATTTTATTTTACGTGAATCTACGTCCATTTTAATAATATTAAACACTGCATAAATAATTAAGTGATCATATTAAGGTGCTTCAAACATGCAGTAATTATTCAAATTTGGCCGAATCATTCGCTTGGGTTGCCGAATATAAACCAAATATACAGGTTTTATTTGTGTGATATTTTAAGGCATACAGATAAAGAATTGAAATAAGTCATAAGTTAATAATATAATTAAAATTGATTTAAAATAATCATTTTACTTTACTTAAACAGTGTTCATTGCAAATGTGAGGTCCCAAATCAGTAAAATCACTCTTTTTGTTAGGAATATTTAAAATTTTAATTATAATTCAGCTAAATATATGTAAAGATTAAGTTTCAAACATATGTGAATATTGTTACCAATAAAAAATAATCAATCTTTATATAATATCAGCTGTTCACCCCGGCGTTGTCCTAGGTTGGCAGCTAGGTCCTGCGGGCGGCTTTAAAGGCGCCTATGGCGCACGACACCTCTTACCTGCGACACTCGGGATGGGTTCATTACGTGCCCACCGTCCTGTTCTGTGCAGGCGGCTTTGACTATTGTTCCACCGATGTATGTTATGTTATGTATTATGATGTAGGGGTTTGCCCATCTAATTGTGGTCGGGTCTATGCCTCTCTCTTGTAGGCTTTTGATGATGATAGCCGTTGAGGTGTTGTCAAATGCTCCCTCAATGTCTAAAAAGGCTCCCATGGCAATCTCTTTATCCTCTAGGGCCTTTTGTATTTTGTCTGTCAGATCCAACAGCGCTGACTCCGTTGACTTGCCTTTAAGATAGGCATGTTGTTTCTCATGTAGGGGGTTGTGTCTCAGTGCTCCCTCTCTGATGTAGACATCTAGTACTTTCTCCATTCCTTTTAGCATGAATGAAGTTAGACTGAAGTTAGGCAGGTTGTTGTCTTTGCTACCTGCTTTTGGGATGTAGGTCCCTCGTACCTTTGTCCATTGCTCGGGTATATTAAATTAAATTAAATTAAATTTATCTAGTTGCTCGGTTTATGTATGTGTTGTATATTTTCCACCTAAAACGAATGCTGATGAATATCGTATATTTTTTAAGCTAGCTACTGATTTTTTTCTGCATGCGAAGCAAAAGAGAATGCTTATAGTGGGTGACTTTAATTTGTATTCCGCAGTTAGTAGTGTATCTCAGGAATACGATTTGTTTCGTAGTGCTTTAAATCTTAGGCAATTTAATTACATTCTTAATGCCAAGGGGAGGAAGTTAGATTTAGTTTTATCGAATATGGATTTGTCAGTCGTAGAAAATAGTCAGCCTTTAGTTAAACCGGTCCAACACCATCCAAGCCTGCTGATTGAGTTTCCTTTATTCAGGACGCAGAAGCAATTGGAGAAAAGAATCGCGTCGTCATCAAGGCGGTGGTATTTCAACCAGGATTTATTTAATTTGCTCGATATGCATTTATTAGGTGAAGATTGGGGGTCTGTATTGAATGAATCGAATATAGAAATATGTTTAGATAGTATGTATGCCAAGCTATTTGAGGTATTTGACTTAGCATTTAAGCCAATCTCGTCTTCAGTTAGAATTATTCGTAAGTATCCCAAGTGGTATAACGAGGATATTATTTCCGACTTGAGACTCAAATCAGAGGCTCATTTTCATTGGAAATCTACGAATGATGTGAAACATTATAACGATTTTTCTCAACTCAGGGCAAAAATAAAAGTCAATATTACAAATGCTCGATTATTGTGCATATCTAATGCGGAGAGTAGCATTCTTAATGACCCGCAGAATTTCTGGAAATATGCTCAAGATTTGAAAAAATCGTCATCAGCGTATGGTAATGTCATGAAATTCGGTAGCGAAGTCTTCACAGGCGAGCAGGATGTAGCGAATGCGTTTGCGCGTTTCTTCAGATCTGTCTATAGTACGTCGCCCCCGTTACTTGACGTGACGTCACTCGCAGATCGGCAGCCCGCGAATGATAACACGATCTATCTCAAATCGGTTAGTGAGAGAGATATGAACCTTGCGTTCTCAATATTGCGGAATAAAAAATCTGTCGGGCCCGATGGCATTCCAGCGAATGTGGTTAAGCACTGTGCAGAGAGTCTTAAGTCGCCGCTGATGCATATTTTCAATCTCTGTATATCTCAAAGCACGTTTCCTGAAAGATGGAAGATTTCTAAAGTAACGCCGGTACATAAAAAGGGTAGCAAGGATATTATCGAGAATTTTCGGCCAGTGGCAATTACTTGCGCATTTGCAAAGGTTTTCGAGATAATTCTGCATCAGTATCTATCTTTTAAACTGAATAATGAGATTTGCACGAATCAGCACGGGTTCCGCGTAGGTCGATCCGCAACGTCAAACTTGCTAGTTTTTACTAATGAAGTGGCCCGCAATCTTGACGTAAATATTCGAACGGATGCAATTTATTTTGATATTTCGAAGGCCTTCGATAAAATAGATCACGACATATTATTGAAAAAGCTGTTTGACTTTGGTTTGTCAATCGATCTATTAAACTTGGTTGCTAGCTATTTTCGGAATAGAAGGCAATATGTATCTTGCGGAGACTCAGTGTCTGATACTTTTAATACGTTTTCTGGTATCCAGCAAGGGGCCGCGCTAAGTGGTTTATTTTTTATTTTATTTATTAACAGTATTTTTACTGCAGTAATAAATTGTAGTTTGCTGGTCTATGTGGACGATGTGAAGATTTACCGATCAGTGACTTCACTATCTGACGCGCAGCTTTTACAAGATGACATCAATCGTCTTGTAGAATGGGCTGACGATAACAAATTACAATTTAATGCTTCTAAATGTATCGCAGTATCCTTCTCACGAGCTGTGCGTGAAAAAATAAGTTGTGAGTACTCTCTGGGTAATGAGATCATTCGCAGATGCGACGAAATTCGCGACTTGGGGGTTGTGTTTGATTCGCGTCTAACATTTCGTTTGCACATGCGGAGCATAGCTACGCGTGCAAATAAAATGTTGGGATTCGTGCTCCGAACCAGTCGATCTTTGAATAAACCGAAATCCATCTCGCTTTTATACTGCACGTTCGTGAGGAGCATATTGGAGTATAGTTCCATTATCTGGAGTCCTCATGAGGTTACTTACGGTAATATCCTGGAGGTGATTCAGAGGAGGTTCCTTAGATACCTTTATCTCCGTAGGTATGGATATTATCCAGAAATGTTTCCTAATACGTATCCATCAGCATTCGTATTAGGGATGTTAGGCTTTAACACACTCGAGTTTAGGCGACAAATCCATACGTTGTGTTATTTTTATAAGGTTATTCGCGGTTTCATCGAGAATCCCGTAATACTCGGTGATATTGGAATCTTTGTTCCGGACCGTCGTACTAGAGCGCGGAAGCACACGTTATTTAAGCGGTTAGCGTGTCGTACCGACGTATACAAGTATAGTCCGATTGGGAGAGCAGTCGAATTATTAAATTCCATTTCCGTGGAGATTGATATTTTTGTCTGTTCGCCCCATGGGATTAAAAATCTGCTTTCTATTACGCCGTTGTAGGATCGGCGTGAATTATTTATGTGTTAATGTTTGCCTGGAGGCATTATTTTAATTTTTTAGTTGAGTATGTTTCATGCTATTGTTTTTTGTTTTTAATGCTTTTCGTTTTTCTTTTGGTAATTTAATTTGTTTTACTGTAATTATAATGTACATGGGGAAACCTGTTAAATAAATAAATAAATAAATAAAAATATAACCCCAGGCATAGCTTGCTCTGAATATTTTGATTAGCAGTGGGAGCAGGTGTTCCAAACCTTGCTGTAGTAGGGCTGGGAATATTCCATCTATCTCCCCAATTTTGAATGGTTTAAAGAAGTTTATAGCCTATTTTACTCTGTTCGGCCTAAAGATAATCGCCGCTCTCCTCCAAGGTTATGGCATAGAAAGGAATAATGTTTGTGTCGGTTAGGTTAGGTTATACGTAATTATAATTATTTGAATTGAATTTATTTCTTTACTTGGTCTTTGTGTCTTCCAATGGGAGTAGAAGTTTAATTAAAGGGCTTTTTTAACATTCACGGAGTAAATTATAAATTATATTTATAATACCAGTGTACCAATTTTGATACCCAGGAAGAAGAAGAACCTGATGGCCCTGCTGATGATCCATCTGAAGACGCAGAGGAATCGGACCGTCCGCTGATTATAGACGAAAGCGGCACCTCACCAAAGCACACTGGTGGGAGTGACGCAGGCGATAAGTCCCCGCCTGTCCCGCGCTGCCAGGGCTGCAGGAAGAGAGACGCACAGTTCGTCTGCGCCGGCTGCGCTAACCAATGGTATTGCAGTCGAGAGTGCCAGGTATGCGTACTCTCCTCTTTTAGGTTCTGTCCTAAAAGGTGTAAACAAAACCCTATTACTTTCTCTATCCCTCAGCTGTCTTCACAGGCCTTTGGCTCTATCTAACTGTCGACTCCTAATTCATACAACGTATCCAAAGCCATCCCTGATAAAAACTGGTCCATCCAGCTAATTGGTCCTCGATTTATAGTGTCATTTATAAAAATAATAAACTTAACATGATAATATGTATTTTGTAAAAATACAAATGTATTTTTTATTTTATATGTACTGTGTAAAATTGTTGGTTTCTCCAATAAAGATAAATAAAATAAATAAAATATTAAACGGATCTTGGAGTAACGTCTTTGTTGTTAGCATTCGGTTTACGGTTAGTGGTTTTAGAAATTCTTTCTTCGAAATCACTCGAACTCCCACACGGTTTAACTGATTTTTCCTGAAAATATATGCGGTAATTAAGAAAGGGCTGCTAGCTCCCGGTGATACTGTTGAGTTTAGTGGTGAGGAAAAAATGAATGCTTAACAACTCGCAGTCTAGGCTTAAAAACCGCCTTAGAACCAGGAAAAGGGTCAAATACTGACCTATGAGAGCATTTCACTGGCGAATTGTTCTGGTAAAAAAAGAATTGAATCAAATGTTCCATTTTCTCCAGATAGGTTTTATCTTGGAAGGATGGTCGTTATGGCCAATATGAGGAGGCTTAGAGAGTTGGGAGCTTAAAGCAGTACTGATTAATTAGTATTAATGTTTATACTTAGTGGCTCCCAATCAAAAATTGATATTAATTCAAATGAACTATCATATCGACTAAAACTCCTAAAGACATGCCTGCTTGCTTTTCTAGTTCGTCTTTAAGACATTGGATGTGAGGATCCCATACCGATGAGCAGTATTCAAGGATAGAATGAACCAATGTTCCGTATGCAAATGCTCGCGCTTTAAAATAAGCACCTTTAAGACTTCGCATAACAAACCATAAATGTCTGTGAGCCTTTTTCACTACATCACCACCGTGAATTTATATTAGATTGAATTAAATTAAAACACAACGGGATTGTATTAAATCATTACGCCTGTATTTTGGTAGTCATTGCAAAATCAAAACCTAATATAGTTTTGGCTCAACCAATGTTCTAAGTAACGTTTATTAATGATGTGGTGTTGCCAGTAATGTTTATCCATTTATCGTATCATTCACAGGTGAACGCGTGGGACGAGCACTCTGAACACTGTTCGGGATAAGAATAAGTAAACATTAAATAATTTATCTAAATTTAATTAGAAATCACTTTCAGTAGCGTCTTTACCACAAGCTGCAAAGTTACACTTTTTATTTTTAATATTTATCTTTTGATCTGATTGCTAATATTTGAGTATTTTATCACACTCGTTACATGGATTTTTTTTTTTTTTTCTTGTGTAAAGTCTTCTTAATATTTAAGTGAGTTAATATTAATATTCACATGAAAAAGTGAGGTAAAATTGTTGGTTTATCTATAATTTATAACAATCGAAATAGTTTGATAATTAATATCATTGACCATTACAAATAATATAAATTAATATCTTCGATATTTTATTTACATAAATCCTTTTTTTTATTCGAATAAATAGAATGCTTTTACTGCCAAAATGTATTTTTTAATTATGTTTAATTTTTGTTATTTGATTTATCATTGTATATTATTTACATTAATTTATACTCTAATTATATGCTTTTTACAAGCATATATTATGTCCTATTGAGGCATAATTAGTAATATTATGTTATAGTGCTTTGGCTGAATCTATTATATATATATTTATATATCTGTATTTTTAAATTGCAAAATACGAATACCTCAAATAGTATTTCAAATGCGTGGAATTTTAATTTATCCGTAAATCTAAAATGGGAATTTCGATACGAACATAATTTTCCTGTCAGTCAATCGGATAATAGCCATAAAGATGTTCATGAAGTTGGGTATTTTTGGGGTTGTACTTTTGTATTAATGTTTTTCTTTTGATTAATTTTGAGCCGAAAAACTCAACTTTTCACCATGGGTATTTTATTAAATTTAGTATAAATATTTTTGCATACTTGCAGCTGAGGAAAACCATCACGATACTTAATGTGTATTTTTTGTTTACCGAACGCATAGAAAAATAATAATAGGTTGGGTTGGTTTTTTATACATTATGAAGGTTATGTTTTGTTAGGTTTCTGGTTTTTTTTTTTATTGAGAAATTGAACTTTCACTCTTTCGTAATTGAATTTTCAGTTTTTCTTAAGAAATACTTTCGAGGATCGTTTTTCATCCGTTTAGAACATATTTCTAACGTTTAGTATAAACTCTAATATATCTGAAGTAGACCTTTGGCTATCCATAGACTTGATTAGCGAACATTTTTATTATTATTTTACCTTTTTCTTAATGCTAAATGTGAGTTTAAAATTTGCCCTTAAAATTAGGTTAGGTTATGTTACAAGTACGTGAAATTTCGGCCCGGAATCATGTAATTGTTATCCATGAAATTCATATATTTAAAAATATATATATATTTAATATATTTCTTCCCATTCACAGAAATATTAAGTTAATAGAAATCCTATATACTTTTGTAAGCCATTGTTAAATGTCAATATTCGATAAAATTTATTCTTGACAAATAAATGTACGCACTGCAACACCGATGATTATATTTCATCGAGATTTGATGATGAATAATTATAGTAAAAGAAAGAGGAAAAGAACTGTTCTCACTTTGTCTTTATTGAATTGCCTTTTATGGCATATCTTGAGCGACGGCTAGGTGGCATATTGTAAAAAGTAGAATAATATATATACCTCCGAATATAGTTTCGAAGATGGACGATTTGCAACTTCTCTCAAATGATGAGGATTTGATGTTGTGTGTACAACAGGATTGTCATCTTTAAAATTGCAAACTGTACCTTACTGTAAATGTATGGATTTCACAACTCCAATAATTAAGTGTAATCTCAATCGCTCATTTAAATTTGGAGATAATATAGTCACGAATTGACTATATTAACAAACACTGTTAATCAATTTATTAAAGAAACCTTGGAAATGGCTGGAAAGTCGGTTTATGCAACCAACCACGCCCTTATGCTTTTAATACTGTCTAAATGGGGCCCAAAAAATCACGTCATGCTTCTTTAGAAAATTAATATCACCTTCATACATATTTTACCATATTATATCTGATATTTTTACACTACGCAGTCAAAAAGGAATAATCATATACATGTTTCAAATTGCCTTCAGCTATAACTAAATCTCTTAGTTCCCCATACATCCATTCGCAAGCTAAAAAATATTATACAGTGGATCGAACATTGTTTGTTATATTAAAGATATTTTTATAATGGATCAAATATTTTTAAAACCAAAATAGCTTGCCACGATTGCAGATACTATTAAATTATATCTACTATATGTTGTTTCCGTATATTTAAATAAATATACTGTTTTTCAGGATCATCATTATAATTAAATATTATTATAATTAAAATGTCATCAGCTGTCAACAAATTATTATGATGCCATTCATTATAGGCGAACAACATGTCCAAAGTCTCTAATTAAAGGGTATTAGCGCTCCGTTGAATATTTTCAATGATAAAAGATAACTTGACCGTGAATTGTTGCCTTTACTGACGAAGCAATTTAGCATAAATAATGGTCATATTTTTAACTAGAAATTCCACAAATATTTGGCTACTTTTTTTAATATTCAGTATTCACCAGATGTTGTGTACTATTCGACCGAATACCAAATCATGAAGAAAAAACTCGCATATTTCTCAAAAATGTAGGTATTTATTTTAATCATGAATTACATTTAATATTTAAAAACTATCAGTGGTAATATGTTACACAAGAACACAACCAGTTTATTATCTTAACTACAAATCTCATAATATTCTGAAGTAGGCGATTATTTTTAAATGGTGGCATATATTTTGTAAAGCTTTTGGCGAACAGTGATGGAAAAAGGCTAGATGGAGTCACGTTAGTACCATAGAGCTATGTAAAAGTTTTCATCTGGAAGGTCACGTGTGCTGACGAGGTCGCATTGAGCCACATTCTCAATTCGTGAAAATCGTTGGAGGTGCAGCGCGTGCCGCCGCCACTTCTAAAAGACGGCTTATTTTTGGTCATAGGAGTAAAGTAATATATGCTAAATTGTTTTGTTATGCATGATATTGTTAAAATTTTGTTAAACACAACCCGTAGAAAGGTTGGTTGAAAATTGTTGTGACATTAGATTTATACTACCCGATATAATTTGCAATCGCCGTCAACCACTGGTGATCGACCCGGAATTTTTCATCTGCTTAATAATAAGTACCACTATAAAGTACTCTTGTGTGAGTAATAAATAATTCTCTCAAATTGTTGCCAATAAGTCAATTTTTGGCACTTGTGTTTTAGTAGCTTGCCAACATGTATCTGTAGCTAAATTTAGTTTTACCCTCCCTTTTGGGATACTTGAATAATATACTAAAATGTTATTTATGTTTAAAAATGACGTGTTTCAGGAACTTGAACTTGAATTTTCATTTATTAGAAAATGATTGTGTCTATTGAAAGTTCACAGAACATTTTAACTTAAATCGGCAGTATCCTTTTAAGGGGTTGCTCTGCACATTAAACTGAGCAACTTTTGTTTGATGAGTTTTCATATAGCTAACAAAATAAAATTCTTACAAAAATATTTATACTCTTTTGAACGGTTTTCACGATAACATTCCTTTCTAGCCGATAACGGTCTTTTATTGAATCTTTGCCTTGCTTGAATACCTATAAACATGGTTGTTTCATGGCAAGTGTACTGATGCGACGGTGTAGAATTTTCTCAATGGTTTTTTCCATCAACTTTCATTCTTAATACACAATCAACTTGCGTGTTAACTCTTCCACTAATGACTCAATCCCGTTTGATATTTTTAGTAACTGAGTCACATTATTACTTCCATTCTGTTAACTTTGCATGTAATATATTAGTTTTTTGTTGCCATTACACAGTCAATCCAGATGTGATCCGACCAAGGTGGTCGCCGGCACATCGGCAAGCGCCGGCGTTCAATTTGGATCGCAAGAATGATTTCAAAAAATCTACATAATTTGTGATCCGAACTCAAGATCTGTCAATCTAACACGTTACACAGGTTATCTGGATCGAGATCATTGATCACGACCTGGATTGACCGTGTAATGGCAGCTTTATATACCCAGGTGTTACACCCATCACCTGTGCCCCTTCCTACAATTATATTTGTTGATAATTATTTCTATCCTTAAACGTCTGATTTATCAACTAACACATAAACCAATCCTTTTAAAAAAGATTGGTTTATATCTACCGCTTCTTTTTATAAGTGGTGATTAGTTGTTAATTAAAATTATATAACTCAAATTAGATTTGTCGTATCTGATTTAAGGGTTTGTATTTTATTAAGGTTTTATACATTAGTTAAAAGTATAAAATTAAGTTATTTTGCCTCTTGTTTGACATGTCAAAACAGTTACAGCCAAAGATTATATTATTTTTACATTATTAAATTATTATTTCATTTCAATCATTTATGAATAATGTAAAATAAAGTGATGAGAACCTGTCATCCGGTTTTTAATTCCTACAAAATTACTAAAGAATGTTATTATAAGAATGTTATAATATGTTCAGCAAAATGACAAATACTATAATATATTATTGCAATATTATACTTGTTTGTATTTTAAGAGTATTATTCTATAAATCTAATATGTCAAATATATAAACAATATATGCCGGGTCTTCAAGCATTTACATGTTACGGGAATTGTTGCAATCTCAGCCAATAACTTGATTGACCATTTTAATATTGAGATTTAAAGTTATTTTCCTAAGTAAACTATGTTCCGGTTATGTCATTTGCGATTAAACGAATTAGCAATATGACAAACAAGTGACGGTTGTTTTAATATTATTTCGTATATGACCATCCTGATTTCATTTAAAAAGTCTTCCTGCTTTGCCCCTACTCAGTGATCGTCGCATAGGTTATGTAATCATAGCTTGTTGTAATGGATTAACGTATAATTTTTGATATTGGCATTATTACGCGATTGTGTTTTTTATCAGTTTAACAATTTTGATATATTCAAAACACATACTCTGTGTTTGTTGAACACCATTATTTTGTTTATTTCTCTCATTGTAATTACTTGGATACTTTGTATTTATTGTTATAACGGTGTATGTGTGTGCCATAGTTTCAAGTTGTGTGAATTTTCAATTATGTTTGATATAATTTATGAACCAAAGGTATTTTTTGTCTTGTTTGCTGTTTTTATTTTAATTTTATCATTCGCCTGTTTTTGAACATTACACTTTTAAGTTTTTTTTTACTTACCGGCAATGCATATTAATTAATTTCATTGAATTTGTCACATTCAAAATTACTAAATACTATGTTTGCATCATATTTAGAACCGAACCTAGTCACCCCTGGATGTTACCCTAAAGAGTTATTTTTAATTATGTTATTGTGTTTTATTTTAATTAAATAAAGAACAGTCTTGTATAACAAATTCTTTTATTTTCTGACTAATGGATTATGTGCATCTTATACAATAAATATTACTAAATAAGCATGGTTGTCGACTGGATATTTTTACACTAAGTCACCATGTTCAAATAACTCCAAAACCGATAACAAATAAAATCAAAATTATGAATTTATACACAAATCGACACTAATTACATTCATCTTCATATTTAAAATGCGTTTAGTTTAACCGTTAAATATAAAAATCAAACATTATGTACAACACTGTTTTTCAAGTAAACCTTAATTACAAATCGATTAAACAGTAGGTATACCTATAGATAAAAAAAATAGGTCATTATAAATATTACTTTTTATCAGTCGTACATTGGCTCCAATTTTACAACTTAAAAATCTAAATTAAATACCTTGTGTAATAAAAATTACACATATTGTAAACTTGTAAAACTGTATTGAGCTGTGTTAATACGGTTCATTCTACCTACAGTGATCGCTGTCGGGAAGCTGAACAGGAAAGGCTTTTGTTCCCGGTAAAAAAAACTGGCTTTAAAGAAAAACAACATAAATTGGATTAAAATTAATAAAAATCAGCGTACAAAGCTAGACTAGAATAAAAAATATATACGAACAAAATTTATCGGTTAAATTAAGCTTCAACCATTTTAATTACTTATACAGACTGTAAAATGTGGATAAATTTACAATAAGCCAATCCAAGCCAAAGGATCGAATTTAAAGACACTTAAGATTTTATAGTAAAACAAAAATAATATAGTTATGAATTATTTGTAGCCCATTGAATTTTTTATTCCGCAAATTTGCTGATTTGTAAGATTTAAAATCTTGCACTGATAATACAAATAAAGGTTTAACCCCTTAAACTTTATCCCTAAGGTTATAGGGATACATACTTCGCATGCAGATAAATAACACGAAATGATATAAACATGTAACAAAATAAATTTATGAATCGTGTTGGTCTAGTGGTTAAGGTATTTGACTACAAACAGCGGTTGCGGGTTCGAATCCGCACACTATACCATTTTTAACGTTTCATTATCACCACTCCATGAAATTTTAGCTTAGGAAGGAGTAAAGCCCAAAAAAAAAAATTGTGTGAACGTATACCAATTTATTTTAAAAAATAAAATGGTTAATGAGAAAAATTAAAATTTGCCTGGTTATTAAATCTAACGGTTTACCCCCCCCCCCCCGGCGACCATAAAAAGGAAATACCATAAAATCGCAAAATAACATACTCTTATAGATTTATAAACATATGTATGTACATATTATATGATGATTTAAATAAAAGCATCATTGGCATGCAAAAAATCCGGTCATCATAAATGATATTTGCTAGAGATTAAAAAACTAAAAGGATGCAGGTTAATTTTTATATTAAATATAATAATAAATACATGAGTCAGTGGTATTGAGAAAACGTCAATTAAAACATTCATTAACTCATTTTACCTATTAAAAAAAATGCACATTTATTTTTGTATATCAAGCTTTTGATACAGATTCAAAGGTTTTAACACATTCTGCTCCGCATGTAAAACGCACGATGCCGCCGTTCGCCGAACAAAATGTCACACGTGGGGCCTCCACCCGTTTAGTTTCAAAGTAATTTATTTCCAACTTATATCAGTATGAAAATGCTTGTTTTTCATATTTAATATTATAATGACATACGTTTTGTAAATAAATCTCAAATTATTTACCAAATCCATCAAAAATACTTTCGATTCACTGGTGCACTTTTCAGATAAGCAATCAAACATCAAAACCGAACTAAAATGAAAAAAAAAATCGTCGATTAGTCTATGTCTTTCATGAATTCGGATATACGCTACATGCCACACTTTTAAAAATATAGTAAGACAACGCTTTTTGTCGCAGACGGCATCTAGCGATATACAGCGACGACGAGATTTCTCATCATCGGCGCTGAGTGTGTTAAAACCTATAATTAAAATATTTATATTGGCATGCATACTAAATTTTGAAAAACAAATTTAGAATTTCAATTTATTTATAAATATCACATTTTTATTTAAGGGTGACTATACCCTACGATTATTTACATTGAAATTATTTACCATATATATATTATTTAGACAAAACCTAAACCTGATTACATTTGTAGCCTTATGCATAATCGATTTAGCAACCATTGAGGTATATACTATGTTTCATTAAAGAAGTCCAAATGTAACAATAAAGACGTTAGACATACACTTATGTACCTATGTAGAAGATGTCGGATGAACTTGTTAAATACGAGCAAGCAGAAAGTTGACATGTGCACGATTTTGATAGTATAAATACATCTGACAAAGAACCTCAACTGTACCAAATATGTTCAAGCTCAAGCGTTCCAAATATGTATATATTTGGAACGCTCAATGTCATTTCTAATGAGTGAAAAATAATACCTAAAGTGTTAGCAACAAACTAAAATGACAATAGTATGTATGCATTTTAATGTTCGTGGTCACTTTTAAGCTCAACAGCGTACTAATGCGATAATGCATAAACCCGTTAAAATTAAATGCGTATACATATAATGATCATTATAATATCGATATGCAGTTTATTAAAAAAAAACACAAAGGTTTAGTTAAATGTTTTCATATCTTTTTTAGACAAAAAGAGAATGAAAATAAACTTATTGAATATTTTTTAAAAGATATGAAATTAGAACAGAAACGAGAATTGGCGGAAAGGGAAAAGGTGTTTTTAGGTATTAAGGTAGATTGACCAAAATATGAAAAGGCCTGACAATTTTATAATATCAAGAGTTAGTTAACGTCGTCAAATTGATTAACGACATCACATTGTTTGTTCTCAATAATCAGGAAGTGTGTTAAAGTTAAATTTAGATTTTCCGAAAACTACTATTTTTGAGAATTCCCCTTTTAGCGGTAGCGCATTGATCAGCTGATAAAGTGGTCGAGCTCCTATAACTGAGGGCACGAAATTAAGAGATATTCTATAATGTCTCGTATTGTCAACATTATTTCCTCCGCGGATTGTCTTGGCGCCTCGAAACGTTCACACAACCGGCCTGATTTAACCTTTTTTAACTTTGAAAAAAATAAAATGCAGATTTTAGCATTTATGGAGTGGCAAATAGCACAGATACAAACCTCATAGAAGTATAAATATTAACTTTAGAAAAGCTTACCCTGCTTGTAAATAAATATAAACATTTTCACTAAATGGTTGAAACGTACGATGGTTTACGGATGCGACAACTGCATCTCGTTTCAGTTACTAAAGAGTGATTTCCAATTACTTCTAGTAGGTGAGCAATCTATAACCTTCGAATATTACATTTCTTTCCTATACAAAATACATAATAATGTCAGACCTTTCCCCCCAATTCATATTTCATGTTGATGAAAAAATTATATTTATTGGAGGAGTTCCTTAGAAGTATTCCATGCAACTGATTTTTAAAGCGAAAGCCTGCAAAATGTGCTTTGTGGGTTCAACGGCATATTTTCATAAATGGCACATTTGTTCGATAAGTACAATATCTTGTGTTGAATATTATTTCATACAGTATTAATTATTTATTATTAGAACTAGTATATTATTTTTCTTAAATACAAATTAAACGGCACGGGCTCAATAGATAATTGTCCCATTAGAATTACACTGCGAAAAATCAATATGCTGTCAAATCACTTTAAAAGTGCAGTTATTATAAACCATATTTTTGGTAAATGAAATGCGTGAAGTGGCATATATGAATCTTTCCAAAGATGGTTTCGTTCTTAAATATAGTAACACATTTACATGGTGTATTTAGACTCAACAATGTCCTTTTAGAGGTTGTTGATGTGGGGTTGATCTGCGTCAAATATTAATCAGCAAAAAATGTTTATTAATTTTGAGAAAAACGTTTAAAATTTAAAATTGAGAATGTGGTTAAACGCATGGAGCGAGTTTGGGCAGCGACCTCACAGTTCACAAAGTACTTTAAAAAAAAAACGTTTATTAATAATATTTGTTTTTTTTTGAGATTAGTTTAGTTGTCTATATAGATCAACCCTTTAAAAGGACATTAGTGAATTTAAATATAGCCAGTATGGTTTTTTTTTAATACTGAGTTCTAAATACCAACATTAAAATATTTAAGAGCGTGAACACTGTAGCTGAAAATACTACACAAATGGTGTTTCCAGATTACTTTCAAGTTGACTAAGTTTTGGTATGTTTGAGATATAATTTGTGGCAAAAGATTTAAAAAATAACCTCCTTCAAAGATACTGGACTACAAAGCTATTTTTGGACACCTAAAAATAGGGAAATAAAAGTTAAGAATTTAATAAAATCCTTTCATAAAAACGTGTATTTTGTATTGCATTGTTTTATGTATGATAATAATCAGCGAAAAATATTAACATCCCTCCATTTCAGATAAGGGAGGCAAATGATATTACAATTATTAAGTGTTAAATAACTAAATAACAACAAAACACAGAATCTTAGGATTCGTGCTTCAAACCAGCCAATCGCAGAGTAAGCCAAAAACTGCCTCCTTTCTCACGTTCGTGAGTAATATCTTAGAACAAAGGTCCATCGTCTGGAGTCCTTATGAAATTACTCATCGTAATATTCTAAAGACAAGTCCTTACGTCATTTTATCACTTCAAGCTTATATGGGGGTAAACAAAATCCCAAAGTACTCGTTAAGATTTGGTTTATGTTCCGGACCATTTTACAACATAACGGGAACATACACTGTTCCATCAATTAGCGTGTCGTACCAAAGTGTATAAGCATAGTCCGATTGGGAGGGCAGTCGAATTATTAAATTCCATTTCTGTGTCTATTTTGCCCGATAGGATTAAAAATCGGTCTTCTTAATATCAGCATGAATTTTTGTCTGCAATTTTCACCTGAGAGTGTAATTTTTAGTTATATTCATTTTAGTTACTAAGCCAACTTAAGTTCTTATTCTTAATTTTTATTGTTTTTTTCTGAACTCCAAAAAGAAAATGTAAATGGGGAAACCTTTTTAATAAATAAATGAATATATTAAGGCAAGAAATAAATAATTATTGGTGATGCACCCAACTAATTAGTTAGTGCTAATAAAAATCAGCATAGATATACAAAATGAACTGCCGTCATATGTTACATATTGCATAAGCTAAGTTAAATACATGTTAATTAATCCAAAAATATTTGTGAAATATTTGGATTAGACATTATTTTAATGAAAAATAAAATTAAAAACACCAAATGCCAAAGAGCGCATGCAGTTCATTAAATTATGGTTGTGCATTGTAGAAGATGCCTGGTTAAGGTTTCATTGGTCGATGGCAGTTAAAAAAAAAACCAACAAACACAAATTTAATGTGTAATTTTATTTAATTAGTTTAATAATGTGAGAAATTGTACTGGATATTAGCATTATTATTTTATATATGTGTTTGTAATGTTTGTATGTAACCCGAATAACATACTCGTTGATTATATTTTTTCTATATTTAATAAAATGACCAAAATCTTTAACAACTAGAATATCTATTACCTTTGGAATTTTTTCATCATCCGTATTTAATTATTTATTTTGTGTTACACAACCTACTATATTTTTTTAGGATGTACGAGGGTATTCCGATATGTACTTAGCCTCACCGCCTGATGGCGCCACTATCGCAAGAGAAATTTACTATCGTGTAGTACATTCTCGTAGACGGCTACTGTCAAAATTTCAGCCGAATCGGACTCGTAGTTTTGTTTTGACAAGCGAACGTGTTAGAGGATTTTAGAAAAATGGAAAAAGAGCAATTACCCCTTAATTTCGTAAACCATTTACACAATTTACTTGGGTAATATTTGAAAATATATATTACAAAGGATTACCAAATAAGAAAATTAGTATATGATATATTTTAATTCAAGGACCTATTTTAAAAATAACTACAAAAAGTAACGCAGGAGACACTTGCTGAAAGTTTTTTGTTAAATATAATATTTTTACAAGGGCTTTGGTTAAAAAAAAAACACTTTTACAGGCTAGTTCTATGGCTATCTTAAAAAATAAAACCAATGTTTTATAATAAATGTTGTATCACTATACATTTTTCAATATACTGAAAAAATAACAATAAAAACAATGCTGCTAGTCTCATTTTCTAATGAATCAATGTATAGAAAGTTCACTATACGACCAAAGTAACTAGAGTAAAAAATAAAATTCCAAGGGTGGACTCTGAAGACAGGGGGGGGGGGGAGGGGGATCATTCACTCGAAATAAGACGTCATATTAAAAGCCAGATCTGTTAGTTAATTTAAGAAATGTATTCTGTGATATAAGCCTTAATCTATGGATGAGGATATGAAACTATGTCGTCTGTGTCCTGTACTGTGTATGCGTGGACCCTCACGGATATAGTTCCTAACAAACTGGAAGCATTTGAAATGCGGGTCTACCAGACATGCAAATGACAATTAAATAAGAGTCATCTTACTTCGGCCAACATGGGAAATCCAGAAATCTATCTACAGCATCCTTCGAACTGTGAGGTTTAGCCAGACGACTGACCATTAGCCAATTGACGACTGATTATAGAGCTGCCGTCAATAAGATTATTTTAGCCAACATGATTGTCAACTTTCGCTGAGCGGATTGAGGATCTGCCGATATTTTATTTTATCCGCCAAATCTGATCTAAGCTCTCTATTCAATTCGTACACTCGGTACAAACTGCTCTAAACATCGCACATCCACTCTTCCCAACTGCACAACTTGTCACCTAAACGCCATCGATCAGAATTTTGTATCTACCCGGTAGAGGGTGTTTTGATTTGATTAATCTGAATTTTGTGCAGAGAAACAAAATTTTATAAGTCCAATTTTTGAGTATTTTTAAAAATTTATTTTATTATATATAAATACTAAAATAAGTCTGAACTTATTTACTCCTCCCCTCCTTTTGCCTGACCTCATACTGATACGAGGTCAGGCATTTTTTATCAAATGTCAAAATTATTATACATTAAATCAATCAGTTCAGATTGAAGCATATATACATGCTATATCGATGTATACAAATTATAAAAGAGTTTTTTTTTACCTTTTTATATGTGTAAAGTTGTTGCAATAACTACTAAGCCGATTTTAAAAGGACTTTCATTGATCGAAAGAAAATTAATTGCCTGGATTATATCTGTCATAGGGTGGGTGATAATGCATAACATATGATGAATGGAATGTTTTTTTTTTAATTTTGTAATTTACCTTTAAACTTTTTTTCGATAAGTTATCCGTATTTTCAATAATTTGAATAGACTGATAAAATTTATAGGACACTAGAAAATGCATTAGTAACAAAAATATGTGCATATGTTCGTTTCATCCGCCACTTCGATCAATTGTTGTGAAATGATTTGAAAAAAATAAGTTAGGGACACATTAAAAACAGCCACTTTTGAAAATCTCTAATCTTTTCACCGTTCATTACATCATGTCTCCTTTTACAATTTTTATGGCATCTTGAAAAATTTATTTTATTTTATTTTTTGTTATTAAATATAGAAGACGATTTGTTACAACTTCTAACAAAGTTCTGATACAACATTGTCTATCTTTTAACAATCTGAACACGGATTGATTTGGAGTATGAAATGACAAATCATTTGGATTTTCTAGTACCGGAGACTTCTGTGAAGTGATGTTATGTTCTTACTTTTTATGTCTCAGACATGTACTAAGGTATTTAATGCTTATAGATACATATAGACAGAACCATGATTGGTAAAACTATTGATTACCATCTTATTGAGAAAATTTTGTTAAAATATTCATAAATAAATACATATACACAAATATGTGGTTATAGCAACCAATTAGTATTTAAAAATCTTATTACCACAATAGCAGTTATCTAATAAATGTCGGCATTAAACCCGTTAAGAAATGATTCCCACCAAAAATTTTTGGTACGCAAACGTAGTAATTTATTTCTATGAAAACTTACAATCGTGAAGAAAAATCAGTTTTGGTGACCTGGGACACCCAATTAGCCACACATTTGGTGTCGTCGGGTTCACCGTGAAATTCTCTATTAGAAAATATCACTCTGTTTAAACTTTTTTTTAAAAAAAAAACTACTCTGACTTTTTTTCCACTTTTTTTTAGATGTGTAAACTTTACATTACTATGTATAACCTGTTCAAAAAAGGTACAATTGTTAAAAATAGAAATCCAAATGATGAAAAATTGTTTATGCCACCGTGTCGCTAAATAATTTCCATAGAGTATTTAGTGATGATCATAAATTTGTATCAGTATTTAGCCAGTGATTGTTTATTTGCGAATCGAATGGCATAGACAGTAAATAAATTGGATGAGCAGATAATTCACCGGCAATTTTAGAATGAATGACAGCGCGCCGACGTGTATACACGTTGGTCAACGAATGAGCGCTGTGAGATGCCGGCCGGCTCGACGTATAAAGACGTCGACCAACCTTAACAGGCTAAAATCCCACAAACTACACAAGTTTCGTTTTATGAACCCATGTCTAATAGTTGTTTCATTCATGAGGCTTTTTTGATGTAACCGGCAACATTTTGCGGATGATGTGTACATCATCATATTAAACTAACCACATCATTGACATTATGAATAGTATTCAAGCTGTCAACATAGAACGAACATTATTCTTATGGTATGTCCAATATTTTCCTTCATCTAAAATATAAATTCAGTTTCACCTTTCTTACTACTCGTTTCTTCACGTAAGTTTATTAACTATATTTACATATTTACACAAAGCTTATAATATATAAAACATTAAATTTCCCCATATCCTTTTTCAATCTCGGTTCATTTCTTTCGGAGACATGGTCACGCACAAAAGAAGCAGCTGATAATGTGAGTCACACAGAGGCAATATTAGTTTCTCCCGATCACGTGATCATCCGCTGACGTTGAATTCATTGCATTCAACGTGGGTTAGGTTTAGGATGAGCGGGA
Source organism: Neomicropteryx cornuta (assembly GCA_020383195.1). Taxonomy (NCBI): domain Eukaryota; kingdom Metazoa; phylum Arthropoda; class Insecta; order Lepidoptera; family Micropterigidae; genus Neomicropteryx; species Neomicropteryx cornuta. The sequence continues at coordinate 16,806,660 of JAHKQU010000025.1, forward strand.
AACACTTTTAGTGTGATGGCCGGCTAAGTTGAACAGATAGTCTAAGGACCTAGGTCTGACAATGAATTTGATTTCATTTTGAACTGTAGCCTTCGTTTTGGCGATATTGCTGTCTCCATATCTATGGTCAGCTGTTTCGAGATTCTTTATGGAATATATTTTACAAGGACCCAGTTTGCATCTTTTGTGCTTATCTGTATATCAATACCATTTACAGGTTTCCTATGAGTAGAACCAAGATAGACATAAACTACCTATTTGTTACAATTTTTTGTTTCAGTTTTCACAGAAATCACTAAGAGTCCCAGATTGATTAAATTTATTTAAATGCTTCTTTAGCCTTATGCCCGATTCTTTGATGAGCATACACATACGTCCGGGCCTGTTTATATATCCTCAGAATACTGCTTCATCGTGTATAATGCGTTACAGTGAGTTTACAGTACACTTCGTACACTCGGTAGCCTTTAAAGCATCCGTTTGTTCCGATCTTGTCTCTGTTCACTGCCGCATTTAATGTGAGTAGCGGCCGTCATGCTCGCAACACTGATCCGTGGGAGTGTCGGCGAGCCAGAGCGGCGGGTGCTAGGCGGGCGCTCCTCCGCTCGCGTCCTGCTGCTCGCGGAGCTGCCGCCTGCGCTGTTTGCTCCACAGTTCGTGGCAATCTTGCCACGTCGGCAACTCCGGTGCAGTCATCTAAAACATTTAACAGTTAATTAGAGGATTATTATTATTGGTCTTCGCACAGGACTTTAAGAGGACTCAACTCGGTCATTTCTCCATACAAACGCTGTAGTGTTGTGACTCTTATTTAGAAGAAAATTAACACGGGATATTGTCTTATATCCTATTATCTGGGCTTATATAGAATTAAAAAGTTAAATTTCTACTTTAAGACGTAAATAACTTTTTGACCGAACACAAGAATCGAGAAAAAAAACTAGAGAAGCACAGTTGATTTTATAAAGATGCACATTGAACCAGGTTTTTTAAAATGTGACCATGTAACATACGTGAGACCAGTATTGGAGTTTGAATTTCAAGTGTGGAGCCCATACTTTCAGAAAGACATTGACATGTTAGAAAGGGTACAAAGACGAGCTACTAAAATACCTACTGGCCTGAAGAAAAAAACCTATGAGGAGAGACTAAAAATTCTCAATCTCCAGATATTAAAAGAAAGGCGAGATAGAGGGGACCTCATTGAGATATACAAAATATGATAGCCTCACTATGATATGCAAGTGAGAGAAATATTCACCTTTGATAAAAACGGTCAACTACATGGGCACTGTATGAAGTTAGATAGGACGTCCTTTTCAAGAAACTTCATCAGTAACAGAGTCATGAAAGCATGTAATAGATTGCCAGAAAGTGTCATAGAATCAAAGACAATAAACCAGTTAAAAACGAAAAAAAATGTGGAAATAAATAAAAAGAAAAAATAATAAAACTTTGATACTAAATAAGATCATAGGCTTATCAGCTATGCTGCCTGCCTATTATAACTAATAATAATATTAATAATAAATACATTTTTATGAGCCGTTAGATCAGACAGATTGAGAGCCGACCACACACAAGACAAAGAAGAGCGCTTATGGGAAGGGGCTCTTAAATTAACTTTTGGTTAAACTACTTAACCTGCTGAATGCCCCCCATCACAGCGTATAGGATACCGCTTTTGTACATCAATAAAAGTAAGGTGATGGTTATAAAGACCAGTTATAAATTTCAAAATTTGTTGAAGCGAAAGGGGAAAGTTGGAGAGCGTAAGAGCGTAATAATGCTACATAGTCAATACTAATAATACGTAACAAACCTCTTCTGGAATGACGTTCTTGAGCCAACCACTTTTGAGAGCTTCCTCGGCAGTAATCCTCTTGTCGGGATCCAGCTCTAGCATGCGGTCCAAGAGGTCAAGGGCTGGCGAAGGCATAAACGTGAACTCCTCACGCAGCCTGCGCCGGTGGAATTTCTTTGGTTTGAGCGCGTGCCACAGAGGCAGCTTTATCACGCCAGGCCACACGGCTGGAGTTGGAGTGCCGCATAACCTGACAACAAACAACTTTCAGGGTCAATACAGATTTGCAAAACTAAAAAACAACTTTTCTTACAAATTTAGCTTTTCCATATAAAACAGATAAAGAAATCTAAAACAATTTAAATATATCTAAATATTGATTGAAATTAATCTCAACTAGCTATAAACACACTAGCAAATAGCTACATATTATTAGCTTAAATATTATTACAGCATCAATCAGATGACGAAAGTGGCACTTTAAGCAAATAAAACTAACTGCCTCCCTTGGTACAGATTAGTCTAGTTAGGGAAGCAGGATATAACAGAATGGTGTAACTGTCACTTGTCGCTTTAATTGTGATTTTTGTTTATTATACTGTACAATTTATACAATTTAATTTATTTCCATAATGTATACAGGAATGACATTAAAATAAAATAAACATAAAATGATTTACAAATTCTATGCAATATAAACAAACATTAAAAGCAGAAAAAAAACTACAGTAAAACATATAAAATCCTAAAAATGCAGGAAAAAATATAAACATAAACCCAGAGAAAAATGTATAATACCTAAGTATCAAGAGGAATATTAAAAAGTAGTAAATATAAATACGCATAAAAACAAAATAAGTCAAAGAATTAAAAAAACAGATTAAAAAATAAAATAACTTGAAACAGAAGTAAAAATGCTGTATCATAAATAAATATGTTCTGCAGTTGCCTTAGCTCATATTGGCAAATATGTATTGATGAGTGACTTATTAACCTGGATATCATTTCAAGCTGCATCATTTCAGCATTGGCCTGGAAGAGTGGGTGCTTCAGGAATAGCTCTCCGAGAATGCAGCCACAGCTCCAGACATCAATAGCCGGTCCGTAGCGCTCCTCGCCCAAAAGCAGTTCAGGCGGTCGATACCAGAGTGTTATCACCTTGTTGGTGTATGGCCTCTGACGGTCCTCTGCGCTGTACAGACGTGCTAATCCAAAGTCGGCCAACTTCACTTCGCCTCTGAAATTTTTTCATTTTTATATTAACAGAATCTTATCGAGATTGACAAACATTATTTAGCCACTAAGTGCAAAGCTCCCGTAAATGTTTAACATAAAACAAAAATGGTTAATTGTGCAGTCCTAAAATAAGAATAAATGAATGAAGCACAGGAATTAGTGGCCATTTTGCATGAAGGAAGGCTAATAAGAAAAGAATAATGCAACTACTTAAAAATAATATCATTGAAACTATTCCGGATCCTTACTCACTTGCGGACCTCATTGTCATACTTAAAATATACTTCACTTTTTGATAAAAGGCCCGATTTTTCTCCACCTTGATCAATCTTCTGCAGCCCTCTGTTACTGATCCGATGCTTAAACTAAAGATGGGAGTTTAAACATTAACCGTTTAAGTAACTGCGTTAATTGGTGTAAGCTGTTTAATTGTAAACGCAGTTAAATTAAATGTTGGTTCGAACGCCATGCAGGTGTTCGGGACCGTTTCGTTTCGTCTAACAGTGAGGAACCTTGATGTCAGCCGCAGCGCGGTTCGCATGTACCTACTCGTTTCACCTCAGTCTTATTTCATTTCATTAAACGAGGTTTATTTTTTAGACGGTTTAATCTTGCGGCCGGCCAGTCAGGCGTCGATCCGATTAACTGATTGTGAGTAAGTTTTTTGTTAAATCGTACGGTTTAGCAGTTTAACGGAAAGAGCATGGGCTGCCGACTGTCAAATGTCGTTTAATTAAACGTCTTGTTCGTTAGATTTTAGTTTGTGTGTGTGTTTTTAGCTTTACGATAATATGAACCCTTTAATAGACCGTTGTGTGCTATAGTGACAGTTCTTTTTTTCAGACTGAAAAGTATTTGAATGTTTGATGACCTAAATAGTCATTAATAAGTTTTGTTGTATTATTTTGAACAATATTTCTTTAAAACTGTATTTTTATTTTTAACATGTCGTCGGGTGGCAATCGGAACAGGGTGTTTACAAGCGACCTATGGAATTACTTTAACAGGGTAAATGGTCCTGATAAAACTGCCGTTTGCAATGCTTACAAACGTAATGTATCATACAAATCGACTATATGAAATCTAAAAAAACATCTAACATCCTGTGATCGTACAAAACTTCTACTGAAATTTAATTTCATTTAATTAAAAAAAAAAAAGAATATTGACTATGTTAAATTTAACTGTTTAAATAACAGGTTAATTGCAATTAGCGTTAGCCTCAACGTCCGTTTTTTCGAGGACGTCCGTTTTAGTCCAAACCCATCTAGCCAACGGTATGCAGACTGTAGAAGCCTCAGCACGTTGGTCATCTCTGTGGTTCGGATGTATAGGTTTAGGTACTAGGTTTGTCTAGTTGAGCATTTAATCCAACTTCAAGTACGCATAATTACTACATTAAAGAATTTGAAAAAAATATATTTACCTGTTATTCATAAGTATGTTACTACATTTGATATCCCTGTGTAGGAAATTCTTTTTGTGGCAATAGTTAAGGCCATCAAGCAATTGTCGCATTATACTCGCGTTGTGGTGCTCATTGAAGTCCACCAATTTGGACTCCAAGAGGCCCATAAGGTCGTGGTCCATGTACTCAAACACCAGGTAAAATGATCCTTTGTCCTGATAAGGAATAACACATACGTATATTAATATTATTCATTCGTTTAAATACTATTTTAATGATTTTTATCTACGATAGCTAAATAATGGGTTATGACTTTAAATTAGTAACAAAGAAAGCAATTTTATCACAGGTTAATTGCTTAAGTGTGGACTTAATGCACTACTCCACAAAATGTTGCTCTATCAACTGTGATTCACCATGAATAGGTAAAATATTTTTGTATTTAATAAACAATTAAACTCCGTTAATGTTTCTTTTTTTTTAGGTTTAATGTTCCTTCTCTTTATATTTCAAGGGAATGTGGACGGTCCTAGTTATAACCATGTTATGTATTATCTTATATATTGTAACAGAGGATCAGGATTATTTTTCGAATATTCGAAAATAGGACAAATCTGGTCGATTTTATTTATTCGAATGCACCGGCATATTTGAAAGTATTGTGGATTTATATATATATTTGAACACGAATACATATGAGGGTCGATGGATTAAATATATCGTTTCATTTAAGTAACACCTTTATAATTCTACAACAGCACTCTCATCGGGTACCATTGAAGCCCCTAAGAGAATCAGAGTAAGAAATGTTACGTCGGAAGGAGAGCGCAAACGTTTCAGTACTTATACATCTTATGGATCTTCTGGATCATACTATTCACAAGTTAAGGTTTGGGTAAAAATGAGTTTAGCAGTTTTGAAGAGTTTATAAAGCACATTCTATTGAGTATATGTGAGGTCTATTTAAAATATATAGAATTCTTTAGTTTGTACGTTTTATATGTTGTCCTTTTGAACATTTTTTTACATTCCGGAAGTTTGTCTGTTTAAGAAACCATCTTTAGCTACTCTGTCGCACTTTGTGTTATTTCTTCAACATCTTGAAAATTTTGACCCTTGACGGTAATTTAAATTTCAAGAAATTAAATATCCTCAAATTAAAATTGCATGGAGCTTGGTCCTACTGTTGCACATATGAGCTGTCAAAATTGTTTGAACTGACCTGATAGAGTTGTCAAACTCCCTACACGGTTTCATGATAGCCAAGCGTCAATCAGCTTGGATGGCTGCACAAATATTTCTAATCATTATATTATCGACTCGGAGGAAGCCGTTCCCATTTACAACTTTCAAAGGATGAAATTAGAGTAGATTACCTTCCGGAAATCGAGAGCATCCTGCTTGTCGGTGACAATTTCCCTCAGGTTGACGATGTTCCGGTGATCGAGCTGTCTCAGAATCTTGATTTCCCTTACAGCAGTAATAGGAAATCCTTCTTTTTCGTGTTCGAGGCGTACCTACGTAAAATAAATATGTTTTAAATATGCATGGTGTTTTAATAAATGGTTAGTAATATAATTAGCATAATATTATATAGTCGGCTCAATAAAAAAATTGTTTATATATTTTTAATAATTATTCTCCTTAAGGTATCAAGATATAGTCCATATGCAGTGCAGGGTTTAAAAGAAAATAATATTTTTCTGTGAAAACTTTTGAATATTTTGATTTTAAATATACAATAGAGCGTAGTTAATTCGGATTGTGTCCGGATTATCAAAAAGAACCAAAAAAGGTTGTTTGAGTTCATATTAAAAAGAAAACTTGCTAAAACCGTTATTAACTTACTTTAGTCGTTAAATTATATGAACTTATAATGAAAGAATATAAATATCTATATATTGTCAGAGCCCTTTAAAAAATCTGTTATTGATTTTTGAACTGTGTGTGTAACAGCGTGTAGTCAATTGACGGGAACAACAGTGAAAACTTCAACTTTAATTGAATCCGGATTATCGAAGATCCGGATTTTTGACATCCGATTTATCGACGCTCTACTGTATATTAATCAAAGTAAATTCATTGTATAAAAAATTTCACAATGATACCAGAAATTTGGTGAAGAGACATGCTTTGCTCTGTCCTATCAGATTTTAGGGAATTTAAAGGTGGGGCAAAAAGTTTATTCCCTTTTAACGGTAGAGTTGAGAATTTACACCCAATATGATTGACTGAAGTCAATAAATAGAATGAAGCCAATATTTTGCGAGACATTTTATTTGTTAAGAAAAGTTCAAAATCAAATTACTAAAATAGCCATGTGCCTTAGACATCTGCCAAATCTCTCACTCTTTCTAATTTCAATATAAACAATTTTTGAATGCGTAGATATATTAACGATTACCTTAATAATATAATATAGCAAAGAACATTTAAAAAATAACACCAAAAATTTGAGTGATTCAATATTATATACCTAGCAGCATTTTTATACTGCCCAGCAAATACAAAATAATAGAACTTACCTTCTTGAGAGCGACAAGACGTTCATTAAGTCGGTCTCGCGCCTTGTACACCTGTCCGTAGGTGCCCTCACCTATTTGGGCAATCACCTCAAAGACGTCCACACATCGGGAGCCCCAGTCGCGTAGAAATCCACCTTAAAATTATATACTTTATATATTTCCAGTTTCGTCGGAGAGAAACAATAGAAAAGTTCTTTTTAAACACAAACACGATTGCTATAGTTCGTTAAGATGATTTGGTATAAATTTGTGAACATGTGAAATAATTAATAGAATAAATGTAAGAAGACCTAAATTAAATATCACTTGTATTGTGTTGGATGGAAAGAAAGATGGAAAGTCACAATGAAACAAACTATGTAAAACGTATGAGAAAATGAATGTTTTGTGAATTTTCCCGATGTTTTATTAGTTAGTTATTCTGCTATTAGGGGAGGAGACAAATCCAAAAAATCAAAGATCATAAAAATCGGTCCAGCCGTACTTGAGTTATAAATTGTGTAACTAACCTAACATTCTTTTATATATATAGATATTAAAATGTATCATGTGAGGTGCAACGAAGAAAAAGAAGAAAAAATAATTTTACGTGTGGACTCGGTAAAAGTTGAATATCTTTGTATTTGTTTTTTATCTTTTCACCACTAATAGGGAAATCCTTTAATCATAAATGGATAAAAAAAGACTTGTGCAAAAGGAGCCTTCCCCAACCCAACCCAACCCTGATCTTAAAGCAATGAGATCAATCTGCCACAAAAATCATCACGCTTATCATAAGATCCTTCGAATTAAGAAGTCGCAAACCGGTAATTTCTTCATACAAAAGTTGTAATGTTGTGACTCTCTTTTATTGTAGATATGGAAGAAAAATTATAGTGAATACTGTTGAAGGTAAACCTCTACTCTGTCTAAGTAGCCTCAAAAAGTCTGTATTTATCCATACATTTTATGAAAATGTAAATTTCTTATTGACTGCAAGGATCGAGAAAATAAAACCAGTTACATAGTTGATTACATAAAGATGTAAATTCTACTAATTTAAAAAAAAACCACAATAACATCTTATTTTCCAAAATTTTCGTATCCTGTCATATCCCAAGAAGTAGATTTATTATTTTGTGATGCACTATTTTTGTTTTAAAATATCTCAAAATCTTAGCTAAACCAAACAAGCTGTAAGATGAAATAGCATCATTTATGATCACACCCAACACTAGATAATAGCTCTTCAGAAAAGGCCACTTAAGCAACAGACGCAAAATTGATGCACATATTCAAATTTGCTGGAATAAAAACAACCAAGAAAATATCACGGAAATGGGAGAAATTTTACTTTTTGCCGTTGAAATATATTTGTAAAAAATACCTGTAGAACGTGAGCCTCTCCGCCGCAATATTCTGGGTCGCTTGAGCTTGACAATTGGTGGCTGTACTGCGTTGTTGGTGGCAGTATTGGTGGGAGGTGAACTTAAGCCAACGGCGACTTGGACTGGGGTTGGTACCGCAACCTCAGGAGGAGATGCCACTCCATCAGCCGCATCTTCATCTCCTGAATAATTGAAACATATATTTAATAGATTTCTAGTAATAGTAGATTACTAAAACCGCCAAAGTTTTATGTAGGTGTGTGTGTTCATATATTTGTACAATGTACTTCGTTTAAATATTCTAAAACTTCACTGATATACTACTAGTATGTTTATCATGATTATTGTTTTCCATATCAGGTAGTTGACCAAACAGTCAGCAGAAAGTATGGGTGTATTACATAAACACTGGTCACTTTTGTAATTTGAAATCTCGATAGGCTACTTACTAGTGGTTCCTGAAGTGGGTGTTACCGCCCACTAGGTATGTAGGGTAATTGTCATAGAGGCGATTGGGGGGGGTGAGGCGTTGTGGCGGTCTAGAGTTACTTTAAGTTAATAAATGTCATGATTTTCAATGAAAAAAAAACAATTAAATACTGCATTACATTCATCTTAATCCATCCGCACAGCAGACGAGCCTTAACAAGTATTTATATCGGACAACTATTATGCAATTCACGCAATCCAGCATGTATTGACAAGAATATAGGTGCTTGCACCCCAAAAAGTTTGGCAACCCCTAGGCCAAAACAGAGCCGAATTAGTGATTGTTGGCATAATTTCAAATCGGACGGAAAGGACGGTCTATAGAAACTTACCACTCAATTCTTCTGAACCAGGTATAACAGGCGGCATGGGCAGTGTCATGATTCCGGAACGCTTAGGTATAGGTGTGGACGTATGCGTGTTGGCTGTGAACGGCGGACTCTCAATGGGCCTGAGGTCCTCCGCAGTGATATTCGGCGGCATGGGCAGTTTAGTTAGCGAGCGGTGCCTTGTATGCTGCTGACGCTGAAGACTAGTCTGGTAAGCACCATCCACTACGCTTCCGCCGACGCGGACGATAGGAGGTAATGGTGTAACACTATTTAACTGAAAATAAAAATATAAACTTGAGTACTATTAAAATATTGTATTTCGCTTAAGTCAAGAGGGTACTAGAATTTGCATCTCCGATATGGCCTATTAAATATGTTTTTTTTTTCTAATCGTGTTAAGAGAATTCAGTGACCTTTTCGAAACAATTTAATTTTAAGGGTCATGTGCATTTTGAAAATTATGAAGAAGTTTAAAGCATTATAATTGAATGTCTTTACTAACAGGAGTACTGTTTCTATGACGTCTTACAGAATAATCTAGATGCATCAAATATTTTATCTAAAATTTCCTTCCGTGTGCCATCTTGTCATACTCATTACACTCAAATTTTTCATGTTTCTGAATGTAACACAAATTATACTCAAAATGCTCTGCTTCATTGAATTCTAAAAGTGTACGATTGTGATATTGGTGAAATTGACATTTTTCACCAGTCATGAAAGTTTTGTGAAGTCTGTTAGTGAGACAATTAGCAACCTTGTTTTAAACACATCACACACACCCTCAACCTCTCAGTACACTCACACACACTTTATTAGACATACTCATACATGTACTTCCTTAAAACTGTTTTTTTTTGTATAATAGGTTTTCTTACACTTTTAACTTATAACTTCGTTCATATATACATTATTATTATGAAGTTACTTTTAATCAGCCTTAGTAATGGTAATTTATTGTGTTTGCATATTTATTGTAACGCTGTTAGTAATTCAAATAAATAAATAAATTTTAAAATATTAGTCCAAGTCTACAAAATGAAGTATTTCTTTATCTGATAGTAGGCGGCAACAAAGTTGGGTGTGTGGGTGGAGACACTATACATTCTTAGATTATTATAATAATACCCACTTTATAAACTACTATTTTTCCAAAATTGTCAACTTTTCCAAAATTGAATTTATTTTATCTAACTATATATTTTGATGTCCTCTATCTATGTGAAAAGTGACTATGTCTGAGAACAAACCATCATGGCGGTTCTTAATGCTACCTTAATGCTAAGTGCATTTCAAGTTCAATAATAAAATGCGAAAACTTTATATTTTACATCTATATGAAAAATAGTACTTCTTGTATTATTCTATTACTTACATTACTGCTGGAGTCACTCTCGGGCGCCGACAAAGCTCCATTGGTCGTAAAATTTTCCCGTATCTTTTCATTGGGTTCCATATGGAAGGACTCGAAGTCGGGCGGAGGACGAAGTGGCATGTCTGCCTTTTCAACCGCATGTCTATCTGCAGCCGGATGGCTCTTTGGTGATGTTGCCTCGTATACGATTCCCGGTGTGTTTGGCAGAACAATTTGATTATCTGATATCTGAGAATAAAAAAAAAATACAGAATACCAGTAAACTATGTAAAAGTGGAACTTGAACTTGAGGAAGAGGATAAGAGAATTGATTTATTAGATTTTTGATAAAATAGTTATGCTTTTGAAGAAATTGGAGTAGGTGGTAAAGTTGAAAATTGGATTTCTGACTATTTGACGAACCGGAAAATGAAAGTAAAAATAAATAATAGCTTCAGCCACGAGAAAATCATTGAGTCTGGTACACCCCAGACACCCCAGGGATCGATAATTGCTCCAATAGCGTACATCACCCTACTGCAACTATCTCCCGAGAGATGCAATCGTCCATTCGGAATGTCTGTGATATGCCGACAACACCGCATTAATTGTATCCGACGTTAACTTCGAAACGGCCCTAAGTAATTTTCAAGAAGATTTCATATGTGCAGTGTTGGTCGCATGAAAACGGCCTAATTATAAATAATTCCAAACTAAACTACACTGCATCTCTCTCCTACTAGAGCCAAAATACCGGACTCAATAAATTGGCCATATGGTAGAATGTTTACACCGGTATGACGAGGGCTGGGGGGACCTCTCCTTCCGTGCCGCGTACCCCTTTCTCTCCCGCAGCCGTGAGCCTACCCTCTGTCTATGTCTCTCTCTGCTTGTACGTGCGACTGCGACAAGATTGAATCGGTTTCGAGGGCCAACTATCTGGGTCTTAATTTAAAGACCCCACAGACGGCTTAAGTCTAAACGTGCCGTAGTCACTTAAATGTGTACAAACACTTACTATTGATACTAAATTCAGTTGGAGGACTCATATAAACATAATTTGCGATAAATTAAGATTATTATTATTGCAATACTTTCACCATTTAAAAAAACACTTCAAATTTGATACTCTTATCACTATCTACAAATCTTTAGTTGACTCAATAGTCCGATATGGCATACTTGCATATGGGCGGTCATATAAGAGTTATTTAGATAACATAAAACTTTTCAATGTAGAATGTAGAAATTTTTTGGTAGAGAAATACATTAAAACAAAGTACAAAAATAATGCCTCTTTAAACATTGTGGAGTGCTAAATGTTTTTCAGATGTTCAATTACCATTTTTTAATTTTATATTTAAAAGATGATCGAAATAAATCTTTCTTTACCCATAAATATAAAACGTGTCTAATTGATAAATTATTTAAAAATGTCTACAGAGAACGATAAAATAAAATCATTTTGTCACGATTGCTGACCTTAATGCTGATCATTACAATAATTTGCAAGTGACAAATTTAGAAATGTAAAATATTCATTTAAATTCAGATATCCTTACCTGCGGCATCGGTATATCAACGACGTCCATAGCCTGACCCGAGTGCACGTCACCATTCTCCCTCGACTGAGCCGGCTCTGAGGCTGAATGGGAATCGGAGCTGATGTTGGCTTTTTCAGGAGACTCCTTTAGCAGCTGCTGTTGGGTCTCTTCTCGATTCAGTAATATCTCTTCTAGTTTCTGAAAAAATTCAAAGGTGCTTACAAGGGCATAGCTTGTAAAAAACTATACTATAATATCATATTTATTTAATATTCTAATACAACTGAATTGTGTATTAGGGAGAATGGAAGTATGACTAGTAAACCAAAATAAAGTGAATTGAGTATATGACGCATATGTAGTGTATGTCTGTATGACAGACAGTGTAGCATTGAAGGATTAGAGTCTCACCGCATACCAGGTAATTATTTTTTTTTTGTTTATCGTATAGCCAGTCTCAGCCACGTGCGAAAATTTTTGCAAACATGCATATTTGTGCCCTTTGATGGCAAATAACGAAATAACAAAAAGTGTCATCTGTCAGTTGCCGAGTTTACTTTTGATGTAATGAATAGCTTAATAAAACAATGTTATAATACAATAATACAACTTAATAATAGAAATATTGCCGTAGCATTGCATCAACAAAGACATCTGCGGTGGCGGTGCGGGCAGACGAGAGCGGACAGGTCGCTGCTCGCTCCACCGGCAGGGGGGTAGAGAGTCACGGGGAGGGATAAATTCCCCGCGTCCGTCTAAGCGCTTCTCTTCACCTCCCCCCACTCGCCCCACACGGTCGACATTTAAACATCCTCAAACATTTTATTATATTTGAAATTCGTTTTTCTCTTAATTGGGAAACATTTTTCTAATTAATGTTTGATTGTCGGTATAGATCAACCTCCTAAAAGTAGTGCCCTTAATTTAAAAACACCTGTATAGAGGAGACTAGAGAATTTGACAAACATTATTAAATTGTTTCTCTTTCTTTATTTCTTCTTCTTTCTTCAAGGTCATTTTTTTATTTTATGCATATTGGTTGAATAGCATATTTTTAATATTCATAATCCCACAGCTTATAACATATTTATAGCTATTAAATAAATTAAATCAAGCATAAAGACAATCACTATTGTACCAGGAATTAAACAAATATAATAAAAAAAGCTGAAAATAAAACTAAAACTTCGTGGTCTCTAATAAATCATGAAACTGGAAGGCATATCAAAAACATAAAAAAAAATATAACTCTTTACCGAAATGGTAAAGATATTATAAATCCAGTAGTAATTTGTAAAGAGTTTAACGACTTTTTTGTAAGAAAACCGTTGCAGCTGGTCTCGGCCATTCGAGCATCTAAAACCTCTGCACAAGAAAAAATGAAGGGTATGAAAAAAAACGAAAAATCTATATACATGCGTACAATATCGGAACTTGAGTTAAGAAAGCATATTGATGACTTAAAAAATAAAAGATCAACCGGAGTCGATAATTTCCCATCTTTCATTTTAAAAAAACATAAAGATGATCTAATTCATCCATTGATTTACCTTTTTAACCTCAGCTTTAATAATGGAATATTTCCAAATTGTTATAAAATCTCTAAAATTATTCCTATCTACAAAAAAGGCAACGAAAAAGATATTGAGAATTATCGTCCAATCTCCCTTCTGAGTGTATTCTCAAAATTATTGGAAAAACTAATAGAGAAAAGACTGACTCATTTCTTCGTTAAGTTTAATATTTTAACAAATAATCAATTTGGGTTCAGGAAAAATAGGTCTACTCAACAAGCGATTTTAAAATGTTGCAATACAATTCATAATGCTCTTAATGATAAAAAGTGTGCAGCTGCAGTATTTTGCGATTTGAGCAGGGCGTTTGACTGCGTTGATATTGACATATTGCTAAGCAAACTAAACCATTATGGTATAAGAGGAGTGGCTCTTGACTTACTTAGATCATATCTTAAGGACCGAAAGCAGTGTGTGGAAATGAAATACATCGCAGACAACCAAATCGAAACAGTGATTCAATCTGACACTAGTTCGATTAACATCGGTGTACCACAGGGATCGATATTGGGGCCTCTTCTATTTATAATATATACAAATGACCTCAGTTCAAACATAGCAAGTGCCGAAATTATTCAGTTTGCTGACGACACTAGTGGGGTAATTGTAACCAATAAAATGGACGACCTGGACACAAAAATAGGCAAAACACTCAATGAGCTTGAAGATTGGTTCAAGGCTAATAAGATGTCACTAAACATGTCAAAGACAGTTATAGTCGACTTCAGCAATGTCCCGAGTTCAACGCTTAAGACACAGCATGCTGTTGAGGTTAAAAATAGCGTTAAATTCCTAGGAACATATTTGGATAAAAAACTTAACTGGCGAGAGCATATTCAATATGTCAAATCTAAACTTTCCTCAGCGTGTTATGCCCTTTCGCGCATAAGAAAATATATGGACAAATCTGCAATGTTGTCAGCCTATTACGGTCTCGTTGAATCACACCTTAGATATGGTATAATCGCTTGGGGCACAGCTCCGTATGTGAGTGATATCTTTCGACTCCAGAAACGATCTATCCGAGCTATTGTAGGGGTGAACCAACGTGTATCATGTAGACCATTGTTTAAACAACTTGGAATCCTGACAATCTATGGCTTGTATATCCAGGAGTGTTTGTGTGAGTTCTACGTTAACAAGGACAAAGCAGTGACACATAGCCAGATCCATGATCATGACACTCGCCACAAGAGCAATTATGTACAAACCGTCATCCCCAAGTCAGCTAGGTTCAAAAAAACCAACAATTATCTAGCCGCTGATTTCTTTAACAAATTGCCAGAGAAAATAAAACTTATTTCTAAATTGAGCCTTTTTAAAAAAGAGGTTAAGAAACTACTTCTAGAAAAAATTATATACAGTTTTGAAGAGTTTTAATTAATCTCTTTTCAGTTTCTCTTTTTATTTTTAACTATATTTATGTAAATTTTGTTTTTGTTTATTTTTTTTTGTATTTCCTTTGTATACCTTATTAGAACTCTTTTTTTACTTCTCTGGGTTGTTAAATTAAATTTGTTTTATTTTGTATTTTGAAAATCTTTTTATGCAATTTTTATTTTATTGCATTCATTGTCTATTTTTTTTTTCTATCTACATTGTTGTACGTTATAAGATTTTATGTCATTCCTATGTACATTTTTGTATATGTTGGAAATAAATCTATCTTATCTTATCTTATCTTATCATGGATCTCATGGCTATTTATGAGAATATTTAATGTTTTCTAAAATTATGACAATGTATAAAGTATTTGCCTAAATCAGGATATATTTTTTTTTATAAAAACACCTTTTTTTACCTTAGCCCTCTTATGTTTATCCTTGACAAGTTCTGCAAATAAGCTAGTATCACTAATCTTCTCCTTCAGATCTATCCTCCTCTGGAGCACAGGCGGGGGACTCAGCGAGAGACGGGCACTCCGTGGCATCCTGCAATCATCAACCATAAACAATTTGTTGATTATTATGAATTTGTATGATAAGAAAATAACTGTCATGTTAAGAAAAGAATAAGAATCTAATGGTCCTTATAACTAAGTATATGTTAAATTTTATGTTGAAAGAAAACCGTTAATAATTCTGTACGGTACAGTACCAATTCCATATACGTATGATTTCACTTTGTGAAATCTATTGGCTGATTTTTGCATAACAAGCCAAGAAAAAACTGTTTGGCACACGTATGGAAAGAAATAAGAGTTACGGAGTATCAGCGATGAGAGTCAGTCGATTGTTCAAACCAATCTAGGGAATCCTCAAGATGTATAAACATTGATTTATTTATTTCTAATTCAAATACAGATACATTTAGCATTTCATGCCCGCCAAACTATTTTTTGACTGATGATAAAAACGCGCCTACCTACAAATTACGCTCATAAAACAGTCGAATATGTTATTTGTCAGATCGCTGCCGCAAACACAAACTACGCTTAAAACGCAACACTTATGCACGCACGAAATATGCCATGAATATAACAGTAATCTATCAATCTTGTAATTGTACTTTAAATTCGTTCAAAGACAAGGTAAGTAAAATATACTTGTCTCATACAGAATTAGAAGATAATAGTCCTAAATATTTATGTTTATCATAACAACTACAACAAAACCCATAATTTTATCAGTGTAAATATGCAAAAACTAAACTATTCTATTTATGTTTCTTATTTATTTTCTTTTTTATGTAATCAATTCCAGGTGAACCAACCTTTCAATTCAATTGATAAACAGTGGATTCATGTAATTGACCAAATAAATAGCTATGTATTTACTGATTTATAAATTAAGTTACGCTGTATGTTTCCCTAAAATATATTAAATTAAATTTAAAAAAAAAACTCACGTCATAAGGATAAATATGATTGAAAGTGTTAGCAGGAAATTCAATGTGACCATACAGATAACCTGCTGGTTATTTTTATTTGCAATGCATATAATAAATCTTTAAAATCCATGTGCGAAATTGTGCTAGAGATGCTGTATGGATCATTATGAAAATAAAGAAAATGTACTAAGTATTTTTAGTGTGATTATTAATATCAGAGAAAGCCTGAATTAATATAGGAAGTTTATATAATCTACAAAATGAACATCATATGCTTATGACCTGTATATGGGCGAGGGGCTCCGATGCCTCATAGAGCGGTGCCTGGTTGAAGTGCCAGATCGATGTCTCTCTTGCCTTCGGGGCGATCGCGACCTGTCATGCTTACGTTCGTGCATACGACGCTCGCCTCGAGATCGCCGATCACGTTCTTTCTCTATGGACACGGAAACGTGCTCACGGCTGTCTCTGGAATAATAACGTTCATATTTAAACAAGGCAGTGTGTTAAGTCATGATGATCCAGGTTGACTGCCACTTATCCCAGTCATGTCAGTATGTTATTCTCTATTTCAAAGATTTTATTTATTACATTCAAAACATTCATATATACCCATATTTTCTTCAACCACAACAGGGTTAACAATTTTATCGTTGGTAACACCAACGGTAAAATTGATAAATGTGAGCCTTTAATTATTATTAATAATGGTAATGGTCTAATGGTAGTCTAATGGTTAGGGGATTTGACTATTGATTGATCCAGTGGTTGCGGATTCGAATCCGCACATAATATAATTTTTAACTCCTTAAACCTAACACAAGCAAATTTAACTTAGTTGAGCAAGGCTTAAAAGAAACGAATGACATCGGTCATAGCATAAAAAATATAGCAAGTTGCAATATTTTTCAAAAGATGTTATAAGGCAATACAGTTTTATTAAGCAGGATTGATACTACTGCCGATGGGTTGGAAGGTCAATAAAAATTTGCCCGACAATAATTTCTAAATATTGTCAAATGATAGGATCTTGACTTTATGTTCGTTTTACTACATCCGGCGTCCTCACAAGCAGATAAATAAAAAAAATAATGAATAAAATGAGCTCACCTGATATTTGGGTGTCGGAGTCTTCGGACGCGATGCTTCCGATGTGTTTTTGATGAATGTGAAGAGCGGCCGACGGCTGAGGAATACATGTCGCGTGGCGGTGGCGAATCTGTTAATATATGAGTAAAGCTGTAGAGTTGTTTAAGATTTTGGACAGACTTGACCAGCACACCAAAGAGTTATGGTATGATGAATTCCTTTCGGCGTTTTATGAATTTATTTTGTGACCTGTAGTAGCATGTTAACAGACCTAATCATTACTGCTGTTTTTTCAGATATGTTGATGTTTACAAATTCAATAACCTGCAGAAATATTTTGTTTAAATGCATAACATGGATTGACTGCCAATAAACTGGTATACTTGATAAAGAAGGCGTTCCTTTACATTGAACCTATCTCCTTTTAAAAATTACAAGTCATATATAAGAGCAATTATATTCTGGAATATGGATTCCAAGTATGGAGTCCTTACTTCACCAAAGACATTGATTTGTTGGAGAGAGTTCAAAAACGAGTAACCAAAATCCCACAAATTCTAAAAAATATAACTTATGAGGAGCGTTTAGAAATCTTGAACCCAAGGAAAGGAGAGAGAGGCGAATTAATTAAGACAAAATATTGAGTGACCACTATGATTGCCATTGTGTGAAAAGTATTCAACAAGAACGAGAACCGTCTTAAATTAAACCGTACTTTATTCTCCAAAATCCAATGAAGCACTTCTTGCCGAACCAAGTTGTAGAAGCATGGAATCACCAGCTGTCAGAAGTTGTTGCATCTACTACAGCGAATAAACATTGATAAACATCTTGCCAAACGTGAACACTAACTCTGCTTATTTCCCTGCTAACATGAAATAGCCACGAAGTTCACAAAGTTTAGCACAGATACAGACACAATCAGCTATTATCTGCCTGTCTGTAACTTAATAATAATAAATAAGAGGGAGACGGGTTTAATAACCGAGAGCGACTAACATGGGCGACTTGGACCAAAATTAATATGGGTGACTGAATAAATCTCAATCAAATAATAAACAATGTCAAAGTGATCAGTTCCTACAAATTATTGGAAACTGCATATACCGACAGTATGTAGAAAGGGATAACCAATCATATCGCAACCTAATTTTGATATATTGCATTTATTTCCATCCTGACTAACACAAAATATGTAAAAGTCGAGTATAAAATTCTTAAAACATTGGCGTTTAAACTGCATTGCATGTGAAGGACGATACAAGTAACATAACCTCGAATGTACCTCCCTGTACGACAGACGAGCGTTGCTCGATCTGCGGTTCGTAAACGCCGTTTTCAATGACACTATTAATTGCCCCGATCTTTTGAAATCATTTTCGATCAATGTACCGTCGTCACATCGTACCCGACATTACAATGTCTTTAAAGTACCCTCATGCTCCTCAAATAACGCTCTACATTCGCCGATACCACGGATGCAAAGTTATTTTAATGAAACTGTTAACTGCTTCGATAAATTGACTCTGAATAAATCGCAATTTAAAGTGTTCAGCAACGATCTTTTGTGTAAAAATTAACTGTTCTAAATTCGTGTAGTAGATATGTATATATATTGATATAAAATGGTTTTGTTATTTTTGTTATTAACTTTGTTACTTTTTATTAGTAGAAACCTATTTTTAGTTTTACATAGTTTTTTATCGATCCATCAAATGTATTTTTTATTTTATATGTACTGTGTAAAATTGTTGGTTTCTCCAATAAAGATAAATAAAAATAATAAATAACAGTAAACGTAACCTAGCTTAAAACAAAACATGCTACACTTTGCTCACCCAAATGTGACACCTATTGGGAAATAATGTAAAAAGGTAAGGTTCCGCTTCTAAAATACCACTGAAAACACAGATTTCTTTTTTTATGTGCAGTTACCTGATATTTGAGTGACTAGATCTTCATCTTGCACATTTTCCAGCATCACGGTTGAGCATGAACATAATTAGGTGAAAGTAAATCATACTATCAATACGCAAAACACAAATGACTACACAGGCAACTTTATCATATAAATAAACAATACGCTGGAAGTGATTAGACCCGATGTGAATTTAAACCTGGTGACTTTTGTAATAAAAGTCCAACAGCTTAACCGCTAGTCCAAAACAATATTGATGATGGATGTGTATTTATCACAAACTTAAATTCTACGTAGGCAACTAAAAAAAAATGAGTTACAGTAGGTCACTAGTTGTAGTAATTAAAAACGGGTATTGAAATAAGGTTGGCAAACTGTAAACATTTGTTAAATCTAACTTCTATGCCGTTTGAGTCCAGGCGCGGATCCCAGGGGGGCTAAAGGGTGTAATTACACCCCCCAAGACTTTCAATAACCCTCACCAGTATACATTCCGTAATGTTCGTTCAATTTTCATAGTGTACCATATCATAGTCATACCACCAAAAATATTATTTTTAAATTACATTTATATTTTAAAAAAGACTATGCTTTTTCCACGACATTTAATTGAAAATGTAATGTTTTTAATTAATCAACCTCAATTCCAAAGAAATGGATAAATAAATAAATGTGGAAATGTGCGCTCACAGGAAATTCGTCTAAAACAATTCATCTAACTACAATTTGTATTTTCCGAGAGAGTTCTAGGCGAATTTTAATAAGTTGAATTTTATTATAAACAGATGAATTTTCCACAAATAGAAAATGGGTGTCCTTGACATTTTACCCCCACCCAAGATTCAAGGTCAAAAGATAAAATTGATGCGTCATCCACAGTACAACCGCGATTTGGCACCCAACGATTTCTATTTATTTCCAAACGTGACGAAAAAATTACATGATCAACATTTTTCGTTCAAAATGCACGTTTTGGAGATACCTCAATCGGAATGTAAAAAGTGCTGTGAAAATTGGTTTCAATGTATGCAAAAGTGCATCGATTTCTTTTTATTATTCCGGATTTATAAATAAGTATGTTTTCAGCTATTATTTTACATCGCTATTTTTTTTATTCCTAAAGGTACCTCCTTATTTATACAGGTGAACTTGTCCTCGTGCACAACAGAAGAAAACAAAATCCTATTAGCGTTTAAACGCATAGTTACTAGGCTAGCCTAGTAACTGACTAGGGCGGCCGGTGCGCAATCTTGACCTTCGCACGGCGTTTAGTTGTCGCGCGAATCATACGTTTCCTGGGATAATATTTATTTTGTATGGTAAACAATATGTCAAAATTAAGAAAACTTCTAGAATAAAACTTGTTCAATTTGGTGCGTCGAATAGCCCTATAAAAGAATGTGCATGAGAAAAAGTTCAGCTTGTATAAACAGTAAAACTTTAAATTGCCTTTCTCCATATAAATTTTTAAATTTAGGTAACAAGAAGCTTGGATAAATATTTACAGCCTGTCATGTTAGTTCACTATGTAACAAATAGGGTATCAATTAACCTATGAAGGCGCAAAGTGCTCGCAATAGATTTATTTTCTAAACACCACCCTCGCACTATAATTAAAGCTAAGTGCCATTAAATAAAACGACTTACCAGATATGAGCATAGGAGAATTGATAGGGTGGGATTCCCGCCAGTATTCCCGTGGACTGCGCAAGTCGCCATGAGAGTGACCAGTATAAATTACGTCATCGTTGTCGGAGTCCTCAGGAGCAATTTCGTACCGCGAAGAGGGTGGTTCCAAGGGCGTGTGCGGGGAAGTGGGTGTCATTCGTCGCCTAAAAGATTGTTCTCATTATCACTGTGTTAACATTTGGACAAGCTTTGAGATTTTTATGCTGTCAATTTCAGATGAATGCATTTTTTTTTTTAATTTAGAATGTTAAATCAAATTATTTTTAGTATATGTTTAGGACACCGAATGGAATTAATTGCCCATGACCTGTTAGATGCATGAAATGAACCTTGTATGCTGGCGCTGGCGCGAACAACATAAACCTAATAAATTTTAAAAGTTGTTTAAAAAAATTAAGTCATATGACCCAAACTTTTGTTCATAACAGTTTAAATTTTAGATTAGTAATAACAAATTTTTAATCCATCAACAAAACTAAGTAGGTTATTTAAATTGGACAGAACTTAAACCATTATATGTAATGTAATTTTTGTCATGTAAATATTATATCATGGTTATATTGCTAAGCATGCCATAAACTGTTAGCACTTTACTAATAATGACAAGCACTCAAGCATTTTACCCTAGCATTACCATATTATTAGTTTCATAAAATCAGTAATCCCTGGGTTTACAGGTCTGTCACAATAAATAACGTAAACCAAGTCAAAGTGTGTTGTATCAGCTACCTACAAGTACCATGAACTAAATAATAATAGACTGTATGAGAAATTTAAAAAGAGTTATTTACCTAGGTGAAACGAGGGGAGGTGTCCTGGCGGGCGAGTAACTATGGTGACTGACGTCGCTAATACCCAATCGCCGAGAGGGATGCTGATAATCGGGTTGGAGAGGTGGAGTATTCGGAGAGACAGGAGAGCATGAGCCGTTCCTAGCTATCATCTCTCGAATGGGAGAAGAGGGCTTTTCCCAGTCGCTTAATGGGACAGGGTCGTAATCGGGGAGAGGGCTCACTCTCCGCCGCTCTTCTCCTTCAGCCTCTAATGGCGAAACGCTCTCCAAGCTATCAGCAAGAGATCGCTGTTTTGACTTTTTCTTGTGCTTTTTCTTGTCTTTTTTCTTCTTCTCTTTTCGTCGCTTACGGTGTCCGAGTGCTTCGTAGTCATCGTGAGGCAACTCCTCCGGGGCGGTAGGCGGCGGAGGCGAGTACACCGGCTCACGTCGCTTGCGGGACTCTGATACTTCATCGCGTTTTCTCCTCGATACTGCCGAAGAGGGAGAATCACGGATGAGATGTGGAGAAATGTCTCCCCGAATCCTACGGGATGAGTAACTACTTGTAATAGATTTCCTATCGACGTAGTCGCGAGCCGAGCGAATGTCATTGCTACGATCCGCATAGCTCGACCTATCATCGTACTCTATCAGACCCGCCTCTGGGCTGCTGGTGCTCTCAATCTCACCGGCCTCAGGAGCCGATAGGTCCTCTGAACTAACGTCCGAATATTCCACTAAAGGCTTTACAAGAGAAGATACAATACAATTTATTTTATCAACGCTACCACTTTTTTCCCGTCTTCGTAATTTCTTGTGAGACTTCTTTGAGGGCTTGTGCTTGTCCTTGTGATGCTTCGAGTGTCTTTTCTCTTTTCCTCGCTCCATCATTACCGAGAGGGATGACCTTCAAACTAGTTCCGGCCCCTCCACCGCCGAAAGCTCCTCACATTGCAGCTCTGAAAGCAGACATTTTGAGTACTGTTCAAAAATACTTCTACTATAAATTTGACATTTGACAAAAAAAAATCAATCTATACTGAAATTTATAAAATACGGTGTAAGGTGTGACAAAGGAAAATATGCAATAAACTAACAACTAAGTACAAGTTGTGCACAATACGAAAGGAATGCTCTAAACAATAATAAAAAAACAATACTGCTGTTAGGTCACCCTTGAATGGTAATCTAAGGCAAGGAATATTCTACACAATAATGGCCAACATAGTACAAGAAATCTTATAATACAGGTTAACAATCACAAATTGATTAAAACAGACATGAAATACGTGCAGACTTACCCCAGACTTCGTCGAACGAAAATCACGGACGCAAGTTAAAATTTATATTAGGATACGTGTATATTATATCCAGAATTCAGTTCGATTTCATCGGCTTTAGCAGCCTGATACGCGCATTTTGCGCTCTAATATTGTCATTTAATTCA
The DNA here is from genome assembly GCA_020383195.1 of Neomicropteryx cornuta. Classification (NCBI taxonomy): domain Eukaryota; kingdom Metazoa; phylum Arthropoda; class Insecta; order Lepidoptera; family Micropterigidae; genus Neomicropteryx; species Neomicropteryx cornuta. The sequence goes on from JAHKQU010000025.1 coordinate 16,830,040, forward strand.
TTGTGAGATAATTTAGAAGCATTATTAGACTATCATGAGCATTGATGTTTCATAATTCATGGAATAATCTCGGATAAAATTCTACAATGGAAATACGAGGAATTCTCATCCGCCATTTGCTTTTCATAAACCTCGCTTATCTAATTCGCATAACGACCGCGAGTGACGGGCGGAGCCACTGTAAAAATAAATACATACACCTACCTACCGACATCCATACTGTCTGCTTCCGGCGCATTTCATAATAAGGCAAAAACCATAATCAAAAATTTATAAAGGCCAAATTCATATATTTATGTTTTATGGTTATCACATAATCAACGATATTTAATGTCGATGTGCTGGAAGCAAATAAACGCTTTCTTAAACGAAAAGTCTCAGTAAATTTCTTCATATAAAAAAATATTTTTTTGTAATGTAAATTTTAAATAATCAACACATTTTTGTGTATTTATTTGCATGGTAATCATTTTATTAGAACCATACATAAAGAGATTGACAAGAAGCAAGAAGCCTCCTAGTATTTAGAAATGCATAATTGAATAAGAAGTTATTTAACTTATATTTGATTATTGTTTTTTAATAGCGGCAAATCGCCTGAAAATAAAAATGTAACAATCTTTGACAATATTGAAAACTTTAGAAAAGAGTATTTTAATATTAAAGCGTAGGATAGTAAATAATTATAAAGGTACTAAAGAGGCCCTGCACTTGAAATCGTTGGATGCCCGTTTAAACTCAGCGCTGAGTTTTTAAAAAAACATTTTCCTCATCAACCTCTCGCTGGTCCTCTTTAGAGTAAAATATTTTGTAATTATTTAATTAGTTATATAGGTATTTATGAAATCCCAATTTACAGATCTATACAAATATCGCTTAACAACACGCTCTATACATATTTTCTTTTTCATATAACCTTCACACTCTTTTACAAATACATATATAAATCTAATTTAATATAAATCTAATAATTTAAACCGGTCATATCATATTTGTGAAAATAGAAAATAGTGTATAAACTCTTTATCTATTGAATTTGTAATTCTGGTAACATATCATAATTCAGGTTATTTGGTAGGTCGATGCAAACCTTTTAGAAGCTGATAGGATGAGACGTCATTTAAAACATATTTAGCTATACTTACCTTAGTACAAAGTTTTACGGTTTAGGAGATATTTACCATTTTGAATTTATTTCAAATATTTTAACAAATCTTCGATTAATTAGATTAGCCACTAGCAGTCTTTGCCTGACGGCTCTCCTGACTGCTCGGCTATACGCGAATATTTACATATTTACACTTCTCCCCGTAAGTCAAGTAGCCGTTGTTCCACTTCAACAAATGTGCCGTGATGGGACACAGCATAGAACATAGTGATACCTATTAGTGGCATTGTGGGTCTGATCTGGACGCCGCGATGGAAATACGAGTCTAATCGAGTTGTCATCTGTGTTCTCTTGCTCTCGCATTAGAATACTGTATTTTGTGTGTCGCATCGTATCCTCTCCTCTCATCCCTGGTTTATACTTCAAGTACAAAGTATGGCGGCGGGGGAATAGACCGCATCTAGGTACTTCTTTAATCTGTGGTGTGCAGCGAAATAAAGACAATAAAGCGGTCATGTCAGCATGAAGTGGAATGCAAAATTAATGGGGTATGGGATATGATAATTAATGGAGTATGATATTAATCAATAATTTAGTTATGACTCAGATTCAGAATACGACTCGTTGTTGTACCATCATTTCACTGCAACGCGAGGCACCGCTTAGTCTTTTTTTTATTAGCACCTACTTAAACTAACACTACATATTCACCTTAAATATCAACAGCGTTTGACAGGATTATAGGTATACACAATTATTATCATTAAAAAAATTAAATCGAGTATTTACAATTTTATTATATTTATGTTTACAAAAATCAACTGTTTATTCATTGTACCAGGACATAAAATATTTAAATAATGATATTATTCATAACTTCATTTGCCAGATTAAAGCTATTTAGCCATATAATTAAAAAAAAAAAAAAAATAGCATTTCCGCCCATTGTATGTGCGGGCGGGAAAAGTTGAATGAAGTTGGCTGTCAAACCGAAATACATTTTTTTTATTATTATTTTAGACTAATATTAAAATTACAGAGCATTACTAAAATATTTTTTGTTTGGAAATGTTAGTCTCATTTTATAATATTTATATATCTAGGCTCGGCGGACTCTGAAGCATATGGTCAATTTTTCCAACTTTTCAAGAGTATGAACAGTATATATTTTTACATTTAGGTTCAACGATCTTTTAAAACATAAAAGATCGTTGTTTAGGTTATTTGTTTAACATTATGCAAATGTTGTAATATTATAAAAAATAAGGCCTAACTACTACAGTTTAGATTTAATACTTTTGACAGATTTTAGATTTAATTTTGAGTTGGCAGTTGGCATAAATAACATTTTTGTTTATGTGCTTTGTGTCTGCCGTCCCTAAATATATATAATTATAAAACCATTTGTAAATGTTGACAGGCTAACGGATTCAGCATTGTAGTTAGTTTTATTATTTTTGCTGAAGTGTAAGTATTTCGGATTGTAATTTATGAGTATTTGAAAAAAGTATTTAATGAGAAGGCGGAAATTCTGCCGACTTGCTCCCTTGTTCGTAAAACATACCACCACTTGCAAGTGATAACTTTGACCAACAATTAATATTTAAATTCTGGTTAAGTACACTAGTACAAATATCTTATTTTACAGCAGACTGGTTATGACCTACAAATGTATCACTATCAGCGTAAGGAATATGTTTTACAAATGTCTCCATTTTTTCACTATCACTGTACAATTACAATAACATGAAGTGGTTGTAACGCATGACAGAATCATACTAATAGGTATTGCTTGCAAATGCTATTGTACTTACAGTAAAACTTATATTAAAGTATATTTCTATAGTATACTAATAGCAGAGGCTTAGGGAAGCCTGACATTTAAATCATCAACTTCCATGGTTTATAAAAAATAATATAATCCATGAGTATACCATTCAAATACCATTCGCAAAATAGAAGTGAAAAATGTGAGAATTACGTCAAACTAAAAAAACATATTAAAGTACTAACCTCCAACCTCACAAATGTTACTGAAAATTTTAAGACGCTTGAAGAGTTTTGATCTAGCTTCATGGTTTTGACATTGCAGAATTAGATAATAGACAATAGCTTCAAGGTTCCACATGAAGGTCGACCTCCTTGGTGAAGGAGTTAACTATCTGATTATGGTTCAAAGGACTGATTAGAGATATATAACAGGGAAGATGTAAAGATATAAAAATGTAGGGTGAAGATGAAATGAACCACTATCATATCATCATCATTATCTTATTATGGCTAATGTGATGTGATAGCATATGGAGAAGGTGGGGAGACTAATATGATAGTAAAAAATGCATGTTAATGTATAAAAATATTTTTTAATAATTAAAGAATTAAATAAACACATGAATTGCCTGGTTGTAAAAAGTTTATTGCTCTTATTAAAAACAAAACATAACATTGGTCAATAAATACAATAGTTTTTATAAAAAAAATTTACTAAAACAACAACAATTAATAGTTCAAAATTTAAAAAAGATGGTTACCTAAAATTATATGAATATAATAGAATTTGAAACAAGGAGATACGAAGTATGCAGACCCCACAAAAGGCAATTAGGGAAATTATTTAGTAAAACACAGGTTTGTAACCCATTGATACTTTTCGGTTCGGTCTAAGTCAACACAATAACTTTATATATTTATGGAAAAATACTAATAATAAGTACAAGTGAAATAAATTTATCAGAAATCTGTTAAACAATGAGAACACATCAATCAAAGACTGGCGTTTGAAATAATGCTAGTTGAATTAAAAAAAAAATGGGAATATTTACTTTGTCTTCTAGAAAAAGGGTTTAACATTATTATTTTATTCATTCGATGAAGGTAAAACCTACCACGTTTATCGAGAGCCAAAAACATACACCTCGCTTAAAACGCTTAGGTAGCATTATTTCACATCTGAATACGGAAAATGGAGATTGGTCAGTAAAGTCCGACGTTGGGACCACATAAAGAATCCTTAAAACATTTAGGTCATTCCCGTGTTATTAAAAATGTTAATCTTACATTTACTTTTTAATTAAAATATTACAAAAGAACCACTCTATAATTGCACTTGAACGTAGGGCAAAAACAAAAATGTGATTGTTATTTTTGTTTTTAACATTTACCAAGAAATATTTTCACTTTTTGAAATATTGTGGGATTTATTTACATATTACATATTTCATTTGCCAGGTTTATTATTGTGTCCTTAATACAGTATGTCAAAAACAAAAACAAAGTCACACAGATCAATCAAAATGCTTCAATCGAAATACGATCTCATTATGGAACCACATCATGCGGTTTTTTTTTAAATAATTAGAAGTAATTTAAACGTTGAAAAAAGTACATGCCAGAATATATTGTAAGTGTTATTTTAAACTATTTCCATTATTAGGAACTTTAGCACAAATGTTTACTGGAAGATATTTTTTAGTGAAAATAAGCTCATATTTGTATAAAATTTAGTGTTTTTTTTTATTTACTAAATGAGTAATGAGATAAGTATGAAGAAATATTAGAGGTTTTGATAAGGTATCACGAAACTAGTAAAATTATTTTTAATATAATGTTTGGAACTGATTTATAATTTTATGCATTCTTTATACAGCATATGAATAATCCCGTAAAGGGACTTGAAGTCAGTGTATATCAATGCACCGAGTCTCATGCTTCTCAGGTACTGCCACTCCGAAAATTGAATCTATACAATCTGTCATAATACCAGCTTTAGGATTTTGGCATTGAGTTTCGATTGAATTATGGCTATCATGAACCTCACTGAAAGGCGAATCAATTTGATTCATAAGGAAATTAATCAATTTAAAAACATGCTGGACAATATTTTAAAACAAACACACAGAGGCATATCGAATTGAACCTTTTTTTTTTAAACAATTGCTATGACCTGAGTCATATAAAATTATTTTGGGCCCTACTCAACCAGGCCAAATGTGCCTATCCTAGAGTCAAGGGAGATGGTGGTAATGAAGAGTCAAAAATGGTATGACCATGTGCGGATTTGAACCCGTGACCTTTGGGTCAATAGTCCATCTTAACCACTAGACTGCCACAATCTCAAGCACTTGCTTATTAGACAATATAAAATATTAAAAAAATCATGCAAGACACTTCTGTCTGGCAAAAATGATGAATATAGCTTTCATTTTAATTATAAATTATTTAAAAGTTTGCTATAATATCTACAGTTGAATTTTGAATTCTAAAGAAGCTATTTTTAGTTAGAAGTCCAATTTAAAAAAACATGTACAGACATAAACATAATAAGCAGACATGCCTACTCTTCCTACGGAAGTATGGACCGTGAGCACAGGTATGAAGCGCCATTGGGTCTGAAGCACAGGTACGAAGGTATGGTCACATTGCTTTCTCTATCTTAGCAATATTTACTTAAACAAGTGTCCATAGAACAACTGTTTACATTTGGCTACTCAATGAACTATATGTGCGCTCTATAGCCCCACTTTTGTAATTTATCTGAGCGGCAAGTACCTGAGACACAACGGTCAGAAAACGATCCAAACGTTAAAATACGTGCAAAGCGATCCGACTGATTTCTTCCCTGAATAAGTTAAAAAAGTCCGACATGTTTCCAGCACTGAAAATTGTACTTAGATACTTTTATGCACTTAGAACAACCAAATTTCGTTGTAATATTAATTTATATACTTTTAAAAAAGATTTAAAATTACAATAACCTATATATTACGCAACACATACTTATTTGAGTTATATAGAAGCATACCCACGTACGAAATTTCATCTTTTTATTATAATAAGGTACATAAGTTCAGTACGGAGCGCAGAGGATAAGAAACAATTTCATACTCTACTATGTTTAGTATGATTGGTCAATTTTAAATTATTTACTTTTTGTAAAATTAAAATTACCTAATTGTAAATAATGTGGCATAAAACCATGCCTATATGTTGTCATTACCAAAAATACATGTCATTACAACATACATTATAATAAATATTTTTATCATAATGATTATATACGAAGGGTAAGAGGAAAGAACATGTTTTTCATTTTTTTTTTAATTTAACTTTTTGATACTATCGCTGAAAATGTGAAAAACGTGCTCTACAATGAAGTTGTTTGGTTTAAAAATATTCTGTCGATGAAAAAACCGTGACATGTCATGTAAAAAAAAAGGAAGAATATTAACTAATAAAACTATATGATAATGTGTGAACTTTCCCCGCACCCTTCATACATAAGCAATAAAACAAACACATCAAATAACAAACTTCAATAGAAATTAGAAAATTTAAATAGATTTGATTAGATTCTATGTTTATACAATATTAATGGTAAAATGAATATACAGACCTATAAAAATGGCACAAGATTAGTTTTAATTAGTAATTATATAAAAGTATGAAAAATAGATTATGTCTGTCAATTTTAAACATTTAAATTCTTAAGTATCTCTTAAAAATCCACACTATTATTATGAAATGTAACAATAAAATTCTAGTGTTACGCACACTTATTTTAATTATTTTTTTCATTGGCAATTTGAACACCATATTTGACTATGTTTAATTAACACAAGCCGCTCCAAATAAAATTTATAATTTAATAATATAATTCTTAACCCATTCACTGCCCGGAGCGAGTTTTCGCAATTCAACACGTGTTATTTCAGGGACATTTTCTTAACCCTTCTGTGAATGACCACCTAGCCTATATCATCTTTAGGTCTTTAGGGCTACCTAATTTTTGATATAACAAAACGTAAAGAAAAATGCACACTAAAGTGACCTAAGGCTGGAATCTACTTAAAATATTGAATTAGTTAAAAAAGTACAATAATTGCACTAAAATGGTATTATATTAATATTGTAACAATTATTTTTTCTTTTAATCCTGAAATGGGATCATATAAATTGACGATCTACATGTTGAGGAATAAAAAAGTTTTTTAAGTGTTTTGTTAACATAACATGTGGCGAGGCCTCTTTTACGTAAAAGTCGCAGGGTGGTACGGAATATTTTCATAAAATGGCTTACCAATTACAGGTGCTTACACAAACACACAGAATCCAGTTTTTTTAAATAGGCAAATTAGGTAAGCGCCCGTGGTTATGCCATTTTTCGGAAACATCCTGCGCCACACTTTGCGACTTTTACATAAATGTTACAATGTCGGGTTAATGTTCAACTTTGAGGGGTTGTGGCTTTGACTTATGATACACCTGTTTGGAAAACTTTAAATATCCATCGATGACCGTTAATCGATATCCCTATTAAAGGGTTTTGTTGAGATATCAAAGAGAAATGATTTTTTTTTGGACAAAAACTTAAAAGGAATAATTTTATTTATCCCATGCAGTATCTATAATCCAAAATATTAAAAATACTGGGTTCCTATAGAAAATAAAACCAGAAAAAACTATATGATGTAATTTTTAATTAATATTAAATTTATTGATGAAAACAATCAGAAATAGTTTTCTATTAAAGTAGTCATGCTTGTTTCTCGTAATTGGTGTTAAACAACAAACTCCAGCAGGCGACATGTCTATTACACAACTAGAACTATGCGAGTTCGCGTGCATTCCGCAAATCATCAAGTTACAATTGCCTTGACGACGGCCGGCGCGTTTGCAGGTTCATACCAAGAATGGTTTATTGTCTTTATTTATTTTTATGGTTGTTCCCGCCCATTCGAGCTGCTCGTAATTAAATTAAGGTACACCCTTTGATACGTTGATCCTTTGTTGCCTAGAATTTTCCAAGTTCGGACTACTGTAAATAAAAAAAATCCTTTCAGCACGCTGGAAGGCAGAGGTAGATTTCAACGGATCAAAGTGGTAAAACATTTTGGTCAGCCCATACCGTAAGGGTTACTCATATCAAAAATTGTTTTAAACAAAAGTTCTAGGGAAATTATAGGCATACAATTAACATTTCGAACGGATTTGATCATTTGCCTATCAACAGAGGAATGATTTTTTTGAATCAACAGAGGTATGATTTTTTTGAATATTGAAAAGCCAATTTTTCACACCCCTAGGACCAATGGTTGGTGCTATCAAAAAAGTTTACAATAAGTTTCAGGTCCTTATCTAAGAAATAATATAAAATTTAAATGTATTCAATCTTATATACGAAGAAAGTTATAGTAAAATTTCATTTTTTTTAAAAAACCCCCTCATTCCCGCCCCTTGAACTGATTTTGAGCATTAACGATCTTGACCGAGATTTTGTACCCTTAAATTTTATGAATCAATTTGAAAGTGATTGGTATAAAATTACGGCAGTTATCGTGTCCACAAGAAAGTGATATAGATAGATAGATATATAAACTTTTAAACTGAGGGTGGTTTTGGTTCTAGGGAATGTGAAATGTGAAGATATGTCGATATGTCGAAGTCATGACATGGTACCCATTGCAATAGGTAGCTTTTCCAATGAAATCTACCTAAAAGTGTACTCTGTAGATCGCATCCGCAGATTTACTATACGAGCATAATAATATCTCATATTCTACATTCCTATATCATTTATGTCATGTTCACCATAGCTGTTATTACATCCAATAAGCTGGATAAGCATAATTAGCCCAAAGGTAATTTATCAAATATCGTCACTAGTGGCTTGGTCACGCGCAAAACAAAAACATCTCTTCAAACGACAAATCTGAAATTAGCTTTCTTACATATCGTAAATCTATGATCATATCACGGGACTAGACATTATAATAATGGTAGAGGTATTTTAGACTAGTATAAACATAATATAAACTAGAGTATAATTTGGAGACGTCATAACAATTTAACTAAAATGTTTTTTCAATATTTTTTAACGCTGTTAATAATTTTAAGAAAATTTATGCACTTGATAATGCATCGATAAAACGACACATACTTTTAAACCTTAAATATGCCTAATGCGTACATATCACTATCTAATCATACCGAAACAAAATACTTTCTAAAATAATGAGCATTAACAGCAATATAAAAATAAAAACAATCATGACTTCTTAAATTAAATATTTTTAACATGAAATGAGTATGTTCCTTAGATTCATTAAATTGTGTTTACATATACAATGCAGATTCCCTTAATTTGTATCCTAAATAATTACATATACAAATGGACTCAGTGAATACATCATTTTGCTATTTTGCCTAAATTGATAGAATGATGAAAAGAAAGTGTAATTGCCATGAAGCTAGAAATTGTTTTCGTGTCCCCTCTTATTGGAGTGCACGTCGACTGTTGACCATGTGTGTCAAATTTGTCTCTCATGCGGCAACCTCGGGGATAGATTCATGCTTACTTCAGTTAAAAGTCCTTGCAACACACAACAGGGTCACACTTATGTGGGTACGAGGCCACTCAGGCATAGATGGCAACGAAAAAGCAGACGAGCTTTCCAAGAAAGGTATTAGCATGCCTATGATAGGGGCCAAATAAAAACAACAATTTCTAGATTCATGGTAAAAAACAAACACTTTAAATGTCCATGTCAACTGTCAAATGCAACATAGAATACTCTTCAGCTCGCCACAATGACAGAAGAAAAACCAGATCACGGACAGTACGAGCTGGCGAGTACAAGTTGCCATGTTTATTAATAATGGAAGCTATTGATATTAGCTCAAAAATATAAATCCAATTTGTTCATATTTATTACGCCCTAGCACACAGTACTTTATTTCTCATATAAATAATCAACATAATCACTTTTGTGACGTTAAACATATATAATTGTAAAAAGAGTCAAATCACCTTTGAATTGCATATATTTTATTTTTTTTAACAAACGATTAAGTTAAAATCGTCATCGTTCAAATGACATAAAAAAAACAGTAAATGCTGACAAACACGTGCACCTAGCACGTGAAAACGCTGTGGTGTTTAACATATTAAAAATAAAATATATTACAAAAATAGTTAATATTTAAATATTTCCCGCTTTCTGGGTTAAAGCTGGTAATTTCATATTTTACCACAAAGAAGTTTTTTATTTTAATATAATTACTTCATTTTCCCTAGATAAAAATTACAACCACAGTATATTGGAAAACATTACTTTATTTAAAAATGTAACTTTTAATTTATGATTTTTAGTGATAGATGTATAACATAATTTTCAGTTAAAAAGTTCAAAAATTGGCAGTTATAATGTAAAAGTATAGATACAACTTATGTTATTAAAGATTTGAATATTACACCTCCCATAGGCCTTCGAAACCAAGAAAGCTTTTAGCACATTTAATGAGAAGCAATTAACCTGCCAAGTGCTCGTGCCCAGACCCGTCGTCATTAGGTAGCAGCCAGTAGTTTTTTTTTTTTTATTATGCCGGCAGTAGAATTTTTTTTTATTGGTTTTTTTCTATTGCAACTCTAAAAAAATCTTCATTAAATTCTTTACCCGATTTTAAAACGAATAACTTTTTGTCTCTGTTTTGAAATCAGTATCACCGGAGTTAACTCCTAAATATTGTAATTAGTTAATAAAAAGCTGCAGCTACAGAACCATTAGCTGATGACATGGCGATTGACAAGTCAAAACGAGCCTGTTTTAATCTACAAACTAACCTTGACAGGACCTCAAACTAGCATATAAAGAAGGAAAATAAATTCGTAAAACTTACATTTACCACAAAACGAAATATTGTACCTGTCTACCAATGAAGTGTTTTAGGACAACTTGGCAAATTGTATTGATTGATGAAAAAGAAACTTAAAAGAATGAAGAGAGGCTATAAGGCTAATCAAGGATTACTTGAAATCAAATTACTCTTATATCTATATGTCGCAGGTCAATTGTATAAATAGGATTTTTACACAGTGCCTTGGCGGATCACAAAAGGCGGCATTTTACAATTAGGCGACGTAATGATTAAGCGGAATGTCATTCCAACGTGTTTTACAATGTGTCTGGCTACATTTAGGCGGATTTAAAAACACCATAAATTTAGCCACATTGTAAATTGAAAGTACACAATCATTCCTATATAAAATTTTTCTTTGTTGTACTATTTGCTAAAAGACTCCATTCTGCCTTGTTGACACTCGACCTCTGAATGGACAATTGGTCTACCACAGTGTCACAAGTACTAGCATATAGAATAGAATTTTACAATTGAACGGGTGATAAGTTGACCCTCTGTAATATGTCGAATCGTTGAGCAAAGCCGATTGACGAATGCAAATGTTTAAAAAAAATCCTGCTGGACAGGCATATCGGAAAACACCTAAATATTAGTTCGCGTTATTGCGAAATGTCACCGTTTTGTAATCCGCGTAGACAGATCATAAAGATCTTAGTTATACAATCAGCCAGCGACAAATATACTAAAACTAATATGAAAATACGGTTTGCAACTTTGAGTACATCAGATAATCCAATATTGATTGCAGAAATGAATGTAAATGATAATCCATTCTTTTAGCACCCAGATGCTGGAATGCAATGCTTTAATCATTTTTTTTATCTTCCTATTACTTGGATGTCTACAAATAAATCTGCTATATGTCTAAGACAATATTATTTAAAAAAAAAAATGCTCTCGGTACAGTACTAATTGAAACCGGTTGACTGATCATTTTGGCTCAGCCTGGATAGACAATCACTGTGCCAATAAATTCAGAGTTCAGCATCTCATTAAGGAAATGACAAATTATATATCTATATTTAAAATAATAAAAAAAAAATATATGTGACACTGTTTGATATTTTAAAATATTTTTTAGAGGATTGCTATGATCATATACAATTATTTCGGGCCCTACTTGCGCTAGAGTTAAGAAAGATGGTGGTGGTAAAATGGTATTAAACCTGCAACCTCTAAGTCAATAGTCAAACGCATCGACAACTAGGCTACCACTATCTCGAATTATTTAAAAATATCGCTCGAGTAATGTAAGGAAAGCGCTAAATGTTAAATATTTAGCTGCTTTACAAATCTGAGATGTGGAGACACATTTTTTTTTTTTTAAATAACTTCCGTTTACTTAATAATCGCATCACACTCACTGACATACGAGAAAAAGTCCACTAGTCATTCAACAGTCGAATGTTTGGAAGGTTGCAAATATTGCACATATGTGAATCACTTCCATATAATCCTCACGGATGGATCAGCATCTAGTTGGTCGTCTAGACTGGTAGCCGTCTGTCCTGTTATACAACATAGCTCGTCTGTTGTCATGTCGCCATTGTAGTGACGACCGGGAGTCATCGACCACACGCTGTTGTTGTCGTCACAGCGCACTGTCACCGGATGCTGCGTAAACAACAATGATTATTAGGATTGATTATTAAAGAAGATCTCAAGTGGGAAAAATATATCACGAAGAGAGCCAATTTTCTCCTGATCTATTTCTTAAAATATACAAGTCATAGGTAAGGCCACTTTTGGAATATGGATAACAGATATGGAGTCCATACTTTTACAAGGATATAGATATCTTAGAAAAGGTTCAGCGGCGAGTAATAAAAATACCATTCTCCTTGAAACACTTAAATTATGAAGACAGACTGACGGTCCTTGGTTTAACAACCCTGAAGCAAAGGAGGGAGAGAGGGGACATGATCGTAAAAACCTAAAAAAACATTTTTTACCCAACAGAGTTTTGAGCGCTTAGAACAGTCTACCGAGTGTAGTGATTAGTGCAAAATCAGTGGATCAATTTAAAAATAGACTAGATAAATATCTAGTAAATTAAGGTAAGTGACTTGCCATTCTAGCTGTCATTTGCAGAGTCGTTCCGCAAGGGAACACAGTCCTAACCTTAACCGAAGGAGTCTCCAGGGCATTCGATTCCTTACCTTTCAATTTACTTGAATATTGGTATTCCGCCGTATTGCTCTTTAGTAATCTTCAAATTTAACTACTAAGCGGTCGAGTTTTACTTACATATCCGCCCCTTTTTAACTGACTTCAAATAAAGGAGGAGGTGTTCAATTTAATATATATATATGTTTTTTTTTTTTTCAAATTATGTTTATTCATTACTCCGAAACGGCTCAAGCGAATTCGATGTTATTTTTTTTTTGCATATGATAGGGAATTTTTCAAGGGTAGTTCCAAACACATGGTTTACATACATCGTGTCCCAAGACCATTCTCGATAAAAAAAAATCTAATTGGTCCTGCGATTTCTAGTGTTATTTGTTAAGAAACTATATTAAAATTTATCATGGTTGCCGAGAAAAAATGTAAACTTTACATGAAAATACTAAAAGTATGTCTTTGTTGTGAGCGCTCAGTTGTCACCGTACGCCGTAATGGTGGCCAGGCCATTATCAATTGGTGTGGTATCTCTTCTGTTGTATCTGAGTCTCTTATATTAGAGCTTGGATTCATTAATACAGGTGTAATTAGAATAATAGCTGCCAAATTATAGTTATAATAATATTTATTATGTAACTAACCCCCAAATTTTTGAACAGTTTCCTTTTTTCTGACTTTAAAGTTTGATAATCAATTAAGCATAGTAGCACAATTTAAAAACAATAAATGGTTCATTATTCAAAATAAATAATAAACTATGGGTTCATTATTATTTAGGTAGGAAAAAGACAGAAGACATGCAAACAAGGATAATGTGATTATTTAAAAAAATAAGAAAAAGAAACACTTTTTCACAGCAAATCCCTTTTGGCTGCTATTAATTATATAATGTTCTTAAAAATAATCGCTAGCGAATTAAGTGCGAAAAAATAGTAATAATCGTTACCTTGTAAACTTTTTTGATAAGGCCCTCAAGCACTCCAAATTGCACGAGTTTCCGCTCATCAATGCCGAGGGTATGCGGCGCTAACCGAGCACAGACATCCCTCAGCGTGGTGCCGTGTCGCATTCCCGCATACAGCCGGAATATGTCACGCAGAGCGGCCGGCTGCCGTGCTGCACAAGAAAGGGTTAATGCTATATAAAACAAAACCTGTCCGGTGTGTACTTTGTTCACACTGGACAAATCTCCAAAACGTTAGGAATAAATAGTCACACACGGTATGTAAAAATTCAAAAAAATATATTTTATAATGATTGATATTTATTCATATCATATCAAAGGGACAGTCTTTTTTTATCGGAAACTTTTAAATACATATTTTTTTTCAATTGTTTTTGGGTAACATTTTTATTTGGTACTCCATCATAAACAGTAGAAACTCAATGGACAAATGTTGGGATTAGGAGGGTGTCGGATTAACATAATAACGGATAATAAAAGTCTGTATGTATAAATTTTCCCTGCCTAATATTGCAAAACAGGCCTCATTTATACACGATAAATGAAAGTATAAACATGGTGGTGTAGTTTTATGGATTTTTGATCCAGAGGGCCCGGTTTCAAAACCCAGCGAGCCAAATTTGGCTAGATGATTAAACGCTACTGATTGAAAATATTTAGCAGCGCTTTTTATAACACAGTTAACTGTGTTATGAAAATGTGTTAGTAACAATACATAGATAAAACATGCATAGATAAGATAAAATAATTTATTTTCCGAGATAAACAAAAATGTACATAGTAAAGAAATATTTTTAAGACCTTGATAGTCTAGCGGATAAGGTATTTGACTATTGGCCCAGCTTTCATTGGTTCATATTGGCGCATATGACTACCATCTTCCCTAACTCTGGCACAAGTAAATTTAGCTTAATCGAGTAAGGCCCAAAATAATTGCTCTAAATACTAAAATAAAAAATACCCCTTTAGTTGTTTAATAGGGAAACACTTTTGATTCGTGGCTGATAGAATAATAAATGGATTTATTTATTTTAATTCATAATGTAATAATGAATAACCTAGCATACTTCACAATCAAACCTAACTGGGCATTGCTCACACTAAGGTGGCTAATTTTAATTAGGTAATTGTTTGTTTGGAAATTAAATTGTATTGTTTCAATAGTTGTATGTTTTGCTGTAAGCATTTCTGTGAAATAAAAAATAAAAATAAATATTTACAATAATTCCAAACATTGAACAGGAAAAAAATTATATCGTAAATATACAAATTACAAGGAATAAACTCACGAGACCGAGAACAGAAATCTATGCATTGCTTCTGCAGTCCCTGGCAAATGCTGAGCTGCCTCAGCTTTGGCGTAGCGCAAAAGACGGCGCAGTACTGAAAGATGGGTATCAGGGTGACCACTCCGTAGTAGACTAGATTTTGTATACACGACTTGACTAGATTGGACTCCACGTCCGCCAGAGCTGCTATTTTCGACACGTGGTTGAAGCCATCTACGTACGAAAGGATCTGAAAGTAAGATGTAAAATCAGAATGAGGCCAATCTTTATTGTTTTTTTATCTGTTGTGTTGCTTGATTTCCTTTTAGATAGTGCACGGGTATTTAATTAAAATACCATCTTTACACATAAACAATATACAAATAGATATTTTATAAGCGACATTTAAAGAATCATATTAACCTAGTAAAGTTAATGATCTTGATGTAAATTATATTTTTTTTATATTATAGGTTGTATTAATACCATGGTCTGATAATACTTGAAGTGGTTAGAGATAAGAAATATCATGAATATTAAAATTAATAACAATGTATAAGGATACAGTGATAAGTTGATTTGGAAACGCACATAGCCGATATAGATGAAACGCACAAGATACTATTACTTACTGCCATTTATTTGGATTTTTTTTTTAGTCGGTTAACCAATTATATACAGGTAGTCACTAAAAATTGTACCGATTGATCAGGTTTGATAGACCTTGTAGGTTAAGTAATTTTTAAAAATACACTATTTTTATACAACTGTATACACTGTTCTATGAAAATAATTGCCACACCACCAAAAACAGTGAATCATGTTTCTTTTGCTGTTTTTATCATAAATTATAATAAAATTTGTATGTACTTGATTGGTGGTGAGGTCCCATTGTTCCGAGAGGAAGGAGTCTCTGTCGAAGAGAAATACAGGCACCTGATGGTCCTCCACCGGCTGGGGGTCACTGATGACTCGCACAACCGTCAGATGGGTTGTCGTTGTTCCTTCTGAAATGTATTTTAAATGTTGTTTAATAATTCATTCTATATGGGCAATTAACTGAATTGAATTGTATGTAACTTTATACGAGTTTTTTGAAAAACAGAAAAAAAACAAATTTATTGTGATTTTCGTATTAAACCAGACTTGTGACGGACAGAAGGGTTTGTGAAGAATACTTGTGTCTTTCTGTTTGTATTTGCTGTGGTGGCTACCAAACTACTTCTGATTAAATAAAGTATCTGTAGCGGTGTGAGTGGACTCCGCTACACACACACGACGACTCACGCACACACCCGAACGTCGCGTCGGCGGCGCGCGGGGCGACCCGACGGCGGCCGATTTCAGCCGAGTGGAGCCGAGGGGAGCCGAGACGCTGCGCGCATGCGCAGGGCCGAACTGGATCGCCGAGCGCCGGGCGGCAACGGACAGTGGTTCGAAATCCATCTTCAAGAGAGCTGTTGAGCGAACCATCGAACGATTTTGCTATTTAATTTATATATTTACCGTCGTACATTTACCGTTGTTAATTAGTTTTAGTACCGCATCTTTTAATTATTGAAATGTTTCCCGAATGGGATTTCATGTAAATAAAGTCATAACGCCTGCTAAATAAACGGCTTCAATGTTCATGGCCTCATCTTTATTCCACCTACCTGCATCCAGCCTGGACATTTGGAGACGAGTATAATACCTAGGCGTTATATTGGTGACCCCTGTGGAGAAGCACGCAGCCTCGGGTTTCTGAAGAAACACGCACGGACACGGGCATCGACGACGACGGACATCAGCATCCACCAGTCAGCATCCCGACAACCATCATGGTGGTCCGCTGTTTCCTGTGGGACAATGCCGTCAGCAGGAGCACGGATTCATGGGATGTGCCGCCCGTTCCAACTTCGCAACTCTTCAAGACCTTCGGGACTTCAGGCTGCGCCCGTCTACCCACTGTTGGCAGACGGCCATTAACGGAGAATTCGTAACAGGTATTTAGGTCGACAACAATCCTTTCGTAAATTCCTTGTTTCTCTTTGACATTGTTTTAATTTAATAATTATTTATATCGAATATTTATTTAAATTATCATGTAATATGGAATTTATCGTTCACATCTAGTTTATTAGTAATTAGTATATTTTTACACTCTTGGTTCCCTTATACGGTTGTCGGTGATTAAGGCCGACAACAGCTGCTTCCTGGTAACAAACGACCACCCCGATGCGGCAACGCACCGTATCGCAGAGGTGGCCACCGTTTTCATATGGCAAACGACCATCCCGTTCCGGCAGCTAGCTGGAACGCAGAGGTGGCCCCCGTTTGACGTGGACAGCCGTCGGTTCAGCCATTTCAGCAGCTCGCGACATGGCAGACCCGGCTGACCCAGCCAAGGACCATCCCGGTGTATCACTGCACCGCGGAGATGGCTACCCTTCGGAGCTGGTTCCACCCATTCGCCAGGAAGGTAGCAACGCCAGTAAAATCGTACATCGGTATTTGGGGAACTGGTATTTAATAGGTATACAGAACATTCACTAACATGTTATATCACTCCGTTTCTTACTAACCGTTCTGACTATTTTGTAAAATATATTTAATTATCTAAAATTATTTTCGGACAATTGAAAAAGCTAGGTTAAGTGACAATCGATATTTAAATATACATATTTCCTACTTTTCCATCCGTTCCTGTTGTCGTAACCTAAATAAAACCTAGTTATGAATAATGACGAGAAGGCAAGATGTTGTATTCATTGGAGTGCAGTAAATCGCATAATATTATTACGTTCCAGTGTACCTACATTCGACGGCACGGGACTTCGGAAAAAATGAGATTTTTTTCCTTTTTGTACGGGCGGAGGAATGTAGCGGTGTGAGTGGACTCCGCTACACACACACGACGACTCACGCACACACCCGAACGTCGCGTCGGCGGCGCGCGGGGCGACCCGACGGCGGCCGATTTCAGCCGAGTGGAGCCGAGGGGAGCCGAGGCGCTGCGCGCATGCGCAGGGCCGAACTGGATCTCCGAGCGCCGGGCGGCAACGGACAGTGGTTCGAAATCCATCTTCAAGAGAGCTGTTGAGCGCGCGCAGCCATCGAACGATTTTGCTATTTAATTTATATATTTACCGTCGTACATTTACCGTTGTTAATTAGTTTTAGTACCGCATCTTTTAATTATTGAAATGTTTCCCGAATGGGATTTCATGTAAATAAAGTCATAACGCCTGCTAAATAAACGGCTTCAATGTTCATGGCCTCATCTTTATTCCACCTACCTGCATCCAGCCTGGACATTTGGAGACGAGTATAATACCTAGGCGTTATATATCTATATTAAATAAAGTTCGATGCTTGTATAGCATCAACAAAATTTAAATAAAGCTTGAGCCACATTCTAAAACGACTCCATAATTATTTAGAGAAATAAATAATAATTAAAATAGGCCAACTTATTTTTTTTCCAAAACGGCATTCCTTCATCTGGTATTTTTTTGTTGCTAAAACGGCAAACAGCAATACGACGTTCTGAACAAATTTGGTCAAAATAAAATTTCAGGCGATACGGATATAAAAATATGCAAGCAGGATTATGCAAAATTTATGTAAATTCTTTTCTTTTATCGGAGAAAAAATCTATTTCTCAATCGGATCCAAAAACAATTTTCAAATAAAATATGTGTGAATTTAAACATGCGAGAGTGTTTGGTTTAAAAGCATATTAATGTGTGAAATGCGATATTAGCATGTAAATCAAATATTGTTTCTCGCTTCTTTAAAAAAAGGAGCATTTCTTAAAAAAAAGTGTTACTTAACACTTTTTTTTTAACACGCCAGTGTTACTTAATATTATAATTGGTAAAAACGTTGCAACCACCAGCATCTGGCATAATAGCTCAAAAAGCATTTCAAACAGAAGCCGCCAAATTCACATTTTGCTTTAATTATGCATAAATAGATTTTAAAAATAAGTAGAAAAAACTCACCTGTGAGAGTACACATTTTCTTGCTATTCAAATCCTGCATGACCTGTCTCATCAGACTCCCGAGGGCACTCGCGTTCCCCGACGAAGACTGTTTCGATAGCCACTCACTTTCTTGTTCTAAACATAGCTGTGGATGAGCAAAGTGAAGAAAAGCATTAATAATTAATAATATTAAAATAACACGGTCACGGTCAACCTATGCTATGCTTGGAATCCCTTTGCTGACAGCATCTGTAATGATGCTATCCGCCAAAGAACTAAAGTTGAAAACATAGCCCGAAAAATAAGCAAGCTTAAGTGGCAATGGGCAGGTCATCTGTGCCGAAGGTATGACAACCGCTGGAACAGAAAAATACTCAATGGAGACCTCGAACTGAAAGACGCGTTGGACGGACGACATTAAACAAAGAGCCGGAAGCAGCTGGGTGCAGATAGCAGAAGATAGAGAGAAATGGTACACATTAGGAAAGATCTAAGTTCAACGGTGGATAGACACCGGCTGATAATGATTAAAATAAAACTTTTGATATAAATGTATGCACTCTTAACTATATGCTGATTTCACCTTACAAAGTACTTTCAAATTGTAATAGTGAGATGGTGTTTGACAATAACGTTTATGTCTTATGTCAATAAAAGTCAGGCCAACATTGTCAATTTTATTAGAATTAAGTGGAAAGGTAATCAGATTTTTTTAAGATTTGCTCTTTATCACCTTAGCAACTCGTGTCTACGATACTCTTTATGAGTTGCATTCAACGATCTTTTAAAACATATAGATACAGCATGTCATTCAAATCGTCCTCGTGAATCGTTCCGCGCGCCGCAACACTCCGCCATGCTGGATAGAGACTTATCGCAATGACATATGCGAGTAAGCAAGGCATATGATATGGGAGGAGTGTACTCGACGCAAAGTGGCGTATTTAGCGTGGTGTGTTTTCATCCTCAGATCTATATGTTTTAAAAGATCGTTGGTTGCATTGCTCTGCTGTCAGTCCGTGCAACGAATCATATTGCGGCTCTGGTTCTGTTGATTATCTAAACCATACGTATTTAAGCAATTTCAGGAATCCTATACTATGTCCCCTATTCATGTGGGTTATTTTCACGGCGTGCAATACGTTTGTTTTATTACACAACTTTGTCAAAAAACTAGTTCTGATGTTTTTCATAAAAATATGTAACGGAGAATTTTGTTTTATTATTATTATTATTATTATTTTCGTTTGCTGAGCAAGCAGCTATTTAGCTGATATCCTCATATCTCATTCTCAGATACTAGCGATTTGCCTAGATTTCCTTTAATTGAAATCCTAAAAATATAATATTAACAATATAGCTTGTTTGTTTTAATTGAAATCCTAAAAATATAATATTAACAATATAGCTTTATCCACCTCTATGTAAGAATCGTGCAGTTTATTCTTTCGAGTGGTTACATTATGAAATTTGATATTGTTCAGATAACTGAATATATTCAGAGTTGGTGTGAAAGATAATGAATACTTTATCTTTATAATAAATTCAATACATCAATCACTCTGTTTGCTTTGCAATCCTATTAAATGTATCTATCTAATACGGACAATTAAAATAAATAAAAATTACAAATTTGAGTGTGAATTTAGGACAGTTACTTTAAACCATAATCGAAGGAAAGATCTCAATCATAAACTTTTTAGCGAAATTGCAAAAACAATTAAAACTGAATTCAGAGTTTCATTAGTGGCTAAACGATATGGCATGCAGAATCACCGTGGAAAATGCCGTGTGCTCGGTGGTTAAAAAATGATGGAGATCAACTGATTTGAAGACGTTGCAAATATTGTTATTGTAACTTAAGCAGTTGTGGTAATTATGACCAGATCGAAAGTTTAATTGATTTTCGGATCGACAATTCACTATCTTTTTTATATACAAAGATGTCTCGGTGCCTTCGTATGAATATGGCGCTCCAGAAGGCCTATATACACAGATGCATTTCGACATCTACGCCCCTTCTGCTACTAAGTAACTATTAGCTTTAAATGCCTTCTCTTTGCTTTACCCCAATGGGTCGCTCTGCTTTTACAAGAGTGTATACGGCAACAATAAGATACGATAAAATTTCCAAAATACTTAATGTAGTATATAGGAATGCGTAAATTAAAGAGCTAGGATTAAATAACGAACCTGTAAATAGAGAAGACAATTTAGAACAAACTAAAAATTAAATTACAAGGATAAATCTTAATTGCAGTAAAGGTGCCACAGTAAAATTTATTAACAACAAAATACTAGATCGGATAGCAACCGGAATGCCTGTTTATATTAAAGAATTTCACGGTGAATCAAATGAAACCACTTATGTTGCAGTTTATTATTTTTTACCCACCCGCACAGCCGATTTTACAGTAGACAGGTGACTTTTGTTGGTTTTCTTTATTGCGTAAATGTGTTTTGAGAAACTTTCGCGCTCCATTGTCGCTCAAAGGGTTATAATAATTTAGAAAAACTGGGAGGATGGATGTAGGCTTAAATTAACCCGGACGTTGAGATTGAAATATTTTAAGTGACAAAGTAGCTTAACAGGTTAACTGGTAACATAAACAGCTTTATATTTTTCCTATAAATAATTAATTATATTTATCTGTTAGTAAAGCTTATATTATATTATGTTTTTCGAGATCTAGTGGTGTGCCACTGTTAAAAATAATGTGACTTTGCTGTTGCCGGACACACACTGAAGTATAAAATAAAATAGGCTGCTAAACACAATTTGGCAGAGGCTGAGTTTTTCGCGATAAGCAGAATCGCAGAGCCAGCAGTTAAGCGCTTAACCTATCGCAGGTCCAAGAGGCTGTATCCGTCCGCTGCTGTCCAAGAGTCTGCGGTTTAGATAGATAGATCCTTTATCTTTAAGGATCTATCCATCTTAATTTAAAGTTGGACTTAAATTTATTTATATCCACCTTTGACTATTTTTATTAAACATATAATTAGTAAACGTGAAAACTAAAATTAACGTAGTGTATTGCAAATTTCATGGGGATTACGAGGATAGCAAAACTGTTCCTTCGGGATGTAACACGCCTTCAAAAAGAATTTTCTAAGGAATCGGTAAGTTTCAGTATTATTACTTTATAATTGTTGAACCTTTAATGGTCATTTCATAAAAATGTTCGAACCATGAATAGGTTAAGCGAGTTTCCAAGTGGATAGTAAAACTAAGTAATTTAAAATATGTGGTGAAACACGAAGAATTGCATCTAAATACAGGTCAACATGTTCATACTTATTTATTTATATAAATATTAATCTGTAAACACACATCGTAATATTAAAACCACAGTTCAATTGTTTTTTAATCAAACTGGAGAATGTGAATCATATATCAGAGCCTTAACTCATAACTATTTATTCAAGATGGGAACCTAATATATGTCTGCAAATAAGAGTTTAAATAAAGATCTTAGATAACTCAAATTTAAAGCTAGGGATGAACAAACTGAGCCAATGGTGTGCACACAATACTATAACGCTTTACTTCTTAAAATTACCAGGTTTATTTAAGTATTCATTATTTATTCTCTTACAATTAGTTAGTTAATTTTTGATTTAGGCTGTATTTATGAAAAAAACAAATATCTTTAAAATGAATTCTTACCAAGTATTCGGTTAATTTTTTGACGAGTGGTTCGTAATGCACAGTTCTAGCCCAAGCATCGCAGACAAAGCACAGATTGAAATAGAACGCATTCCTCGCATATTTCCTATTGTCTTCTATCCTTACAGGGAAACCTAGAATCTTGGATCCGAGCAACGTTCTGGAAGTAGAAAGACGCACCTGATTAGAAACATGCCATTTTTATATATAATGAGAACTATTTACGTCGTGGTTAAAATAACAAAAATAATATTCATTATGTAACATTTGCTAGGCATATTTTTACGTACACCGTAAGAGAGCAGCGTTCCAGTTGCACTTTGGGGATAATATAATGGCTAACAGTGTCGAAAATCTCCTTGGAAATATAACCCTCTGGAACTTGCGATGTGATTTTCGGACCCGCCGTAGGATGAAACTCACAAAGAAATATGCATCTTATAGGGCCTTCCTGGCCGCAGCCCTCGTAATATTTACAATTATTCATTATAACTATCACTCCAATAAATAGCGAATCGGATTCAATGCACGATAAAAACGAACCCGAAACAGAACAAGCGATCTTCTACGCGTCAATGCTTCGACTATCTAACCGAGCGCATATTTAATTCTCTTGTTTTGTCCGCTGCTATCTGCTTGTCTGCTGCGATCGACCAGTTACATTAATAAAACGCGATCGTGCGCTTTATTTTTTTTAATGACTTTGTTTACATTCGTTCGGTGATAACTCACGCCCACTCACAGCCGTCACAGCCGCCAGTCGCCACAGGTCAACTACTAACTGTCAAACTGCAACTGTCAAAAATAGATAAGCAGTATTTATTTCAATGCTGTTAGAACCAAGATACCAATAAAAAAGATATGTTGAAAATAAAATATTTTTTTTAGTCTTTTGTTTCAAAATCCATTGCCGTATTAATATAAATAAAAAAAAATGCGGACGTTTTTATTCAGGAAGGTATATTTTCAAGGTGTATTTCATTTTGCACGTTTTCAAAATTGAAATGACAATAAAAATATCTACCTATGAAATAAATCAGAAAACGATTCGATAAATTATTAATCTTTTGACCGCGAATGTTTCAAAGAAGCGAGTATTTCCAAGAATAGTCGTTAGAAGCCAAACGAGTCCACCAAGGAATCAAGAGGTGAATTCATTTTTGAATGTGTTTGTAAACTTGCCACACGATTTCGACGTGAATTCACCTCAAAATCGCTCGGATTAAAACCTTATGAAGCATGCTCCTAAGCATGCATGCATGCGGAGTAGCGAAGCATGCTACTCCGCACACCTCCTTCTATCCTGGTACACAAACACCGTGATGACATAGTCCAGAAGTAAGATGACGCCGATATTCTGGGTTAGTTTGATCTTACGCTGATAATTGTAGTTAACCCATGTTACAGCCTCGTTATTCTTGTTATTTTCTAGCACTTTGTAATCATCTTGATCTCTGCTCAGATGGTAGTTGGCTACCAGCATGGCCACGCCCCCGAAAAGGGTAGACATCAGGTCGTGCATGTGGGATGTGGTGCTGGCGACCAAGTATCCTATTTAAAAATATGTATCATTATTAACTTTTTTTGTAGATATAATACCGCAATAAATTAAATTTTAACCCTGCTTATTTTTTTCGTAAGGTTAAAGCAATATTTTCTGTAATCTCTGATATAGTTGGCCAATCGGACTCTAAAAAGTCTATGATATTCGCACATGATTCCTATCAATAATTTAGAAAATTTCCATGTTTTTACCAAGGAATAGTTTTTTCAATGTGAAGTAGACATTAAAAAACCGGATTCTAGGGTGAAGAGGTAATATTCAAAATAAAGTAAGCTTCATTACACGATCTCCTCGAAATAAGTTTTAATATATGCTGCTCCGCATATCTTCACTATCCCCGTTGTTTGACCGTCGAAACTTGAAAAACTCGAAAGTGTAAGAGTTGAATTTTTGTGTGATCTCGAAAAACAACCATAGCCGTTTAAATGTTTAGATCAAATCTGGTCGGATAATATAGACATTTAATATTAGTCAACACATTTTTAATACTGAAGATTGAAACTTGACATTACGGCAAACGTACTCTTGGTTTTCTTATACCTACTCTTTTTAACGAGTATATGAATAAGAATCTTCTCAATATACCTAAATATAAGGTTAAAGAGAAGATAAAGATAAATATAATAGAAATTTTTTCTGAAAAAGGTGTATAAAAAAGTGTATATCTGCTCCCTCTCTATCTGCTTGAGATGGAAAGGAAAGGTTAGTTAAGTAAGAAGTATAGGCTATAAATCTACGAAAACCCATATATATTTATATAAATATAAAAATATATGGTTTTGTCTATTTTTTTTTTTCTTTAACTTTGCTTTTGATAGGTTTTTACTTTTTACTTTCTGGGAAGGTTAAAACCTGGAACGCATTTAGTTGGGTCATGAATGTACCCATACTTGTCAGGATTTCTTTTAAACCATTCACTTTTCCATGCGTCAGCCATGTTAAAGTTGTTGTCCAATCTTCCAGGATGGTTTGCGTGAGGTAAGTCGCTGTGGTGTTGTATTTTTTATGTCATAGTGTATAACCAGGTTAGGGTTGTCTTGAACTTTTCCCCAAGTTTTAAATAGAGCTTGAAAACGACGTATTTTTTGTGGAGCGATGTTACTCAGGGAAGGTAAGATAAGGTCTTATTTATTAGGTAAGATGCACGTTTTCATTCGCTTTATCTATCGTTAGATTGGTGGTTGTCAGTTTCAAGGTTTTACACGACCATGAAACATTGCTAGACGTTCAATCTCTTGGTGAGTAAGTTGTTATACTGCTATATTATATCGCTATTCATAAAACTAAGTAGCATTAACCTTCAACGAGCCCTCTACAAGCAGCATAATAAAAAATCCCTTTCAGATTGTAGGAACTTGTACCAAACATTGCAAGAGCTCGGCGCATTTCACTGCCCGCACCTCAACCCACCGTACCCTTGCGCAGCGAGAGTGCCTATACTGAACCCCTCTTTATAATGTGCCCAAGGGTTGCTCATATCAATAATTGTTTTAAACAAAAGTTGTAGGGAAATTATAAGCCTGCAATTTACACTTTGAATGGATTTGATCATGTGCTTATTAGGGAGGTATGATTTTTTTTTAATTTTGAAAAACCACTTTTTCCTATCCCTAGGACCAATGGTTGGTGCTATCAATAAAGTTTACAAAGATAAGTTTTAGGCTCTTATCTAAGGAATATAATATATATTTCAAAAATTATTTTGATATCTTTTATACTAAGAAAGTTATAGCAAAATTTCACTTTCTCGAAAAACCCCCCTGGTTTGATTTTGTCCCATTAACGAACTTTTGCCCAAGAATTTGTGCCCTTAAATTTTATGTATCAATTTGAAAACGATTATATACATAGGTAGATATATAAACTTTTTAACTGAGGGTGGTTTTGGGTTCTAGGGGATGTGAAACGCGAAGATATGTCGAAATTTTGCGGAAGTTATGACATAGTACCCATTGCACTACCCTAAATTCTATGCGCGGCAGCAGGACTCTGTATTGGAATATGGAAAGAATGTTCAGGTGATGGTGAGAAGTGGTGGAGAAGTGGTCAACCGTCAGTATGCTGTCTTAAGGACGCTCGCTCAGTCGCCCGCCAAAGATGACGTTTGTCATCGTACTTCGGCGGGAAGCAGCGCCATCTGTCGGTGACATACTAACCAATCCAAGTGAAGAACTGAATGAAGAGGTTTCCATAAATGATGCACGTGACGCTGAACAGGTGGGGATGGTCAGCGAAAGTACCATTTTTGTTATGATAAACTCGTATGCTGTTGTAGTGGGCTATCATGCACGACATAAGAAGAAACTGAAAAAAAGATTTCGGAAAATACTTTTTGCTCTATCAGCATTTTGAAAGTACTACTTGTGAATGGCAACATTTACTGTCTAATATGGCCCTTATTAGACCAGTAAAAGTAGATTAATAATGTGTTTTTTTTTTACTTTAATTCAGACTAGAGTACTTGCTTTTATTTAATCGAAAATGTGCCTAATTGCAATAATTATGGGTTGTTTATTCACCAAATTTTGATGCAGGTCCAACATTCAAAAGATCCGATCCTAAGAACATTTTATTTAAATTAAAAACATAAATAAAAGGACTTCGTAAACATACTATACGGAGTAAAAATACGGGTTATGATATTTTAGAAAAGAAATTATTCCATTATGATTTTTACCGGATTCGAAATTGTGAAAAATAATAAAATGCATACCCACATAATCAAATTTTGTTGGATATACAAACCGCGGGTATTTAAATTTGGTAGGTATATCTTCGACTATAAAAAAAACTATTTTACTAGCCTCATAATTTATATATTGTATTTATAATATTTATTCTATGCTCCTTATTATTAGTAACGTCTCACTGCGTAATAAATATTTTAATTTCTGCCACCTACTTCTGGCTATTTTTTTTATCCTAGTTAGTGCAAAACAACAATAAATGACCGGTATTTCATTTGTTTATATGATTTTTTTCAGTGTTGTAACTTCTTATTGTGCCATTATGAATAAATAGATACATATAGGGCACTTACAAAGTATCTCGCTGTAGGTTTTTTGTTGCCCACTAGTTTATATGGAGATTTGGTTGGTTTTTTAGACGTATTTTTATTCTAGTAATTTTATATTTATTTATTGGTTGAAAAGGATTTTACTAATATTAACATTTTAATAATCTTCAATGGAAAACGTTGTCGTTCGATATTTTATGAATGAAATGAATCTTCATCGTTATCAAGATCAATTTATGTCAATTTATATATACGGTTGAGGCAGTGTTGCGAACGTCACCCAAATTGCCGTATTAATATTTAAAAAACCCAGTTTGCCGTATATTGTATTATTTGTAACTGTAATTACCGTATTTTTTGATACGGCAATGATAATGCTGCCGTATTTTATAATTAAAATTAATTGAATTGCCGTATATTACGGCAATTGCCGTACCAATGGCGACGCTGAAGGCAAATGAAGCCTTACCTTGTAAGGTGATTCGACAGAGTGAGTAGGTATGGTATATGTACGGAGATGCGAAAACGGTGGTTCTTATAGATACAACACACAAGCGCGTACTATCAACGCCGTACGCGTTTCAGAAGCTCCGAATGCCTTTGATTGTACATACAACATATACTCACCCAACCACGAATACCCTCACATACATACACTCTCTAAAATATAGTTAAGTTCATCAAAGTTTTTATATATATAAGCTTTGTTGAGTATAAAGTCCCCTTATTTGAAAATGAAAAATGTTGGTTTTTATATTTTTCCAAAACGTTTTTCGTTATGTAATTTGTGTTACATGTGTTTAGGTCTTTGTTACGGGTTTTGCATCTAACGCATAAGCACTCAGCACCGTTGTTGGTTAATTTTGAAAAAAAGGATCAATTTATGTCTAAAAACTGTATAAATGATGTTTCTGAAGTTTTATTTTCTCGAGTCTATTCAGACGATAAGATATTTACGTCTAAACTGTCGATAAAATGTATTAAAAATTAGACTTTTCGACATTAGAAATTTACCTTTTTAATTCTATTAAAGCCCAATCAAAAAATATAACGATATCTAGTAGTATTTTCTTCTTTATCTACAAATAAGAAGTCAGTACAAATAAGAAGAACAGTACGGCGTTTGTATAAAGAAATGACCAAGTTTAGTCCTCACAAACTGCTAAGAATATAGATAATAGAATAAATGTACATCTTAAAAAAATATATATATACTTAGGTAATATACTTACGACGATATACAATTTCACATAATACATAATACAAAACAAAAATTTGGAAAAACTTCCACTATTTTAAGCTTATAAACAGGTAGGCTTCGTTGTAGACGAAATTATAGTTCACGAAAATTTGGCGTTTGTCACATAACCAAACTTTCACATATTGCTTTTTCTTCTATAATAATTAATGGCCATATTCTCGATCATCACGCGCCTGCGCGAATTTGGCTCCTAGAAGCGGCCGGCACGAAGGAAAAAGTACCTCTAAAATTCGCTTTCAGATCGTTTTACAGACTACCTAAATAATAAATAATATATTTCGAGTATAATAAGTATTCGAGGCGCGCTAGGATTCTTTTTAGCTTTTTCAAAAAGAAAAAATCTTATTTTCGGTCCTTTCAGCACCTTGTAGATACGGATATTATACTCAAACAAATTGATATCATTTTCCGGAAGTCTGAGAAATTCACGCATATATTATTCGAAGCTTACGAAGAAAAGAAAAGAAAAATACAATTTAACCTTAAGAGAACGCTCCGCATAAAAGATAGAGAAATGTCAAGAAAAACTAGAAAACACCCGTGAAGTAGGGGAGGGAGGATTTTAAATATAACTTTTTAACCTGGCGACAATTGAATTAAAACGCAGCCATCTTGGATTTAAACATCTGTAGACTATTTTTATTGTAACCATTACACATCTCGATAAAAAAATACTACTTCAAATCTTCGGCTAACCCAGATATACAAAAATTAAACTACACTTTATATCTTTCATCAATGTGTTTATTGCTTTCAGTGCAAACATTCAATAAAACTCATTATTCGTCGTGCAGATGTTTATAAATTTGAAAACACAATAAAAAAAACTTTCGTGTCACATCTATATGTCATTTTGACAAATTGACATTTTTAGCTCTATACGACATATTTCATCTCCCAAAACATGGTTCTGTTTCGGTCTGGATCCGTTTTCATGGATGGGTTTTCCCCAAAGTCCAGATAGTAGACCTGCGGGTAGTCCACGGGAATCCATTTGTAGTTTATGACGTCGTTTTCTTCCGGGGTTGGATCTCTGAAATTTATATTCTTTAAATTCAAAGTTTTTATTATTAAAAATTAAGTATCACAAACTTGACATTATATTATTAGGCGACATTAATAATTTATTGTATTCAAACTGACTATTTAATTATTAATTATTTTCAGGCGTTTTTCACTAGTCTATCTATTTAGACAGCTCTTTGGCATTTACATGGAAAATCCTGTTAAATAAATAAATAAGGTAAGTTTAAGTAAAAATTTTAACTCGAAAACTTTATTTGTGTTATAATCCTATTATAACAGTATGTTTTTTACTCAATTTAATTAATATTTGTTTAAGTAAACACGATAAAAAATGCATGAAATTTAATAATAAATATGCAGTTATAGGTAAATATTTTTATGTTTACCTAGTTATTTTTAAATAAATATCATATAATGTTTTTTTTTTTTTTTTTTGAATATAAATTGGCCGATGAGTATAAGTCTATAACCTTCCTAACTAGGTAATAGTTACCTGTTCTAAGGAAGGTTATATATGAAGTGATAAAGTGCATAGCAGAGACCAGCGCAAAACCCTGAGAAAAATATAAAAAAAATAATAAGGCACAAATATACACACTGATATACACACCCACACACACATACACACATGAATACAATTTAAATGTGTACTCAAGAATACTTAATATATGAAAAAATAAAATGAATAAATGAAACAATTAAAAAATAACAAATCAATGAATAAACAATTATTAAATATATAGGTAAATAAATATTCGATATAAATAAATAAATATTCAATATAAAAATAGTGTTATAATACATATAGTATAGAAACATATCTTATAGTGATATATATATATATATATACATTGGGCATAAACATATTGGTATGATATATCTAAGTAAGCATATTTTTTTTATTTTTTAAACATTCTAGGTAACTAAAATAATATTTTTTACTTAGTAGCTCAAGTCGCTTAAATTACAGTATTATTAAATGTTATCTAAACAACTATTTCAGAAATTAATTTCTCAGCAGCATCTCTACCCAAAGAGATTAACCATTTTAAGATAGATTTAGCGAGGCAAGCTTTAGTTTTAGCATCCCTAATTTCATCGCTTATCTGGTTATATATTTTTGGGCCCAGAAAAATGAGATGTCTCTGTCCAAAAGAAGTTTTCATTACTAAGTGACCTCTATGGTTCGATCTTGTCTTCATAGCTTTAGTGCACTGTATATTACTAATTTTATTTTGCCAAACATGTATGACTACTTTTTTAATAAAAGATTGTCTAATATCTTGTAACTTGTAACTTGAGAAAAGGATTTCCGAACTAAACCTAAAAGGCTTTTTATTGATCACACGAAGAACTAATTTTTGAACTTTGATTAATGGTTCAAGGGCTTTTCGAGTTGCACCGCCCCACACAATTAACGCATAGGTGATTAAAGAGTTAGTTAAGCAATTGTAAACCATTTTTAAAGTTTGGGAAGATAAACAGTTTCTAAGATTTTTATAAACTACAATTTGCGAACGAACTCTTTTATGTTATGTTTATAGATTAGAAAGTTTATGTTAAAATGTTTTTGAATAAAGTATTTCTGTTTTTATTTATCTCTAATACACTTAGGTAGAAAAATAAAAATAAAATAAAATGTTTTTTAGGAGAATAAAAAATGTTATCCTGAAGTATTAATAATGTTTAACAATTTGCTGTTCTATTAAAGGTATAAAATTATTTTTTATACTTCGATAAAATGTTATCCATGCATACACTAATTCAATAGCACTTGGCATAAACTATAAATAAAAAAGGCAATGGTATAATTTGGTAGCCAGGTATAAGAAATAAGCCATAATAAGCCAGGTAGAAGATATATTGATCGTGG
Organism: Neomicropteryx cornuta; assembly: GCA_020383195.1. Classification (NCBI taxonomy): domain Eukaryota; kingdom Metazoa; phylum Arthropoda; class Insecta; order Lepidoptera; family Micropterigidae; genus Neomicropteryx; species Neomicropteryx cornuta. The sequence goes on from JAHKQU010000025.1 coordinate 16,861,575, forward strand.
TTTGAGGAAGTATATCAGAAAATCTTAAATTAAACTTAAGGTGAAGCCAAAGGATAAATATTTATTTCGATTCATTTAGACCGTTAGTCTCTTTGACTGGCATTTGGTAACCATTGGATATTTAATCATAAATAAAATATGGGTATATATCTTGATCTTCAACAAAGCGAATGCAGATTTTTAAAATTCAATTCTATTTCTGAGAAGGTTTGATAGGATTGGTGGATTGTTTAGATAGGTTCGAAATCCTCTCAAGATTACTAATGGGTGTTAGAGTCGGTCACGGCAGTAATTAACCAATAAAATATAATTCATTATACTGACGAGTATTTGACAAAGTTTGTCCACATTGCGACGATGCGTTCCCTCGCCAGCCAGGACCTGCTGCCGTCTTCTACGACCACGTTTGACGTCGCTGGTGTGGTCCACACGTAGCCAAGGTCATCGCCGTGCGCAGTTCCGGGATAGAAAGTGATCTGTCGTCCCGATAATTAATACATTCAAACAATGCTATCATTATAATCACCCACAAGAACCATTTAGTTCTTTAGTTTATGAACAAATATAATTTTGTAAAATTAAATTGCTGCGATATGTATTTTTTAATTAATTTATATTTAAATTAATCGTGCAGCGTAACTTATCCATATTAACAGCAATTAGTTACAACAGGAGTACATTAATCCGCAGATTAAATAATTAAATGGAAATTTAGGTTCAGCATAAGAGCATAAAATTGTCGAAAAGTACTGGGCTAATGAACATTATAATTAGCGATAAATACCTACAGAAAGCCTACAAAATACCTACAAAAAAAAAAAATACCTACTGATCATTTTAATATTACATATCTTTAAATCTGTGTACTCACTCAATATTGTCCACTATGGTCCCTGAATTTTTTAATAAGTCTGAAAAAACCGAACTATGTATGTGCGCAATTATTATAACTATTTAAACAAATGTGTTTATTAACCTTTTTAATAATTACTTTAATCTAGGTTATATACAATCATTTTGTCATTGTATAGTAATTAATCAAAAATGTATATGTATAATTTAACTAAAATTTCACTTACTAATAGTTGATAAATAAATTGTTATTTAAAGTTAGTTAACTGGTTGCCCATGATTTAATTAAAGTCGCCATTTAGCAACCTATTCCTAATTGTTGTTATTGCATGTAACAACGTGTTGAAATAAATAAATGGAATATTTTGGAACCTAGCCCAGCGTTCGTGGAGCGTTCGAGCGTTCTTTATTAATAATACTATATCCCCAAAATCATTTTAAGTAGCCTAAGAACTAGCAAATATTAAATTAATAATAAAAAATACGTTGTTCCGAAACTTGGCCATGTTCAGCGGTCCATCAACACTGAACCTGTAGTAGAAGGTCTTCGGGTTGGTTCCCTTGGCGGCGTGAATCCGGAGAGTGTGATCGATGGAGTGCAGATACATGGTATCCGTGATCAAGTCCACAAACTGCGGATAGGTCTGATCGGTGAACCGGCTGCTGCCGAAGTAAAAGTTTTTGATGTCGGCGGCCAAGCTGGTCACCTCTTCGGCGGTTGAGGACTGCGCAATGTCAGATGGAACACAGCTGCGGATGTGACAATTACGAATGCTATATTAATTATTTATTTATTTAATTCTTAGAAATGCTTACAGCTATACATAAAGACAGTTTCGTACATTAATCATATATTATTATGTTTAACAGAACGATAGCATCTATATTTATATATGTGATAACAGTGTGAGTGTGGCCTAGTAAGGTGGGGGGGGGGGCGGCGGAACATTAAAATTGGAAATAATTGAACAAATTACATTAAAAAAGGTTCAAACCGTTCAAAATCGTTGTCGATGTCGATTATAAGGCTAGCATTTTTGAATAAAGCCGGCAGCATCTTGATGCCTTCCTGCGCGTTGAAGCCGACCATGACGGGGACATTTTGGCTGAATCCTCGCTTCACGAGGGTCAGCGGATAATCGGTGACGATAGGATCCTTAGACGTGGTCAGGTCCTCGACGCACGGTATGAACGGCGTGTACACTGTACAACCTGTAAATTATTTCATAATAAACAGGTTGTTTGGCAGCGCGGTAGAAAGTTTTTAAGGGATGATAGAAGAGGTCATTTGGACTGTCTCGGAACTTTGATTCGTCAGCTTAGAAAGATTGCCTAAGCGCTGGATCGGCAGAAACGGCCCAATTCCATGGCCTGCCAGGTCCCCAGACTTTCTCTCCCTGGGTTTCTACGTTTGGGGACGAGCAAAGTAAATTGTTTATGAAGTAGAACTACCTGACCGGGACCACTTAATAAGACGAATAAATGCGGTATTCGAAAAAATGAATCTAAGAGTGTTCACCACAGAAATACAGCGAAGGGCTCGTAACTACATGAGAAATCATGGTTCACATTTCGAAAATGTATGAAAAATTATTTTATTTCTGTTTAATAATTATCAGGTTATAAACTAATTATTAGATAAATTTCAACATAACTTCTTACTATCTGATCGTGTTTACAAGAACACAAAACAGAGAAACATAAGGTACCTATTTGTATTTTTCTTTTGACACGACTTGACCTCAATGAATGGTCCAATGGCTTAGGTCCCAGCTCACGCTCTCTACACCTCCTTCATTGTTGGAGTAACTGCTAATTACGGTGTATATAACCGCGGGTCTAGTCTAAAGCTAACTCGCCGATCGTTCACTATCAGTTTGACGTAAGTTTGACGGCGAGCGAGACTAGCGCCCACCCCATTGATCTAATATCCTAAATTCCACAATTTCTAAATATTTCCACCTAAAACTCCATCTCGTATGACTCTCTCTGTTCACAGAGGTGAATTGCCATGCGTGGCTGGGTGCGGTTTGCAACAGATTCGTTTGCAACGAATGCACTATTATAGATATCTGCTTTTCTATCGGCCCATTGGCTACATACCTGGTTTGAAGTTCCTCCCCATGCTCTCCTGTGCCAATACTATGTCAGGGTAGCCGACTTGCCTCAGAAATGCTACAATATCTTCCATGGTGTCAGCTCCTTTGTAGCCCAGTTCAGATGCCAAAGCGATGGTATTAGATCGAGTTGTATTCGACAGAAACCTTTAATCAAAAGATAATCTAAATGTTCAATTGTTTTAGGTAGATTTCATTAGGAAAGCTACCTATTGCATGGGTATCATTACTTCGGGAAAATTTCACATCTTCGCATTTCACATGGGCACAAAACCTCGGTCAAATATGTTAATGGGCAAAATCAGACTAAAGGGATGGGAATAAGGGTTTTTTTTTCGAAAAAGTGAAATTTTGATATAACTTTCTTAACATATAAGATATCTAATTCATTTCTAATCTATGTAAACTTTTTTAATAGCAACAACCATTAGTCTTAGGGGTTGGAAAAATTGGTTTTAAAGTTCAAAAAATAATACCTCCCTTCATCAGTTCACAATGTTAATTGTAGGCCAATAATTTTCCTACAATTTTTGGATAAAACAATTTTTGATATGAGCAACCCTTACGGCACAGTATAAAGAAGAATCCCGTTTTTTTTTTAATAAGAAATTAACCTTTTTATTTGACTAATTATTTTATTGAGAAAAGGAAATACTTATAAAACTTTCAAACCTATATCCAACCGCCGACCCGCTATCCAAAATGGCATTGTGAAATAAGCCCTCGGTCATTTCAGTTAAAAGCAAATATTGCACTGATACACTCCCGGCACTTTGGCCTGCAAGGGTCACCTTCCTGGGGTCTCCTCCGAATGCTGCGATGTTCTCCTGCACCCAGCGCAGGGCCGCAACCATGTCCGCGAGGCCAGCGTTTCCGGGGGCGTCGGCAGTCTTGGCACAGAGGAATCCCAACGCACCGAGTCTGAAATGATAAAGTTCGAAGTGGAAACACAATCGGACTATTCGTGAAATTTATAAATAATATATGGCTTGTTTATAACCGCAGGCGTAATTAGCCATCTGAACTGGGGGGGAGGGAGGGTCTAGGATGGGCCTGTCATTGCGACTTGGGATCTTTTTAAAAGTAAAAACCAACAAATTTTCTGATCAAAACGTTTAATTTCGACGAAACAAAATATTTTGTACTCGTATTTCGGAAGTCGATATAAGTCAGCTATTTTCTGATATAGGCTAGCGAAGTTTATGATGCCGGTGTTTATGATGCCAACAGACTTCTTTCTCAAGGAGAATCGTGTTTACCCCAGAAACTTTGGGGTTATCGATTTACACGAGACATGGTTAAAATTAATAACTTTTAATTCGAAGTTTGAACGTCATTATTAATCTTTTAGACCTTTATAATAACATACACGCGTACAAGTATGGTTAAGACAGTACCTAACCTATAGTTTGTTGTCACAACGATGACGTCTTTTGCGATGAGGTATTTCGCACCAAAATTCCTTGAACCTCCGAACTTATATTCGCCGCCGTGTACCCAGAAAAGTACTGGGTATGCACTTTTTGGCGTATAGCCATCTGCAAGGTAAAATACTGAAAATATTATCTTTAAATTAGCTTTTATAATATAAATATTATTTATTTAATCATCAATTAATAAAAGTAAAACGTCAGTGAAGACAGTTTAATTTTCCGAACAGTTTAAAAGCTTATTTATTTACTAAATGATTTGCTTTCAGTAAGTTTTCAGGTTTTAACTGAAAAGTGCAGTAAAAAGCCGATGTAATAATTTAATTCGACTTTCACCTAACTGCCTTAGTAGCCTGCCTTAGTACGGCTTAGTAGTGCCTTAGAACGGGTTCTTACTGGTTTCGGGCGTTTCGGTAAACGCAAGCTTGCCGCTTCGGTCTAAAAAATAGTAAATCTTTTTATAAAAATCTTTTTCGGTACGCCGGAAGGCGTAGGTAAATTTCATGGGATTAAAGTAGGGGATAGGCGAACTTCAATTGTGCGAACTTGCATCAAACATTGCTCGAGCTCGCACATCTCAACCCGCCGCCGCGTAAGGGTTGCTCGTATCAAAAATTGTTTCAAACAAAAGTTGTAGTGATTTGAACTGATTTGATACAGGCATACGCATAGGGTGCACAGGCTTAATAGTAAGGGAGGTATGACTTTTATTGAATTTTGAAAAATCAATTTTCCCACCCCTAGGTGCTATCAAGAAAAAAATTTAAGATAAATTTTAGGCCCTTATCTGAGAAATAATATCAAATTTAACTGAATTCGATATCTTATATACTAAGAAAGTTATAGCAAAATTTCAGTTTTTCGAAAAACCCCGTTATTCCCTTTTATGTATCAATTTGAAAGTGATGGTGTAAAATTACGGCAGCTATCGTGTTCACAAGAAAATTATATAGATAGATAGATATATACACCTATATATATATATAAACGTTTAAACTGAGGGTGGTTTTGGGTTTAGGAGATGTGAGGCGCGAAGATATGTCGAAATTTTCCGGAAGTCATAAGCAATTGTGTAAAAAAAATGTTTAAGTGTACTTTCATGAGCTGGAACATAAACGTTTAAATAGAGGCAGTCTTCATTGATGTCATCTGCAGTGAACTCTCCGAGGGTTTGAGGACAGGCAGGACTTGGCTGCGTGGCATTTTTAACTCCATCCCAGGCCACCGGGGGGCGCGGTGACTGCCAAGTGCAAAAATAAACAAAAAGACTATTATTTTCACCTTCAAAACTCTACTAGCCAATTTTTTTCGTGTAAAAATGTGACTTGGCAGACTTTTGAAGAAATCACACAAAATTCACAGTTCGAAACTGTCAATAAGCTGTCAGTTGTATGAACGCTTTAATTTAATTTAATGTATTTGTGACACATATTATAGATACATTTTAGCTTTCTGCACTCCTTCTCAATATAAACTTTAACCATGCCAAATCTCACACTCCTCCGTGCCAAGGAATCCGTGCCTTCGCTTATTAATGTATAGATTGTTGCTTATAGCGTTCGTTTTATTATTTATATTATTGGTTGTTTATGCTCTCTAAAAAGAAATTTGTCTTACTTTAGGAAATGTAAAAACACATTCGATATCTCGAAGGTATTGTGACTTTTGACGCAGAGGTTGCGGGGTTCGAATCCACTCGTTATACTTAGTCACATAATTTTAGGACAAATATTCAATCGAGACATCGTAACATAATGTTAGTCACCTAAGCAGTAAAAGTGTTGATCGATGAGAGCGATAATTTACGGCCTTGTCGAAATATTATGTCTAAATTTAGTAACATTCAATTATCTCTATCTAATTATCTTTAATTATACCTAAAAACATTGTTTAGGTACTTTGTAGGTAGGTATAACAAAAATATTTTGTAATTATGTGTTGTTTCGTCGATATTAAACGTTTTGATCAAAAAATTTAGTGTCTATCAAAATCATTTTACTTTTTAATATAGGGTGATGATTTTAGAGGCGTGGTTTTCAAGAAGAGATAAAACGCATATAATTTGATGTTATGGCTAAGAATTTAGTTTTATTATAAAGATAAGGGTTTGCCATTATGTTTTAAAAATGATTTCGGGTAAGTGGCCGCCGCGGCTGACTCGAACAAATTCCAGCCGAGAGGCCCAATTTTCAACCATTAACCATTAGTATGTCAGCATTAACGCACCGAATATTCTCTTCCAAGGCGTTAATCGTGTCCGGCTTATCTGCGTAGACAAGCGACTTCACATAACTCCACAAAAAATAGTCCAGCGGTGTTAAATCGCACGATCTTGGAGGCCACGCCACGTTGTTCAGGAGTAAGTCTATTCATTATGAAATGGCAAACCAAACTGAGCATAAATCAAGTGACAGCTGTCAAAAACACCAACTACGAAAAAGTAGTGCCAGATTGAAAACCACGCCTCTAAAAAAAACATCCTATATAAGTCGCAATGACAGGCCTAAGTACCCTAGTCAGACTAGTTACGACTATGCTAGTGCCGTGCCGTTTAGAAACTTACCGGTCAAAAACTCGATTACTCGTAAGGCTGAAATCTGTCACATCTAATGTCACATTCAGACATTTTTTTATGCACAATTTAATCGCTTATTTTATTAGGTATTTTACGAATTTCCATAAATGACTCACCTGAAATCTGAGCGGACCTACGGGCGGCTGGGCAAACGGTACGCTCGTGTAGGAATAATATTTCACATCCTCGCTCGCGATCAGGTGACCCTCGAGGATGCCGTACCTCGTGGCCACCCTGGCTTTGAAATCCAGGCAGTGAGAACCGCCCATGAGGGCCAGCGTGCATATGACATGAAGGAGCGGCATCTCTGCTCTTTTAGGTGCCAACCGACTCTTTTATCTTCATTCGACCAATTATGTTTCCATAAATTTCATACACACAAATTTATATAGAACCTATACAACAAAGAAATTGTGAATATTTGTTTATTTTTGTAAAACTTAACAGGTAAATTTGTTTAATATTTATACTAAACCTTTTTATATATAAATTAATGTGCGATCGAATATTATGAAATCAACACGTTTTTACTTGATGTCACTTGATAACACGTTATAAGTACGATAGTAAATTTATTGTATTATTTTAATATTACAACGAAAAAAAAATGTGGACAACCTTAATAAAAATGGCAATGGACTTACCGCATGACTTTCTAAATCTACAAACCTTTAAAGGTTTTTGTAGTTCTTTTTATTTTAACTTGGATTCTCCTTGAACCTATGTACTATTTACTTATTGTATATACAATATATTTATAAAAATATATTGTCCTAGAGACAAAATGAGTTATATAAAAATAAATGCGTTGAAATCGATGCTGGAGTTTTTTTTTTGTTTTGTTACCGCTCAGTTCCCAAAAAATAGAGATACCCTTGGATATATATAAAAAACCATAAATAAAAAATATAATTTGATTTATTTCAAAAAAGTATATTTTTGTCTAAATACATAATTATTCAATAAAATAATTCATAAAACAGGCTTGGTTAACGATGTCAAAAAATGTCAGTTGTTGAGTACCGAGAAGTATATTTTAAAAGTAGATTAATATTATATACTCAATATCGAACGCTAAAAATATACCCGTAAGAGTGTTTTTGGCACTTTTTCTTAAAAAATATATTGGAAGTTTCTTTAGGTGGGTGATTGGTAGTTTTTTTTAAATGCTACTTTTACTAAATTTTTATCTGACCTTGGCATGCTTTTTACATATAACGCAATTAAAAATAAATTTCATAAAAAAGGTACATATATATTTCTTTTACCAAGCCACAGAAAAATATTCAGAAATATAATTATAATATCAAACGATAATATAATCGTAAAATACTATAGCTACACATTGATTAATATATTACACCCACTAAAGCACCCACAAAAACGAAGATACTGTTGGGTGTGTTCACTTTTTCTAACTGAATACTTTTTTGTGTGTGTTTTTGTATTTGGTGTGAATATTTCAAAACAAAATAGTGCAACATATTTATTTATCCATTGAGTTTGATAATAAAAGGTCACGTTCCGGTCGTTGAAATGATAAACTGCGCTACGGTTCCATGATTTCTAACAAAATTGTGAAGATGACCTCCCATTTGAATATTACCAACACTTTTGGAATCTTTCTTGGTATTTTTCTAACGTGTTTATTGCGTACTAAAGATATACGGAGAAAAAGTAGAATAAAATAGGTGGAGACTGGGTGAGTACCGCTATCATGTTTATTTTTTTTATTTTCAGTGGTTCAGTGTATTTAATTTAGCTTTTTTTTATCTTTGAAATTAATTTTTTTGGTCAGAATATTGTCCTTTTCTGGCAACCACCATTGCACACGTAACCTTAATTCTTCTCAGGAACCTACCTAAGTTTACTTTTACGCCGTCGGATTCACTTCTTTGATTCTACACTCGGCATTCCGTATTTTTGCTCTTCAAAAACGATGTACTATAATGCACATTAACGACTTTACCACCAATGGTATGTACCACCAATAAAAAAAATGTGCGAGCTAATTGTTGTAAGACACCAGCGGTGGTGTAACTATGGGTGACAGGTCTGTCAAAATGCCAGGGAGGATTTTTTTTGTTCCGGCAAATAAAAAGTTTAAATCATTTCGCATTAATATAGAAATATTGCGGTTTTTTTTTACTTTAATACTCCTTTTAAATAACACTTACCACGGCGATATACTATAATAGTTTACAATGTAATACGTTTTAAAAAGGTATCACAAAACTTCACTTAGCAATAAATAAAACTATGTTTGACATTTTAGTCAAATTTAATGCCAATCTTTCAAACATTTCTCAGAAAACTACAAATCTTGGTGTAATCTATGACACGAAATTAAATTATATAAGCCTTATCGACAGTATTTTTGATAAAGCGTTTACATAAGATGCTGGGCTATTTGATTCGTGTCCAAAGCCGTTTAATCTCAACATACATAATTCATATCATCCATAAAAGTAATAAGAATACATATGTAACGGAACTTATTGTTTTTATTGAATCCAAAATAATACATGTGAAAAAGCATACATCAAAGAATAAAATAATATCTCTAAACAAATATTAGGGTATTTTTAAAAACAATAACAATAATTAATATTAACAAGTTTTACCTGACTTCATATATCGCTTTATACTTTATTTCGCTAACAAAACTAAAACACGAATATCGCAACGGTGAGTTAAAACAATAAAATTCCAGATGTAAAACAAAACAAAAATGAAACAAACGAAAATATTAAAAATTATATCAATTTGAAAATGAAATAAAATAATTAAATTGTCAGTTTAAACCCGGCCAGTTCTGAGTCAGGCACGGATCCCGGGGGATGGGGTGTAATTGACTTTCCCCCAAGGACTTTCAATAACACGAAAGTGTCAAACAAACGCTTTTATAATATCACTGTCAGTCTACACAGAGGTGAATGTCATGTGTTTAATTTATCAATCTTCGTTTTTGGATCCGTTTCGGGTCTTCTTTATGGTCTATAATATTGCAACAGTTATGTTGGGGGCGTAAATGTAGGTCTTGAGAATTGTCTCGTGGTAAATTAAATTAAACTTTTAAAAGTTTAAACTTTGTAAATATTTTTTTATTCCTATCTTAAAAACTAACCTCTTTTCCGCCACTCAATTTATTTTCATTTTCTAAAAGAAAAAACTTTATATGTAGCTCCCTGAATACCTAACTACTGGGATAAAATGAGAAAAAAAATATATTAAAACCTAACATTAAAGGAAAAATGTATTAAACTTCATGGAAAATGTGATTAAGGCGAACCAAAAGGATAAATATTAATTTCCATTCATTTAAACCCTTTTGGCTGGCATTTGGTAATCATTGGATATTTAATATTGATCTTATTATACACATTAGTTTATTATATATATATATTAATAAATAACACAACATCTAAATGCAAATGATAAATGTGATGTCTAAATTTATGTACGGGCAATGTCCAGTTAGGTATGGTTATGTTATTCCTCATCTAAGAAATATGTAAAAACAAAATCAATAAATAAATAAAATCATTTAAAAAAATATGTTAGAGACCTTGATATTATTTCTTCATCATAGTGAAGGCAGATTTTTAACATTCAATTCTATTTCTGAGAAATTTAATAAATAATAAACTGCTAATAGTTCTTTTTAGTTGAATTGCTCTCTTATAAAAAATGGTAGAACCTTAGGAAAAATAATAATTGAAAGGCAAATGAAGAGTCTAAAATATAAAAATGTTAGTTTAATTAATTTCTATATTATGAAGCTGGAATTAAATAAAAATCATCAATTGCTTACTAGGAGATTTTACGAGTAACTTATGTGAGTTGAAAAACTAAAATGAGCAAGATGTTAAATATCTAAAAATTAAATCGCACATGCCTGCAAGAATAATTGCGTTTACAAACGCTTTATAAAGAAAAAGAAAATCAAACTTTTCTAAAATACTGATTTTTTGAGGCTCGGCAAAGGTCGGCAAATTTTATGGAGAAATTACCGGATTGCGTCCTCAGCGTTTTTTTTTTTTTAATTATTATTTTATCTTTTTTATGTAATACATATTGCATTGTTTTCGCATTAGATTACAATCGGGTTTCGTGCAGATTACTATCTTCTTTTGAGGATCAAACATAAGGTAAAAAATATGGTATGTAGGGGTAATTTCTTCGCTTTGAGATTAGCGATGCATACATCCATACAAGCAGTATTTGATTTGTCGCACTTCGCCGCCAGTCCCTGCGGCACTTAAGCAGTTGAAGTACTTTTCCACATTAACTGAAAACAAAAAAATATATAATATAAAAATTTGAGCATTCAGGCTTTGAACAAATTGACAATTCGAAAATAGCGATCTTTTAATTTGAAATGCAATTCATTTGAGTGTTTTGAATTTTTTGTCAAGTAATTAAATTATCAAATAAATAACGAAATGTGTTTGAAATAAAAAAAAAAATCTTTGTTCTCACACTTAACGCAACCCAATGAAACTAAAATATAGCGACCATTACTTTGATAGAAAAAAATCTTTTTTTTTTTGAAACGAATGAAACGCTTTTTTCAAAAGTAAGATAACATATTCAATAGGAAACTTAAAATTTAATTCTGACAACACATTTATTGTATCGTAAAACCTGTTCTATCCATAAAACTAAGTGCGGTAACACAACACTCTATAAACACTCAAATAAGGGTTTCCATCCAGAGTAAAAAATAGATTTATAGTAAAAAAATAAGCTTATATAGGTTGTTTTTTTTAGAGGCGTGGTTTTCAATCTGGCACTACTTTTTTCGTAGTTGGTGTTTTTGACAGCTGTCACTTGATTTATGCTCAGTTTGGTTTGCCATTTCATAATGAATAGACTTACTCCTGAACAACGTTTGCAAATAGTGGTTTGTGGCGTGGCCTCCAAGATCGTGCGATTTAACACCGTTGGACTATTGTTTGTGGGGTTATGTGAAGTCGCTTGTCTACGCAGATAAGCCGGACACGATTAACGCCTTGGAAGAGAATATTCGGCGCGTTATTGCTGACATACCCGAATCATTTTTAAAACATAATGGCAAACCCTTATCTTTATAATAAAACTAAATTCTTAGCCATAACATCAAATTATATGCGTTTTATCTCTTCTTGAAAACCACGCCTCTAAAAACATCACCCTATATTTAAGTGATTGAATGCGTATATCAAATTTCGATTCTGTGCCGTTGACCGTTGAGGAGTTCCTTCGTTTGGGCCAATATTGGGTACAGAATCGGGTCATGCCTACCATAAAAAATTGAACTCCGTAGGATAAGAGAAGGTGGTTCTAATTCAGCTCGCAAGATTTGACCTAAACCGAAACATTGCAAGCTGTAAAAAAGGCTTGCATCAATTCGCTTACAAACAAATATACAAATTATAATAAGAAAGGTTTATTACCTCCTTATGAAATGTAAATAAAATTATAGGGGATATATTGTACTGTTTTCTTATATTTTTTGCTGTGGGGAAACTGAACTACTAAATTAATTCGATGTACTTACTCAGCTCATTAATTTTTATTCGAGGATACGCTCTATCTATGCAATATTCAAATCTCCACCTTTGTTCATACAAGAATTTCCGTGTACAGGTTACAAAGTCGTTAAATGGCTCTGAAATCATTAACAAAATGCGTAATAACGCTACACACTTTGCATGTTTAGATAGGTGTGTACCAGTTACATATGCCAATCAATCAATCAACCAATCAATCAATCAAAATAACTAAGAAATCAAAAATAACTAATCAATTCTAAATAACTAAGAAAGGGACTGTGGCTGTTGAGGCGCGGTTGCCGATAATAATTTGAAAAAGAAGGACTGACGGGTCTAAAAAGGAGAATTTTCTAAGTAAAGGACTTTAACGATTAAAACAAGATTTTTTATATAATTTACTTTATTTTGATCATATTGAGCTGAACTGTTAATTTTTGAAAGGTCTTGTTTTTTTGATAATACAAACGTAAAACTCGCATATTTTGAGACAGTTTTAAAGCAAATCGCTGGTCGTGCAACCTCAAATCATAGATAATCATTTCGATTCATGTCGAATCTATTTTCTATGGTTGGCATGTCGTAACCATTAGATATTTAATCGTAAATAAATATGTTTAGACACCTTGTCTTCAACATAGTAAATGCAAATTTTTAAAATACAATTCTATTTCTGAGAAATTTAATAAATAATAAACTGCTAATAGTTCTTTTTAGTTGAATATTTCTCTTATAAAAGACATTATAGCCTTAGGAAAAATAGAAATTGAAAAGCAAATAAAGGGTCTAAAATATAGAAGTTTTTTTAATTTCTCTAATAGGAAGCTGTAATTAAACAAAAACCAAAAACTGCTTAAGTTGGAGATGCCTTCAATGAAGCCTTTAGGGCCTAGCTGTAAGACGTCGGGTTCTGGTTAAATCATTTATTACTAATGGAGTAAATACTCCAAGGCGTTCGGGAGCTATGGGTGTTCAAAGTCAGTTTTAGTACCGTTTGAATATATCTGAATTTAATATTATAAGATTACTTATATGATAACCAGCATTCGCGATTATCGTTCATTTTTGGTAGCCATAACCACACCTTTTAACACCCATAGTCAACTTACGTTTTTCAATATATCCTTTAATTTCCTGCTCGCTACTGTCTTCGTCCAACAATCCGAGCCACTTCTTAAATCTTTCTATGAAATTGGTTTCCTTGCGTTTTATCTGACTTTCAACACTTCCAAATAAAACCGAAGTAATAACGATCACCAATATTAAAGAAAAATGTTTCATCGCGATTATTCAGTAGCCATACATCTATAAATAAATCATCAGATTGCCAAATCTCTCTAAAGAGTTAACAATGCATTTTTATAAAACTCAGTGCAGAGTTTAGCTCTCGAGTACAGGACCTTTTTAGTGCCTTTATAATTATTTTACTATGCTACGCTTTATCAAAAAATTAATAAACTATTCTGAATGTTTCAATATTCTCAAAGATTAAAAGTATTCTCGATTAATGAGCGTTACATTCTGTAAAATGTCGGGTAGTTGCATTTCGCTGATTTCCGTTCCTGTTTATGATTGGTAGTGAATCACCCCAAATATAGTGAAATTTTATTTTTTGAACAAATAATCGCTTAGATAATTTCGCAACTATGAATTAAATAGCTCTTGTCTTCGTGGTAGAATGGAATAATATATTATCTAAAAATAACCGCCGGTGAATCGAATTAGGCACACAGTTGCTCACCTTTGCTCCTCGAACATTTATTTTTTTTATTTATTTTTAAAAGTTTAGTCTACCGGCAAACTAATTTTTGATTTTGCTGTTTGTCTTTTAAAAAAGCAAAAAAATAAATAGTATGTTGTACAAATAGTTTGTTCACTGATGGAAATTTTATATAGATCATTTAATTACTTCCGTCCTACGCGATGAGAGCACAGCATTCTAAAAATTCGCTACTGAACATATATGTTTATTTTGCCCGCAACGGTGTTGGTTATAAATAAAATAAAATAGCTCTGTAGCTTTGTTAGAAGAATAATAACATCAATAGTTGAAATATTTTATTTTTTATGTAAGTATTACTTAAATTTTATTGCAAATGTTTTGAGCGTGGCTACAGTGCATATTAAGTTTATCAACAAAATGAACGGGCGACAATCTAGTTAGATTAGGTATTTTGCATTACGGTGGAATTGAATTAAACAAATGTTTAATGCTAAAAATTGATCTAAAATTATTTAAACCATTAAAAGCGATCAATTCGTTTTATCACCATCACACTGTAATATCACCGTTTAAAAAATGTAAAAATAGCGTTGGATATCCGCTATGGACACGACTTTATTGCACACCGTCTGAATGCACTTAATTAATATCTACTCTGAAACGATTAACCCGTACTAAACAGAGCTAATATTCGTATGTGGGAAAGTAGCCATGTTTGGAAACATAACAAAAATGAAATGTGAACATCGCATCGTACGGGCAATAAAACACCCAATCTTCACAGCGGTTTCTTTACCAGACTGCAGACGCAGGTACCAAGGGCTACCACGATCTGGGGCTCAGAAGCTAACCCCAAGATAAGGAATGCTAGCCAGAAGTCAAGACACGGCTTTGAGATGGAAGGTAAATATGTTTTAATGTTTATTTGAAAAAACCAACAATACAATTTACGATAACACATTTATAAATATAAATACAACACAATAATAACATTTATTTCCACAATTTATGAGTTAGAAATTGTGACAATGAGTGTCAGGAGTAACAAGCGATAACCTGTGATATTTTTCTAATCTAATTTAGTTCTACATATCAAACTATGAGGAAGGGGGGGAACTCACATTTGTGACCACTTGTGACAAATACAACGGTCGGGAGGTGTCATAAAATCATGAATTTTGTGTGACATTATTTATGGGTGGTCCCTTATAATATATAATTAATAACGAAGATCAGTGTAAACTAGAAACGAAAAATATATGTATGGAATTATAACATATACACACTTCGTTTACTTATAATTATAAATTATACCATCACTAAATTACATTCACTAATTAAATTGAGATATTTTAAATGGGTAGGTATCTAATACATTTATTTATTTTTATTATTCTAGGTTGAAAACTGTTCGTATTTTTAATCGATCAACATGGCTGTTTTTAACACTTAAAGTTCCGAAATTGATTCGTGGTTAAAACCATAGAAATCATTTTTAAACTAATATGTAAATTTATCAGTTGATGTTAATGATATGAAGTACCTGTCTTTAAATTATTTATCAACTCACACATACTTATGATTTTGAAGCATTAATAGATATAATAAATAAAACCTTAGTGAACTCATCGGATCTTTTTCTCAGCACGTATCATTATTTGTTTTTTTTTTCTTAGTAAAGTTTTACTTAGAGCAGCATTGTAAAAATTAAACAATAGTTAGAATTAGAAACATGATTCGGACGACGAAGTTCGTGTTGTCTTTTTATAGATTTCAAATCATTTACTTTGTGAGATAGGTACCTACCCATGTTTTTTTTGTTTCTGACTAAATATTGTGGTTAATTTTAAGCCATTCAAAATTTTATTGCAAACGCATCGGTTAGTTGTCAAACTTTATTTTAGCATTATTTTAAAACTAAGAAGAATAAATCAATCCGCCAAATTGAACATTTTTAACGGCATAAATAATATAATGAAATTCATACGGAATATTTATAAATTTGGGTGATTTAGCTGATATAAATCCTGTCTTCTTCATTAGACGATGTTTGCACTATTATTCATTGTGCTAAAAAAAGGAGCCTGATTTATCCTTAGTCGTTATTGGTTATTTTTTATTGTTGCAGTTATTACTATTGACAGTATTCAGGAGCTAGTTAGGTGATCTATTAGGGTAAGTACTTACCTAATTTTTTAAATAGGTTAGACCTTGGGAAAGAAGTATAATATAAGGATTACGGCAATGCATTACAATCGCGGATAGTGCTTTATAGAAAAAAAATGTTTGATTTTGCTATGGCAATCATTTCGAACAAGATTTTAGGCAGTTGAGCATTAACAATCAAACATTAATTAGCAAAAAATATTGGAAAAATGTTTCTAAATTACGAGAAAATCGAATAGAAATCAATTACTTAATGTTTGAGAATTTGAACGCTTGGCACGAGCGGGGTTAGTCTGAAGCCGACTCGCCATTCGCTCGCTGTCAGTCTGGCATAAGACAAACGTCAAACTGACAGCGAGCGATCGGCGAGTCTGTTCAAGAATAGACTCGGAGTCGGAGGACGACAGCTCCGGCTCGCGGTTCGAGAAGTATTTCGAAAAAAAAAAAACAAAGTTCCATAATATTATAATTATTTTAGTATGATTTATTTTAAATTATTTTTTTGTGAGACCGGTTTAGTTGTTGTTATAGATCAACCCCCTAAAAGGACATCAGTGGATGTAAATATAATCCGTATAATATTGCCAAATTAAATAAAATATTGCAAAGAAAATGTTGCAAAAGAAAATAGATTAAAATTTTAAAAAAATATATGTAGGTACATACATACCCATATTAAAAAATATGTAATTAGAGATTTCCCTTAAAGGGTTAAACAAGTATTAATTTTCATAGTTCAGAAAAAGAGCTCAAAAATACCTTCAGTTTTATAATTTGTGTGGCATCAAACTTGTATAGCGTATTTGTGGTTCCAATGAGGTAGTTTTGATAATTTATTTGTTCAATGTGCTAAATGAAATAAATACTGTTTAGGAGTGAATATTGAGGATATTTAATTAATTAAAGGTACGAAATAGTGGTCGCCATTAAAAAGTCTAGTTACCTATTTATTTATTATGTTAAATTTATATTTACAAAATACCAATTATTGTTCAGAATTTTATAATCAAACAGGAGAATAGTAATAAATTTAGGTGAAAAAAAATATTAATTCAGTGACTTAGCAGCGGTTTAGATCACCTAGTTTGAAAAATGTCAAGGTCATCCGATGAAAGTTTACGAGGAAATGAAGATGGTGTAAAGCCTTCAGATGATGCTGCTAAAGTAATGGACGATTTGAAGAACAAGCTCCGTGAACAAAGCAACAACGAATTGGAACCAGACACCTTCTATCAGCACTACTTCATGAGTCACTACAGCGAACTGCCTAGCGGCACAAGCACCTCAGTCCTGCGCACTGTTAAGCGACTCTCCCAGTTCACGGAGGAAGACTCCGATGAAGCGAGAGAAAAGTTGCCATCTTCCAGCGAGGACAACTCAAGCTCCACGGACAGCAGGATACTCGCTAACAAGTTGTCATTCCTAGTCTCGAAGGTCTCCGAATATCCGGGCGGAGTAGAGAGTTCAAGTGCGCAGACGATTCACTTTGGCACAGACGGTGTCGATATGCAGAGGCCGAACGTCAGGGATGCCTTTCTCAGTGGATACAGGCGACACTTAGACAAGCGCTTCGAAGACAATACACTCAAGATTGGCCCCACTGGCGATGGCGCCTCCACCAGCTACGACGAGGTCTGGATCGAACAAAAGAAGGAAGAAATCAATCAAGAAGCACTAGCTGAAATTGACGCATACATTGAAGGCCTAGAAGTTCCTCCACCTACGCGCAGCATCGGAGATCTATCAGAGGGCTCAAAAAGCCCTCCTCTGATCGTGGAATTCGTCCCGCCAAAGAAACACCACAAAGGGACGAAGAACAGACGAAAATCTCACCCGACCGCGACGAATAAACCTTGCGAAAAGGAAAAGGAGCAACGCATTCCTGTTATTCCTCAAAGTGCTCCACTCTATCAACAGACTATCCACGGCACTTCGGGTGTCAGCCGCAGACCGGCACTTATCAATTTATTCCGTTTTATGGAAAAAACGGACCCACCAAAAAAGACCTTTTTGCAACAAATAAAATCAGTCTTGCAAGTTAAACCCTCGCAGACACCGAAACCAGATAGAAAGGTCCTTTCGAAAGATGCGTCGGCGCACTTGAAGGCAGGATCGCAGAAGAAGTACTACCACACGGTTTCATCTTCAAGCAAACGGTCAACAGCCATAACCAGGGTGATGGATCTGTTCCAACGTCGGCCAAGCGTCCAGGCCGAGCCGACAGCAGCAGAGAAGCGCAAGGCGAAGTCCGAAGCACAGCAGCTGGTCATCGAGGCAGCCAAGTCGCGGCTGCGGCGCGCGCAGAGCGAGGAAAAACGGCCGGATGTCACCAGCACGGCCGGTTCTCAGCGGCAGTTTTTCTACCGCACAGCGTCGCTCGACTCTCCGAGAGCTGCGACAATATGTCGGAGAAGGCAGTCCAGTTTAAGCTCGGACAGGTCGAATTTGTATAATCTGTTTTTCAAATTTCACTCGTGCTATGATGTCACACCCACTTCTGCAAAAGTGATACTGTTCGACGAGCGGCTGACAATGAGCAGGGCTATTGAAGCACTACTTTTCAACCGCGTCAGGAGTGCTCCTATATGGTCAAACGACGAAGAACAATTTATAGGAATTTTGACCGTGACTGACTTCATCAAAATTATGCACAGCCACCGCGGCGATGTTAAGGAAATAGAGGATTTCGATGAACAAAGGATAGCCGAGTGGAGACAGAAGCTAGAAGATTCTCTTCTTCCACTTGTGACAATTTCTCCAGATGATTCTCTTTACGCTGCAGTGGATATAATGAATTCTCTAAAGTTTCACAGGCTGCCGATCGTTGATGTGTCCAATGGAATGATTATTGGTATTTTAACGCGAAAGCGAATAATTAAATTTCTATATGAGAAAACCCATAGTCTCACAAAGCCTTCCTATATTTATGAAAAATTAAAAAATATCAACATATGTACAACAAATAATGTAGAAGTAATTAGCGAGGACACTACTATAGCCGAGGCATTGGGAAAATTCATCGAATTGAGAATTTCGTCTCTTCCCGTTGTGGATACTGAAGGAAAACTTATCGACGTATATGCAAAAAGTGACGTCATCAGTTTGGCCAGCGACAAGCGATACAAAGACCTCAATATGACGTGGAGACAGGCCAAGGAGGTTGCCGGGAATGAATGGTATGAAGGCGTCAACAAATGCACCATGGAGGATAC
The DNA here is from genome assembly GCA_020383195.1 of Neomicropteryx cornuta. Classification (NCBI taxonomy): domain Eukaryota; kingdom Metazoa; phylum Arthropoda; class Insecta; order Lepidoptera; family Micropterigidae; genus Neomicropteryx; species Neomicropteryx cornuta. Next base: position 16,881,184 of record JAHKQU010000025.1, read on the forward strand.
TTTTTACGACGTCATGACCAGAATGACCCTCGAAGAATTGCATAGACTCGTGGTTGTCGATAATGACGATCATGTCATAGGTATAGTTTCTCTGTCAGATGTGCTAACATACTTGGTTTCCCCGCCTCTTTAGGATTTATGGATATGGACAAAAAAAACTAAAAGTTACAGTTAAAAGTATGTTAATAACCAGTTCAAAAATTATTTACATTATTATTATTTTAAATAAAGCCTTACTTTTCTGTTTAATATTATGATTAATATCCCGTTTCATTAAAAATAAATAACATAGAACAATAAATTTAATTACAAATGTTATTTAAAAAGTTACAATTATTTGACGAGTTTATTTAGAGATTAAATAAATTATTGAAAAGTACTGAAAGTCAATAAAAAAAATACATTTATTATTGTCTCACCCAAACGTAATAAATAATTAGTAAGCAACTTTTTTTATAAATTATTTACTGTTTGACAACTTTAGAATAGGCAGATCTTTTATGACAACTGATCAAATATTATGTTTGCTGCAATCCCTAATAAGTAACTATTTATTCCTGTATTTTACTAAGCCAGCACTGGACCTGATGGCGTAAAACCACTTTGGAACATTTCTAATGGTGTATTTCATGTTTTTTTTTATTTTTGTTGAAATTTAAAATCGTTTTTTCTTTTTTTAACACGTTAATTGCCACAGCAATTTTCAGAAATCTGGCCTAAAATGACAATTTGATTTAATCACATTATATTATCAAAAGCTCTAATTATATTTTTTGTTCATTTTTTAATAAATTTTCTGTTCATGCAAGCCAGCATTGAATTTTTGTTCTTTTCCCAGAAGCCATCTATCGATATTAGCTTGATATATTTCGAGTTTAATCGTAACAGCACAAAAATGGCAAGCAAACACAGGACGAGATAACTTGTAGTTGGTGTCCTAGAAAAGAACGCCATCTACGAGTTATCTCGTAGTTGGCAGTCAACGTATTAATTTAATCTTATTTAAATTCGTTTAATATATTTTAGTATTATTCTTTTTTACCTGTAACTATATTAGTCAATTGAACCACCGTAGTTTAAGGAATTAATACTTCAATTTATTCACCCGTATCTTGTACAAATTCTGTTGGGTAACCACAATAAATAAATAAACACGGACATATTTCAATTTGACACCAAAGTAGTTCTTCATCTGTGGTTGGATAAAAATGTATAGAAGAAGCTACTGGCTAGATATTAATCACAATTTTGGCATTAGTCAAGATCAATGCTAAATTAATTAAATAAATTAGCTATTCCAGTGTTTACCATTTCGCCTATAGTATTATTAACTTTTGCACTAATCCTACCTTTGATAACATTCCATGTAGCTCGCATAGGATTTTTTGATAAAATTATTATTAATTATATGGATGACATTGTTTGGTAATATGAATAAAATGTTAAATCAATAAATAATATAATTATCAATTGTCAAATCTGCCTGCAACAATTTTTTTTTAATCTTTTGATTAAAAAAATAATTGTATAGACCGGACACCTACAGCCTAAAATCACGGCTACAACTGGCAAACCAACGTAACGAACACTCAAAGCACAAAATTTGGCCTCAATTTAAAGCTTCGACTGCAAATTCGTGCAAGATTGTGGTTAAGGCGTTTGACCATTGACCCAAAGGTCGCGGGTTCGAATCCACACATTGTCATACCATTTTTAACTCTTCATTATCACCATAACCCCTGACTCTAGGACTGGCACATTTGGCCTAGTTGAGTAGGGCTCAAAATAATTGTGTATTTTGACCGGATCAAATCAAGATTGAAGAAAAGGCAATTTTCCTCGCAGGAAGTAACCCCACAGGCACGGGGCTATTGAAAGTCATAAAAATGACAATTAAAATAAAGCGGAATTTACTAAAAAATACAGTACCTACATATTTTAGAAACTGTAAAGTTTATGTTTATAAATTTTATAAATTGTAAAGTTTATGTTTATATTTTAGAAATTGTAAAGTTTATGTTTGTGAACAACTAACTCAAATAAATAAGACTTCATTATTAAATAACTCAAAGGCTGTTTTTTTACCATTTACCACCATGTGGCTATTTTAGATTCCGATGGATGTTAATACCAAGGTCTCATAGGGTGAATATAACTATCAGTTGAGTCCTGTTTTAAGTAATAATAATTGTAATTAGGTTTCCAAAAATGAAGAACTTGGCATTTCTCTGTATGTAAACTGAGTAATCTTTTATTCGTTCAAATTCGAAGCCGACCGGAGTTAACAGCCGAGCGGATGCTATTATCGGCAAAACAGCTTGATAGTGAAAGAAATTTAGAAAATAATGATTTTTATATCTCTCATAAGTTATTGAGTTACAAGGTAGATTGTCTCAAATCACCCGCGGTTTCTAAGCGCTGACGTCACAACTGCTGCTTTGTCAAGGTAATTTCATAGGTATTGTAGGGAATTAAGGCAAACAACAAAGCGTTAATAACGTATCTCTATACGCTCGCAGCTGATTTAATAGAACAAAATTTTAAAAAATATATATTTATATATTTTATAATTTTAAAAAATATATAATATATTTTAATGATTATTGAGGTAAACTCACCGTACTATAGAGGTATAAAAACCTCAATAATGCTCAAACTTAAAAGTTTAATGAATTACGGTCAAATTTCGACCACTAGTTTTAATTATTTGAAGATTTTATTGGGAAAATAAAAAAAAAAATAAATATCAGATCTTCATTGTCTAGATAATACTACGTATAAAATAAATAGTATTAGCCCGAACAACGATCCCTGCAAAACTTCACTAAGCATCTCTTATAAAATTATTAGTAGTACATGACTTTATCACCGTACAATGGGAGTTCATTTAAGAAGCGCTAATATAAGTGAATCATAGTCATAGCCCAGAAATAGAGCACTTAACTAGGTTTACTGAAGCTTGAAAAGAAAGAAAGTGGTTTCAAATCGAGTAAAAATAATAACACGACATATGTCAGAGTTGATTGTTTATTTAATTAAAAATGTACATAAATATGAGGCGACGGGGGATGGATACAAAAGGCGGAGGGGGGCCTCTCACTAAAGGCTTCTCTCATCTTTTTTGATCACCCAAATCTTCAATGCTGTCTTCGTCAATCTGAGAACAAATAAGAGACACTTTTCACATTTTCAAATTGATAAAAAAATGAATTCACCTCGGACGGGAATTTTTATCCCCTGATTGAATTCAGATCTACCATGAAAACATAAACAGGAAAAAGTAGAGGAAGAAAATACGGGTTTGTTATCCTCAGAATTAAGCGGGAGATGTAAAGTTTACATGACGAAGGTATTAATGGGGAAGTCTAAAGAACAAATAAAGGATTTATGTAATAAACTTAATAAAGTGATGAACACATACTATCTTCTCCATGCCAAAATCAGCAATATGCAAAAAGGACTTTTGAGATACAGGCAAATGATGTTTTATATTCAACGTTCTTCGATTTTTGGTTTTATCTGAATATTTTCTAATGGTTTTAGATAAAATTTATGTGTACTTAAAGATTTTTTGATCTTATTTCTCTAAATTTACTATTTTAGGAGATATTTTTCCACGTTGGTGACTATAAAATGGGTAAAGATGTTAAAAAATAGAAAAAACACGTAATACTTGCAATCCTGGAATCAAAGCCGGGGTATAATAAACTAGGTGGTACATTGGTGACTTTGGCAAGGATGTTTCGAAATAAAACTGTACAAAGGCACTCGCCTTTGAACAGAGCTTTTCTCTGCAAGTATTGATTATTCAAATTGGTGTGTTGGCATATGAAATAAGCATAAGAGTTATGTGGAAAATGTTATTTCAATTTGGTCAAAAATGCACATTGGTGACTTCGGCATGGAGGGGACGACTGTTCACATTTCAAACCAATCACAGTTAATTTAAAAGAGTTCTACGGCATTTAGTCGCTATATGACGAGAATGATTGGTTAATTATCTTTATTACTTTTTTACAACACACCTTTACATTTCCCCACAAAGACGGTGGCTTTTCTGTGGGTGAAAAAAAATAACATTCTATATTACAGTACTAAAGTTTCAAAAGGGTTACACATCAATAAGAAAAAGGAAAAACAAAAAAACAATATAATAAAATGCAAAGGCAATAAATAGATAACAACCAAAAAAGTAAAAACCTATCAAAAGCAAATTTAGAGAAAAAATAAACAAACAATATATTTATATATACGAGATGTGTTTTTCGTAGATCTATAGCCTATACTTACTTCACTAACCTACTCTCTTTCCATCTCAAGCAGATAGAGAGGGAGTAGATATACACTTTTTTATATACCTTTTTAAGAATTTTTTTCTATTATATTTATCTTTATCGTGTTTTGATTGGCATTACCAGTTTACAAAGTTTACTATTTTTTTTGATGCGTCTGACTCATAAGTATTAACTAAACTAAGATGCATGTGCATTTTAGTGTCACATTGTCACTTTAGAGTAAGCACAGAATCTTTAAATTGTCTATTTTTATTATTGTTCAGAGCCATAGGGATATATTTCTTGTGTTTCAAAAAATAAAAAATACATGTAACTATTTATATAATTATTTATTTTTAATATATTTAAACAGCTTTATTAGTGTTTTTTTTTTATCTATGTGTTTATTCGATGATTGTTTTATAAATACACACTTTAACTTTAATAATTGATTTTCAGTGTTGTAACTCAGTAAGTATTTTTATGTTAATCTTAAGTGTTAGGGTGTTTTTTAAATAGAAATTAATGTAAAATGCAAATGTCATTCTTTAACTAATGTTTGTTTATGGAAATAAACTATTTATATATCTAACACAGTCTTCAATGCGAGGAGAATTTAATCCCTATGGCTACAGCATCAAACTTATACAAATTTGCATATACCGATACAGATAAATAAAGCATGTTTAGTTTCTGCTGTAAAATAAGGTGCTGTGAATCCTAGTTGTGATTGTTTTGTTGATGTTTTCATGATTCAAAGCTCTAATCATTACAGGCACAACGTTGTGAGGGTGTGAGGTGTTGTGTTATGAGTAACCCTTGAATGTTTGGGTGGACTCTCCGACCTCTGGGGTCAGAAGCAAGCGTTCGTACCACTGCGTTACTAAGCCTTTGAAAGATATTCCATTTGAAGAAAGATATTATATTCAAACCAATATCCAGGTATGCATGATAAGTGCCAAACTATCCGACTACATACCTCGGGCCATTTTTCGGGTATAATATCAAAGAGATCGTCCTTCACGTCACCCTGGATCACAATCTCATCATCACCCGTCACCGATGAGCCGCACGCAAACTTAGTACCAAAAAATTTAGCAGCTACTTTGAGATCAATATCTGAAAATGAAAGAAAAATATATTATTAAATGTCAATGTTGAAAATTGCACCTCCTCATAAATTAAAGGGAGACCATGACAAGACATTCCCTCCCAAAGTTGTGATAGCTTTCATGGTTTTAGTGGGTGTGACAACTATAGGGTTGTGGTGTGGTAGGTATTCTATGACCGGTGATGGTTAAATAGAGAAAAATACTTTACCACACTCAACACCAGGGGTGCTCAAACTTGAACTGCTGGCGATCTACCTCAATATTTTTAGACTACTTACGATCGACTCTGAGAGAAACAAGTGTGTGTGATGCAGGGTTGTCGTACATACACGATACACCCTACCTACCTAGGTAGGGCGTACCGTAGCATATGTAGATATTAGCTTTCTGCACGGTGCTCAACACTATTAGAATTTATTTACATAAATAATCATCTAATTCGTTAACCTTTAATTTAATTGACTGCTAGTGTCCGGCCAAAACTGACTTTTTAAGCCGAAACCGAAACCCAGAAGGAAATTAGGATTTTTTTTCTTAAAAAATTCAATCCAACTATAGCGTAATCATTATGTATCGTTTATATGGCACGTTTTAAAATCTGACTTAAAACTTTGAGGGCCTAAAACTAATACTTTATTTATAACTAATTAACACAAATATTTTGTTTTTATTTTACAGAAGCTATCAAATACAAACTAAGGCTATTATAGATTTAGGGGGTTAATTAGCATAATTATAAAAATATTTATCGAAATAGAAAAAAGTTAGTAGTGTAAATAATCAAAATTAAATAGCCCTATATTATAAGATAAAAACCAAAACTTATTGGTATTCTCACCTAATAAATTGTTTCTACGGTAGCCCGCGACCTGAAGTGTCAACGAAGACGGCGCAACAGACAAACGAACGCAGTTTCGGCAGTAGCCTTAGTTTCGGTGTCGTTTGGCCAAAACTCATATTTTGGGTCGAGGATGGCTGAATCCGAAACCGAACCTTCGGTCGCTCACCATTGACTGCATCTTTTTCGAGGTTCGACTTATCCGTATGCCCATCTATTTTTCGCCTGCTTCTTTTTATGATGGCGCCGTGCTGAAGGCGTTACCGGTATAGGCGCAAAAAGTTCATTTGCCAACGCCGGCATCACTTTACGACATCACAAATTTTATATTCTTTAGTAGATTTTCATTTTCAATATTTATTACTCATTTATTAGTTATTAAAAAACAAACAATAAAAAATTGAGACCAATCTACTCACATGTTAGGTTATACTTAATATGTTTAGAAGATAATTAGAAGATAATGTTTAGAAGATAATTCCACACATTATTTTACTTTTTTAAGCTTATAATAAGTGGATTCATCGATGATCCCATAGCACTTACGATTTTTTTCAGATTGCGGAAACACACATTGTTCCGCCAATTAGCAAATTGTACCGACGTGTATAGTCTGATTGGGAGGGCAGTCGATTTGTTCAACTCTATTTCTGCAGAAATTGATATATTCATCTCTTCATTCCATAGGATAAGAAATCTGTTTTTCATTACATCTTTGTGATATCACCATGATTTATTTGTTATTTTTCGACTGAAGCCAATTTTTCTTTTTTGTTATATTTTGTTTTTATTGTTAATATTGTTTTTTCTTTTTTATGCAATAATAAAATATACATGGGAAACCTGTCTAATAAATAAATGCCACATTTATTTGCCCATCCTCTTTTATAATGACAAATTTAAAAAAAAAAAAATTATCCGTCAAACTTACATCCGCCACCGGGAAATAAATCGAAGACCTTCCAATATCTACACCAGTTTTAGGGGCTTGCTTAGTTCAGAAAACATTGTGCTCGTTATATAATATTAATGTATTTTAAAAGATTAAAAAAAACTTACAAACGGATAAACATGAAAAAGTGTCAATGAGTTTAAATGCTTATTTCAGGCTGCCATTTCTTCCCCCTTCCCCGTGTATTTTACTTTTGTTATCCGACACCTGTCCTAATGTTTTCAAATATAAATATTAAAAAAACTATGGAAAAAGCATAAAAGAATATGTTGCAAAACAATGAAAAATTTCATATCAAAACAATATTATATGGTGATATTAACTATTTTGCATACTTATTAAAAGAATATAATAATTTAATAATAACTACAACTTAATGCATTTTCAGTAATATTGAACACAAATTTATGCTTAAAAACTAGCTTTTTAATTCAAACTGATTTTTGAATTATTCATATATTTTTATTGTTGGTCGCCCTAATGGTCCAATCGCTTGAGGGTAAAACCAGGTTCCACTATGTATTAAGTAAAATCAATAAAGCATTTTGGGCTTTAGTAAATCAATCAAACAAAAGAAGAATGATTTACACTCACATTCACAGGGATAAAGTGCAGCCATCATGAAATACCTAATTCCGCCTAGGCACCTCGGATATTATTTAGTCTTTGAATATGTGGACTTTTAATGAGGTTATAATAAATAAATGATACCAACACAGTTTGTACTTTCTTTGTATATTAATAGCATTTTAGAAAAAAAATATTTTAGAGTTAACTGCAATAATTTCTTATATAAAACATTTCATTATTTCTATTCTAACTTAAATATTATCAAGGATAACATATCATCATTAAAGTTGTTTACTGATATTTTTAATATATTATTTTAAAGCAGCTCTATGCATTTAACGTCCTGATGTTGATGATGATATCAACGTTGTTAACAACGAGATCATGTCCACCAGGCGTTCGCCGTAACTTTTTCCTTCGTTACATTTTATCAATTTTGCAAAAATACTTTCAATTTTGTTTTCCAGTTGAACTCGAAAAGGCCTCGCCAGCTCTGCTCCGCCCACCTTTGTTTTTCTATCGAATAAAAGCAAAGTCTGTGTTCGCACTTTATTGTGCATGTCTAGAATTCTGTCGCTGTCAAGGGATTGGTAGGTTGTCGCTGTGAACAACTGACCCAGCATATCAAGCAAGCGATTCAACGACAATAGTTCGTCTTGCACAAAGTCTCTCATTTTATCCCCGTAAAATTTCAACGATTCATGAATGGCGGCTTCGTTACTCGACTCAACCAAGGTCTGGAATGCAGACGGCGACTGATGACAGCTTATGTTCAGAATCGTGACGTATTTCTTCAACAAATCGAGGAGTTCGAAAGTTTTTGCCGACTTTCCCTGAACTTTCTTTATTACTAGATTGTTCGGCGCTAACAGCAACGGCACAAGATCAAGGAGTTGCATTTTAAAATCATCGTTAATATCTTTCAGTTTTCCTTTGAAATTAGAATTGTGCGCCACATAAAGACCTGGATGCGGAAGCAAAAAACATGATATGTCCGAGAAGCAAGTCTTTATGTAATTCCTTAAGCGTTGCATGCTGAGGTCTTCCACTTCTGTTATACTAAGCTTCTCTGATATAAATCTACCTCCGCCGCCAATGCCGTAAGAATAACCGTAGTCAGCGCCACACCAATCCCTTATAAGAAACATCAAATTTTGAAATGGTTTGTGTTTGTCGTTGGTGAGGGCCGTGCGGCCATATTCAACAAAGAGCTGCAAATTTTGTAGGTCATCTTCTTGTATATTCTGCGAGAGATTGTAGATTTGAACGGATGAGAGCAATGTGCTCAAAGCAAACATAGATATACACTCCTTGGTGGTGGTCATAACGTCAAACATACCCTGAGTGTCTAGTAGTACAATCGCAACCTTTTCCCCAGTTGGTAAATCAGCTTTAAATATTTTCGACCACATAAGGATGCCGGTTGTATCTCGATTTGTACCTCCTTTCCAACTGAAGCCTTCAAGCTCCACATCATCATCACCTAACCAAGCAGTGCTTCCTGAATTATTCGACCCATAAGTGGCTTCCAAGTACCTTAGTAGGAAATTTAGGAGAAAAGATTTTCCCTTTCGGAATGCGCCTGCAATTGATATGACCACTAAATCCCTGTCCTTAATATCTTCACTGTAGAGTATTTTCTTCAATACATATTCACTATCAATCTGCAAGTTGTGGTCTTTTCTCGGTGCGACAATTTGGACAGGATAACCATCCATTTTTAAAGTTTTATGATTAGATCTCACTTTTTTAGCACATTAATCAGAATATACTTTTCAAGATGAAAACTAGCAAAATATCATTTAGGTTAAACCGGTGTTAATTTAGCACGCAAGCATCAATAATATATTCCGCCTTAAACGTTTTAACGAAATTATCGTACAGTTCACCACCGCAGCTTGAAGTTATTCAATTCGCCTACAAAATATATCGAAAAAAAATGACTATTTAATTGAAAAAAAAAAACGGATAAGTTTGAGGATTCACAGTATCGAACGTGAGCAGAGTTCAGTTACAAAATAAAACTACAGACTGTCAAAACGTTCATCATACGCGTTTTTATTTCGATCAGGATCATTTGCATATTTGATTAATATTCCATTGCGCTGTTGTCAACAAATAGTTCAGTTTGACATAGTCGTTTTGCCATATAACTATTTAGAAAATCTGTTGAACGTCCGCAATAAATATTAGCATACCCACCGAGCAAGATGGCGACGGGCGGATAACCGACCCTGGTCAAAAGTTCTATATATTTATTGTAAACTCTTTTTTACACTCCTAATAATTCTTACCCGTTGGGCACATGCACGAAACGCTGAATTATTATAATTCGAGTTATTGTTTTTCTGATTTAACAACTATATCCGGGTTTATTTATTTATGAGTCATTTGACCTGCAGTTTTCGTATAAAATATGTATTTGGGCGATCTTACGTATCGTCCTAATCAGTGTTTACAATTTTTAACAGCATTTAATTAACTCAATGTGATTTCAAAATTCTTTTTAAACTTAAGATTTCGAACCTATTAATTGTTAGTGAATTCTAAAACGCGAATCAAATAGCGATTATTTAAGTAAAATCAAATAACTTTATTTTTAACATAACAATACAAAAAAACGTATTTCTTTAAACAGCTGTAATTCTCGTTTTAAATCGATAACTAATACGCCCATCTCTAAGCAACGCTGTTCGCATCGGGTTTATTGGTTTAAGACGCCGCATAGAATACAGATATACCTATTTGATATTTTACGTCCGCACGTTCGTCTAATAACACACTATACTACAAATAAATTATACAAAACTCAAAATAACATTAAAATAATATATTATACTTCTTAATGTTTTTTTTATTAGCAGTCCGAAATGTGATTTCATCTGCCTTTGCATTTACCTTTCGTTATATTAATGAGTGAAACTAGCTACAAACACGACAGTCACTTCATTATCAATTTCCCATCTAATTTAATTTGAAACATAGCTTCGGAGAGGTAGCAAGTTGCCAATATTTCCATTTAAAACGTTATCTGTGTTATCTTTTATCACTCCCGATTTTCGTTTATCAATAACATTAGCCGATTTACTGTTAGTATCATTGTTTGCTAATTGATTCATAGAGACACGACTAAAATAGAAAGAAGTTTTGCAAATTGCACGATTTACATAGCTGACATTTTGCAGTATCTTTTGCGTTGGAAAGTGGAATTTCCAACTGTGGCCAGACGGGCTAATGATGAAGATTAAACTGTGAAAATATGACAAACCGAATGTGCTTAGTCCAGTAACGACAGTGACACTCTTCTTCTTTCCCCTTGGTGCCCTAGACACAGTCACCAGTTTCGGTGCATCGTCTTTCTTCTTAGACTTGAGCATTCCTTTACCACCACGTTTCTGACGCTTCTTTTCGTCCTCTGTTGCAGGTGCTTCTTCCTCTTCTATAAAATAAAAACAGCATGTAAAACTAATCTGGCTTACATCTAAGCAATCTCTATAAAAATCTATAGCAATTTTATATTGATAAATTTATGCAGTAAAAATATGTATATTGTCTAAATATAAAGAGCTGATAATGGTTAACTGTTATTAATATGGGTATTGTAAAAGTGAGTTATTTTAGTAGTTGCAAAAGGATAAATAATTGCTATAAGGTCATATACAATTATTTTGGGCCCTACTCAACTACGCCAAATGCACCTGTGCTAGAATCAGAGGAGATAGCGGTAATGAAGCATTAAAAATGTTATGACCATGTGCGGATTAGAACCCGCGACCTTTAGGTTTGTTTGACACAATTCAACTATGGCCGTATTTTAACGGGCTTCTAGTCTCATATTTTATATAAATTATTATTATTATTCATATATTCTTTGCATAAATCTCTCTTGCAAAATTTCGTCGGAAGCTTCCTTTAACTCTTGAACCTGTGACGTGAAGTAATATTATTGTATGAATTCATATTAATAAATAATAATATTAATGTTATAAATAGAGCATATCTGGTTGATTCTGTAGAGGTTTTCAATCCGGACTTGAAATCTATATTAATAATTACCTTATTTTATACTAACTTTTGTGTTACAGTATGTAAATTATATTACAAGAAGTAGTAAATTACCAATAGCTTTTAGAAATTGGAAAATAAATACTTACTAATTATTAAATGTTAGCATCTGAACGGATGAACTAGTACGAAAGTAAGATCATTACAGGCTTTGGGGTCATATCATGTACAAGATTCTATGTATCTCCATCATCCTTTTATGCATCAGTGTCAAATTTTTCACAAAATAAAATCACGCTTGTGTTTTAAATCGTGGTTGTAGTAGTCTAGTGGTTAAGGTGTTGAACTATTGGCCCAAAGGTCGCGGGTTCGAATCCGCACATGGTCATACCATTTTTAATGCTTCATTACCGCCATCTCCCCTGACTCTAGCACGGGCACATTTGGCCTAGTTGAGTAGGGACCAAAATAATTGTATATGACCTAGGTCGTAGCAATTATTAAAAAAAATAAATCAACAATGTCTTATGACCCATTTACAGTAGGCCAATTTTGGATGCATGTGGTAAGTATCCTTAGGCCAAGTTACCATGTACATTCAATAAGATGTTTTTGTTTTTGGACATGGCAATGGCTATATATATTACTCTTTTTATGAAATTGTCAATAAGTAGGCTTCGACTAAGGCATCCCTTTCATTCACCGCTTAAGGTTCTAGGAAAAAAGAGATGGTTAAAAGAGAAGGGTAAAAGGGTAAAACGACTAAACTACAACCAAAGTGCCGCATCACCAAGAAAAGACCCAGACACCAGTTTTTTTCAATAAACAATATAAGATTTAGGTTAGGGTTAGAAAATTTGTTTATTATTTTTATTTATTTTCATTGTATTGGACTCTATCGGGTGTTCATCAGTATGTCTATTAATAATGTCTGGAGGAGACAACATTTCAGCTTAGGACTCTGCAGATTATGATCCGGCCATGCTGACAATTTAACTAGAATGTTAAAAAAAAACCATTTTAGAAATATGATTGAAAAATGACTCTCTAACCCTAATAAATTGAGGCTGATGTTTTACTTCTCTGCTGATAAATATGTGTAACTGAAATGGTTACAAACTAAATATTTTTACAACGAAAGTATATCAATATTTTTACCAATTTTCACTTTTTCAAATTCTGTCGGCAGATTTTTCTCAAGCCATAGCTTGCATTTATCGTATTCTGGATAATACTCACAATATTCGATGGGCATCGAACAATTGCCACAATATAGAACTTTAATAGGATAACTCACGCCTGCCCTGGGGCCCATTGTAAGATCTACATCAGCCATGTTTATTGGTTATTACTATGTATATAATTTGTTTAGCATAAATTAATATCACAGCACTCGCGTTAATCGATAAAATTAAATTTGTATACGAAAAATAACCTCAATCAATTTCACCGACGAGATTACGATATTTCTCGCCGATTCCTCATGTTGGCGCCTGGCAAATGGCAATTGGCAATCCTGCTAATCAAATCGATTGTGTTCGTATCCACATACAAAATACGCACAATGTTATGAAATTAAAACGATTTCCTTCATTTAAATTGTAGAAAATTTATTGTTATTTTTATTTATTTTTCAATGATTTTATTAAATGTTTAAAAAGTGTCTTTCAGCTATTTTTTAAAACAATAATTCTTATTCATAAAAGTGTTTAGGTCACCCGTAAATTCTGTCAATTTCGACTTACGTTTTTCAACAAATTTGCGTTTAGAATAATAATTATGTTTTTGATATTGTGCCTAAAAAAATAAAATATTGTGTTAATAAATGACATCTTACAGTGTTGTACATTTCTCCACATCCTAGCGAGATAAAATTACGTGCTCTACCACTAATTAAATATGACTAGCCAAGCTCCCCATTTCGTAGGTCTTTCGAGCATTTTAGCCTACAACAATGTATAGAAGCTTTAAATGAATATAATATAGGAGTTATTACATATGGATGTATAAAAAAGTTCTCTGTGTAAAATAATACAAATTTTGTATTTTTCTTCCTCAATCGCCAGTAAGCACGAAATAATGTTTCTTCGAGATTGACACTGACAGCAGTCAAATTGCGCGCGAGTATTTTCAATTTTGTTTGTTGTTTGCCCGCGTTTCTTTTGATTTTATCACCATTTAAAAAATTAAAAAAACAAATTTATCAGATAAAATCAACACCGAGAAAGTGAGGAAGAGTAAATGAAAATATGACAGTCGGAGGAAGTAAACCGAATTTGCCATGGTGAGTTTTTGGTCAATTTGCTTACGGAAATATCAATTAAATCGTTATTATTAGACTGCCAAATTAAGCCTTAGATATTTTCAGGGTAGAGAAATATCGTCCAGCAAAATTAGATGACTTAGTATCACATGAGGATATCATTAAAACAAGTAAGTGTACCTATTTATTGTAAGTGAGACTTTTACATAAGACGGAGTAGGTTAGGTTAGGTTAGGACGAACTAGGTTATTATTTTTTTCAAATTTACTTTTGTACAGGAAAACTAATAAAACCTGCATTTTTCATAGGTAAAGTTGATTTGCAAAGTGACACTATTTACCCTCGCTCACAAAGTGTAATAGGTACATACTGACGTTTATGTCATGCGTGGAGATATCTATTTAACCCAGCCTATCAGAATCAGTTCCTACATCTTTATTAAGCATTACTTATGTAACTATCACTTACGAGTTAAAGTATTTCAGCAGACCGTGACTGGTAGCAGATATTGGTTTTACATTTATTCATTGCATATCGACAAAAATTAGCTTCCAAAAGATGAATGGTGCCATACTTTCCTTCCTTATATTATCAAGGTACCAGAGGTAGACCTGACTTAAAAAAATCTTGCGCAAAAGCATCCTTAAAAGTTCGAATAATATCAATTCAGTAAGACTTGGAAGTTTATCATTAATAATTTTTAAATGACTTATGATAAAGAAAAAACATTTTGTTTTAAGTAAAAACAAAACACACTCGTAAAAATTCACTAGTAAAAATATAATAAACACAGGGACAAGTTGAATATTATATTTATTTAGAGTCTAAGTTTTGAGTCATTAAAGTGAAGATTATTTTGTAAAAAAACATGAAGGAAAAATATATATTATCATTTACGCAACTAAAGACAGATTGCCGAGTAATTAATTAATACATAAAATACAGCCGGAAACCTTTGTTTAGGGACTAGGTGATTAAAACCTCCCTTCATTTTATTGATATTATGATAAGCAATCGCCTGAGTAATTTTGTACAGCTGCCTTTAGGTTAATCAAGCTTAAGATGCTTTGTAATTTAATTTCAGTTAACAAATTTATGAATGAGGACCAGCTGCCACATTTGCTTTTTTATGGACCGCCCGGCACTGGAAAGACTTCGACGATCTTGGCGTGTGCCAAGCAGATGTACACACCACAGCAATTTAACTCAATGGTTCGTAATTAATATTTATAACCAATATTGTGCTGTCAAAATGGGTGAAATAAAATAATCCTCTAGATTACGCAGCTATTTTATTCAGTTATACAGACTTTAATATTATTACACAATAACCGGCGAGCACACAGAAGACATCGTACCGAGCTGACAAAATTATAGTATTTTAGTTCTCAATTATAGTACATACAGTAAATATTTATTAAAACAAAAAACTAAAGTTACTCTACACCCTCACGGAAAACGCTACTCCCTATCATTCTGTTATCACTATAATCATTACTGTCACTGCTGATATTCACAAATTATGACACCAAACATTGTCCAAGTCATCGTCGTGTTACAAAAAATGTATTTTGCTTTATAAATTCCACGAAATTCAGAAACTTTTTACCAATATTTACGATATTTTTATTAACGATGTTTATGTTTATTAGGCGATGACACATTTACAGTATTGCTTTGACTATCCATGTTAAATGAAAATAATCGAAACAGGCATGAATGAGATTCATGCCTGTTTCGATTCAAATGGTTTCAGCAAAATTCTGAAATGCTGAAATGGTTTCGGTTTCAGCAAAATTCAAATGTCATCCGTCACTAGGTCATCCGTCGCGTTGGTGGAATACTATGTCAAAATACGTGCACTCGCGTTGCGCAGAACATTCTAATTGAAAAAATGTAAATTATAGTACATTTGCATACAATAATGACCTTGCTATTTTACAGAGGCAACGATTTATCATACCAATACGATAATTATGGTACGAATGGCATCGCTGCCGAGGATCAGGATTCAAGTCGATAACTTGCCAACAAGTCAAATTGACAAGATTGTATGCAGAGTGGCCAACCTAGATATTGTTACCAATAGTAGGCTGCAAATTTTGAAATATTGACTACATTATTATTTACTTATTTATCAAACAGGTTTCCCCATGTACACATTACAATACAAGTAAAAAAAAACTACTAAAAAAACAACATTAAAAACAATTACAATAAAAAATAACTAGAACTCATTAGGAAAAATACGAAGTTAAAAAACTAAAAATAATGCCTCCAGGCTTACAATAACAAATAAATAATTCACGCTGATCGTACAAAGGTGTAATAGAAAGCAGATTTTTAATCCCATTGGGCGAACAGACAAAAATATCAATCTCCGCGGAAATGGAATTTAATAATTCGACTGCTCTCCCAATCGGACTATACTTGCATACGTCGGTAGATAAAGGTATCTCAGGAACCTCCTTAGTAACCTCCAGGATATTACAGTATGTAATTTCATAATGACTTCAGCTAATGGGACTATACTCTAATATACTCCTCACGAATGTGCAGTATAAAAGCGAGATTGACTTCGGCTTATTAAAGATCGACTGGTTCGTAGCACGAATCCCAACATTTTATTGGCACGCGCAGCTATGCTTCACATGTGCAAATGACGCGAGTCGAACAAAACCCCCAGGTCGCGAATTTTGTCACATCTGCGAATAATCTCATTACCCAGAGAGTACTCAAAACTTACTTTTTCACACAAGGCTTGTGAGAAAGATACTGCTATTATGTAAGTAAATCAGAAATTAAAAAAGAAAAACAATATTTTTGTTTTGGTAGATCGTTGTTATTATAATTAGTCTGAACCAGCCATTAATATGGTAAAATGTTTCACTAGAGAAAGCTACTTAATAGAAATTCACCAGTTAAAACAAACCCTAAAAATACAGATGCTAATTTTATTGTAAATTGCTAGTTGTAGTTAATTTATTACAAGAATCTTTTTACCTATGTGATTATAGGTTCTCGAGTTAAATGCATCGGATGATCGTGGTATTGGCATTGTGCGCGGCCAAATCTTGAACTTTGCCTCCACAAGGACCATTTTCAAATCGGGCCCCAAGTTGATCATACTCGATGAAGCCGATGCCATGACCAATGACGCCCAGAACGCTCTGCGAAGAAGTGAGTGTCTTTTTAGTAATTAAAAATTTCATCAAGATAGAATGTGGATTGAATTAATTTTACCCTAATACATTACATTTGCGGTGCGAAACAAAAGCGGACATTTCCAGTTTCAGTCAATTATCTTTTTAACTATTATTCGCGTCTTCAAAACAAGCTCTATAGGATTATAAGTTTCAATTTTAATCTCGTATATTTGATTAGAATAAAAAAATGGGACTTTTCCACAATATTAAAAATTCCGCAAATACTAATAGTTCTTTTATTCAAAATAAAGAATCGAAGAGGAGCGCGCTGGACTTAGGAGGTAGAGGGTCTCACGGAATCCTCTCATGTAGTGAGAGAGGATTCCGTTGTAAACGCCAGTAACTCTGAGCAAAAAGAAGCATCCATGCATGCAATAATCTATTATGTGTCTATATTATGTTACATTTTTTAAATCTTTGAATTTTGCAATTGCAATAACCATATCTGAAAAAATTGCTTATTTTTTTAAATGTTCAGATGTGAAATCTTATTTTTGATATTTTTTAATTTGTCACTATTAATTTTGATACCTACCCATAAAGCAGATTAAAAGTGTATTTTTAAAAATATTATTGTGTCGCTGTCCCAAATATTCCAGAGGTCGTTGTCTTCCTAGTATTGATTTTGGCATTGCCATGGCGATGGCTCTCCTAAACACAAAGAGGCTATTTTAATCTACTACCTGCTTCAAAAATCTTGCGACCATGTGTTTATAAATAATGGATGTGCGCTTTTTCTAATGAACTTTTGTTAAGTTTCGGGCCATAATAATTAAGCTGTGAATTCAGTTTGTTTACTTTCCGTGCTAATTTTTATGCTTCGCGGTTGACTGCTTTCTTCAAATGGTTTTCGAGAAAGTGTCGAAGCTGGCGAGAGAATGTCGGATTCCGAAGATGATATGGACTTGGACAAAGAGATTAAGATTTCGCTTGTCGGCGAATCAGGAACAGGAAAGGTAAGTGTATTTAATTAAATTAACTCATTTATATTATACTAGTCTCAGGAATAAACTTGTAAATTCCAATATTTTCATTTTAAACATTGTTTTATGCGGTAGTAGCCCACCTGCTATGGAAGTCCTAGTTTACTAAGGTAAGCCCCATCATTGTGTACTTAGTCCAGAGATTATAAATTCTGCCGTTTAAAATAATAATGATAATACCTTCATGAGCAGGGTTGTGCAATTCATCAATTATCTCATTTAAAATACATGTGAATTCGGTCTTGAAAAATATACTAGCCGCCGATGGCCACTAGATGGCCGAAACTGTGTCCGCTGGTCCGTCCGTTCGGTTCATTTCCGTTTTGGCTGAAAAGTTCCTCCAATGTTGCATAGCACCTTCACCTTAGTTGAATAATGATAATGATATAAGGATAAATTGAATGCGCTTCTTGTCAGTAATCTGGAATTACCTTTAGTTTTGCATGCATGTGAAACTTAAATCTTCAAAAGAATATGTTCATTTTACATTTATGAGAAAAGTGTATTATTACCGTATCTTTTTTTAATAACTAATTACTGGCTATTGCCTAGTTTAGAAATCCAAATGGACTAAAGAGACATGTGGAGAGCAATTATTCATCAATAAACAATTAGTGATACGAATAGTACGACCAACAAAATTATGTCTAACTTCTATCTGACTTCTATGCTTTCAGTGTTCACCGATCTAAAGATGTTTGTTATAATAGGCGAACTCAGCTATTTAAAGTTTTAGATTAGGTTGTGATCTCAATAGTACTTGAACTTGTGTCTTGAACTTTGATAAATTATTATTCTTAGCAGTATGTAGCAAGTTTTAAAAACTATTATAAACTAACCGATTCTAGGAGTTTGCAATGTTATTAATAGTGATAAAATTAATTGATTTCATTTTCTTCAGAGTATGCTATGCGCGCGTTACTTAGGCCGCGCGCAATGCGGTACGACGCAGGGTGCCGATGTCCTCGTGGGACAGTGTCCCCCGGCCCAGGGTGGCTTCGGGAGGCACCTCGGGGGCGCCAGGGGACCACAACTTAGGCTCTGTGACGTATCCGGACACGGAAGGGATGCACCTATGCTTAGGAATTACTTGTACGCTTCGAATGTAAGTCTTCATTTTACTCAATTTCAATTTAAATGCCATCACAAGTAACGTTTATTTATCATTTAATATTAAGGTAAAAGTAATATCTTGAATCTTGTCCTGCATTGACTCATCTGACAGAAACTCACTTTAATATTTGGTCAAACGGCATTCTACGATAATACATCACTATTAGCCTGTCACATTTGAAATTATGATGAATGTGATTTAATTTAGCTATTAATATGTGATGATAGGCGGTTGGCTATACTTATTTTTATGCTGTTATCACCGTTTTAGTTACATACATTAACATATACTTTTTCCGGCATCCACCAATTAAACTGTTTGTTAAATTGAATCTCCCGTTAACAACTGCCATTTATAACCTGCTATAGGGCAGCTATAAAACTATCTTCCATATCTTTAAGACATTATATTTCAAAAAGTTTAAAATCACATACACTTATCGATAACGCTTGATTAATAAAAAAATGTGTGTTTATCGAGTTTCTACTGCAATGCGAAATAGTAAAATTAAATCATGCCCATTTTTCAGGTAATAATATTTGTCTATGATATAACCAATTTGCAAAGCTTCGAGTTGCTAGCATTGTGGCTGGAAAGAGTAATTGAGGTGGCTGCGAAGGACAAATACCTCCCCGTCGTGGCGCTCTTTGGGAACAAAAGTGATTTGGAACATCAGCGGGCCATCAGGATGACGTCCATACTGAAATTTGCATCCGACAATAAAATGCTAAACTATTTTGGATCGGCACGCACTGGCGATGGGGTAATGAAAACATATTACTATCATGGAATAATACTCATAATGAAGTGGCCTTAGGATTTTGACATGGGGCAGACGTAATAAAAGCCAGTATTCTTTCGAGGTCTACGCTGTTCGAAGTTTAGCTTAAAGTTGGATTCCATTAATTATATTAAGTTGAGAGCTATTAATAATATTTTTTTTTCCCATAATTAATTTTAGCGATTAGTTGTTTCAGATCCTCAATAATTAAAATATGACAATGAGTATTAAAATAAGACCTATCAAAGATTGTGTATTTTCTTTTAGATAAAAAAAAATAAATCATTTATTTCACATTTTAAAATGAGAATTTTATAAATATAATATCTTCTTACTAGGCTAATTGTCTGTTCCAAGAAGACCTGATATAATTTCAATGTATGAAAGTCGACCTTAATTAAAACAGTATTATGTTTATCATATAATATGTGAAATTTATATTTATTTAATAGATTTTAATAGCCTATATCTTATTTCGTATCAAAGTTATTATTTCTTTCCTAATTATTTTTTTTTCTTAATTTTTCACCTAAACGGTTTTTAAATTGGCTTATGGTCTTTGATCCTATGACACTTTCTGGCAATCCATTCCATGCTTCCACGACTCTGTTACTGATGAAGTTCTTCCTGGGGTTGCTTGAAAAGGACGTCCCATCTAACTTCGTGCAGTGCCCACGTAGTTGGTGTTTTTATCGAAAGTGAATATTTCTCTCAATTTTGCACAATCATAGTGAGGCTTCAATATTTTACTTTATATTCTAATCCTAAGTTATGACATTATCATTATTATCAGTGCTCTCTTTCTCACCTACTTTAAGAATTCATAGTTTGATATTTCTTTTGAACAAGGAACAATGGCGCGTTGCTCGAGTCAGCATTAAGGCAATTACCAGCTAATCCCCATTTTACACAACCTTATTTGATTGGACACCCGATTGTCCTTACGGTACATTAAATTTATATACAGATGTTGCATATTCTGTATTTCTGATAATTTCTTTGTGACTGATGCATTTCATAAGATGGATAAACTTAAATAAGTTTTTATGATAAAAATTACATTCAATTGTTTTATTTTTTTCTCCAGGTTTTCGGAGCATTCATGTCGCTGATAGCGCACGTGATGGGCGTCCCAATCACCAGGTCTGTAGCCAACAACAGCAGAGCCTCGAAAGCGGAGATTCCGATAACCGACAAACCATCTTCGAATGTTACAAATACAAGTAGCCCAAATGGCGCCACCAAAGAGATCCCTGAAGCGAAGGAAGTACCTTTAATTTTGGAAAGACAGAAGATAATGGAGATAAGAAGAAAGGCAGTGTCGGCCATTTGTGTTCTTCAATAGATATGATGCAACCAACGAGTTTTGTAGAACGGCGCTCTGGAACTACAGGCAGCGTTCCGATTATTTGATGTCTGCCACAGAGACATCTGAAACTATCACATTTGTCATTTTCATTGCGCAAGGGGGAAAATCAAGCGTTTATAAAAAACACTCAAGATAATACTCATATAATACTTTTTTCATATTGAAGTATCAGTTTCAGCAATATTTCAAATCCGAAATATTGCATAGGCAACCGTGGACCCACAAAAAACGTGTTCCAACATTCTACTTCCCTTGTCTACAGGCCAAAATATTCAAATTCAAAAAAATTAGTTCAAGACTGGACATTTCTACCTCGATTATCTCCCATACCATTGAGAAATTCTCCACATTGTTCCGTGTTACCAATTACAATAAACATTACTCGATAATCATGTATCTGCATGTTTAATGTCTCGAAATGATATTACATATTTTTAGGGACCTCGGATTTTAACAATTTTATAATAACATGCTATTTTAAGATTTTTATAATGAAATAAAGAAACATTTTTTTTTCAATTTAATCCAATAAAGAATTCGTTTTATTGAGAATAAAAATTGATTAATTTATATAAAGTGTTTATTTGCACATTTATTACGAAAATTCTCATTATATTTTACGCGAATAATTTAAGAGAGAAGTAGTCTATATTCATGTATTTACAAGAAGGTCTAGACAGCTGTTCACGATCCATTTTCCTTCTCCCCCTTATAACCTTCAAACATAGGTAAACCCCATAGGTAATTTCGATAACTACAAAAAAAGAGGAAAATTTCTGAGAATATTTCAAAAGGAAGAGTTCTATAGTGCCCATTACTCTACTTTAAAATAAAATTTTGACAAAATATTTTTAAGAATGCAGCATACTTCCTCGGAATTGTTTTTTTTTTCTTATAGCTATTTGCTCACATAGGCTTTGCAAAGATGCCTCGATTTAAAACGCTTGTTATTACTCAAATATTTATTAAAAAAAACTTTTCTCCGGATTTTTTAACAACAGCGTTTGCATGAAGCTTTTTGAGCGATGACGGCCCTCTAAAGCCTGCTTCTGTAACGAGATACATGCAAACACACATGCAATAAAATTAAATTACACACTCGTGAGATGTTGCCTGCCTGTTATGAAAGGCCTCCCATCATAGCACCAGGCAGTCAGAACAGTTTTAATCAGCACCAACACTAAAATGAGTAATTTGTAGCGGATTTTAATCCTTCCAGCTTGGCAGATAATTTTTCGTGTTCATGATAGATAAGAATACAGTCAGATAAACAAACGCTTTCAGAAGTGTAAACTTGCAGATTCATAAATGTATGAAAAGATGGCTGCTTTCTTAATTAATGAATGATGGTAAGTATCATGTTTCTATTTGGCCAATTAATAATAATCAGACCAAAACCAACAAAGCTTGTACCATACCTTAGACCCGAATGTGAGCATTTCACTTAAAATTTTGGTATCATTGAAACTGTATTGACATCAAAAAAACAAATTTTAACAAAAATAAAACCGATGTCAAAATAAAAACAATACTTACAACCTTAACACGTAACATTGACATGAAAACATTTTGGGAAACTTAGGTTTTATTTTTTGCTACCTTACACTGGATGATAACCTAACTAAACTCGAATGGAACCAGCCCTGAAAAATTCTCTATCTAGTGCAAAAATATATATATATATTGAGAATGCTTGAGACATTCCGGAGTAATGAATAAAAATAGAAAAAAAAACATCAAAAATCAAAAATAAAAACAGGTATTCTCCATTATCCATCTGACATCCAAAACGAGCAACACAAAACGAGCGAAACAAAACCAACTTTCACCTCACAGTAATTCTTAAACAAACTTTGTAATATATGGAGGACTATAGGTTTGAAACAAAAGCGGTTAAGTTTTGAATTTTTAATCAATTAATTGAATTTCTATTTAATAAGCACATAAAGGCCAAACTTAAAGATATTTATCAGTTATTATAATATAATTACATACCCACATTGCAACTCACATATATTTTTGAAAAATTGCAACATTTGGAGAATGCCGCTTTTGTTTTCAGATGCTTCAATTGCGATAGTGCATATTGTGATTCTTCGCTCATTCGATGTTTTCATTTTGTTCCAGTAATTGAGAAGTACACGGAGAACGTGCGCTTCTGCATAATCTGCAACTACCTGAGTCGCATCATCCCGCCGCTGCAGTCGCGTTGCACGAGGTTCCGGTTCGCGCCGCTTCAGCCCTCGCAGATAACGCCGCGCCTTCAGCAGGTCGTCGACGCTGAAAAGTGAGCTCTACTCCATATCTGGGAACATACTGTCCTAAGTCCCGGAAGATTCGGGATCTCTGAGTCTTTGTTTGCAACAATCTACAAAAAAGCTTCCAAGCATTTACATTGCCTTTATCACGAAAGTTATGATGTGCACCTTTTCATTTTAGATTACCAAACCTTGAAGAATAAGAGCGATAGAGGTGATCTTATTGTAACTTTCAAGATCTTAATTGGCTTTTACAACTGTGAACAGCTTTCGACTGTATATACACTCAAGAAAAAACTTCCATCTTTGTGGAAATTATACAAATTTATTATAAAGTGTTTAGTCAAATTCGAATTTAAAAATTTTATACATCTGATTGTCAGTGCTTAGGTTGAGTAAACTAGGCAAAGTGATTGACAATTTGGTGAAAGATCCATCTATGGGATCAGCATCCTGGGTAAAAGACATATTTGTCCTCAAAAAATGAGCCATTTGAGCAATTTTAGGTATTGGTCAACGGGAATCTTGCAGATCACACTTCCCCTTACAGATTTCCCTTACTTCCCCACACACACTTACAGATCACCCTTGGAATATTAACTGTGTATGGTATATATGTACAAGTAGTCCTTTGCAAATTTCTTCAAACTAAGGAAGGACCCATAAGTCAGTTCATTTCCGCAACACAAGGAACAAAGATAATTTTATTCAGCTGGTACCCCCTCGTACAACTAAATTTCAAAAAAACTAGTTTGTATAGAGGACTATAGAAATATACGTTAATTACCGGGAGAATATAAAACATAAAAAATGTATTTATTTTCAAAAAAGTCATCAAAACATATTTAATTTTTAAAAAATCTGTATGAATTTAAATAGCTATAATTTATTGGAAGAAATATGTGGCAGTTATTTTTCACAGTAATTCTAAAATAGTATATTTAAGCATAATTTATAAATCTTTTCATGATTTATATCTTTTAGCTATGTAATATGAGTAAATATGAACTCTAGGAATGTAGAATATATCCATGTAACTTTATATTTTACAATGATATTTTTTGTGAACCAATTTAAAATTGTCATTCCTATGCGTTAAAGTTGCTCTCGGAAATATACTTTTACTTTACTTAAAGACTGTTGAACAGAAAATCCTTCCCTGGATTTTTGGGGTTATCTAAGAGAATGGAGATTAGAGGGTGCGAATGAATAGTGAGCTTTACATAATTCATAATGAGATCCGTGTAGTCCAATTTACGAATTTTAATCAAAAATAAACGATCTTCCTAACGGCCTAAACTGCAATGACAGCGATGCTGGGAGTTAATTGGTGCGAAAAAGCGAAGCATAGAGCAAAATGGAGGAATATCCTTAAGGAGGCCACGACTCACACTGGGCTGTAGCGCTGATAATGATGTTTAATAATTCTAAGAAATGATATTATGACATTATGGCATTATGGGATATTATGGCATTATGATATTATTATTAATTTTATTTTCCGTTGTTTATTTATATTTTTTTTATTATTAGCACTTGGCCTAATTATTTATATTTTAATTATTTTGAATGTGTCCGTAGAGGTTCATCTAATAAAACCGAATAAAATTTTCTCAAACCACCTTATAGCGTGAAGATAACGCCGGATGGCATCAAGGCCTTGCTGTCTCTCTCTGGTGGCGACATGAGGAAGATCCTCAACACCCTGCAGAGCACCTGGCTGGCGTACAAAAACGTCACCGAGGACAACGTCTACACATGTGTGGGTCATCCCCTCGCCAATGATATCGCCACCATTGTCAGCTGGCTTCTCAACGAAGACGAATTTGCTATGTGCTATAAGAGTATCCTTTATATATTTATGCATTTAAATTAATCCTAAATTGCCGTTATGTAATAAATATATCGTACTCGGACTGATTAGTTTGAAACGGGTTAGTTTGATTACAAATTCAAACTGCATTTTTTTGACCCTAGGTGCACAGCCAATATAAATATTAAGTCCTTAATAATACGCACAGACATACAAAATTTGAAAACATTCAAAGGTCTAGCGCTCAGTGACATCCTTACCGAAATACATCAGTACATTCATCGGAGTAAGTAATTAATTCTTCTTCCTCAGCCTGTCTCCATCCACTCATGGGTGTAGGCCTCCTCATTTCCGTTGAACAAAATATGTTTTATTTGAATTAATTAATCATTTTCATTCTACAGCCGAACTACCCCCTGATGTCCTCATAACGTTGCTGATAAAGATGTCGGACATGGAACAAAGGCTGTCCACAGGATGTCCGGATAACTCTCAACTCGCATCACTGATTGCCTCATTTCAAATCGCCAGAGATCTTGTCACCCCTTCATCTTCATAAAGCTATGATTTTTATTTTTAAACAAAGGAAATTTTCATCAGTTGTATTACTTATAATTGAAAAAATAAATGTTTAAAATAATAATTTTAATGAAATACTTTTGTTAAATGGGATGAGAATGTGTTTTGATTTTTCTGGTTGTGGTGTGATTTTAAAATATACTAAATTCCTTGGCTGACTATGAGGAATTTAAGATCACGACTAAAAACAATGAAGTTAGACATAGTTTCTGCGCCCCCTTACTGGAGTCAGCATTATATTTGAGTACAAACCAGCAAAAACTTGTGGTACCATTCTCAGGAATGTAGTAAAACATGGATGCATATTTTCTCTCTCAACCACGCAAACCGCACTTAATGCTTTGGAGAAAGATGTCGCTACTATTATGCTCGCTCATTCGCACAGTAAATGTGGTAACTAAAATATCGCCGTGCCGGCTAGAGTCAACTGTCACCTAATTTCAATAATATTTCATGATAATAATAAATCTTTAATTACTTACTTGAGAAATGTAATACCAGGATGAGGATTCGTTCTTGGAAAATAATTTCTGCACAATAAAACAATTTTAATCAGTTTAAACCGAATAAGAGGGAGATATGTATAGGACAATGCCTGCACCTCGAAAAAAAAAATTAAGTGTGTTATTTTTTGTGTGTGTCAAATTTGTCACTCTTCCGGCATCTTAGGGATAGATTAATGCTTAATAGAGTAAAAGGGCGCACATAATGATCCTAAATGAATATACTTTTTAGTAACTCTATACTAACTCTCACAGCCTAAGTTCATTTTTTATTTAAAAAGGAACGATGTAAAAATTCGGTATGAATAATTATTGCAACTTAAAAGAGTTGTAATATTATATTTTCAATAAATATAATTATAATATAAAAGATAAAAATGAACACCTACCGGTCAAAAAGTTGAAATACAGATTTTGTATGTGCTTAGAAAGGCCGTCTCGTCAGTAATCCAATGTACCCGTTAAAGTCCATAAGAGCGAGTAAAGCCATGTGGGGAACGCAAGAAAGTACTGCGTCGCCCTACAACAACGGCACGAGTACATCTACCCTCGACTTTGCATCCTAAAACCATCACAGTTTTATTGTTTATTTCCTACCTTCCCTCTTTTCCGTTACCACTGACAATGAAACTGTATCTTGGAAAAACATTAATAACACAATATATGACGACACACCAGATTTTTTTTACTTCTGTGTGATTTATTGTGTCAGTTTTTTTTTTATTGAAATCGAGTTCTAGTTTGCAAAATTGTTCAATCCTTACCTAACTGAACTAACGGCCGTACCAAGGAAACATCATCAAATATTTTATTTTTAATAAGTAATAGACTGTAATGACTGATGATGGATGAGTTGTAGACTGTGTTTTTAATAAACTTAAGAGTGCAGACGACTTGTTGCATCATCGGTTATCAGTTTACAAAAGATTTTCTCAGTAGCATTTTTTTTTATGTCATGACTGTAAAATTAGGGTCACGGTGTTTGATAAAAAATGTCAATACTAGCCATTTTTTCTTTCAAGGTTATTGGCGATGGCTTGCATGTACGCCAGTCTCTTCAGGCTTATCTACAGTACCCATTTCAGTCACCTTCAGTGTTAATAATTAAGTAAATAATTATATGTGTTTTAATCTGCGTTCTTAATATTATTTCTTCTAAATCTGGCTTCGTTCGTGTTAATTTCAGAGCGTTTGTACCTCAATATTGTCGGCCAGACACGTGAACCTGGCTTTCCCATTCAAAACATAAGAAAAATTGCAGGTGCATTTTTTTTATTATTTGGATCAACCTGTACATGAGTCGTATCGAATCAAAAGCAGCAATCTGCCAAAATTATCATTATAAGATTTTGTATTAATTTGTATCAATTTTGAAACTTGAAGCAAGAAATAATAATCAAATCCAGCAATTTGACCAAAAACACGTGTAAAATATTAGGTTGGAATCAGCAATCTGTAGCCATAAATTATATTTTATTTATGATTACTATCTGCAGCCATAAATCAGCAATCTGCAGCCATAAATTATATTTAATTTATGATTACTAATCTACACCCCTGTGTTTTATTATGGCATCATTAGCAACATGATGGAAACAAAAAATGCAATTTGCAAAAATAGGTATTAAAAAATATTGATGATATTACCTTATTCTAGATGTAAATTGTTTTTAATAAATTGCTACAAAATATATTATATACTGCAGATTGCTGCTTTTGATTCTATACGACTCACATGTAATGTTTTGTTCCGATTAGAATATAACAGCCTGTAGAGTATTAGTTGAACAATTGCGAAATCATGTCTCTTTTTAACGAAAAGAAACGAAGAAACTATGAAGAAACGGCCGGCCTCAGAAGGGCCGTGAATGCCGATGGGCACTCAAAACGGATGGAAAATAATTACGACTCAGAAACAAACCGTAAGAGACAATATGTGTACACATTAACAGGTGATAAGGCTAACAATAATATAAATTGTGAATAATGAACTCCTTACGACGCAAATTCGTACCGTTTTAGTAGGAAACGTGCAGCCGCGGGTCTATTAAACATCACGTTACGAACTGTCATTCAGAGTTGTCAAAAGCGCGGGAACCGACGCCACTCTAATGGCGGCCGGTGTGAAGAAAAACTCAGTTGGGAAATTTCATTTTAAATATATTAATTTCTAATAAAAATTATTATCTTATGAGAATGTATTAAATTGGAAAATTTACGTATTTAAATTGTGTTTTAAATTAAATTACGACTGTTGGGTTAGTATATGTACTACATGTAGTCATCATACACTGAACATTCATTCAAATGCGCTCTTAAAAGACATTGCGAAGTGTTGACTGCCTGCAAGGCCCGCGTCACAAAGACAACAAGAGTGTCGGAACTTCGCTCAACAGCCTAATCATAAAATAGGTAGTTGACAGATAAGGCGGCTTATAAAACATAAAAACGAAAATTCAAAATGATCGCATCGCACTCGTCTGCAGAAATCGCGATTCGCAAGTAAGGTAGGTAAGTTTTATTTTTTTTTTTTTTTATATATGTTTAATATCGTTTCTATCACTGTTATATCATGTTTATAATAGATTACATCAACAGCAATACACGTTATAAAAGTAATGTAAAATGTAATCTCTGTAAATAAATAAAATAAAATAAATAAATAAATGTATCGTCGCACTATTGGTGACTATTGTCCGGTAGTCTCAAAACCTAGATCTTTGTTTCCTGGAAATAGTCATCAACATTTGGAATATTTCGAAACAGCGAGCTCGCAAAACCACGTATTAGGTAGATTTCATTAGGAAAGCTATTGTTATGATTTCTGGAAAATTTCCACATATCTTCGCACTTCACATCCACTAGAACCCAAAACCACCCAAAGCCATACAGTTTATACGAGTATATATATATATATATATATATATATATATATATATCTATATTTGATCATTGTTTTTTAATGGCGGCAAATAACTTATAACTTAACTTAAATAATTTTAAAAAATGTTCTTATTTAATAGTACCTTCTACCAAACTGCTCTTTTTTTAATAACTCGGCAAAAGTTTCGTAACTCTGTCAAAAAATACTATATCAATGCATAAAACCAGAGACAAAATTCCTAGTTTATCTATAATATCTATATTATTCGACCGACTTTCGATGTGATCTAAACGGCTATAATTATTTTTCTTGAGTATAAATACATTAAAAAATCAACTCTTTTTAGTGATATAATCTTGTTTTTGGTAGTCATATGTGTGGCATGCAGCGACGCTTTCTCGTGGCCCTGTTGGCGATGGTGGCGGCAGGCGACTGCGCCGGCAAGAAGCTGGAGTGCCCCGTCGCGAAGACCAGCCTCGGCAAGGTGTCCGGCCTCAGCGTCCAAACGGAGGTGTCCAGCTATTGCTCCTTCATCGGAATCCACTACGGCAAGGACACTTCCGGGAATCAGAGATTCAAGGTAGCATTACAATCCGAACTCTTAGATAGGTTTCGACCCTCCATAAACATTTTTTTTAGGTTCAGACCCAGACACTACTACTAAAATCTATCTCATTTTATTCCAACCCATCCGCGCACGCTTACCACGAGTCTCCGTCTCGTTAAACAGTAATCCGTTGCAGTTTCGGAGTTCGCGCGTCCGATAGTAATGATGACGTGGCACTCTCCCGTGTAACATCAAAAAATAACCTTCGTAACAACAAACGAGGAAAAACGATCAATGCTTTTGCAATATTTTAGTTTTTTTTCGTTTAAAATAATATGCAGAGTGAACTTTTTTCCCATAAACATCCTTTTATGGGGTTATGCTACACTTCAAACTGATCAACCTTAGTTCTAAACGTTTTACAAGGTGTCAAAAAAGTAAGTAAAAAATAGTAGAAAGCAAAATGAAATTCGGCACTTTAT
This sequence comes from Neomicropteryx cornuta, assembly GCA_020383195.1. Lineage (NCBI taxonomy): Eukaryota > Metazoa > Arthropoda > Insecta > Lepidoptera > Micropterigidae > Neomicropteryx > Neomicropteryx cornuta. Next base: position 16,911,717 of record JAHKQU010000025.1, read on the forward strand.
TTTTATAGGTTTTACTATTTGCGCGGTCAGTAAGCAATTGTTGGTTTTTATTTAAGGCGCCACCAGTCCCTAAAACGTTTTTTGTGACGTATTTTGGTGCATTTTGTTGAAGTTATTCCCAACAAATGGCTAAAACTAAAAATACCACAATATTCTACATATATTCATTTAGTACTTTGCTTAAAAAAAACCGAAATACACCTTATTATAGTAATGAAAATAAATAAATAAGAAAGTGTTGTTTTTTTCTTGCAACGATTTTCTTTTAAGTTGTGTAAGTGACGCGAACCTAATTTTTCTTTCTAAAGATAGACAATATAATAATCTAGGACATTACATAAAAAAAAACATTTTTTTCAAATGATAATAATTATTTAAATACAAAAAACATGTTTCATCGATTCCAAATGAGTCGGCGAGTATATCCGTCTCTTTTCTACACGTCAATGTTCGAATAAAGCCTACTCTTTCTAATCTCAAGGACAAATGCGTCCCGGGGCGCCTTAATTACATTTAATTATAGACGTTAATAAAACAATCTTTTTTATGTTTTAGACCTTTCATTACTATTTTTCCTAAGGCTGTTTAACATCTTTTATTCAACAAAAAAAGAACTAATAGCAGTTTATCACATATTCAATTTCTCAGAAATAGAATTGAATTTAAAAATTCTACCTTTACTATGTTGAAGAGATAAGATCGAGGTTTTATAACATATTTTTTTTATGATTAAATATCCAATAATTTCCAAATGTCAGCCATAGAAAAAAAAGGATCTAAATGAATCGAAAATAATGTTTGGTTTGATTATTGGGATATTATTTATTTTGTATGGAAAAAAATATGTCGAAATTAAGAAAACTCGCAGAACAAAACTTGCTCGGTTTGGTGTGTAGAATAATCCCATGTGCAAGAGAAAAAGTCCATTCTGTTTATCCCCAGCGAATACGGGACTGGTGAATAAAAAAAATAATAAATTCCAGCCGCCAGAACCAGTGGAGCCGTGGACGGGCACGCTCAAAGCCACAAAGCAAGGTTCAATATGTCCGCAGTACCCGTTCCTGGACACGATGAACGAGGACTGTCTGCTGTTGAACATCCACAGTCCGCTCCACTTCAACAAGGGGCCCTTGAGGCCGGTCATGTTTTGGATCCACGGCGGGGAGTTTCGATTCGGCAACGGTAATATCGGAGTCTACGGACCGCAGTACTTTTTACGAGACGACGTTGTCATTGTCACGATACAGTACAGGTGAGGGCCGAAATTTCATGTCCTACTTAAGACTAACCTAAATTTTAAGTCGGACTTAAGGCGCCCCGGGACGCATTTGTCCTTGAGATTTGAAAGAGTAGGCTTTATTCGAACATTGACGTGTAGAAAAGAGACGGATATACTCGCCGACTCATTTGGAATCGATGAAACATGTTTTTTGTATTTAAATAATTATTATCATTTGAAAAAAATGTTTTTTTTTTAAGTAATGTCCTAGATTATTATATTGTCTATCTTTAGAAAGAAAAATTAGGTTCGCGTCACTTACACAACTTAAAAGAAAATCGTTGCAAGAAAAAAACAACACTTTCTTATTTATTTATTTTCATTACTATAATAAGGTGTATTTCGTTTTTTTTTTAAGCAAAGTACTAAATTAATATATGTAGAATATTGTGGTATTTTTAGTTTTAGCCATTTGTTGGGAATAACTTCAACAAAATGCACCAAAATACGTTACAAAACACGTTTTAGGGACTGGTGGCGCCTTAAATCGAACATAAAAGTCCGCCTTAGCTAAGAATCAAAACAACTACTACTTAAGCCTTAAGTCAATCTTAAGTCAATGTTAAAATACGCTGCTAGGAGCGATTTCAGTACATTACGTGACCCGTGTGCGAGTCATCTGTGGTTTTCGTCCATGCTTGACTCCATGATGTGTGAACGCGAACCGTCGTGACGACGGCGGACGATTTAGGTACCGACAAGGTACTGGCGGCGCGCGAACTCAGTTGAAAAGGCGCTGCACTAGCGAGCGACCTCCGTTCTTATAGACTGTTGTCTTGCGTCGGAGGGGAAACACTCTTCCTCAGCCCTGGTGCATTCGGTCGCGTTACCCTCGGTCTACGGACTTTGTACCTGGCGTCAGATGCTTTCGTCAGCGGAAACCTGGTGCGGCCGTCCGTTGAACTCGTGACCCCCACAGTACAATTCCGATGACAATGCATCTTTATGGTTAGCAAGCACAGACACAAAATTTTGTATACGCATTCGGGCAATTAAAAAAAAATACTATTTAACTTATTTTAAATTGAAATGCATTTAAACATTCTCTGATATCAGATTGGGCTCGTTCGGATTTCTGAACGTGAACCTTCCAGAGGCAGGTGGCAACATGGGTCTCAAAGACCAGGTCCTAGCGCTTCGCTGGGTCCAGAAGAACATTCACGCATTCGGCGGAGACCCGAATCAGGTGACTGTCTTCGGTCAGAGCGCTGGCGGGATTTCCATCACGGCGCTCATCCTGTCGCCAATGTCGCAAGGTTGGTTAGCTTCGCTCACAGTAATTACCAGAATCGATTGTCTCAATTAATTAAACCACACGCGTTAGTTACTTCTGTAAGGAATTTGTCATATAGAAAGCACGCGTTCTATATTATAAGGGAGGGATTTGTGCACCCTCGTCCTTGCCAGTTGCCTGAATGTAATCCAAGTTACGCACAGAATGCCGTGCTGAATAGAATTCAGGATACTTATAATAAAAAGTTCCAAAGCTTTGAGTTGTTCCATCTTAGCCTGAACCATTTTATTAAGGCTGTCTGTGATATTGCTTAGCCACCTCCACCTCTTCACCCTTCCAGCCACCTCTTCTTCCTTTAATCGTTTAATACCTATATCGCTTTGCGATGTGCGCTTGTCACTCATTCTAACATTCTACTGTCCATTCTCATACCTACACTGGACTGTTTGAGCCATTATCAAAATAGGTTCAACCAAGTAATTTACTCTTCGTGGCAAGGATATACCTGTCTCTTCCTACCCACAAATATCCCCCCGTCTCGCTCTTCCGCACCAAACCAACAGAGACGTTTCGGCAATTGAACAGTACTTGTCGGCCCATATACCGTGTCGCGAGTGCAGAACTACACCAGTGAAACCCACCAACGCCGGTTGCAGCATCTGGACTCATCAGGGCGCCTCTCAACAAAAGGTTGGTGAATCGTTTGGTGTATTCCGTGTAACACAATTCCTTTCTGGTTAGATATAATCCAAACCTATATACCTAAACCTACAGTCCATTAGTATATCAAAAATATCTACCACAGACTATTATTCAATTATTCAACAATAAAATTGGATCCGGAAAAGTAATTCTTTTAGCATCTATTAGCACAGGTTAGTGCTTAAAGTCTATAAAAAGGTAATCTTCTAGATTTTAAATAAGCAAAATCACCCAATTGAGAAAATGGTATCTTTTCCTACTGTTCTAAGGTCTATTCAAGAATGCGATCCCCATGAGCGGTTCCATTCTGGGCTATCGTTTCTTCAACACCAAACCGGAATCGTCCGCCTTCAAGCTCGGAGTTCAGTTGGGCTTGAACACCACCCATCCCAAAGAACTCGTAGATTACGCCAGGAACTTTACTCCGTCGCAGGTCGTGGCTGCAACCATGGACATGGAATACGCCGACGACTTCCAAAGAGGCTACGTCAACTATATACCATTTGTGACTAGTATTGATAAAAAAGTAAGTAATTTGGTGAGTGGCCATCAACATTTACGTTCCATACCAATGAGATGGGGTGACCCAATAAAACATACAAATTTCCCCAAACGAAATTTGTGCGGATCTTGCTGACCACCACATATGACGACACAAACCTTGGTAGTTGGAACTCGTCTAGTCGGAGTGAGAAAATGATGAAAATTTAAATAATCTATAAATTAAATAACCTCAGTATTTAATGCAGTATTTTGTTTGTAATCACATAAGTTACGTCAACTTAAATTATTATATTTTATGCAGGTTAAAATAAATTGTTTTTAGTTAAGTTTAAGAAACCGGCAGATAAGACTAAGTCTTAGCTGAATCTATACATTGTAATTGTATATAGTAAGATAATAAAAGTTGCTTCTGGCAACATCAAAAAAAAAAATAAAAAAAATTGCATTTGGTCATTTTTCTACGAGAAACAAAGGGGCATATTTGTGGGCTTATAGAAACATAAGATTTGTACTAAAAATATTTTTAGCGAATTTAAATAGCCTTTATGAACGTTTTTAAAACTGCCAACTTTGCCAACACTAGCTCTACAACCCCAGGCTTCGCTCCGGGTTGGCAGCTAGGTCCTGGGGGCGGCTTTAACGGCGTCTTTAACTTGTGCCTTCGGCTCTCGGGATGGGTCACTTCGCTCCTCATCTATAGGCTGCCTGCCTGCCGTCCTATTCTGCGCAGGCGGCTTTGACGACCACCAAAGACGCCCGCGGGATTGTTTTATTTTTCTTACCATAAAAACCAGGAAGTATCGGGAACGAATAAATCTGTCATGGGTGGCTAGGTACTCCACCTGACATATTCAACATTTTCAGCGGCCTTTGAGCCATAATTTCCCTTTACCCGATAAAAAAAAATCTCGTTAATTTAGCCATTTCGGAGATTAGCCCAGACAAAAAAAAACCTGCCTTGGAATCATGGATTTATTTTGAAATCAAATTTTGAATGCTTTGGGTACCAGTTCGAGGGCGAGGAAGCGTTTCTTCCGGAGCACCCTTTAGCGCTGATGAGGAAAGGTGACTACAAGAGGGTACCCATCATGATGGGCTTCACCAACAAGGAGGGTATCAAGGTATTCGAACAGCTCACTGCACACGAAACTGAATATCTCGGCGCTATTAATGTTAAGTAAGTATGTTAGATGATACACAATCAATATATAGGGTGTTTTTTTTAGAGGCGTGGTTTTCAATCTGGCACTACTTTTTTCGTAGTTGGTGTTTATGACAGCTGTCACTTGATTTATGCTCAGTTTGGTTTGCCATTTCATAATAAATAGACTTACTCCTGAACAACGCTTGCAAATAGTGCAAATTTAGAAAAAAACACTCTAAAATAAAGTAAAAATCGCGTCGTGGGCCTGTGGCGTGGCCTCCAAGATCGTGCGATTTAACACCGCTGGACTATTTTTTGTGGGGTTATGTGAAGTCGCTTGTCTACGCAGATAAGCGGGACACGATTAACGCCTTGGAAGAGAATATTCGACGCGTTATTGCTGACATACGGCCCAACTTGCTGCAAAAAGTGGTTGAAAATTGGGCCTCTCGGCTGGAATTTGTTCGAGTCAGCCGCGGCGGCCACTTACCCGAAATCATTTTTAAAACATAATGGCAAACCCTTATCTTTATAATAAAACTAAATTCTTAGCCATAACATCAAATTATATGCGTTTTATCTCTTTTTGAAAACCACGCCTCTAAAATCATCACCCTATACAAGATATTTTTTCTATTAACAAACAGGAATGGCTTTGTCGTCAGTTTTTAATTTTATTAATTTAGTACATTTTTCATTATAAAGCATTTTTTAATACTAAAAATATAAAAATTAATACAGATTTTTTTTGAGGACTGTTTAATTTTGTTAAAAAATCTAGGCAAGCCCGGTTTTCTCATCGGGTTACAACTTTCATTATTCGACTCGGCCGAGTGCGAGATAGCGTACGAGTGTGGTTGGATGTGTGGTGTCAACGGACTACAACTGACAGTTATTCGAGTTAACTCGCTCGAGTGTGCGAGCGAAACCGCATGCGGTTTGTTTCGTCTACTCGTTTCCGAAGTGAGGACTTTTATCTACTAATAAAATGAATACCACATTTTGGCAGCTTCACGAAGACCGTCGCGCCCGATAACCTCCCCGACAGCGTGGACCCCGACGCGGCAGCTCGACTGATGAGGGAATTCTACTTCGGGAACCTCCCGCTGGGCGTGGCCACACTCGACAATTACATCAGAATGGCAACCGATTCCTGGTTTGTGCACAGATCACTATTTATTTAACCCTTATAGGAAGTTAAGTACGTAATAATTTTGGCGCCAAAAGCCGTTAAGACTGTTAAAATGACCTTGAAAAATCACTCATCTACTATAAAATCCATAGTGCAGGCATGAGTCGTTCAATCTTTACAAATCTGGTATCATCTGATTAACCGTAAAATTCTCTATTACACCATATCACTTTGATTATGTTTATTTCGTAAATTAAAAAAAAAAAAAAAAGTTGCCATATCAACTTTTTTTTTTTTTTAATTTACGAAATAAACAAAATCAACACTTTTTTTTACATTTTCATATATTTATAACTATACATTACAATTTAAAAGTATTCGTTGGGTACTCCGTACTCTGTAGTAGTACCTATATCAATAAAATTGTTATAATTGTGTGCACAGTGTTTTAAATAATTAAATTCATGTGTCGCGAAAAGTGACGCCATAGTGTTGCCATAAGACAATGTAACATTCTTTTGATACGTTTAATTTGTATGTATTTTTAATTTGTGTTAATGTTTGTTAATTATATAGAAGCTTTCATCCATTTTATACCGTCTAATACTATATACTTAGCTTAAGATACCCACGGAAAAGGCACCAGCTTTCGTAGGGTTAACTTTATGGTGCATTACTCATTTAAAAAAAAAAAAACACAATATTAGTGGGTACCAATGTAGTTGATATATTTAGTAAAAAACTATTTAAGTTTTACATAGAAATTATTGTGTTATACTACTTTTTTATTTTCTTTATCAATGTTAAATTAGTGAAATCGTTGATATTTCAAATAAATAAAAAAGATACGGGCAGTTTAATAAACTAATATTTATGTCGCAGAATTATAAACTTTACAAGCATTCAAGAACAATTATATAAATATAGAGTAAATATATTGGCATCCCTCCAAAGATTACTTCTGTATGTAACTAAATTAATAAAAACCCGAAATGGATAAAAAAAAAAAACGCGAAGTCTATATTATAAGTTTGATGGTCCGATGAAGGACAACAATTTGTTAAATTATCATTTGAATACTATTTTTTTAATTATTATTTTCTGACAGGTACGTCCATCCAACTGATTACTTCCTGCGTTACCAGGAAGCAGTGGGCAACGATCAGCCCGTCTACTACTACGAATTCGCTTACGACGGATCCTTCGACTTCTTTAAAAAAAACATCAACTCCAACTACCCGGGAGTGTGCCATGCCGACGACATCGGATACTTGTGGCATTCCACGCTTCTGGATAAAGCCTTTGATGCTTCGGGGGTGTCAGAGAGAGTAAGGGACAGGCATATTAGGCTTTTCCTGAACTTCGCCGTTTATAGGTTGGTACTTTTGACCTTGAAGTTCGGCTTTTGCAAATGGTGTCGGCCACGTGCACTTCGAGCGTCCGTCGAAAACATCAAGGAATAAACATTTGTCAGTTTTTTATTTATATTAAAAATATAAGGCAATTTAAAAAAATCTAAGTTTAAGGTTTTCTGTAGAACTTTATTGCGGACATTTCTATGTATAAATTAGGCTTACGTTACATATGTAGTTTGGTTTATGAGAATTTTAAAAAATAAAACTTACCAATTATTTATTTAAAAAATCAACTTAAAGGTTTTCTAGAAATACGTTTAGTTAATCTAATTATATTTTTTATATATATTCCTGGTATGAAAAGCTATCTTGGCAGTAGACCTCAAAAACATGCATAAAATGCAATTCGAAAGTATACAATTGGATTACCATGTGTACCACGTTTCTAGTCGATTCAGTGCAGTGGGGTTTAACACATTGAGGTTAACATACGTGAACGGTGTTCATCTGTGAATGTGTACCATTGGTAATAAATGGTAAAAAATGGTAAGCAAAGGTACTCCGTTATACGCGGCTCTGTATCTATGGCTGTGAATGAACGCGATTAAATAACGAAGCCAGCTTAAATAACGGGGCTATTCGTTGCGCTAGAATAATAGGGTGATTTAAACGGTGTCGCCTTATAACGCGCACGTCTAGTTTGAATCCACTGATGATCAAAGACAATATATTTTTTTTTTCCTTATTCTTATTGATGTAAACCTATTAAAATACTTTGTTTGTACTGTACTATAATATAGAATTATTTTTTTTCACCCACAGAAAAGGCACCGTCTTTGTGGGGAAATGTAAAGGTGTTTTGTAAAAAAAATAATAAATTAAAAAAAAAAATGGACGGATAGGGCTAGGCGCCGATCGCTCGCTGTCAGTTGCACGTTATTGCAATGCAATAATGCATTAAACAAACGTCAAACTGACAGCGAGCGAGTGGCGAGTGGGCTCCACACTAGCCCGAGGAGTTGCCAGTATTATTTACTAGCTATTCCAAATTTTTCAGCAATCCAACTCCGCACATAACGGAAGAGATCCCGATAAAATGGCAGCCGATCGAGTACCCCAACATGAGGTATGTGGTTATCGGGGAAGACCTGCAGCAGATCGACCAATCGCCGAGGCGCAATGCGACCCTCCTCTGGCAGGACATCTACGAGCTGCCTCGTATATAAGAAAATCGGATGGTGGTTTTCTTGTACCATTTTGATGCATGCATATGCCATTATTTTCAATGCAAGATGGTAGCATAGTACCTACCTTATTTTCCTTGTTTGTCCCTACCCCATATAAAAGGTACAGGGACAGGATTTTTTTTTATAATTTAATTATTTGATACCAAAATGATTGGCTTGGAATATACTATGCCATATAGCCGACAATCAAGAAAATGCGTGAAATTTAAGTCCTTGATACAAAATTTCGTGTCTGTGCTGTTGACCGTCGAGAAGTTCCTTCACTGGAGCCATTCCTGGGTGTAGAATCGGGTCATGCTATGGTTATGGTCGTGTTTGGCTAATAAAGCTATGGCGATTTATTTAAAATAATATGTAAGTTACAATTAAATAAAATCACTTCGTTGTCCAGGACATATAATATAAATAGGTCCTGCTTAACTTCATAAGGAATAAAAGAATAAAAGAATAAAATAATAGAATAAAGAATAAGGAATAAAAGAATTATTTATGATTTACGATGCTTTTTACGATGAAACAAAAATTTTGTTTATATAGCATATAATTTAAAATATTTAATTATAATAATGAACCATTGTGTTTTCTTTTGCATTTAGAATATAGCATTATGGTGATACAGGATAGAGTAATGTGAACTATCCCTATTTTTCACACTGAATACAGAATGTCAAATAAATAGTAAATAAAACTTTAGAAGATGGTAGAAAGTGTAATTTATTGCAACAAAAAAGTTCTGTTAATGTTTGTTCGATTTTCAACCATTTTGGAGGTTTATTTTAAATATTTCTTGGAGGTGGTACTCTGTGTTGATTAGGCGATTATACTGGCAACACCAGTTAATATTTTGTTTATTTTTAATTAGTTTTTGTCTTGCCGGTAAAATTGAAAAAAGTGACATCCTTGCAGTATTTTCCTGATTTTTCTTTTTAAAAAAATACTTTACGAAGAGCTTGCCCATCATCTCAAAAAGTACTAAAAAAACTATTTAGAATAAAAAAAATATTTTTTAAGAAAATTTCCATGATTAATTCAAAATAATTTCAAAGTGATTTCCTAAAACTTTTGTTTTTTCTTGTAGCAAATGTCATTATTACGTATTTTACAATATGTTTATTTTCAAAATATGTTGTTTCTGTACATAACGTAGTGCATTTATAGGAGGGAAAAACAAACCTAACCCAGCTTATAAATATTATTATACCACAGAAAAATAATTTAAATGCTCGAAATTTTAAATTTGGCTTGTGGTGTTTAGAAAATTGATAAAAAAAATAATTATAATACATTAAAGTACGCGTTTAAATTTGTAAGATGTGATACTTATCGTAAAAAATGTATTTTAGAAACTATTTCGAATTATGAATTACGTATAATTTTGTTAAAATTTGTTTTCATAAATAAAATCTTATATTTCTTTTTTATTATGTATCTTCTTCTTATATGAAATCTTACCCAAATTATAATTTTACTGAAATCGCCATTGTTGAATGACCATTTGCCATATCAATAAATGAGATAATTAAGTCATATGTTTGCTCGACCTTGTAACACCGTTGGAAAGAAGTGTCAAAATAAATATATTTCAAGTTTCAAATAATAAATAAATGAATGAAAATATTCTTATTTTACTTGTTTCTTTCCTAACACTTCTTTAATATTAACTGTTTATGTATTAACGGTTCAAATATTGTTTTCTAAATATTTGGAATGAAAGTTCGTAATTTGTAGTATTCTGAAAGTCCAAAATATGGCCAAGTAAGTGTTTCATTATTTATTTGAGTGTATCAGTGTTGATGTTCCTAAGCTTCTTCAAAGATAAGTCCTTTTCTGTACTATAAGGGCATAGAAGCAGCAACCGGTAAAATATAGTAAGAGCTTTGTGTGACGCTGAGAATGAAAATGCTTCGCGAAATAGATGACGTTTTTCTAATGACAATAGGAATATCACCCCCTTTTGAGTGCTATTTACTTAACGTGACCATACGTCCCGTTTTACAGTAAATACAGTAAATAAAAAATGAAGTTGAATTGAATTATGCAAATAAATGGAACATGTATTATAAATAAATCATATATATTTAGCCGTAGATTCTGTTGCTTCTCTGCCCATTTGCAGCAACCACGAACCAACAGCTTTCTGGGAACATTGCTTGGTTGCATGGATATAAGTTTCTAAGAAAGCGGTGTGTGCTTTTACTCCAGAAATGTAGCTGAAATACCTTTGAGGAAACCTTGTTCGTTTTCCCAATACAGCGTGTTTAATATTTGTTGTTACTTCATGTTGGAAATACTATGATGAATCTTTTTCTGATCCTTTCTCATCATTCTCTTCGTTTCTCATTATTCTCATCAATAATTAAATGTATTTTTAGGGAAATGATGATAGTGTTTGTGTACAACACAGACAGATGTCGCGTCGAAGAGGACGATCCTGCTGAAGCCATCATCTACTTCCATCCAGGTATATTAACTTTATTTGTTAAATGCTATTGCACGTCCTAACAAAAAGGCCATCTAAAGGAAAGGTTCTAAAATTGGGAAAGTGGCAACACTAAAGTTCATTTAATCACTCAGTGCCAAGAAACTACATATAGCTTGTAAGGTAACTAACATTATTTGGACCTCAACAGCACCGTAACTTAAAAATTCATGTGATTTTAATAACAAAAACTAAAAAATTGTCTCAGTGTTGAGAATACTTAAATAAAATCGGTTACTTCCTTATACATTCGTATAAATGTATAGTTCCATACCATATTCGTTACGTCAGACAGAAAAAAAATAATTCCTATTGAAAGGAAAAAATGAACATATATTATCTACAATGCAAATAAATGAAAATAATATATATTATGTACAAAAAAAATATATTCTTATTGGAATATCCCATCTTCTCATCTATGGCTAGACTTAAGTCCTAAAGCGATATCTTGTGTTCGTTTAGGTTGGGTGTCGGACTCTCAGCGCCATGCACTTTGCGGTCAGCTCATCGGCACGGCGCAGTGTACGGCCGCACTCTTTGCTCCTCCTACTGCCATCTCGCTCAAGAGCGGCAAGTTTGTTCTGAGGGAGTACAAGCAGTATATATTGGTATGAATCAACGATGCAAAATTTCTTTTTGTTATATTCGTCTTAACCGTTAGAACTAAAGTTCTGTTTTCCGAATGTTCTTTTAGTTAAATAACCTAGAAAAAGCGAATTTAAAGTGCTTCAAAATAATGTTTACAGTATTAGTCAAATTGTAATAAAAAAAAAATATATTATTATTAGTAGAGTTGTCTCCAATCTTCCGACGAGTATTCTTTTGCACAATCTGAACACAAAATTGGTTCCTAAAGTATTTTTTGTGTACTTTTTATTTAACCATAACATTTTGTTGTTTTTCTAGAATATTTTTCCAGTTTTGTAAAGTGTAATGAATTTCCAAAATAAATCTCCATAGCTATTTTATAATAGTTTTCCACAATGTAATGAATTATTAGACAGGACTTCTACTCTGTTGCCCAAATAAAAAAAATACACATAACCTGCGTAATGCATAGTCGTATTAGTAAGCTGCTAAGCTTAAAAGTGATTTTAAGCATAGGAAAATGAATGGGCTGTCACTTTAACAGCGAGCTAATGTGACTATGCATAAAGCCGAATAACCTTGTCATAAAAATAAACCACATCTATTGTACCTAATAACGGTTAATTTGATGCGCAATCGTCATTATTATTCAGGCCATCGGCAGTGACAGAAACATCCCTGACTGGATGTTAAAGAACCGAGCAGAACTTCTGACCTCTATAATCAAGACCTACCATGGAGACCTGGAGACCATTTCTTCTCAGTTTCCGGGCGAGAACAACCCTAGATTTGCTGAGAAGCTGTATCAAATGCTCGAGACATACCTTCCAATATTACAGTACGGATGTCATATTTTCCAAAGGGTTCCAATGCTCAATCTGCCAAAGGTAACAGATATACACTTTTACCTTAACAGAATACCTTATTAATGAGCGTGCAGTTGTGCAGTGCAAATGCACTTCTATCAAATAAACACAGATTTAGATTTATCAAGAATTTGATTTGTTTATTAGGACAAAAATAAATCTCAAAACACAGCCGTAATATGAGGTAACTAGGGTTTAATGTTTTTTAGTAATAGGAAAAGTATAAAGTTTATAGCCCTAAAATTCAAATGAAATGAAGGTCTGGCTAAGAAGTTCTCCATACCATATTTTCAGTACACTGATGACACCATCGCAGCTTTTGACATAACTCACGACCAAGGAAGGATATTTAGTAATTTTTAACACTTCCTCACAACTTAGAGAGCTGAAGTTTGGTATGCAATATACTTCTCAAAACACATTTCAATACATCTAATCATCAGTAGGAATTGTTCGGTACTTTGAAAAGTGGGTTTTTTTTTCTTATTTCACCATTTCAGACAAAAACGCTGACCACCAATAGGGAGAGTTTAAAGGGTTTACTAAAATAAATGTTGCGTTTCTCTAAAATTAACAGCAGTTTGAAATTATTACCTGTACCAATGGCGTTTAAGTTCTATGTAGCACATAAAAGTGAGATATGAAACGTCGAGAAAACTGAAGCCCGAATGACCGATACTTGGGGTCCAGGGGCGACATGAGGCACCGAACAACGTGAAGCACGAGGCTGAATAAGGTTACCTTATAAGGGAACCTAAAACGTCACGATATGCCCCAAACCCCCTGCAGCCGGGTCTAGAGTTGAGACCTAATCTGCTGGTTAGCTCTAATTTTCATTTATAATATTATTGCAACCTACTATTTAACATTTTACTATGTTCGAAATTATACTTGTAAGCTTTCAGCATCCTGATGCATAAAACTACAGCGAAAATGCAACGAATCTCTTATAGATATAAAATTTTGGCGAATATAAAAAAAAAGAATACCTATTTTTATAAAATATGATTCCGACAGCTATGAAGTTATCGCGCAGGCGGATGATTTCAGTAGAGATAATGTAGGAGAGAGTCCTTTGGCTTAATTTAAAAAATCCCTGCTCCCCTTTTCTCTCTCTGATCACTTGCTATTGGCTAGGCTTGCCAGCCCCTTGTATCATTACATATCGTGTGTTTATTAATGTAGACATCTCAAGTTGCGACGTACACCATTAGGTCTCTAGAAACAGCCACTGAAACATGATCTTCAACGTCTTTGATGTTGGCAGTTTAGTGTTAAATTTTTTCTCTTCGTTGACGACCTATTTTTGTGTAATTGTGAATCGTTATTAGCGTTTTTTGTCTTTTTAGAGTGCAACATATACCTACCTTGAAAGCATGCAGATATTAAGGCACTGCCAAAGGATAGAGGGGGTGCTGGGCGGAGTCATCCTTTACAATAACAAGTGAGTATACTCGCATTTCAAAATACAGAGTCATATTTAAGCATTTCTCCATTCGGTTGAGTGTAAAAAATAAGAATGCTGGAATATCATGAAGTTGACATTTCTGAACATGTGCTTTTTTTTTTGCTGAATGGCTATTGCGACAATGCGCGATGGCTAAGCCTAAGATGGTTGAAAATTTTAATACATAACGAATTTTGTCACAGAAATTGTTTATGTTATACTTTCAAGATATGGTTTTTCTACTCAGCGACGGTTGATTTTGCCATATTATCTAAACATATAATCTCCGATGTAATTAAAAAAACTGTAAATTAGACATGGATAAATCTGATTGCTAAATAATCACTACACTAGCAAATGTTTTCATTTATAGGGTAGTCGCAACTCAGCTATCATCAAAGTTGTCATCCGACCTGTCTGTCGTTGACCCCTATAGAATAAAGTCTCCTGCGGAAGTGGTGGACACGGTCTGTCCTGTCCCCTTGGGCGCACAGCTTTTAGTCGTCTACATCGGCAAACGAGACTATAGGAAACTGAAGCAGGACTCGGACCAATCAAAATTGCTTAACGACGGTGCAAATGACAGAATAACTGCTATCAAAAAGGTAGTGCATTGGATTTATGCGATTATTATTTCCATCGTGTTTATAACGTGTTAGACTTCATGCTGTTAAACTAGTTTTTTATATCATAATTGTGTGGTTTTAGAGCGCAGAAGATAAACACAGAGAGCCTTTCGTGCAAACATCAATGAAGCGAGATAAATCACTTCTGTTTACGGCAGTACCAGAAGAAGACATCAGCTTAATGTCCCCACCATCAACATCCATATCTCCAACCGGTCCAGAATTGACTAATCAAGAAATTGGCATTAGGAGGCCATCCGCAGCTATGCCAGATGTCATTCCTTTCAGTAGCAAACCCCGAATGAGGCCAAATAAACTTTCACTAAGTTTCAAACACACGACTGACATAAACATCGATGAACAGGTTCCAAATAACACCGAAAGGGTCTTCGTTGGCCCGACGAGCGTTTGTTCGACGCCGATGTTGGAAATCAAACGTCTGCACGGCAAGATCATGTCGATCTGTCAAAACGCCGAAAGTGCAGACATTCAGCCAGACGTGCTAAAACAGTCTACGGAGAGTGCGAGTGTGTCAAACGAAAAAGATGCAGTCATGAAAATAATAAATGAAAATTTTGTCCAGAGACCGAATGACGGTTTTAAAAAACTTGCCAGCGTCGGTGATATTCAAGCAACAATGAGGAAATTCTCAGAGAGAGCATCAATTCGATTTGGTCTCAAGAAAGGTAAGAAGGATGATTGCAAAGATATAGCTTCTCAATCCGGCGGAGGCGTTCTAGGTAACAATTTCTGCGTGACGATAACCGATCCATCGTATCCCGTTTTCCGTAATGACGGTTTACCCATTTCGCAATCGCTTTACAATGAATATATCCAAACTAATATTACGGATCAAACGCCAGACGATTTGAGCACTGCAGATAACATGTTTAATTTTAACAAACGACTTTTGGAGCAGCAAAAGTTGGATGATTTCGATTCGGATATGCGTGCCTCGCCAATAAAGAGACCGCCCAAACGAAATGATATGGAATTAGTAGAGGTGAAAAAGTTGGAGCCCCCGAATAGAAAAGCACTGGCCTTACCATTGAAATCACTCTCTGTCACGCCGAGTGGCAAGGAAGGATTACCTGATTTTGCAGGGCAAACCAAATTGGAAGGTATGTCATTTTAATTATTATGATATTACTGATAGTTTTGAATTTTGTTTTATGAGTGGATAGATCGCTAAGCATTGCCGTCGTTCGTCTTGTGGTCGCACGCAACAATTATATTCATAAACCGATATAATACAGATTGCTTAGCTGTTTTGGTTTTAATGTTCCATCTAAGCATTGCACTCGTACACTTAATGTCTTCCGTACCCCCACATTGTTCCACAAATAACGTCTTATTTTCAGCATTACGTCACATATCCAATACCTACTATAAATATATTCATTGTCACAACACTTTAAAACTTGGTATCTACGCTTTCAAAAAACATACACTAATTGGTATAAAGAATTTAATTCCAAAGTTTAGATAATTTATAACATGTTATTTGTACTTTTTTTTTGTTTTGGATTTTAGTAATATTTAAAAATGTTAGCATTAATTTTATCACGAAAACTTGTAACTATTTTAGTTCTATAGATTAGTAACTATTCATTGCATCCATGTATGTTTTTAACTTTTAAATTTGTAAAACTGTTGATTTCTCAAATAAATAAATAAATACAACCCAGCAGACCTGGCTAATCTATATTACTTATATACGTGGACCGTAGTCAATTTCTTGGGTAGATATTTTAAAACCAAAAATAACAAGTTTACGAATTTAATTTTTGAAATGCTTGTTTTTAAATTACTTGATGTTTTGGTAATTATTGCCCTAATTTTTTTGTCATTATTTTTTTAAATATTCCTCATAACGCATAAAATTAATAATGATTTCAAAATAAATCCTGTTTAAATTATGTTTGCACCGGCAGGAAAAAAATATGCGGGCGTGCAGCTTACTCCGCTGATGGAAAAGCTCAGTCACTTAGCGTTCTCCGATAAGTCCAGCGGATACAGCAACCGGACTGTGACTCCGATCGACTACAAGGACACATGGGGCAAAAATATTTCACAAAGTGAAAAGTAATTTATTTTATTTATTCGATATTTTGCAATTTGGCGAACTAATGTTTAGGCGCTTTCCGATCCACCTTAAAAACTGTCTGGCGGATTCAACGAAATGTTTACATTCGTCAATCGGTCTGGCTCAAAGATTTAGCGTATTGCAAAGTGCCAACTCAGCACCCACCCAATTGTAAAGTTGAGTTCTACTTCCTGGTGCTGGGGCACACGGATTGTCTATAGGGCGTCAGCAAAATGTAACGACAAAAAATAGTCTTCTAGCGGGGTTATTTATTACATGAGAAACAGATAATACTTTGATAGTACATTCAAAGATAAGTTTAATATGAGGTTGAATTTAAGGTTTATTGCAATACGTCGCCGTTTTGAAATCCGTCTAGGCGCTTAAAAAAAAACCCAATTATACAATCGGCCTGCGACATATACCCATAGTGGCCATGGGTTATGTCACCCCTTTATTCCTGGAATCATGCGACAATTTTTTTATTTTTAAATAATAGTTATTACCTAGGTCTTATATAATTATTTTGTGCCTTACTCAACTAGGCCAAATATGCCTGTCCTAGGGTCAGGGGAGATGGTGGTATGAAGCGTTAAAAATGCATTTCGAACCTGCCATATAATTTGATGTCTTCACATGGTTCATTTGACTTGTTGCCAGATAATAAAATACATATTTTGACAGATTATATACAGCTAGTTATTTATTTTTCACATTAGTATATTTCAAATATGCAATTAATATGCACAATGTTCTGATGTGCAAAAAAAGAAGTAGGTATAGTACTTTATTGATCCTTTTACTCTTTGTTGGCAGGAACGAAAGAAATCGCCAAGAGAGGAATAATTCGAGCGATGATTCGGATGATGAACTAGAATCGCTTTCCGAGTACAGCAAGCGGAGCAAAAGATGTGCGCTCTTTGTTTGCGGCCTTCAGAACATGGCTATTCTCCTGCTCATGGAATTGGAGACGGCCCACAAGGCGGATGCTGTGCAATCCCTTGTTGGTCTTCTTTCTTCTTACAGCCATATTTGTTAGGGGTCTAATACCATACTTAAATAATTCTTCTTCTCGTTGTATTGAATATATCCTTATCTGCTATAAAGATAAATGCTTAGAACATGTCAGGTTATTTACCTTTACATATAACGCCATCAATAATTTGCCTAGAAGACAGCAAAATATTTGCATTTTGTCTATAAATCTGTAGTCTCTTTCATAATATTTTTGAAACAGATTTAAGTATAAACAAGAATGACTATGACACCCTGTAGTAGTAGTAAATTATCTACTACTCGCGCCTACGGAACCAACTTGTGAAGGGTTGCTTCGTTTCCTATCTCTGCTTGTGCCTGCTGCACTTTTAGCCCATTCGATGTGTATTTTAGATGGCTATAATGGTAGTGAAAATTTGATTTTACGAATAGTCGTTTATAAGCCAAAGAAACAATATCACAAGGCGCAGTCAACATATCTTCAACAAATACACATCTTGGGTATAATTATACGCTCGGTACGTATAGATAAAGCAGAAACTGAAAGAAAATGTTATGGTTGAGGCCAATTCAATAAGGTCTCGTACATACTGAACACTCCAACATACTCTTTGCATTTGATTATCTCTTCCTACACTTTTATGCTGAACACTTACAAAACCATATTTCTCATGCATGAATACTTGTTATAAGTGAGAAATTACTCGACCAACACCGGTTTCATATTTTTTTCAAAGGTTCGAACCTATTAAAATTTTTCTTGGATTCCGAGATGTTCTAGTTTGGCGGGAAGACATCCGAACGGTACAATATCAAATGTTTAGGTAGATTACTTATAACAATAACATAACAATTTCAGTGGGACACATCAATCAACACGCTGGGTTCCATAGAACAGCAGTGCATGGAACCCCTCCTCTCCTCCACGGAATCCACCGAGTATAGCTTCTTGGCCCTGGACCCCGACTGGGGTACTGTCAAAAAGGGCGGACCCTGGCCCCCTTCCGATATTGCCTCCATGGGCTTCATACACAATGAGTTCAAAGAAAATCCTCAGCTCTCTGAGCTCATTTTGAGGTAAACTTAAATATGTAAAAATCTATTTTATTTTTTATTTAATACACAACACAATTTAAAACAAAAAACAAACATTTTCATAGTTTTGTTCGTATTGTTTGCCAATTATAAAAAATTATAACCAAAAAATGGGTGCCAGTGTCGGCTGTTAGATATAGTGCGTGGGATATCCATTTGGTGAACGTACTTCACCGATCGGGTGGCAACGCGTGGTCCGCGCGTTTGACGTACGGAGCTGAATGTGTTAAGCTTCTATATATACTCATCCCGTAATTCAGAATTTTATCGAGGCTAATTTCGGAAAATCACAAATGTTTAGAATTGTCAAAGGTTTGCATGCATTTTTGCAATAAAGATGTGATATCCCTTTTCAGGTCTGAGGATAGTGTTGTAATGGGAACATCATGCGGCGGCTACGAGGTCTACTATTCGGAGGCGGGAGCTCGTGGAGTTGGCAGCGGTGGAGGAGCAATGGCCACGGGAGTACCGGGTCCGGCTGACGTCATGTCCACAGCTATGCTCAAGGCACGGAGGCGACTGCAGAGGGATCATTCTGTCGTTATTCTTTAAATGCTAACAATCTTTAGTGTGGTGTAGAGCACCTATAATCAGATACCTGATGAAATGCAGGACACGCAAGGAAGCGTGTGCTGTGTAGGATATCTGCAGTATGCGTCCATAGAGTTGTCGCTGTCCTTTTTCAAGGTCCTTTAGGTCTCCTTATCTGGTGTGCATTGCCATTTTCTCCTTTGCTTAAAAAATGGCCGTTTCATTTGTTTTATGCACATTTATTCTTGAAGTTTATAGGATGTATATACCACTTATAATCGTTATGCAAATTCTAAATCGAAACAATTTAAAAACCTTGTTATGAGGAAAAAGACGTTTTTTACCTTTTGAAGGTAAAAAAGGTCTTTTTTATAGGTTGTTTTAATGCGTTAGGACATACATGTTGTATATATGTCCCTAAAAGGTATACATACCACTAAACTTCCAGACATTATCAATTTTCAAAAATTAAGCGCAGTTAACTCAGTATACAGAGCAATATTTTAAGGAGACAGGGATAACTAGAATAGATTTATTTTCTTTTTCATCCCAGTTATTTTTAGTTGCCTTAATATTTGCGCTGTAAGCTGTTACAGAATAATTGTATTTTTTTTTTAAGATACATCATAATTAAAAGAAATCACCCTTAATTTACGAATTAACAATCTTTTTTGTAACATTTAATGTGTATTATTTTATTGGGTTTCAATATAAAAGTGTATACAGAACTGAGTCTAGTGATAAAGCTAAAAAACTGAGACGAAATGAAATTTAAACAGGTATAAACATAAAATTACTTGAGATCAGTATTATCGTTAATATATGCGAGCAGAAAGAAGTCATAAGTAAAACAATACCTAAATACAATAAAATTTTATTAAGCAAATAAGTTTGCATAATAAAATAAAATAAAGAGGTATTTCTTCTCTTTCGGAAAGTTAGAAGGTGCTGTTTACGTCGCTGTCAATGAACGAACGGGCTTTTACGGTACATATTATTACTATTTTTAATTAATAGGTGTCCAGCTTTACAGCTGATAAACCTATATCTTTGATTGTCACACTCTTGTGAATAATTACTCATCTAAGCAGTTTTGAACCGATTAACTTAATTTGAGATAATGGCACTAGTAGGGAATTCATTCCACAAATCAACCCCTCGGCTGGACAAAAAGTTCTTTTTTGGGTTAGATTTGAAGAGACTTTTGGTAAGTTTTAACTGAATGGTCACTTTCGGTCTCTTGATGTGTAAATCTTTACCTCATAGTTTATATTACACCGCGCTGGAATTAACTATGATTCCCATAGATAAGATCCACTTTTATTAGGGCACATCTTGCCAAATGATGGTTTCTATCACAAGGGTTTAAAGAGTGGCCCCGGATAGAGAAATATTGAATGACACTATCAAACCTTTTATTTTTCCACCAGCATCAGGCAAAACATAATAATGGTGCGGTTGCAGTTTTGCCCACCACTAGCAAACTGGCATGTTACGTAGCAAGTGTTTTAAGTGTATAAAACTTTCAAGGTATAATATACCTGCGGTGCATTGCTCGTACTACGGTTGCCATTTTGAAAATACAATTTTCTGGGAAATCTATATGGATTCCCAGATATTAAGTCGAGTATTGATTTTACTGGTATTTATTGTTGAATGAATATGCTTTTTAAATACCGAAATGTTGCTTTATGAAACAAAATTTGAAAATACGTTGAAGTACTTTTCTGAAATCCGACAAATTTTGGGGTAAAGCTGTTATATGTTTTAAACCCCACTTAATATATTTTGTTATACGAGGTGTGTTCAAAAAGTAAGGTGACTTTTCAAATTTTGCGGGCTACGTCCGTTCGATCCTCGATTTTTTTTTTTGTTATGTTGGTACACTTGTTTTTAACATCTGTGAAAAGTTTCAAGAGTATAGCATTTTTGGTTTGTTTCTGAGAGGCAATAAGGTTAGAAGTGTTTTGCATGCTCGGCGATTTTCTACTGTCGTTGCAAAACGCCATTCTTTCATGGGTTTCTTGAGTTTCGGAAACAGGAAAAAGTCACAGAGGGCTAAATCCGGTGAGTGCGGTCGTGTGCGGTCTTTATTTTGCAAATTTATACCTACAATATAGTATACAAAAGTATACCTATATTGTATACAAAATATTCAATCCATTCCTTTCTAAGATGACCAACACATCCCGTCTTAGGTGAGAGTGTGATATGTCGTTCCGATACAAACTAATGATCATTATCTGACACAGTTTTGTTTGAAAATATCTCGCATCTCATCAAGCTTATCTAAAATAAACAGTTGTTAGATGAAATAGCACGATTTATGACCACGCCTCACAAAGACGGGATGAATTCTCAAGCTCCATTATCATAAAATCAACGCCAGCGGTGAATTAGTGGTCATAGGATGTAGCCATGTTGATACTGCCATAATGTGCAGACGGTACTTGAGTGTTTTCTAAATAAATATATTCACCACTCACTGCTCCAAACATTCGGAGGATCAGGATATTATCATTATGCAAATGTTCCTAAAAGCTTGTTTTGCATTAAAAGGTGGACAATTTTTAAAATTGAACCGAGCCATAATTTCATTTTGATTAATCTCGGTTTTACTTATTAGGTTGCTAGTGCAAATGAAAATTTATATGTTAATTTTAAGTTGATTCGTTGCAATTCTGCTAAATATTGTATGTGCGCCATTATGTTCCTAGATTGGTTTACTTGAGTATATTTGTACTGTATAATTTTTCTATTTATTTAAAGTAGATTAGGTATATATTAGTGTAACATGCACTAAAGGTTTAGGTTAGGATCGCTTAAAGTTGAACGTAGATAAGTAAGACTAAAGGTTTTTTAGTAATTCAGTATAACTGTCTTCATAGAAGTTCAAAGAATGTTGTTTCCTCTTATTTTTACTATTCCATCCATTCTGCTGTAAGGAAATGCCACGCATGAAACTAATTAATAGAAATTAATTAATTAACACTGCTTAATTACCAGTAAACCCGTGACCAAATCAAAAGTTTCATTAAAATCGCTTTATTAGATCCAAATCATATAACAGGCCATTTCCTAACTATACTCAAAGTATGATTAAACCTATTATTTTATAACAACGAAACAGCAAACTTATTTACTGTCACTTTAAAGAGTTCGCTCATAAATCTAGTTAACTTTTTTATTCTCATTATTTGTTGTGTATTTTTTAAAACATACTTATGTAATTGTGCAATATATAGTTTTAATAAATATTAGTTTAAAACTTTCAGTAGTACAAATCTAACTCTAAATCAAATGCCATCCATTAATAAATGTGATTTTGAATCATTTCAAATGTATTATAATCTTTTTTTTTTTATATAATAGCTATACCTGATTTATTTACACAATATTTTCAAAACAAGTCATAGTTCAATATGATTATAATTATAAAACCATGAATCTGAAACCGCTCAGCTTAAGGTTTTCGATAAAAGAACTTTTTTTTATCAGTATGATCGCTTCACCTAAAGGTAAATTTAATGTTTTTTTTAAACCCAAATTCGATTTTAAATGTTCTTTTCGTACATTTATAATTGATGACCTTAGAAACTTACATTTCAGACTTTTGATAATTTAAAAAACAATGGACCTTTCTCAATGCTCAGGAAGTGGCCGTTTTTTATTGGCAAACTTTTGCTATACATGTTATGAGGTAAATAAAAAAAAATGTTTTTGTGCTTTTGTGACATTTACCATTTTAGGTTGATAAATTTTATACCCTGGGGGTCCTTTACACCTTTTTGTTTCAAATTCTCGACATCAATGTACTTTTCGCTATCATTTAAAAACAAATCATTAAATATAATAAATCATAATTCATTTGTGCAACTTTTAATAAAATCGTCCAATCTGGAACTATAATTGACGAAATGGGTGTTTCCTGATGATGACCACATACATATAGTACAGAATGCCAAAATATTCTTATTTGAATCTTTCTCAGTGTCTAAGTAAACTCCATGAAAATAAATTATAAATAAAAAAATATTTGATGTACCTACCGTACTGTGGTTTTTATTTTATATGAACATTTTGAGACTTGCAGACACTACAAATAATACGCTCTGCCCTGAAAAGCCATCACATCTCAACCAACGCTCAAGATGTGAAAATGGAGACATTTTTTTATATATTAAGACGCAAACCAAGACTATGGGTCAGCATTTAGTCCCTAGATGGCGCTCTTTAGTAATGAAACTAGGCGCAAAAACGAAAATGTTTCTAGCTTCATCAACATATGAGAAATAAAATATTTTGTTAA
The DNA here is from genome assembly GCA_020383195.1 of Neomicropteryx cornuta. Taxonomy (NCBI): domain Eukaryota; kingdom Metazoa; phylum Arthropoda; class Insecta; order Lepidoptera; family Micropterigidae; genus Neomicropteryx; species Neomicropteryx cornuta. The sequence goes on from JAHKQU010000025.1 coordinate 16,935,340, forward strand.
CGATTCAAGATCGTAAAATAATTCACTTGTAACTAGATATGAACTTTTTTCAGCTTTTTTCAAAAAATAGGTTTTTTGACATAAATGAGATTTTTTCAAAAAAGTGCTTATTTGACGAAAATGAGCTATTTTCAATGAAGTGCTTTTTAAGACAATTTTAAATTGAAAGTACAATATTTTTACTTATTCAACACTTGTTTGTAAAACTACCAATATTTTTTCTTGACATTGGCATTTGGTGGAATGACGTCTGTAACACGCGAAATGTGGCTTTTCTGTCATCTCATTTTCAATAATAAACTTCCGTTCAGGAAATCTGCGCATATTTAACTTTGACATAACCATTGACGATAATATGAGACGATTATGATAACGACGATAGGACAAATCTCGAGAAGATTGTGGGTTTACACGGTAATTTCTTTGGAAATTGTGTCAGCTTATAATAAAAGAAACTAACCTTAAAAACACCTAAGTGTTGTGAAGCTAGACCCCATTGTCTTATAAAAGTAAATATCATGTGTTGTGTTTACTGTGATCAATACTAATGAAAATTATTTAGGTATAATTTCGTCAATTTTTTTAGTTTACTGAGCTTTTTGTAGATGACCGAAATACTTAACAATTACAAAGCCACATATTAAATTATCTTTGAATTTTTTCCCTCGCCAAAACATCACAAGCAAATGAAATATGTTTTTAAAGAGCCGATAAACAATCAAGGAAGTTGAGGAAATGACAAGAAAGGGAAAAATGGCAATTAAAAGACGATAATTTAATGGTGACAAAAAAAATACAATTTATTTGCGACTTTTAAACAGTACTAAATATAAATGATTGAAATATGTCAAAGTAATATATATATATATATGTGTGTGTGTGTGTGTATAGAAGTTCACTATCCCTCATAAAAATAATAGAAGAAAGTTAACCTATTTTCAACATCTATGCTAATTGTTAATCCTAAAAACTAAACACTATTCTAGATTTATCAGAACTTAATATCTTACATATCATCTAGAACAACCATTTTATAATAAAACGGTCGCTTAGCATTGTAACTTAATGAACAAATTTATAAGTAAAGCAGTTACGGGTGAATGTTATCCATTAAAATCATATGCACAGGCCACCACCCTGTATCTGCCTCGCGGTCAAAAGCTAAAAAGAATATGATCTCGCTGACCTAAAAGAATATATAGGTTAGGTTATATCTAAAAGGTGCTTCGTTCTTGAGCAAAACATTGATACGCTCTTCTCGGGGGCGTCTTGCGTTTGTACGGCCGTCGCGCACGGTCGCACAAGGGGCGAGACAAGACCCCGCCCCTCTCTTGAGACGCTAATTTCTCGCTCGCTTGGACTTCTCTCTCACTACACGGATCATATTCTTTGCGCTTGCGGGCTCTTTTCGGTTTTTTTCCGTCTTTGTCGCCAGTCGGACGCGCGGTCCGGCGGGTTCATTCATTTTTTCTTATACATTTCGACAGTTACAAATACTTCAGCCGTATTTTCTTGGTTCAAGACCTTTTCAAACAAACAAAATAACATTAGACTTATTGTACTGTTGTTTATATTTTTATTAGGCATCTCATTTTGTTAGGAATCAAACATATTTTATACTGATTTTGTGTAAATTGGCCACAAGATTACAACTGCTGTATTAAGTTTTATTTTTGTAACCGTGCAGACAAAATACATTGAGTTTTTATTATCACTAAAATTAATAATAACTAATCTTAAAATATTGAAGCATGTGAAATCACAATTAAACACAACACCCTAAAATTATTACATTTTATTTGTACATCCCAACACTTCCCAAAATCAAAACAAAATGATTCGCAAACAAAAAAATGTCTGATTAATAAGACAAAAATGAATAACCTAATTTATATCAATGAAGTAAAACTTTTACATTCAAGTCAAATGGAAGCCTTCCATGGCCCCTAATCTTTAAGTCATCTGAAAACATCAAAGTCATTCTCATCTTAAAGTGCAAATGAAAACAAAACATATTCTCAGTGGAAAAATAAGAACATCAAAACTAAAAAATAATTAACGCTAACTGTCGAGGCGGACACTACATCGTCGCTGCGGGCAATATAATGAGCCGGGCCGCGATTGGAAGGGATTGTTGGGGATTGGGTTTTGCAGTGCGATCGCACAACACTGGCTCACGGCGCGCGTACTCTAATAACGACCTGCAAAACCAAACATTGCCTTCACATCTGACCAATAGGATACGATAGCCGAAACAGCTATCCATCGATCGCTCCTCAAAAGCATAAATTAAACAAATAAAACTACGTATTTTAAATTAAAAAAAATATATAACAGCACAGTAAACACCGGGAGAGAATCTACTTGGTTAAAACAGTAACAAATATTATTTATTTGAATTTAAGTGTGCTATTTAGATAGTTAAACATTTAATACATACTAGATATTTTGTAGAGATATTTATTATTAAATATTCAAAGCAAAATGCACCGCAATTCTTCATCAACCATTTTAATACGTACAAATACCTGTTCCACTAGGATCAACAAAATAAAATCTCTCCCAGGTTACATAGAATAGTACATTTTCTTAAATATATATATGGCAAATAAAGACAACGGCATTTCTGATGAAACTTCCTCGGCTAATCAACCATCTGAATTGTTGAAGGGTGCAGCTTTTTAGTTTTTAGTATGAGAGCCCAATTTTTAGAGTCAAAATATATATCAAGCAATTTCACTTATCGTGGTAAAAATTTGAATTTTTTAAAAGGTAGGCACTTAACAACTCGCTGAAATGACTGAAATAATTTTTTAAAAAAATGTTCAAAGTAAATTAAAACTAAGTCCTTTGTAGCCCATTTCAGTTTTTTTAAATATAATATAGTAGAGAGTAGAGTGTAAAGCTAATTTACATATAGATACCAGCACAGAATATTGGTATGTAAAACTGTAAAGCGATATTTCGGGTCGTGAGTGTCCATTTCGAGGACCAAATCATCAGCTTCGTAATTTAACGTGAATACGAAAGAGATTCAACGCAAACACATTGCTTAACTTAACAAATCTTGCATTTTCTCAATATCAAATTATACATTTGCGTTTTGAAGTAGCGCTGGGACAGTAAAAGAATAATGGAGGGTTTCATTACGATAGAAATGTTTTTAGGGCTCCGACGATTAAGAGGACATTTGAGTGCGACTGCAATTAGATGCATGATGTGCAAGAAGGAAGATCAGAAAAGACTTAACTCAGGCCTTTCCTGATCGGTATAGTGTTCAGAGTCTGCGAAATAATTTTTCATATTGGGGCTGTAGATTTCGAGGACAGCTGTTTTTAGGAACTTTCAAATTTAGAAAAGTCATGACAAAATTATTTATTTACGCAGAACTTTATAATAAAAAAAACAGTCATAATTATAATTACACTTTAAAATAGCTATATTAGATTAAATTGCTTTTTAAACCCAGAACATTATAGAAACTGTTGAAAATTCTGGAGGGTTAGAAAACTAAAAAAATTGTTAAGAAAACTGGTTAAGTAAAAATGAGGACAAATGGTGCTCTACGCTTCGCGAGAGCCTCAGATCTGAAGGGCATTTGTGAACTCTGGTAATCAATACACTCTCGAGGAGAAGGGATTCAAGTCTTGCCTCGAAGGTTAACTTTCTGCCTCAGATTCTCAGCAAACGGGCGGTAGATGCGATCTTCGCTTATGACGAGGCTGTAGTACGTATCTTATCAATGTATGTAAAGACTACCGTTTGAGAAGTCATAAAGTTTAATTATGTTTCTAGAAAATGCAAACAGCTTGATGGGTTAAAGCTTTGAAATACTAAATTTTAAAAATATTTATAAAACTAACTGTATTGTGTACTAAGAAAACTTGTTTTATTTTACTTTGAACATCTACATTTGAATTAAATATTGCCAATTCTGATTAAAGTTTTAATTCGGCCTACCCTCTTTTTTCTCCTTGTATTTAAAAATTACCTCCTTCCCCCACCAAACTCCCATTGTGTTAAAAATTAAATAAGGCTAAAAGTCATTATTGATGCCAGATTGGGTTCACATTATTGAAAGGGAGAACAAAATGGTACTTTCTCTTGGCAGCAGAATGCGCTTTTCGGCAATGAAGCAATGAAGTCTTTTTTTATGATGCATTACGGGCAGACAAAATCTGACTTGTCACAATAAATGCATGTTTGCGTATATCTCGTTACATAACGCAGTTGTGAAGCATTAGGAAAAGCGCCGTTGATTGTTTTCAGGTGCAAAATAAGACCTGGCCTGGAAACATGGTATTCGAACCCTGAACCTCCGGATGAGAAGCCATGCCACTAAGCTACACAGCTGTTTAAATTGTTATGTGCACACACACCACTGTTTTAGGGACTAGGGTTATAAAACCTTTTCATTGTCAATTTGGTTTGTTTTTAAACCTATAGTAACCGTATCTTCCATTAAAAAACCAGCAAGAAAGTCATGAATACATTATTTGAGAAACCACACTTAATCAAATCACTTTTTATGCAGTTTCCAGTAACCCTTTCAAATTTTGATGTTATATGTCAGAGGTGGTTGGTTTCTTTAAATATGTTGAAAAGGGCATACAACAAAACAAGGACAAAAAAATACCAATAGAATTGTAGAAAATAGTGACTTCTGTTGCTTCTCAAAAAGGGAAGAAAATTCTGTTTAAGGAAAAAAAAACATTTTTAGAAAACGGTATCTCTCCGTGTGTTAACCGTCGTCAAGCTTTCCTATACTTCGCTTCAAAATGTAATGTGTCAGTGATACTTACGTGGCGAATAAGATCTCTCTCGTTCATATCGCCTACTCGGTCCCCTTCGGTAAGGAGAAGGCGAATGCTTATACCGGTAATCGCCACCGCTGCGACCTTCGCGATATCCTCCGCCCCTGCCGCCATAATAGTCGCTTCTATAATGAAACAAGCATAGATCAAAACTAAGTAAGAAGGACTTATGCTATAAGCATATCACTGAAGTAATTCCTTATTCCTTTTTCTGCTAAATCCTTGTGGTGTCTGACTGCGACCTTACTATGACGTGGTTCATACTGTACGTCGAATCCGACAGAGATTTTTTGCAATTTATCTAAAGCGTTATTTTTGTGGACCATAGAAGTTTATATTATTCAGGATGTAGCAAAAACCTTATTGAGTCATACTTCAAAGATTATCACAGTATACCTGTCATACATATATACACCGTGTCCCAAGACCATACCCGATAAAAAAAATAGCGAATTGGTCCTGCGATTTCTAGATTTGTTAAGAAACTATATAAAATTCATTATGGTTAACGAGAAAAAAATATAACCTTTACCTAAAAATAGTAAAAAAAAAAAAAATGCAATAATGACTTTATTGTGAGCGTTCAGCTGTCGCCGTACACCGTAACAGTATCAATACCAATATAGATCAGCGCGGCATCGAAATTCAAGAGCTGACCGAATTGATATAATCTGTTAAAAAATATAATAAAAGCGAGGATTTTATTTTTTTTACTTTTTATATCATTTCTTACTCATAATAGGTTACACAAAACCCCTCTTAAGTCTTCAGGAATGGACTTGGGACACCCTAAGCATCGTTGAAAAGAGATGAAATGGCGGCTTCCAATATGGGCTATGCATAGCCCAGTATCTGTTAGACTACTCTACAGACCATTATAGAGGTATTAGTACCGTCGATCAAACCCACCGTTTTTAACCGAGAACTGGCCGCTATCAGCCCCGAACTTTTGGTCGAACCATAACTACTTTAACCAAGCAGTATAGTAAAAGCGAAGTTGCCATGGAAATCACACATCAGTAAAGATATAATAAAATAAAAAACCCGTATTATTGATGGATAATAGAAGACTTGAGAAAACCTTCATATTACAGCCTTCCAAAAATATCTTAAAATGTGGAATGCGAGAACTATCGTTGATCGATAGCAGGCCTCTGCTTTACGACTGTTTTTAGGGACATGGAGTGCAGCAGCTTATTGTGAAGTATGGTAGCGGGACAGAAACCTGTACAGGAGTAGTATTGCCAAACAGGAGTATTCACTTTAAGGACAAAATCATCTGATTCATTAACGATAATATTAAATTATGTAGTCGTGCTCCTCCCATTTAATTTTTTTAGCAGAAAGTAAAATATTAAACTTACTCTCGGTCACGCCGCCTGTCATATCCTCCATTATCTCGACTGAAACTGAAAGAAAAAAGATATATATGTAGGTTTTGTATAACTCTTGAGATGAACTGTTTGCTTGGTGGATATTATGTCCCACGAGGCCTTTAATGATTTTCCCATTTGTGCGGAGAATATCATTCTAAAACTCTTGGGCCTACAGATCGACTTTCATCGACCGGCAGATATTTATTTTTCCAATGATGTACAACACTTACATACACTCAAAACTTCAAGTTTTGTATGTGAACTTATATAAAATACAACATTGGGCGATGCAATAGCGTATAAAAAAATATAGGCTAAGAGTGGCAAAGTTCTTAAGGGTTCAAAATATCCACAATGTATCACGTAGTTCGACAAATAATTTTCTACACAAAATTATTTTATTTTTAAATGTTGCATATTTCTAAGCTGTGACTTACCTAATCTACAAAATATTGTTGTACCTAACAATTATTAAATGTTTTAATCTAAATTAGTTCTAGATTTAAAATTGCAAATTGTGTCATGTCAAAACAGGTCACACAAATGGGACAACCGGTGGGAGACAAGGATCATTATTAATTGATATTTATTTACTTAGAAGACTAAATAATATCTTTAAAACCAATTAAAAACCTTCACTGTGAAACAAACAAAAATGAAAAATTGAAAGAACTACTAAAAGATGCCAAAAAATATTTGAGAATTATTATTTATTCTATGAAGATTGTAACAGTAACAGATACAGATTGTGAATATATTTTTTTACAAACGCATTATGTAAAATTATGGCAATGGTAAATAAATACAAAAGAACAAGAAATTATCCCACTCTTTGTAGACGGGATAAAATAAATAAAAAGACGGATCTGTTTTATCACGGCTCTCGCTCAGTTGTCATTCACTGAATTCTTTATTGTAACTATTAAAAACTGTAAATGTTAATTTTCAGTTTTTATAAACTGCTGATCTGTTTTAGACTAAGTTCGTAAGATAAAGATTGTTTAGATTATAAAATTTTCTAGGTTTACTGCCCCGAGAGTGTTATTTTAGACCACGTTTGACGGAAAATTATATCTCCATAAAAAACCGGTAAAATATAACATAAATAAAATTTCACGCTAAAGTGGTTTGATTAATTCGCAATTCCATGCAAGTTTTTTATCAGCAAACATTGCATAACCGGCGATAAAAGTTTGAATTTTCTAATCTTTAACAGAGTTTATAAAACACAGAGAAAAAATAGTTCAGGCAATGCTACAATACAGTAATACGACAAAATATTCTCCTAGCAGCTTTGTTTCATTCGAAAGAATCCCAATAAAAAAAAAAGATCCATTCTGTCTACATATTTTACACATCACACCAATCTCTGTACTGATAAATAAACTGTCTCAATAATGTCCACATTCTCAATCAACTTTAAAACGTAGAGCAAATTGACTTAGTTTAAAAGTACTATAAACTCATATATTAAATATTTTTGATAATATACAGGGCTGTTTTTAAATTTAGGGCACTCCTTTAGGAGGTTGATCTATATCGATAACTAAACCGGTCTTATGAAAAAATATCATACTAAAATAATTATATTATTAAAAGACTTTGTTTTTCTTTGAATTTCTTCGCATGCTGACCGTCCTCGCGCCATGTATTGAACCGCGCTCTCAAACGTTAAAACGATTTATATTAAACTTTGTTTTTCTCGTAATTGAGAAACATTGTTCTCAACATTTTATTCATGGAATGTTTGATTGTCGATATATTGCCCTAAATTTAAAAACATCTCTAAACAAAACTCATACTGCCTTATACATAGTCGCATTAGTTTGCTGCTAAAAATAACAGATGTACATTTTCTTATGGTTGGTAGTCACTTACGGCTTAGCAGCGTACTAACATGCTATGAGGCCTTTATTGTTGGAAACGAAAGGAAATAAAAACCTTTATAAAGTTAAATATAATAAGCTATTTAACTGCCTGCCTATAAACCTGCCATACTCAACCTGCGGCCCGCCTAGCTTTTTTGTGCGGCCCTAAACACATTTATTATCAGGGACATGATTTACAAAATTTGGCATTCTGTATTTCGTATATCTTGAGATTAATTTTGACTTTGACGTACAAATAGTGACACCCAAAGAGGATTGTCGTTTCATATTTTTTTCGTCATACCAGTATAGTGTTGCGGCCCGCGTAGCTTTACAAATATATGTATGTGGCCCGAAGACAAAAAAGGTTGAGTATGGTTGCTATAAACTAAAAATAATACCTTCTAGTATCTCCGCATCACATCTAATTATAAATTAAAAATTACACATTTAATATTAAATTACCACTGAAGTTTTTTTGAAAAGTTGTCTATTATTTATAAGCTGTTATGGATATCGTAAATTTATAAAATGAACTTCTCAACTAGTAGATGGTATTTCGAGACAGCTGGTAGTTATTAACAACTTTGTTTATTAGGGTTAGGATGTAATTTGGTGAAAGCGTACATAAAAATTGGCATGCGGTGAATATAGATGTTCAAAACCGAACCGAATACAAATATTGTTAAATGTTGAATTATTCAACTTGTTACATTAAAAAATATTCAAAATTGATTATTATTCAAATTAATGTGCACATTAGTTTGATACTGTTTCCATATCTATTTTTAGTAGATTTTTTTATTAAATTTTTACATATTCATAATTAAAATGACTGCTTTTAATCATTTTCGATTTGTCATTTGCATTTAGTACTGTGTAATTAAAGTGAATAACATACAAAATGAATGTTTAATACACGGTTTGTTTTCGAGCGATTAATTTGGCTGAGCGATGCTGACTATGAATAATTATCGAATGTTTGACGTTGAATGTATTGCAATAAGATTGCACAAGTCTCAAAATTTAGAGGGCAATATAAGTTCATATGGAAAAAACAAATAAATCATAGCAATTAATTTTAAAGAAACATTTTCTTACAATGTGGGCTTGCCCATGTATATTCCGGGTGTGGGTGTGTGAGCGCGTTGCGTTATAGAGAAGTCAACGCGGATTCTTCTTCCGTCGATCTCCATACCGGTACATTGGTCCTTTGCCGCCTTCGCATCCTCCACTGCCTCATAGTATACGAAGCAGAAACCACGAGATCTTCCCGTCTACAATTAAAAAATAAAAAACTATCAAATAAATCTAAATTCTATTTTAATTGAAACATGTTCATTTTACCACAATAAACAAAAAAAAAAAAAATTGACTACTTTTATCTGTAATCTTTAATATTACTGTAGTAGAGTAATAAGGTGTTTTTAAGAATTAATTATTTAAAAACATTTGTTTTTTTTCCTGCTATACTTTTCGCAAAATATAAAATGACTAGTGGTAAAAAAATAATAAGAAAATAATTAGGTTTAAAAAATGGAGGTAGGGTATTATGCATCTATTCCTTATCATATCATAGTATAAAGATGTTATTAACCTCAAAACATAAGGCGAACGATGAAGTATTTGTTTAACGGCGTATATCATCGTCATAGAGCGAAAAGTAATTAACTAACAAAACAGTACTTCGGGGATAATGCCACTTTTGGTATTGGTCCTGATGTGTTGAGATAAAAATTGAAATTTGCAAATAATTAATAGCAATTAATAGACTATAATTCTTAGCAAGTTTATTCATTGAAATAAAATACCGCAACAAACACAAACAAAAATACACTTGAAAATAGAAAAAACAATTAAAACTTACTTATTATTATTTATAATAGGCAGGCAGATAGCTGATAAGCCTATATCTTATTTAGTATCAAAATTGTTATTGTTTTTCCTTATATATATATATTTTCTTAAATGTTCATCTAGACTGTTTTTAAATTGGTTAATTGTCTATGATTCTACGAGACTTTCTGGCAATCCATTCCGTGCTTCCACGACTCTGTTACTTATGAAATTCTTCCTAGGGTTGCTTGAAAAGGACGTCCTGCCTAACTTCACACAGTACCCACGTAAGTTGACAGTTTTTATCAAAGAGGAATATTTCTCTCAATTCTGCACAGTCATAGTGAGGCCTTAATATTTTGTATGTCTCAATGAGATGCCCTCAATCTCGTATCTCCTTTAATATCTGGAGATTGAGAATTTTTCGTAAGCCACTTAGTAAGTTTTCGAATTTTAATATTGGACTTGAAACACACTTAAAATAGTAATAAAAACCGCCATTACGGTTTGTTCTCAGACTGTCATTTTTTACGTAGATAGAGGACGACATCAAAATATGTAGTTGGGTAAAATAAACTCAATTTCGGAAAAATGACAGTCACTTTTCACTCTACAACCACGATATCTTGATCAAACTATACAGCTATGAAAAGTTTTACAAAGCAATATTAGTTAAATTTAAACACAATGAAAGAAAATGAAAGTTAAAAGAAATGAAAGAAACAAAATGAAATATTTTATTTTGGATCAGTACAAGAGTAGAACAGCAGCGCCTGTAAATGAGTACACCTCCACTTCTAATACTAGCAGTGGGCGTTAAAGCGATTATCATATAACTGAGGTTACGTTATACGCAATTTCAAAATAGCCAATACTTAAAATAACTGCGTGATTTGTAACTGAACCCGTCACTGCCTTCATTGCGTTGGTGTCACTTGCAATGAAATTTCCGTGCATTGAAGCTGGAGTCTGGCCGGGCAGGGTACCTGAATATCCATCTGTGTAACTTATGGAATGTGTAAGGCCAAGGCAATAATTGGCAAGCGAAGCGACTTTGACGAAGTTATTTTGTTTGTACTGAACTGAAACGGTTCACACTTATAAAATCCAGATGGGCACCTGGGCGGAGTTATGAGGGTTCTGAATATTTATTATTAATGATAGATGTAAACTTACCTTTGCATCAATTACGACTTGCACCCTCTCGACTGGACCGTACTTGGAGAATATGTGGTTGATCTGGGCCTCGGTTGTGTAGATACTCAGGCCAAATACGCCCAGACATCTCGACTGTGTTGGGGCTTCCTGCAAAATTGTCACCAAAATAACGATTCAATATCTGGTAATTCGATGAACGTATTCAAAAGAACATCAGAACAATACTATTAAGAAATATATACCTCAAAATAATAAAGATCAGATGAAACGAATAAATAATCTTGAAACAGGTGAAGCATCACACAAAGATACTTTTTAGTTTAAAAAAGTTTTTAACTTATTTTGATTAAATAATATTAATCAAAGGTTTCAAGAGAGATTCAAAGAACTGAACTATAAAAAATGATAATTATGATTAGAGTGAAAATTAATGGAAATGTTTCAAACTAATACAAATATTAGCGGTAAAGAGATTAATATATTGCCATAACTGATATTGGTTTATTGAAAATATGGTAGAGGACACAGCGTTTATGTATGTGTTATGAATAATTAAATGTAATGTTAGTAGACTGATTCAAAAAATTAAAGTAAATATGATAGTACTAAATTCTTTTTACTTTATTATATAGGCTGATCAATATCAAGTTAAACAACATTTTTATTTAATGCCAAGAATGTATTGTAAAAAGCATTTGCATTAAATTTAGACAATGTAGGCTTGGTAATATAAAAAAAAATAAAACAGCAAAATGCAAACTAATAAAGTAGTACAAATAATAATTATTTGAATTACTTTACCTAGTTACCTTGTAGATTCACGAAAAAAAATAATAAAATTTTTATTTTAAAAAACCAGATAAATTTAATCAAACTTAAAATTGAAAACAAGTAAAGTGTTTTCAGTTTTTAAATAAAGGAGAAATGTCATTTGCACCACTTCTCCATGGACAAAATGTCCAAAAAAAACTCGGCCGGAGAGCAAGAACGAGGATAGCCCAGGGAGAAGGGTTGAAGGTACGAGAGTGTGATCAGACTCACTTCGGTGTGGCGGATGCGGGAAGACTGACTTGAAAATGGCTTTCTCTTGTTTCCGTCGGGCGAGCGCTGGCGCTCCGACTTCCATGGGGGCACATCGCCCACTTCACCGGCAATCTGGGGGCAAGCTTACATTTTAGCGCACTCGTTAAAGCGCCCACCACAAATACATCCCGTCGGAAGTGAGGAGATTTAAGTTTATTTATAGCGACATTCAAACAAATGCGAGGAGTTGAGGGATAGATCAGTTGGGAGGGGATCTTGCCTAAAAGAAGCATGATAAATACTTTTTGATAATGATTGTCATGCATAGAAAAGTTTTAGAGCCCCGCGGACAGACAGACAAGCAATCAGACCAAAGGTCGGTTTTATTTACGGAACCTTAAAAGGGTGCGATATGAATGATGCAGGAATAGCGGAATTAACCATCTCCTGATGCCTGTGTCCGGGGTATTAGATTACTGCCGTATTAACATTTAGACACTCATCCAATGGCTTATGGACGTCTCCCAAACACCCCGTGGATTATGAACCGTGTGTAATAAAAATCACAGTATAAACTATCCCAGATTACCGGCAAGTTGAGTAGGTTGTGTTCTAAGACCAAGAAGCAATCTTGTCAATATTCTGGAAGGATACTGAGAAAATCAGGCAATATTATTCAAAGGAATTATTTGGATCAGCGTTTCGCTCCTTCGATTGATTACTGTCTCACTTTTCATGGCGACAATAAAGTGTCAATTTAAGAACTTATGTGAGAACAACACACATCACAGGTAATAAACTGAAGGACTGTCAGTGCATGCGCGGTTTCTCCTTTTGACAACTTCTTCCCTAAATCCAAATGAAATCAGTATAGCAGCATGGGCGTCTTCAAATATATATTAGAATCATATATATTTTCTTCAGATTAGCCAGATTTTTTGGATTGGGAAAATGAGCCAGGATTGTTAGAATTATTTAAAAATATATTTATGAGATAAGTGATCTTTTGAAGGATCATATCCGTCAAAATTATAGCGACAAGTAATGAGTACTATTAAATCTCGTTGCTTCTCTGACGCAACCTCGTATAAGAAAAATCCCAACTTGAAGAACATTTTTAAAAATTGAATTTATTCTAAAGTTTTGTTAATATTTTGATGAATTACATAGCCTTTTTAACATTTATCAATTATTAAAGGGAGTTTTAATAATAAACTAGATAATTATAAGCATTTTACTATGATTTGAGTTTGCAGTACTGATGTTTATATATGATACTAGATGATTAACCTGCCTGGTACCCTATCCACTCTGGCACTGGGTATTTGATTAATATTTATTTTATACTAGTAGGTTAACCCCGGTCTTCAGCTAGGCCTTGCAGGTGGCTTTGACGGCGCCTTCGATGCACGACGACTCGCTGCACTCGGGATGGGTCCCTTCGCACCCCATCTCTAGGCTTTCACGCACAACAATTCATCAAATCTAGGCCCTGCGAGTGTCCAATTATTGTCAGTTTTTGTCATTGTTTTTTGTCAGAAATCTTTGCGGGCATTCGCACAACAACTCACTAAAGTTTCATTGTAATCGGATGAATGGTTTAGGAGTGCGTAGAAGATGAATAAACAAATATTCATTTTTATATATATAGTAGATATTGTATCTATAGATTTTTTTATTTTCTTCTCATCTAAAATTTCTCATCATACTCATAATTAAGTTATATTTGATATGAAAAAAAAATAAAATATTACATTTAAAAAAATGCAACTCAAGATTTTTTTTTTGTCAAACATAATCTAGAGGATTTCGTAAGCTATTCAAAATAGTGCAGGTTATCAAGATAACATACACTTTTGTAAAAAGCGCCCGGTTTTAAAGCATTTTTTTTTAATTTCGTCGAGCAACAAGCGTTGCAGGTGAGTAAAGTTGCTCGGACATTACTCAGGTTAATTCCCACATTTCCTTCACGTACGAGTTAAACAATTCGCAACAAGGTCATACCAATCAGAACATTCTTGTAGAATGCAATACGAGATTACGTTTTCGTTTATTGAACACAAAAAATATCAATATACGAGTTTGTGCAACATAATAACCTCATCATACTGTTTTAGAAACAGTACTAATCGATAAAAAAATACAATGTTACATTAAAGAAGCGACGATATTAACCATTCATTATTTAATAATTAATAACATACAAAAAATAACCCTAAATGACAAGAACCGGCAGTGAAACGAATTTAAAAATTAATGGGGAATGCCAGTATGATAACTTTGACCAAGCAATAAATTGGTATAAGGTAGAGTCGAAATCTCAAATTGACTCTCCGCTGTGAAGAGATTATTAGTATAAATTTATATATGTGTCCGCAAAACATGTGTAAATGCATATGATAAGACATTAGGCTAAATTTCATCAATAAAAAAACGCCCACAGTTGAGGATTGAAATTGATGAGATGACATTGTTTCTGCAGCAGGAATTGACACAACTAAAATCTAAACTCATAACTTCGAAACCAAAGGTTTTACAGGAATAAAATAAATAGATTCTTAATGAAACTGCCTGGGCTGAATTAAGCTTCATACTAACTACTAAGCGTTCTAAAAATGGTTGCAGCGACTATTAACAGATAAAACCAATATTGAGAAAAATGAACTACTACTACTATATTCAACATTAGCTCTTAACACACTCAGTACAGATAACGGTATATACCTTAATCGCCGTATACCACAGGTGCCGTTTCTGGGTAAAATTGACTGTTACCGTCTTAATGCATTGCTATAAATATTTAAAAGTGCGGCATGTCGCATTCACGGAAGGCATAGAAACGCACGTACCTGAATTCATGAAAGGCATAAACTAATCGTTTCTTTTTTCATTTTAGTTTATGTGAAAAGTGCGCTAGTGAATTGGATGTTTTTGATGGATTTGGCAGTAACTAATTCAAGTTTTATTTACAAAAGCTAGGTCAATATAATATTAAACATAAAAACAAACATTTTCATACTTTTGTACTTACGGGGTCAGACTCGCGTGGGATATTCCTTTTGGCCAAAGTACTTCACCGATAGGACGGCAATGCGTGGTCCGCTGAATGTGTTAAGCTAGCTCTTATGTATTGTACTGTCTTACTTGAGTATCTCTTAGTTTTAGATGAGTTTAAATTTCTTGGATTTCTTTACTCTACCTCAGAAATATAAAGTTGTTATCCTGAAACATATTCGGATCTTTCGCTTTTCGTTTTTAATCATGATGGGATTCTACATTATTCATTCTAATTTATGTAATCAAAAATTTCTAGTGTATTTGAATTATTCAAAATATTGCCTTAGGTTCTGTTCGAAATGAAAGAGCTGAAACTAAATTATTAAAAATGTTATAAAGATTTATCATTAATAAAAATATAGGCTTACCCTATCTCCCTGGTGCCTCCGCCTCGAAGACATGGGACTGTGCGAATGAGACGATCGCCTATAGTTGTTGTAGGAACGAGAGCGACTACGAGAATATCGTCGGTGGGTGCGTTTCAGCGACGGCGAGCGACTGCGCGATCGATAGCGAGCGCCTGCACCACCAGCACTGCGGTAGCCACTTTTTGAGCCACGCGCAGGGCTTGGGCTCCTGGTACAAATATTGTGTAAGGAAAAATACTTTTCTTAGTTATATTTTTATTTTTTTTTTGCAATTGACTTTCTAAAGGGAGAGCTATTAGAATTACTCGTCTACAATTTAGAACAGGTTACTAATATTTTTTTATAAATTACATTGAACTACTCTAACAGTTTTAAATGTGTATTCTTAAAAATTGCTGATTCTATTTTTTTATCTGGAATGCGTAATAAGCAAGGTAAATATTTGATAAAAATGTCATATTGAGAGGTTGAATGAAGAATTTTCTATTGAGAAGTAGGGTAAAGTTTGTTTTTATATTATTTTTTATACACATTTGACTGTCTAAAAATTATATTGGTTAGGGTTATAAACCCTAAAACTTATGACATGGGATCACACAATACATTCATTCAATGTGAGTTTCTAACACTTAGTTTTTTTTATTTATTGTATTCCATGTGGCTGCCATGGTAGCCACTGTCCGAGGTCAAACCCTTTGTGGAAAAGAATTTGTTATCACGCTCTATATCTTACACCTATATTTTGATTCTAATTTAAACAAAAAAAATATATAATTATCTTGCACTCACCCTCATTCCATCTCGAACAATACATCTATTAACCCCACGCGTAAAGCATACCCTACTTAATATGTATTTGTAAATAGTTTTAAAGTTTATAAAACTTATATTTTTCAAAATTATGGTTACGCTAAGTTTCCCAAATAAATGGCGACCTTGGGCAGCAAATTACAAATTGCTGGGCCAACCTATTGCGAAAGAATAAAAAGAGTACTGGATTCGTTTTACCGCTCAATGTGTAAAAAAATTGCATAACGTGTTTTGGAAAATTAAACTTACCCTGAATATTTTTTGTGGGGTTTGTTGTGCGGCGAATGAGATCGGCTTCGACTGTGGGGCCGCGACATTTTTACTGGCTCTTTAGCACCACGCGAGCCGTTCCTAGAACGACTTCTCTGAAAAAAAAACAATGCAATCGATAAGACGAGAGAAAGATATCAGCAGATACATAACATTTTGCCTCTATAGCAACGAAAAAAACAAACGACATGCAGCCTTCAACAGAAAACTTATTAGGCGTTTAGAAATTATAAAAGTAATACCTCTCTATCGGACATGTGGCTAATTGTAAATGTAGTTGTGAAAAATAAACAAACAACGCCGGTAAACAACCAAATCAGCACGCTTCTTTCTACGAAACTCGCAAGCTCTTTTTTCGAGAAGAGCGGAGCGGAAATGCAGAGAATTCAAAGATGGCGACCGCGGATCGCCCGCCCATCCGTAAACCAATATTCATACTTGCAATAATACGAGATAGTTTTTCCCAATAATAATAATGAGATAAGGACATCTTATTTATTTTTATTCGCTACTCTAACAAAATATTGAACATATAAAATGTTTACATTAATTTTAGAGACATAAGTAAGAAAAAACCTTATCAATATTTTAATAAAAAGAGAACACAACATGCATATAAAAGATAAAACACAGATTATACTAAATAGAAAATATATAATTTATATACATACACTAAATACGGACATTATATGATTTCATACAAATAAATATATAATTGTGTATATATTACTTATATAAATAAATATTTAAAATATAAATAAATATAAAAAAAAAATATTTTTTTTTAATATTATTATTATCCAGCTTACTAGATTACTAGAATACAAAAAAAATACAACAGTTACTTTTATGTGCTTCATTTGCTGCCAATAACTCTAAATCGAACAATCAGTTTTTTTTTTTTTATATTTAATTTTCAAGAAATCTACAGATTTACATAGTGGTTAACATTTACATACCAAGAAAAAAGGTTAATCTTACTTAAATCTTGAATCCGAATCCTATATTTAAGATACTACTTAAATCCTTAGTTCTTGACTGGTTTACACTTATAGCTTCAACCACTTCCTGTGCTAGCCGATTTCAATTTTCCACACCTCTATTGGAGATAAAGTTCTTCATAGGATTAGTGAAACCAGGATATTTAGATAACTTCATTGAATAGCAGTTACATGTTTTGGTTAAAACTTTGATGATGTCCTTAATGTTTGCACAATTATAATGTCTAGTTAACACTCTGTAAGTCTCAATGAGATCACCACGATCAAGTCGCTCCCGCAATTAGGACAATTTGAACACAGACAACCTCTCTTCATATTCCAAGAGGTTTTATACAATTTAAATAACAATACAATTTAAAGAACAATACAATTTATAAAGATAGTTTAAAAATAATACATTTAAATACAAACGAACTATGATATTGGTTCATTTTAAAGACCCACAAACTTTAGCACATGAAAACAATAAAAATATATAGCCTGCAAGTTGCAACGATATAAATTACATAAATGTAAATTTATCAAATAATAAAATTTATGCTTTTAAACTGAGCTCATACTTTTTAACTGTTTAGGTTATACGGTATGCGGTTATATAACATATGGTTATAATCCTCTCTAGATGGTTAACACTTTAGGCCGATGATTAGTGTTATAAGCCGTATTATATCTGTGTTATGATAAAAAAATCTCAGGAATTATATATTACATATTGTTTAGGGTAACAGCAATGTTTTACCAATACTGAAAGGGATCCTTCACAACCACGTTGAATAAAATTCCTGTAATTAGATAAACAAAACCTTTGTTTTTTATCCTATAATATTCATATATAGTAGACTACATATACATAAAGTAGACTATTATATACCGTATCCCACTACCACACAACTTACTAGTGTTGAGATTTCCAGTACTAAGTATTTGTGAAGAAAGTATATTAAAATTCATCAAGATTTCAAATAAATTAATTTGTAAACTTTACGTAGTGATAATGAAATAACCATATCACCCGTGGCTGCGAAGATGAGTGCATTTACACCAGCGTGGCGCGGCGACCGTGCAACTTTCAAATTGAAGGTCACATTTTTTTGCGACGCTCTTAATTAATGCACTGAGTATTGAATTGGTAAAGTCAAAACAATAAACATGGTTGCGGGTGCGTGCTTGCATCTCATAAATTTAGTATTTTTTTTGATCTGTGGTGCTTTAGAATATAGCAATTATGATATTAAACTAAGAGTACCGTGGCAATGGATTGGCAAATAAATGTTTACCTTCGGTTTCACGGTTAACATTTTGAAAATAGTCACCGTGCGAAGACAATGTCGTCAACAACTTTAAACGGTGAGTGCCTAAATGTCGCACATAAATAGTTCAGCAGCATAACAGTAATTTACACGATTAAAAAAAATAATAAATAAATGTGGCTATAAATTATTTTAGTATTTTGCAATCGAAATGATACCTAGAATAGTGTATTTAATATTTTGTAAAAAGTCGTGGGACACGGTGTATTTGTTTGACACAAAGGTACATCAATTAATTTTCTCCTACTCTGCATACAATTTTCCCATGTAAGTGGAAACGTTTGGAATTGCGGAATATTTAACATGGCGCAGTGTTGCTGCGAGTCCGGCAATTGTCGTATTGTCCGGTAATCAGCATAAAAAATGGATGATTGTTCGGCGTACGACAGACCAGTCGGTGCTACTACGCAAAGTGCCCAACATTAGCGAGATTCGTACTTAGTACATTTTCATTGCCACATTCAAATGTTGATGGGAACGCATTTTTAGTAGAGTGAACAACATAAAGACGAAATCGAGGGATCATTTGATACACCTACAGTAAATGGGGCATTAGTTGTCAGCAACGATCTTTTAAAATTTATAGATACGAGGGTGAAAAACGCACCACACCCAAGTAGGTACGCTACTTTGCGTCGAGTGCACTCGCTTATGTCAGATAAATCTCTATCCAGCATGGCGGAGTATAACGGCGCGCGGAACGGCGGGGGGAATCTGCCTGTGTCGGGTTTTACAGCGACGATTCATATCACATGCCGTATCTTTAAGTTTTAAAAGATCGTTGGTTGTTAATCAGTGTGTTAAATTGAGTAATAAAGACGGTAATTGTGTGAATTTTAAATCACTACAAAAACTGATGAATTTCACTTATACCGCTATTTTTAATATTAAGTGTATATTTTTATGTGTATTGTGATTATAAAGAAAAACATAGCAAAATTCAATTATTTAAAGTGTCCAGCAGCTTATATTAAAATACGGCAATTTTAAACTTTATATACGGTAATTTGTTCATAAGCTCGCGGCAATACTGACATGGCGCAACCCACAGCTACAGAACAATGTAGGCGCCAAAATGAGTGGCAATTTATGATTAGTCAATTTTAGCACTATTTTATAACAAAATAAAAAAAAAGTGGCTAAAAATACTCACTATGATTATTATAATTGTATTTATTTGTATTGTATTTATTTCTCTACACTTCATCAGTGAGATTTTCTTTCAACAACCCTTACCTGAGTTAAAAGGCTGCCAATAAACAACAGATGTAGTAATGTTGCGGCTCTTTCTTTTAGACGGATATTAATACTGGATATCGTTTTATCTTAAAATTAATGGATTTATATTAAAAAATTGTACTTTTTCTATAATTTATGAGCCTTAAACCATTGAGTCTTGAGTCTAGTTTTCCATACATTTATTAAAACTTTGGATGTATGTAAATAAATATCTTATTAATTGAATACAAGAACCGAGAAAATAAAACTACTGAGGTTAGACCTTTCAAAAGGGGTGCAAATTCAACTAAGTTTTTTGAAATACATTCATTCTGTTTTCAAAACAAGTTGATTTATTGTTTAGCGACGCAATATCTCATAAAGTGCCGCAGAAAATATCGAGTGTCTCATCATGCAAAACTAAGCATCCGATCTTCATAACACAAATTGAAAACAAACACACTTTAAACACTTAATTTAAAAAAATGTATTTGAATTGTGGTTCGGGTTATTTTTGGATCTTTAAAATTTACACGAAATTATTTCCAACAAGTACTAAAATTAAAACTAATTATTTTCTCTTAATAACATTTATTTTCGGACTTGCTGTCAGAATAGAGGAAGTCAATCACAAATAACATCAAAATAAAAAACAAATTAGGACAAACTGTTTCTTTAATTAATTTATTTATAAAAAAGATCTCATACCTAGGTACCTTAAATTATATAAACAGTTTCAGTTTTTAAAATATTTTTCAATGTTTTAAATTTTTAGTGTTTTTATCTTTATGATAAATATCCAATTACGACATTGACTTTAGAGATAAACATAACTGTAGGCGCCTCATAACTGGGACTTACAAATTCTCAACAATAAATTCCAAAAATTAGGGAAATATTAAAGTTTCATATATTTGACGTGATGCAGTGAATAGACTAGACATATCTACCTATAAAAACAATGTATTACACAAAACAGTAAATTACTCCTGTCCAATAACGGACTAATAACTGTATTAAACGTACAGTGAGCTCTTTGCGGACCATAGTGTACAAATTTCGATTGAATCCCTTACTTTCGTGTCAAGCTTTGCGCAGTGAGTGCAATTCTTGAATGCTGCAATTTTTAGTACATCCCAGTAACCCTCTACGGAGATTTACTTTATTATGTCAACCAATCATCTCAAGAGTCTGAGTAGTATAAACAAAACTGGATGAAGGCATAGAAAATTGCTTGAATTGTCAAAATAAGAGGTCGTCCATTTAATACGTCACAACTTTTTTACCTATTTTTTTGACCCCTTCCTTCCCCCTTGTCATACTTATCACACTGTCACTAGAAAACCATCTTTTACTACACAAAAAATATTTTTTGCAATACAATCAATAAAAAATAGTATTATCATAGTGTTATACTTTAAATAAAAAAAAATAAACTCAAAAAGAAATTAATAAGCTTATTTATTCCGTTGAGCATCTTGTATTAGTGAGTTATCTTTGCCGTAACAGCTATTTCAAAATCATCTTTGAATTTCTATCACATATTCTTCAGCTTTTACAGGTTTTTTTTCCAGGACTGTAACATTTTTAATTTTTTAAACGATTTTTAATCTCTTTTCATAGATGACATTCTCGCTTCAATATTATTAAAATATACCTACCGTTTAAAATAATTTGGATAAGTTGATGCAAAATTGCAGCCAGATTGACGTACCCCAACACACAGGGTTGCTTGACATATGTCAGTATTTTATGCTAGCTTTTTCAAAAGCTAAATAATACAGCACAAATAAATTATACAGCACAGAAAGAAAATGTTTCTTTATTGAAAAATGTAAAACAAAAGTAAATGGTAGGTACATAAGCTTAATTGCATTTTCCAATAAAAGGAGTGTGCTCAGCTGCCCTCCTTTCTGAAAGAGGAGGGTGCTGGTTTTCAGCACGTCCTATTTTATTTTATTATAATATATAACTTACACTTAATGTATAAACATATTATTTTTATTTACACTAAATTATAATCCTCACATGAAAGCTATATAAAACGTAACTAAGTGTTGGTAATTTGCAGCCATTGTCGACACCTAGCCCTGAAGGAGGCCGGCTTATTTTGCTCCTTAGAGGTGGAGGCAAGTCGTTCCAAATCTTCGACGCCGAAAATTTAAAGGAACCTTCGTAAACTGTCAGCCTATGGTGAGGGATAATTAAAAGGTGATCTCGCTCTTGATAGATTTAGTGGGTCCGTTACAGTTCACCTTACGGGAGTAGATACATATTCCCTAATTTTATAAAGGGTTTTTAGACGTTACGTTAGACGTACAAGAAATTCACAAGAGGTTTTATTATTATTATTAGGTAATTACAACATTTAGGAGCTAGCTCCGGTGATACTGTTGAGTTTAGTAGGTGAGGAAAAAAAATGAATGCTTAACTCGCAGCCTACGCTTAAAATCAGCCTTGGAACAAGGAAAAGGGTCAAATACTGACCTATGACGAGTATTCCGCTGCCGAATTGTTCTGGAAAGAAACGAATTGAATCCAATGTTCCGTTTTCTCAAGATAGGTTTTATCTTGGAAGGATGGTCATTACGGCCAATATAAGTACCAATATACGGAAATTTATTAGGAATTTTAAAATTGTTTTAATTATTAAATTTGTAAACAATATTATATCGAAAATTACTTATCGAAGAAAGTCCTAAAAATAGTTGGTATATACCAATATGCGATTGGCAGTTCATTGGTTACATTTTACAGCAATCTGATTTGCACCTCAGCATCTGTACTCTACCAAATGGACCCTGAACTGAACGACAAATTGAAAAATTATTTGCCCAGTTTTCCTTATTTTGGATCTCTTCTGTGATAATTAAAATAATGTGGAAGCTCTGGCAATTGCCGTGAATAAACACCATGTATAAAGTCTAAATTGTATTTGATCAAAAAAGCCATGCTTAAAACGAAACTTCACATAATTTAAAATCTAAAAATAAATTAACATACTAGTAGCAATATTTTTTAGCTAATTTACCAACTCAATAAATAATACAATACTTAAAATAAAACCTGGTGCATCAAAAACGGTTTTAAATAAAACGAGGAACAATAGTGTTATTTCTTTATAAAATAAATATGTCGTCCATTACTGTTTATCTTACGAGCGTATCTACTTATGATAAGTACTTGCATTACAAACAGGCTTGGGACAACCATAGATAATAAACTCACAGCTTTAACTTTTACTGTTATTAGTAGTCCCGGTTTGCGTCTAATATTCACCATTCGAGGCCCTACATCTTCCAGTCTGGTTTACAAAATAAATGTATTTACTGAAATAGGTTTAATTTTTACAAATAATAAATTTTATTTTGCTTTAATCATAAAGATAACAAAGTTTTTCCGAATTTCCTCTAAACTAGTGTAGGTATTAATGAGTCTATGGAAAAAATATTTTTAAAATAAATGAACCTGGATTTGTAGGTTTGTTCTAGCATCTGGATGTTGATGCAATAATTACCGATAAAGGTATTTTTTTTTTTAGGTATTTCACCGTGTTTCTCTTTTCTTTTAATGACTTAAATACCGTATAGAAACTCAGTCAAATAAAAAATAAAAAAAATGCAGAATAATTCCTGGTGTAGTATATTCTGAATGATATTGATTTATAGTTTTTCAGTAGAACGAGTTTTAATATGGTATTTACGTTAAATAAAAAAATAACTAAATACTGTTGAGATCAATCCCTACATAGCTCTCAAAGTCTCCATTGCGGCCACAAGACGCTCAACTTCGTCCGAAGATTGCCCTAGCTTCTCGTTGTTTGCCTTCCTCACGTCCTCCGGCACCTTTGTCTCATAATCCGGAGCACCGATGACCTGATTCAATTTCGTTATCGTCTGATTGAGCTGTTCTTGTTTCTTCTCCAGCTTGGCGATTTCTTTATCCGGATCGATCAAACCCTGGAAGAGAAATTTATGTACACAAGGTATGAGATAGATTTAAAAGCACCAGTGCTAGTATAAATTAATGACTAGACGCAGGTTTGTAACCTAAGCAAACTGAAAAGATATTCAAAATTGTTATTTGAGAATTTTTCATTTGAAGACACAAAAAAAACAACTTTTCATTTACTTAAATACTAAAAAATACCAGCCGCTCCTAAAATTGTCATTAAAAAACATTTGGAAGTTTTAATTAATTTATTTAATATTCTTAGGAAATCATATATAATTAATATTCATAATAACAGCAATTAGCTGGTAGTTTGGCCAATTTCATGAATCCACCGAGGTTAACCTAATACTGATTACACAAAAAGAAGAGAAGGATAAAGTTGTTTTGCATATTTACACTAAAAAAAAAGTTTGTAGGTATATAAAACATCAATTTGACAAAATGTATATAAATTAAAATGTTAAAAATGATATTATTGCAACATTGCAATAGAGTATAAGAATAACTTTTGAAATGCTTTAATTACGGCGATGTTGCGACATATTAATTGTTAGAAATGTCCTAATTAGTATTTTAAAAGAATAAAAATATTTTTACACAAAAACTGCTCAATCTTTGCCACCACAACTCCAATAATGATTTTATTGCAGATCTATAATTAGCAAAGCTGGGAGCTTTGTTTAATGTTTACTTTTTAGGCATATTAGCCAAAAATTAAAAAATTAGCTCAGCCAGAAATGCATTTAAATTATGTATGAACTTGATTAGAGCGAGAGGAGTCATGCAAGCCGACTGACTTGACTGAGTGGGCACACCAGAATACTGGAAGTCATTAGTCTCCAAATGATCATTGCCGTCACTAATTGACATGGTCATCTTCGAAGTTCGTGCGAGTTTGACAGAGTCGAACCGTCGAATTTTTGATTAATTAAAATATTTATAAATAAATATTTATTTATAAATATTTTAAATAAATATTTATAAAGTAAAACTATGTAAATATTAAATTATGAAGGTGAAGCATGCTCTGTAAGGACCTACTCAATCATGGAACCTACAAAACATGCTTCACTCAATGATTTCCAACTGATAAGCCTTGGGCTTGGTTGGATCTTACATATACAATGTTTAAATAAATGAATAAAAATAAAAAAAAAAAAAAAAAAAATTTAAGCCAGTTTTAAAATTGTATTGAAAGCGGAGTTGAATCATTTTTGCTAGATATGAGATACAAGGTTCAGATAAAAAATCTACCTTATGGAGTATAGTTTAACCCATAGTTTCATTAGTTCAGAGATTCCTATACGCTAAACACAAGTTGAAATTCTCAGTCATTACTTTTGTTTGTTTTGCATTCAGGTGCCATGATTGCATTCATGTGATTGCATTCAGGTCATTTTTTCTATTCCATGATATTTTAGATGTCATGTATGAAAAATAAATATAGAATGTTACCTTCAGAACTAAGTGGATTTCCAGTTTTCCCGACACGGTAAGAATGGCGCATCCCTTGGGTGGTTCGCCATCAGCGCCAACTTCGCTGTGCGCTAAACTGGACAGCAGCCTAAAAAGTTTCGTAATATCTTCGGATGAGCCGTCGGGGGAGACGATGTAAGCGGTGGTCTTCTGCTTGTTGGCCAGGTTGTAATCGGACCGCGCCGAACGGATCAGGTGGACCATTTTCAGGGCTAGCTCTACGTCTCTCTCCAGAGATTCATCACGCCATTCGCAATCTTGTATCTGTAGGTTAACAAGTTAAGAGTTAACCGAGTACCAATAGTGTTTGTTTTGACATGAATACGTCTGGAAGTTATCGCCATTAGCGGGTTACATTTGACATTATTTCACACTAATGAGTACAGGCGATTGTTTTCCCTATAAAAAATCCTGAGTTATCTTACAGCTGTAGTAAATTTTTAATTTTACTCTTGGATTTAGCTTCATAAGTTCATGATTAAAAAAAAAATATATTAAATATCATTTAATCTTAATTCAACATAATTATG
Organism: Neomicropteryx cornuta; assembly: GCA_020383195.1. Classification (NCBI taxonomy): domain Eukaryota; kingdom Metazoa; phylum Arthropoda; class Insecta; order Lepidoptera; family Micropterigidae; genus Neomicropteryx; species Neomicropteryx cornuta. The sequence continues at coordinate 16,961,409 of JAHKQU010000025.1, forward strand.
TTGAATTAAGATTAAATTCTTTTAATGAATCTGTTCACATTACTATGCATACTAACCAAAATTGTTGTTGTGTATTTTATTTCTGTTAATGCATTTAATATAACACCACTATCTTCAATGACCGACCGAAGGTTCGGTATTGGATTCGGCCATCTTGGGCCCAAAATATGAATTTTGACCAAAATTTCGGTTTCGGCCAAATGACGACCGAAACTTCGGCTACTGCCGAAACTGCGTTTGTTGCGCCATCTGCGTTGACACTTCAGGTCGTGGAATTGTAGGCGACCGTAGAAGTCATTTATTAGGCGAGAATGCCGAAAAGCTTTTGTTTTTAGCTTATAATATAAGGTTATTTAATTTTGATTAGTAACTACAACTATTAACTTTTCCCATTTCAATGAATATTTTTTATAATTATGCTAATTAACCCCCTAAATCCATAAGAGTCTCAGTTTGTATTTGATAGCTTCCTTAAAAACATAATTTAAAATAAAAAATTGTTTCAATTAGTTATAGTTAGCTTAGTATTAGTTTTAGGCCTTTAAAGTTTTAAGTCTGATTTTAAAATGTGCCACATTTTATAATAAACGATACATAGTTATTATGTATACTATAGTAAGATTGAGTTTTCTAACAAAAAAAATCTCCAATTTCCTTTGCGATTTCGGCCGAAACTGGAATGAAAACCGAATTTCGGTTTCGGCTTAGAAGTCAGTTTCAGTCGGACATTACAAGCTGAGAAGCTCATCTATTTTATGTTTATCCTTAAAATAGTCCCGTCTGTTCCTAAATTGATTCACCGACACTGCACTATTGACATCGGGCGGTAAACTGTTACAAGCGCCAACTACTCGAAAGCGAAATTAAATGCTTCTTTGCTAAATATGCCCAGAATCAACCCTTAAAAGGAATCTGCTGACTTAAAGATCACCACGTATAAGTAATAATATTATAGAAATGACGTACCTTTGGATATTTTGCAACACAAATAGATGGAGTGTTGTCTTTCCTAGGTATACGCTGGTAAAGTTCCTCGGAGATGAAAGGCATAAAAGGACTTAAAATTTTCAATCCGAAATCGAGACTCGTGTATAGCGTCTGTCTCGCCACCTGCTTTTCATCATCTGATCCCGATGCAAAGACTGGTTTCAAATATTCCTGTAGGAAAAAAAAATCTAAATCATATGAAAAAAAATGTGTCGTCTGCCCTTCAAAGGTAGAATTTTGATTTGCTGCTAAAAACTGGTAAATGATCTCATGAAACAGTGTTTACAATCTACATGGTGAAATTTTTCTCATGCACGTCCTTTTATGGGGTTGTTTTATACTTCAAACTTTTGTTCTACAAGTTATTGAATGTGTCAAAAAGTAAGTAAAAAACAAAATCCTATTAGCACAGTTACTCTTCCTGACTCCCCGGGTGGCTGGACCTTAGTGCAGCGTTTGTCCGTTCGCGACGAGACGACTAAACATTTTCTCAAATATTATTTATTTAATATGAAAAAAATTATGTCAAAATTAAGAAAACTTGTAGAACAAAACTTGTGAAGTTTGGTGCGAAGAATAACTGCATAAAAGGATGTGCATGAGATAAAGTTCAACCTGTATTAGATAACATATTATTTTATAATGCTTTTGGTAAAGTAGTAAAAATAATATTAAACCATTTGTTGTTATAATGTACGCATATAATGCATGACTGCAATCACCTGCAGATGACCTCAATGAGGGGAATGGGGGGGGGGGGGGGAGGGGGGAGAGGAAGTACACCTAGAGAAATATTTCTAATTTCTTTATTTAAACATATTTATGCTTTGAAAGTTTGCAATCTAAACATCCGATCATTAGGTCTACTGTGAAATCTGTATTAAAATATCATATTTTAAACATTGAAATCAAAAAATTAAGGAGAAAAGTTGAAGGTCCTGAAAGGCTAAGTTATAAGGGCAGAGACTTAAGAGGGCCAACTCTATAACGTATTTAATCAGGGATCATTTCACGAACTAACTCCAGATTAAATATTGAAAATCTATAAGGCTTATCCCCTCTTCCTCTACCTCTGCTTGAATATGCTTTCCAGATTTGGAATTTCTACTTTGTTAAGGACATAATAATCTATGTCCATAGTATCTGGAAAAGGTCCAGAAGAGATTTACGAAAATCCCCCGATAATTGAAGCATATAGAATATGTTGAGAGACTCAGAGTTCTTCGTCTACCAACTCTTAGTGGTAGGCGACAACACGGTGACCTTATTGAGACCTTTAAAATTGAATGAATGGTCATTACATCTGCTCCGATATAAAGGACATATACGTCTTCAACAGTAACAGAATCTACGGAGACATTCTCAGAAACTTATAAAAACACCATTCCGGTCAAATCCAAGAAAGAATTACATAGCGACGGCATAGAATTACGAAGCAAAAACTTACCAGGTACACATCGCAGAGTTCGTAAAGCCAGAAATTATAGCAGGCTGTCGTAGCCGTGGGAAAGTCATAGTTCGTGAAACCGTCGTTCGCCTGTGCCACGGCGTGGGATAGCCTCGAGAGCACCCATCGGTCGAGCGGAGAAAGGTGCACCGAGAGCGGAGACTCAAATGCCTGCGTATAAATTATTACTTTTTATTTCTTCTGTATTGACAAATATTTCGTCAATTAAATGAACCATTTCTCCAATGTATAACTTATAAATAATGTTTTGGTATTGTTTAGCCATTGTTCCCACCTGTTAGCTATCTCGTGTGCTAAGTCTAAGATAGTTAAGTATCCTGTTTTTTGGTTATGGTAACGTTTTCAGTATAGTTGACAATGAAATAGGTGTCAATAGTATTTGTATTGACCAGAACATTATCAAAAACAATATAAAATTTGTATTGTTTCAAAAAAAAAAACTACTAAAAGAAAAAACAAATGTTGTTTTTCTTTTAGTAGTTTAATTTTTTACTTTAAAATAAATAAATAAGGCAGGTCTCATAAGCCCATACGCATACAGCCCGGAGTGGGTCTTGGCCTTCTCAAGCAGTCTTTCATCGGTTCCTCTCAGCAGCGATGGTCTTCTGGTTTCGGATGCCAATAAAGCTTGCATCACTATCCATTCCGTCAATCAAGCACAGTTTTGAGCGTCTATCATTTCGGCGTCCTCCAGGTTTAGGTGCCATAATTTGTTTAGGTGTATCGGCCATTTGCTGGACATGACTAACCAACCTAAGACGTATGATTTTAATCTGTACGTGTCGTTTTAGTCTGTCTGACGTTTGATTTTTTGTGTTTGGCTCGTTGTATAGTTCATAGACTGTGTTTATATCGTTTCCGCCACTGTCCATCTTCGTAGAATAGTCTTTTTGTGTGATTTCAGATGTTTCTGAAAGTAGTAATACGCTTGCTTGGCTGCAAATATCCTATTTTTTATTTCAATAGAAATATTATTTGTTTTTAGAAGTAAGGTATGGTCAAGCGTAATATAAAAATATGGTAAATACTGGTAAGAAAGTGTTTGTTGAGCCGATGACATCCGCCAATCAATATTGATAAAATAGCTAAGTGGTTTTTTTTGCACTGACGTACATACATCAAATCGTGGGCAGTCTGCAAAAATAACATCGTATTGAAATGATATTCTAAAACACACTCTTTTCCAAAAGGAAACGTCAACTCTGTTCATATCCTGACCAATTTTTGCATGGATGTTCAAAGTTGGCCAAACAATATTGACAACATGAAAAATAGTAGCATATATAAAATAATTTAATCAATTTTGAAGTTTTGAACATACCATAACGTTTAACTTAGCATAAAGTTTAACTTACCTCATATTTTTGTTCATTGAAGTACATGAGAGAAAACTTGGTGGCATTCCACAGCTTATTACAGAAAAATCGATATCCCTGCACCCGCAGGATATCCAAGTTCAGGTCCCTACCCTGGGCCATGGCACACAAGGCAAATCTGGGAAGAAATTATAGGTATAAATAATTAAAGTTCGGATTTCAAAATCAGCATTTTTTTAAGGATTTTAGGAATTTCATTAAACCACCTTATAACATAAACTGTTTCTTATAGAATAATCTATCTATATAAATAATACAAAGTTGGGTTAGTTACATCATTTATAATTCAAGAACGGCTGGACAGATTTTTATGATCTTTGATTTGTTGGACTTGTCTCCGCCCCCGAATAGCAGAATAACTATTAAAACATCGGGAAAATTTACAAAGAAGGTATTTTTATTGATGGCTACAACATCTATCATTATATTTCACGGAGATAAGTTTTGTTTATAGGTTCTGAATTTTGAAGTTGTGAGTATTTTATATGCACCTATAATAGTGAGCATGCTAAATAAAGAGCATCTTTGATTTTTGGTGGGTACTACTAAACCATAAACTAAATAATGACAAAAATTGAGTTTTTTTTTTATATAATTTTGAATGACACACCTAAGAGCATCGGTACCGCATTCAGGTATACCGTTCGGATAGTCTTGTTGTTGGCCCTTCTTCGCCCTCTCCAATTCCTTCGGATCCAGGTTAGAGTTTTCCAACTGTTCCTGTAGTGTGGGTAGACTGATGCCCTTGATCACGTCGAGTGGATCCACCACGTTGCCGAGTGATTTAGACATTTTACGCCCGTGTGCGTCCCGTACCATTGGATGAAGGTATACTTCTCTGGAAAGTTAAAGAAATATGATGATAATTTAATCAAATTTAAAGAGTTGATTAAACCCTGTATGATCAGTCAATGTGTTTTGTATCAAGACAAATCATCTTTTCAGAAAATAACTATTGCAATGGCAACAATTGAAAATGTTGCTATGAACTATTGCGACTCTCACCAGCTTTGGCTGCCTCTTCTAGTTTTTTCCAAAACTCAAAAGTGATTTATTTTTGAGATTTCAGTCCACTGACACAGTAATTAGCATGTAACTGCTTGTTTTAGCCGTAAGACTTTGTACTAAGGCAAGTATGGCTCAATATGTTTTAAATGAAGTCTTCAATCAGCTTCTAAAAGATTTTCATCAATGTAACAATCAACTTATATAATCAATGGTCAAGGATAAATATTGGTAATCACAACAATCAAAGGGCAAAATGAAGCGTTGGTGACTTCAAGTCTCGAGTCGAAGCATTAAGAATAAAAGGATCTTGTGCGACCTGGAGAAACACAGACCTATTTGAAAAGGTGTATAGTGTAGAGGTTATGTTACAAGCTTAACATAATAAATGTCACTTACTTGAATGGAACTTTGCCCATAATTCGCTGACCAAGGAAAACCATCCGTGCCACCCAGAAAAAGAGGATATCATGACCGGTCTCTAACAGTGTGCCAGGGTAGAACGTCTGCAATATTTTCAACGGATAAGAATGAATTATTATAGCAATTTACAATATTACGTAAAGGTTAACTCCTAAACTAGACAAAACATCCAGAAATACCAACCCCCTACATTTAAAGACCACAAGGAAAAATGGATTGTTGATCTTTGAGCTAAATGAATTAACAATGCCATTTGAACCCCATTCCTGGATCTCACAGAATCATTTATTTGAACAGGAAAAATGCTCAATCATATAGAAATCGAGGTTTAAAATTTTGCCCGCAGGGAAACTACGGGGAATGTAATTGCCGAACCAGCAAAAAAGGAGAAACGTCACTGCGACAGATTGCGCTATCGTTTTGTTTTGAGGTTGGTTTTGCGACAAGCAGACTATTTATACTGTATCCTACAATTTTTAATAATAAAAAACCTGAAGCATCCATGAAATGACTCCCTTTAAAGCAGTTTTTTTTTCATGTTTCCCGTTTCATCCTTTTTTTTACTTTAGTTGGATTTTTTTATTTACCTAATTTTACTCAATTTTTTAAACATATCTTTTTACGTTGATCAATTAACCTTTATTCAATTAACCTTACTAAGCTTAAATCAATTAACCTTTACACTAAATTAGTATTAAATTGCTAAATTAAATAGATTTTTAATTTAGGTATTTATTTGTACTATTATATATCTTAAAATGACTTTTCTAACAGTCAGTCCTTGTTCACTGCGTTTTTAATTTCATCACTATGAATTATAGCCGTAGAATTAAGGAAGTGACTATTATTCAGATGTAAGGCCAGAATGTGAGAAAAGGACACCCTACGTTTGTATGGATTTAAAAATTGACGTAACTTCTTAAAATATTTTTATAATATACAGGTGAACTTAAAGTCGGAAGTATCCTTTTAAGGGGACATTCTGGGCATGAATCTGGACAACTTTTGTTTAACAAGTTTTCACATAGATAATGAAAAAAAATCCATATAAATACCTTTTATACCTTTTATACCTCTAATACCTTTTATCTAATATGAAAAAAATTACCTTGAGGTCCTCGTTATCGTCGGGCCAGCCAAACTGTGCGAAGGTCACAATCCCTGACGAGAACCAAGTATCCAGGACATCGGGGTCTCTCTTCAGTTCAATATCGGCAGGATCCACATTGAACTTAGTGGCGGCTTTCTTGAGGGCTTCGTCTTTCGAACGGGCTGATACCCAGTAGTCATCATCTGTGAACTGGAAACATGGTAAATGTATTTACCAGCCTTTTAACACACTCAGCGTCGATGATGTAAAATCTCGTTATTGCTGTATATCGGCAGGTGCAGTGTGAGACACATCGCATCATTGTCTTACTACATTTTTATTAATATTTAAAAGCGTGGCATGCAGCGTATATCTGAATTCATGAAAGACATAGACTAATCGATATTTTTTTTTTCATTTTCGTGTTAGTGTTAGTGCGAAAAATGGTCGGAACATTAAATATTATAACGTAATTAATAATATCTACCAATGTTGACTAAAAATGGTGATCGTCGAAGAGCTAATCACGACGATAAAATATATGTCAAGAAATATTTTCATATTAGTTTGGAAACATTGACAGAATATTAGTAGGAATAGCACAATAGATGGAATACCGGTAAAAAGTAATGCAACAGTGCTATGTTAATAATATTCATTCTAGAAAAATGCTATAACATTTGTGGTTCAATATCATGAAATGCTAAAAGTATACCTTCTAAAAGCAAAATGTTAAAAATATTATTATCTTACTAAATCTTACATTCTGACATATGACATTTGGCAAAAGGTTATTTATTAATTGAGAAAACCAGTTTTTGTACTGAGAAATTGCAAGATTCGATAATTGAGCGGTGTTTGTGATTTTTAATGGCCCAAGAGTAGCCCTCTGCTGCTTTACTCTTTAACCAATCCAAAATAGAAATGCACTGCTGAGCTGTCAATTGTTACAATTTCATATTACACTACTGATACTGATTAAATTTTAACATTATGTTATGTAACATTTATGCATAACAATAATAATCTTTTATACTGAAAAAAAGCCTTTTGATTTAATCTGTCGATTGCCCAGAAGTCGTCCTCTCAAACATTACACCAGTTCGACCCGGACTCGTCAGTGAATCTTATTTAAATAATATTATTTATATTAGCTACATCTGGTGATGATACTTTCATTGCCACAAAAAACTTTAAAAACTAAAAGAACATAGAAATTTTATGTAAATTTATAAAACTGTTGATTTCTTTAATAAATTAATATACCGCTAAAAAACACTTTATTACGTAATGGTATAATGCCAATGAAGATAAGAGTTTTGGGGTATTTGTAGACTTACGCATCTGTTAAGTGAATGTATCTTAAAGTTACGAATTTAAAAACAATTCTAAGGATAGCGATAGTGGTATCCTCTGGTTCAGGTTTTCTTATATGGAGTGAGCCTTAGATTTGGTATTCATACTTTAGTATTCAGAATTTGAATAACAACTAAAGCAACTCACCGAAAACATTAATTCTCGCTGTGCGCTATAGGACAGGGCATCTACTAAGTGCAAAATATAAATATGAAAGATGTCAACAAACTGGTGAGGATATTAATATTAGCAAAAGCCTCGATGGATACGTGCAACTTTCTCGTGCATTATCAATCGCATAGCGCAGCACACAAATCGCGCATAGGTGCAAACATACTGTCGTAATTTTGGGGGTGTGTCGAACGGCGGATTGCTGCGCGGGCTTTGGATACTTGCGGCCGCGCTTATTCCGACGGTTGCCGCTTTTCTTCTTTTTGCTTTTGCGTTTGTGATAACGAACGGTCTCCTCTTGTTCCTTAGGCAGCGATTTAAAACAACAAACAATTTATTATAATAACTATGGCAATCGAATATCATTAGAATGAATGCTGAAAATTGAAAAATTTCTATGTTTGTGAAATTATTGAGCGTGACCAACATAACAGAATTAATAAACATAAGTTTAAATTATATAATAGTTGATACTGGCCCCACTTAAAACCACTATCAATATACCATGATAGCACAGCCATATTGAAATGATCATCCTGCTAGAATAAAGCAAGATTAGATTGCCCTACGTAGGTCCATTTTTACCCCCTTTCCTGGTATTAAAACTATATTTAAACGTACATAGGTTGCAACAAGGGAGTCCATCACCTGGTATATCCAGTAATATCACCTGGACTAGCTCTTAAATATTGAAATAATATAGAGCCGAATTAAATTTGTGATTCAAATTGCGAGGTGTCAATTGATGTAGTTCTATACTCTTTAGGGTTTATGAAATATACTAAAAATAACATTAATGCTAAATATTTTAACCAATGTCAACCTCAACCCCCAGCTAGCTGGTGTCTGATAGATGAAACATTACTGATTTAAAATGGTTACATTTTACGGTGCAGACACCAAAAATACACTTTTGGGCTTAAAATGCATTTCTAACCAAACATCATTTCTTTTCAAATGTCAAATCAAATTGTAGATTGTGGTAGTCCAGTGGTTAAGGCGTTGAACTATTGACCCAAAGGTCTCGAGTTCGAGTCCGTACATGGTCATACCATTTTTAACGCTTCATTATCATCATGTCCTCTGACTATAGAACAAGCACATTTGGCACAGTAGAGCCCAAAATAATTATATATGGCCAAGGTTATAGCAATTAAAAAAAAAAACTTTGAATTATGAACTTTCGAAGATAAGTTAAAACGTAAGTTTTTTATTATTGTTTACTTTAGTGACACTTGACAATTGTGAAAAATGACTCACTATTAGGTTACTAGTAAAACAAAGAAAGCCTAATATCTAAGTTAAGACAACTGCAAATTCAGTACCTCTTGTTGAGATGCCTTCTTAAGCGTGACATGGTATGCCGGTATAGAAAGCCCCCACCAGAGTTGTCTGGATATGCACCAATCTCGAATGCCATCCATCCAATTATGCCAAGTTTTGACGTGTGAATCGGGTATAATACGCAACTCCCCGGAATTTACGGCTTCAATGGCTTTCTGAGCCATTGTCGAGCAATTTATATACCTAAAATACACAAATTTTATTCATTCAAAAATTTATCTTTTAAAATGTTTTACATACCTAAATTTCGCAAGCCAATTGTATAATTAGAATCTTTACGAAGTTGGGACAACTCAGACGGGAATACCTATTAGCTGGAACTGTTGACGCAGGTGTGCTGCGTGCGTCACAGGAAAAGTGTTGCGCGCAGGGAGTTTATGGCATTCAAAAAGTGTCTCGTAGGTAATTATTGATTGTTCTAGTGAGACTGAGATTTAGAGGGCTCACAGGTAAAAAATGACCTAGAACGTAATGTGACAACATACCATTGTGGCTTTAGCATCGGTTCTACAACATCCTTGGATCTGCTGCACAATGGCACCACCATAGGATTGTCTTTGGTCTCCTTGTAGAGGCCAAGGGCTTGCAGGGCTTTTGTGACTTCACGACGACCATCAAATCTCTTCAAACCCTGCTCGGAAAAAATAATTAAGTTTTGATTGATGTCTTAATATCCTTTCAATTCGATTTTTTTGCCGTTTAAGAAAGCTTTAATTTTATTTTTATTTTTTTATATTTATTTATTTACTGTATGCATACGGCTTTATTTATTACTTCATTTGATTTTATGGGTATCATGCCTTGTAATGTATTGGTTGGCTTAGCAATGAGTAAGTTACCTGTCATGCAAGAATGAGAAAAAAAATGGGTTGTTGTTTTTTTGTTCTCCTTTTATGTATAATAAAATATGAGATAAAACTTGAATTTTGCATAATGCCGTGTCGGTTTATTTAGTCCAAAGAGATCGTCCCTTATATGAAATAGATCTTTCTTCTAAAATAGGTATTAGCTTATTTACAATCTATTTTTTTTAAAATAAACTAAATTGATTATTATTATTAGGAACTAATTAAAATGAATAAAAAAAAAAACTTTACAAAAACGAAGGAGCTTTGTAGAAAATAGTGAACTTGCTAATCCGAAAAGGTAGCTCAGCTGCGGATGAACTGCGGAAAAACTTAGGTAGTGCAAGTTTGTATCTGGAGTAAACAGCGTGATTTCTGTAGCATCCTGGTGAGACCCATCTTTGGGAGTCCTACTCGGTTATAAACCGAGAAATTAAATAGATATGATATTAATTATATTAACTATTTTCTTAAACTACCAAATAAATAATATTAGAAGCGGCGGTACTTTCATAGAAGCAGAAAAGCCCATCTTTAACCTAGATTTTTAACGAACAAACCGCAAATGTAATATATTTGCGGTTTAATCTAATATGTTATCGTTTAAATTATAAACAATATAATTTATATTATAACAAAAGCAGCCGAAGGGGCTCCTACCACCCCCCACCTACCCTACCCCGTAATAGGGCTTTTGCCTACTGTACAAATTCGGGGCACGCCACTGAATATTAGGTACAATTGGCATGCTAATTGCCGCTTCTAAGATATGACTAGAGGAAGTATGCCATCTGTTCTCCACGATTCGATGATTGTCATTTTGTGTTTGTGTTTTTTGGAATTTCCAAAAATGAGAGTTAAATATGCTTGTGAGTGGTTGCAATGATTCTAGAAACCATTGTTGAATGGTTAAGATGTACACGGACATGAAATAGCCGTATTATGAAGGTGTTGACAGCGGGCAACTGAAATTTAAAATCTTACATTGAACTGCAAGCAGTCGCCGATTATTTTTCCCTCATCATCGAAGATAGTCAGGAAAGGCAGATTGTGCCTTTTGCCCACCTCATAATCATTTGGATCGTGTGCTGGGGTTATTTTCACAGCACCTGAAAAATAAGCAGAAGAATCTATATATATAAAACAAATTCGGGTTAGTTACACCATTTATAACACAAGAACGGCTGGACCGATTTCTACGATCTTTGATTTATCTTCGCCTCGAATAGCAGAATAACTATTAAAACATCTGAAAAAAAAAAAATTCTCATACATTTTGTATGGAACGGCTTTGTATTTTGTGGAATTCTATTTCCAAACGGTAAGTTGCCTTCGAAGATGTATCACATTTGTCATTGTGCGATAACGATAATTGCTTCATAATATGATTTTGTATTATGTGAAAACATTTATTGATTCTGAGGTGGTCCGAAGTTCATCGGGTCAGCTTGTTAGTAAATAAATAAACACTAAAATGAAATGATACATTTTATCAAAATTGCCAATTATTGGAATTTATGGAAAATATGCAATTGAAGCGGGCACTTCTTATATTTCATGTCTTCTGTTCAACTTAGTACATACACTTAGAACTTAGTAGTTATATAACTTCTAAATCAGTGCAATAGCATATTATTTAATTATTAAACAGGTTTCCCCATTACAATTAAGGTAAAAAAATAATCTACTAAAAACAAAAAACAATTATAAATATGGCTGAATATGAATGATATATTAGATTGCTGCACTAACGTACTGGTGATAGTCTATACCAGGGGGCACCGTGCAGAAAACTAATATCTATATATGCTACGGTACGCCCTACCTAGGTAGGTAGGGTGTATCGTGTATGTACGACAACCCTGCGTCACACACACTTGCAGTCTCTCAGAGTCGATCGTAAGTAGTCTAAAAATATTGAGGTAGATCGCCAGCAGTTCAAGTTTGAGCACCCCTGGTCTATACCGTCTTGTTTTGACATGATTAATATTAGTTATTTTAGGTTAGGAGATGTTATTATAAATAAAAATTTGATTTGAACTAAAATAGGTATTTAAAAATGTACAAATTATAAGAAATAAATATAGAAATATCTATGTAAATAAAAATAAAATGCTGTCCGTTGGTGAGCGCACAACTCGAGAGCAGCTGGACCGATTGGGCTATGTTTTTTTTTTAATTTTCGTAATTGTTCGAATGGGTTTTTAAAAAAAATATTAGTTACCCGGAAAATCGGGTATATTATTTCTATTGCAAATTTAAATTTTGTGTCATATTTAAATTGATAAACATCAATGTCAATTGCACACTAATAATTGACACTGCACATTATTGCACATCGAAGGTGCCATTAAAGTCGTCTGCAGGGTATGGGACAAGTTGTCGCGCGTCGAAGGCGCCTACCGAGCCGCCTGCAGGGCCTAGCTGAAACCCGGGGTTAACAGCTAGTAATAAATAAATATTAATTTACCTATATACTGATATATTATATTTATAGGTACATCAATAGGTAGAATAATTTTATAAAAAAGTGAGAAGTTATGAGAATCTATAGTAATTGTAGCATATTATTACTATCCCCAAAAGTCACGATGCTAGATTTTTAGAAAAAGTTTTCATATTTTATTAAGTTTTAATTCTCTAGGTAGGTAATAGTAAATTCGTGGACTTGAGTATTTAAAGGAGAAAAGTCCAAATGGGTGGTATAAATCTGCTGAATGACACTACTGTCAATGAATATTTAATATTAATGCTAATCTCTTGCTAAATATGAAAATGATTTAATATTTTAAAACTGCGCTAATAAGGGTCTTAATTTATTAGTAGAAAGAGTAATTATTTAGATTTATAAAGAGAGACAATGGTTGGCAACATATTTTCTCTCTTCCAAAGCCCCTTAACATCTGCCCCTTAACATTTATCCTTAACTTTAGGTTGTTTACACAATGGTGTGTAAAACTAATAATAATTAAATGCTAATGTAAATAAATAAAAATAAAATATATTATATGATATATACGAGTATGTGTATTATACCTGTGCCAAATTCCATTTCAACAAATTCATCGCTCACAATTGGCAGCTTCCGATCGCAGAATGGATGGATGACATGTTTTCCATGAAGATGTACATATCGCTCGTCCTTGGGATGCACAGCAACAGCCGTGTCGCCAAGCATTGTTTCAATTCTGGTCGTAGCAACCACAATCTCCTCTTTGCTATCCTCCACTTTGTAAGCGAACGTTACGAGCACTCCAAATTCAACCTTTTTAGGAAAAGTGATAAAGTGAATATTTATGAAAATCTTAGCAGTGCCGTGTAACAAAAATAAATAAAAGTTGCATATGAAAATATATTTTTTTTAAATCTAATCTATTTTGTAACAATTTTACTATGCTTTGTTCTTCAGGTACTGTCACTCTTCAGAGACAGTTGGTGAGAAACATGGCTACTCTGAGATATTGTCAGATTTTTTTTCCTTTTGAATAATTAAATTATACGATTTCATAATTATTTATTTCCTTTAATAAAGTGGTAAATGATCATTTATTAATTTTCAAAAACTGCATTGACTTTCATACGCTTTTTTTTATACTTCTTATTTTCATAATTTTGCATTAATAAATAATCGCCACATACACACTTTATTAATGAAGGTGAATGAAAGAGATGATAAATTTGACTTGACGATGTATGAAATTAGCCCTGCAACGATAAAATTTGCTACTGAAGTTTAACATATATATGTCGGGTTAGTTATACCGTTAATAACTCAAGAACGGCTGGACCGAATTTTATGATCTTTGATTTGTTGGATTTGTCTCCGCCTCGAATAGCAGAATAACTATTAAAATTTCAGAAAAATTCACGGAAAAAAAATCTCATACATTTTGTATGGAACGGCTTTGTATTGTGGAATTCTATTTTCAAACGGTAAGTTAACCAACGTAACGTAAGTTAACGGTAAGTAAGTGAACGTAACGTAAGTGAACATCTTCGAAGGTGTTCACTTTGTGAGGTATCACATTTGTCATCGTGCATCGATAATTAAAATATATTAATTTTGAGTATTCTAAATAAAAAACTGAATTTAATTAATCTAATAAGTTAACACAACATTTATTGATTCTGAGGTGGTAAGAAGTTTGTCGGATCAATTTAAATATAAAAAAAAATATTCCTCTTTAACCATGCATTCATAGTAAAACAGATGGTTAGACTATGTGTGTATATTTGGAACCCCTTCAAGGATAATAATTCTGTGACATCTTGTGCATTGTTGCTATAAGATAGTTGTAACTTAATCAAATTTATTTATTTAATTTATTTATTGAATATACAGGTTATTGAATTACAAAGTGTGTTTATATTCACTGATGACCATTTTAGGAGGTTGATTTATATCATTAATCAACATACATTACCAAAAATATTGGAAAAATGTTTCCTAATTACAAGAAAAATAAATCCGAAATCGTTAGAGAATGCGGTTGAACGCATGGCTCGAAGTCGGACAGTGACCTCGCATCCGAGTGGTTCGCGAAGTACTACGTATAACTAATAATATAACTATTTAAATGTTTTTTTTTCAAAATTATTTTTTTTTCATGAGACCGGTTTAGTTGTCGGTATAGTACACCTGTATAACATATAGCTTAAGAAGTACATTTTTGCTTGAATTAAATATCCTAATTAAAGCGACAAGCAAATAATAGTTAAATCATAGAGATATACACTCCGTATGGATAGTTTTTGTACTGACCTTCTGTTCATATCCTGGTATGCTGAGCAGCGTCCGTCCGGCGAGCTCAACTTTATCCACCTCTATGTCAGAAATGGCCGACTTGAGAGTGCAGGACCAGTTGACGAGACGATTGGCCCTGTAGATGTCTCCCGAATCGTGGAGCCGCATAAACACTTCGTCAACGGCCCGGCTGATGGTTGAACTCATTGTGAAGAAAGTCCTGTCCCAGTCGACAGACGAACCGAGTGACCGGAGCTGCTCATAAATACGATCGCCTTTCCTAAAGGGTATTAGGTATGAAATAAAATCCAAAAGAACAAAATGAAATTACTTTTAAAAATATTTTCACTTTTCCCAACTTGCAACACACAACCAAATGGTTTTGTTAACTATCTCATAATCAATATAAATAATTATGTTTAAAATGTAATAGCTAAACCACACTAGTTTATTTCTTTTAAACATAAAAAGAATGATTTTTTAATATTAATTAATTTGTTACCTTTGTTAATTTTTTGTACGATTTGTGAAAAAATACAAAAATGTAATACCAAATCAAAATATAGTACAATTTGAATTTTTTGGTAATCAAATAGTATTTAAATTGACATACGCCTTAAGAGTGCTACTTTAGGAAGCGTGAACTGAGAATTAGCAGCATAAAAAGCATGCTGTTTCAAGTGACAGAGACTCATGACAAGCATGTGCAGATGAGATAGAAACAGCACAAAATCAAGAGGCCTAAAGCTACAGAGACCTTAAAATTTCCTTTTTTATGAAGAAATAGTAACGAATTTGCCGAAAACGTTTTGGTTTTTATAATCTTGATGAAATTTACTTAAAAATTATCAGGGGCAACATCGGAAATCGGTCTAACCTAATCATGAACGCCTTTAACAATACGGGGAACATAGTCAAAATTTCACTGTAGAAGTTAGATGCTTTTTTTGGCTTCATACAACGCTCGTAAGATTCTCTACATTTCATATATCTATTTAAAAAAAAAAACAATTTTAATTCCCTATATAAAGGTGGTGTTAAAATTTACATTGATTATTTCACATACTCGTTCTTCCATTGCCAGACCCGCTTGACAAACTCCTCGCGGCCCAGATCATGACGCGTCTTCTGCTCTTCCCTCCAAATGCACTTCTCCACGACGACCTGCGTCGCGATGCCGGCGTGATCGCAGCCAGGAGTCCACAGCGTGGTCTTTCCGGACATTCGGTGCCATCTGCAAATTATGAGCAGAATTATATTGATTTGAGTGGAACTATCACCACACATTAGAGTATTTACATTTCTTGAGAAGATTAAGAGTTTTACAAAATTAAATACAGGCTGCAGTGTGTCGTGTCGCGGTGATGGCAGTGATGAAAATTACTCATGGATCCTGGGTCTGCATTTGCAAGTGCTCTACTTAAAATCAGAGCAGTTGCAAAGTAGAGTATCTGCCGAGAATAGTTTTTATTGTAAATAATATTTTAATAAAATTCAGAAAATACAGTCAGCTGAAAATATTTGTGTTAGATATTGTAGGTATAAAATATATTGATGTATGAGTATTTATTAATTATATTACCTATTGCATACAACTCAATTTTGAAATAAAAAAATATATTATTTCATTCGATATTATGAGAAGTCTCTCTATTTAATGTATAAAATAAACTTAGTTATATAATTATGACAAAATGTAATTGCATGTTACTCAGCTATGGTTATACTAAAGAAGGAATGCTTCTAGAAAAGTCTACCTTAGTACGGAAATTGCTTAGGTAGAACTTAGCTTAATATGTAAATTAATGTTTACTATGTCAATAAAATTTAAAAAAAAAACCTAGTGATGCAATCTTCGACGGCGTTTGTAAGAGCATGACCAAGATGAAGTGTTCCCGTTACATTTGGAGGAGGGATCACCATCATGAAGGTTCCGTTTGGGTTCGGTTCGCTGACAGATTTACGCTGCGGATGAAATATATGCTTTAAAAGTTACATTGTTTTGCTACTTTATAGCCAATATTGACTGTCATTATATTTCACAATTTGTAGTCTATCTGATTATACTCGGTATCGCCACAATATTAAAAGTCTAAAAAAGAAAAGTGCACTGTTTATGTTTCCACTTTCCTGCTGGCTGTTATGTGCTGTCATTATTTTAAAGGTTATTATTAGTAATATGGCGGCAAAATTGGACTCCAATTATTAAAGTTAGATATGTCTTTGCTGTTTCATAGCCGCAACTTTTACATGGGTAGTAATCCTACTATGTACCTAGTAACAATACTATGGTAATAGGTAATTGGTGGAATGTGATATCTTTGTACGAGGTACTTCATATAATTATGAACAAACTTTATTCAGGTTAAGTTTGTTTGATCATTTAAACATATTTCAAACCTCGTCCTCGAGATCGTGAGAATTGTATATCTCCCTGCACTCCCGTTGCCTGTCGCTGTGCTGTCATTCTGGTTTTTTGTGCCCGGCGTAGCCACACTCATTTTAACAATTTTAAGTTTAATTTGTCGGTAAATAATAAAATTCTGCCATTTATATTGAGGTTCACTGATATTTTTAACAATCAATATTAAGGTACATGAGTGTTCATGTTGGGTGTTCATCGATACGTGATGATATTGGAGTACAAGATGATTCACATTGGGGTTCATCAATACTTTTGTCTGTGGTGTTCACGTTGGGGGTTCATCGATTTAACCAATATTGGTAATAAATAATTTGTCATTTTAGTAATTATTATCAAAGGCCAAAAAATAACTGACGCTGCTAGTACAGGAAAATCGGGTACAGATATTTTTAATAGAGTGCTACTCTTTGAATTCGTTAGTTGTTCTGTCGCTCCAAACATAACCGCAAGATCCAGAAGACATGGAGCGATTTTAATTTACAGCATATAATATTTTACGTTACTAACTAAATCATATACACTATCTCATGATAACATTTCCAAGCTTCTTTATAGCTTCTTTGCATCAAAATGTTGTTACATATTTATTTATTCTGGTTACCCAACAGAAATTGTACACAATACAGGTAACAATGTAAAGACAATATAAATTGAAGTATACAATCCTTAAACTAGGGTAGCCCAATTAGGGTAGCCAATCTAATACAGATAATTACAGATAAAAATAAATAATACCAAAATATAATAAATAAATTTAAGATTTTAATTTAAATAAATACTAAGAAAAAAGAACAAAATGTTCACCAATAAGATTTGGTTATTTATAAAATAAAAAAACAAAATAATATAGAACTAAACTAGGAATTAGGTCCGTGGTTTTGTGCATTGGATAGTATTTTAAGACAGCGTTGCAAAACTATTACTGAGCTATTGAAACTAGATCAAATTGGGAGAAGTTAGAATTAAATAAATCAAAAATTCCGTAAATAGGCTAATAAGCTAATCCAGAATTTGTGGGCATTTCATTCAGATAGAACATGTCATTAGATCTTGTAGTTCTGCTTGGAATTCTTAAATGAATCGACTGTAGAAGGCTTGAGCAATCTATGTTATTGGGGAGTATTTTATGTAAAAATGTCACATGGTTACAAGTCACTATGGAAATATTTTGTGTAAAATCACGCGGTTAATTGTGTCAGTCAAAGTGTTAAACGAGTCACACGCTCCCGAAAAGCCTTCTGTTATTAGGACATTCAATAAACTGACTTTCCAATAAGTGAACTTTATCTTTGGTTCTATTTATGTGTAAAATTCAAAAAATACATTTTAAAAATAAATTTGCAATTTTCTGACTTATCCTTAAAAGAGCGAATTACCTACCCCATATTCGGGCTTGAAGAAGCCCTCCTTCTCCCACCACTTGTACCAAGCTGCTTCCACATACTGAGGGCTGTAAGCGTCTGGCATTAAGCTGGAGACATCTTTCTTCTCTCCGGGAGGCGTATCGCCCGTGTACACTGCGGACTCTTTGGCCTCCTTTACTTTTTTCTATAAAAAAATCTATTGTAAATTGCTAATTATAATTACAAAGCCATTAATTAGTACTTTTTTTTTCGTATTTCTGATGTTAAGTTATGGATATCTCTGCGTAACAGATGCGTAAGCATTCTCAATGCATGTAAAATATTTTCAAATTTTGCGATTGTATTTTGTAACAATCACCTTACCTCGGGTTTTTCCTTTACAACAGCTGGAACGGTGCTCTTCTTGTCGATCTTTTGTTTTAATTTCTCTAATTTCGCCGCCTTTTTAGCTTCTTTTTCAAGTTGCTTGGCGGATTTTATTTGTGGCTCTTCCTCAACCAGTTCGTTTATTGCCGCCGTTTCAGACATTTTCTTAAGTAGGTAGCGATTATTGTTAAACAAAGTAAATTACATCAGAAAACTTCCACAAGCACCCGCTCGTGTTTCCGACATGACAGGAGACTGAGTGACAGCTGCTATATACACGTTGATATCATTTTTTTATTTTATTTTTATGTCACTCGCTAAAAATGTGCCACGTCTATCCAAGAAAAAAAAAGAAAATATTTTTATAGTCATATATATTTTATTAAACTTTATATAATAATGTTTGATGTTACAGTGTGTTCAGAATATAGTTGTGCTAGCCGTTCGTTTATGCTTATTATATAATGTGTTTGTTTTAATTTAAAAAAATGTCCACAAAATGGCAATGATAGTTAACAAAATTATGGCAAGTAATCGTAACAAACGTAAAATTCTGACATATCTGCTGCCTTACTGGCTTGCTGTCTGTTTCCCCTCTGTCTGTGGTTGTGGTTTTTTGTAATTATAGTCCAAGTGTAATGTAACAAAAAAAAATGTAAATGGCTGATGACTGTAATAAACAAATTAAAGAACATCTTTTTGTGTTTTATAAAATTCTAAGTGCTTAGTTGAATTATAATTCAAGTCTAAATCTACCACTATGTCGGCTAATTCGTCCAAATCGAGTCCTAGCACGCTCAACTTTCTCAGACAGTACCGTTTTCAAAGAAACAAACATTTAGATTCAAATCATGGCATTTCGGACAATAATGGTGCAACAACATCAAGCGCAGGTGATTCCTACTAATATCTATAATTTTAAAACACATAACACGTGTTTTTGACGTTCATAATGGTTTTAAAACACTCTGTACCAAAAGTTTTGGGAGAAAATGGGAGATGTTTTTGATTTATTTTATTATATTTGTAAAGTTGATAATATTAAATTGTAAAAAAGAATACTGATTGTAATACTGTCTACTTAATAATGTGTCAACTATAGATTATAATCAGTTTTAATTACTATTTGGTAAAAACAATTCTACCTGTCTATCAAATTTTACTTCATAACCAGGTCCTACAATATGGGATAGAACCTGGAAAGTAATAAGCTACACAGACAAACCTACAAACAAGGGCAGTTTCAATTTCAAATGCCTTTTAAAGCTCATAAGCCCAGTTTCCAAGGAAAGTATTTCTATTGACTTTTGGCACCGTCACCCAAGGCAAGTTCCCCATATGTCAGACACCCCCTGTTATGTATGGATTTTAATATTTTGGTACCGCTTCATCAAGGTTGTTATTATATGGTGCTATGGTCTTGTGGTTGTACTTATCAACCATGCAATGTCGTGTCTATTCTACTGCTTCGGCTTCAGTTTCAATGCCGCCAGCAACGACATTATTTTTTTTTATTTTAACCAAAATAAGCAAGGCCCTGTTAAGTAGGTAAAAGACTCAACAGTTCTTATCAATATGTTTCCTAAATAACATGAATACACAATAAATAGGTATCAATACATGCATTTTAAAACAGGGTGGATAATTTAGCTCAAACTAAAAAAATGAACTGTACGCTTAAAATATTTCAAAATCTAATGTGATACATGTGAAGCGCTGATATTATTTGTAAATATTTATTATTTAACTGATACAAATGTTACATATGTTTTTAAAAGCTAATCTTTAAAATGCAGCATTTATTTTAATATATCGCCTGGGATTTCATTGTTTAAGATGAGGATACAAAGCATTTATTATGGCGTACACCAGGGGTGCTCAAACTTGAACTGCTGGCGATCTACCTCAATATTTTTAGACTACTTACGATCGACTCTGAGAGACTGCAAGTGTGTGTGATGCAGGGTTGTCGTACATACACGATACACCCTACCTACCTAGGTTGGGCGTACCGTAGCATATATAGATATTAGCTTTCTGCACAATATAGGTACATTATTTTAGTCAAGGTTTGGGTTAGGTTTAGTTAGGTTCTTCTCTACAATATCAATGAAAAAACTCATAGTTATTCAAAATTGCGAGTTTATTGGTTGTTACAAAACAAAAGAGTTACATATACCAGTTGATAAAGCCACCTTTTGCCGCAAGCAGTGTTATTTTATTACGAAATACATTTTTGTAGTTTAGTTACCTACCTACTTATTAAAAAATTTTTTCTTCTCGAGATCTACTCAAAAAGCACTCGCGATCGACCAGTCGATCGCGATCGACCGTTTGAGCACCCCTGGCGTACACTGTAGTAGCCATTTTCTAAAGTATTCTTGCAGCCTCAATAGTTAAACAGCTGTGAACGTCTTTATAAAAATTGGTTTTTATAAGATCATTCCGGTAATTATACCCTTTTTTTTCGGAAAACTTTCCCTTTATTTATGTTGGTAATCATTTCGTACATTGCAGTCAAGTTTGAGAATCGGAGAATATATTCATCGTACCAAACGCAAAGAAACTCCTATTTTAGCTGTGCAATAATTTTGATTCGTTCAAATATCCTGAAACATATATACTGACTGTTTATGCTTTTAAGGGTCACTTCCTAATTATTAATTATTAAGATTTCTTAATTATTAATTTTGTATTTCAGATTTTGGTTTAATATTGTTATGGTAATACTAACGTAAACTTTGTACAGTAAAACACTAATTTAATTGTACAATAAAAATATTAAATTTATTTAAAATATTAATTTTACATTATCAATAAGTACTTATAAAAATGTGGAATATCGAAATCTGATGAAATTCGTTTCATTGCTACCAAAAACTTAAAAGATGGACAATTACCTTTTAAAGTACCTCTTTAGGACTTTAAAATATGGTACTTCTTTTATTCCAGTGCAAGAATCAAAATTTTTGAAAATTATATATTTTTTTTTTGTTTTTTTTTTAAACGGGGTAAAGATTTAGGTAAAGAGAAAAAAAAGATTGATAGCTAATGAATTTGCGAAGTTGTACTCAATTTTTTCAAAATTGTGACAATTTATTTTTATGTCTAGGTTCTTACTTATCTTTTGAATTCTTAAAGCGGTACCGTGCATCAAATTCAGACGTGAAAACTACTCTATGGTTGTAAAATAAATGTTTTAAAGCAAATATTTTTTACTTTCAGATTTATCAAGTCAATCGTCGATAGCATCCAATTTATTTATACAAAGCAGCACTTTACAAAATAATGGCTCGTTGCCGACGACGTCTGCTTACAAGCGGATCATGGTCAACGATTCAAGTTCGGAATCCGACCGGGAGAAATCGCCAGCGAAGAAGCCCGCCATAGAATTGACAGCCGAAATTAAAGCGAGGCGACTGAAGAATATGTGCGAAATGTTTCCCGATATAAGCCCTCTGGTAACATTAGACTTAGATTATTTACAATTCTGATATTCTTATTGATTGCAGTTTAAGATGCACCTCCATATTCATGAAGATAAAGTTTATTACTAGCAAATAAATAAAAAAAAATCCAACTTGGAAATCAAAAAATAAGTTATAATAATTAAAACAAAGAACTTTATCACTTTTAGGAATGTAAAGAACTTACCATCGCCCTTGCTAGATTGGAATATTGTTTTACAAAACTGAAGTTTATTGTTTTCACCTAATAAACCCGCTTTCTTAAGCTCCGATAGCACCAAAGCTTAGCACACTTAGTACTGTCAAGTACATCAATTTCCTAAAATACCTTGGCGTTGTGCTTGACCAATATCAGCTCTACCTCGTATGCTCAGCTGCAGAGTACTGTACACCAGTCTGGCTGACTGTATGCACTCTAATAGAGGAGAGGTACAGCTCTATTCTGCCATGAGAACCGTCGGTGGAACCATCTAGTCCACACCATTAAGATGGCTTTCTTTACTTTCTAACATTATTCCACGGATATCCTTGAAATAGCTGCATTACAGCATGAGTTACCTCCAGAACCTTCCTGTCACTAGACTAAAATCTAGGAAGTCAGCTAGCTTATAAGGTCAGTATAATCTATCAAACGAGTCACGATGAGCTGGTCACCAATACAACCACTCACCCTCCGATTCACCGAGAAAAACCTGGATATTATAGTTCCAGTATTGATTATTCGTTTATATGATTTGTTAATTTACTCATTGTGTATGATTTATGTAATTTATTTTGTTTCACGTGGAGTTTATACATTTCAGATGGTACGCGCAACACTTTCTAAGCACAATTGGAACGAGGAGCGAACTCGCGACGAGCTGCTCGACTACGACCCCGAGCACGAGCCAGCCGATAAACCAGCTCCTCCGATCACTCCGCAGTACACTTACATGAACGGCGTTCGGCCGGGGACAAGCAATCGAATTGCGCATGCCAGAGCCGGTATGCAGATGCAACGGATGGTGCCCAGAAAAACGGGTATTGTGATCTTTCTTTCGTATCCTTTAGAAAAGATTTTTTGGTGTAGTTGTATCTATTGTGAATGTCATCATTCTGTCAGCCTTTTGGGTGGTGGTGATTTATCTCCCCATTGCCACGATAGGATACTATCTCCAGAACCCATCTTCAGTCTTTATGTAATGAGTACATTATTAATCATTTTTTGAATTTACCGAATTATAAAGTAATATACACATTGTACCACCACCAATTGTACCAATTGTACCACCAATTGTAATGCTAAATTTAAGTGAAAATTATTAAAATTTAAGTACATTTCAGCCAATGAGAAGAAAAGAGAATAGGTTAGATTAAAAATTGTAAAGAATGGTACGCAATAACATATTTTTCTATTAGTTTCAATAGTTTATTTAGTTTTTACTTTTTTTTTGTTTATGTGGTACTTACTGTTTTTTCAGTTTAATGTCTTGGTTTTTTTCCTACCTCCTGTTACTTACAAGCTTTTTTGAAACTTACCGATCATAAATGTAGATTGATGGTTTTTACCCACCAAAAGGCACCGTCTTTGTAGGAAAATCTAAAGGTGCTTTTTTTAAAGGAAATAAAGTATTATTAAAAAAAAATGTTTTGCCCAATACATTTCTATTAGTCTCCCTCTGGCCTATCTAAACATTCTTCCTTCTTCCATCTCACGACGAGATTTCTAATGTAACCGTTCAAACCAGTGTTTTGCAAACTGTGGGTCGCGAACCCCTGGGGGTCGCTGAGCCTTCCTCGGGGTTCGCTGTCGCAAACAAGGTAGAACTAAAAAGCAAGGATAAATCCTTAAAAATACAATAATTTTAGTAAGAAGGTTATGCCTGTATATTTTTAACAATTTATCAAATCGTCGTTTTATTTTTGAGACGCAAATAATTGAATTCTTTTTAGTTTTTATATCTACCATTGAAGCGAATGTTACTTCACATAGGTAAGATGTGGTGAATGGTACTAATAATTTAAAAGCTTCCCTTGCCAGTTCTGGATATGGTGTTTTCTCTTCATCCAGAGGATCAAATCAGTTCAAAATGTTAATTGTAGGCCTATAATTTCCCTACAATTTTTGTTTGAAACAATTTATGATACGAGCAACCCTCAAGTATTAGAGGTATTCAGTATTTGCACTCTTGCTGCGCAAGGGTACGGTGCGGCGACGGGTTGAGGTGCGAGTAATGTTTGATTCAAGTTCGTACAATTGAAGTTCGCCTATCCCCTACTTTGATCCGGTGAAATCAACCTCCGCCTTCCGGAGTGCCGATTTTTTTCACTTTCGCGTCTTGCTGGCAAAGGCATGTATCAAAGGAAACCATAATTACCGCCTTGAATGGTTTTTTTTCATGTGCACATTGTGATAGCTATCATTGAAATCACTGGTACTAAAAGGGTACGGAATGAAACACAATTGACAGCAAGCGATGTTACTAAGGTTAGGTTAGGTATTGTAATATTACATCTAAGTATGCGTACATCATAGAAGGGGTCGCAAGGAGATGGTGCAATAAGAGGGGATTAAATATATTTGTTTGTGTTTTACAAGGCAGGATACTTATTTTTGTTATTGTTTATTATGAAAAATGTCATAATAATAACAACAAAAATTGCAGGTTTGTCGCGGCGACAAGGATCTGGATCTGATGATAGCGATTACGATGGAAGAAATAAAAGAGTATATGAAAGGTTAGTAGTTATTTATTAGTAATTTATTTGTGACTAATCAGTGGAATTAATATACAGTACGTCTTCCATTCCGGGCCACTCAGGCATTGATGGCAATGAGAAAGCAGACGAACTGGCAAAGAAAGGTGCGAGCATGACTATGATAGGCCCGGAACCAGCCTGCGGCATAGCAAAAACCACCAGCAGACTGCTAAAAATCTGGGCTTGGAAACAAAGCCAAAAATACTGGCAAGAACTGCCCGGACAAAAGCAAGCCAAAGAACTCATAGTAGGATTCTCGCAAAAAAGACTCTCGGAGCTATTAAAGTTAAGCCGAGACCAAATAAGGATCCTAACCAGAACCTTAACTGGCCACCGCAAGCTGAACAAACACCTGCACAAATTAAGCCTATCATCTGACGACAGGTGCAGGCTTTGCCAAGTGAGCCCAGAAACTCCGTTACACCTACTGGGAAAATGTGGGCCCCTCATGAATAAAAGGTACCAGCTTCTAGGCAACCATCTCCTCAAGCCTGAAGAGATTAGAACCATCGCACCCAAAAAGTTACTCAACTTTATCTACAGTACGGGACTAGAGGGCGAACTTTAAGTGGATTTAAATGTACAATAGTTCTGGAAAGGACACGGTGGGAGGCAAACTCCCCATATCCACTAACATACATAACATAACATAACATGCTTGTGAGATGGCGGTAGTCTATTTGTCTAGGCATTTGACTACTGTCCCAGTGGTCACTGGTGGCAATCTGTACATTATAGTCGTACCATTTTTAACGCTTCATTACCATCATCATCCCTGACTCACAAGCACAAGCAGGTTTAGCTTAGTTGAGTAGGGTCCAAAAATAATCATATATTTTAGTTTTCTTTTCAGTTTCCAATATTTTGTTTTGTATGGCATATTGTAAATACTAAAGGTTAAAGACTTTTTTGAAATATTGTAACTTATGCACAAATTATAAAATACATAAAAAGTACTCAATCTAACAACTATCTAGCATTTTTGGGTTCTCCTTAAAAACAGAATTTTGGTGCGACTGTATGATTATTTGTTGTTTATTTATTTTGAATTTTTTTTTTTTTTATATTTTATTATGACTGAATTTTCACAAAAGTATTTTTATGCCAAAAGTTGCGATATGGAGAATTATAGTATTAAATACATATTTTAAGGTTATCTGAGTATATTTCACCAATTTCACAAAATATTTGTTTGCATGTGGTAGGAATTTTGCATCTACCTTTATACCAAAGTGTCTAATTCTTACTTATTATTTGTTTTTTTTTTCAGCAATGATGACGAATCCGATACTGAAGTGGTCAACGATCTGATTGGCAAGAAGAAATCCGTTTTCAATTTCCTCAACACTGCTAAATTAAAAGAGCTGATTCAACTGCAGGGCTGCTCCCAGAAGAAAGCAGACGCCATGATATCACTACGGCCGTTCAAGGATTGGCTTGATTTGGTGAGTTTATATTCTTTCTATGGCTAGTTGGAATTTTGCTTTACCGCAGCGGAGCAAAGTGTAGCTCCCATGGATCGGCTCCAGTAGATCCAAAAGCGAAGCGATGTCAGATCTCAATGATTTCACCACCGATTTTAGAATTTTAAAGTTTCAATCGAATCTTCATGAGAAATACTAGGTTGTGAGGGAGCCCGAATTTTAGATTTCGCCTGCTTTTTGTTCGTAATTTAGAAAAAGGATTATTTATTTGAAGTTTGCATTTCTCCGCTCTAATATGGTTTGACCTGCGTGACTAACCTAACCTAACCTAACCTAGTTTATATGTACAACTTAGAATTTAATAATTATCAGGGCATAAAATTCATTGACATAGATGTACATTTATGTATGATCCTAATTTAAAGATTTATAATTATTTCTTTGATTTTATTTGTTTTTTTTTTTTTGACATATTTTTATATTGATATTTCATAGTTTTATAGTCGCATAATATATTTAAAGGACTTACATTTAAATATTGAACTATTTTTACTCATAGAATTACATAAAATCCCCTTTTTTTTTGCCTGCAGTGAAACCCCATGCAATATATTTCCTGCCCATACAAGATTGGCACCGCTCAGTAGTTTAATAGATGTATTCGCCCAATTATTGGCCTATTATAAACCCAACAGTTCCATATTTCCAACATCCCAAAAATCTGGGTTCCAGATCTATTAATCGACAATTAATCGTTTGGAACAGAGGCGACTGGCTCCAGTGCTACCAAGCCTACTGTTTTAACGGTGGAGTACTCGTCGGCCTTTAAAATGTACCTAAATATAACATTTAAAATGATATGATGACATGAAAATTAACAATCGATCCTCTGTTTATTAATACTGATTTTCTTAGGCTGATTTACTGTTTTCCTATATAATAACATCTGACCGAATTGAAGTTCGTAGACAACATCGAGCTTGTTAATCAATCTAGCCCGATTGAAACCGTTCGATGCTGATAGAGAATTATCGAACAGGCGTAGTAGTTGCCGATGGTTGAGTTTATCGATCGGAATGATTGGTTTTATAAGCCGGTCAATGCAAATCGTGCACGTTTATTGACACACCTTAAGCGAATTACTGCCATTTATGCTTTTGTGATTTGTAATTATCGTACACGTAAATAAATTATCATTTACGAGTTATTGTGTATAAGGTGAAAATTAAAACGTATAATAATAGTGTAATTTTAAATTAAAAAAAGCCGGAAGGCGGATCGAAGATTTTTGAAGATTTCACCAGTTCAAAGTGGAGGATAGGTTAACTCCAATTGTACGAATTTGTATTAAACATTGCGCGAGCTGCCGCGCGATCCACTCTCCCCGTGTGGCTTCTTCTCAACCCGCCGCCCGTGCCGTATCCTTGTGCAGCGAGAGTGAGTATACTGAATCACTCTTTATACATGCCATAAGGGTGCTCATATCAAAAATTGTTTCAATCAAAAATTGCGGGGAAATTATAAGCCTACAACTGACACTTTGAACTGATTTGATACGGTGCTTATTAAGGAAGGCATTATTTTTTTAATTTTCCTCCCCTAGGAGCAATATTTTGTGCTATCAAAAAGTTTACTTAGATAAATTTTAGGCCTTTAGCTGAGGAATAATATATTTTTTTTATGAATTAGATTTCTTATATACTTACTAAGGAAGTTATTGCAAAAAGTTCACTTTTTCGAACCCCCCCCCCCTTCCTTCCCCCTTGTTTCTTACCCTTACGGCCTTAAATTTTATGTATCATTTTGAAAGTGATTGGTGTAAAATTAATCGTGTTCGCAAGAAAGTGATATAGATACATATATATAACCTTTTAAACTGAGGGTGGTTTTGAGTTCTACGGGAAGTGAAATGGAAAAAAAAAGATTTCGAAAGTCGTGACATGGTACCAGTTACAATAGGTAGCGTTCCTAATAAAATCCACCTAAAACCATAATAATAAAGGAAATACAATGTTATTATTAATAAGAAATATGTAGCCATAGTTGATAACAAGAGTGGATTGTCGAGCCTCTGTATAACATATAGAGATAGTAGTGTTATGTGCTTTCGATTAGTGACTTAGTGGTGACATCGACATTTATTAATGAAATTTAAAAATAATCATCAGCGGTGTCAATTTATTTTATTCAGGTGAAAAAATTCGAAGCGAACAAGTACTTGAACACAGAGCTCCTGAACGCGACCCAAGACCTACTCGAGATGCGCGATAACATTTCCAGGCTTATGAAAAAATGTTCCTTGCTCGCTTCGCAGCTCGAACAAGCGGTCGCGCGCGGCGCCGGCATTCAGAAACAGCCCTCCATTTTGGATTCCAAGTAAAGTTTTACAACAAGCATATAATCACAATCCTCTGCTCAATCCAGTCATAGAACTCTATACTCCCTTCCCGTAATCGATGATTTCAGTTTTTTGCAGTTGGATATTTTAACAGCTTAGGCAGCCACTTTTGGTGGCGACCACGAGCTGCGAATTTCCATTTCAATACAATTGGCATGACCCCTGCGCACTCGCAGCGTCTGCCACTCGCCAATCGAGCCGTATCAAAACACTCATTAAATTTTATTATCATTTCATAGGCATGCAGCATATTGCTGATAAGCCCATACGAGGAGCTCAGGGTCAAAACCAGACAACTACTATACCGTTGCGTTGTTACCTAATTTTCGTTTTTTAAATTAAATAACATTTTTCTTCTTCAATCACACATCCCCACTGAAAGAAATCGGTTAAAAATGGACAGAAATGTGGAAAAATAATCTTAAAAGCATCGTTTTGGTAGCACACAAATTTTAAACCCCAGAAGAAAAAGATATCTCATAATAAAGGTGTAAATGTCTGCTTTTGTCCCTCTCCTCGTATCTAGATTAAAACAAGCACTTCCTACTTTATAACACTTTAAGATTTAATTAAATTTTCATCCACTTCATTCCAAATGTCCACAACACTGTTGGTCAGAAAATATTTCTTTCGTTAAATATATAGTAAAACGCACTATGCCGCCGCTCTGCGAAGGTCATTCACTGAACGAAATATCTCACGTGGGTTCGCCACCCGTTTTTAGTCAAGGTAATAATTTCTTATCATTGGCAAATAAAGTACAAATATATGGTAATGTTTGTTTTTTATATTTACTATTATATTGATATACTTTTGAAAATAAAACTCGAATCTTCAAACAATCAAGCGTCAAAGCCGAACTAAAATGAAAAATCAAGGATAAATCTATACCAGGGATTCCCAAAGTGGTCGATATCGACCCCTTGAAGTCGAAATTGGTTTCCCAGGGGTCGACATAAACGAAAACTGATTTTGGGGTCGACGAGGTCTAAAAATCGACCCCTATTAATTAACACAAGTTCTTATTTGAAACTTTCAAGATACTGTATAAGTTGTGTTTCATGTACCAACTTGTTATAAGAATGAGTAATATTTTAGTGGGAAGTATCATTGTTGTACTTTTAAAAAAACTCGATAAGCGTGCACAAGTTCGTTCAAGATGAAAAACTCGGCAAAGCAATTAGCGTGGAGAAGTTCGTGCAAGATAATGTGTTCGAACGTACAAGTTTTTCGGGCAAGTTTTGATTTGCTCTGTATTTGACGCATATACACGATTTAACACGAACGAAATCATGATCAATTTGTATCGATAGGAAAAAACTAGAGATAGGGTTTTTAAAGTAGTTTGGCTATGGAGTATCAGTAAGGTATCAGTTCATTTTGGAAAAGGGGTCTCTTGCCCAAAATAGTTTGGGAATCCCTGGTCTATACCTTTCATGAATTCAAATATACGTATGCTACATGCAACACTTTAAAATGTTATTAGAATTTAAGCATTTTAAATGGTTCCACGAGACCTCTGACTGAGATCTCAAACTCATTCGGGTTGCATCCGGCTTCGCATTAAATGCTAAATGTATTTTAGCTACATAGAATGCTCGAACCCGAGGCGAATCGAGCATTCTATGTAGCTAAAATACATACATCTAAACCTGACCAGAAAGTTGATTAATCAATTTAACAGAAATTGGTAAAGTTGTTAAAAAGCATCACAAATAAAAAGAGTTTTCATTTTTCTTATTTTACTTTTCAGAAATCGAATTTGAATATTTAGCTGTCACAATTATTTTTTTAAAATTTTATTTATGTGTTTCTCATATTGAGTGCACTTAGTAGTGTTTTTTTTTTAAAAAAATAAACAAATAAATATCCAAGAGTGTTAAAACACAAATAATAGCTTTATGATACCCCTTCAACGCGGCCTGTTGAAGGGATATCACGATGCTGATAATGCAAGCCATTAATAATAATTAAGTGAAGGTGACGCAACAACCGAACAGAATAGAAAATATTATAACGCTTTGTGTTGAAACATCAGTTAAAAAAAATCTTTGTTTTTCTTGATTATTCTTACCCAACTGACTAACTTTGATCAATCCAATGTTTTTGTTCTTGTGTCTTGAGTACTGATTACATAGATTGTAATAGAAACATCTAAAAAAAACTTGCTTTTGATTGCATTAAATATAGTTTTCATTAAATTATGTCACTATAATATTGCTTACTCTAATTCATAGTTACCAGTTAGCATCGTACCAGATGATTGGCCTGAACTGGTTATCGGTGCTACACAAACAGGATGTAAACGGAATATTGGCTGATGAAATGGGTCTCGGGAAGACGGTCCAGGTGATTGCATTCCTAGCCTACCTCAAGGAGAATAGTCTGATGAATGGAACGCATCTCATTGTTGTACCTGCCTCCACTTTAGGTATATGAGTTCTCAAGTTAATCATGAAATGCATTGCATTGAAGTTACAGCGTTATGAAGTCACTAGGTTATTGTTTTAAACTACAAATTTATAGTTTTCATTTAACTAGAAGTCATAGATGAAATGCCTTACATAGATCTATTTATATTTAATTGTTTTTCATTGTCGCATGACATTTAATTCATACGTAACACAATATTTATTATATTATCCTTTATTTAACTCAATAAAATTTGAATATAAAAATAAATATTACACGCTTCTGGCGAGTTTTTGCAAGATGAATGATTTTTTTAAATGAAATATTTGGTGCATCGTAATTCCAAATCGTATTTTAGTCGTACCCAGATGACCAGTTAGCTTTTAGACATAGATGGGTGTAATGTTTTAACAATTGTGAAGGTGCTTATTTTGTGGAATCACATATTGGGACCTGAATTGGACAAACTTTGGCTTATTATATTTGTTTTTCATACTTACATATCTATTTATATATTATATAATATTTTTAATGCAGTTTTATTTTGTACACATTATACAATCAATAAACAGTGCTTGTTCATTTTATCGAAATAGTACCGTAACGTAAAAATGGTGCTCTACAATTTACACAATTAAAATGTTATATTGTCTAGCTTGAAATGGGGAATCTGCCGAGTTGGTATGACTTAATTTATTACTGTATTTGTCACTATTTTAGGTACATGTTATAACAATATAATAAATAAATACTTACTCGAAATGATTATCAAATTGTTCACCTGCTCTGAAAAGTGCAAGTCAGATTTATCAATTGATATTAAAAATGTCATGCATTTGAAGGCGAAACATATACTATCTGGGTGGCGTCGCTTCTTTTTTATTCTGTTATTCTTTTTTATTTTGTTAAAAAAAAAAATCTTGGTGCTTTACAACCGTCGTGGATAAGCGCCAATTCGCTTAGCAACACGGAACGGTACAGAATAAGTGCTGCAAATTGACTGAAGTTGCTCCATACTGCTCCACTCGGTCACTGGCCAAACATTGCTCGTCTAAAAGCACCTTTATAATCTTCAGTTGTTTGCATATGGTTTATCGAATGGTGCTTTGATTTTGTATTTGTTTTAGAAAATTGGAATGTAGAAATAGCGCGCTGGTGTCCTTCTATGAGAGTGTCCGTTTACTATGGCAATCAGGATGAAAGACGGCAACTAAGATCACAATACTCAAAGAACGGCATAAAAAATTACGACATAGTTCTTACAACGTAAGTTATTCTTCACATCTTTAGTTTTAACATGCTTTTCCTAACAAATTGCTTAACAAATATTTAAAAAATGTAAGTTTTTATATCTAATCAATTTTTTTATTAAAAAATAGAAAACTGCATAAAAATAGAACTGAATAAAACCAACAGAACTTCTGTTTCATCCGTCAATATAATAAATATTTATTCTCGTAAATCGAAATTAATGTGTTTCTCTCACTCGATTAAATGCTGCTGACCTATTTATCTAATTCTCATAATATTTTATTATTATTAACAGGCAGAGTGCAATTTTGCTGATTACCATTGAAAATAATAATGCCAAGTAAAATATAATTACTGAAATTAAAACTAACACTCAATGTAATAATACAATTTAATAATGCAATAATACAATGTCCTACAATTTAAAACATAATCAATGCTAGTAGAAACTGTCTGGTTAATTTTTGATAGCATTTACACTTTTCGCATAAATACTCAGGAATATTCCAAGAATTTTCGCAGAATATTCCAAGCATGTTTTCTACTGCACAGAAAAAAATCCCTCGGATTCGACTCAAAACACTTTGCGGTTCATAATTGCTACTCAGAATGTTGAATATCTCAATAAGATTACCTTTATCAACCGTTTTCTTCAAGGTTGGTAGGCCTAAAAAGGCAAGTCGCTCTTCATGAGTTTGTGGAAAGATGAGGTATGTGCTTGGAACCTTTTCAAGAGTGTTAATATTTCTGCCGAAGTAGGGATTCAAGATATAAAATCCAAATTCAAGCAGTGGCCGAAAGTGGTATCTCAAGGAAAGTTATTAGTATTAAAATATATCATTATAGTTATCAAATCTCAATGAGACAATATAATAAGATAAATAGTCGTCAAAAAATAATCTTATAGCTGGTTATATTATGATAAAGTAAGTGGTTTAGAACTAAGCAAGCCCTTGTAGCAATTATGGTGATCTGTGCTCCTGATTCAAAATCGGGTGAAGTGGATTTCGATTTCAAGTGGTAGATCTACACATTAAATTGCATTACATTATTCTATATTTTTAATAAAGGTATATTTCACAAGTTCAAAACAATTCAAACCATGAACAAACACTACCACACCACAAATTAAACCTCGGATTTCATGTTTATAGCGGACATTAAGTTAGGCATATCAAGACAGGAATATTATTCATAGATACTTAGCTTATTTATATTGATTCTTTAAAACTTAATTCTTATTTTAACCCAGATATACGCTGGTGTGCAGTACTATGGAGGAGAAAAAAATGTTTCGAGTTCTTCCGATGCATTATGTCATATTCGATGAGGCCCATATGCTGAAGAACATGAGTACGCAGCGATATGAAAATCTCATTAGGGTAAAAGTAAGTATTGCACTTAAGATTACGGCTAAGAAAGGTAATTTAAAAGGAATCACTTTTTAAAAATGTTTCATTTGAAGATTCGCAGACATAAAGGATCCCGCACCGGAAATTGGAAGTAGGGTTTTATGACTATATATGGCTGTGAGGATTTTACTTGTGTGTAGAGGATTTTAAAACGGGTTAATTTAACTACGATCTAATTTTACGAATTTTTACATACCCCGTATATTTAAACCTGACCTTTCGGAGATGATTACACATCCAGTCCTCAGGAGAGAGTTCGACAAGTCCGTCTGATACATACTAATGTACTGTTTTGTTCGGTTTCTCGGTGCCTAAGTTTATAATTGCGGGTAGGCTCTCGACAAAACTCCATATTTAAGGCACCGTCACACATGACTTCAAAATTGATCCAATATGTACTCACAGTGTCGGAGATAATAGTGGATAAAAGTGCTGATTCTTTGCCACTGATCACACTTTTGTTTGAATTTTGCATCCCTGGTTCCTGACCATAGAGTGAAAATAAGGTATAGTTGAAACAATTTTATCTGACTGATATTCAATTGGGACGAGGTGTGATATTTCATACGTCATTCTAATTGAATATCCTTGTCTCAATTATAATTGTTTCAAATATATTTCAAATCTCAATGCATCTATATGACATACATATAATATATGCTTCTTCCTATAAAAAAATATTGCAATGTATTTTTGGTTAACATTTTGAGTAAAAAAAATATAATACGTTATTGATCAAGACCTTTTTTGTTACCCCACATTTCATTTGAGCAATTTGTATAGGTGTGAAATTTCACAGCTCTGTCCTAATTGAAAAACGGTCAGCTTATAGTTTTTCGACTATATAAAAGTTTTCGTTTTCGAGTGTAAATTATTATTATTTCTGCTCATAGGAAGATTTCTACACCCTTAGAACATTTTTTCAAATAAAACTTCAAATGTCCCAGTAAGAATCTAGTATTCAATCTATTCTATTCAAATCTTGTTAATTTAGCAGCATGACACATGTCAAAATTGATGGATTCCCATCGAGAAATGCATCACCATAGGTAGAAGGGATTTTTCCGGCCTTATCTATATTTCTAAGCTTGGATTGAATGTTTATTTATTGCTTTAACGGTGACAGAAAAACCATTAATGGGTCGGTCTACACGCCTGCATCTTGCTTAAAGGTCCTTGGGCTAGGGGTTGACACTCAACCATGTTGTCTGGCTGTAATCATCGACCTCGCATCATAAAAGTAGTGGGATCGATGTGTGATGGATATAATATTGTTTGCACGCAGGCCGCTCGCCGACTCCTGCTCACCGGCACGCCGCTCCAGAACAACTTGATTGAGCTGATGTCACTTCTCAAATTTGTCATGCCACATCTTTTTGATAATATCACTGAGGATCTCAAAAGTCTTTTTGCCAAAAATTCTGTGAGTATATTTTTAATTCCAATAATGTTTAAATAGGAGAATATTATATCTTTGTTTTGGTTGTGTGTGGGGGGGGAGGAGGGAAGGGTTAGGATAGGTTAGGTTAGGTGGGAAAGAAAAATCAACCATACTGCTGGCATGTTTTGTAGTGATTAAATGGGGGTTATAATAGCCGTTCAAAACTGGGTGTTATGTCTTGGCGGTGATCATGTTAATGTGATACTCAACAATAACTCTTAAGATTTAGTTAATGTGCTTATTACAAACTTTTTCAATATTGGTTACATACTTGGATTTTATTGGTAAAATAAATAAACAAATCCCGGGCGTTCAAAACTGCTCGACCATTAACGAGTAGGTTTTAATAGCTTTGCAGTAAAAACTATTTTCATTGCACCGCAGAAAGCGACAACTAAAAGCAAAGAATACAAGGAAAAAAAAGACGAGGAAGAGCTGCCACTCTTCGAACAGAGCCAAATAAATCAAGCGAAGCGCATCATGAAACCTTTTCTGCTCCGGAGGCTAAAGCGCGAGGTTCTCAAAGATCTGCCAAAGAAGTCCGACCTGGTCGAATACGTGCCCATGTCAGACGAGCAACATATGATGTACAAGAACCTCATCACGTCATACTCAAGGGATGGCATTGTGAGTTCCTTATATTTATTGCCTAATTTAATTATTTAAAAAAAACACTTTCTACTTTTTTTTGTAGCTATAATAAAACGATAGAAAACCTATCCACCAAAATAGTTTTATCCTACAGTTGTAGGATAAAACCGTGTGTTTTATAGGCCTCAATTTACATGTGTATGTGTGCGTTGGTACCTGCGGTGCGCTTAGGAATAAAGGTGGTGGCTTGAAGCGATTACTCCTTTCTGGTTATATGTTTCTAAATCGGTGTTTTTATCAGAATTGCAAATGTACGTCATTCGTTTTCTTTAAACTCGATTGACATAATTCGCATTTTGAAATCATTCGTTTGTGGTAAACAATTAAATGTCTACCAAAATGGTGTTTCTATGGCATTGGTATAATTTAATCACTGCTTTTTACCATTGCAGGTCCATGCAACAAACGAGCAAAGTGGCATGTCAATGATGATGGAAATGCGCAAGCTGGCGAACCACCCGCTGCTCGTTAGAAACTACTACAATGAGGACAAACTGAGACAGTTGGCCAAGTGGCTCTCCGCTGACTCCTTTTACAAGGAGAACAACGAGCAGTACATATTTGAAGACCTGCTTTGGAAGTCTGATTTCCAGATCAATCAGATGACGGATACGTACAAGGTATGCACTTAATGTCTTATTATTGGTCAATGGGCGAGCAGCTAGAGCTGATATGTTCATATCAAGATCACAACTTCATTGATGACGACTGGATTCCGTGTGTTTAACCAGTAGATTTTTAAATTAATTGGTATTACTGGCTTCGATTGATTGTGGGAGTTGATTCCACAGGTCAACGATTCCACAGGTTCTCTTAGTTAAAAAATATTTTCTCGTGTTTGTAGAGGAAGGGGTTTTTGAGAGTTTTAATTTGTGTCCGCGGAGATGAGGATACGACTGAAAGTGAAAATGTCCTCCATATTATCACAATTGTAGTGTCCTGAAATCACTTTGAATGTCCAATAAGGTCACTGCGTTCACGTCTCTTGCAATGTTAGCAGTTTAAGAGTTTTTCTCCGTACTTAAGATTTTTTAATTGTCCAGGAATTTTTGTAAATCTCCGTTGTACCTTTTCGAGTAACAGAATATCTTTGACAAAATAAGGACTCCACAGTTGGTAACCATATTCACGAAGCGGTCGTACATATTTTTTACCATTGAAATTATATGTGGCTCCCATTTTAAATTTTGTGAAATGATGACGGTTATTTTTTACGAGACGAGTATTTTTTACTACATAGTTAATTATATATCTATTATATTATATTATCATATATATTATATTATATTATTATATTATTATATTATCATAGCAATTATATTATCTTAATACAACATTAACAACACAAACAAACTTAGAACTTAGAATAACTTATATAACTAATAACTAATATTATTTCAGAGAATATTAACACATCAATTATTTATAGTACAAGTAAGAGATTCAAGTAAAAAAAACAAAAACTTCCAGAATTACCATTCAAAACTATAACCACTTTTGAACAACCCTCATCAAGGCCTCTAAAACATACCCTATACAAGTCGCAGAAGAACTTAACTGCGGATACAGTATATACTCTTGAGCATTTTTTTTTCACTAAAGTTAACTTTTCCCATACAGAGCATATGTGGCATGAAACTCCCCAAAGAGCTGATTCTGAACTCTGGAAAGTTTGCAAAACTGGATGAGATGCTTCCGCGGCTTCGTTCGGAAGGCCATAGGGTGCTCATCTTTAGCCAATTCACCCTGATTCTTGATATTCTAGAGCCCTACCTCAAAATAAGGGGACATGAATATCTCAGACTGGATGGGACCACAGCTGTAACCACCAGGTAGCGATTGTTTCTTTTAATTGTTGTGTTTAATGCAATTTTGTCTGCGAGTATAGTTCTTTCTGTGTAATAATTTTACTCAATACATTTAAATAACTTTATATTTCAAATTGTGTAATGTGTGGGTGATTTTATATTTGTAATTAAAGAAAAACACATTTAAAAAAATAAGTTTTATCCCCTCTGGCGCCCAGGCCGTGGCCTAGGTTATCATAGTTCTGTTTCATTTTTTTAATTGCTGGTAGCATCCATCTCTTTCTTTTCCAATAATTTAAAGTCCGCCATTACATTCTACGTCCGTTAAAAAAAAAATAGCACAGGTTGCCGTATTGGAATATTCGAGAAACATTTTTCAAAGTCATTGTTATATTTGCGTGACAGAGTGTTTGTTGTGACACTTTTTCAAAATCTGCTGGGACAAAGTCTGTTCACTTTGCGAAATAAGGCTTGGGACACAAGTTAGGTTAAAAGCCCATTGCACCAAATTTATGCTTCACTGATAAGAAATAATTCTTTTATTTTATAATAATTCTTTTATTTTACAATAAAGGCAGCGAGCACATCACATTAAAAAAAAAATTAATGTGATTATTGGCGACATCAGTAATTAAAGTATTTTTTTATATTTTAAATAACTTCGTTTTGCTATGCAAATTTACTGTCAAACGTAGTTTTATTGATTTTGCTTTCATTTTGTTTTTGATGTGTCTTTGATTATTTTTTCCTTAATTTTAAAACACGAATTTCTCTATAATTGATTACATTAAAATACAAGTGTCGAAGTAATAAAACAAAAAAGAAATCAGAATCAGTAGTATTTTTTTTTCCTAATATAATTAATATAATATGATAAATATTTGAAACGACACTTCAAAAAATATTTTACATACGAAGCTGCTATGTACCCCAAATCCCATCCCAAATTTCCCAAATCTGTAGTTTACAGTACACTGATTGCTAAATATTAAAAAATAAATAGCACGATTATAGTGTAAACGATGGCATTTCCTGTTCACAGACAAGACCTCATAGATCAGTACAATGATGAATCAGGCATATTCATCTTCCTGCTGTCGACAAGGGCCGGTGGTCTGGGTATCAATTTGACCGCCGCCGATACGGTCATCATTCACGACATAGACTTCAATCCTTACAATGACAAACAGGCCGAAGATAGGTATTTTTCTTGTTCATTGTTGATTTCAGTTATCATGAAAGGGTAAAGGAAAACATCAAGGGGCCTTGTAACGAGGGTATGTGGTGTTTACCCCGTAGACGCTTGATGTATTGATGATGATGTAGATTGGTTAGATAATCTTTACTGCCTAGGTTATGTTCATCAGTTATGTTTCTCTTACAAGACTTAAAAACTATATAGTATAAATTAGTGATTAATAATAATAGTATGGCACGGAAGATGTGATGAAGATGTCGTACTGTTTTACTGTTTGCCACTCTTGCCGTCAAACGTAGTGAGAACTGCAACTACGGGATTTCGACACAAAGGTTTAAGCATACACAATCTGGTTTAATGTGTCATGAGGGATGGCTAAATTAAATATTATAAATATTATTCTCTTACAATTTTATAATTTTAACACTTTAAATTTAATATTAGTAAATTTTGTTTTCCCGTATAGGTGTCACCGAATGGGCCAAACCAAGCCGGTGACAATCTACCGCTTCGTCAGCGCCGGCACCATTGAGGAGGGCATCTACCAGGTCGCGCAGGAGAAACTCAACCTAGAGAGAGATATCACCAATTCAGATGGTAAATATGTTGACCGCTACGCTACCTTTGTAATGCTGTCATGTTAAAATGTTCAAGACGAAAGAAAAAAATGTAGGGACCACATAGGAGACAAAAGGCCTCACTGCCAGTGGCGTGCAGAGATTATAGCCTTGGAAAAGATTATAGCCTTGCACGAGGTGGGGGAGGGAGCAGCATATTTTCGCTTTACCAACTGTAACATTAGATGGTACAAGGTCACTTTATTCTCGGGAGAAAATGTTAGGCGATTCGAAATTAATTTGTAGTTTTTTAAATATTATTTATTCCTTTTTAATATTAAAATATGATTTAATTTCAATGGAATCACGCTTGTGGCAGTAACCCAGGTCACAGCCGTGGTGTTGTTTCATAAATGCAGAAACCATGAGTGGTGGTGAGGTGCTTCTAGGCAGGGTGAAATG
This sequence comes from Neomicropteryx cornuta, assembly GCA_020383195.1. Classification (NCBI taxonomy): domain Eukaryota; kingdom Metazoa; phylum Arthropoda; class Insecta; order Lepidoptera; family Micropterigidae; genus Neomicropteryx; species Neomicropteryx cornuta. The sequence continues at coordinate 17,001,593 of JAHKQU010000025.1, forward strand.
CTACTTTTCAAACTGAGCAACTTTTGTACTACAAGTTTTCTTAGTATTAAAATATTTTTTTTTTGTTCATACAAAATAAATGATATCACTGTAAACGTTTGCTTTGCTCGCGGTGTCTTCTTCAAGCACTATGCTTTTTTATCTATCTCAATGCGTGGCGTACTGAGCAGGTCAGGACCGCTCGCCGGCGGCCCCAGTCAGGAGGAGGTAACCATATGGTTAAATGTTAATAGGATTTTTTCTACTGCTCATTTTACCTACTTTTTTGACACATTGACAAAAATTATCCTCGAGAGGAAAGGATTGAACTTTTCAATAAAAGCATTCACAATTTTATTAACCATAACTAAAATTGATTGCGCTTAATATGCTAAAAATAACACAAATTTAAACATGCTTCTGTTAGCCTGTAATATATTATCTACCTTTCTACCTTTCTACCTTTATTTAAATCTTCTTCTCTTTTTAACCTGCCTTTTTTCAACTTATATTTATTTGTTCCAGAAGACCGCTGAATTTTTTGTACCCCTTTATTTTTTATTAGTATTACGTATGTACAAAAAATATTTGGCAAATTCGGGCAACCCAATTTAAGTGGTATATGGGGACAAAATCCCACATAAAATGCGATCACTCAAATTCTTTGTTTCAAAAAACCAATGCAATTACAGCCAATGACCTAAACATTAAAACACCTAATCACCGAATTTCATTCATTTACATTTGCATTTACAGGTGTATTGGTTGTAATAACAAATTATTAATATGTTATTTGCATTGCCATAATTGTATTTAATCATTATATTTAATGTTTATTTTACTGTATCTATGTTTATTTATTTTTTTTAGTATTTCTATGTTACTTCTTAACAAATAATTAATGATTTTATTTTCATTCACAATAAAACTAATATAGCAATAAAATGTTTCGTATAAAGTACATCAATAATCAAATAAAAAAAAAGAAAAAGTAGAATTATAATTTCATAATTATTTTTAATTTATGAATGATAATACAATAAGCATTTTTTACAATATTGTGATGCATTTCTCCTGATTCGAATCTTCCTAAAGTAGGTAGTGCGAAAGTAAATTTCAAATGAATCTATTTACATTTTTTTTTTATAAATTATTAAAATACTTGAAAATCATATAATAAATTACAAAAAAACTTTGATAGTAATTTAACGCATTATTATTGTTTAATTTGCAGAAAACGACCACCAAGAAACGAAGAACGTTGTCCGATTGCTGACCCTGGCGATGGGCATTAGCAATACATCTCCAGGGAAATAACGTTTAGTAACTTAACCAATCCACCTGAACAAAATCCTTAAAGGGTTATTAAACGAATTGTGACGAGGAGACTGAAAAATGCAATCTTCTTAAATTTCAGCAGGGACATTATGTTACATTGTGATCACCCTAACCGGTTATATTTCTGTGACATCTGTCAAAGTGACATTATTTGTGCTGAATTTTGTGTATTTATTAATGTTTAAATTACTGTCCATTGAGGAAATGAATTAAACGCTTGATTGTAAGGAGTCTGCAGTCCCTGTTGAATACGATGGAATTTTTGTAATTTCACGTCTCTTCGCTTCAAAAAAATCATGTGAGATATAAATATATGTACATTATACGGTCCACTCAAAGCCGCAGCGGCGGCAATTGATAGTATAAGTAGTTTGACTGAAAATAATTAATTGTAAGCGAAGTGACTTTATAAGTGTGCAGTTTTTGCTAAACCGTGTTGATAGTGAAAATTAATGAAAATTATGTGAAAAAGATCACGGTGGGACTCAAATTTTTTATATTTAATTTCCCTAAAAACAGTCGCTAGTAAGGCATCAGTTTGTTTTTTATTTTTATTATTTTTTTAATTATAGATAGTCATATTTTCCATTTTCCATTCCGAATGTAAAAAAACTAACATACTTAAGTCAAGATCAGGGGATACAAAGCTACGATGATAAAAAAAATCATGAAATTTTTAGAAAAGTACGTATCCGTGACCCAACAACTCGTCTTTTATTTAATTTGGTAATAACCTTCATTTTTAACTTTCATGTAATCATTTTTAAAATATAGCCACTATTCAGATTTAAAATTAATTTATGATTTGTCTATAAAATTGCTGTCAGTATATTTATTGTAATTTTAATACCAATTATGATAAGTAGGTTTATTGGCTAAATCTGGAGTACTGAAACTTCTGACTGAATCTGATCAATATTAATGTTTGCCAACGAGCAATATTTGTATCATGATTATTGTATGCAATATTGTTAAACACGTATATTTTTTGAAAAACCCAAATAGCATTTTAAAACAAATATGATTATAGTAAGGCTAGGTTATTGTGCTATTAATCTTTCATTTGGCCAGGGCGCCAAATTAAAGATATTAAATCGAAATTGAGAGATATACACCGTGTCCCAGGACCTTTTCCGATAAAAAATCCAGTTAATTGGCCACACGATTTCAAATATAATTTGTTCTGACCTCATATCAAAATTCATTATTGTTGTTCATCAAAAAAAATATAAACTTTACTCGATAGTTTAAAACGATCTTGTCATAAGCTCGTCTGCTCACTGGCCGAACCCGAGCGAGTGAACGAAAGAGCAAAGGGCGTTTACACCATCGCTTTGATATATTTAATAAATTAGGGCGTGAATTATTTTCACACTTTTACACGCAATAGGGAACATAACCCCTTCAAGTCTTCGGAAATGGTCTTGGGATACCCTTATATAGGTATAGACAGGCAATGTAATGTTTCAAAGCAATTCTGTTGATCAAATTGCGTAAATTAAAGGAAATATTATTTATGTCATAATTTTGTTTGAAATTCTTACCAATATTTTATATTTGAAAAATAATGGAACCAGGTCTCGTCGTTCTGATGCCGCATGGCGCAAAAACAGTTGTAATTTTTGAGCCATATAGTTTCGCGAACAATAAAGGCATTAATGCGCTTTTGGCCTGCATAAGACAACTTTTTTAATATTATTTTCAAAATGTATGAAGTTTGATAAATCCCTATATCTGAATTATCTGTGCCATACTTTTTTTTTTACATACCACTAAAGCAAAGGCCAAATCCCTTCATCACCTTCTGAAGACTGGCACTTACAGGAAACATATAAATGTAAATTTGCCTCAAAAGATTGCCCTGGCAACATCGCCAGAAAAAAGGAAACTGGTCAGAAGGGGGAGCGAGGATATGGTTAAAGTGTAAAATAACCACTCGATGGTTTGGTCAATGTCCCTTGGTTGGTGTGGTCTCCGCAATCAACGGCAGAGCCAAGAGCAACGAACGCCTGCCTAGGAGTAGTGACCAAAATATTGAGTGGTTTTTTTGCACTTGCATCTAACTTAAATAATTCTTAAACCCATTTGACTATCTGCTATTCTCTGCCAAATCTAAAAGTCAGAAATTCCTTATTTGTTTTTATAATTTACGCTGCCTTTTTTTAAATCACTCAAAGATTTTGGGGACTTAGTTTAAGGTAATTTCAGAGAATGTTTTTGTTTTAATGTCGAATCTAAACGGATTTTATATTTTAATAGTTAATTAAATTGCATATATGTATTGATACACATATATAAACAAAACTTCATAGAATTACTTCAAGACTCTTGATATTTTTTTATTTATTTGAGTCCCCCGCTGAGCTTATATTTTATTTTTATGGTACTTTATTGTAATTTGTTTAAATATACAATTGTCTAATATGGTTGGAACTAATAAAGTGCAACATTTGGTACTGTGTAGAAAAAAGTTAATGAATGTGTTATTTTGACACAAAAACATCCTCACAAATTATTGTAATATAAATAAATAGAATAATATTTTTGTATAAGTGAAATTAATATAATATTTTATCACCTCCGGAAAGGTTTCTAGTATAGATAACGATTATCTTTCTTCTCGGGACAATTAACTACAACCGTTACGGTGACCACGAACAATCGTAAACCATCATGCTTTCCACCTGCAACAACCAAACCACTCCTTCATTTTGATCGTTCCTATAATTATTTTTTGTCTCTGAAAGCATTTCGTATACATTTTGGCGATGAACAAGCCCTATAGATGGCGCTGTTGGTTAATGCCGAAAATGCATAGTGATTTTTGATTGTTTTGATGAAGTTTGGGCGGTTTTGTTGTTTTTTGTTTAATTTATTTTGTTGTTTATTGCTTTCTATCGGTGAAAATATTGAATATGACTACTTAGTTAATTATGAATTAATAAAATTGTGGTTGGCTGGACTCAAATGTATAACTTCTGATATTGGTAAATTTTGTTTTGACATTATATAAAACAAATTTTTATGGTACAAATTTAAACCAGCGTGTACAGGCAAGTGCAAAAAAGTCACCCACCCTCGAGTGTCATGGTTAGACTGTCGCTTTTTCGCAATTCTCATCAGTCAAGTTTTTAAGGATTGATTGATGAGTGGTTATTATACACTCGACCCTAACATTATCGTACCGTCAAACATTCTGACGACGCTTATGTCGCATAGCAGAGAGGCACATATAAACAAAATACGACGATCGCACAGGCTGGCAGTGGCCAATGTCGATAATTTATAACAATTAATAGTTATCAATTATACTATTAGTTGGGTCAAAAAGTTTATAAAACATTTTCTCTAATTTCTTTTTAAAAAATTATGATTGTATCGACCCCTTATGGTTTTGCCTTGAGATTTTGTTTGTGGTTGTACTTGTCATTAAACATGAAAATAGTTGAAGTGGCATCTATGTACACGTGTTTAAGCCCGCAATTATTAAAACATTTAGTACTTTGTTGGTGCCTGGCCTCTTTTGTATTGAAGTTATTGAAGTTAGTGTGATTGTAGCATTGTTAAAAACTTTAAAAGGAGACTTTTAAGTTTCTTTTTCTTTTAAAAAAAATATATAATTTGGATATTTGTGTACAATGAATTTATTACAAATGGATATGTATTTGCGAAATTCAAAAAAGTGCCGCCAATTGTCAAAACTTGAAAAGTAGGCATTTGATCATTTGTTAGTCTATCGACAGTCTTTGTTTTATAACAGATATTATGTTTTTTTTGTTTTATATTTTATCTGCTCGGTTATTTAAGTTTTTTTTCATATACCTAGTTACTATAGGTTCTCTTTAGTAAAAATATTCTGTACCTTAAACCTATTCCGGTCCGCGCATGTCAAATTGTTTCCCTGTACAAACGGTGCGAAATAACCACACTTGTCAATTTAACGGTTAACAACGGCTTCCAAAAAAACCTTTATTTGTATAAATTATAATTATATAAACCTAACCTAACGGACGCGGGAATAATCACGATCAGACTAGTTATTAGTAATCCTGGTTTGCACCTTTGTTATATATCGACGAAGCAAAAAAAAAATGCTTTTTGAATAGCGAGATCGCAATAGTTCTCGCCTAGATCACTCGTATGAAAAGTCTGTGTAGGGTGTGTAATGTCAAATCTGCAACTCCAATATTAGAGTTAATCTTTTTATAAGGGAAACAGCCATAAATGTTTGATAATTCAGTCATTGCGATAATAATGATGAATACCCTATTTTCTGCCAAAAACCAGCACTATCTGTTTTTTATGAATTACGCAAATAGTTAATTTCAAATAGCAGGACTTCCAGTGTATTATTTGCGTTATGAGGATGCACAAAAAAAAACAAACATAATTTTTGATACAATAAAATTTAGTTACACTTTTAATTCCCTAATGTTCGGTTCAGATAGAAGTTTTCGTCATAAAATATCTATTAATAATTTTATTTGTGTATTATCTTAAATAAAATTGATTTAGTAATTTATTTGCATTACAAAGAACAATATAATATATACTTTTATTCAATTTAAAAAAATGTATTCAAATGTCACATGGTTAAACCGCAATTTTAATTTCATGTTTATTTTAATGCCTATTTATAATTTGGTTTAATTTTATGTTAAAGTGTATGTTGTGATTAATATTTAATGTTTTTATGCCTATGAGAAAACATTCCCAAATTGACTTATACACCAATTTTAACTCGCTTAGTTGGCAATAGTATTTTTTTCAAAAAACAATTCAAAATGTATTTTCATTGTTAATCCACTTCTTCAATATTTTAAAATGAATTGATTTGTGTACTTTTACATAATTTACAGTTTAGGTTATTTCAGCCTTCATTTTATTACATAATTTTTTTTAAACCTTGTAAAAATTATTAGTGATATTAATAATATTACACCTTGTTTGACTATGCAATTTGTATTAGTTAATTTTTTTTATGTTTTAATTTAGCCGCAAATTTGTTTTTCAATTCCAACCTAAGAATATGCAACTGCAAATATGAAAAAAGTGTAAAATAAAGTTCAGATGTTAATATTTTACCTCTTGAAGTTTTATTTTCTGAGTACTAAAAAATGCCTTAAATGTGCTAAGTTTAAATCGCGAGCGATTGCATAAAAAACCTTGGTTTGTCCAACCCTTGAATACGACTCATCCGAACGGAATCCATTCCACCTCAAAGGCAAACGAAAGGCAACCTTAAGAAAAACAAGCAAGTATGCCTTTGGTCGTGTTAGTCGATATGATAATCTAATAGAAATTATATCACTTCTTAATTGGAGGTACTTCTCTTGTGATTGGTAGCCACCAACTAGAACGCATTCTGAATTCAGGTTGTCGAAATTTATATAAGATTGTAACCACTCTTTCACTTTCACTATTTCTTTCATATATGTCTAAATATTTCTTTTGACCTCCTATACATACATTTAAATTTAAGGTCGTCTTCATATAATTCTCTTGTCCGATTGTTTATAGTTCTCTCTATCGTTGTATCGCTGTCGTACCGACCAATGAGATATGGGCCTAATGATACATCCTCATCACATTTTATACGACCTGGTGAAATATTGTGTAGCAGTGATACAAAAAATCGTCGTAATAAGGTAGTTTGAGGGCATTGAAATTGTAGTAACGGACAAAATATAATGCTGCAGCTTGCAATCTGTCGAGAACCTCATCAGCTGGTCAACTCCGGCGCATCAGATCATTCGCTAAAGAACTCTTATTCAGTGGATTTACACACAAAACATATAATTTTAATATCCTTGCTTCGTCCACGACTGAAAAAATGATACAATACTAATATATAAATGCTATTTGGCTACAGATGATTTTTTTCTGTTACCCTGAGATATATTTATGAGAGCACCTAATAATATACAGAATGTTCCAAGACTTAAGGGGGGTGTTGTGTAACCTATTATGAGTAAGAACTGATATAAAAAAACTACAAAAAAAAAATCATCCCAAGATTTATTATATTTTTTAACAAATGGTGTCAATTCGGTTAACGCGCGAACTGGCATTGTTACGAGAACAGCTGAGCGCTCACAACAAAGACATTTTTAATTGGGCACGAATTAGTTCACATAAAAACCCGCAGGGTTTTGTGAACAATCAAATGAACCTGTATGTTTTGTTTATAAATAAAAAAAATACAAGATCCTTATAGTATTTGCCCGTAAAGTTTATATTTTTTTCTCGGTAACCGTAATGAATTTTGATATAGTTTCTTAACAAAAACACTAGAAATTGCAGGACGTATTACCTGTTTTTTTTTGTTGATCGGGAATGGTCTTGGGACGCGGTGTATAGGTTTGCAATAAAAAAGGATATATTATTTAAACATGGGTATAATTTTTGCGTCAAACTAAAAGCCGCGGCATGTATCGGTAAATCAATTATATTATAAAGTTTTGTTTTTTCGAAGTAAACCGCGCGGTTGAGAAGTCCCCGTTCCTCTACGCGACCAGGTGTGTAGCTCTGTCAAGGTTAGCTTTATTTGAATCTCAACCATTAAAACGATTTCGATAAAATTTTTAATTCGTTTTTCTCGTAATTCAAATTAGGAAATGTCAAAATTGCCTGCAGGTAGTGTTGTCACCAAGGATTTTTTTAAACATACAGATACGGCAACTGAGGGTGAAAAACCCTCGCTCCCAAGTACGCCACTTTGCGTCGAGTGCACTCCTCGCGTCTCGCTCGCTCGCACATGTCATCGGGATAATTCTCTCTCTATCCAGCATGGCGGAGTGTAGAAAGGACGATTTGTACCAGAATCTTAACTGCCGCATCTAAAGTAGTGAAATTGCCGTATTTATTATAAAAAAATAAAACTGCCGTATATTATACTCTATTTGTTTAGGAAATCAATAACGTGTGTACCTATAAATGCCGTATTTTTTTGATATGGTAATTAAAATTAATTGAATCACCGTACATTATGGCAATTGCCGTATCAATGGTAATAAAGACCAACGTAGATATCGCCAAATTGATTTTTTTTTAATGTTTTCTTTCTTTGTTTTTTTTTTTAATTAACACGAAATTATTATTGTTTTTTTTTTTGTATAGTTACCTTTTTAGAACCACCGTGCAAAATGTCATTTTTAATGCTTTGGGTGCTTAAATAATGTAATCTTTCTTGGTTCTTATAGTTGTTAGGTAACTTTTTACCAGTTTAATTTAGAAAATGTTCTCTTTGCCGATACATAACAATAGCTTAAACTAATATCAATATTTGGCAGACTATCATTTTCTAGCAGGTGTTTGTGCGTTGGTCACGTGGTGATGGTACTGGCACATTGAACTCAGCCTCTCTCTCTTCCCAAGTCATTTTCCTGGTCAAACATTTCTTCGCATCTTTGTATTCCTCCAAGAAACTCTGAAGATGTAGGCACTCTTCAAACAGTTCATTTTCACTTATGTCGTCTTTATATTTTTCTTTAAATCAATGAGGTCTTCTAAAAACCCAAACCTCTTCGCAACTAAGTCATACTTTGTTGTTCAATCTCTCGGATTTACGGTTATCGGACCTAACATTTGTTTATCAGTCGAGTTACAAAATGGTATGTTTAAAAAAACTCCTTACGCGGCCCGGGGTCCCTCAGACCCTGGGGGCCCAGGGCGCTTGCCTCAAACGCATTGATAGGTAAGATAGGGCATTCTATGAAACATATATGTTAATTGGAGATGCCTGTAGTCGGCTTAAGGCGCCACTAGTCCATAAAACGTGTTTTGTAACGTATTTTGGTGCATTTTGTTGAAGTTATTCCCAACAAATGGCTAAAACTAAAAATACCACAATATTCTACATATATTAATTTAGTCCTTTGCTTAAAAAAAAAAACGAAATATACCTTTTTATAGTAATGAAAATAAATAAATAAGAAAGTGTTGTTTTTTTCTTGCAACGATTTTCTTTTAAGTTGTGTAAGTGACGCGAACCTAATTTTTCTTTCTAAAGATAGACAATATAATAATCTAGGACATTTCGGCGAGTATATCCGTCTCTTTTCTACACGTCAATGTTCGAATAAAGCCTACTCTTTCTAATCTCAAGGACAAATGCGTCCCGGGGCGCCTTAAGGTGTTATTTATCTATTTCTATGTAACTGACATTATGTATAGCTGTTTGTGTATGTGTGCATTTATCACGGCTCCCCATTAATATGGGGACCCGTGGGGACATGACAACTTAATGTAACTGATTGCTAAATCACTAGAGCTTAGTAACTATATGCCAAATTATCACATAGGTAACAGTGAATGTGGGTACCGATTGCAATTACCACGCCGATGGTCCGCTGTTGACGTATGGCTATATAATGTATCAGCTACGCATAGAAAATGTTACACATCATAGATCCAATACACTGGTTTCCAAACATTAAAAAAATATAAACGACAAAAGTAATATTGTGTGTAACATATTTAGATAAGGATTTCTCAGATTTCACTGAACCTCCGTCTAGTACCATTCCTGGCTATTTCTTCTAAATTTATTCTGTGTGCTAAATAAAAAAATCTTGCGGTGACTATATTAAAATTTATAGGGTTTTTTTGAGCCATTTTTAGTCGAGGGTTATTGAAAATAAAACCTCACGTATAACATTCCTTCTTGTTCAATTTTGTTAAAATGATTTCCAATATAAACGATTCAAAATAAACTATTTTGTGATTCGCTTTGGGACCATCGATACACCGAGAGAAGCGTGCAATGAGTAGTGTGCCGCTCTCTTCGCACCAGCGTCGCAATCTGCCGTGGCGTGAACAATAGAGCAGGACGCCGCTATAAATGTCTTCTTGCGTCAATTTCCAATTTTTAAAAAATCTAGTGATATAAAATCTAAAGTTATTAATACTTTTTTATTATTGTTAAGCTTGTACCCAGCGAAAGGCAAGGAATCTTACGGCAATCGATAATATAAATTTTACCTTTCTATTCTAAACTGACTGTTTTACAGACTATTCAATAATTTTATTTTAATTCTAATAATATAGGTTAGCTTCCACGCCGAAAACAATATGGCGTATTCCCATGTGAGATTTATATAGAATGTTTGGTAAGTCGATACAAACCTTTTGGGAGCTAATAGAAGACGTCATTTAAAATATATTTAACCATACTTACCACATTACAAAGTTTTCCGGTTTAAGAGATATTTACCATTTTGAAAATGGTTCCAATTATCTGTTTGCAATTCCATGAATTTGCTAGGTGCCTGCACCTGGTTTGTAGTGCCCGAAAGAGTACTAATTACATAAGTTTTTCAAAGTATCTAACCACCCAATCTTGTTGTATGTTTCATCTAAATTTATCCGAAAACCCAAAACTCCCCATGATATTAAAACCTTTTCCGAAAATAAAATGTCATTATTTTAGGTATTTGTTATCATATTGTTGCAGAATAAATACGTAGTTATAGTAAAAGAAAAAAATATTTTCAAAAATACAGCGCAGTTGATAATTTCAAGAGAATAAGGGGTTGTTTATTCGTGGCGTAAGTTATGATAATATTTAGTATAAAATATATAAATAAATATTATATTCATTATAAATATTAAACATTCGTGGGTATATTTTGTTATTTTTAATTTATTATATCGCTAATAATATGTAGGTTTATATACACACACTAAGCACACATGCAAACATGTCCATGCCACAAATGGTACCACACTCACTCCACACACAGTACACATTGTTTTAGTTTGATTTTTAATTTGTTTTTTCAACCATATTCATATTTAGTACATTTTTTGGCCATGTAAATGTAGTATTAGGGATTTATCTTATTGTATGGCTGTTTTGTACACTCAAAAAATAAACAAATAAATATACTACCTTTCATTATTGTGTAATTGGCGAATAACTGCTTGTTATCGGCATTATTTTAAATGAGTTCACAATTGTAAACGTCTTCTAAACCGTAAAACTTTGTACTAACTAGTTTGTACTTTGTACTTTGTACTTTGTTCTAACTAAATGACGTCTTCTATCAGCTCCTAAAAGGTTTGCGTATATATGTATATAAAAAAATATTACATGAAATGAAAACATGTTGAGGTGCTGTGATCGCTGGCGACGCGGCGCGGCGCGGCGCGTAGCCCAAGATGCCGCGCGCGCACTACCGCCGCCGCCCGGGCAGGCGCAGCACGACGGCCGAGCCTCGCGCGCCAAGACGCGTTCGAATCGCCGTCGACGCGCATTCCGAGATCTGACAGTTCGTTTTCGAAAAAGGAACGCGCCATAAACAAACGTCGCGCGATGGATTATAAAGCCGAGACGAGACGCGACTCGAAATGATGCAGGCCGGTCGATATTAATTTTTAAAACAATGAACGACGCGGCATAACGCCCGAATATTTCTGGTGAGTTTCTGGTTTATTTTCGTTGGCTGCTTCGTTTTAACGTCAGAATATTACGTGTTGCGTTTTTAATGGCGAAAATGGGTTTTGTGTGCGCATTAATCAAACGTGCCTACAAACAAATGTTCATCTTAGGCGCGATGTGTCATCGGTTCTAGCGCACGGCGCACGCTCTGTACTTCTGTCGTTCGCTCATTTCCTATAACTCTAATTTTAGACCGCGTCCGCACGGCAGACGCGTATTTTTAGTACTATACTTACTTTTTTTTTGTATGACAGAATTACGAGTAAACACCGACACGTCTACTCTTTCACCAAACAATGCAATGCAGTCTCATCCGATGATTTCCAAACGTGCTGAAGAAAAACGAAATCTTATTTTTAGTTTTATTAAAATAAGTTAAGCAAAGAAAGTACCAAAAACCAAAAAAGAATAATGTGTGTGTATCTACAGATGTATTTAACATATTGACACCCACGGGAAAAGCAATTTTGAACAGTATGACGTATTTTTACTATTTTATTTTATTTCAGGAAACAACAGCTTACATAGTAATATTACAATAAACAAATAGAAAACACATTCGAGAGCGAGGCCGGGACCAGGGGAGGCAGTAGGAGGGGTTGGGGAATCCCAACAATCACCAGAATATAATATAAAACACAATATAATAAATCCTACATATAAATATACTACTCAAGGCCTAGAGTAGACACTCTCTTGAAGTAGTGTTAAATATATCGATGTCACTTAACCTACTGTTGTAAAGCTTACATGCTCGATGTATAGTATATGAATTCTATGCATAGTTCGTACTCAACCGTGACAAATATCAAAACTTATGTGTAATGCCGATTTTAGTCAGTTCAAAAAAAGTATAAGATCCTTTCAAAACAGCGATCAATATTAGCAAAACATGTTATTTGGGTAAAAAAATATTTAGCATGAATTATATTCAATAATAATTTAAATCAATAAAAATAAATAGTGTTGTAGAGATGGCAATCAATTTAAATGTATTTCATAAAATTTCCCTCTCGTTTAATGAATTGATTAATTGACATGTTTGCCTAAAGTTAAGTGAATTTCAAATTTTAAAAAAAATGTATTGATGTTATAAATAACTCGAAAAATATAAATAATATTAATATGTTTTTTTTCCGCTCAATATTTTAGTTTCGTTCTTAAATGTTTAATTTATGCTTTTCACTATATTATCATCTAAGCATAATGTAGGAATCTGTGTTTAGATTTAAGTAGTATTATTTTTTTTCTCTGTCTTTTATAAGAATTCTTTTAAAATTACGGTACATGAAGATATTTTTGAAAAAAATACCTCCCTAAATGTTATTGTGCATTTAAAAAGACATTATTAGTTGAATTTACGATATATTTTTGAGTGTAAGTATTTTATTAATAGAAATTCCGTACCTACATTAGAAGTAAATTTAATGAAAAACAAAATATTTTCGACATTTTATATGCGGTTTCTTAATAAAAAAAACCAAAAAACCAAAGGTCTCCGTAATAATTGTTGAGACTTCGTGCTTACATGTTTCTCTCTCATCCGCACACGCTTGTCACGAGCCTTAGCATTATCAAATAGCAGGTTACGTTTATTTAAATATATGTAAAATTTCACGGTTTTAGCAAATAGCATTTTTAAAAATTTCAAAAAAACGTATTGGTTAAAAATAATCATCTATATTGAATTTATGATTTATTTAACACTATCCTCTCCAAAATTGACTTTTTTCAATAACTCGGCTAAAGTTTTACAACGCTGTCTTTTATATCAATACAAATACAAATACTATACGAATTCACATAATCACGAACAAAATTCCTAGTTTAGTTTCCTATTAAATCAGTTTTTTTTATTTATTTCAATATGTGTATATGTAATCAAAGTTTAAATTGTATTTCATGTTGCTTTGTTGTTTTTTTTATTTCATTTTACTTAAATTCTTTTAATATTATTCTTTCTTATGTCATTACCTGTATTGTGTGAAATTTCTATTGTTTAACCACAATAAATAAATAAATAAACACGGACATAATATTTCAATTTATAATAATTATAACGTGCCACTGAACATTCTTTTATATATTTCTATTTGCGCTTATAGATGAGTTTTTATTAATTTTAACTGGCCAGTAATAAATAAAACATTCCAACAGCCGTTCTGTCGTATTATTTTGAAATTCGCGTATGAACGCGCTCTGATGCTGCCGCCCTATCGAAATGTCAAGTTTCATTATTCAGTATTAAAAATTCGTTAACTTTAATGTAAATATCTATATTTTCGAGAGCATCAATTTACACACAAAAAATCAACTCTCGCGTTGTACTTTTCGAGTTGATAGTAGAGTCTTACACGTGAATATATATTTACTATACGTCACTTCAAAATTCATAAACTTATTAATATTCAATGGCATTCATATGCTCAATACGCGTGTAAATAGATATTTACATACTTGTGCACACAATTAGCTTAGTTGTGTTTGTTTCACATGATCGACTCGCGAATTTATTATGCGAAATCACACAAATGCTCCGCCATCTTTAATTTCAACGCGAGAAAGCCGCGTCGCGGTCTGTTGGACAAAACAAACTAACCAAACAAAGTCCCGCTCGAGAATGGATCTTTAATTATTCGGCGCATTGGGTTAGCAATTAAAGGTCTCAGGTCTGGATATTAAGAAAATTGAAAGATTTTTAGTTATTTAGTAACATAAATATTGCCTAAATACTACATTTCAATACATTCAGTACATTCTTTCTTTCGTATAACTAAAGCATATGGGCGGAAGTTATCATGCTACTAAACATACTTATTCATATCTAGTTAAATGTGTAGATCATGTTGTGATGGTCTCAATCCTACCCTAATAAGAATATATACGAAGATGTTATTAAGATAGATAAGTTTAAAATAATGTAATACAGAAGCTGTTACATTAAGGAAATCGATTTGACTACTTTAATAACATAATATTGTATAAATAGATAAATACAATACGAAAATTCGGAATCTACGATTTCTTTGAAAATTTGGAAACGATATCACAAAGAGGTCAGATGAAGACCTACATTAAGGAAAAATTATAAAAAGTTAAATGAAAAAAATATGTAAGATAATTATATTATTACAGAAATTCTATCGACACCAATTAAAACGAAATTAACGGGAATGGATAGCTGAAGTAGCTGGATGGAAGCTTTAGTTGAAATTAAGACAAAAATGTCATAGTTGATTAAACTAAAAGCAAAATACCGTTCTTTTTACTCTAAAACTGTGTTTTTTTATAGAAGGAGTTTAGATACGACTGTTAAATTTTTACAGTAGTAAGGTGTATGGATATCAGATCAAATTCCGAAGGAAAATAACTTAGAAATTATTAGACATTTTACGAAACATATCAAAATAATTCAACTTAATTCAATTTTAAATACGAACAGGGAACAAAGACCACCGATTGTGCACTGCTGATCGAGAGTAATTAGAATTAATGATTTTATAAACAGAGACTTAGGGATGAGCATTCAAATACCACGAGTAACCGAAGCAAACCGACACAACGTAACCGAAGGGAACGGGTACGTTAGTCTCCATACGAATTATAATTACTGATACTTAGATAATTGATCAAAAATGTATTCGCTAGTGGAGCAGATACCGGTTATTTTCCATAGGAGTATGGCGTACACCATTAACTGAGTTATGTCGATTTGATGGTTATTTTATAGCTTTGCCGGATGAAAGGAATAGCATGTAGAAAAATGACTGTCCAGAGAGAGACAAGAAACGTAAGTCACGCCTTGGGGGAAGGGTTTGACTCAATCATGGTGATGTAGCCAATAGAGATCTGGAGCAAGGAGGCAGGACGCTGTAATGGTTTAAACGATAACTGTCAGAGAATAAGAGTGAGACGTTGGAGGTTGAATAAGGATGCAAGATGTTGGTGTCTAATAACAATGAATTTAGTGTGTAAAAAATGGTTTGCGATACCTGGATGCCATAAGGCCTTTTATTGTCAAAACATTGGCATCTTAATTATGTCAAAACCCGTTACAGATTTGATCTACGGTCAATCAGTCCTATGGGTTAGTGGGTTTAAAAATCGATTAATTTTTAAGACTTCTAATTAAAATAAACGAGCTTAGCTGAGTACATCCAGGTTTGTTTATACTATAAATCAGATGGTAATTGCTAAAATTCTATTGGTTAGAGATGAGAAACGATTAAATGGACACGCCTAGAGTTAGTGGGAGAAACGAAATTATAAATGGAACGACAGAGGAAAAATCAGGGGAGTTTTGGTCGAATTCGCAAGTGAAGGAAGTTTTGTCCGGGACGCGTGACGATAAAAGTCCGGGAATTAAATTTTGTTAAAGTTACTTTACTAATATTTTGTGTAACTTTACAAGTCGAAGTCACTCGATAGACTCCTTGTAAACTCGGTGTGGGTTAAATTATAGAAAATATATATATATATTTAAATAATACTATTTAAAAAAAATATATATATTTAAAACTATATAATTAATTACAATTATATTCGTATAAAGTAATTCTAAAGGACTTACGCGATACGCAATTGTATCTTATCAGACGCGATAAATAAACTCATGCACTTAAATTGTGAAGTTTTGAGTTCAAATCCGGATGTAACCAATATAAAACTATATATTTTTGGAATCAGTTTCCGAAACTGAATCCAGGAATCTTAAAAATAATTAATTTTGACATATAAAAAATTAAGATATTTTAAGAAAATTGTAAATTAAAATTGATTAAAGTTTTCCTGAAATTACAGGGTAGCGGGAACGAATACAAATTATATACCGTGAAAAAATAAAATCAAACATTCGATGAAATTTGTTTGCACTAGAAACGAAGGGACTCAGGTTCGATCCCGATCTCAAAATTATTATAAAATATAATTTTAAAGTCAGTTTCTGATACGGAATCAGAAAGGTATATAAAACCAGAATTGATACATAAAACTCAATTTATAAAAAAAAGTTAGAAAAATAAATATACTCAAAGTAGTATATTAAAAATTAGAATGACCCAAACAGAAATATTATATAGTTATATTAAATGTGAAATTTATTGGTTTAATTAAACTAGTACCTAGGGGATAAATCCTAATTGGGACCTTAAGTAAATTGAGACGTGTTAATCGAAGTGTAAATTTCAAACTGCGAAAAATCGATAATAACAGAGATTTTCGTGTAATATAAAGGTTTGACATTCACGTGAGCAGAGACAAGTAACAAACCGACATTATAAATAAATCAAAATTTAATTATTGGATAAATTTCGTATAGGAAAGAACTAAAACGGCATCTTTGGAATGTATGATTGTTCAAGGATTTAGCATATGATTTATAGATTTATAAATACTTAGAGAATTGTCGTTAGCTAGGAATTAGATAGGAATTATTTGTAATTATTAAATTAAAAATAAGTAGGGTTATAATATAAGATGTGTATCAAAAATTGAGTGTTCAGAAATTAGGAGGTTATGTGAAGTGTATAATATATTATTTTATATTATAATTAGTGGAATAGTGCATAAAGTGAGGTTTGTTTGAAATTGGAATTTATTTGGATCCGTAATTCGGTGAGTTGTTCCAATTTTGGATTTAAGTGGGTTCTTTGGTTATATAAAAGGGTATTTTCTCTTTGTGTAAAGAAAGATTTTAAAAAAAAAATGTTACACTCTACTCAAACGTAAATTTTATTCTGTGAATAAGCATAATTTGTGACACACATAAATTGTAAAGAATTCAACACCCTGTATGCTACTACGAAATGGAAATTTACATCCGACACTTGAGATTGAGTTAATCTATTCGGATTTTTTGTGAACGAAGAATAAAACACAAATCAATTAGAAGTCAATTAAAATAAATGCTATACAGATACACCTATTTATTTGTTATAATTACTATATGTAAATATATGTTCCAACTTTTATTCTGGTTACAGAATTTTGTTTTTCATACTGATCAGAGCAAGTCGCGTTAGAGATATATAATACATATTTAGATATGCTTATTGCATATGGTTAATCCTGAAAGGAACATTTGATTGATTTGTTGTTTAGTTTATAATTTTGAATTCGCATGAGGAGTACATATGAATTGTATTACCAAAGGTGGATTATTGAATTGAGATTTAATCTCAATATTGTTACACAAATCAAATTAAATTTATATTTAATTATAAATATGATTAAGGAAAGATACCTAAAACTCAATTGAATACCTAATTTTATGGTTACTAAAACCGTTGGAGATTGAGATAATTTCTCAATTTAACACAAATTGTGTTTCATAGCCATCAAGTACTTTGTACATTATCAAACATTATTTTGAAATTATACGCATATAATAATATGGAGAACGTTTAAATAATGTCTATTGGTTGGAATGGCATGCCTTGATATTTTTTGTTTGAAGACACAAACCAAATATCTACTACTTAAAACCAGTTGAATTGTCAATTTGAAAGGATTCAAATTGTAAACAGTTGATCATGTGCCACCGTGATTGGAACATTATGAAAATTCTTCATAATTCCCAACTGAGGGTCAATCATAGACCATAAGTGTACATAAAATGAAAAATTGAAAGAGTCATTTTATTTCATATTAATGGACAAATTTGATAGTTCGACATATAAATATTATATTTTATACTCAACCGTTTAAATTAATGCTCTAAGATCTTGGTTTGGTGGTCAATAAGGGAAGGCTGTGAGGGGTTGTTGGGAGGCCTTCAATTAAATTCCCCCCTAAAAATATATATATATATAAATATATACATACATACATACAAACGCGGATTGTTTTACCTCATTGAGAGCTAAAAACACAAATACAAGATTGGGAAACACTGATATTGAATAAGGGAGGACTTTCCTTATAAGTGTATTTCTAGGTACAGGATTTTATTGTACAAACGAAATATACAAGATGACATGAATGTTCTAATACGATAAATTAGAAAATCCAGCCGGGTTGCAGAAGGTGATGTCAAGTTAAGTGTGTAATGTGTTTCACTGACTATTATTTATTTATGTTTTTGTGTTCTAGGAAATTGTTTGATATACTTTAATTGTGTCATAAGTGAATTTTAATTATTTTGTGATTTCAGTTATTATTTATTAAATTAGGATGTGTTAAAATTGAGTCTATGTAAGTAAAATTACGGTGTTTGACGTGTGCGAAATTTAGTAGGGAAATTGCGAATTTTTAGTAGGTCAAGTTAAATATGGAATATAGGTCGATATGCAAAATTTTAGCAAATAGGTAATGATAATAATTAATTTAGATCAAGGTGCTTTACGTATTTACAAATTAGGTCATTTCCAAGAAATAATTTACCAGGGGTGCAAATATTATTAGGTCATCCGTACAAACATTTTAACGAATACAAATAAGTAGGTAATAAAATTTCGGACATTATTAATTATAGTAAACAACGTAGAACAAGGTAAAATTTGAGTAAATTAAGGTAAATAAAGTAATTTAATTAGACAAATAAGTTAATTTTAAGTAAAAGAGGATCCTTCCGTCTGTTGGATTACTTTTGGTAATCTAATAGATCGCTGGATCTCTTCATTTGGTGCCGAGTGACCTAGGATTATGAAATTTTAGGGTTATCACGATAAACTGTAGAGTAGTCACGTCGTGTGACAACAGGATTTTATAAGAATTATTACGTCACAATAAATATTTCTACCCAAACGATCACGTGCAATTAGATAATTAAAATACGGTTGAGACACGCATAAGTTGACAAACTATAATGCGGTTTTGTTTTAGAATGGCTTTAAAGCTATCATTTGCCAATTAAAAAAAAAAATAATAATAGCTGATTATATCAGTTTAAAAGTAACTCAAAAGTTATTAAACATAGTTGAACAAACATACATTGTAAACCAAAAGTTAATGTTATATAAAAAGAATTTGTTATATCAATAACAGGTTATATATGGTTTTATGGAAATATGTTTTCAAGCATATAAATACATTCCAAAGAGGTCGTGTAAAATTTAAGGCCGTTTAAAATGGGGTATTACAAATATATATATAAAAATATAAATATTATATATTTAACTAATTGTAGTTAATGTTTACCCAATAATATGAATAAATTTCATTTAAATAAATGAATATACACACATTGTAAATTTGAACCATTGTTTTGTAAAATAAGACAATAGGATTTCAACTAAGTTAAATCTTGCTGAACTAGAATTTTTAAAAATCGATAGAGGTCAATTTGTTTGATGATGACTTTAATTATGGATCATTTGATCGTACTGTAACAAATGATTTTCAACTAAGTCAATTTGCTTGTAGCAGATTCTTCAAGAATCAATTGTTTGATTGTGGTTTGGGGTTGAACCATTACAAGCCACGAAATTTAAGCATTGCATCATCTAACCATTTTTATTACCATTTTGATTTGGTCTTTGCAAAATGAGTTTGACATAGTTGTTTATCTGGATTATGTCAAAAATGTTCTCGACTCAACTAAGCTAATGTTCTTGTAACAGAACTAAATATGGTAATATGATCATATATGGATCGATTTTGAGTTAAGATTGGCTCAACTAAGCTAATGTTCTTGTAACAGAGCTGAATATGGTAATGTAATTATATATGGATCGATTTTGAGTTGAGGTTGGTTCAACTAAGCTAATGTTCTTGTAACAGAGTTGAATATGGAAATGTAATCAAATATGATTCGATTATGAGTTGAAGTTGGTTCAACTAAGCTATATGTTTCTTTGATGGGATTAATATGGTAATTTAACCATAAATGGTTCCATTATGAGTTGAGATTGGCTCAACTAGGCTAAAGTTTCTGGAACCAATCATTATTTGGTACTTTAGTACCGTGGCTTTTGACAATATGTCAGTGATTGTTCAACTAAGTTAAAATTTCCTGAAACAGATCAAAGGGTGGTATTTTGATTTCATACTGATCTTCGGTATTATGTCTATGACCATTCAAATAAGTTAATGTGTCAAAGCCGAGTTTGGTAGAATAAAGTATTTATCTTTATTTGGTAGTGACAAGATTGGAACTTGATTTTCACACTAATCCAATATCTTCCGACAATGTGTTGAAGAATGCTCAACTGGAAGAATGCTCAGTTGAAGTAGTGTATCCTAAAAGATATAATCTTATATAGGAATCGTAACTGATCAATAACTAGTTGAAGTTTATCATTGTTTAATGATATAATTAGATACAGGAAAACTTGCAGTTATGTGTTTTGCATTCATTTGAAGTCTCGAAAAGGTAATTTTAAAACAAATAAGAATACACAACGTAGGTTACATTTAAGTAATATTTATAAGATTTTACAATTTAAAATGTTTAAGCAAAATAAATAGATGGTCAAAGAGAAAAGGATTCTACATAAGAGATATATATACCCAAAATAGGATATAAAATCTCGACTGGTGGTTGTACAACAAATCGAAGCATACATACAAATATATTGTACATATAGAAATTAGGTATGCATGATTATATTTAAGTAAGCTAATAGGTAGTGCATGTATAAAAGATAAGATAGGTAAATTAAGGTACAATATGTATGTATGTTTTAATTCGTTGAATTAAAATTTGAAGGGACAATATATCTGACATGGTCAATGTATATTACAAATAAATAAAAAGGGTTAATGAAAATAAATCAGTGTAGTCAAGACTAAAGCAAAAGATTTGTGACCCATGATAATATTAACGAATGTATTTCGATCGCGACAAACGTTCTGTCCATATGAAGTGTGTTTCAATTAACACAGCTGAGTTGTGGTGAGGGTTACGTTAGCACAAACATACACAGATAGTCTGCAAGAAGAATCTTGTCCATTCAGTTTGGGTCAAATTTCCAAGAACACCGAACGCTCGAGCGTTGGTTATTTACGCGAGTTCAAATGACTTAAAGGAAATTTCAGTTAAGTTCTTGATTCGGAAAGGAAAATAATCATGAAGTTATTTGTTTAATTAGCGATAACGTAAAATTACATGAGAAATTTTTCTACTATTCAATTATAGTTTTATAAATTGAATAATTTCACACATGAAATGTTGTGTTCTGATAACGAGACATGGAAGTTTATGTACATTTGTTCCATTCGAATTTTAAACCAAATGGTTTTCACAAAAATATTTGTGAATATATCTCGTAATTTGAACGATTACAATTTTTTGTTTATGTGGAAAATAATTCTTTTCCGGAAACATACAACAAAATATTGAGAGATGTACCTTATGTCATGGCAGTGGTGTTGACCTTGCAAAAACAAAGGGGGGTAAATAATACATAAAAATTTTGTATTCAAATTTATTTTAAAATAAATAAACACTAAAATAATCCAAATAAAATTTGGTTAAATAAATAAAAAAAAAAAAAAAAAAGAAATGCTTGCCTGACTATAGATTTATGAATTATCTAAAAATGTCAAAATTATACTAAAAAGTATTTAGTGCAAGAAATCTTTCAATAAAGGATAATAATTGATTTTATTACCCATAAATATTGTTTTAAATACCGTGCTTAATAGAGTAACTTGGAAGCAAAATCCAGTGAAATGTTATAATTTAAGACCCCACAAATTTGGCACGAAGCATGACATACTTGAATAAAAAAGGGATGATTCATAAAATTATCAATTGTCCAAATAACTATTAAAAATATAGTTGGTTTAATTGAATGTTGGTACATTAAAGGAAATTTAAATTTAGATGAGAATTACATTGACGATATGTCTTTGACCATCTATAAAATTTGATTAGGGTAAACTAAACAATAAGTTTGACATACCTGTAGAATCAATGTGGAAATTTTTCAATTTAGATAAGAATATACATTGACGATATGTCTTTGACCATCTATCAAAAATTGATTAGGGAACTAAAACAAAAGTTTTGACATGCCCAAAAATAATCACAAAAAACAAGGTATTTGGATTATACCTATGTACACGCGAACGTAAGTTCATAGAGAGAAAATTCATAATGTAAACATTATGTATATGTGTACTGAACGATGTATATTATAAATCGTTATTTGTCTAATTGGATGCCGTTAAAGTAACGTTGACAAAAATCCAAAGATGTTTCAAATAGGCTTGAGCTATTGTTTATTGACAGACAGTTTGTATGAAGTTTTTCATCAAACCCCACAATGAAAGAAAGCCTTATCCACATCAAGACACTCTGATAACCGGCCTAATACATAGGATGTGTAATAGGTTGTTACTATATAGCGTAAGAAGGTGAATCCCGATTTGTACAGTGCTAGATTTACCGGACGCCTGCAAGTTGCAATTTCCTGGACGGCAACTGGAAATAAGAGTAGGGATCTACGAATCTGTAGTAAACGGTGTCAGTTTTATCCGACTTACCATGCTATGCTGGAAAGTTATCCCGGTTGAAGTTTTTGGCCCTGCGCTGTTGTAATTAAGTGGAGATAACAAGACGCCCGCTTAAGCGATGTATTCCTTGTATATTGTAATTACTCAGCTGTCAAATACGATACCATAGATGCCAAATTACATTTATTTTATATATTTGGAATTTGCTCTACAGCAAACGGAATATAAGGTGTTTGTTAATGAACAATTGATGCAAGTTTATATGAAATTTGAATTATAAATTTAAGGGAATGTCAAAACACGAAACAATTATAAATCAATAATAAATGATATATATTAGGATGTAACTATGTAAAATATAAAACAAAATGATGAGACTTCAATGTGGTGCAGGCATATGATTGTAGGCTGTTTAGTTAAGGTTTGTAGTTTTATATTGAAAAAAATCCATATTCATTGTAAATGACATTTGTTGTATTTGAATAATTATTTGAATTAATTTTGAGGGAAGACATAATAGGTTATTTAAAGATAGGTTGAATTTACATGTGTGTATATTGGATTAGTAATGATAGAAACCAATTTAATATTAGCATAAAGGTTAAAAGATAAAGGTGAGAAAAACAGGATATAAAATTATAAGCTAAATTTCGGGTAAATTAAAAGCATTAAAATGGATAAACTTATTATAGATATGGTCACTAGGTCTAAAAATAAAATAGTTTAAGAAATAAGAAAATTGTAATTAATAATTTAAGAGAAGAATCCGTAGGAAGAAGTTAACTGAGTTGAGTTTTACACAAATCATAATTTTGCCGTTACACGAATGATGGTTTGAGAGAGTGTTAAAGTGAGAAAGGGATATCAGATGAACGCTCGGATGTTCTAGCTTATAGTTACGAGGACGTAACTGAGTTGCGTTTAGCGTGATTTTAGTTAATTGATTTTACCATTAGTTAACTAAAGTGGATTTCACACATTCCATGGGTTACATAACGGAATATTTCGTGATGCAAGTGGATGCGTTGCAAGCTAAAATCATGTTGAGAGCTTAATAATTTTCTTTGATTTCTTATTGTTTGACCAGGTATTGGTTTTAGCGACAAGGGAAATTATAGACATTTGAAGTTAGTTAGAGGAGAATGAGAACGGGTTTTATTTATGAATCAAAAAGTTATAACATTTTAAAAATGATGAATTAATAATACATGACGTAGTTTAAGGTTATGTAACTGTCGCTATTTTATCTAGCATAATTTAAGTTCAGAAAATAAGTACCCATATTTTGGAGTTAATTATAAAAAAAAAAAAAATAAAATATTGATATTACTATTTAGCGGAACAATGATTAGTAGGATGAAATTATTGATTTGGCAATTTTATTAGGTTAAAATTAGAATAAATATTTTAAAATAAATGACAAACTGTAAGAATAATATAATGAAAATAGGATGGGATGTTTGGGTTTTAACAAGAATAACTACATCTTGAGGTTAGGTATTAGAAAGATAGGAAGTTGTTATGAAAGAGAAGGTTTTGAATAGTTTAAAAAAATATTTTAAACATTTATAAAATATTTTTTTTTAAAAAAGATCTTAATAAGAAAAAAAGGGTGCGTCAGTTAGAACTGAAGGAAGTTAGATTTAATTGAATTGTTTTAAAAAAAAGGGGAAACAAAATTTAAATAATTACGACCTATTGTGAACATCACATTTTCGCATAGAATAAAACAGTTAAAAATAGAATCTAAAATTCGTAAAGAATATTTCGATTAACAGAAACCAAGTAAATATTACGTCAAAGTGAAGCTTAAGTGTGATGCGACATTTTAAAAAACCGAAAATACTCGAAAATAAACCACTTGAAGTCGCGGAGCGACGGTCGCCGGCGTGTATTTTTTTCGATCACTGTACATTAGGAGATGGGAACGGCGTTGTGGGTTTATAGCAGTTCTAGCTATGGGGTGTTTCAAAGTTAAAATTAATATAATTTAATAAAAATTAATACTTACTTGCAGTAATTAAAAAGTAATATTTAAACAATTAAAATTTAATACAATTTAAACATAAACAAACTTTATATTAAATGTTTATACATGGAAATATGTATATATTTATGTATGTTTATATGTATGTATATAAGTATATACGTTTATACTCATGTATTTACTTGTATAAAAAAAATATATAATTAAAAATGCCGTTTTATATGTTTTATAGAAAATAAATAATAGGAAAGAGACAATAAATATTATTAAAACAATACAGTGACGTGTAGTTACAGTGCGTGTTAAGTAGAAGGATAACATACAATTTAATAAGGACTAAAGAAATAACGTTTTGAAAATCAAAATGAACGCGCGAAAGTATCAACCATTTTTTTTGGATGTGCCTAGTGAAGTATGGGATATTTATACCTGTGGTTTAACTTTGGAATACCAATTACATCAGGACATTACTATGAGGGAAGATGGTTACGTAACTTTGACCATTGAGAAATCAAATGGACCAAATTACAATCAAGGATTTAGATTGGTTTTAATAGTTAGAATAGGAGGAGACTGGGGGAAGTGCGAGAGGTGTACTTGGGAGAACCCTGAAGAGAGGGAAAGGCTAATATTCAAACAAAATACGAGTGTACAGATACAGAGAATAATAAATTCTGACAGTGATTTCGAGAGTAAGTTAAAACAATTAAAGAAAATAGAACAAAATATATGGTGTATAAGTTGCAAACATTTATATATGAGATATTATGCATCTCATAGTAGATTTGGGGAGGACGTTTATTGTTTTAAAAGATTAAGAAGAGTAGGTTTAGTTTAATATATATTTTGTAGCAAATTAAGAAAATACTTTAAATTGTCGAGTGGAAGTTCAAATAGCCACCGCGATAAGGTAAAGATAAGAAGACAATATAAGGAAGAAAATCAATGAACATTGACAAATACAATTGCATTGGTTAAAAGGGAGCCATTGTTGTAAAAACAAGAAAATGGGAGAGAGGATTTTGAATGGGTGCAGGAGAGAAATTGAGGATAATTCCAAATTGACATATTTCTTAGGGAAATTAGAATTGGCGAGAAGTCTATCACATCCCACTTCTGATTCACATTTATTAAATTCGATAATGAGACAATTTAAATACATTGAGTGAGAAGGAATGCACCGGATTCATTGCTGAAAATGCAGAATTTTAGGGAATTGAATGGATGGTTATATAACCAAACTTGACCAAAATACTATGAAGCAAGGAAGGGAGAATTCAATACAATGAATTCAGAGGAGATGACAATATATATATGAAGAGTAGAGGGAGTTAAATAATTTAGGGGGGGTGACATAAGAAATAGGGGGGGAGAAAATGGGTTAGGGGGGGTGAAGAGGTACGGACTAGAGGAAACTAAGTGCCAGAAGAATTATATAGGTAAGTGTAATTGATTAAGTGAAATTTTAGGTAAATTTAAATGAAGTGTTTAAGTAGTTTTAAATGAAAATTTTAAATAGTTTTAAGTGAAATATTTAAATAGTTTTAAGTGAAATATTTAAGTAGATTTAAGTGAAATATTTAAGTAGATTTAAGTGAAATATTAAAATAAATTAAGAGTAGTTTTAAAATAGAATTGAGACAGATCATTAAATAGATTATTTAAGATAATTAAGGTAATTAAGTTGAAATTTTTAAGTTGAAGTATCTTAGCTTAGCTTTGCATAACACCATTGATTAAGGATAGAGGAAATCGACAGTAGATTTGGTTTGGTCGATACTAATATGGACGTGAGAAGGGGTTCATATTACTTATTAGTTAAGTTAGTTTTAAACTACAAGGAACAAGAAAAGTTTTACGACCATCGGGCAGCTAAAGCTGTGAAGAAAACCAAAGATTACCTAATGGAAATCTCCGTTTTTCATCAGGGGGCATGTGATGGTCTCAATCCTACCCTAATAAGAATATATACGAAGATGTTATTAAGATAGATAAGTTTAAAATAATGTAATACAGAAGCTGTTACATTAAGGAAATCGATTTGACTACTTTAATAACATAATATTGTATAAATAGATAAATACAATACGAAAATTCGGAATCTACGATTTCTTTGAAAATTTGGAAACGATATCACAAAGAGGTCAGATGAAGACCTACATTAAGGAAAAATTATAAAAAGTTAAATGAAAAAAATATGTAAGATAATTATATTATTACAGAAATTCTATCGACACCAATTAAAACGAAATTAACGGGAATGGATAGCTGAAGTAGCTGGATGGAAGCTTTAGTTGAAATTAAGACAAAAATGTCATAGTTGATTAAACTAAAAGCAAAATACCGTTCTTTTTACTCTAAAACTGTGTTTTTTTATAGAAGGAGTTTAGATACGACTGTTAAATTTTTACAGTAGTAAGGTGTATGGATATCAGATCAAATTCCGAAGGAAAATAACTTAGAAATTATTAGACATTTTACGAAACATATCAAAATAATTCAACTTAATTCAATTTTAAATACGAACAGGGAACAAAGACCACCGATTGTGCACTGCTGATCGAGAGTAATTAGAATTAATGATTTTATAAACAGAGACTTAGGGATGAGCATTCAAATACCACGAGTAACCGAAGCAAACCGACACAACGTAACCGAAGGGAACGGGTACGTTAGTCTCCATACGAATTATAATTACTGATACTTAGATAATTGATCAAAAATGTATTCGCTAGTGGAGCAGATACCGGTTATTTTCCATAGGAGTATGGCGTACACCATTAACTGAGTTATGTCGATTTGATGGTTATTTTATAGCTTTGCCGGATGAAAGGAATAGCATGTAGAAAAATGACTGTCCAGAGAGAGACAAGAAACGTAAGTCACGCCTTGGGGGAAGGGTTTGACTCAATCATGGTGATGTAGCCAATAGAGATCTGGAGCAAGGAGGCAGGACGCTGTAATGGTTTAAACGATAACTGTCAGAGAATAAGAGTGAGACGTTGGAGGTTGAATAAGGATGCAAGATGTTGGTGTCTAATAACAATGAATTTAGTGTGTAAAAAATGGTTTGCGATACCTGGATGCCATAAGGCCTTTTATTGTCAAAACATTGGCATCTTAATTATGTCAAAACCCGTTACAGATTTGATCTACGGTCAATCAGTCCTATGGGTTAGTGGGTTTAAAAATCGATTAATTTTTAAGACTTCTAATTAAAATAAACGAGCTTAGCTGAGTACATCCAGGTTTGTTTATACTATAAATCAGATGGTAATTGCTAAAATTCTATTGGTTAGAGATGAGAAACGATTAAATGGACACGCCTAGAGTTAGTGGGAGAAACGAAATTATAAATGGAACGACAGAGGAAAAATCAGGGGAGTTTTGGTCGAATTCGCAAGTGAAGGAAGTTTTGTCCGGGACGCGTGACGATAAAAGTCCGGGAATTAAATTTTGTTAAAGTTACTTTACTAATATTTTGTGTAACTTTACAAGTCGAAGTCACTCGATAGACTCCTTGTAAACTCGGTGTGGGTTAAATTATAGAAAATATATATATATATTTAAATAATACTATTTAAAAAAAAAATATATATTTAAAACTATATAATTAATTACAATTATATTCGTATAAAGTAATTCTAAAGGACTTACGCGATACGCAATTGTATCTTATCAGACGCGATAAATAAACTCATGCACTTAAATTGTGAAGTTTTGAGTTCAAATCCGGATGTAACCAATATAAAACTATATATTTTTGGAATCAGTTTCCGAAACTGAATCCAGGAATCTTAAAAATAATTAATTTTGACATATAAAAAATTAAGATATTTTAAGAAAATTGTAAATTAAAATTGATTAAAGTTTTCCTGAAATTACAGGGTAGCGGGAACGAATACAAATTATATACCGTGAAAAAATAAAATCAAACATTCGATGAAATTTGTTTGCACTAGAAACGAAGGGACTCAGGTTCGATCCCGATCTCAAAATTATTATAAAATATAATTTTAAAGTCAGTTTCTGATACGGAATCAGAAAGGTATATAAAACCAGAATTGATACATAAAACTCAATTTATAAAAAAAAGTTAGAAAAATAAATATACTCAAAGTAGTATATTAAAAATTAGAATGACCCAAACAGAAATATTATATAGTTATATTAAATGTGAAATTTATTGGTTTAATTAAACTAGTACCTAGGGGATAAATCCTAATTGGGACCTTAAGTAAATTGAGACGTGTTAATCGAAGTGTAAATTTCAAACTGCGAAAAATCGATAATAACAGAGATTTTCGTGTAATATAAAGGTTTGACATTCACGTAAGCAGAGACAAGTAACAAACCGACATTATAAATAAATCAAAATTTAATTATTGGATAAATTTCGTATAGGAAAGAACTAAAACGGCATCTTTGGAATGTATGATTGTTCAAGGATTTAGCATATGATTTATAGATTTATAAATACTTAGAGAATTGTCGTTAGCTAGGAATTAGATAGGAATTATTTGTAATTATTAAATTAAAAATAAGTAGGGTTATAATATAAGATGTGTATCAAAAATTGAGTGTTCAGAAATTAGGAGGTTATGTGAAGTGTATAATATATTATTTTATATTATAATTAGTGGAATAGTGCATAAAGTGAGGTTTGTTTGAAATTGGAATTTATTTGGATCCGTAATTCGGTGAGTTGTTCCAATTTTGGATTTAAGTGGGTTCTTTGGTTATATAAAAGGGTATTTTCTCTTTGTGTAAAGAAAGATTTTAAAAAAAAAATGTTACACTCTACTCAAACGTAAATTTTATTCTGTGAATAAGCATAATTTGTGACACACATAAATTGTAAAGAATTCAACACCCTGTATGCTACTACGAAATGGAAATTTACATCCGACACTTGAGATTGAGTTAATCTATTCGGATTTTTTGTGAACGAAGAATAAAACACAAATCAATTAGAAGTCAATTAAAATAAATGCTATACAGATACACCTATTTATTTGTTATAATTACTATATGTAAATATATGTTCCAACTTTTATTCTGGTTACAGAATTTTGTTTTTCATACTGATCAGAGCAAGTCGCGTTAGAGATATATAATACATATTTAGATATGCTTATTGCATATGGTTAATCCTGAAAGGAACATTTGATTGATTTGTTGTTTAGTTTATAATTTTGAATTCGCATGAGGAGTACATATGAATTGTATTACCAAAGGTGGATTATTGAATTGAGATTTAATCTCAATATTGTTACACAAATCAAATTAAATTTATATTTAATTATAAATATGATTAAGGAAAGATACCTAAAACTCAATTGAATACCTAATTTTATGGTTACTAAAACCGTTGGAGATTGAGATAATTTCTCAATTTAACACAAATTGTGTTTCATAGCCATCAAGTACTTTGTACATTATCAAACATTATTTTGAAATTATACGCATATAATAATATGGAGAACGTTTAAATAATGTCTATTGGTTGGAATGGCATGCCTTGATATTTTTTGTTTGAAGACACAAACCAAATATCTACTACTTAAAACCAGTTGAATTGTCAATTTGAAAGGATTCAAATTGTAAACAGTTGATCATGTGCCACCGTGATTGGAACATTATGAAAATTCTTCATAATTCCCAACTGAGGGTCAATCATAGACCATAAGTGTACATAAAATGAAAAATTGAAAGAGTCATTTTATTTCATATTAATGGACAAATTTGATAGTTCGACATATAAATATTATATTTTATACTCAACCGTTTAAATTAATGCTCTAAGATCTTGGTTTGGTGGTCAATAAGGGAAGGCTGTGAGGGGTTGTTGGGAGGCCTTCAATTAAATTCCCCCCTAAAAATATATATATATATAAATATATACATACATACATACAAACGCGGATTGTTTTACCTCATTGAGAGCTAAAAACACAAATACAAGATTGGGAAACACTGATATTGAATAAGGGAGGACTTTCCTTATAAGTGTATTTCTAGGTACAGGATTTTATTGTACAAACGAAATATACAAGATGACATGAATGTTCTAATACGATAAATTAGAAAATCCAGCCGGGTTGCAGAAGGTGATGTCAAGTTAAGTGTGTAATGTGTTTCACTGACTATTATTTATTTATGTTTTTGTGTTCTAGGAAATTGTTTGATATACTTTAATTGTGTCATAAGTGAATTTTAATTATTTTGTGATTTCAGTTATTATTTATTAAATTAGGATGTGTTAAAATTGAGTCTATGTAAGTAAAATTACGGTGTTTGACGTGTGCGAAATTTAGTAGGGAAATTGCGAATTTTTAGTAGGTCAAGTTAAATATGGAATATAGGTCGATATGCAAAATTTTAGCAAATAGGTAATGATAATAATTAATTTAGATCAAGGTGCTTTACGTATTTACAAATTAGGTCATTTCCAAGAAATAATTTACCAGGGGTGCAAATATTATTAGGTCATCCGTACAAACATTTTAACGAATACAAATAAGTAGGTAATAAAATTTCGGACATTATTAATTATAGTAAACAACGTAGAACAAGGTAAAATTTGAGTAAATTAAGGTAAATAAAGTAATTTAATTAGACAAATAAGTTAATTTTAAGTAAAAGAGGATCCTTCCGTCTGTTGGATTACTTTTGGTAATCTAATAGATCGCTGGATCTCTTCATTGTTAATAGTAAAAAAACGGCGTGGCAAATAATTTTAAAAAAGATTAATACAAAAATCAATCAATCAAAATTAACAATAAAATTTTAGGTTATTTACAACACTTCCGCGTTATCACACATTCCATGTAACGTAATTAACCTTAAAACACGAGATTATCGGAGATTCAAAGCATATTTGCGAATACCTAAAGAATATGGGCCTAAATTTCACGAATATTTGCGAAGATGCATAAAATTTAGCCAGCGGCATATTTGACAGACGGGCATATCGCTTTGTTATTCTCTAATTACAATGTTTTATTTTTAATGTATTTCCATATTAAAATGTCTATCATTTATTATTTTTTTGTAAAAAACAGTTTCGCCCATATTCTTTAGATATTCCCTTTCTTTTTCCGTGTGCCATCTCAAACTTCAACAATTGAAATTCAATTCAAAATTCTCTTTATTAAATATAAAGTGTTCATCGTAGGGTTTAGCGATCGACAACCCTATTCTAAGCGAGTCATTTCAAATCTTCATAATTCATAAAACCATTTTTTTGCGCTGACTGACTCGCTTGCATTTTAGGTCCTTGCCTAAAGTCGTTCTTAGTTAGGATCAACTTAACTTTTAAGCATGACCTGAATATGTTTTCGCTCTCGCGATTAGTTCGCTACTCGCCGCTATGGTTTGTGTATAACTTTTGACATGAC
The DNA here is from genome assembly GCA_020383195.1 of Neomicropteryx cornuta. NCBI lineage: Eukaryota > Metazoa > Arthropoda > Insecta > Lepidoptera > Micropterigidae > Neomicropteryx > Neomicropteryx cornuta. Next base: position 17,034,135 of record JAHKQU010000025.1, read on the forward strand.
GCGTCATCTGACGTTTTGAGGTTATGTTGTCGGCTGTACTAGGACTTTGCCATGCGAGTTTGCTTGAATTGAAGATGTTCAAAATATGCAAATCCAGTCAATTTTAAGTAGTTAGAAAAAATAAAATCAAGTACGAGACGAAAACCACAGATGACAATACACTCGCATACTAGCGCTCCTAGCGGCGTATTTTAACACTGACTAAAGTTTGACTTAAGGCTTAAGTCGTAGTTGTTTTGATTCTTAGCTAAGGCGGACTTTTATGTTCGACATAACGCTAAGAGTGAGTTGAAATATGTTTATCGGTCAAGTCTAATTTAAAATTAGGTTAGTCTTAAGTAGGACATGAAATTTCGACCCTAAGTAAGCTCGATCTTTTTTCCTCTCAGGAAGGCAACCGAAGATAGCCTTCTCTCACTACTTTTACGGTGGAAACCTCAAATCAGCTCCCCATCGCGGTAGCATTCCATCACCACGTTGCAAATGCTTTTAGACTCAACCCGGTCATTTCTCCATACACACGCTGCAGTACTGTGAGGATACTTAATAGTGACCATCGTTTTATCTCCTAAATATCTATTATACCATACAATTTTATATAGATACAAATTTCTACAACTACAATTAAATATAAATATAAAAGTCGAATAAAATATTAACATAAACATTGTTATTATCATTAAATACCAACAAAAAAAAACTGTTATTTATTTGCGTGTGAATGAAACATTATATTAATTATAGTATAGTAATATACTAATCATACCACCTAATATACCAGCTATTAACTATTGCCTGGTTGTCCCTTAACTATTACCTGGAATACCAGTTAATAGTTAAGGGACAACCTAATTATGCTAGTATACAGGACGTATTTATATTCCCTGATTTAGGAGATTGATAATGCTAAAAAAAATCTTACCAAAATAATTATATTATCAAAAAACTTTGTTTTTTTTTTTAAGTGCGTCGCGAGCCGCGGGGTCGATGACCGATTTCGCGCCTTATGTTCAACCGCGTTCTCAAACATTAAAACCATTTCTTTGATGTTTTAAATTCGTTTTTCTCCAGGTAATAGTATTTTTTGATTAGATTATAAAAAGTCTTGTATAAACCCGCACATTTTATAGCGTTGCATCGATCCGGTGTGTGTTAAAGGCAAATAAGTGGCGCAATTAGATACGAACAGAGCGAGGGTCTGGTCATGAATGCAGCGCAGGTTCTTCGAATGTCGCTGACGAAATGACCTCGCTGATGAAGAAAAAATATATTAGCATAATGGCTAAGCGACCTATTCAGTCGTCGAGTGGGCGGCAGGCGAGTTCGTCCCACGAAAATGCCTACGACTCTGCAGATTTCTTTCGAATGGTGCAACGCGCGCTGCTGATCAATTGGGATAAAATCGCGCACGTCTTGTTCAACTATTGAAGGCGTTAACGTTTAAATCACCCTATTAATAACCGCGTTACTGAAGCTACAGAGTCGCTTCGCTCGCCTGTTAATGCCCATCGCCTGGCTTGCACATTGCACAAGTTACACAGATGGACATAGAGGGTGAAAAACGCACCACGCCCAAGTACGCCACTTTGCGTCGAGTACACTCTCGCGTATCATACGTCCCGCCTACATGCCGTATGCCGTTTGTTTTAAAAAATCATTGATTCGGGTACAACTATTTTGACAGTCGCACTATTATTTTTTACCCTGTCCAGAGACCAGCTTCGGTGACACGGAAATCTCGTTGCGAGCGGTCAGCTTTTTTAGATAGATTTGATTAGGAAAGTTACCCATTGTAATAGGTACCATCTCATGACTTCCGGACGTCAAACCCAAAACTACCCTCAGTTTAAAAGTCACTTTCTTGTGGACTGCCGTAATTTTACACCAATCACTTTCAAATTGATACAAAAAGTGAAATTTTGCTATAACCTTCATAGTATATAAGATATCTAATTAATTTAAATGTTATAATATTCTTTAGATAAGGGCTTAAAACTTATTTTAGTGAACTTTTTTGATAGCACCAACCATTGGCCCTAGGGGTGGGAAAGATTGGTTTTTCAAAATTCAAAAAATCATACCTCCCTTACACACACACCAATTACACAATCACAGAATCCAATTAGTTCCAGATGATAATTGTAGGCCACAATCTTTACTTCGTCATCGCTGTGAAGGCTTCAGGAAACGCATTTCGATGAAAGCTGATGAGGTTACGGCAGCAACGAGGAATTTCCATGGGTCAGTCTGCAAGCGATGGATTTATACGCGTCTCAAAATGGTTGATGGACGAAGACACCCCTTTTTCTTTTTTAAATTTTATAAACAGTGTGTATTTATATTCTTTTTTAAACAAATATTGTTGTATAATTGTTTAATCTTATTGTGTATTTTCTATAAGGGGAAAGGATTGCACTAACCCAGAGGCGTCCAAACTTTTTGCTGCGAGGGCCAGTTTGGTGTTTAAATTCATTAGCGGGGGCCAAGCATTGTAAATATGTGAATTAAAAAACCTTATTACAAGTAAAGCAGCATTGAATTTTTTTATTGTTGCCACATATATATACTATAATTTTTTTTTATAGTAAATTACAGATATAACAATACTAAACAAACATGTCTAAATTATATTATTATAAAATTATTTCATGCAATTTTTAATGGGAATGGTGGAACTGGGTTTTTTCCTGGAGAGTTTCTTCAAAGTTGGGATTCAAATCGGAAACACCAATTATTAGCAATGATTGCAAATGATCATCCGATAAATTTGCCCTATATTTAGATTTCAGATACTTCATCCTGAAAAAAGTTTGTTCGCACATATAGGTAGTGTCATACATAGAAATAAATTTACCAGCCAATTGCTTTAAGGGCCAGTGTCATGTAAAGTGTCCTTGAAATTCGACTTTTCGAAGTGATATCGGCCGAGCATCCCCCCGCACCGCTAAACCTACCACCCCCCGCTACCGGACGGGTGGCAGGCGGCGATGTCGCGAGTCGGCCGTTTGCCGGACTCGCGACATCATCGCGTTGCATCCTTATGCAGGGCTGCACCACGCCATTTTTATATTTAGTACGGTTATTTTGAAATGTTAAAACTTTCTATATAGGTACGTTATATTTTAATTATATACTAAAATTATAGAGCAACCGATTAACGGGGTTTAACGGGGTTTCATTGTATGGCATAGTATCCTATAATATATGCCATGCGGCACATATTATCATTTAATTATCGATGAAGACTATGAATTATATTGGTGAGTGTAATGACTAAAAGTAAATAATATGTTCAAGACTTCCCCTTTATAGTATCACTCAAAATTTTGTAGTTTTCAGCGATTATGATATAAATATTTTTTAATAAATAGAAAATTCAACCCCGTGCATTAGTTTTTGTGCGATGAGCTTTATATACATATAAATAAAACTATTTATTTGTTATATTGAAAACTATTTATTAGACAAATCCGATGGTTCGATGAGCTCCATTGGGAAGAACCGTCAAAGAAACCCAACAGCCACAAACATTCAATATTATTTTTACCATAAAGTACACAAGTAAATTAATTTTGTAGAAAAAAAGGAGAAGAGGAATAAACTGATATTCCCCTCAGTCCCAGCCGCAGTACCAGTGTTGTATCAGATGAAAAAGAAAAAAAATATTAGTCATAGTTTTAGAAAGTCATCACGAAGTTTATTATCAATGTTTTAATTTAGACTGCTGCTCGACATGGGATCACTTAGGGGGATAAAAATATATGTAAGCATATTAAAATATTAATATTGTGATAATGTTATTGATACAGGTATGGACAATTACATTAGGATTAGATTAAGATATTACGGGCAAATTAAAATTCTGAAAAATTCAAGGACCGATTGGTATATACAGGAATTTCGGTTGAAACAGTTAAAGGGTTTCCTTGATCTATTAAAATATATTTCTCAAATTCATCTAATAAGTTATTTTCTGTATCTGGTTCAAAATTATCCATGTTATTATCTATATCTTGTTCTAAACTATCTACAATGATATTATCTGTATCCTGTGCATTCTTAAGAATATTAGTATTATTGGAATCAAGACATCTTTTATTAATAGTCGGTGGTTTACGTACACCTCTCTTTTTATTAGAACTACTATTTTTACGTTTTCTTATTGCATCTAGAATGTACTCAGGATCTCTTATGGGCATGTTTCGATTATGACGAGGGTCGACTAATTCAGGTACTTTTACCTGTAATTTCCTTTCTTGTTTGTGTCGGTTTCAAACTCTGCATCTTGAACTACCTCAAAACTTGCAGTATTACCGTTAAATACCTGCGGTTTAATATTTTAAAAGTTTGAGTATGTAATAATATTACCGAACTAAGGCTATCGAAAAAGTGATGGGAACACTGCATTATTTTTACATTTCCGAACATTGGTTCTATATTTATTACTAATATAATTCAAAATGCACTTGCGGCTATCAAGTAACATTGACGTCGACTGATTAAATTCTATTTTTATCTGATTTTTGTGCCCTGTAAAGGTAAATTAGGTTGCTCAAAATCTAATCAACTATATTCAACAACATCACATGTTTCTTATATATAAATCATTCATTTAAGTAAATCAAAATTTATATATATTAAATTTTCCAAACGTCAGTACTGTCAAACTTACTAGTCAAATTAACTCGACAAAAAAAAAAGCAAAAATATTGAGTAACCTATTACTCAATATTTTTGCTTTTTTTAGATAGGTAATAGGTAGATACTTCTTTTGTTGCGTCAATATTGCTTGCTGAGACATCCGAAAACGATCTGTAAAAAAAATATTTTGTTAATATAACATACGCATATAAAATAAGTAAGCTATTTAGCATATATTTTACTTACACATCGCCGCGCGACAGCCCTGATCCGTTTGTCGTGCGAAATTCCGAGGGAGTCGAATCGTCATTTTTGGCTTCATACTCGCGGCTGTTATTTTTTCCAAGAATCAAACTTACGATCGAAAACGCGCGAACAAAAATAAGAACGCAACAAGCACAGACCCCGCGTCCGTTCGTGTCCACCGTCAAAGGCGGAATGAGAGAATGTACGAGTCCGTCCGTCGACAACATCAAAGAATGAACATTTGACAGTTTTTTGTTTATATTTAAAATATAAGGCAATTAAAAAAAATCTTAAGTTATAGGTTTTCTGTAGAATTTTATTGCGGACATTTCTATGTATAAATTAGGCTCGCGTCACCTATTTAGTTCGGGATATGAGAATTTAAAAAAATAAAACTTACCAATTTCAATATTTTTTTATGTAAACATAGGATTATTTATTTAAAAATCCAGCTTATAGGTTTTCTAGAAAAATGTTCAATTAATCTAATTATATTTTTTATATATGCCTGGTATGAAAAGCTAGCTTGGCAGTGGACCTCAAAAACATGCATAAAATGCAATTCGAGTGCGTTATGGCTCTTAACGAAATTTGCAACGAAATTTTTCAAAATCCTTGGCGGGCCGGATACAATCGCCTGCCGGGCCGGGTTTGGCCCGCGGGCCGTAGTTTGGACACCTTTGCACTAACCTCCCTGCCTCTTGGAATAAAAGATTTATTATTATTATAATTTACCTACAACTTTTGTTTGAAACAATTATTGATAAGTTTAATATAATTGATATTTGATACAAGTTCATACAATTGGAGTTCGTCTCCCCTACTTTGATCCGGTGACATCTACCTCCGCCTTTTTAAATTATGGTAGACACATATAGGGAATCGGGGAATTGGGGTCTTTCCATACTCTACACTTCGCTTTGCTATGTATTTTATTGGACTTTTCAGGTATTTGGCCAAATCTTTAGATTTGTTTAGTTTGCAAAATGGATGCGCGACTCGCGTGCCTGTCGGAATGGCAGCGTATTTTGTTTGTAGCTTTTGTTTCGCGTGTTCCTAAGCCGACATTGTCACATTCCATCTTGCAACTGTCAGTACTAAAAAGTTTACTTTTTGCCATATCTAGGAATCTCACGCGTTTGTTAACAGCCGTAGAATGAAGACGATAAAATGTGAGGTCCGTTCGTGACGCAATTAGACCGTTTCTTGTCGAAAATGAAACATCATAGCATTAGAAAGAAATTAAAAAATCATCTAGGTTAATTTTTTTAAAAGATCTACCGTGGGAAAATCTTTAGGTAGGATTGCAGATAGAGGCATTAGTTGACATGAGACGAGACAGCAATTTGCTGACAGTGTCACAGATTTAAAAAAATTTAAAACTGCTTTTACCATTTACCTTATAAGATTACTCCGTCCGTCTGTCACGGACGTTTTTCTCGAAAACGATGTGACAGTTTTCATGACACGCACATATTTCGACAGTCAAAGATTACAAAATATTTTAATGGGGGTTAATTGTGCCTCCCAAATAAAACCACGCCTCTAAAATCATCACCCTATATATGTGAAAATACGGTTTTATGTGGGTTATATTGTAAAATGTATTTCTTAAATATGGTAATTAGATGTTTTTTTACGTTATAATAGGCAAACGCTATAACCTCACATTATAAGAGAGACTGACAGTATATTGACATTTACAAAAATCGTCTTTTTTTTAAATATTTTTAAAGATTGAAATTTTTCAAACAAATTATGCAGCCAGAATGTTTAAAGAAAAATTAATACCAAATGCACAGATAGCTGCAAAATACAATCCTGTATTTTTATTTTACATTGCTATTTGTGCGTAAAAAAAAACATAATTAGGTACCTAGATATCAATTAGGTATTTCACCTGTAAGCTATGTGAACAGCATTTTAAAACTATTTTAGTGTATTATTAAAAATGTCAACATCCGATAATTTGTTGTTATGAAATGAATATATTCGCGGTATAGTTTCATTTTTGCATTACGTTTGGTTACTTTAAACATTGATAAATACTATATAATCAATGCTTTAAAAAACCTGTAATTACTGGTACTCTGTAATAACTCGAACTCTTTCAGGAAATAATTGACTTAGTTGCTTTTGTCAATACTCCAATACCAACAGTTTTATTTTCGCATGTTCAATGTCTGCCTGCATAGTCGTAGAAATAATACTGCCTTTGTGTAGAGTAGAGTAGAGTAGACCCCACTCAGCGCTGATGCTGCTATCTAGGCCATGTCACAATATTCGCCGTGTGACATCACTAATGCTGCGAGCGATCGCTCGTTTGTTAGTTAGTTAGTTAGTTTTTAAATAACCATTTATGCTCATGCCAAAGGATAAATATAAATTTAGACCCATTTTTCTACAGCTAGTATTTTGTAACCATTGGATATTTAATAATAAAAAAAATATGTTTAGATACCTCGATGTTATGTCCTAGTAAAATTCGCATTTTTCTAGCATTCAAGTGTGTAGCATTCAAACACTAAATACGAAATGAATAAAGAAAGATGTCACATATATTTCCATAGCGGAACGTCAGGTTTTAGCTGCGTGAGTTGATCCAATGGGTGGGTTCATCTCCAGAAATGTCGTCTCCTAGCGGAGGCCTCGCGTGTCTTGACCGCCACAAAGACAATTTGACAAATTAATATCGTCTTATCCATTCAAAAAAAAAATGTCTGTCACGTCAACGGGATACGTGTATTTTTATAACAAAAAATACTCTCGTGCGATTCGTAGCCTTGTAAAACTACGTACTACAAAAAAAAAAAACTCTAGCGGTAGACAAACAGTTCATCTGCATAAATTAGATCGAAAAGCTCCTCTGCAGGGCCCAAGAAAGACATTTATCGCGGCGTCCTACTCAAGGCTGATTCCAAACTGGTGCGAAGTAATCAGTATAAAGCTTTGGTATCTTTATCTCTAGATGAGGTTTTTTTTTCAATAATCTATGACTAAAAATGGCTCAAAAAAATCCTATAAATTTACAAAAATCCAGCAATGGTATTAGATGAAGGTTTGGTGTATTTTTTTTTTTATCTTTGTAATCCTTGAGAAATCCTTTATCTATTTTTCGTTGTTTTTTTTTTTTGCAGTAGCAAACTCTACGCATTTCCAAGCCTTGAATCTTAATATGTTAGTCGTTCCTTCGACAACAATAATTTAATTTATTATTTTGTTCAGTTAATGACGACAGACAATCGTAAATCAAACACAATTTTATAATAATGTAACCTATAGATTAATCAGTAAGTTTGTGAAAAAATGTACCTAAAAAACTAGCAAGGAAGACAATTTATTCATTTTCTAAAAGAAGACATGTTTTGTCAACCGTCTATTTACTTAATACTTACAATATTAACACCTAAAATATACCATTCGAAAACAATCTTCAAATAGATATAATTTAGTCAAATATTTACAACTCAGTTAAATAATCGTATACCATTGTAATTGTATGACTTGTAATAGACTTGTAATTCGTCCTGTCTTGAAAACGGGTTATATGCAACAAAAAATGGTGTCAAAGATATTGAGGTTTTAAGATTTATTTTTTAAATTTTCCGTAATTCTACCAAAAAAAAGTATTTTAAAAAAACTACTCCCATATGGGCACATATATGTTACTTTACTAAAAGCTGATTAACGAATGCTCTCTTAAAAAAATATACAGGTGTCCCAAGGTCCCACGCAATAAAAAATAAAACTAATAGTTCCTACGATTCCTAGTGTTATTTGTAAAGAAACTATATCAAAATTCATTATGGTAATCGAGAAAAAAAATATGTTTAAGTTTCTATTCTCAATCATGTAAAAAGCAGCTATTTTTTCAATGGCTCCTCCCTCCGATAACTAGACCACTGTGTCACTAGGCCGCGGTCAGTCAAGATCGAGGTTAATGACCTGCCGCGTTGTTCGAAACGCCCTATTAGGGCGGAGCTAAATGATCGCTGTCAGATGCCACTGGTCGGACAGAGGTCGGTCTAAGAAGAAGGGGTAACTCCTTTCCCCTTCTCTTGGGTTGTAAGAGGGATGCTAATGGTCGACAGATAATATTGATTTATCGATTGATAAGATCGATTTACACCAATTTTATTACGAAAATAATAAATTTGGTGATGAAAATTTTTCGCATTTTGTTACATAATTTCTTACTCTTATTAGGGAACTTAAACACCCCTAAAGTTTGTGGGATTGACCTTGGGACATCCTGTATATCTTTTTTACCTATAATCTCAGAAACAAAATATCTTAAGCATCTTAATATTAAAAACAAAATTATTTGATTAAGTATAAAAGTTATTTCGTTTATAGGTTAGGGGACATAATTTTTGACATTTTCATTTGAAATTCGAATAGTAAATCGATGTTTGTCTCTGGCTATAAAATGACGTCCTGTTTTGTTCCAGGAACCAACCCAAACGACTCGGCTCCCGAAGGCGCACGAATGCACACGAACGCGCACGAGACTCGTAACCAAAAAATACGAACACACGACAAACAAGAACGAACACTTATGTACATAGCACACGGTTAGCACATACGCCAGCCTCGTAAGCGAAGACTGATCTCATCTCGTGACGTCACAATATATATATGTTTAATAATAAATTACATACAATCTTTTAGAGTTTACGCTTTGTGTATATTTACGGATAAAAAGGTGTCGCGACTCCCGGCCCCCGCGGGCCGCTATTTTATTTGTTAAGTACTAATTTATTAAATATTATAATTAATGTTGTTAACAAAATTAAATACTCACTAGTCCATTTCTCTAGTTCTTTTTGCTGATTAATTTATTGTCTGTATTAAGCGATTGCCATATTGTATTTCATTAGGTTAAGTAATTGTTGTGAATTAGTGACGCTATCGTTGTTTAGGCGGACATTTTGTTAGAAAAATCGTTTCGGCAGCGGTCGCGCATCGCAGCCACGGTTCGCGAGCGAGCAAGATGAACGGCGGCCAGGGCAGCAGGAACGCCGACTTCGGAGCGGACCTGCCGCGAGGCTATCGCGTGGTGGAGTTCGCGGCGCCCGGCGGCATCAGCAGGGAGCGGAGCTTCGTGCGGCCGCAGACCCATCATGGCTTCCATCATCATCAGGTTCCTATATCATCTATACTTTTTCGGTATGTATTTATGCTGTCAACGCGACTGTGCATAAGGCCGGTAACTTTGTCGCGTGAATCACAAGTTACAACAAAAATTATTAGTAAAAAAACAAGCTGTATTTTGTAAACATGCTTTTATTTATGTGCTTGAATGCGTATACAAAATTTCGTGTCAATGCTGTTGACCGTTGAGGATTTCCTTCATCTGGAGCCAATCTTGGATGTAGAATCAGGTCATGCTTACCATAAAAAATGCATTGCCATCGGAACTGAAGCAGCACCATCTGCCAAAATTATCATTAAGGTTTTGTATCGATTTCAAAACATCTTCATCTTTACCACAAATCGGAGCGAGAAATAATAATATAAAAAATCAATTTAACCTTATAAAACGAGTTTAAAATATTAGGTTGGAATCAAAACAAGCAATTTGTAAGACCCAATTTCAAAAACAATAGGAATTAAAAAATATTGATGATATAACCTTATTCCGGAAGTAAATAATTGTTTTTATTAAATTGCTATAAAACACATTTACTGCAGATTGCTGCTTTTGATTCTAAACACAATTTTTTTGATATTTCTAATTCGTTTTTCTCGTAATTAGGAAAAGTTTTTCCAATATTTTTCTACTGATTTAAGGCATGGATGGATCGTTAAAAAAAATGTTTTTTTGATGCACACAAATTTGCTATTTCAGATTCGCGACAATAACAAACGAAGGAGTTTGATAATAAACTCGAACAATAGAGGAAAGCCTACCATGGAGATCTACAGACCACCAGGTAACCGCTTTCCTTACCTGTCTGTTTTCACCATCAACTTGACTATCTTTTTTGTGTTAAACTTTTTATTTTTGTGTTAAACTAATCGAAAAATTAAGGTCAGCGCGCGACTAACGTGAATATAAAAAAAGATTATATTAGGTATTTAATTTTACTATCTGAATAACTGAGATTTGGGAGTAATGTGACGTGCCATTATAGTCTAAGAGCTCGCTCGGATTTTGGTAACTATAAGCGATACGGCTGATTTAATATTTATGCTGCAGGATGCTTACCTGATGACGTTAGTGTAGTTCTGCCTGCATTCCGCATAAGCTTGTTAAAGGTCCGTTATGGTTACCAAAAATTTACAATAAGACCTTTCTATATCGATGACGATAAACAATAATACTGAATTATACTGAAGTGTAATAATATTAAGTGTACGCATTCGAACTGACTGATCTTAGATCGAGCAAATCTTAAGGCCTTGGGAATTCCCGTTCATTTTACCATCGCGTGCTAGGGATGTGTTGAAAGTAGGCTCACTAAAGTATCAAAGATAATAATATTTTTATAAATTATTTCATATCTCAAATAATAAACTTATAGCGTCATGATTTAGGCTGCTCCAATGTCCATGTAGGGGGTGCAGGAAGGTGGAATGATGAAGTCACCGATGAACAATGAAACTTTGAAGGTTCATTTTTATTAACCTTTGAACGCCCATAACTCCTAAACGCTTCCGAATTTTTAATCAGTTTCTATACCATTCGAATGTGTGTACTTAATACTATAAACAGCTTTATCGCTTCTGGTTCATTTCTGGTGACCATAACGCACCTTCGAAAATCCATAATTACCTAACGCTTCTGCGAAATGCAGGCAGACCCACCCTAACTTCACGAGACAAGTACCCTGCAGCGTATAATTAATAGGTGAAGGAAAAACTTTGGATTCCTTTTTAAAAATATTACGCGCACGGAGGAATGTGAGGAGGTTAAAGTTTATATGGAGAAAGAGTCCGGAAATTAAAATTACCTGTAATATGTATTATAAATACATTAAATTTAATAAAATAAAATTTTCATACTAACGAATGAGTTTCGAGCTGTGAATTTTGTGTGATTTCAAATGTTCCTTTTTTAATAATCTGTCAATATCAATAAAGTAATACCAAGGCAAAAAAGCATTATTATTAAGAAAAAAAAAAGCGAGTACATTTTATTATAAACATTAAACCCTGTCTAATCTTAGTTTAAGTAATTTTATTTTACATGTTACATTTTTAATTTCGGTAATTTCATTTTTTTTAACATTCAGATATTCGCACCTATCTCCATTATGCCTCCACATAGAACTGACGTGAGAGACAAAGAAGGAGGAATATATATTCGCGTGGAAGTCAAACTGATAATAGATCAAATGCAAAAGTATTATAAAATGATTAATTATTTTTAGGGATACATTTAGACGTTCGCTGAATGTCATTCCGAGAAATTTAAATACTTTTGATTGTGGATTAATGCATTTACAATGCAAGCTTTACGATGCCAAACATTTCGAATCTGAAGTCACTTTAGGTGAAAGGCTGCATTTACTTCATGTTGTCATAAGGTAAAGCATATTGGCCTTATCATAATGAATACTTTAAATTATTGTATGATCGACTTACATGAACCTTCGATAAAAAGAAAATAAAAAAATATTTTTAAAACATTTGTAAGTACAATTCAGCATTCATTTTTAAATTTCATTACGTATTGTAGGGATTAAGGCAAACAACACACTCTAATGACGTAATTTGTACACGTTCGCAGTTAACGTAATAAAACAAAATTAAAATATATGTATATGCAATGATTATAGAGGTATACTCATAATATAGTTATATATAGTTATATACTCATAATACTCATATATAGTTATAAGAACCTCAATAATGCTGAAACTTAAAAGTCAATGAATTTCGACCTATAAATATTGATCATAAATAATAAATCAGCCGTATCGCTTATAGTTACCAAAATCCGAGCGACCTCATAGACTACAGGCGCCTGACAGTACAGAAGAGCGAGAGAGGGCTATACAGAATGTTTGATTTCGCCACAGTCCACATTTGGTGCTGAAGCATGTCAGATAGTGTATTTATTTCCTAGTTTAATGAATTACTTAAGATATATCGAAGGACCGTGATTTACTAGGGATAATAGGGGGGGGGGGGGGGGAGCTGAGAGGATTAGGCATGGCCAAATATTATTTTGATTATAAAATACGAATTATAATACTAGCAATCATTACCTAAAGCGTAATAGTAGATCGTTAAAAAATGTCATTTTATATTTTCTTACTCTTCTAAATTCAAAATAATATCACAGGGTCGTATTTGAATTGAATTATGTGGATAATTAATTCTGCGTAATTATATCATTTATCGTTGTGACTTCCTATTGCACAATAATGAATAAATAATTAAAAAATAATATAATGAATTAAGTTACCTATTTTAGAAAATAAACTATCTTTTGTGAAACTTTAAAATAAATCATTTTGGGGTCGTGCTTCTTGGACAAATTTGGCTCTTATTTTAATTTTTTTTATAATATTTGCAAATATGCGTAAGACGTAAAGAAAAAATTATGAATACTTAAAAAATATATAGAAAATATTTTGATTTTACACGTTGATTACGTGTATACTTTTTATGGATGAGGGTTTGTGAAAACGGGATAAGGCGATAGGGTTTGTGTAAGGGTGCCTCGCTTCAATTGGTTAAACTGTACTAGGATAGAACATTTAATTCTTAAACATGCACACATGCTAACAATCACTTTCGCCAAAAAGGCCTCGAGGTTCTAAAAACGACACACTAAGCATAAAATTAACAAATAAAAAGAATACTCGCCTATTTATATATTTTTTGCTTTTCGTGCTTTTCAAGAAGTTGTCTTAAATTAGTTTTAAATATACATAAGTTTAACAAAATATAACAAATGAAAATATTGTTTTAGACCCCCGAACCTATAAAATACTATAAATCTCTTTACCTTTTCTGTCAATAGTAGGTACGAAACCGTACATATTTAATATTTTTTTATTTATTTATCTGTAATTAAACTATTTGCATACATACGGCTTCCTTATTGGTGGGTTGAAGACAGCGGTGCCTTTTAATTCTCTAACACAGAGGCGTCCAAACTTTTTGCTGCGAGGGCCAGTTTGGTATTTAAATTCATTAGCGGGGGCCAAGCATTGTAAATATGTGAATTAAAAAACCTTATTACAACTAAAGCAGCATTGATTTTTTTTATTGTTGCCACATATATATACTATAATTTTTTTTTTTTATAGTAAATTACAGATATAACAATACTAAACAAACATGTCTAAATTATATTATTATAAAATTATTTCATGCAATTTTTAATGGGAATGGTGGAACTGGGTTTTTTTCCTGGAGAGTTTCTTCAAAGTTCGGATTCAAATCGGAAACACCAATTATTAGCAATGATTGCAAATGATCATCCGATAAATTTGCCCTATATTTAGATTTCAGATACTTCATCCTGGAAAAAGTTTGTTCGCACATATAGGTAGTGCCATACATAGAAATAAATTTACCAGCCAATTGCTTTAACGAAATTTGCAACGAAATTTTTCAAAATCCTTGGCGGGCCGGATAAAATCGCCTGCCGGGCCGGGTTTGGCCCGCGGGCCGTAGTTTGGACACCTTTGCTCTAACAGCGCCGAAGCGCTGAAATTAAAAGCAAACGGACTTATTTAAGGCACCATGCGGATTCGTTAGGGCGCCGTGTGTTTTAAATATAAATATATTAACGCTATTTCTTAATACTTTGATATATGAAAACATAAGACCCGCGGAACTAGTTTGAAACTGACTCACCGCTCGCTCGCTGTTTGACGTTTGCCTCTTTCCGGTGGTGAAATACGGTGTATTTCTTTTTTTTTTAAGCAAAGTACTAAATTAATATATGTAGAATATTGTGGTATTTTTAGTTTTAGCCATTTGTTGGGAATAACTTCAACAAAATGCACCAAAATACGTTACAAAACACGTTTTAGGGACTGGTGGCGCCTTAAATGCAACAATGCACAAGTGTCAAAAATTGACAGCGAGCGAGCGGCGAGTCAGCTAAACAGCTTTAGACTAGCCCCGCTGTTTTGCCCTGATACCATTTTTCGTGAACGTTTTGGTTAGCAATGGCTGGATTTGGCATTTGAATTTGAATACAAACTTGGAATACTTGACTATATTTCGGAATGCTGACGTCGTGCATCCGCCCCTGCAGGAAGCGTGTTTGTGACGTGCATAATCTGACGGACGCCGGCCGTGCACTTTCATTGTTTTACGTGAGAGATCGCCATTATCGAAAGATCTCGTCATATCATATTTGGTGACAGAATATTAATAAGCTAATCATAATGGCAGGAGTGCGAGTGGATGGCGTTCAACAGCAACAGCAGAATAAGTTGAACGTGCACGCCAAGGAATTCACAATGTCGAAGGCGAATGATCTACAAACGTCGAGGTGAGATTTTCATTGTATTTCGATGTGTGATTGTTTGTTTTCGATTTAGTTCTCTTCGCCGGAGATCGCGTTTGCTTTCCTGAGATCGGCGCGTTTAGTTTCAATTCTATCGGACAGAAAGTGAATTTATTTGCCTTATTTTCACCATTGAAAGATCGCCACCGCGCAGCGCGCTTCGTAGTTGTAAGTTCCTTGCTATTACAACGGAACGAGCATTTCCCGATTTTAACCAGTTGTTTTATGTGCTATTCGCCTCAACATAAAGTAATTTTAATTAGTATAGTGAACTTTTAATTCAATATATTTATTATAAACAAACCGTTTTGCTATGCAAAGCAGTATTGGTACATAACAGAGCAAATGTAGTCTAGGTTTAGGCTAGGTAAGGTTTTCTGAGCAATTCCTTTAATCTTCAATTTTTACAGATGAACTTATGATTTACATTTTTGTATATTATAGGTAGTGATAATCAAATTCTGAAATCTTTGTAATTATTATACTTTTCCCAATAAGTATAATTATTTTTGAAATGTCCTTATTTCAATTTGGACGAAATTTTCATATTTATCTTACGATTTTTTTACGCTATTTCACCCTCAGAGTGTTGATATCAGTGTTGCCAGACAAACCGCTTTTCCGCTTTTCCCCCCCCTTTTTTGACAATGAATTCGCTTTTTGCTTTAGACCAACGCGGATCCGCTTTTTTTTTTAATTTGTTCGAACAATTCAAGAGTTTTAACATGTAATTATATTAATTTGTATGGATATTAAAATAAATAAATAAATAAATTATTGTTTTTTATAATGAGTAATATTTCACTCAAATGTTTTTATTATTTTAGTAGTAACGTGGCGAAACCTATAATCTATTTATTAGAATATCCAATATCCAATTTATATATTATGATATATTACTTTGTGATATTGATTTTCAAGAGATGAAAGCACGCACAGTTTGTTTGGATTAGTAATACCTCACTAGGCAAATTGCAATTCCTAGTTAACTAATCGAAATTTATCGTTTGTTTGTGCCCCCCCCCCCCCCACCTATGATGAGAAATCAGCAAACCTAGTAGAAACACATGAAATTTCTCTTTTTATTCAAAATTCGCATTTTTTAAGCACTGGTACCGGATTTTCTATTTTACCATCTGGCAACATTGGTTGATATTGACAATTGTCAATAATATACGCCGACAACACAAAACAGACTAACCATTTGCGTTGCGTTTGTTTGGCATGTCGTTTAGATGATAGGGAGAAATTTATAATGGAATATTGTTTGTATAATGTATTTATTAAAGAAAGTTATTATTACCAATATAGACATTACTTAGTCATTTAATTTTTGCGCTTTGCTACTAGCCGACGCGGCGACGTGTGTTTCTTTTTATAATTTTTGTTATTTAAAATGTTTTGTTCTGTATCAATAATACTAATCAAATTTTCAAATGTATACCTATTGTTTTAATAAATAACGTACCGGCACGTGCGATAATAACCTAAAAATGTTAGCTATTTGTTATAATGAAGTCGTTTGACGGCAACGCGTTTCTACGAAATTCCTATAATATTAATTTATAACGTAACGCGACGGGCGTTTGACTGTTGACCCAGGGTAGCGGGTTCGAATTCTATCAAGTCATACCATTTTTACCACTTCATCACCACCATCTACTCTGTTAGACGAAGGAAAGAAATGAAGTCCACGGTGCAGAGGTTGCCATCTTGTAAGATTGTCGTGGTGCTATCCATCCCGAGAACAGGTTATCATCTATATCAGATTGACATATATATCACACAAATGTGCACTTTTCATACCTGAATTTATTTCTTGTAGATAACCCGAAATAATACCTCTTCAGATCAATACAAAATATTGCCAAGGCCCGCCACCACCCGCATCTGAGGGTCACCAGCAGTAGCATAACTACCAGCACTGGCTATATTGTAAGGCCTGTGCGATTCTCAAATTAGTTTTCGACCGAAACTGAATTTTTAAACCAAAACCAAAAACTTCGGATTTTTTTCCAGTTTTGACCGAAACCGAGAAGGAAATTGAGGTTTTTTTTTCTTAGAAAACTCAATCCAACTGTAGTGTACGTAAGAATTATGTATCGTTTATTATAAAATGTGGCACATCTTAAATAAGGGTTTAAAACTAATACTAAGCTAATTATAATTTGTAACTAAAACAGATATATTTTTTTTTAATTTTAAATTATTATCTTTGCAGAAGCTATCGAATACAAACTAAGACTTTTGTATTAAGGGGGTTAATAAGCATAATTATAGAAAATATTGATTAGTCTTAAAAAGCCTTAACTTAACTAGAACATTAACTAGCCTTATATTATAAGATAAAAACAAAAGCTTTTCGGCATTTTCGCCTAATAAATTGCTTCTACGGTCGCCAGTGAGGTCACGACAATTGTCAGCGAAGACGCCGCAACAGACAAACGAACGCAGTTTCGGCAGTAGCCAAATTTCCGGCCGTCATTTGGCGGAAACCGAGATCTAACCTTCAGTTGGTCACTACTTTAAATCAAAAATGTCATCCTGTGGGACTTGCACAACTTGTAATTTAAAACGAATGTACACTGGGACATTTTGTATATTACTGCATCAAAATATAAAACTGAAACTGGGGATCCCCGTGCATTACGCGTTTAATTTTATTTCTCTTACGAATGCATTTTTATTTGTGCACTTTTTTAATAATATATGGTTTCTCAAAGCCTCAAGCCCAGGGCCCTGGTTTTGTGACCAGGGAGCAAATAAATGCAATCCTGTCAGTAACCCCATTCCACATCTAAATAGTGAAAAATACAGTTCGTTTGAAGGTCTTAATTCTTCTAATAACCCTGCTCATTGATTTCCTTAACCCCTGTCACTTATATCAAATAAAACTTGTTCCAGATCGCAGATGAGTATAGCAGCGATGTACGGAGCGGCTTCGATGGGCGTCCTGCAGCACTCAAAGTCGTCGGGGAGCATCCTGCACCAGGCGGGAGGGACACCCCAGCCCCTCTTGCAGGCGGGACCCCCGCAGCCCTCGCATCACGTGCCCCTCTTCCGGCCGCAGTCCCACAACCTGGGTCACATACTCAACTCTCAGTCTAGCGGGAATATACTCAATGTAAGTTTAGTAGCGTGAGCTCCATTTATTCTATTGTAAACTTAGAAGGCCTCTCCTGAAGATCTTTGTCTATGTTGAGAATGGTCATAAATCATGCTATTTCATCAATGGCTAGTTAATTTAGCTGAGTTTTGCTAAGACTCGCAATATTTTTAAACAAAAATAGTGTGTCACAAACACACAAATAGTGTGTGTGTATGTAAATTAACTTTTTTTGTGAATGTACCCCTTATGGATAGTTTAAGGAGTACCTATATTACAAAATTATAATACAATATTGGAAACTTATACTGGATCATGAATAAATAAAAAACTGAAATTATCATTTCTTTATTGTTATAATTATAACTTTAAATATTTGTAATACTTTTTTGTTTCATCTAGACAATTCAGTGCCATAACTGAAACTTCTTTCTCATCTAGTAAGTTGTAATTTTTCAGCAAGAAGCCTATAGGAAACAATGATTGAAATGTTAGATGATTGATTTAAAAAGTCAGGGGAATTTCAAAGTTAAAGTCAGTACAAAGAAATGAAGTTAAAAATCAGGAAGGGAAGCGAATTAATGGAAAGTTTAACCTTGAATGGGGGTATGTAGGAGGTCTGAGTGACAAGATAATTTGGATGGTGAGTGATGAAGGATGACTTCAGGATACATGGGTTCATGTAGCTTCGAATACTACATACGATGAGTGTGCTATTTCCTCTGGAAGCCCATTGACTAAGCATCTATTAAACAGGACCTAGATTGATACTCATTACAACCTGTAACCATCTCGGCATGGTCAGCCTTTATCAAAGGCTTTAATACACTCGAGTTTAGGCGGTGAGTCCTTACATTGTAATATTTTTTTTAAGTTATTCGCGGATTCATCGAGAATGTCATGGTACTCGGAGAGATTGGTTTCTATGCTCCGGACCGTTTGTCCGGATTGCGCAAGCACTGACGATTGTCGTACTGACGTATACAAGTATAGCCCGATTGAGAGAGCAGTTGAATTATTAAATTCCATTTCCTCCGAGATTTATATATTCGTATGTTCGCCCAATAGTATCAAAAATCTACTTTCTATTACACCTTTGTGAGATCAGCGTGAATTATTTATTTATATTTACTTTATATTTCTTCTTATTAGTTTTGGTTATTTTTCTGTGTTATTGTCCTATTGTCCTCCATGTACTTATATTATCTTCTGTCCTTGTGTAGTAAAGTGATTGCAGTAGCAAAATCTTTGAATGCACCAAATTTGTTTAAAAAACAAATCTTTTGTGTAGTGTTATCACCTTAGACAAACATTGCTATCTGACTTAAAATTTTATCACACAATTACGTTTTAAAATATCCTTATTTAATAAATGATAGATGTGTTTTTTAGAAGGTATGGTGAAGACTTGAGGATTAACATCCTTTAAAATATTCGAGAAGTAAGTACCTAATGATTAAGATTGAACTTCGGAAACTAAACCATTATTAAAAAACTTTAAACTAGCTCGTTTCTTGCCAGGCATTTTTTTGTGTAATAAAACAGTTTGTAGGGAAAATACTTTAGCACTTTTTTTCTAATTTATTTTATTTAGAATATTTTAAATGAATAAGTTCAAAGTTGATGTTTCAAAAAAAAAGTCCACAGCTGAAACCGGTGCCCGCACCGGCCTTTCTTGAAATGAAATAACGTGCCTCTATCTTTTTACATGTACAGCCGACAATTACATAATTATATATAAATTAATATAATTATTGTATAAATTAATCAGATAATTTAACATCATACATTAGTATCCTTACCCTGATGGTTGGGAGTGTAATTAGTAATAATTAAATATTGATACCTCAAAATGTACATTTTCACACTAATTGAAACGTTAATTAGTGTCAAATGTGAAAGCAGGATCATTAAATTCACTAAGTGTATTTCATTCAGTCATTCAGAATAATAAGTTCGAGCAGGTCAGCAGAGTAACCTGTATCATCATATAGTAACATATATCATCAAAGAGTTTCATATCCGTCAAACTGGTATGTTTAGTTAAATATAATATTTTCCTTTGAAGTGTTTTTGAAAAATTAGAAATAATTTGTGCCTTGAAAACACTTTTCAGCTGTAAAAGGTACGGTACACCTTCGGTATTACACCTAAATATATAAATTATACTATACACTACTATTACTTACTAAACACTTACACTTTGAACAAATATATATTCGTGTAAACACGCACACAAACTCGCAATCAGATGAATAATAAATGTCGCTTATGGTGGCATTGAACTCAGTACCAAAATAACAAAGCACCATCAGAATGTTTTTTTTAGTAAATTATATTGTTTAATAGAGAAATACTTTTAATTGGCTTAAGTTATAATAATTTTACCATTTAGTATTTGTATGTTTAGCTGTTAGTATTACTGTGAGTTCAAAATAAAATACAATAAATTAATGTTCAAATCAGAAATGGTCAGAAACTCTTTTCTCGGCTTTATATTTAATGCAAATTTAGTGAGTGTTTTATATCAGCCCTGTTTTTCCAGCATTCCCCGCGTGTGCATTTCAAACTGCAGCCGCAGCAGCACATCATAGGGGGCACTTCCTCATCGATGCTCGACAAGAAGAAACCGCTTCCGTTGCTCAACGGGGCACCCGGAGTCCTGAAAGGACCCAGGCCCATCCAGCCGGCATTCGCACTCAAACGCTCCAAGTCGTTGACGTCCGCGGACGTGCTGTCCAGTGCGAGTGCCGGTATGGCTGCTCTCGGACTCACCGTCGATTCGTCTGATCTCGGCTCGTTCCCGCAGAACGTACAAGAGAATCTAGACAAAGCGCTCGAAGGTTAGTTTTAATATTGTTCAATTTTGGTCGATCAAACTAATGATAATTTAGAAGTAATCAATTGCTAACAAAATATTTAGACAATAAACACAGCTACCACTTGATTTTTCATAATTTTTTTAAATTCCCAGTCTTTAGACCGAATTTTAAGCTGTAAACCTACAATGTCGGACCAAAGCTAAAAAGTATGAGTTATGAAGGCAGAAACCTAACAATCTAGCCATTGCAAACCCTTCGTTCCTGTCAAATCTTGAAAATTTTTGTACTAAGAAATCAATACTTGAGCTTTGCATTTGCGATTTAATTTGGTTTGCCCAAGAGTAGCCGTGCTGTATTAAAGTAAAGCCTTTTTAGGGTGTAATAACACCATTTACTGAGTATCTATTAAAACCATCTCAGCAAGGCCACGTGTCATTTACCTATTGCACTAAATTCAGTTATTTTAGTATTATGATACTCTTAATTTATCAAGGTTTTTAATTAAATGGTACATTTAGGTCAAAAGAGAAACTTTTAAAATTAGGTTATCAACCAAAACAACCTTAATATATTCCACTCCGTGCGTAAAACGCGTGGACCACACGATGCTGCCACTCCAGACGGTCGATCATTGAACGAAATATCGCATTAGGGCCGCCACCCTTTTTTTTAGTTTCTTATTATTGGCAAATAATAAGTATAAAACTATAAAAATGTTTGTTTTTTATATTTAATATTATGTTGACATTGCTTTTGTAAATAAAATTCAAATTATTTACTGCCAAATCCAACAAAAACACTTATAATTCAATAGCGCAATTTTCATATAAACAATCAAACGTCAAAATTGAACTAAGATGAAAGAAAGTTCACGATTAGTCTATGCCTTTCATCAATTCAGGTATATACTACATGCCACACTTTTAAATATTAATAGAAATGCAATGAGTCGATGACGTTTTTAAGCACACATGGCATCTGGCGTATACAGCAAATTCGAGATATCGTCATCAGCGCTGAGTGTCTTAAATCTGTTTCACTGTTACTATAAAATCACTGACATCTGCTATAAAACTAGGAGCTTTTTTTTTGCAGCCAGATTGTGTCTGTTTAACGCTTTGAACAATCAGAATGTATAAGTCGTTCAGGTTCACTGGGTTTTTAATTTCACCATGTCCACTTTCAGATCCGCGTCAGCTAAGCGGTCGTCTGTTGATGTCGCTGGTGGGCTCAATAATGTGCCGCACCGTGGAGGGCTCACGTTTTGCTTTGCCCGCCGCCAGGGCCTGCCTCACCATCGCCGCCAGAGATCCCTCGTCCACATTCCTCGATACACTACTCAACACTTGCCAGCAGTGGTACCACGAGAGAGAAAAGGTTATAATAATTTAACGCACACACATTTAAAAAAATTATGACTAAGAAAAAATGTAGAAACTTCACAACACTCTACCTTATAGTCTCTTCCTAGTGTTATGGTATTTGGAAAAATATTCAATGTCTTGCTTTATCCGAAACAGCAGGTGTTCCTTTATCGGATCAGATTGTTATGATATTCCGTACATGAACATCTGCAGTAGACTTGCATGGTTTCCGGGCAAATACCTTCTAATGACCCTAACCAAGATAAAATATTGAAAAAATGTTTCCCAATTAATAATGTTTGAGGATGCGGTTAGATGCGCTTGCTGCGAAGTTGGGCGGCGATGACAGCTCGAGCACGCGTCTCACGAAGTACATTAAAAAAAAACAAGTTTTTAATAATGTAATTATTTTGGTTGGTTTAGTTGTCGATATAGATCAACCCCCTAAAAGGACATCAGTGAATTAAAAAAAAAAATTGTATTAGGAGAGAGGAGACGGGTTTTTAGGAAGGAAGGTGGAAGAGTATTGGTTAGATGGGGTGACTAAAAGAGATTAGGATATTTTAGGATAGATGTTTTATGTAATTAGCAAAAAATAGTTAGTGTTTATTAATTTGCATGATATTATATTGTATTTGAATTATAAAAAAATTACATCAGAAATAATTTTAAATCTTATATGGAAATCACACAAATTATTTTTTTCCAATTTTTATATTGTATGATTGATTTAGTGAATGTAGCCCTTGACTTCAAAGTAGGTTTGTGCTTGGGAGCAGTAAAATGAAATGTTTAATCTTGCCGCAGATCCTAGGTCAAGTGACGGGCGGTGGACGGCCGCGCCTCATGGCGTTCCTCTCATTCCTCCTCGAGCTGTATTGCCAAGCGAGGAGGCGCACTGGCAACATTGGAAGCCTCTCGGCTTCCAGCCCAACTTCTGGGGGTATACTCAGCGTCTCGGATCTTCAGTCCGCCTCGAAGACGTTGCTGACGCTCATCTGCCGCTGCTGTGAAGACTGCATCCGGCAACCTGTGCCTTCGCCTTCTGACGTATGTGTATTTTTTTCTTTTTGTTTGTGAAAAATTTTGATATTTCTCTGCGGTTTGCGTCTAGGCTATTTGCTGATGTAATATAATTTATAGAATGTGATTTATATTTAGTTCTAAAACCAGTTTAATATCATTAATAGCTTCAAATATGTCCCACCATCGTGGATTCCGTCAATACGATATACTAAATATTAATACTAAAGATGATTTTATTTAAGTTTAAACTAAATTCTAATAGTTACATAAATAGACAGTGTGAATAAATTACGAATTTTATATTAGGTTATAAATTTACGTAGACTACATACCTCCCGCTCTGGAAAAATGGTTTGCGAGGGACAAAACCACGTTTATACCGCTTTCGTTTCTATGCGGTTGTTTCAGATGGCTTGATTCGGTCTTGGATAGTGAGAATAGTTTTCAGTCTTAAGCCTTGGTCAATCTTTTAACTTCGATCAAAAAGGTTTGTGACAACCTAACCTCTGCTCATACTGCGAACAAACATCAGTACGACCTTAGTCGTAGAGACGCTAGTTTTTCTGTTAGACAATTCGTTTGACTGAAGAGTTTCCTTAAGTGTGATGCTGGGAAGAGGTTGAGTATTAAGCTTGCTCCTAAGTACGTCGAGTGTGTCGGCCGGCGGAGGCTATCTTCTATCTCGTACGAGTTAAAGGATCAGAGCGATGGTTCAGCGCTCGGAACTTTTCACATTGAGGATTTTAAATTGTATCCACACAGGTTCGTTGAGTCTTAACGAATTCTGTTTTCCATGTACAGCTCTACTTTTATACAAATTTTCTTATGATATTCCCAAGCTTGATTGAAACTTAGACAAGATGACAATAAAAAATGGTTGTGTATCATATCCGTCTCAGCTGCCAGCTAGCATAGGGGCATGACTACAGTAGATTGGAGGGCGGATAAGTATAAATAGACATTAAATTGATGCTAAAGGTAAACTGCTATCTCATATATAGGTTTCCAATAACTTTATTTAGAAGTTATTGGAAACTTCTGATAATCTATAGATTATCATATCATATGATTATTGCGTTCTTGTGAATAAGTACTCATCTAAGCGGTTTTTGACCTGATTAACTTAATTGGAGGTAATAACACTAGTAGGCAATCCATTCCACAAATCAACCACTCGGTTGGACAAAAAAATATTTTTTGCGTTAGATTTGACATTTTTGGAAAGTTTTAACTCTTGCCCACGTAGATGGGTACTAGTCTTGAAGTTGAAAATGTCTCTAAGCTCTGAACAATTATAGAATCCCTTTATAATCCTATAATCACAGACAAAAACTAACAATATCTTTGAAACAGAGGCGAGCTAGTATCTAAATAAATATAAAAACATCTTAATTTCAGACCGAGAACCTCTTCTTCATTTTGACCTATATCGGCCGCGATCTGGAGAGCCAGCTCCCTGCCGAGCTGGAGAACCTTCTGGCGGCGGTCCGCGATGCGTTCCTCAACACGTCGGCCGCTCCGTCCATCCGGAAGACGCTGCTTCAGCTCATAGAGCTGCACGCCTCTCGCTGGCAGTTGCCCGGATGCGCCGTGCTCTACTATTATCCGTCATCGAAATCTTAATGTTGAAACCATCATGTATTTTAGGTCTCTAGATCCAAAGTATAATTTAATCTAATTTATTGTATATTTTAGTCTAGTTTGTCCGATATTGTCGCATATTAAGAAAATTGGCAAACTCTATCATTATTTTACACCGAAAAAGTAGCAAAAAATGTTGCTAAAATGGTTACCATGATCTAACGAGTATTTTGAATTATTCGTAGGTTTTTTTTTTTATTAGGTATGTAACATAATGTATCACATTCTAATAAGTTTTGAAAAAAATGACGCTAAAAATGGGGAGTTTGCCCGTTTTGATTCTAAATAAAATAGATTTTGCCATATGGAATAGCAAAAATCAAAACGTCAAAATCAGTAGTGTGGGTAATATTTTGACTATTTAGAATATGATCACACAGTAGATGACCTACATTTTTTGATTAATAGTCTAAAGTTTCTGACCCAGTGTCCACCTATGGTACAAAGATCAAAACCATCACTGAACAATCAGCAAAAAAGCTTAGCAAAAAGCACAAAGAACCACAGAGAGAATAATCAGGCTCCGTGACTCTAAACTAAATGATAGGATACAGACACCAACGGAGAAGGTAATGCGATTTAGTAATAGCTACCGTTACACTGAAGTGGAGCTGGACCACAAATACAATGGGCGAATGAAATTTGTTAACTTGCAGGTTGTAGTGGTCTCGGTTTGAGTGCTAGCGGGGTCTAACTCGTCCAGGTCAACATTCAATATTCAACGGTGCTTTGATCAGTGCTATCGGCAGAAATTTATTTTGTTTTACAATGAGCCTTCAGCGATTGCCTTCTATAATAAGAATAATCTGGAACTTTAGGCAAAGGCAGATTGTTTTGACAGTGTAATTGCTACGGTACATGTGAATGAATTTCCTATGTTTCCCACTAAAAGTGGCAAACTCCAATATTTTTGTATGAGATTACAAAAAACCCACAAAGTTAGGTTAAGCCATTTTCGGTTAAAATTTGTACTTTTTATTTGTTCCTTAAGTGTTTTAACTATCCAAGGATTTTTCATAGTAACTATTTCGTGTTTAGTTACTTAATGCAAATTACGATCACATATAATATTGATCTTAAAAGCAAACACAGGCTTAGATCTGAATTATGTGATTAGTAATAAAAATGATTTTGAACCATCCTTGGGAATAATTTACATAAATTGTTGACTTTGACTAATACTATGAGACCAACCTTGGTGCTAAGTTTTAATGATTAACAAACAATATATTTAGTTCATACTCTTTAAGTCTTGCGTGTGCAAAAGGCGAATTGTCACTTCTCTACTACAGGCTGAGTTCTTTTAATATCCGGTGTTAAACAAAATGTGGTTTTTGTTCCATCCCTTAAAAAAATATCCTAGTTAATCTAGAATATATGATTAAAAAAAAACAAATCTAGAGTGAAAGGTAAATGTAAATATATAGTTTGACTCAAAAAAAATAACCAATTTCTTTTTATTTATAGCAGTGAAATTTGTCTATGCTCTCATCCAATATTGTTCAAGCTGCTTATTTCAAGCAAATTAGCGTAACGAAAATATATATTTAACTTGTATCAAAAAGTTGTAAAAAATAAATGAGTTTGCGTCCAAATCACCCAGGCACACAGATAAGATTCTATGTTGGATCAATACTGAATTGTTTTTTATTCTAAAATAAGCAAAAATTTATAGCTGTTGGGTTCTAAATCTGTCAATAGTTTTTAACCCTTTCTGGAGTTTCCAAGTAATGAAATTAAAAAATTCCTCAAAATCATATTTTTATCATAGCAATGGCAATCTAGAATACATGTTTTATACAGAATAAGTTCAGAAATCATATTGAAACGGCCCTATGCAGAAAAGATGCTCTATGGTAAGGGCATTATTAATATGTAAACCACATTTCAAAATAATATTTAGAAATACTGACCCAAAGCCATAAAACTTCAAAATATTACTAAAAGTTTTGCTTATTTGGGGTATCATTAATTTATTGAAGAATTGTGATCAGCACCAGATTATCCCTTTTGATCAATTCACTCCACCCTTACTGTGCGCCTCGAAAGTTGAAGTTCTGAGTTCGAAACCTGGCCGTGTTTATTTTTAAGAAAATGAACTCTTTTGTGTGAGTTTAACCTATGTTTACCTGTTGACTAATTTAGCCCGCTGTGCTTTGGATCTATTATCTTTGGTTTCTCGTGCGCTCTAAATGCTCATCTGTACCCGCCTCGTCTCAGCCTAAATTTGATTAAACGAGTCGCTCACTGTTACTGTTAAATTTAGGAGTAATCGATTTGTTTTCCGAAATCTTATTAAAATTCATTTGGATATTGTCAATAAGGACAACAAAAGAAAATGAAAACAAGATGGTTTCCGTGTTGAGATTAAAATGTTACATAATTAAAATATTTTAAACTTTAAGTTATCTCGCAGTTATTGGGAAAAACGACAACTTGTATCATAAATACTATGCAAAATATTCCGTGATTTAGATGAGAGCCATCTATGAATATGCATGATTATCACTTCTAAAGTATAAACATTTGGCAAATCTGGCTTCTATGCGGTTTGCATCCGGCCTATCTGCCAATGAAATGTTCACATGATTATCATTTTGTTGGCAAAAAAATGGCGCCATCTACATTTAGACATCAAATCTTGGGCATCTACTAATGGTGCGAGGTTGAACTATCTATAAACCACTATATATAATCAATGGCATAAATAACCTATGGAAGTTTGAAGAGTTTTTCGTAAGCTTTGGTTTGTGCAGTTTACCATACGTTAATAATGTTAATGTTGGCATAAGTTGCAATGGATTGTTGAAGCGTAGTTTTGCTTAATCCTTTTGTTGGTCTTCGTGTGACCGCGTTAGTGCGACGTGTGCAATCATCGTCGCACCGCACAAAACATATAACCTTTCCAAAGCGGTATGGCTTTACAAATTGTATCATCGCATTCAACGGAATGGCGCCGCTCTAGAAAAATTGACCTGACTTGGTGCATATGCATCAGCAGTAACATCAAATTAATACGTTATTATAAGTACCGTTTGTAATATTATTGCAATGTAACCAATGTCGTGGAAACTGACCCAAGAAATTCTAGATCTTACATACAAAAAAATATGTCAAAATTTGAATTCATGCAAAATATTTCAAATATTATTTTTAATGAAACTCATTTCCAATACCGAGTAAGCATATAAACATCGCTTGAATAATATATACTTTTTAAAATCAATGAACTCATTACTACTCCATATAGAAAAACCTTACAATAGTTGTATTAGGATAGTAAACTAATAAAAATACAATACTACTTGTTTTCATGTTTTCATAATTAATATTCGCCATATGATTATTTTATTATTTTCCTATAGAATTGAATTTTTATATTTGAACAAATAATACTATAATTTTATGCCTTCAAGATATTTTCTTCTTAATTTGTCAATTTAATTACTTAAAATTATTCACAGTATAATTTTAAGAAGTGCAGCGACTTACCAAAGCTGTCATACATAATATGTCAACTAATGTGTTAATATATTTTATTTTGATTTGAAGTCAAACACCGCATACTATAAAAGCGCAGTGAAGCCATCCGCCTGACAGGGTAAGTTATTTCATGCCGTAATGCGCTACTGAAAGCGATGTTTCCGTCGATTTCTGCTTCTAATTTATACCTAAATGATGAAATGCTTTGATTTAATTCACATTTACAAATGCAACGTTTTCGTCTGTCTTTTCAAATTCAGGGTTTGTGGGCGTTTTGGACATCGAAAAATGCTGACAAACCATTTTTGTATCAGATTATTAATAGACGTTTTGAGTCCCGAGTATTGTCCATATTAGCCAGCGTTTGTCTAATTTGGATTTAAATGAATTTGACCATATCTAACATTGATATTACAAGTAAGGCCGGACTAGAGAAGGCAATTTAACATATTGACAACAAATGTAGTTAATATGAAAACTCGTTAATATTAATTATGTTTCAGTTTTTTTATGAATTAAAAATATCATGTCTTTTAGCTCTCTCGTCACCCTCTCTTCATAGGGTTTAATGATAATTGAAATGAAATTACTTTGATTTAAAAAACGTTGTACTAGTAATATACTTAACCTAAGTACTTGTACTGTTACATAATATTATCATTTATATTTTTTGTACTGAATAAAATCTGTTGAAAAGTTGGTTGTTTTTTTTTTTTATTTCATAAATTAATTAAGTACAGTGAATATTATTTTTCATATGTGTATATTTTATTACTAAATAGCGTGATATGCACATGGGCGTCGGGCGTTAAGCAGCTCAGAATGCCGCATCCATACCAAACATATAAGAAGGTGCCTATAATAATAATATTTTTTTTATTGATAAAATACAGCTTAGCAATAGTACAGTATCTTTTAAGTAATATTATCTAATAAACATTTTACAATAAAAATAGGTGTATTTTTAATCGAAGGACCAAATAAGTCATTGTGTATATTCATAGTACGTACTAAATACACATTTATTACAATATTTTTACGACTCAGTACAATCACTAAATTAATAACATAGAAAACTTATTAAATAAGCCGTAGAAATATACTTTTATGATTTACTATTTTTGGAAACTAAAGCATTTAAAAATGGCGGCCGGTGATTTGTAATAAACCGCCGCAACAAGTGGTATGGCGGTGAGTCAGGCGAACCAATCACATAATAGAACGAGGGTGACCACAGTGTCATGGAGTAATTTTAGGTAAACCTCGGTTAGGTAAAGCCGTTGTAATGCGTAACCTACCTAATTTTAGAAATATTATTAAAACAAAAAATAAATTAAAATTACACTGATAAACGTAAAATAAAACTTATTAAATACTTGGAATATGAGAGTTTTTGGATAACGTACGGACAGCCAAGTTTTTGGATACATAAATACAAAGTTTATAAAAATAAAACAGACCACTCAATGAAGAAAAAATGTAAATAATACTTTCTTGGTATTACAGAAAAGGCTATCAAATAGCTAGAAGTTGCTTTACGGATGACCGTAAAGCAAGCATTTTTTTTTTTAATGAGGTTTTGTTTTAACAAATAATGTGGAATTAATTTAACAAGTATATTTGTAGTGTATGAGATATAGCTACATAACCACGCGTACCACAGCGGATATGGCACTTCTACACGATCTATTACATAACAGAGTAGACAGTCCATATCTGGTATCAAGTGTCAACCTGCGAGTGCCTTCTCGCACCACGCGCGCATCTACTCTGTTCCAGGTGCCAAGGCGCAATGCAAACTATGCCAGGAACTCTGTTCTGTACCGTTTACTCAATACCTACAACACAAAATTCGGCGAGGTTGATGTATTTGACCTAAACCGTGGCGAGTTTCTTTCAAAAATCCGAAGTATTTCACGCCAATCTAATTCATATTAAAAGCGTTGTATATTAAAATTAATTTATCTATACGCAACATATACGATGTTCATACACACACGCACAACCACACACCCTCACAGGCACTTTTACACCGTACACATCTCGCATGCATATTCTAAAATAGCGTTAAACTCAACAGCAAAGTTTTAAATATTTTTGTATGTTTTAATTGGCCTTATAATTAATCCTTTGTAAAATGTATATACTATTGTTACGCTGTACGCTTACCTATCAATAAATAAATAAATAAATATTATATCTATAAATGAATTGCGGGCGGTGCGACAGAGAGACAATGTCCGAGAGACGTTTTGCTCTCCGTAGTTGCAAGATAATATATTGTTTAATTGTAACCAGTAGTGTCTAATTGTAGTTACAACAAGTGGCAAACATTACAATATTGAAATATAACTGTTTTAAAATAATAACAAATAGTGGTCACCCCATTATGACAGCGTACCAATGTCGCCATCTAGTGTTGGCTGTATGAAGGCGGTTTATTTTATTGTTGTTGATTGATGGACGAGCTCGGAGCTGCGAGCGGCGCGCGTCTCGCGGCGAGTCGAATTCTTTATTTTTTATTTTGACAGCGGCGGTGATGTTTGTCGTCCGGCGGACTCGATGTTCATTTGAATGAAATTTAAACTTTATTTAAGTGGTGGTCGGTGCGTGAGTGCGTGCACTGCGATAAAAATGTGATTGATAAATATAGTTATGTTTAGTTTTGTGCCCTGAATTGTCTCGGTAAAATGGGTTTGATGAGCTCGCGGACAGAGCCGCCTCCGCTTCTGGACGCGGTTCCGCCCGTCACGAAGAACTGCCATGTCCGGCAGGGCTCGACGAGGGCCAGGGCGAAGCCGCCGATGCCGGATCCCTCGGAGTTGGAAAGCAGGTTCATCAAAGTGCTGGTGAGCCGATATTTTCATTCGACTGCCGCCCACAAAGCGGTCGCGCTGTTTTGTTGACGCTACGAAAATGTTGTCAACAAATATATTACCCGAAAGTGTTTGTCAATATTCAATGAAAATGTTGGAATCCGAATGGCGTGTCCTTTGATCAGTTATCTCAATCGTGCGGCGCGGCGATGGAATTTATACATCTACATACTTGTCTAGGTTATAATATAAATTCAAACGCGAGAATACATTTGTGAATATTGTAAAGTATAAATGGGTAAATTCGAATAGATGTGTGTGTTTTGGTATTCGTATCTGATGATCAACTTGAACACGATGATTCATTGTTCTGTGTGATCGTAAAAAAAACTTGTTTTTTATTATATTTTTTTTTTACTTCGTAAGGCCATTGGAGTGGCGTCAGCGCTCAACTCAGAATCTAATAATAGTAATGGAATGAATGTTGACAAGAAATAACCGAAGGGTAATTATTTTACGCTATTTCCGGAAATCTTTAATAGGTTTAATTTTTACACATTTAATATATTTTACGGTTAATAAAACTTGGTCTAAAAACTGATTCTACGAATAATCAGTAGTATTTTTAATGTGATTTAACACGAGTGTGATATTCTGTTGGCAAAAATACTGACACCAACAATAAATTATTCTAAATATTTATTTTCAAGTCGCATACATATTTTTATAGGCAACTACTTTATAATAAAGTTCAACCACGGATTTCTTCTAGGCCCTGTAGGCGCCTTCCTGTTCCTGACCTATCCAATTGTCCGACATTACAATATTTGCGCGCTGGAAACTACCCGTTGCTCACTGTCGTCAATACATTTGTGGGTACGATGGCCCCGTGGAGTCAGTCGGTTACTGGGTCGCGACCGAGCGGTCTGATATTTTGTTAGGTGACCATACTTTTAAGTGTCTTTAGGACTCATTCTTTTGTATTTTTAGACTAGTTTTTTTTTTTTTTTTGCTTTATTTACAAAGCTGTTCAGTTTCACGCCCAGATCGCCCATTTAAATGGTTCACCCTGTATTTAAGAATTGTTTACGAAGTATAAATAGTACACAAACGAAATTAAAATGAATTGTTAACTATTGTACTACTGCACTGTTGTGTATTGGTAACGAGGCCCTGCGGGCGGCTTTAAAGGCGCCTTTGGCTTGCGATAACTCGTCCCTACGAATAGTTGTCTAACCTAGAAATTCCGAGCCGTTTCCAAAATGCCCAAAAACACCTTCCTAGCATGTTACCAAAAAAAAATCCCATAAAATCTTTTTGGGATCAACTTGGGAGGTAAAAATAGTTACTGTGGGTCCGCAGAAGATAGATACATATGATATATATATATGAAGATATATAGGCCTTTTCAAGACCTACAATTCTGTAGTATTTATTTGATATATCTCTATTAGTTTAGTTAGCGTAGCTCCATGTCTACAAAACGTCTACATTTTTTTACTATTATTAAATTTATTACTTCCCGAAGAACTTTTCTAAATAATTCCTTTCGGCAGGCCGAAGTAGATTTCACCGGACCAAAGTGGTGAAATATTTAGGTCATCCCTTACCGTAAGGGTTGCTCATATCAAAAATTGTTTCGAGCAAAAGTTGTAGGGAAATTGTAAGCTTACAATTAACATTTTGAACGGATTTGATTTTGCGCTTATTAAGGAAGTTATAATATTTTGAATTTTGAAAAACCAATTTATCCCACCCCTAGGACCCAAAAAAGGTGCTATCCAAATAGTTTATCTTATATACTAAGAAAGTTATACCAAAATTTCACTTTTTCTATCAATTTGAATGTGATTGGTGTAAACTTATGGCAGTTACCATGTCCACGAGAAAGTAAAATAGATACACTTTTAAACTGAGGGCAGTTTTGGGTTCTAGGGGATGTGAAACGCGAAGATATGTCGCAATTTTCCGGAAGTTAGGTATGACATGGTACCCATTGCAATAGGTAGCTGTCCTAATAAAATCTACATACAAAATATCTTAGAGTAGGTATGGAAGGCGTGCTCCACATTCCATACTCTAAGCAAAATATCACGGGGACCTCCGATCTAAGGCGATTTAATTTTTACAAGGTTTTATTTAGCTTAAAATGTCCGTATGTCGCCAATTAGCTAATTTCTCCTATCCTACTGAGTTGAAATTTGACATGACATGTTGGCATAACCGGATCCACACCCAGGAATGGCTCCAAGCGAAGGAACTCCTCAGCGGCACGAAATAAAAGCTTATCATCCTAGTTATGTCGTATGTTTGCTCGAAAAAGAATTAACAAGTGTTTGAATTTTATTTAATGGCAGTACTATACCTTTAATTGAACTAGTTTCTTTGTTTATTTAGGAAAGTAAGTACCCAATAATCATCATAGTCTTCAATTGACCCCCTTCACATTCGGAGCGTGTCTGCAGCCGAGCGCGTACCTTCATTTGATTGCCCACTTTGTCATTAGACCATTTAATTGCGAGGACAGTAGCGCCAGTGCTGTGTCCAACTCAATCGACTACTTTTGAGATAGGTGGCTAACCTGCGCAAAGAATAAACATTAATTTAGACCTTTTATTTTATGGTTGCCATTTGGTAACCATTGGATATTTAATAATAAAAAAAATATATGTTTAAATACCTTGTTCTTAGGCCTTTGACATAGTAAAGGCAGTTTTTTTAAATTTAATTCTATTTCTGAGAAATTTAATAAAAAAAAAGAACTATTAGCAGTTTATCATTTATTAAATTTCTCATAAATGCAATTGAATTTTAAAAATATGCCTTTACTGTGTTGAAGACATAAACATTAAGGTATCTAAACATATTTTTTTATGATTAAATATCCAATGTTTACCAAATGCCAGCTATAAACGAAAAGGGTTTAAAAAAAATTCGCAGCCGTCGCTACAGAGTCGCGTTTCTCTCGCACCGTACTTCGCCAACCGTAACTATTTTCACAGTCGCCCTATTATTCATATCAACTCCGTAGGATAAGAGAGTGGTTCTAATTCAGCTCGCAAGATTTGACCTAAACCGACTTACAAACATTGCGAACTAATTAAAATCTCATAAATAAGTCTGTTCCCGGCAAACTTAGTTTTATTGAGGTCTTCATGATAAGAAATAATTCGGGAGCAACGTTTGTATGAAGATTACGACCGAAGATGGGTCGTAGGTTTTCCATTAAATTGCAACAAATATCTTGTAGGATTTTGCGCTCGGCTGACCAGGAGGACACAAAGACAAGTCATTTACTGTTTATTTAATAAGGCAATACTTAGCTGTAGGCATGCTTCGAGGTCGCGCGCACTTTTCTCCGACCAGAGCTCAGCTCAAAATGATAGAAAATTAGTACACGAAATCGGAAACTAATGAAAATTCAACCTTATGATGTTGCACCTTTTAATTCGATACTTTACTGATCTCAATGGTACCAACTTACAAGTATAAAATAAAACCAATCAAGTATTTCCACCGAGTGAGTATAATTTAATCTAAGAAATTCAAGATGAAGAGAAGGGGAGGGAGAGGGATGAGAGAGAGAAATATCACGTTAACGTTAAGTTTTTTGAACGCCACTAAATTAACATTAATAATTGTATAATTGAGTTGTAAAGTTATTTGACTTATATTTGATGATTGTTTTTTAATAGCGGCAAATCGCCTGAAAAGATAAATGACACAATCTTTGACAATATTGAAAAATTTTAAGAATTTTTAAATTTTTTGATCAAGTGCTGGATAGCATAATATTTATAAAGGTTTTAAAGAGGTCCTGTACTTGTCGCCTGTCCTCTTTAGTGTAAAATATTGTCATATATTATATAACCATCTAATTGGATGATATTTTAACAAAAAATATAAAAGTAACAATATTTCACAGGCGAGAGTTAAAAAAACATTTTTATAAAACTCAGCAATAAGTATCTGGATATGTTAAATTTAGGATTAATTTTGCTCACGTGAAGATACCCTGAGACGCATTAGCTCTATTATTTGCAATATTTGTCGAATAAAACCTTTACTCTTGATTTAGAAATACATTTTGACGTTTTTGAGCAAATAAAACAAAAATATTAAATGCACTGAACCTAATTCCGTTCCTGGCTATGTTTTGTTAATGCATTCTGTATGTGTAATGATGAGAGTTTCGTCAATCAGCGCTGTCACTCTGTGCGTCCTGCTCATCGCGGTTTGCAAGAGAGAGACACACCTAGTACTCCCATTAGTTTCTGAATCGGATCAAGGAATTGATCCGAATCATTTCAATAAACGTTCATTCGTTCACTCGTACTCGGATCAATGCATCACTGAGCGTATACTTAGCGAAATTATGTGTTTTTTTTTTATTCTAGACCACATCCTTATTACGGAGAACGCTCTGGTGTAATACAGACGTAATCTATTGCAGGGGTGTCAACTGCACTTATTTATTAATAATAAGTAATTATATAATATTTTGTATTTTTTATAAATAAAAAATTCCTTCATAAACATAAAACCGCGTGGTGACAAAAATAAATAAATAGTGTATTGCGCTGTTTGTGGGCCTAAGGGTGTGTAAGTGAGGTTAATGTAATCTAAACGATTATGCATATGTAAATAGTCCAGAGGTGTGTGTGTGTGAGTTCAAGGGTTTATTTGTATGCTGCGTGTGAAACATAAACATTGTGGATGTTGTATGAATGAAATCAATACTTTACTTTATTATTTTATTTTTACAGAAACATTTACAGCTAGACATACAATTATTACAAAAAAACAACATACAAAGAGAAAATGTGATGTTACCTAGATGTTATTATAATTACTACGAAAGTTATAGCAAAATTTCACTTTTATGAACCCCCCCCCCTCCCTATTCCCGCCACCCCGGTTTGATTTTGCCCATAAACAAACTTGACCCAGAGTTTGTGCCCTTAAATTGTATGTATCAGTTTGAAAGTGATTGGGTTGTAAAATTACGGCCATTATCATGTCCACAACTTTTTAACTGAAGGTGGTTTTGGGTTCTAGGGGATCTAAAACGGGAAGACATGGTCCCCATTGCAGTAGGTAGCTTTCCTAATGAAACCTACCTAAACATATCGATGTAACTTGTTTTTTTAAATTGCTACTAACACATTACTGCTTTTGATTCCATACGACTCACTTGTATTTTGAATAAATATAGAAAGGTCTGTCAGCGTTATGTAAATTATCTTAATGTTTTTATAATTCAACATTCAAAACATTTGGCTTTCATTCTTGACGCCGCGTCGTATGAAAGCCAAGCGGCCATTTGCATTTTATTTAGAAAAATGTCATAAAAACACATTTGCAGTAAATCACTCTCTATTAATGTCGCATGACTATATTAACCGCCGGGTAGGCAAACTGGGTATGCGTGCTCGTTAAAATAGTAACATAATATTACAATACTGTCGGAAACCAAACGGTGACGGTTATTATGTCCGACAAATTGGAGAAAGCCCACATATATAACCGATTTTTCTTTATGATGCATTCTATTCTTTCAAAACGCAAAAAAAATGTGGTTTTAGGTCATACCATTCATTCCTACCTACCTATAAGAAATTGGGAAAAGGAGGAAAACGCTCCCAATCAATCAGACGATTGAGTCAAGTTGGATCGTCGGACCAACCTGTGAGTGAGATATTATGAATTTTAAGATGTCTTTTCTATTTATCAAGAAACCTTTTTAAAAGCACCCATGTCGTAAAACAAGTTATTTCGTAAAATTAACCCATTTATTGAATGTGGTCAACCGTAAATATAAAATATTCAGAAATTGACATATTTAATGTTAACCTAGTGGCTTTAAAAAATACAAAAACCAAACGTTAATGTGAAATTCCCCTTTCTTCTCCCTCCCCTTCACTTCATATTTTTTGCATTTTTTAGGTTAAACATTAATTCTGTTTAATTAATTCATTAATTGTTGGTGCATACAAACGATCTTTTAAAACATATAGATACGGCATGTTATACAAATTGTTCTTATAAAAACCCGACACCGGTAGATTTCCCCCGCCGTTCCGCGCGCCGCCATGCTGGATAGAGACTTATGGCGATGACATATGCGAGCGAGCGAGACGTCCGATACGCGAGGAGTGTACTCGACGCAAAGTGGCGTACTTGGTCGTGGTGCGTATTCACCCTCAATTGCCGTATCCAGTATGTGTTAAAGATCGTCGGTGGGTACCATTGTTTTCTTTGCTACTGTAACGAAATCGCGAATTTTCCCGTTAAATAAACAAACAAATGCCATCTGCCGTTTATTACAATTATTATCAATGTTTCTAGTTTGGTTTGAATCCTAGCTCTAATGGAAACTTGTTTGCTGGTAATCTAGTTTCGGTCACTGAGAGGTAGTTCGGATTTTTGTTTTTTTTTTTGATGGGCGATTGTGAACGGCTCTCGAATGGCGGCCGAAAGGTTTATTATAAATTTTGCTGTGCGATTGAATATTTAAAAGATTAATAAAAGAAACGCAGCTAGCCAGTCAGGACTGCGCTACCCATAAACCCGTTCTCCCGATGGAAACGGTAAGTAGTAATTCGGTTTACTATCGATAAAGTTCTCTATCTTTTGATGTCGAGTTAATAGCTTTTTTTTGCTCGCATTTCAGGGTACTATAGGCTACTATGTTGTTGTGGGTTACTTATCCCTAATTTAAAGGAAAAACCATACATTTTGTTTCGGGAAGGAGATTTCTGGAATAACGGGATTTCGCTACTAATGGCATCGACCAGGCGGCCTGGAACCTTTTTTCTTTTATTCAGATATGTTATGTGTTTTTTATTTATTTATAAGTTTACTTTGAATCGCATTATTTAACCGTATTGCTTTTTCTGATAATAGTTTTTTTATTAAATGTTTTCATTTCTTTTTGGAATTGCAAACCAGATATTTTTTATTTTTTATCTCGATCCTGAGGGAGATCCGTTGCTCTCCATGAAGTCCCAGTCGGTGTGTTACCTTTAGGTTTATCGTTCATTGTTTAAAATCTTGTTTTCTGTGGCTCAGTGCACAGTGGCGCCCTAGTTTGTCGAATGAAGAACGTAAACTTATTTTGAGGGTTATACTACGTAACTGTTTTATTTCCCAAGAAAAATATAAATAAATAAAACAAAATTTACCAATTCGATGTAAGGCTTGCCCGCTACGATCTTTATACGAGACGATATAACTTTCGCCTCGGATGTTGGCCTCGCATACCCACTGAGGCTCCCTTAAAAACGTATCGCTTTATTTGTTATGTATGGATGGATATTCGGTAGGTATTTTAATATGATAATACTGTTTTGTGTGCCTTCATGGCGGCCCCAAAGGTCATCGCGCCGTTCCCTGCGCGCATACATTTATTATGCGACATTTTATCTGAATTTTATTTTTCCTCTTGTAGGTACAGTCAAGTGCAAAATAACCACGCGATGTTTTTGTTCGTTTCCCTCGGTTCGATCGACCAAAGCATTGATTATTTATCATTAGACTGTACCGTATTCCTTGGTGAATTATAGACTTTAACAGATTATAGCTCCGACAAACTTTTATGGGTGTTTTTTGGCTGCCCCAATTTACCATGATTTATGCATATTTTAAAGTTTAGCAGGCGTTTGAACTATTATGACGGGAGTTTAGTTATAACTTGAAAAATTTACTGATTTAACCAAGTAGTTAATAAAGGCAACACCTTACTTCCAAGATTCAATGATCACTGCACCAACGCTAATTAGTGGCAATGTTGGGAAGGTGATTTTAATCAAGTTTTATAGATTTTTTTTGGTCATCCACCAAAAAATCTCGTACTTACACCAAAAATTCGCGTGGTTAGAAAAAATGGTGCATTGTCCAATAAACGTCAAAAAAATATGGCTTCTCTGTCAAAATGAGATCTTACGATATGAGTTACGTAACTATCGAAAGTCATTTCTACCTTTCTATTCTATCGGTGTAATACCTGTATGCAGTGGCATCCTCAGAATTGGTATAATAGGCAAGCCATATCGCTAGGGACGGTGAAGGAATGCACTTCAACCTTGGAGGTGAATTTTTTTTGAGGTCTAGGCAAGTCCGACTTTTCTGCTTCTATGGAAGTACTTTCTATGGAACGTATAAGAACTTGCATGGACATGTCATCTGTGATATCTGTTTATTATACACTTGTAGAGTCTCACCTAAGATATGGAGTTCTCTTGTAGGGTTCTGCAGCGTATATTCAAGATTTTTTTATAATCCAAAAGAGGGCTGTGATTTAGGCATTAATGCATCCTGGGTTTAGGCCCAGGTGTGTCTTGCCAATCACACTTTCGGAACTTAGGAATTCTCACAATATATAGTATCTTCACCTACGAAACCCTTTGTGATTTTTGTGACAGCAATGTGCCCAGAATTTGTACAGTAGGCAAGCCATTCCTGAATTTACAGAGACCTGAGGGTAGCGGGTTCGAATGCGAATATAGAAACGAGATTTTTAACTATTTAGTGTCAAATTAACGGCTATGAAAAAATAAATAAAATAATAATAATTGTTTAAATACAAAATAAAGTAAAATTACCATAAAAAAAATAAATGATTGGTTTCGTTGAATCTATTTAAGCTACTTTATATGCATGCCTACGCGAGGCCTGGTATAGTTCGAAGCTCATCAGCACACTCCCATCATGCGATCCGCGGCACTGTTGGGGTTCCAAGCCCATATCCAAGCGCCGGAGCACAGTTATTTATACCGGCACTCCGCTGCAAGTTGGCGACGGTTCCGGAAATAGTCGTCAGCGGTTATCGCTGCCGGGCCGGAAGTTGGGACGAGAGCAGTCCGGCGGCGTATCATCGTGCCCACTCCCTCTCGCACGTGTCATCATCCAGGATCTGCCTCGAAATCCTACCGTGCCAATCGCGCAGAACGAAAAACTGTCAAAACGTTGAATGTGGACAATACGAGGGTCAATTCCTGGTGAGATAGTATTTTCTAGTGGTCGCCCGGCGGTCGAAATTCGACTGTAATTTATTTAACTTTTAAGTTTGAGCATTACTGAGGTTCCTTTATAATCATAACATATAGATATATATTTATTTTATTTTATTACATCAGCTGCAAGCATATACAAATACGTCATTAACGTGTGAAAAAAACGCAATTACAGCTTGTATTTATTTTTTGATACAATTATTATTATTATTTCGTAATAGGCAGGTAGCATAGCTGATAAGCATAGATCTTATTCAATATCAAAATTGTTATTATTTTTTCTTTGTTTTTATTTTTCTTATATGTCCGTCTAGATTGTTTTTAAATTGGTTGACTGTCTTTGATTCTATGACACTTTCTGGTAATCCATTCCATGCTTCCACGACTCTGTTACTGATGAAGTTCTTCCTAGGGTTGCTTGAAAAGGACGTCCTATCTAACTTCATGCAGTGCCCACGTAGTTGGGTGTTTTTATGGAATGTGAATATTTCTCTCAATTCTGCGCAGTCATAGTCAGTTTCATAGTCAAAGTCATAGTCAATTCATTGACAGTTTCATTTCTTTCATGTAAAAATGACACTTGATATTCATAGAAGTATAAGATGGCACTAACAATTATTTTTGCTTGACATTGACAGAATTTAATGTATTTGTAATCAAAGATAAATTTAATAAATTCTGTAGTGTTTCTCGATATAAAAATTAACCATATCAAATCTCACACTCCTATATGTTTAAAAAACAGTACGTTTTTTCCCTTCACGCATAGATTTAATCCTGAATAGTTTATTATAATACTGACGACTTGAGTAGCTATTTTTAGTAAAAGAATTAAGTACTTGAATTAATTAAGTGTTTTTCAATAGTAATTAAAAAACAAATAAAATATTCCCCTAAACCCTTTTTTTTACATTAAAGACATTCTTTATTTGGGCGTGTACTAAAGGCGATATTATAATCAATAAACATCAAAGAAACTACTATAGCACATAAATTAAACAGGAATAAATATGACACATCATATAATACTTGTTTGATAGTTACTCACATATCAACATAATGTTCTGATAATGTCAACATAACAATCGTGCGATGAAATAATATTAGCTAATACCAATATGCAGCTGATAAAATTGTAATTATATATTTTATACATAATCACGTTATGTTGATGTTACTTTATTTGTAATAATAAACAAGAATGGCTTTGACAGTCTATAGTCTATAGCTATCATATAATATCACTTTCATAGTAATATAATTACATAAGCACAGATGTAATACCATGGTACATTTGTACGCAATGGCAATTCTACTAACGCGTACTGCGCTAATATTGCAATAACTCCACTGCTAAAAATTACTCTGTTTATATATCCATAGAGTTATAGTTTCTTAAAGAACGCGACTTGTTGAAATGAAAAAAAAATATACATATAATATAGGGTGCTTTTTTCAGAGGCGTGGTTTTTAATCTGGCACTACTTTTTTCGTAGTTGGTGTTTTTGACAGCTGTCACTTGATTTATGCTCAGTTTGGTTTGTCATTTCATAATGAATAGACTTACTCCTGTGGCGTGGCCTCCAAGATCGTGCGATTTAACACCGCTGGACTATTTTTTGTGGGGTTATGTGAAGTCGCTTGTCTACGCAGATAAGCCGGACACGATTAACGCCTTGGAAGAGAATATTCGGCGCGTTATTGCTGACATACGGCCCAACTTGCTGCAAAAAGTGGTTGAAAATTGGGCCTCTCGGCTGGAATTTGTTCGAGTCAGCCGCGGCGGCCACTTACCCGAAATCATTTTAAAACATAATGGCAAACCCTTATCTTTATAATAAAACTAAATTCTTAGCCATAACATCAAATTATATGCGTTTTATTTCTTCTTGAAAACCACGCCTCTAAAAAAAACACCCTATACATATACAGGCTGAACTTAAAGTCAGCAGTAGCCTTTTAAGCGGTGATTCTGGACATAAAATTAACCAACTTTTATTCAAAAAAAAATTGTAAATAAAGTAAAAAAAACCGGTCTGAAACGGTAAAAGAAAGTATCCCAAAAACATATTAAAGTTTAAATATCAGACCGCGCGGCGTCGCGACCCAGAAACCGACTAACTCCACGGGTCCCTGTATTTTTTCTTTTTTTTTTTTATTAAAGTATTTATTCATAAAAAGTCTTATATTACAGTAAAACGATTCTGGCAAAAACATGGTCTTGGCTGCCAGAAAATCAACTTTATGGCAAGTCTTACAAAATATGCGTATTAAACTTATATATAATATTTAATTAGATATAAAAGAAAAATAACATTAACACAAAAAAAAAACACAATCACTATCCGAGAATTCAGGTATGTAGGCTGTGTTAATCACAATGTGTATAGGCGATCTTTGAGACGAGAAAGTCTACAAATGTGTTGACGATATGAACGACGGGTAGTTGACTAATGTAGGACGATTGGATAGGTCAGGAACACAACAATACGCGCACTAATGTTCAATATATATTTTTTTAGTTAAAGAAACCTTGTTGAACAAGAGTTGTTTAATTATTTTAGTTACCTAGAATGTTTAAAAAAAAAAATATGCTTACTTAGATACGTCATACCTCATACTTTAATATGTGCATGCCCAATGTATATATATATTATATATATATCACTACTTTACTATATATAAATATATGTTAATATACTATATGTAGTATAATACTATTTTATATTGAATATTTATTTACTTATATGGAATATTTATTTACCTATATATTTAAAAATTGTTTATTTATTTATTTAATAAGTATATTAAGTGTTAACGAGTAGACACTTAAATTGTATTCATGTGTGTGTGGGGGGGGGGGGGGTGTATATCAGTGTGTATATTTGTGCCTCAGTTCATTTTTATATTTTTCCAGAGTTTTGCGCTGGTCTCTTGTATGCTCACTGTAACACTTCATATATAACCTACCTTAGAACAGGTAACTCTTACTTAGTTAGGAAGGTTATAGACTTGTACTCATCGGCCAATATGAATATATATAAAAAAAAAATAGTTGTATATTTGGCTCGGATATCGATTTTTACCAATTACTTATTGCTTTTCATATTAAATTACAATTTGGGTTTTATTGGTTCACAACGGATGATCTTTTAAAAGATACGGCAAATGAGGATGAAAAACGCACCACGCCCAAGTACGCCACTTTGCGTCGAGTACACTCCTCGCTTGCTCGCAAGGCGAGGGGAATCTACCGGTGTCGGGTTTTCACGAGGACGTTTTGTATGACATGCCGTATCTATATGTTTAAAAATATCGTTAATAACTAATTCATCGCATATAATAAAACACGCCGCTAGCCTAACTTCATAATTTATTACGCCAGTATAAGTATTAATCTAAGCCTTACTT
This sequence comes from Neomicropteryx cornuta, assembly GCA_020383195.1. Taxonomy (NCBI): domain Eukaryota; kingdom Metazoa; phylum Arthropoda; class Insecta; order Lepidoptera; family Micropterigidae; genus Neomicropteryx; species Neomicropteryx cornuta. The sequence goes on from JAHKQU010000025.1 coordinate 17,078,185, forward strand.
AAAATATCGCAAGACCCATAATAAATAGTTGTGCAACTGAAGAGGAGAATGTCAATCGAGCGGCCGAGATTGTACACAGTTAACCTCAATTAACCTCCCAATAGGTATCCTCGTACATTCGATTAAAGATCCGTTCGTTTCATCCGTGGAATATACCATATACCGTCTCATGGCATGAGAAAGTTTAGCGAGGGTTTCGCAAGGAGGTTTTCTTCGTTCCTTATCTCGTTATACTATTAAATAATCCTTATCTCGTTATACTATAAAATAATTTTTTTTGTCATACTAATAGAAAATGAACAATGACCTATTAATTAAAGTAGGCTTAAGCGGTGGGAATCCGCCTTAACCGTCAAAGGCGTTTTTTTTTTGAGGTACCTAGTAGTTTTTGATAGAGCTTTTCGGCTTCTATGGAAGGACGCCACTGAATTAAAGGTGTATTGTGGTGTTTAGCACTGGTTTATTTATTTGTTTATTGTTATTTTCACAGAAAAAAACTTACAGCTAGACACAATTATTACAAAAAAAAACATTTTATCTATAAAAATACAAAGAGAAAATGAGATACATCTCCTCTCATCTAAATTTGCACTTGGTGGCATGTCAGAAACTTCACCGTGTCCATCTAACTAGGTGCTGAAGACCTGTCCTAAGATGGACGATCTATCTGTTTCTAATAAAAATGCGAAGTATACGGGGCAGAAAGGGCAGTAATCTAAGGTTCCTAATATCTTTTTTTTTTTTAATTTACACGAACATATATTTCCGTTTATTTTATAATATGTAAGTACATAGATGAGATTCCGAGAAGCAAAACAAAAAAAAAGAAGAGAGAGAAAAAAAAGAACATAAGAGGAGATATCTAACGCTAATAAAATAAATACATTGTTGTTATTGTGTAGAATAGTAAAAAATGTAGTCTGTAGTTTAGTGTCGTGTAGTGTAGTTTAATGTAGTGTAGCGTAAAGTAGTGTAGTTTATGTATCCAGTAAGGTAATGAAAACAGTTTTACGCGCGTTTCGTGGATGCGATTTCAAAATAGCCTATTACTTAAACGATTACAAAGTAACTGCGCGATTTTTAGCTGGAGTTTGGCCGGACTGGGTCAAAAATAATAGGGCGACTGTTGAAATAGTTACGGCATGCGATGCGCCGTACGGTGTTACTTGTGAAATGTACAAGCGAAGCGATTTCCTTAAACGCGATTTCGTCACCGCTATTAGCCAGCTTCAGTAACGCGGCTATTCTTTAATTAATGATTTAAGACGAAGCGATAAGAACGCGAAGAAACGCCTGCTCTGGACAAGGCCTTAAGGCGAAACCAAATTATAAATACTTATGTCGATTCATTCAGACCCTTTTTTTCTATGAATGCAATTTGGAAACAATTAGATATTTAATCATAAAAAAAATACGTTTATATATCTTGATATTATTTCTTCAACATAGTGAAGGCAGATTTTTAACATTCAATTCTATTTCTGAGAAATTTAATAAATAATAAACTGCTAATAGTTCTTTTTAGTTGAATTGCTCTCTCATAAAAGCTATCAGATCCTTAGGAAAAATAGTAATTGAAAGGCAAATGAAGAGTTTAAAATATAAAAATGTTAGTTTAATTAATTTCTATATTATGAAGCTGTAATTAAATAAAAATCATCAATTGCTTACTAGGAGATTTTACGAGTAACTTATATGAGTTGAAAAACTAAAATGAGCAAGATGTTAAATATCTAAAAATTAAATCGCACATGCCTGCAAGAATAATTGCGTAAACAGCGCTTTATAAAGAAAAGAGAAAATTAAACTTTTCTAAAATACAGACTTCGCGGTAAAATAAAGAGTCTAGTGGTTAAGGCGTTGGACTATTAGCCCAAAGGTCTCGAGTTCGAATCGGCATATGGAGATACCACTTTTAACGCTATTTGGCCTAGTTGAGTAGGGCACAAAATAATTGTATATGACCTGGGTCATAGCAATTATTTTTTTAAGATGAATTACTCTCTTACAAAAGTCGTTAGTGCCTCGGGAAAAATAGTAATCGAAAGGAAAATGAACGGTCTAAAATGCAGAAGTTTGTTTTTTTAATTTCTGTATTATGAAAATTTTATTCATTTGCGAAATGGAGGTCGTTGACCGCGGACGTTAAATAAAAAAAATGATTAGGAAAAAAAACCGAATATTGTCTGTGGCGTCATCGCCGCTGCCCAACTCGTTATTCGGAGATGGCGAAATGATCTTGTTGAGCAATGATGCGGTTTTTTACCACCACTGTCTGCGTCTTTGAAGACACTTTTTTTTTATCGCACCTACCCACAATGACTCCGTTGTATCGGCGGCGAATGTGGCTGCCAGCTGTGTGCAGATTATGAATACTCGTCGAATCCATACAGACCTTACACACCGACTAAGTGCAAGTGATAAAAATAAACGATTATGTATGTTATATTAAAAGCTAATATGAAATTTCAGGGGGGAGGGTCGTCATTTCAGGGGGAGTGGGGTCACGCACAATGTGGGATGGGCCTCATCTCAGGCGTGACGTATTTTTTCAAGATGGCGGCGGTTTGACAGAGTGTGATGAGGCGTGACGAGGGGGAAGGATATCAAAATGCCAAAAATGTTGAGTTTCTATGGAAGTATCTCTATATTAATACGTGAAGGAGTGTGACATTTGGCATAGTATAAGTTTGTATGGAGAAGGAGTGCGGAAAGCTAAAATTAGCTGATTGACAGGATGAATTTTGTGTGATTTCAAATGTTTCTTTCTCAATAGTCCGTCAATGTCAATAAAATAAATAAAATAAATGTCAAGCAAAAATAATTGTTAATGCCGTCTTACACTTCTATAAATGTCAAACCTCATTTTTACATGAAAAAATTAAAACTGACAGCGAATCGTATCAAAAAAATAAATATAAATGTATAAGAACCTTAATAATACTCAAACTTAAAAGTTTAATGAATTACGATCGAATTTCGACCACTGGGCGACCTCTAGGGGGTCAAAATACCAAATTAAAGCATTGCATAATATTGTAGTATTGATAATTATATCTAATTAAGTATGTCACGGTGTGATTGACATTAGCGTATTGTGAAAATACAATTGATTTATTAAATACTAACGAGAAAATTGTGTCGGTGTTAAACTAAACACGCACCCCTTAAACAGCTAATTAATTTATAAACAATCATTTATATTGACAACAGCTTTTGTAGTTTTGATATTTTATTGTCAGAGTGCTGTTAATTTTTATGGTAAGAACCATTGCGAGACAAATAGGTAATTATGCGAGTGTCACAAGCGCCTATCTTCATCTATTTTTAATTCAAGTTTGCACGGAAGTACTAGCGAACATCCCACGCGAAAAATTAAAAAAAAAAACAATTTACTCGAAAGTTTGTTATCTTCGTAATGGTACAATAAATGAAATAACATTAAAAAAAATAATTATATAGACAAATGAAATAGCAGTCATTTATCGTTACTTTGAAGTAACACGGTTATTCTAACTGGTTTGGAAAAAAACCTGTTCTGCAACCTTGTTAAAATGTGTTAATCAAATTATTCGTTATTGTGAAAGAGCGCAATGATTATTTGTTTATAAATATTTGAGTAATGATTAACGACCGTTTGAAAAGTTGTTTTTTTTCTACCTAACTAAATTGTGGTATATTTTCAAGCCTTATAGCAAATAGCTAAGTAGAAAAAAAAACTAGTTCGTAGGAAACCTGCTTAGCTGGCATTCTGAATATAGGTAAAAGTAATATTTTGTAAATTTTCGTTTTGAAGTAGAAATAATAATAATAATAATATGCAAACTATTACTCTAATTCTTTTTACCTGGTTTCCTAATTACCAATAATTGTGGGGCGATTAGAGGTTGCGTGCACGGTAAGGGGAAGTATAGCGGATCGTGAACAGCGGTCCAAACTTTTTGTGAATAAGTAAATATAGATATCTTCCCGTTTTTAGTACCGATGCTATTTTTTATCCACAATCCTACCCTCACAATTTTCATATTCCATAAAGTGCCAATAAAAACCCGATAAACTATACCTATTTTCTTGTGTCCCAAACCCGGTCCCAAAAAAAAACCCCTGCGATTTCAAACATGATTTGTTTTGACGTCAACGTGGCTTCCGAGAAAAAAATGTAAACTTTACGTGATAATATTAAATCGTTCACGTCATAAGTTCGTCCGCTCGCGAGGCCGCGCCGCCCCGAGCGCCTGCGACCAATAAGGGAATTTAAACGAGCGATTTGCGCATTTTTTAAATCAATTTCCTACACATAATGGGGAACATAAACGTCGCCTTAAATCTTCGGGCAGTGGTCTTTGGGACAACCTGTATATTAAGGTGGTCTAAGTATATTAGCTGGCAACCTCATCGCCTGGTGATTGTACCGAGGTAAGATTACAAAGCAGTCTTGTTAGTCACTATAATTGAAATATGTATTAAAAAATGCATACAATAGAGTTAATTATTCTAGGGATTTTAGCACGAGCTATAGTGGGAGTTAGTTCTATGTAAAAACGCGCTGCGCGCGCGCATAAATTTAAACGTTATGATTAATTCATGTAATTATGCACGTAATCGGGCTTAGATTAATAATAATAAAATATATTCGAGGTGTTTGAAATCAAAAACATGCATTTCAAAAGAATTTATTTACATAACTATTACATATATATGTAATGTTTACATATAATTGTAATTTGTTTGAATATTATATTTAAGGCAATAAACACATACAGTTTAAAAACCATGCTCAAATTGTAAGATTTTCGAAAGTATGTTTATTTATTTAATTCTCGGAAATGCTTACAGCTATGCTCAAAGACAAGTTACATATAGATACATAGCATCTATATTTATATATATGATAATTGAGTGTTGTAATTTGTGGGTATATTAGGTTGTAAATATTAGAGGGCGTTAATGTGTATATATGTGAATGGTAAACATCAATACAATTACACAAAACCACATACAAAATTGTTATACAGGCCGTCCCAAGATCATTCCCGTAAATTTAAGGGGGTGTATATGTTCCCTGTTACGAGTAAGAAATTATATAAAAAAATGCAAAAATATTTGATACCCAAATTAATTATGTTTTAAACTAAATTTGTGTAAAACAATCATAATATTGCGCCACATCGTGAATGCAACTCAAGGTCGAGCGGACTTACACTCGTTTTACACAAATATATTAGGTTTTAAATATAAACTTCAACATTTTTTTTCTCGAATACCATAAAGAATTTTGATATAGTTTCTTAACAAATAACACTGGGAATCGTAGTACCTATTAGCTGTTTTTTTTATTGGTATTGACCTTGGGACACCCTGTATATATCATTGTCTTTACGTCATTACCTGTATTTTGTACAATATCTGTTGGGCACACAAATAAATAAATAAACACTAACATAATATTTCAATTTATAATGCAGTAAACATTCTTTTACATTATTTATTTGCGCTTATAATAAATAAAACATTCCAACAGCCGTTCTGTCATATTATTTTGAAATTCGCATATGATCGCGCTCTGATGATGGCGCCCCATTGAAATGTCAAGTTTCATTCTTCAGTAGTAAAAGTCGTTTGAGTAGAAAGTTGCTACGGACAGACGGCCAAAGGACGGGGATAGTAGCATCTTGTACATGGATGTCTAGAAGTTAAAAGTAGATACAGTAGGTAAAATGAGAAAATAATATTTAAGGTTGACTTATATTTAAGGTCAAGTTAAGGCGCCCTGGGACGCATTTGTCCTTGAGATTAGAAAGAGTAGGCTTTATTCGAACATTGACGTGTAGAAAAGAGACGGATATACTCGCCGACTCATTTGGAATCGATGAAACATGTTTTTTGTATTTAAATAATTATTATCATTTGAAAAAAATGTTTTTTTTTAAGTAATGTCCTAGATAGATTATTATATTGTCTATCTTTAGAAAGAAAAATTAGGTTCGCGTCACTTACACAACTTAAAAGAAAATCGTTGCAAGAAAAAAACAACACTTTCTTATTTATTTATTTTTATTACTATAATAAGGTGTATTTCGTTTTTTTTTTAAGCAAAGTACTAAATTAATATATGTAGAATATTGTGGTATTTTTAGTTTTAGCCATTTGTTGGGAATAACTTCAACAAAATGCACCAAAATACGTTACAAAACACGTTTTAGGGACTGGTGGCGCCTTAAAGTTAACTATTACTAAAGTACTGAAGAAAAATATTGTGTTACATGTAAAACTTCATCCTATAGTTAATATTTGATTTAGGGATTTTCTCAGTGCCCCGAGAGTAGCCATATATGTAACATAGCCAACCTAACCACCTCTTTCTCAGTATATAATCGCAATTAATTTATATTTTGCCGGGATATATTTTCATTTTAGTTTCACAGAGGTGTTAGTTTTTATATCTTGTAACATAGGATTAAGAATAGTTGCTTAACTTTGTAAAATATAAAAATGTATGTAAACGAGTAGGACCTTATATATTTTAGGTTAACCTCAAAAGAGAAATTAAATTAAATTCTTGACCCGTTTGCTTGTTTCAAGACCAGTTTCTTTGAAAATGTTGCAAATTCAGAAAATGGCAAATCTTCACGCTGACGAGGCACTAATAGGTAAGCCACGCAGTTATTTTGTAACCGTTTAAGTATTAGGCTTTTTTGAAATCGCCTATAACGTAACGTTAGTTATATGATTATCGCGTCGGTACCCATTGCTAGTCCACTCGCCCCCGCGCGTGGGCCATTTCGCGCCGAAATCGCCGGAAGTTCTATAAATAAAGTTCCATTGAAGTCAAATTTATTTTGCTCAAGATCAGGCTCGTTGACTTCCGCCGCCCGCCCAAAAAATCGCCAACCATCGATCGGCGGGCGGCTCGGCGGAAATACCCGCTGCGACAGTGATTCATAATAATTTCCACTGATCAATGTGTTTAATGTGTTTTTTTACATGCTTGATAAATTAAGTTTATAATTATTACTGGCTTTCGATTATTAATTCTTCGTCAATACGCGATACCCTACCATACCAAAATATGCAACAAATTTTAGTTTTCCCACTAGACTAAATTGAGTTTTAATGCTCACGTGGACGAAATTACAACTCAATGTTTTAAGCTCGGGATTTATCTTAAGAATAACGAAACCTTTTAAAAATCATGTTTCAGTAACCACAATTTTTAATGCATTAATAAGAAGTAAGTTGGAGTATGCTAATATTATATGGAATCCCTCCTACCAGCAATATGATCAGCTAATAGAACGCTTGGAAAAATCTATGCTGAGATCACTAAGATATAGATTTAATAGAAGTCTACACTTCAGTAGCTATCAGGACTTATTAAAATACTATAATTGCACCAGCTTAAAGGATAGAAGGACGATTTTAGATTTAAGTTTTTTAATCAAAATTTTCTGCAATATGCAGAAAAAACAAAATGTTTAATTTAATCCTTTCAGTTATCCGTCAGTTATGTGAATAATTATTATATATATTTAAACCGATTTATTATGTCATATATCATGTGAATTCAAGCCATGCCAGCATTTTGATATGATTAAGAGTTAATAGCATAATTTAACTATACAGGTTTAGTTTCTAACTTAGTCTTTAGTGTTTATATTAACAGTAGAAATCATTGATTAGTTTTACAGATGTAAGCTTATCATTAAATACCAATTGTTTGTAAGACTGTTGATTTCTCTTAATAAAGAATAAAGACTTGACCACTCTAAAAATTACCTACTTTCCTTTTACTACAATTTTTTTTTTTGAGATTTTGCTGGGTTTGACTACATACTTTTAATTCAATTTTATTACCCTACAGGCAGGTTCGTTGACCTTATGCCTATTCCGAAAAGTATCACTGAATGACGTCCATTCAAGTCTACCAAAACGACTGCATGCCCTTGAAGCGGTGCGTATTGAGGGACATAAAGTCGTATATTGACGATTTTTTTGCATTTTAGATATAGTTTTCTCAGAAGTGATGCCGATGCAAAGATAAAAAAAATGAGGTTTCCTTTAGTAGAGATATCCCCAACAGATATTTACATTAAGAAATATTTATTATTCTAGATAATTACAAGGAAATTTCTGTAAACATTGTGCAAAAATATAAAAAAAATAAAACTACCATGTTTTTGAAATAGACCGTTTTGAAGAAAAACCAAATACATCCGATATAAAATATATATAGTTTTATGATGAGAATAAAGTGGTGGACAGATTTACCCAAGCGATTTGAAATATATGATATAACAACTTAAAAATAAAATAACAAAATTGGAGATTTTTGTTTTAGCTTTTAAATATGAAAATGATAATTTATGCTAAAAGTTTGTAAATTTTCAGAAAATATGTTTTCGTGTTATTATTTAAATGTGTATTTAATAAACATATCCCTTACTTTTTCCACAATACTAGAGTTGCTCTAGACCAGAGGCGCCCAAACTTTTTTCTGCGAGGGCCAGTTTGGTATTTAAATTCATTAGCGGGGGCCAAGCATTGTAAATATGTGAATTAAAAAACCTTATTACAAGTAAAGCAGCATTGAATTTATTGTTGCCACATATACACACTATAAAAAATTTGTTATAGTAAATTACAGATATAACAATACTAAACAAACATGTCTAAATTATATTATTATAAAATTATTTCATGCAATTTTTAATGGGAATGGTGGAACTGGGTTTTTTCCTGGAGAGTTTCTTCAAAGTTAGGATTCAAATCGGAAACACCAATTATTAGCAATGATTGCAAATGATCATCCGATAAATTTGCCCTATATTTAGATTTCAGATACTTCATCCTGAAAAAAGTTTGTTCGCACATATAGGTAGTGTCATACATAGAAATAAATTTACCAGCCAATTGCTTTAACGAAATTTGCAACGAAATTTTTCAAAATCCTTGGCGGGCCGGATAAAATCGCCTGCCGGGCCGGGTTTGGCCCGCGGGCCGTAGTTTGGACACCTTTGATCTAGACTCGTGTCGGCCTTGTTTACCTCTGCGAGAGGGTGCCTGGTCTCGAACGCCACCGCGAAGATAATGCTCGAGTGCAAAATAACCACTCAATATTTTCGTACCTAAAGCGGTGTCTCGGCGCACAGTGGACCAAAAACAAAAAGGTTTAAAAAAAACAGTTACCTATAGTGTGCATTAATCACGATAATATCTAACGGTTTAGATTATAATATTTAGTCGTAAATCTTGCAAGCTGAATCAGAACCACTTCCTCTTAAACTACGGAATTGCAATTTGACATGCTGGTTAAGTTCCGATGACGATGCATTTTTATGGTAAGCATGACCTGATTCTACACCCAGGAATGGCTCCAGATAAAGGAACTCCTCAACGGTCAACAGCACAGACACGAAATTTTGTACACTTATTCAAGCACTTAAGGCGCCACCAGTCTCTAAAACGTGTTTTGTAACGTATTTTGGTGCATTTTGTTGAAGTTATTCCCAACAAATGGCTAAAACTAAAAATACCACAATATTCTACATATATTAATTTAGTACTTTGCTTAAAAAAACCGAAATACACCTTATTATAGTAATGAAAATAAATAAATAAGAAAGTGTTGTTTTTTTCTTGCAACGATTTTCTTTTAAGTTGTGTAAGTGACGTGAACCTAATTTTTCTTTCTAAAGATGGACAATATAATAATCTAGGACATTACTTAAAAAAAACATTTTTTCAAATGATAATAATTATTTAAAAACAAAAAACATGTTTCATCGATTCCAAATGAGTCGGCGAGTATATCCGTCTCTTTTCTACACGTCAATGTTCGAATAAAGCCTACTCTTTCTAATCTCAAGGACAAATGCGTCCCGGGGCGCCTTAAACAAAAGTTTCTTTTTAAAAATGTTTTTAATATTATTAAGTTTTCATTTTTATTCATTAATGTGTAAAAATAATAAATTTAGAACCTAGTTCTATGATAAAATAATCACGGGAAGAATATTCTCCATAGTTGTAATTTATGAACTATATTCCATAAATGGACATAAAATCCTATAATTATTCGTCAATAACCCCCGATGCAAATAATTATTGAAAGGTTATTTGATCGAGAGTGTTCTTAGTTGTGATTCAAGAAAATTTAGCCGTTTGTGTGTCGGAGTTTTTTTAAATTTTTAATAATTTGTATTTTTTTTTAGCACCCCTATGTTAAATTACAAAATGTTTTTCTAAATATAATATGCGTGGCCGGTTTTCCACTGTATCGTGTTGCCTGAATAAATATTATAATTTCGATTATTTTATGGATTCGCTATCCACTATATGGAACACTGAAGTGACCTTGCATGGGATAAACCACTTCAAAAACCACATTTTTGTGATGCACGACTCCTCAATCACTAAGTATGTAGACAAGTGGTTTATAGCATTCCGTACATTTAAGGTTTATCTTGTACTACTAGAAGGCTGATTTTTTAAATTGATTTTCGTTTTTTAAATAAAAAATGTGTTTACTTTTATTTTTCGTCTTAAAATTAACTAAATTTAGACATGCTATGTGTCGACGAGGCCGTAAATCATCACTTGCACGCGCGCGCGCACTTTTACGGTTAATGATCTGGGCCGGATTTAAGAATTTTCCACCCCAAGGCACTCTCCTCACAGCCGCCCTCCCCTGACCCCTGACTCTAGGACAGGCACATTTAGCCTAGGTGAGTGGGGCCCAAAATAATTGTATATGGCCTAGGTCATAGCAATTATTTAAAAAAAAACATTTTCTACCTAAAAGTAGGTAAAATGATTATTGCGTACCGTACTATATTTGGTCCATAGGTCGTTTGTTTAGATCACACGAGACATCAGATACCCTCGTTAGACCAAAATTTAAAAATGTTTTCTTAATAATAATTATAATAGTATTTGCATTGTTGGTTATTGAAAATACGGACAGTTTAGTTTTTTTTTATATTCAAATCTTTTATTAAAAAACTGCCACCCATAGGCAGGTGCCAAGAGTGCCCTAGTCAGATAACATCCTGAAAGGAGTGCCCTAATTTAAAAATACCCAATATTTGTATAGGTATGTCTAGCGTCACTATTTTGACTTGTGAATTGTGAATTTTTTAATATGTATGGTACTAAATTATGTCAAAAATGCTTTTTGAGTCACGGCCAGCCGAAGGCCTGCGAAATCGCTTGTGGATTCGAGTGAGTCACTCGACTCGTCTCCGACTGTGCTAAGGTCATCGAGCGACCACTTCAAAGCTAAACTCGATGCGAATATTGAGTGGGCGGTGCGCCGTTAAGTTGGAGCCGTATTTTCTGATAGTGGATAAATTAAACATAAGTAACACTTTGCTGATATGCCAGCGGTTATTTTTTATACACATTGAAAATATCAATATAGCGGGGTTCGCATATACAACAGCTATTAGAATTAGATGGGATTAATTTTACGGTCATTGCTCTATTTAGAAAACTAACCTTTATGGTGAGTGACGGACTCCAACGTATGCGAGTGATTACGTCAGTCATAGTGTTCGATATTAATTTCTCGACTAATAGAGATATCTTATCACAGTATCATAGCACATTATTTTATGTATAAATTGTGTATAATTTTATGTATAAGTAAGATATTGTTTTCGATTAACATTGTAAGTTTTTGTACCAACATCTTGTATAATTTGTCTTATATCTGTATTATCGCGCTCACTAGAACAGTATTTATAAATTTATTTTATTTATTTATTAATAATCAATGGTTCAAGAAAAAATCACAGCAGCAGCATAATGACATTTAATTTATTTTGCCATTAAATCTGTACTAATCGAGTTACTAAACGTTTAACTATACAAGTTCAATAGTTAGAACTAATTACCGAATTAGCAATGCACCAGTTCTTGTACTGTACAAATAGCGTACAATTCAGTAGGAATGAGTACTGAAGAATGCTAAAACAAAATGATATTATTATCAGAAAATCGGGCTCCAAGTGAATGGCGACGAAAGCGATCAGTCGTGTAACAAGCGCCCGCAGATTACAGAGCATTGAGCAAAGTACTCAAAAAAAAAAAAAGCTTTATTTTGTCAAATGCCTACATATCGGCTTACAGGTTTTCACAAGACCACTACCAGAAGACTCAAGAGGGTGTTTATGTTCCCTATTACGTGTACCTAAATATATAAATAAATGCGAAAACAATTCATGCCCAAATTTATTAATTTTAATAAAGCGCTCGTGTAAATTCCCTTGTTTTATTTCGCTATTTCGTTTGCTCGCCCGCGCTCGCGCTATGTTGCTAGTTTGTTTAGGTCAAATCTTGCAAGCTGAATTAGAAACACTTCCTCTTATCCTACGGAGTTGAAATTTGACCTGTTGGTTCAGCTACGATGACATTGCATTTTTATGGTTAGTATGATCTGGTTCTGCGCCCAGGATTGGCTCAGCGAAGGAACTCCTCGACGGTCAACCGCAGAGACGCGAAATTTATTTCTAAAAGAAACAATACATTTCTGCACATTTTGTCGTCTATCGTTCAAGGCGACCGATACATTTTTTTTTTAAATTTTAAATGTTTGTGTACGGCGGGGACTTGCAGAAAAACTCGTAGGTATCCTATCCAGCGAAGCATGTCCTGCTGACCAACCGGTCAGGGATGTTGGTTGATGGGTTTATGAATACTACTCCTTGGGACCTCGAGGTTTATGAATTAAATCGCGGTGCATTCCTAAAAACTCTTCTAACCTTGCCTTATGTTGACTGGAAAGTAAATCTAAGGCCGGTTCTAATTGGTCGGTACGACAGCGATACAACAAGATAAATGTCGTACGGAGGTCGTGTTGCGCACTACTTGTCAGCGCAAGTGCAAGATCGGCAGTTCTGAGAGAATGTCGCCAAGCTAAGGCAATGACTTCGCGTATCTATCTCTATCTATCTATATCACTTTCTCGTGGACACGATAAATGCCGTAATTTTACACCAATCGCTTTCAAATTGATACATAAAATTTAAGGGCACAAAATCTCGGTCAAGTTTGTTTATGGGCAAAATCAGACCAAGAGAGCGGGAATGGGGGGGTTTTTTCAAAAAAGTGTCATTTTACTATAACTTTATTAGCATATAAGATATCGAATTCATTTAAATTTTATATTATTCCTCGTATAAGGGCCTAAAACTTATTTCAGTAAACTTTTTTGATAACACCAACCATTGGTCTTGGGGGTGGGAAAATTTGGTTTTTCAAAATCGTTACGGTACAGTATAAAGAGGGATTCTGCGTGCGCATACCCTGCGCAAGTATACGGCGCGGGCGGGTCGAGGTGCGCGGGCTGCCGCGCGGGGATTGGATCGCGCGGCAGCTTTGATCCGGCGAAATCTTCCTCCGCCTTCCGGAGTGCTGTAAAAGATTTCTTTACCTTTCTTTTAAGGACATTTAGATATTAAGAAACATTAAACATAGGTAATTTGCTATTTCTAATATCAAAGTCAAATTATCGTCACACTGGTGGCAATAATTGATGCAATGGTGGCAATGTTGCTCAATAATTGATGTCGCGTCGCGTCGACAAGTGAAGAGGCGTCTATTTGAAAATACGCTCTCGACACTGAGTCGACATATTTGTCGCATCGCTGTCGCATCGCTGTCGTACTGGCCAATCTGGTAAAGTGGCCAATAGGACATCTGTATAACAGTTATTGTGTTTATGTTGATTCGCTGCCGTTAATGACCAATTTATTAAATAGTCTTTATTCTTTATTATTATTATTACATTACATATCTTTACAATTTTTAACTATATTTATGGATAAAATTAGATATAAACAAAATAGTAATAATCTAATAAAAATCACATAATCACAAAGCTCATCTAAATTTGCATTTAGCGGCATATTTGGAATAGTATGTGCTTTTTATAAATATAATAAATAAAGTATCGTCTAATGCAAAACATTTAAATATTCAATTGAATGTGGCATTATGAGAAACTATCTTAACCCACATACATATGTATACATTGTCTGAACATAAATATTCTTTGCGACAACATTGTATATATATATATATATTTTGATTTATTTTCTTACAAATAGACATCTTCATATTTCTCTATAGGTGCATTGACGGTTAGACATTCTTAGTTGTAGCACAATATAACACTGCCTTCCTTAGTACGGACATAGTCTAATAAAGAAGGCAGGGCACAAAATGTAGCAGTGCTAATCGCTCCCGGTGCATTTGTAATATTCATTTGTAACTGTGATTTCTACTACTACAATTTTATTTCTTTGACAAATTAATTATGTTACAATAAATAAATACATAATGAAGGAAAATCTTATATACGGAATGTCCCGTTTTTAGACAAATACCCCGTTATAGTCCTGTTTTATAATTGATATGCGGACCGACCGCTCCCGCGCCGATGAGTATAAAATAGTAATATTGCCATCTACAATTGATTATAAAAGCTGCTTTCAGTAACACAAAAAAAAATCATTTTCGAGGCGACTGGGGGTGTGTAACTGGGACAAGGAACACCACTCAAGACCGTACGGTACGGACACTGTTTGTATAATACAAACCGTCCGTACAAAATACGGACGTATGGCCACCCTAGCCATTTCAGCACATTTCAGCACACTGAAAAAATATTTTTTGTGTGCTAAGATCATTTTTTTGTGTGCAAACCTAACCCGTCAATTTGTGTGGAAAATTATTCCCACGATATTGAACTGTTTTCAAATTCGCAATAATCGATAATTTGGCGTCGTTCGCAGGCATCCATGGACCTGCCGCCGGACAAGGCGAAGCTGCTGAAGAACTACGACCTGGAGAAGAAGTGGGAGATAATCTGCGACCAGGACATGGTCCAGGCGAAGGACTCGCCCAACCACTACCTCACCAAGCTGCGCACCTACCTCGACCCCAAGGCCTCCAAAAGCCATCGGGTAAGACAACTTTCGAATCTTTGACCTCAAAAGCGTAGCTCCCCCGGATCGAAATGTTTGTGATCTCAAATATAAATTATTTCACCGCCGATTTTAGAATTTTTAAGTTTTAATCGAATCTACGTGGCGTGAAATTCGAAATAATAAAAAAGTTATATTAAAAAATATTTACTCCAGTTAAATTTTTTCGCGCGCTTTTTGATCATATTTTAGAAAAAGAAGTATTTTTTTGAAGTTTGAATTTCTCTACTTCAATATGCTGCTAGCATAGGTTTCACCTTTGCGACTGCGGTTAACTAGTATCCACGAACGGTCTTGAAATTGTAGCTAAAGCAGTTTTACGCTTCTTGTGGTCAATATATTATTATTTTATTATATATTTTTCAATTACCTTTGTCTATATAAAACAAAAAAACATGCAGTCATTGAGGACTGTCGAAAAATAAAAACTTCAAAAAAAAAAAGTATTTCCGCCCGGTATCGAACCGGGGGCCTTGTGCGTATGAAGCAAACGTGATAACCGCCATACTACGGAAGCTAATATGAGCGGCGACAGGAATAGGGTATTTTAATACTGTTAAGTTTAGGATGTCGTGACGCCAACCCATTAAATTTTCCTAATTTTCTCCATCCAATTTTTAGCTTAAAACCTTTTCGAAGAACCAAGATCTATTTAGTTGTTTTAGAGGAGACGAGTTGTAACCCAAAAAGCAACTCTCATATAAGTAATAATGATATTGATGGAACCAATAAAAAATGAATAGTCAAAATACATTTTTAAAATTAATCTTTTAGTTTTAGTGATTACTGTTGACCGTTAAAGAGTTCCTTCATCTGGAGCCATTCCTGAGTGTAGAATCAGGTGATGATTACCATAAAAATGATTTGTCATCGGTACTGAACCAACTTGTCAAATTTCAACCCCGTAGGATGAGAGGAAGTGGTCCTAATTCAGCTTGCAAGATTTGACGTCGTTCAAACGATGCGTTATAGTAGCGGCCGATAGTAGCGTTGCTGGATCCTGTGCCCGACAGGCCACTCACTATCCTACTCTCCATTATCCCTACTCCCGACGCGATAACTTCAAAGCTTCCCACGTCCGGATGACGATTTCAACGCGCTGAGCCGCATCAGGGGCGATTTCAATATATATTATTTTTATTTTTTATGATCATACACATTTTGGGCCCTCAAATTCGGGAGAGATGGTGATAATGAAATTAAAAACGGTATGAATAATGTACGCATTCGAACTCTGGATCAATAGTCAAACGCCTTAACCACTAGACTACCACGATTACTTATGAAATATTGTTTCGTCTCACACCGATTAAAATAATCAATATTTTACAAATGAATATTAAATAATAGCGGGCGTCATTAATATGTAACGCGATTTAATACTCGTGAAAAATGTGTACTTTATTTAATATAATTATATATATATATTTAATATATAATAAAACTTTATACCCCTTTTTAAGCATATTGTATGCATATTTATATGCAGAAGAAGTGCAGAAAGCTAAAATTTATCTATAATATGTGTTACAAATAAATTAAATTTTATAAAAAAAACGTTCATAGAACTGACAGCTAATTGACAGAGTGAGTTTTGAGCTGTGAATTTTGTGTGATTTTAAATGTATCTTTATCAATAGTCCATCAATGTCAATGTAGTAATGTCAAGCATAAATTGGTGGTGCCATCATATACTTTTATGAATGCCCAGTCTCAATTTTATATGAAAAAATTAATATACAAATATGGTAATGGTGTTTTTTTTTCAACTGTTACTAACATTAAATTTCATAGGTATAGCAGGGAATTAAGGCAGACTCGCTAATGGCGTATTTGAACTATACTCACCTCATTATAGAGTTATAGGAACATTAATAATGCTCAAACTTAAAAGTTTAATGAATTACGGTTTAATTTCGACCACTAGTATAGGGTGATGATTTTAGAGGCGTGGTTTTCAAGAAGAGATAAAACGCATATAATTTGATGTTATGGCTAAGAATTTAGTTTTATTATAAAGATAAGGGTTTGCCATTATGTTTTAAAAATGATTTCGGGTAAGTGGCCGCCGCGGCTGACTCGAACAAATTCCAGCCGAGAGGCCCAATTTTCAACCACTTTTTGCAGCAAGTTGGGCCGTATGTCAGCAATAACGCGCCGAATATTCTCTTCCAAGGCGTTAATCGTGTCCGGCTTATCTGCGTAGACAAGCGACTTCACATAACCCCACAAAAAATAGTCCAGCGGTGTTAAATCGCACGATCTTGGAGGCCACGCCACGTTGTTCAGGAGTAAGTCTATTCATTATGAAATGGCAAACCAAACTGAGCATAAATCAAGTGACAGCTGTCAAAAACACCAACTACGAAAAAAGTAGTGCCAGATTGAAAACCACGCCTCTAAAAAAAACACCCTTACTTCTGAATTGTTCATCTAAACAACCTTTCAAGGACCGTATTAAATAATTTTGTATGTCTTACCAATGAGGTTTAAAACTGAATTTATGCAAAGTTTCATATTATATCTGGATATAAAAAGTATCTTGGTTTAAGAGTTGAGCGAGAGGTGTCAACGGTTCAGTTGTATATATAGGTTTTTTTTATAGAGTGGCACCTTTTGAATGTGTGGTTATCTTCGTGTGTAACATGAGATAATAATATCAACCAACCAGCGAGTGACACCATCATCTTGTCATTAGAAACTATCGCGTCGCTTACCTTACGACTTGGACATAGTTATCACTTACAACTTTCCCGTTAGTTTTAGAGGATGAAATATGTATAGTCATATTTCTATTTCTCCCGTAATATAAATTGGATAAAAAAGATTTCCCATTTCCGAAAATGAAACATCACAATGTTTCATTTTCGCTCTGTTTTAGTGGAGTACCGACTGAATTTGCTTACCACCATGAGTTACTTAATTAAATTGCTATACAAACTTAAAAAAAAACTCTAAAATAAATCTAAAACCAAAATTTGATAAATAAGACACTAAAATAAAAATCGATCCACTAAAAGGTTGAAAAAGGATTCAAAGAAGATTGGTACCCAAGTAAAATATATTCAGCCGCTATGCTGGGACGAAGTAAGTACACAAATGGTTCAATTAGCTGATCCGTTCGGAGTGAGAACTGGCGCCTGATCCACTGGCCCACTCAAAATAAGCTAAGCATACATGGAAAGGTCATTACCGGAGGCAGTTTCAAAGGTTAATGGAAGAAAGGGAATATACTGATGAAACGTTAACATTTCCCATTAAAGATTAAATAAATATAAAAAAATACATGTATATTTACGGTCTCAGACAACACGTAGTTATGCGATAAAATAAAATGAAGTATATGAAAATATTTGATTAATGAATATGCGCTCCAGTGCGGCCCCGTTTTATGGAACCCTTTATTTTTATAACCCTCTTATGGGCGAGACGTTCGCCCGAATGCGAGCCACGTGTTCGTTAATTTCTGCTGCAAAAGACTTTTACTCTTTGCCATAGTAATCTACTATTGCTAGTTTTAGTGTTATAACACATATATAGATAGCGCAGGCTGGCACAATACATTTGCAATGGCACTATTCACTAAGACCACTAAAACGAAGGTATAAGCATGCTTTTCGAACAAGAGTTTTTTTTAATCGAAAGTATGTATAATTGCAATAGTTATGGGTTCTTTTCCCGATTCTATATTTTTATTTTCACATCGTATACACAACATAATAGGCGATTTTTTGTTTTGTTTGTCAAAGACTGCTTTCTTCACCCATTATTTAAACATCCTAACCCTAGCTCCCTCATAAACCTAGTATAAGTGAAATCGTATTTTTTGCAGCGAATTCTAAAATCTAAATTCCCCAATCGCTCCTACAACGTTTTCTCGTTGACGTCTCAAAGCGTAACTAGCTGGGATTTGTTACAAAAAGCGAGTGTCCGTTTTCTCGTTGACGTCTCAAAACGTAACTAGCTGGGATTTGTTACAAAAAGCGAGTGTCCGTTTTCTCGTTGACGTCTCAAAGCGTAACTAGCTGGGATTTGTTACAAAAAGCGAGTGTCCGTTTTCTCGTTGACGTCTCAAAACGTAACTAGCTGGGATTTGTTACAAAAAGCGAGTGTCCGTTTTCTCGTTGACGTTCCAAAGCGTAACTAGCTGGGATTTGTTACAAAAAGCGAGTGTCCGTTTTCTCGTTGACGTCTCAAAGCGTAACTAGCTGGGATTTGTTACAAAAAGCGAGTGTCCGTTTTCTCGTTGACGTCTCAAAGCTTAACTAGCTGGGATTTGTTACAAATACCGACTTCCCGTTTTCTCGTTGACGTCCCAAAGCGTAACTAGCTGGGATTTGTTACAAAAAGCGAGTGTCCGTTTTCTCGTTGACGTCTCAAAGCGTAACTAGCTGGGATTTGTTACAAAAAGCGAGTGTCCGTTTTCTCGTTGACGTTCCAAAGCGTAACTAGCTGGGATTTGTTACAAAAAGCGAGTGTCCGTTTTCTCGTTGACGTCTCAAAGCGTAACTAGCTGGGATTTGTTACAAAAAGCGAGTGTCCGTTTTCTCGTTGACGTCTCAAAGCTTAACTAGCTGGGATTTGTTACAAATACCGACTTCCCGTTTTCTCGTTGACGTCCCAAAGCGTAACTAGCTGGGATTTGTTACAAAAAGCGAGTGTCCGTTTTCTCGTTGACGTCTCAAAGCTTAACTAGCTGGGATTTGTTACAAATACCGACTTCCCGTTTTCTCGTTGACGTCTCAAAGCGTAACTAGCTGGGATTTGTTACAAAAAGCGAGTGTCCGTTTTCTCGTTGACGTTCCAAAGCGTAACTAGCTGGGATTTGTTACAAAAAGCGAGTGTCCGTTTTCTCGTTGACGTCTCAAAGCGTAACTAGCTGGGATTTGTTACAAATAGGGAGTGTCCATTTTCTCGTTGGTGTTTCAAAGCGTAACTAGCTGGGGTTTGTTACAAATAGCGAATACCCGTTTTCTCGTTGACGAAAAATTGAAAGTTGGAGAAAAATCTCAACGTTTTGATATACGTAAATTCTTACAGTTAAGATTGATGTTACATCTGGAAGCCATGAATATATAAATTGGGACCAATCTGGTAGGATTAAATCAACCCCTGCAGCTAAAAAATAGTCCTGTAAAAGCTGCGCGCTATAAACAATAGCCTATGTTTGAGAAGTCACAGCCAAGCAACTTATTTTACAATCTATATATTATTAGGTATGCATTTTCTAGAATAGTCCTAAGACACTTAGGCACGGATGGCACGACTCACAATAATTCATATGTTTTACGAGTTTCGATGGAAATATTTTTATACGCCGGTAATGTTTGATTCTATACAATGGCTCGTTTGTGCATTCATTCAATTGCTGTTTGATTAACTGACAAACGATCGAATGTTTTCTTTTTGAATGTTTTAAAAAACTGTGGCGTCTATTTCTAATTAGAGACGCGTTCTTAGGGTTCCGTACCTAACCTAACCTAGCGCCGTTTTAGGTAAATTTATTTAGGAAAGCTACCTATTGTAATGGGCACCGTGTCATGACCTCCGTAAAACTTCGACATATCTTCGCGTTTCACATCCCCTAGAACCCAAAACCACCCTCAGTTTTAAAGTTTATGTATCTATCTATATTACGTTCTTGTGGACACGATAACTGCCGTAATGTTACACCAATCTATCTCTCTCATTTCCACAGCGCGCCCTCATAAATACCCTTTCTCTCACATTAAAATTTTGAAATACATAAAAATGGTTATTACACTACTTTACGCTACACTACATTACACTACACTACACGACACTAAACTACAGACTACATTTTTTACTATTCTACACAATAACAACACTGTATTTATTTTATTAGCGTTAGATATCTCCTTTTATGTTCTTTTTTTTCTCTCTTCTTTTTTTTTTGTTTTGCTTCTCTGAATCTCATCTATGTACTTACAAATTATAAAATAAACGGAAATATATGTACGTGTAAATAAAAAAAAAAAAAAAGATATTAGGAACCATAGATTACTGCCCTTTCTGCTCCACATATAAATAGTCCATCTTAGGACAGGTGTTCAGCACCTAGTTAGATGGACATTGTGAAGTTTCTGACATGCCACTAAGTGCGAATTTAGATGAGAGGAGATGTATCTCATTTTCTCTTTGTATGTTTATAGATAAAATGTTTTTTTTTTAATAATTGTGTGTCTAGCTGTAAGTTTTTTTCTGTGAAAATAACAATAAATAAAAAATCACAACCTATATGGTAAGTAAATAAAATATAAATAAAAATATAAAATATAATCACAAATTGAAACATAAAATCAAAAGGCTACAAAATCGCGGCCAAGTATGTTAATATGCAAAAGCAAACAGGGGGCTACAATGCGGGGTTTTTTCGAAACGCGAAATGTTGCTATAATTACCTTAGTATATATGACATCGAATTCATTTAAGTTTTATATTATTCCTTAGATAAGTGCCTAAAACTTATTTAAGTAAACTTTTTTGATGACTCTAACCATAGCTCCTAGAGGTAAGTAAAAGCGGTCTTTCAAAATCCGACGTGTGAAAGGGATTTTTTGTATAGCTCTGCGATATTATTGGTTATTAATTTTCTGAATTTTATTGGTTTTTTGTTTGCTCCAGTATATTGATCATTGTTGGCGTAACTAACCATCTGACCTAGGGGGGGGGGGGGGGGGGAGCTAGGATGGGCCTGTCATTCCGACTTATTGATGATTAAATGATTAAAGACCCCAAATTTTTGCACACGTGGTTTGCGAATGGGCTGTTTTATAATACTCGTATTTTCGAAGTCGATATAAGTCTGTTATTTCCCGAGGGGGGGGGGGGGTGAATACCCCTCCCCCCGTGTAGTTGAGTTTTAATGTGTTCGTGGTATAATTTGATCGCCAAGATTATAAAATAAATGATCAATACATTAACAATTAGATGCCATGATAATGATAAAACAGGCTGACGTTTAGGCGAAAGTGGATCCAAATATTTAGTTTCAGAACCCTAAAAAAAAGAGATTTACTAGAATTAAATTTTAAATTAAGTGTTGGCCTTTTTCAGAAACGAAAAATGGTTGGACAATCCACGTCGACTCAAGTTCTTAGAAACCTGGAAATTTCCTTACGCACAAACAATATTGAGTAAGCATTGCATGTTTTATATATTAATATCGAAATCTGTAAATTTTGAATGGATATAATATCTCAGTATAGGGTTCCATAATTTGCTATAATGGCTCATACAATTTTGAGATATGTACCTACATGTAATCAGACACCTTGTAACTATCACATAATACAACTGATTCCTTACATTTTTTAGTAGTAGTAAATTATTTAAGCAGAATCTAGAATCTTACAGCTAGGCCCTGCAGGCGTCATTTAACGGCATCTTCCCCCAGAGTACTTGCGCATGTGGTTCCTGGCATTCGAACCCCTCCCCTGTTTACTTAATTTGTGGTTTATTTAATTCAAACTTCGCCCAAATTGATTTTTTTTCCAATTTTATCTTAAAATATTATACCAGTGCAAAAACCACAGGCAAAATTCCTAGTTATATACGAGTATATCAGTTTTTATTTTATATATTTTGGGGAAGCATACAGCGTAACTTAATTTGTAAAACAGAAAATACATAGTTATTTGGCCAATTACATGAATCCACTTTTAAACAATCAAGATGAAAGGTGGATTCACATAGAAATGATTCTATATATATATAAATAATCAAACCTTAAATTGTTTATTTGTTTCCTTTTTCTTATTTAAATTCGTTTAATATATTCTTAATTATTCTTTTTCGCCTATAACTATCTTTATTAGTCAATGCCCGGCTACCCTGGTTAATTTTAACTAGCCAGTAATAAATAATACATTCCAATGGCCGGGCTGTGAAATTCGAATATGGTTACGCTCTATCGAAGAACTGGAAATTTGTTGACTTTAATGTTATGTATCTATATTATCCGGATAGTCGTCTATTCCTGATTCGATTTAAACGGCTATAGTTGGTTTTCAAGAGCAGCAATCTTTACACAAAATTTAACTGTTCAGCATATTTATATTAAGTTGAAAGTTGCAACGGATGGACTGACGGACAGATAGACGGCCAAAGGACGGGGATAGTAGCTTCTTGTAGTAAATTGGTGCTCATCGTACCTTTATGTCACGCATATTTTTAACGTTGTTATTATTTATTCGATTTAGACATTATATAATATTTTTGACCGTTCCAGGTGGGTGCGAGAGTTTCTGGATGAATCAAATCAGGGTTTAAATGTCCTGATCGATTACCTGAGCTACCGTCTGACCATGATGAGGCACGAACAGAGAATAGCCGAAGCCAAGACCGGTAGCAACGAGGGCATATCCAACTGTGAGTACACTATAATTAAAAAAAAAAAAAAACGATTAGTAATGTAAAGATTTGATTAAATAATATATGAACATTCCAGCAAGCAATGGCGATATCATAATCGGCCGGGCATCAACGTGGCGTTCTCGGCCGAGCGTGAATGGCACAGAAGCAGTCGAGAATCCAGCCGACATGTCGACGGTCGGTCCAACTGACAGTCCCGAAGCCGTCAGAAGACGGAGTCGTCATGCTGCTAAGCTCAAAATGGGCGCTGCCACCGACGATATTCACGTGTGCATCATGTGCATGAGGGCAATCATGAATAATAAGGTAGGTAGTTGAATTGTCTTTCTTCCCTTTTGGGCATACCTTCATCCGGGGTTGTAATAAATATTTCCAACATAATCAATATTTTAACTAAATGCAATACAATTAACATTTTCACTAAGTACATGTGCGGATTTGTTATAAACGTATTTGGCATAATGGTATTTTATACTGGACATGCCCGGGTTTGATTGAAATATATTAACCCATTAAACAGATGATGGACATGTCCGCCTTTGAATGAAATCAACATACTATTTGAAGGGTTTCTGACCAGTTTTGATTGAATATCACAAATTCTTCGCTGTAGAATTGACAATGAATCAATAAAAAGTGTATTTTTGTTGGTGGTGGATATGTCCGGGTTTATTCAGCACCTCCTCAAATATTATCCAATACAATCAAAATTATTACTAAACATTTTTTTTAATAATTGGAACATTATCAGGTTAAGTGCCTCAAGCGAGGCGCATTTCAACCCGTAGAAAATATTTATCACTGAATCATCATCATTTGCTCTAACTTATATTATGTTCTCTAATTCGGGGACGTTTTTCATTTATCTGAAAAAAATCACAACTTTAAGGCTTCCACTACATTTTGCTTCTACTTAGGCCATTAGGTTATAATTTAAAAATAAAGCTGCATCTACTTTTTTTTAATACAACAAGGAGTAACAGGGGGTCTAAGTGCTTGCCCCGTTA
This sequence comes from Neomicropteryx cornuta, assembly GCA_020383195.1. NCBI lineage: Eukaryota > Metazoa > Arthropoda > Insecta > Lepidoptera > Micropterigidae > Neomicropteryx > Neomicropteryx cornuta. The sequence goes on from JAHKQU010000025.1 coordinate 17,102,570, forward strand.
TCGGTGAGGATGTGAATGATGATGAGAAAAATTGATTTTTGTAGAGCTGACGTTTATTAAACGGTCACTTATCTTAAAATTACATTGGTTACTGAAACTACGTAATATATAACACTTGACTCTAGATTTTAGTAATTAATAATAAGAATAATAGTGTGACACGGAAGGTGTGAGGAAGCTTTGATGATGAGAGCCCGTTAAAGACTAAAGTTGCCAGGTACCTATTTCGGTCAAGAAAACTTATCGTGGGAAAGGAATTTCTCGAGTATCTCACTGTCATGACTTTCATGACGTCAAACGGTATGTAGACTGCTATCTATGCGTATTCGACACAATCGATTTCTGAAACATGAAATTAAACATTAAAGTATGCGAATTAAAGCGTTTTTGCACTGCACTGGATTTGTAACTGGAACCTTGTGGATAAGAAGGGTACTTTTCTGATGAAAAATATTTAGCTTGTGTCATCGATAAGAAAAGTAGAAAAATAATATTTGTTTTAAGACATATAGTTTTAGTGATAATTATTAAACGAACGTTTATTATTTTTGTCTTTTAAACAGTGTCTTAAAAACCTTTTTTAGTTTCAAATGTGCATTCAAATATTCACTGATTTTACTGTTTGATTGGCAGTATGGTTTCAACATGGTGATTGGGCACCGGGAGGCCATCAATAGTATAGCGCTGTCTCTGCTGCACCGCTCCCTCCGCACCAAGGCCCTCGTCCTCGAGCTGCTCGCCGCCATCTGCCTCGTGAAGGGCGGACACACAATCATACTGACTGCTTTTGACAATTTCAAACAGGTTAGTGATATTTCCTCTAAAATAATACAGGGTGTCCCAAGACCTTTTCCGTAGAGTTAATGGGGTGTTTTTATTCTCATCGCATATTTTTAACTAGTCTTTTTGGTTAGCGAGTGATATGGTGCGATGCGCGAGATGGATAAGGTAACCTTGACCACGTTAAACCGCAAGAAATAATGCGCAAATGTATTTCGAGAACTGTTTAATATTATCACATTTATTTATTTTTTCGGAAACCATGATAAATTTTGATATAAATCATCTTCACAAAAAATACTTAACCAATTTACTATATGGTAATTACCAGCATATTTTGAAGATTTTTTTTTCTCAAAATAAGGCCATTTGCGATAAGTTTGAAATTGAATTTGTGGGTACTTCCCCATTGTTTAGAATGTAAACAAGATTGTGTCAAATTACCAAATACTGGTGGAGGGCTTGGTTCACAAGCATGAAAAGACTAATATATTAAATAAAAATTTAATGTCTAATGAAAGTAATGCACTTGGCAGGTTGTTGGCGAGAAAACGAGATTTCACACCCTCATGGAGTACTTTATGAATTATGAAAATTTCCACATTGAATTCATGGTAAGTGGCTATATTTCAATCTTTTTCGTTATATAATATATTACCTAAAAACTTTTTTGCAATCTAATTACTGCGATCATAAGACTTTTGAGCTATGGATCAAATGCTTTTACTACTGGACTGATTTATTATGACTATAAGAAACTTATTGACACTAGAACACTGGTATATCAGCCAATGACATGTGCAGTTTCTGCCAAGAGAGCCCAGAAACACCTACGCACTTACTCGGTGAATTTGAGCCTCTTATTCACTACTACTTATACTACTTACTACTTATACTAGCTTATAGGCAATCATCTTCTTAACCCCTGAAGAGATACAAACCACCGCTCCCAAAAAGAACTTCATCTTCAGGGGTCTAACCTAACCTAACCTAACCTTTAAGATCCAGAATCACAATTGCAACTACGACCAGTTGTCACATTGCAAATTTAAGGTTATCATGGGTAACCTCGAATCGTGGATCATGGGTTGGGTTAGCAACCGAACCCATGATCCACTTGATGACCTGGCCTACTAATCAGGTGTGAAGTGTGACACAGTTTTAAACAAAAACTTCCATCGTCGTAGACATTGTCTCAAATTGTTTTGTGAAGTCTAATCCAAAGCGATTGTTGCGAAAAGTGCAAATACGTTCAAAAGCAAACCGGACAATTTCTAGTTATTCTACTTGCTAGTTTTTGTGTTATTAGCACATTGCTTAATTAATTACAGGTGTATTTAGCATATTTACTGCCTGCCTTTTAATGATAAAAATATGTAAATATTGTTATCTAAATATTTCTTCATTAAATTTTATGTAATCTCAACCTCAATTTAAATAAAATAATAGTAAAAGTCATTCTTAAGTGTTTTAACACTCATTATTTGAGTGCGTAGTATTTGAGTGAGTGTTTGAATGCGTATACAGAGTTGAGGAGTTCCTTCATCTGGAGCTATTCCCGGGTGTAGAATTAGGTCATGCTTACCATAAAAATACATCGTCACCGGAACTTAACCAACGTGTCAAATGTCAACTCCGCAGGATAAGAGGAAGTGGTCCTAATTCAGCGTGCAGCATTTAACCTAAACCGACATACAAACATTGCAAGCTAAATTAAAGCCTGGAAAGGATAGCAAAATAGTACAGCTTATATTTGTTTTGTGAAATCAGGTGGCCTGCATGCAGTTTGTGAACATAGTAGTGCATTCGGTGGAGGATATGAACTTCAGGGTACACCTTCAGTATGAGTTCACGACTCTCCAGCTTGACCAGCACCTTGAAAAGTTGCGGTTTCACGACAGTGAAGATCTGCAGGTTAGTTATTCTATTTTTTCTTACAATGTATGTCAATTTTGTGATTTAAAAAAAAAACATCAAGTAATCTTTACCTAGATTTTCTTTCCTGCGTATTACGACTAAACACCTTTTAACCGTTTCTGGGGCCGGTACATTTTTAAAATTTATTTATTTACAACAAAAACAATTACCTGATAATATTACCCACTAATTTTCAAAGCAAAAAGGGATTTCTACTCAAGTGTAAAAAAATAACAAGTTAGCTAAATGCATTGAGATTTTGTATTTCACTTGAGAAGCTACTTCATAGAAATTCACCAGTCAAAATGTGTCCCAAAAACAGGGATGTTAGTCAATAGTTAGTACCAGAAGTTGTCGGACACAGATGTCATATGAGCAAGCGATTTGGATAGCAAGACCACGTTAGTCAGCTGTGAACCATGATCGACTAAATCGATTGCTGTCCACAACTGATGAGGCATAATTTGAATGTTCAATGAACATAATACCTCAATACCTCTATAATGCCTCTAGTGAAACATAATACCTCAATTGCTAAATGGTACTAATTTTTATGACATAAAAACAATACATTAAATACACAATTTTACTTAGGTTAGGTTAGGTTAGGATATTTAGTTTTATTAAAACCAAGATTGCAAATCAACGAATTTTTTTTTTTTAATTTGCCTAACCCAGTGGTTCTTAACCGGGGCGCCAGCGCCCCCTTGTGGGCGTTTTAAAGGTCTGGCGGGGCGTTTTTAAATTTTTAGCATTTATGGGGCGCTGCGGCAGTTGAAGTGGGCGTTGTGTCGCTTCTGCATATTGCACGAGTCTGGGCCGGCTGGGCGCTCGCAGCGCGCGCGGCGGCGAGCGGGCCAACTGCACGGAGCGCGGCGGCGAGGCCGGGGTTGGGGGGAAGCGCAGGCCGCTAGCTCCGTCGCTATATCGGCGGGTCTCACCAACGCACCAACACACGTACAGCTATTCGTACGATAGACAGAGTCTTTGAGTGTGTGTGAGCGTAGTTCTCATAATCTGGGAGCACTGATGCACTTAGTCATCTCTGTCAATCCGTTGGAGACGGTCGCGTTCACTTATAAGCATTAGTTTATCTGAGGGGTTCGGCATTAAATTCGCAAATCGGTCTTTATTTCAAGATGACAACCAAACAGAAAAGATGTCGACAATATTCTATTGACTATTTAAAATTCGGTTTTATTCCATCTCCTACAAATCAACAATTGCCAATGTGTTTACTCTGTCAACACGTATTTTCTAATGAGGCAATGAAGCCATCGCGGTTAAATGAACATTTTTTAAAGAAACATCCCGACAAGAATAATAAAGATATATTGTACTTTCAAGAACTTAAGAAAACATTTGAAAGCCGTAATACTCTCAGCAGTTTATTGAGCTACAAAATGACTGTGAAGCTAAAATTGTGTTCAATCAATGTAATTATGATGTTTTTTGGGTCCATTTTCGCCATCAATACCCTCTTCTGTGGAAAGAGGTAAAATTACCCATCGTAGCATTTCCTTCATCATATTTAGTGGAAAAGGGTTTTAGCGCAGTAACGCATATATTAAAAAAATCCCGAAATCGATTACAGATAAGCCAAAGAGGAGATTTAAGACTATATTTAACTAAACTTGAACCTAATATTACGAAAATAGCCCAATCACATGAGGCTCAAGGATCTCATTAATTTTTTTAATAAAAATTCTCATTTCCATTGAATTATTTACTTTTTAGTTAAAATAATAATATAATTTTGTATGTAATGTTAATATGACATAAATGGCAATAAATACATAATTTTTATAAAAATAATCATGTTTTTTATTTGTTTTTCTTATAATTTTTTATTTGTAAAGAAAATCATTGCATGAAATACATAAAAAAGAGAGTAATTTTTTTTGTGGGGAGGGGGGGCGCTGGATAATTTTACTGTGGTAAAGGGGGCGATTCTTTCAATATGGTTAAGAAACACTGGCCTAACCTAACCTAAATTGAGAGTGATGACAGTTAATATATTAGTTGTAGTTAGTTATTAGACATTCGAAGCAATTTATTGTGAAAAATTTTAAATCTATAATTTTTAATTGAGTAGTTAATTTTTATAAAAATTTATGATATTGAGTTTTACTTTTTATCTACAGCATTAAATAGGAGAGTGGACCAGCCTATAAATTTTGAATTAAAAACACGAGTGCCTCTTAAAATTAAAATTGATTTTTTTCATTAAAAAAATAATATGGTTATGGTTTCTATTTCTTGTTTTCTGTTAAGTGACTTATCACAAGTATGAGTATAATGTAATGAAACAGTATTAACTCTTTGGAATTATTAAGCTAAATTTATTTTAGCGAATACGCCTTGTGAAAGCAATTTAAATGAACTCCTCGAATAAATAAAAAAATCATGCATCTATTTATTTATTGTTATTTTGTAAATAGGTTCAGATCTCGGCATACTTGGACAATGTTTTCGATGTGGCAGCCCTCATGGAAGACAGCGAGACCAAAACGGCTGCCCTGGAACGTGTCTCTGAGTTAGAAGACGAACTGGGACACGTTAGTTTTATTTTTGAAACTTCCAGTTATCTAGAAAATTTACCAGCCTTATAGAGCTGAGGATCCCTTGAAAAAAAATCCTTAAAGCTTTTTGAACGTCTTAACACATTTCACTCCGTATGTAAAACATATGCCACACGTTTTTTAGTTTCTTATTATTGACATATAATAAGTACAAAACTTAGAAACTGTTTGTTTTTTATATTTAGTATTATATTGACATAGCTTTTGTAATTTTAAATATTAACAAATACAGTGAGATGATAACGTGTTTACTCGCACACGGCACCTGGTGTTGCAGCAATGAGGGGATATCCCGTCATCGGCGCTGAGTGTGTTAAAAATATTTGTAAGCGGTTGAGATATCTCAAATCCCTTTACCACTTTGGTAAATAACGTTCAAATTTTCACCTGGTTCTTACTATAATATTTTATTGTTAAATTTATGTACGTTGCAGTGTGCAGAGCGTCTTGCTATGATGGGTGCTCGTGAGGAAGCCCTGGCCGCTCTCGAGGCTGAGGTATCTCGGCTGCGCTGCGAGAGAGACGCTCTCAAGGAAGCCAGACAAAAGGCTCATGAAGAGGTGCGAACTTATGCTACTTAATACCGTCTACTTACTTTAAACAAAAGACTTTTAATCAGAAAAGTTGAAAATCCTAATTCCACTGACCCAAGCTTGCCCCTCCATCACTGATTTTTATGGCAGCTGCATGCACATAAAAAAAAAAATTTACACATGAATACATATTCCCAGGTGAGTACACTAAGAAGGGCCCAGCAGGACTCACGGAGTAGGCAATCCATGTTGGAGAATAAACTGCAGCAGTTGGAGACAATCACCCGTGGTGCTTCCAGTGAGTGTTTGAATTTGTCCTATTATATATTTTCTGAAATGTATTAATATCACTTAGTGTTTTTTTTTTAACGTTCAATGTTCTTGTGGTTTTAATGTTCCATCTAAGCACCGTACTTCTACATTTAATATCTTCCGTACCCCACATTGCTCCACAAATAACACCTTGTTTTCACCATAACCTCGCTTGTCGTACAATAATCTACAATAAATATATTATTTGTCACGATACTCTAAAACTTGGTAAGTATGCTTCCAAGAAACATGAGCTAAATTATATAAAAGAATTTAATTCGAAAGTTTAGATAACTTATAAGATACACTTGACACGTTTAGATAACTTATAAGATACTTATAAGAAGAACTTGTAATCGCTTTACAGGACAAATCAAAAAAAAAAAAAACAACCTGTTATATTACACAAATTATTTTTGGTTTTTGGAATATGTTAAAAAAAATATATTAACATTATTTTTATTACAAAAATTGTAACTATCTAATTTTTAAGTAGAAATCTATTTTAGTTTTATAGATTGGTAACTATTCATTATTTATATCCATGTATGTATTTCTGAACTTGTAATTTTGTAAAACTGTTGATTTCTCAATTAAATAAATAAATATGCTCGTATTAAATGTTCTTCGTATAATTTGAATTCGTTTGGTAAAATCCTAAACACCGATCTGTTATACCATCTGATTGTAACTTCACACTGTCACTATAAGTTATAAGAACCTGAGCTATAGATCTTTAAGATGATCAGGAGGCGTTGCCTGCCGTTCTAATATAAATTTCTTTTCCACCCACAGTGAATGCTATATCGTCGTACGCAGACCATTCGGATATCCCCTCACCGCATTCTTCGCACTCCCCTCAGACTCCAAATCGGCCCGCTCTCCCTACTGTGTCATCCTTTATTCCTCCCCCGCCCCTTTCCTGTCCCGTACCATCCCCAGCCCCTATGGCTCCACTTCCTCCGCCAATAGCGATTGCAAAGCCACCCCCGCCCCCGGCGCCGCCAGCCCCACCTCCGGCGCCTGGCCTCATGCCTCCCCCCCTCAATACAGACGCCATGACTATCAAGAGGAAGGTGCACACCAGATATAAACTGCCAACTCTTAACTGGATCGCTCTTAAACCTAACCAGGTCAAAGGGACGGTCTTCAATGAACTTGATGATGATAAGGTTCGCATATTTTATTTATTACTTATAAAGATTCTTCCACAATGCTTATTGCTTATTTCTGTTTAAAGAATAGATGCTCAAAGTATCGCTTGATATTAGTAATTAAATGTTAACCGTTCCACTCTATTTTTAACGATCCTGTACTAATTCCTAATGAGCTAATAAAACGATACCACAATTAACAAATTAAATCACCCAAATGATAACCCGTATTGATTTTTACTTTTTCGGAATCTTCATTACTGAACTCGGCCCATCGATTACTTTCGTTAAGTATTTTTATATTTTCATACCAGATGTAATCTTGCACATCTACAATCTTAAATTTCCATATTTAACGATCTCTCTACCAACGGCAACCACTGACTTGAAGAGCCCAGAAATAGGCTCAACCTCGAATGCTGTAGGGCAGGCGCAGGGCAGCGTTTTGGCGCCGTTAGTGCTTGTACTATAATTTTAATCGTAGTAGGAAAAAAATATTTCAACAGTAGATTAACAACATTATTTATTGTTTGCTTGCATTATTTATTGATTGCTTAGTTGTGACATTTTCACTTTTTATTAAATATAAATATATTTAAATTTTATGGCGGAAGTTTCTTTATATTAAGATTTATGAAAATATTACTTCTTTTTGTCTGACATTGGTTTTTTTTACGAATAGAGAATTACTGCAGGCGAGTTACTTTGACAACCGCAAACTGCGCATGCATTGAAATATGCCGGATATAGCTGAAAAAGCAATTTAATTGACAGCCCATTTCTCAATAACACAACAATACTAAACTAAACCAATATTCAATAATCTATTTCCAGATCCTAGCCCGTATAGACCTTTCCGAATTTGAAGAGCGCTTTAAGTTGGGTCCGTCTCTTAACGGCTGTGCAAATTCTCACGGAGTACGCGAAGCTGACACCGAGGACGGCGCAAGCCTCTCGACGTTCCCCAGCAAACGATTCAAGAAACCCGATAACGTGTCGCTTCTTGAACACACCAGGCTTAGGAATATAGGTGACTGCAAATTGTGCTTACTATTTGATCCATCGTAAATTCAGTCCAGATCTTCGTTTCACTATCCCTATTTATACATCTTATTCTATTGATTATTTCATTCTTTATTTTTCTAACAAAATATTTGGGAAAATATAAAACAGAACTTAAAAATATTGTCAACTGACAACCAGCATATTTATTAATTTTCTTTCAATTATAAATATTTTTAAGTATACTTATGCTAACTCGGATAACCAGTCAGCCTTAGATGGTGATGAATTAAAAGGGTTATCGTTCCTATTTAACTGGCAATATAGGTGCACTGTCTTAACCTTTCTCGTTGATGTTTAGGTAACAGTGAACTATAACACGCTTATAATGTAAACCAGACAACTAACACACCTTTAACTAGGTAACTTTTCTAAGTGTGACCTTCTCGCTGATACCCAAAAAATAATTACATTTTATTTTATGATGTTTCAGCAATATCAAGGCGAAAGCTGGACATTCCAGTCGAGAAAGCCATTCAGGCCATCAACAGCCTAGACCTCAAACAGATTCCCCTCGAAAGTGTTGAAATTCTGCAGAGGATGGTGCCCACTGAACAGGAAACAAAAGCCTACAGGTTATCATTATTTCATATCATACTGTGGTCTAAATTTAACCGTAATTCATTAAACTTTTAAGTTTGAGCATTATCGAGGTTCTTATACCTGTATAATATGGTGTGTTCACCTCTAATCATTGCAAATATAGTGTTTTAATTGTGTTTTATAACGTCAGCCGCGAGCGTGTGTTATTTGCCTTAATTCCCTACAATACCAATGAAATTTAACATTTTATATTAGTAGCAGTTCAAAAAAAACACAATTACAGCTTGTATTTGTATTTTTTTTTTTATTCAGTTCATTGTCAGTTATTTTTTTATGTAAAAATGAAATTACACATTCATAGAAGTATAAGATGGCATTAATAATTATTTTTGCTTGACATTGACAAACTATTGAAAAAGAAACATTTGAAATCACACAAAATACACAGCTCGAAACTGTATCAATCAGCTGTCAGTAGTATGAACATTTTATTTTATATAATTTAATTTATTTGCAACACATATTATAGATACGTTTTAGCTTTCTGCACTCCTTTTCCATATAAACTTTAACCGTGCCAAATCTTACACACCTCCGTGCGCGCAATATGCCTAAAGAGGGGTTCCAAGTTTTCTCTTCACGTATTAATATATAGGTTATGTTGTTATGACCATTCAAACAGCTTCAATTTTTTAATAAAAATGTGACATTATTTATTTTAGTAAAATAAAAAATATGGTATATTCAGGTAGAAATCATAGCTAACAAGACTGCGTCCGTTTATTTTATTTTCTGCATAAGGTAGACAATATCAACGGTATTGAGCAATTTATAATTTGTATACACGCTTCTTAACAAAATGTCGTACTTTATTAACTAATTTTATTATAAAACAATGTTTAATTTTAAATAAATCAAATACTACCTCCAACTCATATTGTATGTAAGAGTGTTAACAATCATAGGGATCTCCTACCTTGACAAATACTCCGAATGAAGACCTGACGTTGATTGTCGATTAAGTTTACCGTTCTGCAAATAATATTATAACAGTTTCTATAGTCACGTATAAAATAGAATGTGGTGAAAAATCTTTCACCTTAGGTATCCACTATTTAAAAATGTTACTCTATAGTAATCTTATGCGCCACTAGGTTGTTATACCTAGGCAGTAATTAATAATAATAACTAAGCATATTTGATGAAAATAATCCTAACAAAAACTTTTCCGTAATGATAGTGCCGAGATATTTTTTTATTACGTATTACAAAAATATAAATTTTACAATGTCTGTTGTCATATACAAAATACTCACTTTATGAAAAAAAATCCTTAACAACTATAATTGAGATTTACCATGTTCACAGAGAATACATCGCCGAAAAGAAAAATATCAAACTTCTAACGGAAGAGGACAAATTCCTCATGCAGCTCACCAAAGTGGAGCGGATATCGACGAAGCTGGCGGTGATGAGTTACATGGGCAATTTCTATGACAACATTCAGATGGTCACACCTCAAATACACTCTATTATATCAGCCGCCACATCAGTTCGGACTTCGGTGAAGTTCAGGTAATTTATAAAAGGTGCTCTAAATTACTGTTCTGTGCAAATAGGTAATAAACAGTTAGAACCTGCATGCCTTATGAAGTTATTAAAAATATATTCTACAATATTATCTTTATCCCAAGAGATGTTAGGATTTACAATTATAGCCGCAATATAAAAATTCTTTTTTGTAAAATATAACATAAAATTCCGTTGAGTAATTCTTTTAATTTTAATGAATATACCAAGTGGAAATAAGTCGATTATAAAAATGAAATCTCACACAATCTGTAAAGATTTTGAGTTCGGCCGCCAATATTAAATCGACTAAGAAAATTTTGAATATTTAGTATAAATATTAGTATTTGTTTTTCAAAATGTTTTAATGCTCTATGGTATAAAGGTTTTGCACCCTATCCACAGTAGACATGAGGTCAGAGTCTCAATTTTTGGTACGTTACTGTTTTATTACACAACTTGAATTTTTCATTAAACCAATTTAATATCTCATATCCCATAACAGATCCCATATATCATGCAAATTGCAGGCGCTTAAGAAGTGCTATCGTTTTTCGATAAAAAACCGTTCCCGTAAACTGTAAACATTTGTTTACAGTTTAGAAATGATAATTTTGCCAAGTCATAGATGGTGCTAGTCTATTGCTCATCTACTTCATTTGAAGCCTTTTTACTCTGCATTTTAAGACGCTCAGGTTAACGGATGGAAAAATTTATTTTCAGAGGTGTTCTAGAAGTGGTATTGGCATTCGGGAACTACTTGAACAGCGGCAAACGTGGGCCAGCCTACGGCTTCAAGCTTCAGTCCTTGGACACACTCTGCGACACCAAATCGAGTGACAAACGAATGTCTCTGCTGCACTACATCATCGCCACTATCAGAAAGAACTTCCCCGATTTAATGAATTTCGACACTGAATTGCATGCCATCGACAAGGCTTCGCAAGGTGGCCATTTTTATTTTATCTCATATTTAAGCAGGTTCATAACCTATTTCCTCATATGAAGATGCCTGCTACTTGTTTTATACACAATTTATTTGAGAAATCAATCGTTTTACAAATTAACAAGTTCAAATTCATATATAGCAATTAATCTATAAAACTAAAATAACTTTCTACTAGAAAATTAGATAGTTACAATTTTTTCATGATAAAAATATAATGCTAACAATTTTTAAATATTTTCCAAAAACCAAAACAAAAAAATAAGTTGTAAATAAGTATAATATAGCGCATGTTTTTTGAAAGCGTACTTACCAAGTTTTAGAGTATTGTGACAACTAATATATTTATTGTAGCAAGAGGTAACCACCAAGAGGCAAGAGGTAACCTAAAAGTACCAATTAGGTTATTAATATTATTCTACTTGGTGTAATTACTGTATTAATATAGTATTATAATGAACTTATTTTTGCAGTGTCGTTGGATAACATAGTAACCGACGTAGCCGAGTTGGAGCGGGGTCTGGAGAGCGTGCGTCGCGAAGGTGCGGACGCAGCCCGCGAGTGGCTTTCGTCCGCTACGCCGGGAGGAGCCGAGCACGCCGTGCGCGCGGCGAAGACTGCCCTGCGCACTGCGCAAGATTCCTTTGCCCAGTGCCTCGAATACTATGGTGAAGCGTCGCGGGGTGCCGATGCTGCGGCATTTTTCGCCGTCGTGCACCGATTCCTGCGTGCTTCTAAGGTTTTTTTTTATCTACATAAATTGCTTTTATTATCTGGTATATTTTCACAAGGTTCATACTTTTTGGAAACTTAAAACCACTTTTTACAGCAATCTCCAAACCTCAAGTCCTAATGACCCTATGACTAATGTGTTGTTGCAGTTTAAATAATCTGTTGCAGTTATTAGAAAATTAACTAGTAGTGATTATATCTGCTGTATCATCTAGATGTATCCTGATGTTTCGTCAGACACAGATAGTGTTAACTAGATGTAACGAAGCTTCACCCCAGACTTCAAAAGCTCGGAGATTGCACCTCCGACTCCAGCTTTGGCTTGGACAATTTAAAAACGGAGGTTCTATCGAAGATTTTAAAAGAGCTGCCATTGGGCCATTCAAAAAAACTCATTATTTAACCGTTGTACTAAGAAATTATAAGTTTTGACAATAATTAAGTGAAACATTTGCGATTTGGGATGGTTCCCATAAAACCAGTGTTAACCAATTGGAGTCTAAGATTGATAACTGTGTGGAATTCATACCCAATGTCACCTTGAACTCATGATCACTGACCTTCTCATTAGCGAATTCATATCTTGTCTGTTAATCATTTTTGATCTGTTAATCTTTTTGTGGTGGAGCTTATCATCAGTTCAGCTTGTGTTCAGCTTTTTAGTTATGTGTTTAGGTATTTTATTTTTAAATATTTAGTATATGATTTTTGTAGTGCTGTAGATTCTGTTATCATGGTTGTGTATTATTGTTGAGGTTATTACTTCAGGTATTAGTGGACATGTCTATAGCCAACTAAAATTTGTCCACTTGAGTGTCATGCTAAAAAATCAGAAAAATTTTGATGCGATTGTCAAACGTTATGGTTTTTGTTCAGATCCCTTGCTTAATGTAGTCCGCCCACTAAAATTGTGTATGTGCATAGTTGTTAGAGCAAGCATTTGTCTTTTATCAGTCCGCCGACCAAGAGAACGAGCAACGAAGGCGACTCGAAATGGCCGCCATGAACGATTCCCAGGATCGCGATCCGGCACGGTCGAAGTTGATGCACAAGAAAAATCAGGTAAAGCATTGGAAAGGTACATAAATCTTCTTGTTCCATTTTCCTACAATTTTTACAACAGCAAACGCATGGTCATTTTTATTTATGGTAAAGTAATACACTAGATGAATTTAGATATAGATTATTAGATATTTTATTTGTAGGTTAAAAAAAGTACTGATAGATCATCACAGATCTAATGAATTTGCACTATCTATAAATAGATTATATGAAGTTTATTAATTTATTTTTTCATTTTAATTTTATAATTGGAAGTAGACTCCATACGGCTAAGTTTCTTCTTCTGACATTTTTATTTTATGATCTTCAACTGATATTTAAAAAAATCTAGCTGATACAAATGGTTGTTGTTGGAATGCAGTACATCTGACAAAAATAAACTACCACATTCCGAAAATTCCACGTCCCATTTCCAAAACTACTCAAGTTTTTGTCCAGTACGCTCAAAATATGCTTCTTATGTCCAACAGAAATGGCCCTAATTATTTCTTAAAGATATTAACATTTATCTTCATTAAATATGCCATGAAATTTCACCAGTTTCAGTTGAGAATCTACTGCTAACAAGAAAAAACTGCTAATTACCAATAAAGAATATTTTATTATCTTTATTTGTAATAATTAAAACACTTAAATAAAATCAGTAACAACCATTGGCATAATGTTATTAATACATAGTTATCTTTTACTCATGCAATTATGATGAATGACATATTTATTTTAAGTTGCTACGATCATTTCCACCCCCACTTGAATCATGAACACCTTCTCATACGATCCTTTAATAGATTGTGGTGTGGTTTAACTTTCATGCCAACAAAGATCTTTGTACAAAAGTCACTGAACATTTTCGTACTGATTTTCTAATTAAAAATCGTCAGATAAGGATATGTACTTACATAATCTAACAAATCATTGTTATGTAACCGTTAAAGTTATAAAAACCTTTCTTTTTATGAACAATATCTGTGTAATGATGAAGTACCTGATATTTTTTACCTAAACATTTTGGATGCTGGATCAACGCATTATAATTACTAAAGGTTTACGTATTTATAATCTTATTTTAATCATTTCTGCGTAAAATACCCAAAACTATAGTTTTGTACGTGAAAGTCTCCTGTATTTACAATTTCCTTGCAAAATTTAATAGTTTAATAAGTGACAATAATAATATGATAAGAAAAAGTACTTCTGCTATTGCTATAGGTTCAGCACAAAAACCCAAAAAAGCATAGCAAGCCTGGAACTCATAGCTATAATTTTTATAACCAAATTTTAATGTTTTATTACATTTGAATAATACTTTAAAAAATCAATGCAACAAATAAATAAAAATGCTGATTACTTAATTACCTATAAATAAAGTAATCTAAACCCATTGTGACTTTACTTCCTTTAATGAACATATTCAAGGGGATTTTGAAGGCAATTTTAAGTAATTTGCTACCTGCCCTAATTTTTTATAAATTCTAACCAATTTATTTTAAAATTATGTTTTCACTGTTGTGATAGTAATATTTCATGTGTTTATTGTAAGCTATGTTGTGATTTGAATATCGGGAAAAATGAAAATAATCTTTGCAGAAATTGACATTTTCTCATTTCGCCTTTTTTAATTCTAAAATCTTTTAGCACTGGTGGAGGTAAACGAAATATGAAATAATTGTCTTGATTTTGTGATCGATTTTTATTTGAGGCACTTTTGATTTATTTTACTGAATTTTTGCTTTTTATTTGCATTTTAAATAACTGTTTGAATGTTGCTTTCATTAGCAGACATGGCATAGCATTATATTTGGGTACTACTCAAAGTTCACTCTTAGTTCTGTATTGCCTAGGTTTTGGGTGCAACGATTAGTATTCCTCTTCTGGGCTTTTAAATTGATATCCTGGGAGTAATTTTGATTTATTTGGATTTATAATTTTAGCGTAAAAATTTTGTAAGATGTTTAATTCATTTTAATATGCTTTTGTCTTTAAGTTTAAGTTAATCAAAAGTAGAGTAACGCAAATCAGAAAATTCCATAAATTATAAACTACTAAATTATATCATCAAGACATTTATTGCAAGCTTTAAAGCACCTTTAGATATTTGAGTCTGTTTTAAACACAAATCAATTCTGCGCAGACCATTTTCATGAGCTATATCCGTTTGGTGTTGGCTTCCGAAACGCTCGTAGGCTTTTACTAGTTTAAGAGCATTGCTTCTAGCTTTGTTTTCCCCTTCTCAAATGGCCATTTTGTTTACTTTCCCTTCGCCTTCCCTCTCCCTCCCGCCTCTCCCCTCTCTGTCTCTTCTTCACCGCCCAGAGGTTCAGTTATGCGGCCGTCAACGCTGGATCGCTTCTCCACGAAAGGTTAGCCTTTGATTGACGTCGGGCGCCATTTTGAGGGGTTGAGCCACAAGCGTAAGTTACCATCCTTTCACTTCTTGGAGTATACATTATCATTTATTTACTGGTAACATTGTGAAGTATATTTAAATTGTTATTTACAATTTATTATTTGCAAAATACCTTCAATCATTTTTTTTGTGCAACAGTTTCCATGGAATTAAATACCATGATATGGCTATGACTGCAAGATAAGAGGAAACAAAAAAAATAAGATTATATTTAAATATAATAATTTTGGTTTGCGGACTCCAACCATTTTAGGTCAATTTGGCCCAGGCATCATCTACAAACTGCAAAATATTTTTTTATATTTAAAATTTTGCCAATAATAAAATGTTTCTTTTTTTTTTTTAGGTTAAATTAGAATGTTACGGCGTCCAATTTGAATTACCAATCTATTTTGGAAGGTCAAAAGGGTGGTTTTGGCTAGATAACATTTTTTTTAATGCAAAACTTTAAATTATTTATCAAACATTTACATTTGGGTTTAGCCTCTTAACTATTTGACATATCTGATATGCCTTGGAGGTTCCAATGAACACGCACCTCGCTGAAACTGAAACAGATCATGTGACATTGTGACTTACGACAATCGTCATAGGTTGAGATGGAAATATTTTGTACATAGGCGTAAGCTTTAATTGGCCTTATTGTTAACCTCTTCAAAAAAATGTATATAGTATTAGTACGCTGTATGCTTACATGTTAATAATAAATAAATAAATAAATAAATATACATAATATCTTTCTAACCCAGTGAGAAGCGAAATGTTCAATTTTCTCTTTGTGCCAACAAATGTCGCAGTTGGCGTGAACACTAAATAAAATTTTCATCATTACTTTCTATTAAACTGGTGTGCATTTTTTTAATTTTCATAATTTTCAATTTTCATATATAAAATTATAATTTATACTCCAAGATACATTGATTTAATACCACCGTGCTTTTGATCTATGGACAAATAAGGAAATATGTATATATTTCATATCACATTAAACTAACATAAAAAATTGCTTTATTTTTGATAATTTACGACATATATTTTTTTTAATTATGAATATAATTAATAATGACCTGTGTGTTCACTTATAATTTATTATTTTTTCTTCATACTAAGTTGTAAGTTATCATAAATATTGGTTTGTGTATATTAGCATAAATGATTATTTGGAAAATAATATTTAATCATTTCATTTATTTTAAATTCTGAGCATATATCTTTCCTTTATATTTTCATGTACATAATAAACGTAATCTTATAACAAAATACAATATTTATTTTAAAGCATTCATCTTTAGTTTTAGACATTTTTTTACGAGAAAAAATCTCTATTAGTAGAGCTGGTGCAATAATCTGTAGTTGTATAGGAAGGCACAGAAAATTATAAATGAGTTGGTGCCCACATCCTAACATCCACCAGAATACGGACCACTTTCATGGAATAGTTTCTCTTCAGATGTCGACTCGGTTGCAGTTATTATTGGAAAACCATTATTTATATTAACACATTTAGCTCCGTACGTCAAATGCGCAAACTACACGTTGCCGCCTGATCGGGGAAGTACGTTAACCGAACGGAATATCCCACGCGGGATATTCCGTTCGGAACTATGAAAATGTTTGTTTTTTATATTTAATATTATATTGACATAGCTTTTGTAAATAAAACTCGAATTATTTACCGCCAAATCTGTCAAAAACACTTTTAATTCACTAGCGCACATTTTACATAAACAATCAAACGCCATAACCGAACTCAAATAAAAAAAACCACTATTAGTCTATACCTAACATGCCACGCTTTTAAATATTAATAGAAATACGTTTAGACGGTAACATATTTACCTGGAAACGGCACCTGTGTCGTATACGGCGATAACGGGATATCCCGTTATCGGCGCTGAGTGTGTTAAGAATAAGCATTTAATTTACAGTTCTAAATAGTGTTATTCTAATAGTAATAGAATGAAGTTGGAGTAGATATTTTTGGTTCGACACCTTGTCAGTAATAGTTTCTAACCATCGTTAAATTTGCAATTGTTCTGAATAATGAAATTCAATATCAGTATTCATTCAGTATAATAAATAGTATAATAAATAATAAAGCTAATTAATCTTACACGGTAGTCCTTCATTATAAACTTATAATATTTCATATTAGTTCATATCGGATAGACCTGCCGAACTCTTCTCTAAGGACGTAATTATTTTAGAAACGTCAGAATTAAATATTCTCGTCCACACAGTATGTTAAAAACCAAAATATTATGTGTTCATAATTGAAAGAATCTACCCAACTGTGCAAATAAATGTTACTAATATAAGAATGATCTTATTCTTCTGTGTTCTATTCTGCATGATTTCATTCTTCTAATCGGGTGTAGAATTTAATTGAGGTTTTTATTGCTTTGGAAGTTCTCAAAACCCCTTAAATGCAATATTAAAAATAATAATTTTACCTGCGGCCGCACCACACGAAGAGTTAATATGGTTATTACATTCGATAAGGAAAGGATAACGTAACGCCATTTATTATTTAAGGATAAAAAAAAAATTAGCTCATTTGCCGAACGATGGTTATATTTCCTACAGGATGCGGTGATCAGTGAGCTTAAAGGCAAGTCGGTTCCGGAGAAGAAGCTGCTGCAGCAAGACGAGGTATATAACGGAGCCTTCGAAGACATCCTGCTGGGATTGCGCAACGAGCCGTACCGACGTGCGGATGCCGTCCGTCGCTCGCACAGGCGACGGATCAACTCGCATCGACTTTCGAAGGGACTCGATGAGCTGGACATATGATCGTGATCGCTGCTCACAATGCCAAATTGCATTTTTTGTCCACGACGAAAAGTAGTTTATTTGTGCTACAGATTTGTTATAAACAATTCCATCTTAGTTTGGTAGTTCGTGGAATAAAATTAGTATTCCGTTTACAAAAGCGTCAAAAACTACATTTTAGATTTAATATATTTTTTACGAGATAGAAATATACGAGTAGAGCAGTAGATACGTGCATTCTTTATTTACTGAGAAGGAGGTAAGCACCGCTCCGGTTTTCAACTTTGAATAATATATTTTTTATTCCATTGGTTGCTTTTTGCATAATTTTACAGGTTTACTTGTCTACCGTTCATATTCGCATTTCAAGATATTCAAATGCTGTCACCATATAACACAATTTGATGCACTTAAAGTCGATTCACCGAGAAGTAATCTTGTGAACGAATAACACGTGGCCGTACAGTAAACCAAAGTCATAGAAATATCCTCTCATTTGCCCTGCTTGCATTCTGCGAAACACGAATAATTAACTACCGTAGAAACTATTGCGATGGGATTGGCATTCGAGGCTGCAGTAAGTGACCTTTTCATTATTCATTCTCTCCCATTGTATTCGCTAATTGGATAGAGAGAAACAATCATTTTGCGCTACGAGCATAAACATCGTAACACACCGACCTACCCTATTTGTGTTTCTTTCCCAATTAAAAGTGTGGTTAGATGAAATGGATGCCTTTATTTTTTTCTCTTAATGCGCCACAAACATCAAACTAAACGCATGTGGTATTTGTTCACAAGAAAATTTTCCAGTCGTAAGATAACGATCCTAAGTGGTATCGCAAGCAAATACAAACTACAGATTTTACAGATTATTACATACCGTTCATACGAGAATTAATCCCAACTATTTAAAGATGATCACACATTCCGTCTTCAAAGGGAAGTTCGACACGACCGTCCGATGAGAACTAACGGTACTGGTGCACCGTCTTGATCGGTTTCTTTTCCAAACTTCAAAGTTGCATCAGAGACGATAGTGGAAAATTTACAGATTCACTGCGTTAGCAAGCGGCGACAGGTCATCGCTATCTTCTCGGTTATAATTTGTGTATTTGGATATTATGACCGCTTAACGTACAATTTGTGGGAAGTAGTTTTTGTGTGTCGCCAATGTCGCATCTAGGAATTTCCCTGTCACCTAATTTCCATTGAGGGACTCGTGTTGCTGAAGTGAAAAGGGCTCACAAACAATTACGGTATGTAATTAAAGGTCTTAAAGGTGTTGATTTTAAATCACGAGCATTAGCATACAGAACGTTGGTTCGTCCTACCCTTGAATACTGTTCATCGGTATGGGATCTTTACACCCAATGTCGTAATGCGTTTTAGTCGATATGATTGGGAGCCACTATGTTATGTTATGTATGTTAGTGGATGTGGGGAGTCTGCCCCCCCGCGTACCGCGTCCTTTCCAGAACTATTGTACATTTAAATCCACTTAAAGTTCGCCCTCTAGTCCCGTACTGTAGATAAAGTTGAGTATCTTTTTAGGTGCGATGGTTCTAATCTCCTCAGGCTTGAGGAGATGGTTGCCTAGAAGCTGGTACCTTTTGTTTTTTTTAGTACCTTTTGAGAATGTGGCCACTTGTGAGAATGTGAGCCACTAATGAGAAGGCGTTTTTAATTCAGATTAACTAATTTATATAACGAATGAACCTGCCGGGTCCATTTTAAACTCCCAATTTTTTAAGCGTTCTTATATTGGTTGTAATGAACATTGGTTTCAATTTTTGTCTTTCCGGAACAATTCGTCATTCTTCATAGGTCAGTATTTGATCATTTTCCGTGTTACAATGCTGTTTTTAACGTGTTTTTAATATGTGAACACGAATGACGTGCTCACATATTTATGGTTTTTGAAATGTCATTGTTTTTGATTTCTGTGTGCGAATGTTCCTTTTTTTTTGACCTAATAAGTCAAATGATTATCGTCGAAGTCAGAATGCTTGTATATACGGTATGTAATAATTCTATTTAAAATAGTTGGCTGCTAAGTCCTGCCAACTAAACTCTACTTTTGAAGTATTGATCTTTGTAAACTTTGCGTACATAGGACACCTTAATGAGCTTAGAATATCTATATAACTACCCACAATAAATTTAAGGTTATTTAATAGAATTGAAATTATTTTTGATAATTTTTGGGATGTTTACATATTTGAATACACAAATATTTTTGAATTTATCTTTTTTATAGTTACAATGTCGCTTCTAATAGTTTTTCATGGTGACATTTGTCAATTTGAGGTTTTTTATGTTTGTTTTTATTAAAGATCAATGATATTTATTTTCAGGATTTTTTCAATGTAATGATCAATAAGATTGAACGTATTTGCTGTGAGATTGTGGGGGTTCAATTCCTGGTGAGGTTTGTGTCTGCGTGCTTTTGATTTTTTAATTTCATCAATTTTAAATATGGTAATTTGTTTTAAAAATAATAATGGGTAATACATGGATGAAATTACATTTATATTTAATTTTATACTCTTAAAATCACTATATAGACTGATTTCTTACATTGTCTAGCACAAATAATAAAAATTTAGATGTCATATAACATGACAAATAATTTTGTCATTAAACAGGAAATAAGGGGTTTGTTGTACTATATAAGGAATATTTTTTAACGTATTAAAACAAAGTTAGGTTCTGCAATGTGTTGAATCGTTGAAACGGCAATATAACGAATAGAATTAGAATATATTTATAAATAAAAGAAACACCATAAAATATGTGGTTACATATATTATTAAATATCTCATAATTTCAAATCAATTTCACAGTTCTTTGAGATCTGTCTGTAACTTTGAAAATAAAATGTTTATTCTATTATGACAAAGGGACATATGGTGGCGTTTCTTCGTTTAGAA
This sequence comes from Neomicropteryx cornuta, assembly GCA_020383195.1. Taxonomy (NCBI): domain Eukaryota; kingdom Metazoa; phylum Arthropoda; class Insecta; order Lepidoptera; family Micropterigidae; genus Neomicropteryx; species Neomicropteryx cornuta. The sequence goes on from JAHKQU010000025.1 coordinate 17,123,874, forward strand.
GATAGCCACCAGCATCTAGCCACAAACTTTTGAATTCATCTTTGGTGAAGGCCATAAATGCTTCAGTAAAGAACTTGCGAAATGTCTTCATAATTCTATTAATGCAAAATGTCCATAGAAATGCGAATTTAATTTTTTTATATGTGTAAATTTGTTTGCAATATGATTGTGCATTGTGCCTTAGAAAGTAAAAAAAATGACAAATTAGTCTTATATTTTTGGTAAGATATTTTTTTTTATATTTGTACAGTTGAAGTCGACCGTAAAATGTACAACGATAGGAAGACTGATCAAGCGTAGATGTATAAATAAACAAAATAGCTTGTGTAGGACACATATGCCTTTTATAAACAAACTAACAATAGTCTTGAGATGCTTATTTAGTTGTACGCTGCATTGTTAAATTTTATATATATGTAGATATCAAATTTAGCAATAAAGCATACATAGAGATGAGGTGCACTTTTGATTTTTATCGTAGTGGGTGTAATTTAACTCTAACCTCTAACTCTGGTTAGATAATAATAACAATATTGCCCTATTGTTGCAAAATTTTGTATATACTTATTGTGGGCTATTATTTGTAACAAAGATAATATAACATTTATGTTTTCTTTACTTTTTATAATGTGAAAATTTATAATTGAAATCGCCTGTACATTAAATTTGTAATCCCGACTAAAAAGTTTGCACTCATAACTTTTAAACTGCACAAAATTAATTTTACAATTATATTTTTGATAAGATCGTAGAAATGGGCAGCTCGCCCTTTCGTACATTATTTGCCGCATTCCTCGTTTTCTACTTGGAAAAACTACAACCAAAAATGTGGCGCCTGCTGTCCGAGCCGACCACTTCAAAACTAATTCTTCGATTTCAATGTGACTTATCTCAAAAGATTTCTGGGAAGTTTTTTAAAAATTATATCAATTTTAATCCTTCCATTACATATGTTTTGGTATGTTTCTTGAAAGATGAGGCACGTAAGGCAATTCGACAGTATATAACATGGCGGCCGAAGACCTATGGTGAGTTCTGAGGGCCTACCCTTAAAGGCTTAGCTGTACGCTGAGTTGATCATCTTGTAAACATTACATTTTTTTGCAGTTTTATTGTTACACGTTCTTTCGCATTGCCAGCTAATGAGATTCTAACGTCTGCGCCATATCTTATAATCTTGATTTGAATGAAAGGGCTGATACCGTAAGACTGAAAGTCCTAAAATTCAGATGAATAGTTTTTTTATGGTCCGTGTACCTAACGCCAACAGCATTTTGTACATACATTCATCTTCAGCTAATGAACATTCGCATTTGTGCATTTTTTATTGCAGTCGGTATTTTCTATGCATTTTAATCACTGCATTTAAATAAAATTCATAATCATACTAAAATCAAATCCTCTATTTTGCTATTTGAGAAAATATACTGTGCAATGTAAATAGTTTAATAACCTAATCTTGCTTCGCATAAGATTGTTTTTATTTTTGCATTCAACCTTTAAATTTAATTGTAAATATTACAATTGGTATGGTAGCACAATATATTTTGATATTTATTGCAAGAAATGATATTTTTCTTCATCATCAACCATTATTTATTTTGATGTTTTATCCCATTTTAACCCAGAATTAAGGTGGACGGATTTATCCATTGATTTGTAAAACACCTGAAGACATTCTGGCATTGTAGGTCGCTTTAGATATTTTATTAAGTTATTCGGCATGTCAAATGAAATAAAAAAAATCTTATTGATTCATCAATTTCATCTTTTAGCTATGTAATGAATAATTATGAACTATAGTCATCCGTGTAATTTATCATGTACTAAACGAAAACTGACATTCCTATGCATTAAGTTGCTCTTAGGAAATAAACTTTTACCATACTTTACTGGCACCCAAGAATTGGCATTTTTTTGATGTCACATTTTTCTATAGAATGTCAAAAATACAATATCACCATTACACGCCAGGTTTAACACACACAAAATGTTACAATATTATGTTAATAAATGTAAGAGGAGATTGCCTTTTAATAGGGAACTGCCCCTAACGTTTATTTAGAAATTGTACAAAGAATTTTAAAATTCGATTAAAAAATCCTCCATCGATTTGTTGCATTGGCGGCGTTTCCAACATAGGCGTGCGCCGCACACCATTTTCCGGCTGATTGTTCAACTGATAGTAATAATTATTAAATACAAAGTTTATATCATTCCGTATGTCAAAATGAAATGTAAAAACACTATTTTTGTTCGCCATTGCAGTATCCAAAAAAACGTCACAGTGCTGTGCAAATATCGTTAATCTTTTGTTTTGAAAAACACTAACGTTTTGAATTATTTTTTTTTCGTTTTATTTATAAACAAACCTGTTGCCAAATTCATTGTTGAATTTGGCCGCTACAAAATTTCCTTTGTAGTTCGAGTTCAATGTTTGATGAAAAATTCCCTATCAGTTTTTATTTGTGTCAGATTTAGGAAATTATTTTTTTATAGTTTTTGACATGTTTTATTATTCACACACGTAAACTTATGAAATGATTCGGTTTAATATGTCGCGATTTCTTTATGACGGTGAAGTTGAAAGAGAAAGTCAGATTTATGATTTCGTGACATGACAGTTCCGTCTGGCATATGTGCGATTTGTCTTTTTAAAAACATTATATAATTGTTGTTATAAAGTGTAAATAAATGTCGTGGACCAAAAGGTCAAGACCTAGCCCCGGTCTTTCAGGGGCAGGTGAGTAGTGTTTATACTATACAGCCCGGTTTTTATAAGGTCAGCTTTTGGCGAAGGACTGCGATATCCACTTTGTTGGCACGCGAATTGTGTGACGTGGTAGCTATTGACTCCCGGACTCGTGTTTCGCCTGTGGACCTGTTGTTGGTGCACGTAAGCATATGTAATTGGACCACAACATCGTTATTCGATAAGATAACAGTAATATATTTTACGTACATAAAGTTATGTATTCATTATTTTTTGTCAACTTTTTTTTATTCATTAAAGATAATAAACAAAAGAGACCAAGTAAGAAAAAAATATTTTTTAACATTTTTTTAATTTATTAGGTTAGCACATTTATAAGATCACATATATTTTTAAAAATAGCAATTGTTATTGTATTTTTAAGACACTATTATTTAATATATAAGGATACTCATGTACATAGCTTTGAATATGCATACGAAAATAAAATATACCATGTTTTTTACTTTCAAAAGTTGTTTTTTTAAAGTGCCTCATTATTTATTTATTTTTATTAAATAATTACTATGACCTAGGTCATGTACAATTATTTTGGACCCTACTCAACTAGGCCTAGAGAATTTTTGTTGGTCATTAAAGTATGGACTCAAAATACAATAATCGTTACGGTGTTTCACGTTTCCGCACGGTAAAGATATAATCATTACTATAACATAATGTTTTTAAAAACATTGCTAAACATTGGTGGTTATATACAATTATTTTGGGCCGTCTCAACTAGTCCAAATGTACCTGTGCTAGAGTCAGGGGAGATGGTGGTAATGAAACGTTAGAAATGATACAACCATATGTGAATACGGACCCGAGACCCCGTTCAACAGTCCAACGCCATAACCACTATCCTACCACGATATCTGGTATTTATGGTATACAAAAGTTACCGGAGAACATTATTAACACCAGATCTGTAAATATGCGTGGAACTGCTTTTTAAAAAACATTTTGTTAAGTCTCAACGTTTTTTTTTAACAAAAACAGATTTTGAAGGGATTTGCGTCACAAAATTGTGTAAAGCTTATTAAAAAAAAAAAATCGTAAATGTTTTAACTTTTGAACCCTATGGAAACGTGCTGAGGTTGAGCGGCCCTTCTTTTTCGACAGACGCCACGTTTTGGGGTCACTTTAATCTATTTTGGCCATTTTTAGAATGATATCTGTGAACATGGTAGTGTCTAAACATAGTAAAGCGGCGTATTAATTTGTTGAGAAAATATCACTTTTAATTGAGTACTCTTGCTAATTTTTTGAAGGTATATTTTATAAGCAATTATTAGAGGCGTATGCTGTAACTTTACAATATATGAAACTATAGCGGTGGATCGCTATAGACGACACACACACACACACACAAACTGACAGATAGAAAGTTTGCATGAGCATCAGGAGGGTCAGTGAAGTGGATAATACATCCATTACCTATTCCACTCAACATTCCACTCGATGGGGATTTCAAAATGGCCGCACATCGATTGACACGTTACCGTCAGGGGCCTAGAAAACCCTGACAATGTTGACATTTAGAAATTTCGAGACAACTTTTTAAGATTTTTACAGATATGTAAACTTTTCAAACAAATTTTAGGTCCGGAATGTTTAAAATAAAATTAATCCCGAAATGCTTTTTGTTCAAAATCCGCGTTTTTCGAGCATTTTCTATTTTCCCATCTGGCAGCACTGGCGTCAAGACAAATTGATAGTTTGTGCAGTGGTCGATTGTTTAAACAAATTGTATGCCAACCGCGAATTAACGTTTCACAGTTTGTCGTCGAATCCTAAACGGTGCGTCACTTACAACGATCTTTTAAAACATATTAAAAGATAGTTGGTAACTTATTATTTCTTTTACTAAGCAAACAATACAGCATTCGAACAAAAACTTCGTCTAAAATTGACAATTTGATTATGCCATATTCAATATTCAACAGGCTAGAGAAAAATCACATGAAAAAATAATATTGAGGCTGCGTAACAGCATAAGAGTTAGCTCCATAAGCCCGTGTTAGTGGTCTGTTAATTAATTCTGGTTTTCTCTTTAAAAAAATATATCCTAATCTCTGTTATTGTTGTTGTTAAACATTGTATGTTTCCATAAAAAAAAATAAAAAATAATATGTATGCTACACCATTCTACTAACCTCAAAATTGTCATTTTTACATGCATTTATCTTGTGTTTATGGAATGAATTTAAGGCGCCCCGGGACGCATTTGTCCTTGAGATTTGAAAGAGTAGGCTTTATTCGAACATTGACGCGTAGAAAAGAGACGGATATACTCGCCGACCGCGAATTCGTTACATTTGGAATCGATGAAACATGTTTTTTGTATTTAAATAATTATTATCATTTGAAAAAAATGTTTTTTTTTAAGTAATGTCCTAGATTATTATATTGTCTATCTTTAGAAAGAAAAATTAGGTTCGCGTCACTTACACAACTTAAAAGAAAATCGTTGCTAGAAAAAAACAACACTTTCTTATTTATTTATTTTCATTACTATAATAAGGTGTATTTCGTTTTTTTTTAAGCAAAGTACTAAATTAATATATGTAGAATATTGTGGTATTTTTAGTTTTAGCCATTTGTTGGGAATAACTTCAACAAAATGCACCAAAATACGTTATAAAACACGTTTTAGGGACTGGTGGCGCCTTAATTTGATCCCGCTATAACCGCTTCGTTGGTAGGACAGCGCATGCGATTTATTCACACCAGAGTGTTACTCGCGCGTGTGAATATATAATTTTTAAAATATTGTTTTAGGGTTACATTATGGTTGAGAGCTGCGGGAAGAGAGGATCTCATATCGATAAATCCACAGGATGTCAGAAAATCGTTCTACATTTGCCGTGTTCATTTGTATACAAAAATACGCTCTACTTGGGTGTCGTAATTATTTCACTTAAAAATTATTTTAAACGTGGGTTTATTTTAAACGTGGGTTTATTTTAAACGCTCACAAGATTGTCCTGTAACTTTTTTATTTTTAGAACTAACGTTTGTTTTTTACCACTATATTTCGGCATAAGCGAATCACATAATTGAAATGTGTAGATTACACTGTGGGCACTACAGATTGACGGACATATTTATTACCCCTACACTGCATCGAAATGCTTAAGATATGGAATAGTGGAAGAAACAGTGTAAACACGCGCCCGTCGGCCGCACGCAATGGCGGTGGCCCAGGGAATAAATAATGGCGCGCATGTGAAGTATGAACCGTGAACACAGGTATGAACATTCAGCAAGCGTAGAAAGGAGTAATGAAACAGACCACGTCCTGTGCGTATTATCGCGCGTAATCTTTCAATATTCATTCATATTTACGGGAAAATGGTCAATTGCGCCGTGACCTCCTGCAAAAACGATTCAAGAAGACAAACGAAAAAGAATAGTAATATTTCTTTTCATCGGTAAGTTCTATTTTAATATAGCGGGGGCAAGAGGTGCGAGCGAGAAGCAACGAGCTAGGCGCCTTGCGTCGATACTTTCCTTTCCCATATTGCTTTCCTATCGTAACAGTAGTCATAGAACAACTGTTTACATTAGCAATATGAGCAACGACCTTTGTGCGCACTCTACAACCCTGTGACTAAATATGGCGCTTGTTGTAATTCGTATTTTTGTTCAAAGATAGTTTTAGTCGTGACGTGGTTGTAATTTTCTACGGTATGAGTGTGAGACAACTCGTACGATTTTGTGACAGTAGTCTATTTTTTTTTTAAATATTTACAACTAAATAAAGGGGTAAAAGGGCTCAGTTTATACAGACTGTCCCGAGACTATTTCCGAAGATTTAACGTGGTGTTTGTGTTCCCTATTACGTGTAAGAAATTACAAAAAAAAATGCGAAAATAATTAATTACCAAGATTATCACGACACGCGATCGCGGTTGTAGCCTTGACCGCGCGCGGCCAATGACTTGGTCGTCGCGAGGATACAAACAGCTAGTGTTCCTATTTCAACAAACATTTATTACAAATTATATTTGAAATCGCAGGGTAAGTGACAAAAATGTAAAAACGAATTATTATTTTAGATTTCCAAAGGACCCGAATAAACGCGAGGAGTGGGTTTTCGCTATTAACCGGTCCAATTGGCAGCCTTCGCATAACAGCGCCGTATGCTCGGAACACTTCGACGAGAAACTTTTCAACAAGACGAAAAAAGGCCTTCAAATATTGAGCGGTGATGCTATACCGAGAAGGCGGCCATCGGAGATTCAAGTAAACGAAACAAGCTAACAATTTCCCATATTATTTTTTATGTTTCTTTGTAGAAAATTAAAATTTACGTTCGTCCGTACCCGCCTTTTAACACTGATCTAAATACCCATAAACAAATTTATGAAAATCGGGGTTGCCTTGTTCGCCAATTGCAATTATTAAAAAAAAAAAAAAGATGGCCGCGGTTAAACTGGTTTACAATGCGTTCTAAACCATTCTGTCTCGGGCTGTAGAGGTGGGCGGTCGCTTCTTTTTTTTGTGTGGATAAATATTATTACCTTTAGATTTGCACCGTTTCGCAAAAATTGTTAGGCACGGTTCACACCACAAATACAGGCAAGTGAGTTTTTATTTACTTTCGCTTACAGCACTTTTTTCCAGATTGATTTTATGCTATGCAATAGCTACATGAAAATGTTTAAATATGATTTTTTACCGATTTTGACCCAGAACTGACATCGGATCAGTGTGCGATTTGATAAACATATTATTTTACCAATTTTAAATTTAATTTTATGCATTGTTTTTACAGCAATGGGAAGGCTATCCAAATGAGGCACGCACGCACTATGCGCAGACAACGCAGGCAGGTGAACAGGTGAAGCGAAACTTCTTATGCCCAATATTGTATTCTTGAGACCAAAATAGCATATATCGAAAAAATGATCTGGCAGCTAGGGGCTCAATGTGGAACATTGATTTGTGGAAATTAAATGTCCACGGTCCACATATGGTATGGAGCAAAAAATACTATATTAATGATACAGGTGATGTGCCAAAAACAAAAACCGAAAACCACAAATGGTATTATCAAATACAGGGCCAGTTGAAAACATATAGATACGACAACTGAGGGTGAAAAACGCACCACGCCCAAGTACGCCACTTTGCGTATCATACGTCTCGCTTGTTCGCCATGCAAGCAAGCGAGATGGATAGCGAAGTGTTACGGCGGGGGAATCGTCTGTGTCGGGTTTTCATAAGGACGATTTGTATGATATGCCGTGTCATATGTTTTAAAAGATCGTTGGATAAATGCCAATAAGTGATTCGAACTCGAGTGACGGGATAGGGCGTGTCGCTCAGAGTGCGACAAAATGGCACACGGAATGAAATTTTAGATAAAATGACCCCTAAAATTAAATTGTTTCGACACTGAGTTCTCTTAATACGGTTAGAATAAAAAGTATATTTAATAGTACATATCGGAGATGAAAATTCTATTCATATAGCAGATTGCTCCTGCGGCAGGCGCGTGAGCAGCCGGCTTAGGCGAGCTACAGCGGATAAGACAAAATCATGACACGAACGTCAGATTGCTGTCAGTCGAAAACTAACCTCCGTCCGGTGACAGGCGGTGATTATTTCGTTTTTCGTGTTTAAAATGGTGTGTTGTGCCGTGAGACGCTGTATGAACAACAGCAACGCCGTATCAAGAAAGAAGAACTCCATTTCGTTTCATTTGTAAGTAAATTTGATTCATTTTAATCACTTTAAAATGCGATTGTCGATGTCAACATGACAGCCATTTTGTGCAGCCGGCAAGGGCAAGCAATACTGAGCTTTCCTCGCGCACAGCGGGACGTCATTATGGGCGTTATTCCCGTGCCGTCCTCGCGTGCTTTTGAACCCTTTCGAAACAAATCATAAGCAAACCCACAGAGGCAGGGCCGACGCGGGCGTTGGTAATAATATGTTTACTTTTTAAGTATTTATTCTACTCACGAAGAAAATATTAGCGAGGTTTTAATAGAAATATGTCCTAGTGTCTAGTGTAAATTGGACTAAATTTTCAAAAAAATCCCGTCTGTAGGAATTTTGTTACTAGCTATACTAAAATACCTATTCTGATTTCCTCCAAATTTTATATAATAAGTATCCTGTGAAAGTGGATTACATTTTGAGCTACCTAGATTCATACTAATGTTTTTTTTTCTTTCTTATAAATAGCTCCATTGGCACGAACCTCTGCTAGGTAGACTTTTTTATTTTTAAAGTTATAAATAAGTGCATTTAAAGATTATAAGAAATAATGTTGACGTTAAAAATCTTGTCTTTAATCGTTGGATCATCATGGGCGAAAAAAATTACTTAGGCGGAACATACTTAACGTAACACACATTTTTGTGTTTATCAACCAATATGAGTATTTACTTTTAATACTTTTAGATTTCCTCAAGACCCCTATCGTCGGGAGCAATGGATCAAGGCCATCGGACGCCAGCTTTGGGCGCCTTCGCCTTCGAGCGCCGTGTGCTCGGTTCACTTTTCGACTGAGTGCTTCGTAACTACGGGAAAAGGCTACAGGCGTCTCACACTATCTGCAATACCGTCGCTTTTACTCCTGGAAGAGGTTTCTTTTTTTTTCATTAATTTTTAAGGAACATATTTATTTACTATTGTTTATACTATCGTTTGCATATTTAAGATAAACCGAAACTCGGCAATGAGCGCTGATGCTGAAGATCGACCTTCAACTGATTCGACCAGCAGGAAAATAGAAGCGAAACCGCGTGTATATTTGCCGCAGAGGAAAAAACGTCTAAATAAAAAGGTAAAACGATTGCAGACATTAAGAAATAAAGATTTAAAAATACGCAAAAAAAAAAATAGTTGCAAATTTAGAAAGCGTTTTAAATACATTAAAAGAAAAAACTATCCGACGTAAATTTATCTCATTTCAGTATCGTTCCTTTAAAAAGTAAAGATTTAATAAGTAGGAATTTATCTAAATTAAACGGTAAGAAAGTAGAAGTCATTCGCTTTAACCCTAAAGCTTACAACTTTGTTCGACAAAATTTCGATACGCGTTTGCCTCATACGCGAACTCCGGGAAAATGGTACGAAGGAAGGTAGGAAGGATAGGAATAATAAAAGTAATATTAGACAGTCAAAATAGATTTATTAGATCACTTTGAAGTATTGCATCAAAATCAACACTTTGCTAATAAATTATGATCTCAACACATACATTTTTACAACCAAAAAATTAGCTAGTAAGATTTTCAGTAATAGCGTTGCTGTTTTTTTTTACTTTGTGTTAAATGGATTTAAAACTTCCTAAAGTTTATAACTTCAGAAATATTTTGCAAAATTGCTTTAAAACACCCCGTTAATTCGGAAAATAAAATGTTTTTGAGTATTTTTAAGGATGTAGGGGCCCGCGCGTATAGTGTACCCCAACGCATAGAGTTGATAGCGTTGCCAAACGTACCAAAAAACCAAGCGCTCCCAACACTGCCCTATGGTTCGACCTGAACGCAGTTCCGGCACTCTCCCTTCTCAGTCTGCGTGCGTCGTGTGACCGGTTTTGCATGCATTTTAGTTGAAATGCCGTCCTTTGCGCTTAGATATTGTAAAAACAACACAAAAATATTAGGAAATCTGATGGAGACAAGAGTCACAGGTAAGCAAGGATTTATTTGGTTATTGGTTTATAAAAAACTTTCCTCATCGAAACCATGCATCTTTTTCAGACGCAATATTTGCGTCGATATCGAGTACCTACTGCATATTATTTAATTTTAATTTCATTTATGTGTGTAAGCATTTTTTTCTAATATTACTAGCGCGCTTGGTAAGGTATTCACGATTTTGTTGCGTTTCTTTTTTGTGATGAGGTTCCCGCGACCAAACCACCCAAAACGAGAAGATTGGATAAGATTTGTACAAAATGATCGCAGGGAAGAATTTTGGCTTCCGAGTGAAAATAGTCGGATCTGCTCAGACCACTTTCACGAAGAGGATATGTGCACTACAAAAAATAATAATAATAAAGAAGAAACCCTTATGGTAAGGTATTTACTACATCCATTTATTCAGCCGAACTTTAGTAGCCAAACCATTAGCTGCTATTGGGGAAAAACAACCTGAAAGTAAAAAAAAAATGTTGATGAATTTATTGTTTTAATTTTTAATAAGTACAACTAAGTTTGTTTTTCTTCCAGTCCAAGCGAGGATAAAAGGTACAAAATCTGCTGCTATGCCGATAATTTTGGTAAATAGGAATGTTTTTTTTTAAGGTTATCCTTTTAAACAATTAACGCTTAAACCAAAGGCTTAATAACAAAACGAGTCGTTGGTGAATATAATGAGAAAACTAAAAGAAAATAACAAAATTGACCATGAAGTCGAAGGAAGATTGCAAGCTCAGAAAAATAAACGACAGATTAAAAAAGGGAAACCGTTTTGTGCAACTATTAAAAAAAAAACGCGAAAAAACTGCTTTACGAATACGCAAGTAAACTTTTAATAAAAATCTTCCTGAGCCAGTATTTACTAGTATTTAGTATTTATTATCGTTTGAAGCTTTCATATGCAAAGTCAATGTGGCTGAAAAATGTTTTATGTGATTTAATGTTTGATAAAATGTCCATTAAGAGGAAAAAAATTGGAAACATTGGATTGGTTGACATTGGTTTAGGCAAGAATGTGATTAAATAGCAACTCTGGCTTTAATTTTTATATTGTGTCCTAAAAGAGATTACAACTATTTTTTTGAAAATGGTATAAACGCAGAGTTGAAAGCCTTTTTAGTAAACACTAGTCTTCAAAATATCACGAGGTAGGAGGGGGGCTGAAAGCTTGATAGTTGATTGGTTCTCTTGCAAATATTCATGCTGCCGAGATACTAGGCTGTAGTTTTCCAGATCTGACAGACATGAAAACACATTTCCGATGTCTCAAAGTTCTTTTCAGTCAATTTATCATGAATCATTGTTTATTATATTATGTATTGGTATCTTGCTTCGTTTTTGCTCTACGGCACCCGCTATCTTTCCCTTTTAGGGCGAAGTCTCTATGCAAATATCGATATCGTGGTAGTCTAGTGGTTAAGGTGTCCATTACTACCATCTCCTCTAACTTTAGGACAGGCACATTTGGCCTAGTTGAGTAGAGCTCAAAATAATTGTATATGATCTAGGTCATAATAATTAATAAAACATTTCCAAGTAATTAATGTCCAATCGAAACCAGAAAGTACACAAAATGAAGTTTATAACGGGTAATATTGTTTATTATATTTATTTTTCAATTTTCCACTGTCATTATTATTTTGTCTGCAGTACACACTTTTCTTTTGTTATTATATAAATACAAAGTCTGTATTTTACAATATGAGATGGAGATATAAGTTTTTATTTGAATTTTAGGATGTATTCAAAGCAAGCAATCGATCTAGAATTTAATAAGTTCCTTTATTCACACGTTGTTAGTTCATAGTGTTATGAAAGCTTCGTTTAAATGATTACTTATGTATTATTCGCGCTTATGCTAAAAGAAATACATTAAGGCGCCTACATACCTGAATGTTATCAAAATGCGAATTTTGCAGGTTTTCAAAGTATGTTGCATGCGTATTCAGAAGAAATACCACTAATCTACTTTACTTATATTAAATATCATTTATTATTCTAGGGAAATAGCTATAGAAAACTTCTTTAAACATTGTCAAAAAAACATAAAAAAAAAAACAAATCCACAATGTTTTTGAAACATCATTTTTTGATGTCGACTATCTCTGAATCCAGAATCATCTCATATATAATAAAAATATTTTATTGAAGAGAATCGAGTCGCGGAGGGAGTTACCTGTCGAATTTGCGATATATGGTATAACAACTTAGAAATAAAATAACAAAGTTGGCCTAAAATGGGTGATTTTTGTTTTAGATTTGATATATGAAAATGAAATTAAATGCCAAAATTATTTAGATTTTCGGAAAATATATGTTCTTGTATTATTAATGGAAAAAGAAAAAATTGAAAAAATGTATTCGTTATTTTTCTAAAAAAAAAACTAAATGCTATCAATATTTCATACAAAATGGTAGGCCGTGGTTTATGTTATAAACGCCATTCATGTCCGCTATAGAGTTTACACCTTTCTGTTCTTTGTGCACGGGCGTTTTTTGCTGACCGCGCATTGCAGCTCAGATTATTTTCTTAGTAATCCAATCAGTGCGGTTTTGGCCGCTCCAGTGACTAGACGTTGTTGTTGCGCTCGTTTGTTTTTCAATTTTCGTTGCCTATTTATTTACGTAAAAATAAAGTTGTCAAGACGAAGCGGCGTTGTTCATTCGGAAGTCAGCAATTAGAAAAAAACAAGGATTACTCTTACAGGAAAATAGGTTTGTATTTGTAATTATTACCATTTTATGTTTTTACTAATTTCGTAATGTGAATGAAAAGTTCAAAGCTATTTGCTATATATGTACATACCTATTTACCAAAATAGTAAAAAAAAACTTCCTATGTAGATCAAGAGAATATAAATAATGTACTATTATCATCTTTTGTAATGAGAATTTTTAAAATTAGTATATAATATAAACAAACCTTTCTTAGAACTCTAACCTTGTTAGAAAGCTAACGACCTTTGAAATATCTAGTTTTAGGTCAACATAACTGGTAATTTTTTATTTTAATATAATTATGCTGACCCGGCGAACTTTGTACCGCCTCGTAATCAATACATGTTATGATATTTTATTATGTGCATTAAATTATTAACAAATGTGCATTCTTTATATTTTTTTGTTGTGATTTTTTCTGATGTTTTAATAGTTATTCTGCTATTCGGGGCGGAGACAAATCCAACAAATCAAAAATCATAAAAATCGATTCAGTCGTGCTTGAGCTATAAATGGTATAACTATTATATAAATATATATATAGATTTACTACACTTTATACCTATTTTGAAATTCATTTTCGCGCGAAAAAAACCATTATTCCTAAGAAGTAGTTTTAGTCAAGGCCATGCCACGGCTGATGTAATAATATTTATAAAATATTGTCGTCAGGTGAAAGTTGGCCGATGCGTCGAAGAATTTGACGATTCAAATTCTCGGAATTTTGCGAGCGACTGATTCAGGGTTGGCACATCTCGAGCGAAAGACATTATTATAGTGTGATCATATTATCTAAATACATTATAGTTATGTAGATAGATACTTCAAAACAACATATCTGTAGTGTAGTTTGCCTTTATTTTAGATACTTTTATGACATAATATTATTTATTTTAATGAAATTATTATACTATATAATCTAAATAATTTTTAAAAATTAAACAAGTTCCTTTTTAAACACACGCATTAAACGAGCTTTACTTCAGCATTTGTATCGATGTTATGCTATATAAATAATGTAAAAACAAGCGATTTGAAAACGATGATTGATTTATTATATTTTCAAATGTTGCAGATTACGAATGCAATCCCAATGTAGAGAAAACCAGGAGAGTACATTACATTGATGTCTTCTAATGATTCTTCGGCCAACGCCACAACGATAGTGAGTTAATTTAATTTAATATTTATTCCAAATATTCTTACACACATAAAATTTAAGTTGAATGATTCTATTTTAAATATATATTTTTTTATTTTAGGCAAACCACAATCACTCTGATTTCATCAATGAAGAGGCTAGAGGATTGGCTGAATCTGAAACTACTCCAAATGTTCTTGAATGCGAATATGAGGTGGAGGTTCAAACATCTATTTTTATTATCTTTAACAATAAAAAGCGGCCAAAGCTTTATCTACCTTTGGGATGTACATGTTTTCGGCCTCTAGCACCATTCCTACTATTAACCACGAATTGCTTCGGATTCTCATTATCTATAATAACTTCCCGTTTGATTCCTAATAAGGCAATCCAGTGGACAATTTAAAAATAAACACTATATAAAAGTGACCATAGTCTATTAGTTAATAATGTCGACGAATTAGTTAATAATGCCCGAAGGGCCTAGCATCGAGTGTTATCATTTGATAAATTTAATTTCTATAGAAAGAATTAGAAGGACTGTTACGTGAAATACATAGAAATTACTCGAATAGCATTTACATACGGCGACAAACTAAATAAGGCCCGAAGGGCCTAGCATCTAGTGTTATCATTTGATAAATTTAATTTCTATAGAAAGAATTGGAAGGACTGTTACGTGAAATACATAGAAATGACTCGAATACCATTTACATACGGCGACAAACTAAATAAGGCCCGAAGGGCCTACCATCGAATGTTTTTATTTGATAAATTTAATTTCTATGGAACAATTGATACAATTGAAACGAAACATTCTCGCATACGAAGTTTTCTCGAAGCGTTCTGTCAAGCTTGCATTTGGAACGGTTTTCCATCCTTTGTTAAAAAGTGTTATGTCCAAAAATTGTATTTCGTTATAATATTTCATGTTTGTCTAGTTAAGTTTGAAACAACAATTAATTAAGTATCTTTATTTTAATATTTTAAGTGGTGGTTGACATTTTTACAATTAATCAAAACATACTAGCAGTTTTAGAGGATTAGGCCTATGAGCATTGCGTACATGTTTACGAAAGTATTTTTTTATTTGTCTAATTATAAGGATTTTTTTATTAAATATTTGTTCTAGAGTGCATAAAATTCCAAAATTCTTTAATGTGGTATTAAAATATGTACTAGTTTCCATGTATTGCATGTTTATGGGGAAACCTGTAAAAACGAGTGGAATTAGTGGTTTTATTTGTTATGTCAGTCATGTTATAATTATTATACCAATGCAAAAGCAGTAACTCTGCTTGTTTTTTTACTGTATAGTACGTTTGTATATTAAAGAAAAATATATTATTTTGCCACTAATTAACGCATTACCTCAAGGTCCACATGGAAAACTGCGTTTCAAATTTATTTTATAGTGATTTGGAAATTATGAAAAAACAAGATAAGAAAAATGTTTTTTATTTTTATTGTTACTTAAAATAGTAACAGAAATAAATATTTACTACTGATTTTTTCTATTAAATTATTGTAGTGACCATTTGTTTGCAATATTTTTCTTATTATATTATTATTTTCATGCTTTGTAGTTTTTGCTTTGGGCTTTTGTTTGTTTTATAACTGTAACAAATATTTTTATTTTACCTTGTGCATATTAAATACTATCCAAATAATTAATTTGCAAACAAACCATCGTTGCACCCCTGATTCCAACTCAGGCGTTGTTGCGCATTATAATACGTTTTAATTATTGCATGATGTAATTATCAATTCGTACATTGTTTGAGCAACGCTCCTATAAATAACGAATTTTTATTTGTTTTTGGTAAGTATATCTTTCTTACTTATTATTTACACTTAATAAGTGTAAATTACTTATCACTTACATTACAATTCTTAATAATTGCTAAGTTTTGTTTCCTGCTACAGTTTTGAAATTTGTGTTTCAAAATTTAATAATTTTGTTACACTGCCTAAATTTGTTAGATTTTGGTGGTGGTGGTTTAGTCAAAGGTAGGCACTATAAGTAATCGTTTTACTGTCTAAATTTACTGAATTTATATTGTACTATATTTCATTTACTCTATAGAGAAAGTCATATTGAAGCTTACGTTATTCAAAGATAACTTAAATTCGTTGTATTATCTGATGAACTATTTTTATTTATTCATGAGCCGTATTGTAATATTTATCGATTTTTTATTAAACTCATTTAATAATTATGAATATTATGTATATAATGTAAATAATGTACTTATATTTTGTAAAGACATCGTTGTTCCATACTTTGTAAATAGAAGTAGAATATTGTGTAACGTGTATAATATACTCCATGTAATAATAAGAGTGTTTCAAGACTTTAGTACTAAAAGGGCAGATATTGAAACAGGTATTCAATGCTGAAACAGGGTACATATTGTCAAATATCGGCGGCAGCGCGGCGACAAGTTTGGAGCCTCGCTTCGCGTCGCGACCGTTTTATTAGAATGAATCCCATTGGCTAAAGATTTTCGCTCTGCGGGGTTTGAAGAAGGGACTCGGGGGCTGGAAAACGGGCAGATTCGGGATTTTGTTTTGCCTCTGTAGTCGCCTTAAGTTATGATGTGAGGAGCGGAGTTTTAGTCCACGCGCGATCATCAATGCAACTTTTAGGTATGCGACCTCCTGTTGTGTATTCCAAATTCTTTGATTTATATAATATTTGTTGATTACTTATAATAAACGTTCAAGATTCAATATGAAGATAGAACAGCGTATAACAACAAATGTACGAATTTTGAAAAGTGGAAACAAATAATAATTAAAAAAATGTATAAATTAACCATTGCTAAAAACTCCATCTTGCCGGCAGTGCTATTTATGCTGCTTTGTAAAATTATTAAATGCATAAATGCGTGATCTATATAAGTTATGTAGAATTTTCTACCGGTCGTTCGGAAATAATAATGGCCATAATAGAGCATACGTCTGGCAGCGCTGTTTAGAGGCTGAAGAAGACAAACGCGTGCCTGAGTCCAGTCGTACGTTATATGATATTTATTTCGTTATTTTGGACGTTTGCTTTATATAATTGTAATAATGAATCTCAGAAAAAGTAGCTATGATATAGAAAATAATCTATATTAATTTAAACTAATTAATAACTACTGAAAATGGCCTACTCAGCACCTACCTAGCTACCTCGGTTGAATTCATCCCCTTTTACTCACAGACCATTCGAATGAGATAGATGCGGGCGAGCGAAAGAGACCGCGACATTGTAGGTATTTACTAAATAGATATATCGACCAAGACAAACTTGTCACTTGCCGTCAGTCGAAAAGAGGACCTTTGATCAACAGACGGTTCCGGTTATATTTTCGAGGTTTATTCTCTGAACATGGTGTGTTGCGCCGTAAGGACCTGTAAAAACAACAGCAACACAACATCAAGGAAGAAACACTGCATTACGTTTCACTTGTAAGTGAATTTGTTTCATTTTTACAAATCATTCTCACCTCACGGCGCGCAGCCGATGTCCGCCATTTTGCATTGGCCGCTTGCCTTCAGGCTGACAAACGAGGCAGGGCCGGCGGCGGAGGCGCGAGAAATTATATTTTCATTTCCTAAGTGATTATCTATCATCTTCTTTTAACGAAATTTTAACAAAAATACTTTGATGCGGTTCCTAAGCCAATTTTCGGCTAAGATGAAATGCGAAGAAAAAGTTTTTTTTTTGAGGGTTCGTTTTCGAGTTCTTTACGATTATTAATAAGTAAAACCTTCACAAAAAATATATGCACGTGATATCAAGATTTGAAGTACATTTAGCAAAACATCGTATATTATTTTTATTTAAATTGTTTCAATACATATATATCTTTTTTAATATTAATAATTGCAAAGTTGGTTTGCCACCATTTAGACGTTTATTTTACATAGAATTATAAGGAGTCTAAATACATTTATTTATTTGAGTATTAAAATGCGTGAGAGCAATTCAATTAATATTATCAACTAGCGGCTGGTGACTGATGTTTCCTGCTTTTGATGCGAGCATTTTAGTATTAGAAAGTATTTATTGCAAAGTACCATTTAATAATAATAAATTAATGTATAGGGTGATGATTTTAGAGGCGTGGTTTTTAAGAAGAGATAAAACGCATATAATTTGATGTTTTGGCTAAGAATTTAGTTTTATTATAAAGATAAGGGTTTGCCATTATGTTTTAAAAATGATTTCGGGTAAGTGGCCGCCGCGGCTGACTCGAACAAATTCCAGCCGAGAGGCCCAATTTTCAACCACTTTTGTCAGCAAGTTGGGCCGTATGTCAGCAATAACGCGCCGAATATTCTCTTCCAAGGCGTTAATCGTGTCCGGCTTATCTGCGTAGACAAGCGACTTCACATAACCCCACAAAAAATAGTCCAGCGGTGTTAAATCGCACGATCTTGGAGGCCACGCCACGTTGTTCAGGAGTAAGTCTATTCATTATGAAATGGCAAACCAAACTGAGCATAAATCAAGTGACAGCATTCAAAAACACCAACTACGAAAAAGTAGCGCCAGATTGAAAACCACGCCTCTAAAAAAAACACCTATATATATAACAAAAATATCGATCTTGCTGATTTTCGTCTTGTCCTTAATAGGTATTTTATTTATTTCCTGAAGATCTGTCACAAGATTATAGGTTGGTGTTACAACCATTCATTACTTTTAGATTTCCTAAAGAAGTAGACCGTCGGGAGAAGTGGATCCTGGCCATCAGGCGTCAGCATTGGGCGCCCGCCCTTTCGAGTGCAGTGTGCTCCTTGCATTTCTCTGAAGATTGCTTCATTACGACGCCGAAAGGCTTCAGGCGACTCAAAGACTTTGCAATACCATCACTTTTACTGCCGGAAAAGGTCTTGTTTTAAATTCTGCGTTTTTTATATAAGTAGGTCGACCGAATCCGCGATTTGTTTTATTATAGTATTTAAGTAAATCCGCGCAATGCGCGATTATAACGAAAAATTACTAAGACAGGTAAAATTAAAGTCAGCTTAGTCTGACTTTTCCAATCCCTATAAAGATATAAATACTCTATTGAAATATTATTATTGTTGCGTTCCTGACCTATCCAGTTGACCTACATTACAATGTTTTCGTGCGGGAAACCAACCCTTCGTCCAGGTCGTCAAGAACACTTTTGGGGTAAGCCACGTTCAACAAGTCACCCTCGTCGCATATTTTTAACCGTAGTAAAGCGAATCGTTCCGAATTGTTGAAACGAAACCAATACACTGTATCATATCTTAACCATCGTTAAATAAACAATGAATAAATAAGAATTTAGAGACGGAAAACACCCACTTAGGTATTCCATATCTACCTATCGCACACAGACACCGCTTGCAGCGAGTGTGCGTAAGTACTATATATATTTTTCAACAAATTAAAAGAAATATACATAATCATGTGGTTATATTGTTACTTAATGTTTTTACAGACTACCCACAGCGAAAATAACATTCTCTGTACCAGCTGAGTTTAGTGTTTCTATTGTATTTAAATAATAAGACATGCTCTTAGATATCTATAGGTTATTAACTTTATTTATATCGTTATCGTTATCGTTATTAACTTTATAGATTTAGTCCCCGTGGAACAAACCTAATCCGTAACCCTTAGAAGCTGTAGTTTCCCGCCAAAAATTTTGGCGCCAAAAGTCGTTGAGCCGAAGTTGTTAACCTTGAAAAATCACTCACTACTATAAAATCCATAGTGCAGGCATGAGTCGTTCAATCTTTACAAATCTGGTATCATCTGATTACCCGTAAAACCTACACCATATCACTTTGATTATGTTTATTTCGCAAATTAAAAAAAAAAAATGTTGCCATATCATTTTTTTTTTTTTTAATTTACGAAATAAACAAAATCAACACTTTTTTTTACATTTTCATATATTTATAACTATACATTACAATTTAAGTCTTCCAAAATATGTACAGTTTTCGGAAAAAAGAAAAAAAAAGTTATAGATATTGGAACGGTAGTACATTAGTGTATTTTCAATACAAATTAATAAATAGTAGTAGACACTGCATTGAATTGAGAAAAAAAAACAAAATTGTTTCGTTGTGATTTCCAATGGTGAAAACATCAAGTTAATAAATAATACTGAAATAATAAAAATCAAGCGGGCAATGCGGACGTATATATACGTGGTACGGTTTCTAGGTACGGTTTCGTGATTACAAACTACAATAATGTACGTAAATAAATAAATAGTGTCTCCTGTAGTGGGTTTATTATAAGACGACGTGACGGAAGTGTGCTAAAGCGAGCTGAGCGGAACCAATCGGCGCCGCGCACGCCAGTGATACTTTTATCACTGCTTTCGTCTCTTTCTCGGCCGCTCAGTTGTGATGTTGTCCGCGCCGAGGCGACGCGCGTTGTAAATGCGACAAAATGGTGTCCTGTGCTGTCAAAATGTGCAATAACTACAGCAATAAGAAGAAGGAAAGAAAACCTGGCGTCACATTTCTCCAGTAAGTATTTTAATAGTTGTAACATACGCTCTTTGGCCGTTTCGATTTGTCCATAGCGATCGGCGATCTTTATAGGGATGTGTTGTCGATATCGATATGTTATCACTGTTAGCGATATTTTCACGAACATGATACCCTTAATAATCGCTCGTTTGCAGTAAATAAAGGACGCATTATTATAGGTATCAATAATTTATCTTAGTAGTATAACAGTTATAGATAGTTCTTAAATTTCCGCGCTCAAAAACAAAGTTAAATTCTTATCTCTCTCGAAATGTCATTTAGTGTAAAGTGAGGCGAGGCGCCTTCAGTCAAATTCTACAGTTTAAATGATAAAACAATTATAATATCATTATGTATCATATTATTTTAGGTTTCCGAAAGACCTTGCACTAAAGCGTAAATGGATTGACGCCATTAAGAGACACCCTTCTTGGATCCCCACGCCTTCGAGTCGAGTTTGTTCTGAGCACTTTCCGCTGACGGACTATTCCGAATCGAAGATGGGACGTAAGCGACTACACAGCGATGCGTTCCCGTCTCTGCTTTTGTATGGGGTAACACTTTAATATTTAAGATTGAAAACAAATGTTCCTTGCTTATCCTTTGAAAATGTTATTGCTTACGGGAGATTATTTCACTTTCAGAATATTGCAGGCGAGCTGCCGACATCTCCCGATGCGACCACATCCAATGCGGTGGACAAACGTCCCGTAAATGTCCAAATTAGAAGAATGGCCTACATTATTAAGCACCAAAAAACTAAAATTAAAAAGCTTCATTCTAAGAACCGCGTTTGCAACAAGCAGATTGACAATTTAGAAAGCGCCTTAAGGACAAAAGATGCGAACACTTTTGTAACACCTCAACGGAACGATATCCTCGGCCATACTGGTATTCGAACAGACCAGTTAGTGCAGGTAACTATTACACTTATTACTTATCGGCAGTCTAAGTGCACAGTTTTACATACGAAAATGAAAAAAAAATATATAGCAACACAGCAACACCAAAGACTACACTTACAAGGTTAACCTGATACCCGGGGCTCCAGAATTGCGTTAACTTGTGCGAGTATCCGCCAATACCATATATTTAGGGAAAGCATTTGGTGAATGGGAGCCTCTCTCTAGGATTCCCCCCAATTAATTGTTTTGATAAAGCGACAAAATATATAATTAATATGTTTCTACTTAATTTTGCTGTTTAATGAATACCATGACCTCCCATACATTGTAATTCATTGCATTTTTTGTTACACAAAATAATTTAGTAAGTATCACTATATTTTTAACGCTATAATTTTAAATAACTATATGGCATTCGATAATCGTGACAAAATATTTTTTTTATCAATTTTACTAGTTTTATAATTATATGTAATTTATTGATTACTATTATATAAGGAAAAACTGTATGATTTACATATACCTATGTTGTTTTATGGGTATAAATAAATAAATAATTATTTTGATTGCCCTCTATCGTGCGATAATATCAATAATGCAACATCTAAAGTAGGTTATGTGATATTTTCATTGTCGCCGTGCAACGTATGCGAGACAGAGAGGTCGCTATGGCCTGTCCATGTCTCGCTCGCGCGTATAGAATACAGCCGCGAAGTGCGAGACAATCGGTATTTATTTATCCCGCCACCAGCGCATATCCCCCATCTCCCGCGGGAACAACGCGCGGCGCCGCATGCTGGTAGTTTATTTCATACATTGGCGCTCGCATTGCCGCCGCTAAAAAGTGGGCTCCAACAAAGGCAAAAGGCATTGAAAGCTATTATTACTGATAATAGCGCGATCACACTAACACTACCAGTAATAAAATCGCCGTGTAAGTTGGCAAGAGACAAATTTGACACACATCACTCTTTCAAACAGCCGAAGTGCGCGCGTCATTCCTGTTTCCGTGCGTAGCTATTGATTATTCTGCTTGGACTGTTTAAAATGGTTAATTGTGCGGTAGAATTGTGCAGAAACTATTCTTCCAAAAAGAATCTTACTCAACCGCGTATTACGTTTCTGAAGTGAGTACTAAATAAAAAACTCATAAATAAAATGAAATATTGACGTTAGTTGACAGTTCACTCTTTAGCCGCTAGATGGCGGTATTTCAGTTGCCGCCATACCAACACTAGTGAAGATTATTTCGATAATATTTTATCGATACTTCAACCAAACTTCATTTTTTTTTTTTTCACAATTATATTAACATTGGATATGTAATACTGTATTTTAAACTGCATAATAACGCGTGCCAACTATGAACTTTTATTTCTGAAATTATCAATTATAATTATTGATAAGGCGACTGGCGGGTACTTTACGCTGTATTTTATTTAACGAACACCTATTTGTAGCACACCTACGCGATAACAGATTTATCTATATTTTGCTTGCAAGATTTTCGCTGTTATTTTATGGTGGCAAACGTCATTCCAGCATATCAAACAAATGTCTTACTTCAAATAGCGTACAGGCTTGGCTTATCACCTAAAAACAATTAAAAAAAAAAGATATCTTGGTTGTTATAGTTTCCCTAAAGATCCACTGTTAAAAAGGAAATGGGTAGAAGCATTAAGAAGAGGAGGGGGCTGGTTTCCAACTAAATATAGCCGGGTCTGTTCAATGCATTTCGAAGAATCCTCTTATGATATATCTGAAAAGGGATTAAAACGTATGCATAAGGATGCTGTTCCGACGAAATATCTTTATAGTGATGTAAGTATTTCAAATTTTAGTGCCATAATTCTTTTAGAATTATTATGGAAAAAAATATAATCCTAAATAATTTTCTTACGATGTTTTTTTTACTTAAAAATTATCCAATAACCATTGACAATGCCTAATTATAGTGTCATTTTGCGATTTAACATTATTTTTTAAGTGTAAGGATTTTAAATACAATTTTTAGTTCATAAGGTGCATTTACAGACTATTTAGAGTCATTCATTGATGAGTAATTTGAAAGCATGATGACGTTCATAGTGTGAACATTTTCAAATGATACTTTCGCATAGCACGTTTTGATAATATACTCACTTTTAGCTTCGCGATAAAAAATACTTTCAAATAACTTATGCCGATATGTAATCTTTGAAAATATACTAATTTATTTCTTATTTAAGCAGATACACCCGTCGCATCGTCACTGAACGGGTTCGCCTAGTGTTGACGGTATAGAAACCCAATCGCACGGCCTTAGTAGCGTGTTTTTGGGATTGTTTTGAAATCATTGATCAGAGTTATTTTTGTTATTGGGTTTGCTGGAACCATCAGTTTGATGTATGTATGTCCTACAAATAATCATGTAATAAAAAAAAACAGTTAATTGGCCCTGCGATTTCAAACATGATTTGTTTTGCATTATACCAACATTCATTATGGTTCGGAGAAAAAAAACTTTATGTGATAATATTAAATCGTTCTTACCATTAAGTCCGTTTGCTCGCGAGGCCGCGCCGCGCCGGGTCTTTGATCGCCCTCGGCCGAGCGCAAGCGCGCAAACGTAAGAGCGAATTGCAAAAACGTATTTTACTCGAACGCTTTGATAAAGTTAATAAATTTGGGTTTGTATTTTTACAATTTCTTAAACGTAATAGGTAACATAAACACCCCTTAAGTCTTCGGGAATGGTCTTGGGGAATGGTCTTAATTATTATTAACAACTAGCTGACCCGGCCACGCGTTGCTGTGGCTAAAGTTTTTGTTATATTACATTATAGTAAACAATCTAAGAGGAACAATAAGAGAACATCAGTCACGGAGTCCACTATGCTTTTTCACACAGATGGTATTTGTAAAAAAATATGGTGATCTCCTTATTTGACTTTCTACTACTATAACCCTTTAGTACAATGAAATTATTTACGAACAAAGACGAAAATGTTGATGTTGGTATACAAATTCACTGGATTGAGATTGATTTGAAGGGGAAGTACGTTGAACACAATTAATTAAAATGTTCTTACACTTGATACTAAGCAGAAATCAATAGGTAAAAAATAAAAATTTATCAGATTTATTATTTCCATTTAATTTTATAACAAATATAAGTATATTACAGTATAATACAGTAAATAACATGTGACGCTTAAACTCATGAATGAGGTAGGCAAGGCAGACAGTCTTAAACTTTTAAACATTAATATCTTTTTTTTTGAATTATAAATACTTTCAATTTCAATTTAATTTAACACCAATCGGTGCACAATGTTTTTGGTTAACCTGTCTTTAGCTAACACAAATAGATTCGACGGTTTCCCAACACGTGAACACGCAACATATAGTTGCCCATGAGAAAAACATGGATTTTCCAAATCTAAACCACAAATGGACATTGTTTGACCTTGAGATTTATTTATAGACATGGCGAAAGCTAAACGAATTGGAAACTGTAGCCTTTTGAAGGGTATGGTAGAATCTGATGGTATCATCGGAATACGTGGCAGCAGGACCACTTTTCCTTTAAACTTCCCAGCCAAAATGGTTGCTTCAAGAATGTTTCCGGTGATCTTTTTGATGACCAAACGCGTACCGTTACATAATTGAGGTGGATTCAAATTACGGAGGAGAATAATAGGGGAACCAATCTTTAATCGAAGATTATGTGGTGGCATTCCAGGGATATCTAATGAATTTAAAAATTCAATCGGAAAATTTACACTTTCATTTTCATCAACAACAGTATCGATTGATTTAAAAGACATCAGATCGCCTGGTAACAACTGTTGTATCTGGAAGTTAATTTCGTCAACATCAACGTTTTTGGCTGCCAAAATCGCCCGTTGACTAAGCCATTCATGATTCAAATAATTATTCTGTATATCCGGGAAAATACTCTGAATCAATTCAGTTTTATCCTGAACAACAGTGCAAAAATTGTCTGGTAGTTTAATGCATTGCATATTTGGTTGCAGTTTTATTTTACCGTTCCCAATATCTAGTAGTTGTTCGGAAAATATTAGTGCTGATGGATCATTTTGCAATTGTACTCGCATATTTATGGTCAATCGAAGTGTTTCAACACTTCGCCATAAGAATGATTGTTTCAAACATGCATTAATCTCATCCGCGAAAGTAGAGCGAGGTATAACCGGTAAGGTCTGCCGGAAGTCACCAGACAAAAGTAAGATAGCACCACCGAAAAGTTTATTATTGCTGTTTAAATCTTGCATAGTTCTGTTTAATGCTTCAAGTGAATATTTGTGTGCCATTGTGCACTCATCCCAAATTATTATAGAACTCTTCCGCAACACTGCAGCTATTCCACTATTCTTTTTGATGTTACACATTGCATCTGGTTTATTATGAACGTCCAATGGCAGCTTGAATGTTGAATGTGCTGTTCGCCCACCATCCAGTAAAGTAGCCGCAATGCCTGACGATGCTAATGCTAATGCGATGTTTTTGTTGCGACCGTATTTTGGCAAGAATCAACGATACTAAAAATGTCTTACCGGTTCCACCGGGTGCATCCAAGAAAAAAAAACCGCCTTGTTCAGCAGCAACAGCCAGCATAATCCGATCATAAATAATTTTTTGTTCTGCTGTCAGTAATGGTTCACTGTTCATGATAATTGTTGCTAAACTTCCATGGTCATATTGATTTTCTCGTTGTAAATCGGTATTGACTAAGTCGGTGGCTGGACGATTAGGTGATGGCATACCATAATGATTAAGTGGTAAATTTGAAATAAGAACACATAAATCCTCGATCAAGACCAATGCTTCATTGTACATCTCTGGTGTATAATCTATGTTTTGGCATTGATTTGTTTGTCTAATTCGGTGCAAGATGTCTTCTGTCATACAATTTTTATATTTTTCCCACAAAGTTTGTGCTTGCGAGGGATAACATGTCGCCAAAATAATTGCAAACAACTGACGAATGTTATTCGGTGTTGATGTCAACGCAGCATCAGCAAGCGTTAAGTCCCAATGGTTATCGTCTTCTAGCAATTGCAGTTCACGACATGCATCCTGGTATGTATTGAATACTCGACCATTAGCTGTTCGTAAAAATTCAAAAGACGTTGGTCCGGGAACATTCACCAATAACAAACGTAAATAGAAGCACTCACGTTGCTTTGGATGTACCGTGTAAAGTCTCCCCAATGTCTTAGCTTTGAATATGCCTGTAATGGAAGGATGTGGTTTTCCTTGTTTCCGTGGCTCCCATTTTTTACTGGATTTGTTCCATGTGAAATAACGTGGAACATCACCATACACCAATGTCTTCGCGAATTGGCCAAAAACATCAGGTTTTTGACACAATGTAAAAAATTCAGTTAGAGTCGTTTTCGGAGCTTCGAACGCTCTTTGGAGAACATTTTCTTCAGTGAAGTATACACGTTGACCGTTTTCAAGATGTATTGCCAGATGTTGGACAGCAGGATCTCTTTCGTGGATGGGAAAGCTGAGAATATGCCAAATAGCTTCATTGCTGCTAATGTATCTGCCCATTTGGTATCGTGCTATTTCGTCATTTTTATTTATGTTTTTTACTTCAAATATGGCCAAATCACTGCCTTTGTTTACATATTTACAAATATACTTAATTGATTTAACAGAACTGCAAAGCTCAACATTGATATGAGCTTTGTAAGTTTTTGAAAGTAGTGGTGAGTAAGTCATCGCATCTTGTATGTATTCCTGCATGTTCCGTGGACTGCCGATGTAGCTTGAAGGTAAAATGAAAGCATTACCGATGTCATTGGGATTTAAATTTCCATCGATGTTTCCAGCAACAGCATCTCGTAAGTGAATATATTCTTCCGATCGTAGTTTTGCCTGGTTGAATCGAAGGAATCGCAAGCGTTCGCTTTCGACCTTAGCATACATATCAACAATGTATTGATGGAACAGCTGACGATATCGAAGGATATAATTGTCTTGATGTTGTCTAACCATTATTCGGTGTGCGTAGTAGTTCATTGAGCTAACTTTATTATTTCTGTAATCACCTAAAAAAATAAAAAATAAAATGCAATACGAAATTAAAATCTATACATACAGTAAGAAAGTAAATAGATAATTGTCAAATTTACCGGTATTTGGATCATACTGTTTGATATTAAGGTGATATTCATCTTGTCCTTGCCAAAATATCAATGGATATTGTAGTGCGTCATATGAACGGTGTAGATCCGAAATCGTACTGACAGTGTTGTCTCGCCGTGTAATGTTTATAGATCTTTTGTTAACTGGATCACCAACCATGATAACAGCAACCTCATCAACAGTTGGAGCGTTGAATCTACCAGCATGTTCACCTAATGGTACTTTGTCGGCTTTTATGACGATTTGATAATTGTCATTTTGCAGTCGTGGCGAAACTCTTTTGATCAATTGAATTAGTTGATTTAGTTGGATAACCATCAATATCCGTGATCGTGTCATTCGTATGTGGCTTTGGGAAGTTTTTTTTACATTTTCCATTTTCCATGCACGGTGAGGTCATGTTGAAAACACCGCATGGCCCATGGATCATGTGTTTGGTGACAATATCAAATAATTCTTGATCAATTAATGGGTCTGGAATT
The DNA here is from genome assembly GCA_020383195.1 of Neomicropteryx cornuta. Lineage (NCBI taxonomy): Eukaryota > Metazoa > Arthropoda > Insecta > Lepidoptera > Micropterigidae > Neomicropteryx > Neomicropteryx cornuta. Next base: position 17,152,214 of record JAHKQU010000025.1, read on the forward strand.
TCGGCTGAAATTATTTGATCGATTTCTTCAGGACGGATTCTATCTTTAAGCCAAACCAAAATGTGGGCATGAGGCAAACCTCGCTTTTGCCACTCTATCGTATTCAGCCAACAACGTGTGATACCAAAAATTGTATATTTTACAATAAAATCAATTAAGGATTTCAATTTTTGTTTAAACACACGTGCAGTTAAATCATGACGATGAATGGCTTGTTGTCCTGGCAATAGTAAAGTTTGTATCTCTTCCCAATTCGGATTACATGTGAATGTAATAAATAAATCCGGTCGGCCGTAATGACGTACGTAAGTCATCGCATCTTGTATGTATTCCTGCATGTTCCGTGGACTGCCGATGTAGCTTGAAGGTAAAATGAAAGCATTACCGATGTCATTGGGATTTAAATTTCCATCGATGTTTCCAGCAACAGCATCTCGTAAGTGAATATATTATTCCGATCGTAGTTTTGACGTTTGCGTTTTGACGTTTGCCGCTCGCGTTGTTGAGGTTAGATTTTTTCGGTGGCATTTGACTGAAAATAATAATTTTCTTGTTCTTATGATATTCTCTTGAAGACGTTCGTTACACTGTTCTTGAGATTCTTGTGCATGACCTGCTGTCCTGATTCTTTGAGCTAGATTTCTTGATTCAATTTGTTTTGCCAACTGATGGGCTCTTTTAATACGTTTGCGTCGAATAACTGTCACTGTCAAATAATAACAGACATTAGCGCCATCAACCCAGTCGAAAGGTATCGACATCTGTCAGTTTTATGACTGCCAAATAATAACGGACAAAAAATTAGCGATAAATTAAAATTGCGACTATAATTTGAGATTTAAACTATCCTATCTCTCAAGTGCACATCGAACTGCACATGGTGTTCAAATTTTATTATAATCGGTTAAGTGTTTTAGGAGTCCATTGAGGACAAACATTGTGACACGAGATTTATATATATTAAGATATAGAAAGAATCATTAAGAACAATTAAAAATAATAATTAAGTTCATAAGAATGTTAATGTTTAATAAATTATTTTGCATTTAACTAATGTTTCAATTACTTGATTATAATATTTTGTTTGATATCACCTATTTTTCAGTATTAGATGTGGCTTTTGAGTTTCTAAGTTGGTTCTTCCAATTAGGTCTCATAGAAAAGATGGATTTTTAATAATAAAAATAAGGGAATATTTATTTATTTCTGATTACCGCTACTTTTATTTGTTACAAAATATTTTTAATTTTATGGAATTTCGTGATATCATTTCGTAATGTTTCAATTTAGGAAACGTTCTTACTGAAGAAGACTTAAGAAGATTATTGTGCTATTTAAGACCATGAATATTAATTACGATAGCATTATTCAATAACTGTACATTAAAATTTACCTATATTGTTTAATGTACCTATATTCGTGTTGCGAAACAGCTTAATTTGTTGAAATTGGTATAAAAACTCGGTAATAAAATAATATTCGATTAAAATAAATTTTTACATCCCTAGCATTTGTTCTTATGTCCATGCCCGCCCAGTGCTTCCTCCCTTTCGGCTACCAGCCTTGTTTCCTTCTCTTTCTCTCTTCTTTCTTGTCAACTGACGACCCTGACGTTGGCGCGGGACGATGCTTGTTTGGCGGAGAATAATAGCAAAATCTTTTTATAACCCATAATAGCTAAATATAGGTAAAACCAACCATCTTTTAAAACATATAGATATGGCAGTGGGGTACTCCACTTTGCGTAAAACCTGACACCACCCACTAGATTCCCCCCGCCGTCCCGCGCACCGCGACACTCCGCCATGATGGATAGAGACTAGAGACTTATCGCGATGACATATGCGAGCGAGCGAGATGCGAGGAGTGCACTCGACGCAAAGTGGCGTACTTGGGCGTGGAGCGTTTTTCACCCTCCGTTGCCGTATATATATCTCTTAAAAGATCGTTGGTATCACACGCGTCACATATGTCATCGCGATAAGTTGCACGTCGCGCGTCGTTGTTTCGTTCTAAGTACGCGTCAAAATGCCTTCTTGTGCTGTGAAATCGTGCAAAAACCGTACCAGTTTGCACAGGAAGAAAGACGGAATTACATTTCATTGGTAAATAATCAGTTTTATTTCAAATTTCTAATCAGCTTGAAAATATGTCCAGCTCCGTTGATCCGTTTAATGATTCGGTCAGCGGCGGCGTCAGCTCCGCGCGACTGTTTCGTTCGTCCCGTTCGTTGTAAGCAATGGGCCGCATTTGGAACAATGTTACTATTTTTTCTCATTTACATATTATTTATATCTTTTTCTGTAGTTTTCCTCGCGATCCGGTATTAAAGAAAAAGTGGAAACAGATCGTACAAATACTCAGAAAGGAAAATGATTTTATTCCATCAAGTCGGAGTGTAATTTGCTGCAAGCATTTTAATCAACGGGACATGTATACTACTAAAAAGGGTTTTACGCGATTGAAGAAAGATGCATGCCCATCACTGAAGGTAAGAAATAATATAGAGGTATTCATTATAGAGTCATTGTGAATCTAATAATTTGACCACTTGATACACTCAGAATAGGTATTTGGCGGCGTATTGTACCTATACTAAAGTTTTTTCATAATAAACACTTAATTGGAATAAAAAAGAACAGTCTGTAAAGAATTTTATATTAGTTACGCGTTAAGCATTAAACGTTATCCTTTAATTTTGATAATATTACCATTTTAAAATCACTCGTTAGATCTGAAGTTCGAATACTGACGCGATGGTGTTTTTGTTTTGTTATTTTTTTTATATTTTTCTATTTGTTAAATGATACTTTTTTAATGTGGTTATTTCAATAAAGTTGACATTATGGAACAATATGCTAGCTACCGAAAAGCTGTTTTCATAAATTCATAGAGTTAAAAGATGGCGGTTTGTGCTGGCCTTCATTGGCTGTTTTCAAATTTGTTTGCAATGTGAAACTGTTGTAAGAAGAATGATTAACGAGTGCATAATTAAAGACTTATTTATTTATTGTTTATTTGGAAACCAACAGTACATATACATTACAAATTTAACAGTATAAATAAATTTGAGTTTGATACGCTACCACGTCGTCGTTACCCAATTCCACCCTGGCCGTTTGGCCATCCAGCAATGCGGAGTGTTGCGGCGCGCGGAACGGCGGGGGGAGTCTATCGGTGTCGGGTTTTCACAAGGTCGTTTTGTATGACATGCCGTATCTATATATTTTAAAAAATCGTTGGGTAAAACACGCACGGGCTGTGCGCCATCGCACGCTGGCATAATAGTTATTATTAATATTTTCAGTAGGTATCAGTATTATTTCAAACTTTAGAATAATAGTGAATATTTTTTGATTGAGTTAATTATGTATACTTACGAGCATACTTTAATTTTTAATAGAAAAAAAAAAATGAAAATTGTTGGTAAAATGACAGAGTGAGGGTTAAATGATAAAATAGACCTTCAGGGGAAGTCTATAGGTTTCTAAAGTATAACCTTTTCTATAAACTATTTACATAATAGTGGTCATTATTATAGGCGTTTGCCTTTTTTTTTGTTCATATTATAATTAATTATAAATAATGTTGTAATGGATGAGAAAAAAATCAGAATAATTAGTAATTTACAATAGTCATTTATAAATATAATAAGTAAAATTATATATTACCTACTATTTAACATTTATAATTTTCTATGAAATACACATTTATAAGATTTTAAAAATAAGTAAGTAGTATTTAAAAAAAAATGTAATCAAAGCATTGTATTATATCAAAATAAGGTAAAATTTTAAAGCTATCTAGTTCCCTAATCATTAAGTTATTACTTTAAATGTAATACACTTTAAAGTATTAATTTTGTTTTAGCGTAGCATTGCTTTTTTTTTGGTATAGTCTATTTTTAATGAATTTTTGAAATGGGAGATAAATTAAGCAAAATACGTACCATTCAAGTTGAAACTAGGTAAATGTAAAAAAATATAGGCTTTCTTATGTTCAACGTTATTGAAAAAATCCTAACATGATCTGAAGTTCATTTTTGCTTTACGGCATTCCTCGTAATTTTAATAACCAATCTGCCTGATTCTCCTGTAGACCGGCACAGAGTGAGTACTTAGGTACGTTTCCCCGTTAATTTTTTATTCGTATCGCTGTTCGTAAAGTTTACTTTTTATTTTTGTGGTTTGGTTATTATTTGATTCATTTTGGTAATTACAAACATTAATTACTGGTACTAATAAAATGTGGACATATAGATTATGCTGTAAGAATATGTTTAAGCTGTTACAAATCATTTAATTTCCCTAAATACCTACCTATTATTGTAGGAAAAATAATCTGTCAGATTTGAGTCGTTTACGACTGACCCGTTCAAAATGAACGGGACCGAACGGGAAATCAAAAATAATTTTGAACTGGTCAAGCGGTCGGTCTGCAGTTAGATCTGTTTTAGGAATTTCGAGTCGGTCCGCGGTCGGTCTGTCAATTTCAGTTCAGTCTAGCTATGACAATGATTGCGATTTAGGCAGGGCATTGCATTGGGGGGGCAGCCCGGAGCAATCAAAGGATTCCCAGATGCTCAGTCACAGTCTGCGAATGCTACTTGCGAGTCATATGACAAAATCGCTGCGATGCGATTTTATGGCCATAGCTAGCTAGTTCAGTCAGCCGCTGTCCGTTCCGCGCTCCAGATGATCTCAGCTGTTCGGTTTAATTAAATAGCGGTTTTGAAATTGTGTTATTATTATTCTATTATTAGGTTAAATATTATACTATTATTAGGTTATACTTCTCTATGTTTCAAACAATTGTCTAAAAATAAACTAATGTTTGTTTAATATGATATTCTATTATAGGTTAGTTGTGTAGATAGATAGTGAGTTAGAGTAAACGTGCATCAGATCTAGCGGATATCGCATCGGTCCGATAAAATTGAATGAGGCAATGCAGATAATAAGTCGACAATAGATTCGTTTAAATTGACCGAACGACTGATTTGAGCGGGTTAACTGACCGAGTCAGGCCCGCCAAGGAACGGCTCGGATCCGGTACGCAAAAAAGCGTGAACGTCCCATGTTTGTTTATAGTGTCGGGCAAAGTCGATCGCAGTGCCGTTTAGCGTCGCGCCGTCGAAACGCTTCCGAATTTGCGAGGGCATTTTATATAAAGATGGCGAACTGGAAGTATTCCAACCCCAAACTTTAGAACCCCTACTCCAACGAATTACTAGATCAACAGATCTTAAACGCGAACTATGCTCAAAACGCAACACTTCACAGAATATGTCACGAATATAATAGTAAATTATCGGAAATGGACATTTTTAATTGCACTTTGAATTAATTCAAATAAAGGTAAGTGAAATATAAACGTCTTAAAAATGTAATTGTTCTTGATATATATGTTTATTATAATAACTCTACAACCCATATTCTAATGAATACATTTTTTAATTTTTTTAATTTTTAAGTGTAAATATGCCAGAACGAAACTATATTATTTTATTTTATTTACGTTTTGCATAATTTTCTTTTTTTATGTAATCAGTTTTAAGTGAACCGACATCTCAATTGTATTGTAAACAATGGATTCATTTAATTTCTTTCTTTCTTTACAAAATAGATAATCATTTCATCGTCGAATCCTCATAAACACAGCATAATATATTTTTTCAATAAAATACAAAATAGTGGCATTTAATTTTGAAATTAATTTTATAAAATAGTTATTGTAACTAAATAATTTAACTATAAAGTTATTATAACTATAAAAATAACTAATATAGTTTGTCCCAGTGATAAAAAGTCAAATGTTATAAATGTTTCTTCGAATAAATTAAATAGCTAGTTATCTAAATGCAATGAGGATAAGTTATGCAAAATGATGGAAATATATATATATATATATATATATTAATTACACAAACCATAGAATATAGCCTTTTGGTCCATATACTTTCAATTGACATAAAAAAATAGCATAAAATCCCTATTATTGCTTCTAATTTCCCCCAAACCCACATTTATTTAGTTTTTATTATTTTATATTGTCTTTCTTATAAATTTCACACATATTCTGATGATCTCAAATTAATTATCACCATCTCCGCTCGGGTTATGTATTCGCGTATCAATGGTACCGGACTCACATTCTTATCTTGTACTGGACCTTTGTCTAGTTCCAGGCTATTTATTCTATGTTCTAAGTAATAAAAATAATTTTGCTGGGTCTATTTTTATAGGGTTTTTTCAGCCATTTTTGGTCGTAGATTATTGGAAAAAAAACCTCATGTAGAGATAAAGGTAACAGAGTTTCATTCTTGATTACTTTTTTTGAAATGTGTTTCAAATAGTTCAAAATAAATAATTTTGTGATTGTCCATACTGAAACCCAGTGACACACCGAGAAGAAGCGTGCAATATTTGTGTGCACGGCACTCTCTTTTTGCAGCAGTGTCCTAGACGGCAATGACACGATCAATAGAGTAAGACGCCACGATAAATGTGTTTCTTGCGCTAATTTACAATTTTTAAACACGACTGTAAGCCCCTTAAAAAAGCAAACTTTTCTTCGTACTAAAACCTTGTGACGTGGATATTCTGAGCAAGGGTTTTCGAAGCGCAACCAATGAATCAGGCATAACTCCGTAATGGAAAGGGTTACATGAGTCATTTGTATGTCGATGTGTAGATCTTGAGGTGTTGATTGAAAATTGGCGAGGAGGGCTCGATTATTTGGCCCAGTTCGTACCTACCAAATGAAACAAGACGAAGAATGTCGTGGAGTTGAAGAGGCGGGCATGACTGTTGTAGGACCACCGGTCGCTTCCACCAACTATATTTAAGGTGTTGGTCCACCACGAAAAACTAGCACGCCACACCCTGCCTTGTAGCTCTCCACGTCCTCAACTCATCTCAGAAGGAAGGAAGAAGATGTTGAACGACCTCTATCGCCCTCCAAGAGGAGATCAGAAAATGTTCCGACTCCGTACCCAACAAGAGCCAAAGATGCCCCATTAGCAACCACCCGACTCTTAGTCCGCATTAAACATGGGCACGCCAACAGAGCAGTGCTTACGCCTGCCCCACCAGACGACATCCCGTACAAAAGGGTAGCCTCTGTAAACGGTGAAATTCCAGCCCCTAGAACACGGATGGTACGAATCCAGCATCACGAAAGACGTTCATTTCAAAAAGGTTGCGGTGGTGCAGGTGATACAACCCACCACGATTTTTTTCTGCGTCGTGTGTTTGTCGCTTTCTGCAAATAAGTTTACTTTTTGTAGTTTGTACTGTATAATAAACCGTTATGCTTAGTTTGTGTAAGTAGGTAGGTACTCATTTCTTGGTAATTGGTACTTGGTAATTGGTAATTTCTTGGTACTCATTTCTTGGAACTTTCATTGGTAATTGGGTTGCCAGATGGTATTCTAAAAGAGGACATGTCCTCCTTTTCTGTGATTTATCCTCCTGTCTTTACATAGAGAAGGTAAGGATTACCTACTCTATGTCCTCCTTTTGCTATTCGACTGATAAAATTTGGAGTAAACTTCGACTTTCTTTGATCCAGGTCGCTGCCGCCAACAAGCCCGTCCACCCTTCAACGTCAAAGGAGCTCGGGAGAGCTGACACTCATCTAGGTATGTACCGCCACCGCCCGTAGGTATTTGCTATCGGCTATTTTGATAGTCCGACTTTTAGCCATTTGAGGGCAGTCACATCAGTTAGTATAAAATCAATAAAAATAATTATACATATTTAAGTAAAATGTCGAAATAAAACTGTCTATTTAGATGAAATTTAAAAAAAAAAATGTATTCGCAATTTTCGCCAAATTGCAACACAGTTTGTTAGCAATAAAAATTCTCATATTTTTTTTGTAAACTATAGACTGATTATTTAATTATTGACAATAAACATAAACAATGCCTAAAATGACAACTAAGTATATATCTTAATTACTCAATTATTGATATAATGGGATTTTAGCACACTTTTTTTATTTAAAAAATTATTACTCGTGTGTGAATATGGTATTGGAAAAAATAAAATTTATTCTCATTTATGTTTCAGTTGCAATTCCTTCAAGTTTCTCGGTTCAGGAGACGATACTTCCCATAGAAAATATATTCGCAAAGGAAACCCACAATACAGGTACCGATAAACTCAGTTACTGTTTAAGTTCATGTGTTTGTGGTAAAGCAAGTAAAACTCGCGGGTTCAAAATCCATAAATTTTTTCCGTGGTTTTGTGCATTCGTAATAGCATTATTATAATAGACAGCGTTGCGAAACTTTTACAGTTATTAAAAAAAATCCAATTTTAGAGAAGTTAGTATTAGATAAATCACAAATTCAGTTAATAGAAAGGGGGGGAGTTGTTTATTAGTACGCGCCTTAAAATTTACTTATAAAAACCCGAAATGGTATTAAAATTTATGATGAATTGGAAGAATGTTATCTTACTATTGTAGCGGCTTTTTTTTATTTTAATCTACTCATTACAAAAGTACGAAAGTTGAAACCACAGACTGGCATGAGTAGTCCGGAGGACGCCTGTAGGATATAGCCGTAAGACGTGAGGTTCTGGTTAAATAATTTACTACTACTAAACAACGTATATAAGTTGATATTAAATGATAGCTGCAGGTGTCATAGCTATTCTTATCTGTTTCAGTAATAGACGTTAAGGAGGAGCCAATTCAGAAATGGGATGAATATGAATCATTTCCTGAAGAATCGAGTTCGGGTAAGGAACCATTTCCATAAAGAATCTCCAAACAATGGTATTCGATCTATAGGATAAGATTTTTATATTTTTAGGTTAGATCGTCTGTCCTGACAGATAAACCCCAACGATCTTTTAAAACAATAGATACGCCATCTCATATAAACCGGTCGCGTTTAAACACGCCCCCGCCCCGTCCCGCGGGCCATGCTGGATAGAGACTTATAGCGATGACATATGCGAGCAAGCGAGACGCAAGTGGTGGACTCGACGCGAAATGATGGACTTGGCGTGTCGGGTTTTTCACCCTCGGTTGCCGTATCTATATGTTTTAAAAGATCGTTGGATAAACCCAATATGCTATCAGTTTTAGGGCAAAGGCGTAATTGCAGTTATAGTTTTACTCAACCCGTATTTTATCAGACATTGTTCCTTGTAAACTGTAAACTTATCGATTTGTCATTTACAATATGATAATATTAATACTTGTTAAAATGCAAGATACGAGATATTTATTTCGATAACAATTTTTAACAATTTATTTTAGAACAAAACAAATATGAAAACAATTTTAAATTTGCGAATTTGTACATTTATACATAAATACATTTTTAATTCGATACAAATAGAAAGATGGGAATCAAAATCACATTTAGGGCGATTTGAAAAAAAAAAAATGAATCCTATCAACGAATCTAACTATCCTCTGTTTTTAAAAAAGCGGACCTTAGTTACTTTGGACTAATTTGCTTTTAATATATCTTAGGATTGGTTTTTATATGCCTGTTTTTTCTAACGACAGATGCTTTCGGCGTGGAAAGAGTTCAACCTCAAGTGACAGACGTTCCAATGGTCGCTGCCATAAAACAAGAGCCCAAGAATGTATTAATCGGAGTGACTGGCAGCGTTGCTACCATCAAGTTACCTCTGCTAATCGAGACGATCGTACGATTATGCGGCCACACTGTGTCGGTGAGTTTCATTGTATTTATTTTAGGTGTGGTCTAACGGGATATTGTCTTCCAATGAGACGCTTAACAGCCGATCCGTGAAAGAAGCAATGTAAGCTTAGGGTTACCAGAAGGTATCCTATGGTATTTCTATGATTTGTCCTCCTTTTGCTATACGACTGATGATGCCGTGTGCAGGTCGCGACGGAGGCGTGGTGCGTCACGTCACGCACTGTATGATGTATAATGCTTAATTCCATATATTGAGTTCTTGAGCAATAGCGGTGTGGGAATTACTACTTTAAACTATATGAACTATTTTGTAATATGATTTGAAGTTCCACGAGCAGCGGACGTTTTACTTTAAAACTGTAAAAACATTGAATGTTGCCCAGAACTGCTCAAGATTATCATCTGGCAAATCCCTATGTATACGAGGCTCAATAATTGCTGCGGAGAACTCAGGACTTTCTTTTTTTATGAAGAAACTGTAAAGAATATAGATATTAAACTTTCGTATAATTTACTTCTAATGTAACGTTTTATTAAAATAGCGGCTTCTAATAAAATAATTACATCCCTTATAATAATAATTAATTTTTATAATAATGGATAGTAATAATAAGATCGTTATTTACAGATCAAAGTAGTTTCCACCGAAAATGCCTTCCACTTCTTCAATGAATCCGAACTGCCTGTTTATCAAAGACTGCCCGTAAAAGTGCATCGGGACGCCGAGGAGTGGTCTGCCTGGATCCAGAGGGATGATCCTGTGCTGCATATAGACCTCACCAAATGGGCCGACCTGTTCCTCATAGCCCCCTTAGATGCCAACACCTTAGGGAAACTAGCACAGGTTATTACGGCACTAACATATAATGTTTACATAACTAATAAACAAATGCGCAAAGAGTGCCCTTCTAAATCAATGTTTGCCTTATGCATAGTCGCATTAGTACGCTGCTATGCTTAAAAGTAACTATAGTGGCTATAGGGTGCTATGCACTGCCTCCTTTCCTAAATGAACTTGTTGAACATCGTATAGATCAATGATCAAAGTTTGGTAATTAAGTTTCTGTGATTGTAAAATGTGTTATATAGGGTGTTTTTATTAGAGGCGTGGTTTTCATTCTGGCACTACTTTTTTCGTAGTTGGTGTTTTTGACAGCTGTCACTTGATTTATGCTCAGTTTGGTTAGCCATTTCATAATGAATAGACTTACTCCTGAACAACTGTGGCGTGGCCTCCAAGATCGTGCGATTTAACACCGCTGGACTATTTTTTGTGGGGTTATGTGAAGTCGCTTGTCTACGCAGATAAGCCGGACACGATTAACGCCTTGGAAGAGAATATTCGGCGCGTTATTGCTGACATACGGCCCAACTTGCTGCAAAAAGTGGTTGAAAATTGGGCCTCTCGGCTGGAATTTGTTCGAGTCAGCCGCGGCGGCCACTTACCCGAAATCATTTTTAAAACATAATGGCAAACCCTTATCTTTATAATAAAACTAAATTCTTAGCCATAACATCAAATTATATGAGTTTTATCTCTTCTTGAAAACCACGCCTCTAAAAACATCACCCTATATAATCACAACTTTAGAGAGGGATGATCTTTCTAAAATTCTATTTTTGCCTACCCGGTGTAGCTGTCAAGTTCAGCGTTAAATGGTCAGTCGTAGCATCAACACCTTTCTCTCTCTTGTCACTTTCGTAAGCGATCAGGTGAGGCTGACTTGTGCGAGGTGTTGACATTCTCCACAATCTGAAAAGTCAGTTGCAGCAGCACCTGGACTCCGCAATCTAACACAATAAATCTAGCACATAAGCTTGACCATTTGCTTATCAAATATGGAATACTAAGTCAACTGAAAAATCTGGAATATGCAGAAAGGAGAGGCGATCTTATAGAGATCTATAAGATATTGACTCACTATTATGATCTTCCAAATTTTGAAACCATATACACAAAGTACAACCTTTAGTTCTAATCTGAGGAAAAAGTTCATGTCAAATAGAGTGGTGAATGCATGGAATAAGTTACCAAGCGCAGTGATAAGTTCCGGAAATGTGAACGAATTTAAGTACAGACTGGACTGGTTTATCAGAGACGATACAAGTGCAGATTTAGGCTGCCTGCGTAAAACTAATAATAATAATAATTTGGTAAGTGATTTGCGAATTTTGGCCGATTTTGCAATATCATCTCCTTAAAATTTATGCGGAGTTTATTAGGTATACCCATCTCATGTCAAGAACAGTTTCAACAGTCCTTTTGAGCCAGGGTGGTTAATAGAGCTTGCCGATTTGAAAGGGACTGCTGAGTCCAACCAAAATCAGTCGCTAGATTCTCTTAAGTTGAAGGAAGAATAGGGTAACTAATTCTCTCAACCATGAAGCCCAGCAAAGGAGCTTCATTAAAAGGAGCAAAAAGGGAGGATTTATAATACCTACCAAATAAAATAATCTCAGACACCCTAGATTTTTAAGGGATGGTAGAGGTATTTTTGACCTCACCTATTTACTGAATTGATGTTTTATCATTTACTACTAATAATAATGGAATAAAAAAATAGTTAGAAATATTTTTTCTATGATATTTTCCATCCACAAGGCTGAAGATCTGTTTCTCAGCGAACTAGACTAAAAAAAACTTGATGCCTATAAAGAATGTTTTTAAAATCATTATTGTTTTATATCGATGACTAAAAAAAAAAGTCTCATAAAAAAAATGTATATATGTTTTTAAATAATTCCGGCATATAGTTAATATAATCGAACATTGCACGGAAGCTTCACCTCGGCCTATCCGCGATGTTACAGTTCAACTGACCTGGACGTAATGCAGGTTATGGTTTGTTTATGTTTGGGACAGATCGATGCGGTCATGAGACGCAACATCGAGATTCCCAAATTTTCATTAAATTTTAAATTGTTTTTCTCATAATTGTGAAACATTTTTCTGATAAATGTTTGATTGTTGATATAGATCAACCTTTTAAAAGCAGTAATTTTAACATTACAATAAACGGAGGTCTACCGGATTATCCGGGCTTTAGCAGTGGTTTCGCATCGCTGGTTATGGAGTACGCAGAGGAGGGAGGCAGTTATTGGAATACTGGGATTGAGGGACAGAAATGGGTGATTATAGAAAATCATATTCGAGTCATAAACCTAGTTTAATAATTGAATGTTTACTTCCAGGGCTTGTGTGATAACCTGTTAACATGCGTGGCCCGCGCCTGGCCTAGTAAGAAGCCGCTCGTATTCTGCCCCGCGATGAACACACAAATGTGGGAGCACCCCGTCACTGCAAAGCAGATCTCTAGGCTCAAACGCTGGGGAATGGTTGAAGTGCCTTGTGTTTCTAAGACACTCGCGTGCGGCGATACTGGTATATTAATTTTATAGAATGTTTCCATACACATCAGCGAGCATGATTAGAAATGTAACTCAAATAGAAATAAATTTCCACATGACCCCTTCCTCCTCTTAAGGGGCCTCGTCCCGAAGAGCTGTTATTTGTGTTGGGCATGGTTTTAAATCGTTCTATTTCATCTAACGGCTATTTAGTCTAGCTGACATGCGATATTTTCAAACAAAAACAATGAGTCAAATTGAAAAACTGAGTCAATGCTTTTTAAAAAAATTAAAAAACTAAAGTTGCGTGTTTATTAAATAAACTATATCACTGCATTTTTATTTTCTTGAATCTTGTATTCAGTTTTTAATACACTCAGCGCCGACATATTGAATTTGATAATTGCTGTAAATCACCAGATGCTGTGATATCGATATCGATTCATCGCCTTAAAGTGACTGTTTAAAGGGCGATCAATAATTTCAAAATATAACATTTCTCTAGAAAACCTAGTTTATTAAATTGAAAACGAATTTGCTTGTTACTTTGGAAATTTATTGTTATTTAAATAGAAAGATAAATGTTTACAAAATTTAATTAGATTATATATTATTTTTGCAGGTATGGGTGCGATGGCTGAAGTTGACACAATCGCCAGTGTAGTCAAGAAAATCCTCTCCGAAGATTCGTTCAAGGCGGTATAAATGCCCGAACCATTCTCGAATCTCATCAACTGTGGGATATTCATTAGAACACATTTAAGAGCAGAAGTGGGCAAAGTTGTCGATTTACAACATGTATAAATTCCCCACTATTTGAACCCATCACCATGAGTTTATCAGGGGACATGGGAAGGAGTAGGTGAACTACAACAATTATATTATATTTAATACAAAGTGTAAATAAATGTATTTCATAATGAATTTCTTTTTTTAATTGACCAATGTTTGTTTATAGAATCCGGTTTACCAAGGTTATTTATTTATTTATTCATTTAATCAAGGAAAAACAACGGGTAAAGGAGGTGAAAAGAAATCCCAAAGAAACATATAGTCTAGGTCAGGGGTGCACAAACTTGAACTGCTGGCGATCTACCTCAATATTTTTAGACTACTTACGATCGACTCTGAGAGACTGCAAGTGTGTGTGATGCAGGGTTGTCGTACATACACAATACACCCTACCTACCTAGGTAGGGCGTACCGTAGCATATATAGATATTAGCTTTCTGCACGGTGCTCAAACGGTCGATCGCGATTGACCAGTCGATCGCAATCAACCGTTTGAGCACCCCTGGCCTAGGTTGCATCCTTACAAGTTTTCACATATAGAGCGATTTATTTCATATCTAATCCTAATAAAAAATTAAATAAATTTTCTGACGATGAGATCATGATTGATTGATTAATAAACTATAAGTTGACCGTTATTCAATTAGAACGGAGGTGTGAAATTTACACATATAAGAATGGTTGAAATGAAATATGGTAACAAAAAGGTCTTGATCAATAATATATATTATAGTTTTTTTTTATTTTTAGCGTTTATAGCGTTATGTTGCAATTGGAATGAGTTCTTCCACAATTTGGTCTTTTTTTTGCGGATTGCTAACAGAGTAAAATTTTTAGGTAATATTTCTCGTTGATCGTGATACTGCTTTTGTTGATCATTTTGGCATAAATTTGGCGGTCACTTGAGACATACCCAAAACCATTATAAGACACCAATTTCCTCTGCAACCTCTCTTATAGTGATTCAGCGATTGGCAGTACAATTTCTTTGATTTTGTGACTGATGTCATCAATAGTTGATGTTCCGTCCATGCCCGTCGTCATCTTCGATGTCTTCATGGCCCTCTTCGAAACGTTTATACCAATCGTAAACGGCTGTGTTCTTCATAGCCGACCTCTAACATTCCAACCACAGCGCTGCATTTAGTTTTGTATTAACACAAAATTTAATACAAATTCTTTGCTATCATTTTCACTTTGGATAAATCTTGAAAAATCGCCGATCACTATAAAATGCTTCCTACTAGTTTGTCTATCAAAAGCCAAAATGGCCGTAAATTGACATATACTTATGAAGATGTGTAAAACCTAAGAAAAAATGGGCTCTTAAATGAGTTGTTATATTCGAAATTAAAATATTCCTTACATTTTTTTATCAACCCTCATATATAGTGCATATTTTTATAATCACTCTCACCGTAACGCAATACGTGTAAAAGATATGTCACAATTGTTATACCCAATAAAGTATACTATTAGCTGTCACCTAATGTTAATAATATTTCATTTTATTACTTTCGAAAATGAAGCATTTTATACGGTTCAAAGCAAATGATCTGATGCTACCCACAGGACGCGTGCACTCGGAATATTGAAGAAAAATTAATATGTAAGTGTGTGTGCCAAATTTCTCTTACGGAACCCCGGGGATATGGTCATGCTTAGGCAGGAAGTAGTTTAAAGCTTCATGTTCGAAGGCCTTCGTCAAAGGATCTTCTGTCTTCACATAGCTTCTCAAATACATGTATATTTATTTATTTATCTTTTCCCATCACCCTCCCTGGGCTACATCTGGCTGGGCTAGGGGAAACGGCTAGTCTGAATGATTAGTGGAATTCTATTGCAAAACCGTGAAAGCGTACTGCCAACAAGTAGCTGCAACTGTCATTTTGATGGATGGGTATCAAACTATAGTATCTGTACTTCACTAACATTTAAGGATGCCAATTTTAGATCAAATGAACTCCGTTCCTCCATAATGTTTAATTTATTTTCTGATAATTGAACATACTTTTAAAATATAATAATTTACCACATGCATTGTGGGTATTTCTTTTTTAAATTAAATAGTGTAACATAAATCGTATATACATAAAAAATAATCATATAAAATAAAACCAATTATTGCTTGTATAATAAAAAAAACACTTTATTTATATAGGAAGGTAATATCTTTTTTTTTTTTAATTTATATCAGCGTTGTAAAATTACTATGCAAAACTCACAGATGTGTATAAAAAATAGATGTATAAAGATACGAAGAAAACCCTCAATTCTTTTTTTTTGACTCCTTTACCTTCTTTTGTTCAACTAAAATATGAATTTGAGTAGAGTTTGCATTCGTAGCATCTCGTTCGATGCTAGGCTTGTTTGGGTTTTGTTCCAAGTTCGCGAATAGCGCCGAATCTTCATTCAGGATGACCGCCGAACTTGAAGAGCTTCGTGAGCGTCGTGGTGACTTGAGGAGTTTGCTTTTGGCCGTGTAAAAACCTCTGATCACCACTCTTAGATTCGTAGTTTCGCGACACGATGTTCGTAACGAACGTGAGGATCGAGTTTAGATCCCAGTCGCGGTGTTTGCTGATGATTTGCTGGCAGAGGGTCTGGATGAACCAGCTGCCGCCCTTCGTGCGCCACGATACATAACCTAAAATTATAATAATTACAAAAATTCAAATGAAGTTAAAATGTAATACTTTACCACCTGATCCAATTTATGTATCAAATATTGTTTAAAAAAAAATAACAATAAAAATAATTAGACACATTTATTTATTATGAAACCTATTATTGTTTATTTTTTTATTAACTGTGGAACTACTTTTGTTAAAACACTATGTTTTGAGTATTGCTCCTGTAATGTATTAAGGATGGATTATTGCTCATCTCATTTTGGTTTGGGACCCTCATATTTCCCATTTAAATTCCGACCTTGAAGGAATTCAGCGGTTACCGAGCAGACATGTATTTAGGCGCGTTCGCTTTCGTCCGTCGAAATATTTTAACTGTCGTTAAATATATGTGTGATCTTGTTAACTTATTTGAGGCCTACTTAAAGCTTTCAGCATGGAACTCGATTAGTAAACAATATCAGATACCCTTCTATATAGGACGAAAGAATCATTCCCACAAAATTATCGGAAATTTTTAAGAGGAAGACTGTCAAATTCTTTTCTTCTGCTTGTTATCAGAGAATGGAATAGTCTTAACTAAAGCGTTTTTAAGCCTTCTCTAAGAACCCGTCGAGAAGAAGAATGAAAAAATTGGCAAAAAATAACCTGCCAACGGAGGGATAGATACCTTCAAAGTATTATTAAATAAATATAATATATCTAAATTTAATGTAAGATTAAATTATTAATAAATAAACTCATTAAGTTCTAAATATATAAAATTAGTAAAAGTTATCTCAAACAATAATTGGGTAGATCTATATTTTAGGTTGATTACATGACGTGCTAAATTCCTAATTTAATTATAATATTAATTTATTTTATGTTAATAAATTGTAAATTTAGTTAAATGGAAGAAAATTGGAAATTTTTATACAAAATTCATACAATGGGCAGCTTTAAAAATTTTCCCGGATGGATGGATAATTGATAATATAGTTGTTAATTAAAAATGTTAACTTTGAGAGTTTTATAAGTAGGAATTCAGCGTAAAACAATTTTCCAACCAAAGTAATTCAGAAAATCTACCCCCTTACAACCCCTGCAGCTAACCAATGTAAAACTGTATTCGTGAAACTCTCTTCTGCGTGATTGAAGAGTTCAGCACCTGGGATCGGTCGATCCTCGCTTGACAGAGGGTCATCAAATGACCGATTTATCAGAATATAATAGCAAGGAGCATCGCCGGACTAAGTTATAGCTGCAGGGGTTTAGGGGTCTACATCAGCTTATACTAAGTGAAGTTAAGTATATATTTAACATACACAGGTTTCACCGTTATTTCACTCTCAAGGTGGCTCAATTATATTGAAACAGCATTAGAGTGTGACCATGAAGCAGATTCTAGTGTGGAAAATGATCAGAACGACAGAAATAAAAACAAGCTCTTATAATTACAGCTGTTGTTATGGCGAGATTAGAATAGTCTTTTGACTTCCCCCAAAGGAACCCTAAATAATTATTAGTACATTACTGCGACCTGGATATCCGGAATACATCACAAGCATGTCCGCATGAGCCGATATCTTGGATGATCTCGGTTTATCGGCTGGTATAACCTTTGACGGATGGCCATCAATCATCGAGTATCCTGCATCGAAGTCTTTACCTCTGCAGGCCTAGGAAAAAAAAGGTCAAGCAAGCAATATAAACAAAAAAGAATTCGGGCCTTAGATAGTTAAATATTAGGCTAGCGGAGCTGGTTGCGGTGATTCAGTTAGGTTTAGTGGGTGAGGTAAAATGAAATAGATCTGACTGAATAGACTGACCTGTTAAGCGTTTACGGATTGTCCTGCAAAGGAAAAAATTGAACCCAATGGTCCTCTCCTTCAATATTAGTTTCATCTTGAATAAATGGCAATTGCAGTCAATTTAAGATTGTGGGCTTAAATTAGAAGCAGGCAGGTCGCTCAACAGCGAATAGTGAAACATAATACCTCAATGTCTAAAGACATGTCTGCTCGCTTTTGTCTCTGCTTTATAGTCCATCTTTGAAACATTCGGTTTTTCAATCCTATACAGATGAGCAGTATTGCAATGCAATATTCAAACTTATTGAGTTGTACTCCAACTTTTTTTTGCTCGTAACTTTTTCGATAGAGATACAAAACTTTTGTATTGGTGGTACAAAACTATGGCATATAAACTGATTAAATCCGATGAAGTGTGGTTCCAACTGATCTTGTTTTGTTCATATGCTTTCCATGGGTGTACAAAACTTTTTATTGGTGGTTCAAAATGGTACAAATCTCGGATTAAATCCGTTTAAGTGGGGGTTCCAACTTAATGAAGCCGAATTACCATTACTAAACATTTAACAATATGCACGTCATATGCACTTATTTTCGATATAATTTAATCATCGACGATCCATTTTTGTATCTAAAAGTAATTTAACCGTTTTCCTGGTAAATATTCATAAAATTTTTACCTCACTGATTATTCTCACTGAACCTGATTATATCCTAATCATTTAATTTTCAGTTTTTATTGTTTCTTTTTTAAATCATGTTTTTAAAGCTTATGAAAATTTGACATTTTGGATGTGACACACCAATGAATGCAGGCTTGTATCTAACCTAGCTTTTGGCATATTTGGGTATTAATTTTCTCTTCTCTAAGTTCTATTTATTTTGAAGGATGAAATTTCCATCCCTGTAAAACCATTAAAAAGTTTATTGTAAACGTCAATAATGTTAGGTTATCATGGTTTTCACAGTGAAAGTCAACGATCTTTTAAAATATCGTTGGTGAAAGTTTATAATAATACGAAGGCATTGTGCCATCATGTGACGAGTCATCATTTAGCTGTTGAAGAAGGACCCGGCCACGGAACTCTGGAACGTACAGCAGAGGTACTCGTCTACATTTCTTTATAACTCTTCTCTTTCCAACTGTTTTCCAATACTTGTAATTAGGTATTAATATTTATCGTCCAAGATTCTCTCGATTAAGTATAGTTTTTCGTTAAAATATTTCTTCTAACAAGTCTCACATGGATACAAAGTAGAGTATCCATAAGTTTTGAGGTCCAAAACGACACATTTTAACGAAATCACATATCACCACTTATTTTGTTTTCGTATCCAACTCACTTGAATAAAAAACAGTTTCGGCTTGCTAGCAAGCGTTTTGGCCTTAGTAGCCGTGAAGAGATCCAAAATGGTATCAAGTTTGTAGCGTACATCTTTGGCAAAAAGAAAGCCTCCATCTTCGCCATGGGTCATGATCACTACCATCAAGCAGCTGGTCGAAGAATGGTCCGCTTTTGAAACTGAAATTGACAATACGCGTGATTACAAGAGGCATCGCTTGAACATATTCCAATCATCCACAAAACAAAAATATGTAGGTGGTAAAATAAGATCTTACTGTACAAAATATAATTCGTAAGAAATACCTTCATGGAAATATTTGTTACCTACATTTTTTTTGTTTTTTGATGATTGGAATATGTTCAAGCAATTGTAATTACATTATGCACAATTTTACCACTTATTTTTTTATTTATTTACATAAAAATACATTAATCAACAACTTAAGCCGACTACTGCTCCAATTTGACATATAAGTTTATTTATATATGCGATGATAGTGTGAGTGTAGTTTGCGTGTATGTGAGGGTTGTATAGATGATTGTAATGGTATTGTATTGTAATATGTTCTAATTATTAAACAATAGGCTTTAAAAGTAAATTTATTTTTATTAAATTATTTCCCATTTATGACATGTTTACAAAATATGTTTTATCCGATTGATACATACTTATTATATTATTGTTTCTCACCTTCCGTGCATAAGTCCTCAATCTCCTGAAAAGTCCTGTCTTCGTGCACATCGACCTTATCGAAGTTGAGTTCCTTTAGCGTTGAGGTCAAAGTGTCTGTGCTTCGTGTGTGCCATTTCTGACCAAATGCAAGGTATCATCATCATATGAATAGTGATTGAATATTACAGCCAATTTTTGCCCTTCTACGTTGTAGTAGAAATCGTCTGTTATATCTTTTAGGGAATCAATATAATCCTCTGAAGTTCTGAAAAAAAAACACAGATAAGAGGAAATAGGTGGATTCATTATTGGATGTCTCGTTTTTTACGCAATCCATAATTCTGTAACATTTATTGTAAAGTAAGTGGGAGGCTTCGGAGACTAATGAAAAATGGTAGTAGAATTGTGGATGGTGGATCTCCATCGGGTCATAAAAACGAAACATCCGGTCACCGTAACCCGCGACCTTTAACGAAAACTTGGATAGGTGTTTTTAAAAGTATTTTACAGGTAAATTTGATTACTTTTTTTTAAATAGTGTCAATTGCCGCTATAACTTCCGCGCAAGGGACTGACTACACGCGCCGCAGTGCGATACGGCCATTATCATTTCATTATAATTACGTAGTTTAATGTTTTTTTTATTGTAAGGTCACTTTAAAATTGGTCAATATTCTGATCATCTGTCGAATATCAATGTGGTTCAAAAGTAATTAGTAAACTGCCTACTTAATCCTACTTAAACTCGCCTCTATGATCATCCAAAAAGAATCCACATCAAGTTGGTACCACAGGTGCGTGTAGTCTGCCTATAGGGCCTAGCTGTAAGACGTCACGTTCTTCTTATATAATTTACTACAACTAAACAATGTATAGAAGCGATTGATATTATATGATAGCTACATACGTCAACTTTGCTGTTATAGAATTGCAATCAACCACTTTTCAGATGAAACATGAAAAAATCTTGTTACTAATAAGTACTCTACTATACTGAAATATCGAATAAAAAATATATTGTCGATAGATGTATAAATACGTATGAGTATCGGCAATTAAAATATGTATTACCTAGCTTATTCAATAAAATACCTCTTGAAGTTAGACAACTTAAAAGAAAATCTTTAATTAAAAGAATTTATGGAAAAAATATTTATGTATTAATTAAATTAAGTTAATTTTGCTTTTAAATCGCACGAGTCACGCTAACTTAATTTTGTATTGTATTTTATGAATGTATAAATAAATTGTATTTTAGTTAAGATTAAGAAACCGGCAGATAAGACAATGCCTTAGCTGGATATATTTATATTTGATTAATAAAATTTACTTCTAGCAGCGTTGAAATTGGTCATAGCCATCTTGTTTTTATTTGAAGTAGGTACCTATTTAGTACACCACCACGACCATTAACTGTGTACAGGTGTCCCAAGATCATTCCCACAGACTTTGGGTTGAGTTTATGGTCACGCTCGTCCGAGGTCGGCGAATGACCCGGCGCGCGCGCTACCTTGAGGAGGGTTAATGACCCAGCAGTGTCATTGCTATGCGGACACCTCAAGGAATTCCTTATCATTGCAATATAAAAAAATCGAAATAGCTCAAGGCCTATCCGAAGTTGAGAATGAACTTAAGTATGTATTACTCAAAAAAAAAACAAAACACTTTATGACACCTTGATGAGAACCGCCATCTTTCTTCGAAGATATTCGTAACAGGTTTATGGATAATGGCTATTAATCTGAACTTATTGTGACTTATATCACATTTTATATATTATTTATAATACTATAGCAGTATACTTACGTTCTGTTGGATTGTATGCGGCCATCGATCGCCAAAAGTCTTCCATCTTGCATACTCATACTATCCAGAGAGCCCTTAAACTCTGTTAAAGAGCCGGTTCAACTTCGCGATAAGATAAACTCACTCCGAATTAGACTCACAAACCTATTCGTATGTTACAATTATTATAACCAGCTATACTTTTCGAATTATAGTACTCTCGACGCAAAGGCAAGTCAACCGATCCCGATACAACGCTTACTAATAATGCAGACCCACTTGTCCCCCATTTTCTCTCAGATCACTTTCAAGGTGACCTGTTTTGCAACCTTACCGCGTTCCTCGACCTTTAAATAATGCCAGCGTGTTTAAATTCAGCGCAATTAATAAATTAACCACAATTGCAGCGAAATGGACATTTTTCAATTTGCATAAAGGCGACTTTATACTCAACATAAAAAAACTTTCTTTGAACATACATAATATTAGTAATAGTATACTCGTCACCACACACACATACACACACATTAACACACCCTTACATTGCACACCCTATTATATTCACAGATTATATCACTCCGATCTGGATGAGTACAAGTCTATAACCTTCCTAACTAGGTAAGAGTTACCTGTTCTAAGGAAGGTTATATAGGGTGATGATTTTAGAGGCGTGGTTTTCGAGAAGAGATAAAACGCATATAATTTGATGTTATGGTTAAGAATTTAGTTTTATTATAAAGATAAGGGTTTGCCATTATGTTTTAAAAATGATTTCGGGTAAGTGGCCGCCGCGGCTGACTCGAACAAATTCCAGCCGAGAGGCCCAATTTTCAAGCACTTTTTGCAGCAAGTTGGGCCGTATGTCAGCAATAAAGCGCCGAATATTCTCTTCCAAGGCGTTAATCGTGTCCGGCTTATCTGCGTAGACAAGCGACTTCACATAACCCCACAAAAAATAGTCCAGCGGTGTTAAATCGCACGATCTTGGAGGCCACGCCACGTTGTTCAGGAG
Organism: Neomicropteryx cornuta; assembly: GCA_020383195.1. Classification (NCBI taxonomy): domain Eukaryota; kingdom Metazoa; phylum Arthropoda; class Insecta; order Lepidoptera; family Micropterigidae; genus Neomicropteryx; species Neomicropteryx cornuta. Next base: position 17,175,284 of record JAHKQU010000025.1, read on the forward strand.
TAAGTCTATTCATTATGAAATGGCAAACCAAACTGAGCGTAAATCAAGTGACAGCTGTCAAAAACACCAACTACGAAAAAAGTAGTGCCAGATTGAAAACCACGCCTCTAAAAAAAACACCCTATATATGTTAAATTGGAGATGCCTGTAGTCGGCTTAAGTTGTTATTTATCTATTTCTATGTAACTGTCATTATGTATATATAGCTGAAAGCATTTCTCATACAAATAAATAAATAAAAATATTTTTTTTTCGTGTGACCGTTTTGATAGTCGATATAGTCAAACCCCTAAGAGGACATCGGTAAATATAAATACACACCCTGTATAAAATGTGGATTCCATATTTGTGACGCATATTCAAGCTGACTTAGAGGTGTATAGGATCTCGAAACAAAACATTTAATTAAACTATTCACATGTTCTTAGGGTTAGGTAATCCTAACACACGGAAAGTTTTTTTTTTTAATTAGTTACATTTGGAAACATTTAAATAAATCGATTAACTTTCTGTAATAGAGGGTGATCATAAAATACAGATATTAATAATTGTGAAATATGTTTAAATTATTTATTACGTTTGTTTAATTTATTATGTTTAATATGTTTGTTTAATATGTTTAATTTATTATTAAGATATAAATATACACATACATTGATATACATTTTTATCGCTTAGTAGTAAATTACAAACAAAAAATAAGTATAATTATAGTAACAATTAACACGCAAAGTCATTTATTTACAAACAATTATCGAGAGTGTTTTTGTGAGATTGAGGGAAAGTATTGAGGTTATGAAACTGGGGTGTGAGTGCGAGGAAGTGCCCTAATATGAACATGACAAGGAGGGAAAGAGAAATAAAACATACAGGTTGACCCGAGTTCATCCCAAAAGAAATGCAAGTATAATTAACCCTCAATTTTATATATTTTTTTTACCAGATAGTGTAAATTATCAGTCAGACGCCGCGCCGATCGATAATGTAACCTTGACGTTATTGCAAGATCCGATTAATATTATCACGTAAAGTTTACATTTTTTTTCCTCGGAAACCATGATGATTTTTTCATATACCGTCTTTACAAATAATACTAGAAATCGCAGGATCAAAAGTGAATGCAGTCGGGAAGAGTCTTGGGACTCGGTGCATATAATCGCACTACTTTAGGTTCCTGGGCCACTAGGTAAATTTTTAGTATATGAAATGTCAGCTGAAGATCTTTGTTTATATAACTAATTACATAACCTTAGAACAGCAATATAAGCTATAAAGGTGTTATAAAAAATTGGGGTGTCGCGTTTGATACGGGGGGGGGGATCAGGCGTGTGATTAATTCTTTTGGGACATCTGCTATTCTTGGGCGCGAAGACGGGACATTCTCTGATCTCTCGGTGATGCAGTGTTTTCTTGAGGGTCCTGAACAGAGCGCGTGCGACCGAATCTTCATTCGGGATGACCGCCGAACTTGAAGAGCTTCGTGAGCGTCGTGGTGACCTGGGGAGTTTGCTTCTTGCCGTGGAACTGCCTCTGTATGCTGTTCCTGGATTCCCAATTGCGCGACACGATGTGCGTCACGAACGTGAGGATCGAGTTCAGATCCCAGTCGCGGTGTTTGCTGGTGATTTGCCGGCAGAGGGTCTGGATGAACCAGCTGCCGTCCTGCTCGCGCCACGATGCATAACCTAAAATTATAATTATTGCGTTCAGAAAAATAATAAAAAATATTTATTATAAAACCTATTTTCATCTAACAAACACTCCTTTAATAATTTGGAGTTTGCATTTCTCTGCAGAGGTTTCACCTTTACCACTTTACCACTTTACCACTTACCTGGATAAGCGGAATACATCACCAGCATGTCTGCATGAGCTGATATCTTGTACGATGTTGGTTTATTGGCGGGCACAAAAGACGGATGGCCATCAATCACCAGGTATCCTGCATCGAAGTTGTCTCCTCTGCAGGCCTACAAAGACAAAAATGGTGATATTATATAACCCCACAAAAAATAGTCCAGCGGTGTTAAATCGCACGATCATGGAGGCCACGCCACGTTGTTCATGAGTAAGTCTATTCATTATGAAATGGCAAACCAAACTGAGCATAAATCAAGTGACAGCTGTCAAAAACACCAACTACGAAAAAAGTAGTGCCAGATTAAAAACCACGCCTCTAAAAAAACACCCTATACAATCATGCAATAAAAAATATCCCTTTCGGCACGCCGGAAGGCGGAGGTGTGTATAAATCTATAGTATAAATCCTTATACTGAGGATGCCCAATTTTATATAATTTATTGAGTTCATAGTATGAGAAGTCTTTTCATAGTAAAGTTTCAATTGCTCTCGACTGTACCTAACTGGTGACACTTTTATCACAAACTTAGTTTTTGTATTCGGACTCACTTGTATAAAAAACAGTTTCGGTTTGGTAGCGAGAGTTTTGGCCTTAGTCGCCGTGAAGAGGTCCAAAATGGTATCAAGCCTGTAGCGTCCGTCATTGGCCAGAAGAATCCCTCCATCATCGCCATGGGTCATGATCACTACCACCAAGCAGCTGGTCGAAGAATGGTCCGCTTTTGCGACTGAAATTGACATTACACGAAATTCCAACATATTATTCTCGAATTCAAAAAAAAAAAAATTTGGATTCTCTAAAAATTGCTCGGAGAGCTTACAAAAAGGTAACTTATGTGAAGAAACTGTCGAAAATCCTTACATATTTTTATTGTAATAAAAAGTTATAATAAAATATAATAATTAAGATTTCTTCCATACAATTTTAAATCTTTTTATGTTGGTTGTAACATTTTTACTAACGCATATAATGCGCCTTTTTGACAAAATATGGTTTTTCTCACTAGTTCTTCTCGCTCACCTAGTCAGCCTGGTCAAATATGGTTTTTCCTTTCACTAGTTCTTCTCGCTCACCTAGTCAACATGGTCAAATATGGGTTTCCTTTCACTAGTTCTTCTCGCTCACCTAGTCAACATGGTCAAATATGGGTTTCCTTTCACTAGTTCTTCTCGCTCACCTAGTTAGCATGGTCAAATATGATTTTTCCTTTCACTAGTTCTTCTCGCTCACCTGGTCAGCATGGTCTAATATAGTTTTTACTTTCACTAGTTCTTCTCGCTCACCTAGTCAACATGGTCAAATATGGGTTTCCTTTCACTAGTTCTTCTCGCTCACCTAGTTAGCATGGTCAAATATGATTTTTCCTTTCACTAGTTCTTCTCGCTCACCTGGTCAGCATGGTCTAATATAGTTTTTACTTTCACTAGTTCTTCTCGCTCACCTAGTCAACATGGTCAAATATGGGTTTCCTTTCACTAGTTCTTCTCGCTCACCTAGTCAGCAGCCGTCTGCCATAGATATAAATAAAATGTCTTAAATAAATTGATTTACATTTCTTTTTTTCTTTTTCTTTTCTTATCGTCTTTACTTATAACAAACATACAAATATAAACACAATCTATCAATAAGATAATTTATATGTATGTGTACTTACTAATAGAGGTATAACTTATCATTCTAACCAGGTCATTTGAACTTTCAAGTAAATTTGATAAAAAAATTTATTGTTTCTCACCTTCAGTGCATAAGTCCTCAATCTCCTGAAAAGTCCTGTCTTCGTGCACATCGACCTTATCGAAGTTGAGTTCCTTCAGCGTTGAGGTCAAAGTGTCTCTGTCTTCGTGAGTGCCATTTCTGTTCGAGGGCACTTTGTTGGGAGGAAACTTCGTCTTATCGTATGAATAGTGATTGAATATCACAGCTACTTTTTGCCCTTCTATACTGTAGTAGAAATCGTCCGTTATATCTTTTATGGAGTCGACATAATCTTCTGATATGCTGAAAAAAAAGATGTTAGGAAGCGTTTAGGGGTCAGTTTTTGTACCATTCGATTGTATACACTCAATACTATAATCATTTCTTACTTATCCTTATCGTTATAACCTAAGCCTTATCACTTATCGATCATTTTTAGCAACCATAGCGCACCTTCGAAAATTCGTAACTTCTTAATCATCAATTCATTCATTTTGAAGAGCTTAGCCGGGCGTTGATACAGGAGGGGGGGGGTGCAATGGGCGCAATTCCTCCCCCCCCCCCTCCCCCCCAAGTCGACGGAGGTACTTTATTTTGACCGATTACAAAGCCTTGTGAAATAAATTATCTATCTATGCAACCAATTGCAAAGATGAAATTCATAACTTAATCATCAATTCATTAATTTTGAAAAGCTTAGCCGGGCGTTGATACAGGAGGGGGGGGGGTGCAATGGGCGCAATTACTCCCCCCCCCCCTCCCCCCCAAGTCGACGGAGGTACTTTATTTTGACCGATTACAAAGCCTTGTGAAATAAATTATCTATCTATGCAACCAATTGCAAAGATGAAATTCATAACTTAATCATCAATTCATTAATTTTGAAAAGCTTAGCCGGGCGTTGATACAGGAGGGGGGGGGGGGTGCAATGGGCGCAATTACTCCCCCCCCCCTCCCCCCCAAGTCGACGGAGGTACTTTATTTTGACCGATTACAAAGCCTTGTGAAATAAATTATCTATCTATGCAACCAATTGCAAAGATGAAATTCATAACTTAATCATCAATTCATTAATTTTGAAAAGCTTAGCCGGGCGTTGATACAGGAGGGGGGGGGGTGCAATGGGCGCAATTACTCCCCCCCCCCTCCCCCCCAAGTCGACGGAGGTACTTTATTTTGACCGATTACAAAGCCTTGTGAAATAAATTATCTATCTATGCAACCAATTGCAAAGATGAAATTCATAACTTAATCATCAATTCATTAATTTTGAAAAGCTTAGCCGGGCGTTGATACAGGAGGGGGGGGGGTGCAATGGGCGCAATTACTCCCCCCCCCCCTCCCCCCCAAGTCGACGGAGGTACTTTATTTTGACCGATTACAAAGCCTTGTGAAATAAATTATCTATCTATGCAACCAATTGCAAAGATGAAATTCATAACTTAATCATCAATTCATTAATTTGAAAAGCTTAGCCGGGCGTTGATACAGGAGGGGGGGGGTGCAATGGGCGCAATTACTCCCCCCCCCCTCCCCCCCAAGTCGACGGAGGTACTTTATTTTGACCGATTACAAAGCCTTGTGAAATAAATTATCTATCTATGCAACCAATTGCAAAGATGAAATTCATAACTTAATCATCAATTCATTAATTTTGAAAAGCTTAGCCGGGCGTTGATACAGGAGGGGGGGGGGTGCAATGGGCGCAATTACTCCCCCCCCCCCTCCCTCCAAGTCGACGGAGGTACTTTATTTTGACCGATTACAAAGCCTTGTGAAATAAATTATCTATCTATGCAACCAATTGCAAAGATGTTAAAGGTGTATCATATTTGACTATATTTCTGAGAAAACTATTGTTTTCAAAACACGTTCAAGGAAAATTTCCTCGATAGAAAAAAAAAACCAAAGTTACCCCTAATATTTGCTTTGAGATCATTTTACAGAATACCTAATTAATAATGTATTTTTGATAAAATTATCAAAAATTCATACTATTTTTAAGGAAATAATTGTTTCATATTTTCAAATTAGTAGATATACTTTGAATAAACTACCATTTGACGTTGTTGAAATAAATGTAAAGCTTATTCGAGGCGCGCTAGGATCCTTTCTGGAAGATTGGGATCTTCAGACACTTCGGCTGATGTCCAGAATTTGTGCAGCAGGAGAGTAATATCACGGGGAGTGCGCTCTAACCGCCGGAGGCGAATTTTTAAGGCATCCCGGCAAAATCTACGCAAGCCCGGCCTTTCGGCTTCATGGAAAGTAACCACCACTGATCACACAGAAATTGCCGCCCCCTGAGCGCAATGCTGTATCCGAGCCTGTTCATACCTGGTATACCACTGCGTTTCGTAATGCGGAAGTTGCCTGCTAGGGCACATGTGTATAAATCACTGGTTCATCTGTCTGGGACCCTCATATTTCCTATCTAAATTCTGACCTTGAAGCAATTCAGCGGTTAGCAAGCAGGCACGTGTTTGACAGTCCGAGGAAATTTCTATCTGATCTTAAATGGGAGCCTTTAAGGCGCCCCGGGACGCATTTGTCCTTGAGATTTGAAAGAGTAGGCTTTATTCGAACATTGACGTGTCGAAAAGAGACGGATATACTCGCCGACTCATTTGAAATCGATGAAACATGTTTTTTGTATTTAAATAATTATTATCATTTGAAAAAATGTTTTTTTTTAAGTAATGTCCTAGATTATTATATTGTCTATCTTTAGAAAGAAAAATCAGGTTCGCGTCACTTACACAACTTAAAAGAAAATCGTTGCAAGAAAAAAACAACACTTTCTTATTTATTTATTTTCATTACTATAATAAGGTGTATTTCGTTTTTTTTAAGCAAAGTACTAAATTAATATATGTAGAATATTGTGGTATTTTTAGTTTTAGCCATTTGTTGGGAATAACTTCAACAAAATGCACCAAAATACGTTACAAAACACGTTTTAGATGTTGTCTCATTAACTTATTTAAGGCCTACTTGAAGCTCCCAGCATGGTCCTCCATTCGTGAGCAACTTCGGAAACCGTTCTGTATTGGACGGAAGGACTATTCTCAGAAAATAAAGGAAATTTTTAGGAGAAAGAATGTCGGATTTCATTCTTTTCTTCCGCGTTCCATAAGAGAGTGGAATAGTCTCAATTGCAGCGTCTTCAAGCCATTCTCTAAGACTTCTTCCCAGCTAAGAAAAAGGATAAAGAACTTGGCTTTAAAATATCTACGTTGCACCACCTGCCAATCAGCTATACCACCGGAGGAATGATACCTCCAAAGTATATGTTAGTTTAAATAAAATAAAATAAATTAAATATACCGGAGTCTATAAAACATAATACGTCAATATTCGTAAGTAAAAATAATCATTATTAAACAATAGATAAGATAAGTCGGTAGGTTAGGCTACTTACTTTTTTTTCGATTGTATGCAACCGTCGATTGCCAAGGTGGGTATTCCGTCCTGCTCACTCATTGTAAGGAAACTTATTTGTTTATTATTATAAAACGAAACTCTAAGTCGAGCTCCTTTGAAATCGCAATGGCGAAATTAGATACTCTACCAAGAAATTTTATAAAAGCACGACCGATTTGGCGATAAGATAAACGCACTTCGGTATTCGCGTATCTATTTAAATAGATTATTATATTATAAACAGCGCGCGAACTACGAACTGGGATCAGCATAAAACTATGCATATTTTTGAGTTTTGTCGTATCCGTAACATCTAAGATAAGATTATTTCCAAAAACAAATATAAATACTATAGGAGTGACATTTGCAATTTAAAACGGTAACTTTACAGCGGTTAAAACGTATGAAAAAGCATAAGTATAAACTAGTATACTAGTATATAAACTAGTGGCGTCCCAAGACCTTTCCCGGTAAGAAAACAGCTGATAGGTCCTGCGATTTCGAGTGTTATTTGTTAAGGGTCGGTCGTCCGTTTTTGGGCAAAATTAGGACATTTCAAAGTGAAATTTAAAGCACTTCCGCAAAGGCCAACACAAAATAAAAAATAACATATAAAAGGGTAACTCTTAAACTGGGTCTGAACGGACCCCGAATTTTTAAAATGCGTAGCTATATATTAGAAAAAAAATCGTGAACATTTGAATTTCGCGCAAATAGACCTATTTTTGATGCACCGTTTTTACTAGTAAAAACCGCATTTTTTGAACTTTTTTTGGATAATCGTGTTTCTTATATCCTGAACTCGGTCGCAATGAAACGTTTTTTTTTGTATTACTTTTATTTACTGAAATATCTTCAAGTAAAGATAAACAATTTCACGGCGCAAAATTTTCATACATTTATTTGTCCATACAAAATCATAACGGAGCGGTCATCCATCTAGTCGCGTCCCAGCCATGGGGCTGTGCGGACGTCTTCAGAGGTGGGTCAGCGCTCGGCTGTTCAAGAATACACTTTCTGTAACAAATATTTTAAGTATATTAGTTAAATATCTTGGTTGCATTGAAGATAGAAATATTAACTAAAGAATAAACTAAAATAATTCGAAAAAAAACATCAACGTTGGAAATATTTTAGTATACAAACTGCTAATGCATTATTCCATTTTAAATTATGGCACATTAACAATAGAAATCTTTTATTAGTTTTACAAATAATTTTTAATAATGTAAACTTATCATTAATACCAATTGTTTGTAAGACTGCTGATTTCTCTAAATAAAGAATAAAGAATTGGAGTTCTCCTATCCCCTACTGTAATTCGGTGAAATCTACCTCCGCCTTCCGGCGCGTCGAAAGGGATTTTTTGGTCCTTTTGTTACATCTAAATAGGACGCTGAGTATCATCAAATTCTCGGAAGGACTGCCGCTATGAAGGATCAATCATAATTCAGCTTCTGATGAGTACAGTCAATGCAACACAATCTAAAATAAACTCAGTACTTAATAACATTATAATACATATATATATTTTTTAAATGACAATTGCGCTTGGACAAAAGATAGTCGCTTTTGGGCCAAACTAAAGAAGTGATATTTTGAAACGCTTGAAAACAAAATTAAAAAAAAAAATGATTTGACATCTAATTGTGTCGGCGTTAGCATTATGACGGCGAGGCATGTTATAAAAGAACATAATTTGGTAATAAAGACAATGTTTATCGCATAAATAAAAAATGTATTTATTCATTTCGACATTGCAATAAACAAAACACTTTGAATGGAATCTTACAAACTGATAAGTATCCATTTTCATGCCATGAATTATATTATCATGGCGATGAGAATAAAAATAATCGAAAAGAGTATCGATAAATATCGATTATCACACCCCACGAAACATTGAAAAAGCTGGATCAATGATGCCTCTATCAAATATGTATGGCAATGATAAAATAACCTCCTCAGAACAGAACAGTGGTCAAATGTTGGCATAAACGATAAATGCAGAGTTATCATTATAACCTACTGAATAAAACTATCGCAAAATAAACAAAAAATGTGGTTTTTTTCGTCAACTGTACTCCGCTCACTAACACATTCAAGGGAAACTCCAGAAATGACTGCCGGACCGTCTCAGTCCGCGGCGAGCCGCCGTGAGCGCATGACGTGTTCCGCGACCGTCTGTTTGCATTTGACCTTCGGAGTCCGTCCTAAAGTAGAGATGGATTCAAGATTAGGCAAAGGCAAGCCGCTATCGAGCCAGTCGAAGGAAGTAATCTTTAACATTCATAGTCATTTCGAAAGAGAATGTGCGAATAATTTGAGCTGCATAGTGACCCCGGTGCAGCTGACGTCAAAGTGCACGGGCGTCAGCGCGCAGACCATACGGAGGCTCCTGTGGGAACACAGGAACAACGCCCAGTCGAATAAAAGTAGCTTTTCGGACCCGAAAGCGAAGAGATGGTCGAAGAAAAAGACCGACCTCGATGACGACCGTAAGGGTGCCATTAAGAAGTGCATTTATCGATTTTGCGAGGTCAACGAGTTTCCGACGCTGAAAATGCTGCACGGAACCCTCGCGGCAGACCTCGACTTCGATGGCGGCATATCCACGTTGTCAAAAATCTTAAAAGATCTCGGTTTCAAATGGCAAAAAACCAAAGACAATAGAAAAGTTTTGATCGAAAATAAAGATATACAATATTCAAAAATAAGGTAGGCAAATTGATTTAAATATTTGTGAAGAAGTTTAAAATGATATCAGAAACAACAGAAATAGGGTGGCCATAAAACTTTAATTTCATCGATAATTATGGCGCAGTTGGTCGACGCGTCCATCTTTTATTATAGAGAAACGTCAGCTGATAAGTACATGTATGTACCTACCTACGTACGTACTCGCATATATACATATAGAGTATAACAACCTCTATTTGCCCGAAGGGCTCTCCTGCCTACTAGTGATGTGACGAATTTATTTTCAGTATCGATTATCCGATTATTAGAAAGGCGTTGATCCTACTCGATACTTTTTATTTCTAGTTTTCTGCTTTTATGTATGGGAGAGAGGTTACTTTTATTACTCTAATTAAATATTAACGTATTAATTACGTACTTCCAAAATTAGCGAAATATAAACATAAATACAAATTAAGACACTTTAGACGAGAACAAATAAATTGTTACATGCATTTTTTATTTTACCTTTAAAATCTTTTTTTAATTCTTTAATAAAAATATTATGTTTTGATGCGACATATCCAATTTCAGTAAATTAATACGAAATTTTGAAATGATTTCTTCGTAATGATTAAAAAAACAAACATCATTCCTTATTTATTTTTTTAATTTTATACAATGTTCAATTTCCAACACAGGATATAATAAAGTTTAAAATATTTATCCTTAACTAGGCCTTGCCTGTTTTAATGAAGAAATCGTACTATATAATGTAATTTATCTACGTATTCAGAAAGTAGATTCTTAAAATCATTTTATTTGTGATTTATGATTGAAAATATGCAGTTCTATTAATATATAATGCGTTATAAAATACGATCAACGTACCCTTATTTCTTTTATTTTAATAATATCTAATAATTTTTGCTTTCCAAGCTTTATTTATATTTTTAATTATAAGTGTTAAAAACAATCATGGAAATATAATACATAAGTAAAATATTCACGTTTAAAGTAAGAAACACGCATTCTTAATCAAATGAACAAATTGAGCACACGTTTAGAGATTGCCGTTTGTTAGATTACTGGTTATAATATATTATTATAGCGGACAATTAATGGGCAATTTACCTAAAACATAACGAAACAGGTTTGACGTATTTAAAAAAAAAGTATAGATACTTTTGATACAGTGAAAGTATCGATTTATACTTGATACTTTGTGCCACTACTATTGCCCACCGTCTATCGAGTGAGCTTAGCTACAGACAACAGTCGACATCGGTTCAGTTGGTTAGTTCGTGCCGTGTTGAGCTTGGGACGAGTAATTTAGTATTTATTGTTATTGTGCAAGAATAATACGACACGGGGACAATTGAAACAACGTTGTGGGGACAATTGAAACACGCTTGAAATGCCCTCGTGATTATTTTTGCCCCGAGTGAGAGTTAGAAAAACGGACAGAGGCGCTAAGCCGGTTGCGAACTTTGAAGAGGCTTATAAGGAAGTTGCTGTCAACGAGAAATCCATTAGGTGTGCTGCGGAAAAATTCGGACTGAACCACGTCTCGTTGAGCAGATTCGAAGAAGTCAGAAGAAGAAGTCAGCAATCGAGCGAGGATCGTCCGTTCCCGTTACTATGGGCTACCGATCAGCGCGGCGCATTTTCGACGCCCGACAAGAGAAAAGCATGGTTGAATATATTCAACAGAGCCGACAGCGGGCTATGCCCTAGGGACGTTCGTAAACTAGAATTTCAATTGGCCTTGATGGCCTGATTGGCCTGATATTTGGAGACAACAAAATGGCGGGAGAGGACTGGTACAACTGAACTTTCGAGCCGATGCGTTCAAGCCACGGGTCTTCCCCGGGAAACTAGTTTCAATGCTGCTGATGTAAAGCTTTTTAACGTCGCAAGCGACAGGTTTATAGCTATTTCCGGGGTCCGATTTAGACTTGATAATTTGAGATATGGGGCCCTTTATAAGCCCAGATATATGTCAGTGCCAAATATGATTTTTGGATACCTAGAGAGTTAAACTGAAATACAATTAAGAAGCATATATATGTATAAGGTGATGATTTTAGAGGCGTGGTTTTCAAGAAGAGATAAAACGCATATAATTTGATGTTATGGCTAAGAATTTAGTTTTATTATAAAGATAAGGGTTTGCCATTATGTTTTAAAAATGATTTCGGGTAAGTGGCCGCCGCGGCTGACTCGAACCAATTCCAGCCGAGAGGCCCAATTTTCAACCACTTTTTGCAGCAAGTTGGGCCGTATGTCAGCAATAACGCGCCGAATATTCTCTTCCAAGGCGTTAATCGTGTCCGGCTTATCTGCGTAGACAAGCGACTTCACATAACCACACAAAAAATAGTCCAGCGGTGTTAAATCGCACGATCTTGGAGGCCACGCCACGTTGTTCAGGAGTAAGTCTATTCATTATGAAATGGCAAACCAAACTGAGCATAAATCAAGTGACAGCTGTCAAAAACACCAACTACGAAAAAAGTAGTGCCAGATTAAAAACCACGCCTCTAAAAAAAACATCCTATACTTAGATAGTGAAATGATAAGACTTTAATATGGTAATATGACGTAGGAGGGGGAGGGTCCTTGCTAAGTTGTCGTCATCCATACAATTGTCAACGAAAAATAAACATAGACTTTATTTGTTTTTTATTGTTTTTTGTGACATTTTTTCTTTTTTTGTATTTAATTCTTCTGTCTTTTTATTTTAATTAAGCTGTAAATGTATCTCAGCTGTCAGTCTTCTAAGCTTGTAATAACAAATGTAAATTAAATTAAATGCAAATAAGCGTTCGTATTACGCATTTATATAGGACGGGTTTTTTTAATGTGAAATATGGTTCTTTTTTTTGGCAAATAAGCAAAACTATTCTTTAAACAACGAAATGGACTTTGTAATGCAGTTCATGGTTCGTGGTTTTTGCGAGGTCATTGATTTATGACGATAGATGATAGTTGGCGGAGAGGGTCAAAAATTGCTATGACTTAGGTTATATACAATTATTTTGGGCCCTACTTAACTAGGTCAAATCTGACCGTGCTCGAGTCCGGGGAGCTGGTGGGAATGAAGCGTTAAAATGGTGTACCATGTGCGGATTCGAACCCCTGACCTTTGGGCCACGATCTCTAAATTGCACTGACCAACCACTGTTCTAAGTCTATTAAATAACTCTTATATTTTCCTCCAGGAATTACATAATGTTTCTTATGTTTTCGAATTGTTAATAAATATTAGAAAGTACAGTCATTTAGCTCACAATATTCACATTCCTAAAACGTATAGATTCTTTGAGGTAGTAATTTATTCAAAATTTCAAAACACGTTGTGGTTAATTGGACACAATGTTAATAAAAAAAAAAAAACTTTAACGGAATATGGTAACGATTGCTTTGTCCATTATTTGTGATAGTTTGTTAATTGAGAGTTGTGTAATTTGTTTTATATAGTAGTGTTAAAGACACGCCTTTTAAGGTCAAAGAGAAAATATGTTAATTTTATTTATTACAAATTACGTATATTTTTTAATTTGCAGATCTCCAAACGTTACACATTGTGATGGTGATAAAGCAAACGGGAAAAAAACGAAGGAAGATACCGCTATTGTGCGTACCTACCTACTTTTTATTGTTTTTACTAAAATCCATACGGTAATATAGGCTTTATAACTGCTTTCTCACAAAACGCTACAAAAGGTCAACCTTTACAGTCTGCAAACGATGTTATTAACATCTACTTTGTAAACGATTTGCAGTCAAAACTAATAATTCAAAGTCAAAGTCAATTGTATAATGTATTGCTTAAATATCGCATTTAGATGATTCCTTACGATATGATAGGCGTTCGCCGTTAGTTTACACTACTTATATAAAAGTCTGACAGTATTGACAATTGGAAAACTTGAATTCTTTTTAATAATTTTACAGATTGAAAATTTTCAAACAAATTATATAGCCAGAATGTTCGAAGAAAAGTTAATATTGAACGCACAGATAGTTGCATCGCTTGAGGTAATGCACGCTGGTTTAAATACAGGCCTGTATTTAATGAAAGCTTTTCACTTTCACCTATCTATCTGTGCGATTATGCAATACGGTCAATCCTTCATTAAAGTAGTAAAAAAAATATTTAAAAAGAAACAATAATTATGAGAATGTAACGAATGTGACGTATAATGAATTAGAAGCGAATGGTTTAATGAATATTTACGGGAATAACTTACGTTCAACGTAGGATATATGCAAATGAATCGCCATGACTAAAAATAAAAAAGTGTAAAAATGATCGCGCAGAGTAAGGGACCATAATTTATCTAATATTCACATGTTAGTGCGTATGGTAAGGTCCGAGCAAGTATTTGCGTCAATAAAAAACATTTTAATAAAATATAAATATTGTTATTGTTTCATATTTGTGGTTGCGGCAACCCTGCGCGCATTAATTTTCGTTTAGCTCGGCCCGCCCCGCCGCAGCACCGAATCATGAGTGTGAAGTTGCCGTTTTAGGACACGATTCGAAACCTGCGACAACTGTGCAAGATTTCTTCGCATCGTCGCCATTTTGCGTTTCGCTAGCCGCGCGTGCGTTTCGAAGCGTCTCGTCAAAATGCCGGATTGCGCGGTGGCCGTTTGCAGGAATAGAAGCGAGAAAATTAACTTTAAAACGAGCGGCATAACTTACCACCAGTAAGTAGAAAAATAGACCTCGTGAACGAGTTATTTTTCTTATTTTTATTAAGTGCGTATTTTTCGTTTGACGTTTGTTTTTTTTTTAAGCGTCTATTTTCGTTTGACGTTTCATGGGCAGTAGTGATGTGTCGTTGTTTTGTTTTTTCACGATCGACGTTTTACGTATTAAACGTCGACTAACTTAAATATTATGCTACATTTTATTTACAGATTTCCAAAGAATGCAAATTTTAGAGAACAATGGATAGACGCTACGCAGAGAACAGACAAATGGTTTCCGACGTCTAACAGCACAATATGCTCCGCACACTTCGAGGAAAATTGCTTTAAGCCGTCGACTAAAAATCGCAGACTTTTCGAATGGGCCGTGCCTACATTGAAACTACGGCTTGTGTTCGAACCGGTACGAACAATGTTGAATTTTCGATTAGATTTTATTGCTTGTCTCTGGCGCACATGAGCGGGCGTATTCGTTCGAATTGCTAAGCTTGTTTGTAAAGTGTAAAGTGTAATGCACACTGTCCCTGACGAACGAAGGACACCATTTGAATAATTCTAACCTACAAATTGTTGCCCGCGAAAAGAAGTCTTGCACGTTGAGCGGAAAGACATGAATTCTATGATGGGCATACCTATACTGCGGATCTAATATATTATGTCCTTTTTGTAGCAAAGGTGGCATTGCCCAGACTCTTTTATAAGGTATACATAGTGAATCCTAAAAAAGAATATGCATATTCTTTTTTTCTATACGGCTCGTTATTTGACAGGTCCGCGCGCTTGTCACCCGCGTCCCCCTAACTCGTCATTTTCGTCGCCAGTGACATTTTGGCAATCGGCAGCTGGCCTGTGACGTTTTGATTCGCGCTGTTAAAATCAGCTAAGAATGTCCTCTTGCGCCGTGAAAATGTGCAGACATAATGCATTTAAAAATAAAAAAAGTTCTGGGATCACATTTCATGCGTAAGTATTACTTTTACCTATTAAGTATCGTTTAAGAATACCTAAAATTTAATATCGAATTAAGGCATTCGGATGACGCTAACGTGTTGTCATGATTTAAGGAAAAAAATCCCAATTTGAAATTTATTAAAGGCACATACATACTGTAAGAGATTAAACTATTTAAATATATATATTTATAATTACTATTACCTATATATATACATAACACTTTTTTCTTGGTCGTTTGCGCGAACTACGTTTTATTACTAACTTTTAGTTGATATATTATTATCTTAAAATGTTTGATCCAACTGATGTTATAAATGCAAGTATATTTTCAAGACTACTGGTTTATTATATTTATCGTTAAAATGCAGACTCGGGTACGCATAAAAATGACATTTTTTCCGTTTGTTGAAATGATTCTTGTGAGTAAATCGAAAATATAAAACTAAAATGTGTTTTACAATATTATTCATAGGTCGAAAAATACAATTAATGGTTTTTTGTTGTCACAACATACAATAATTTTGATCACAAAAACACGTGATGTAAAATGTAACCGCGTGTGATAATCATTATTTGCGAGGGCATACCTACATATATCACATTCAATAATACGACGTAAATTGTATGATTTAAGTATATAGTAATTACTAATTATCTGGGCTTACATAGAATGAAAATGTTCCACTTTGTCTAAAATAAAAGTTGAGAGTCCGAAAAGTCAGAATTTTTTCTAATATTTTATCAAAGCTTTAGACGTAAATATCTTATTGACTCAATATAGAAACCGAAAAAATAAAGTTAGATGGAAATTCATTTTAAAATGCGTTCATTTTGTATTTCAAGATTATTCAATTACGAGAAATCGATTCATTATTTTCTAACATTTTTTTTTTTTAAATATCAGTCTATCCTTTGTTTAACCAAACAGCTGTTAGATAAAATAGCATGAATTATGACACTCAAATACTGGAAGAGGCCCCTTAACCCTAAAATGCACAGACCCGAACAGAAATCCCGAAGACTTAAAGGGGTGTTTACGTTCCCTATTGCGAGTGATAAATTATATAAAAATATGTGAAACTAATTCATCCCCAATTTTATTAAAGAGCTGGGTTAGGTTAGGTTTACATTTAGCGAGGTATTGATCGCGTTTTGGTCAAGTTCCCGGTCAGCAGGCGGGCGTATGACAACAAACAGTTTATTATCACGTATTTTTTTTTTTTTATCTTTGAAACTATGATGAATTTTGATGAGACGTCGATACAAATCATGTTTGAAATCTCAGGACTAATTAACTGGATTTTATATTGGGAATGGTCTTAGGACACGGGGTATATTTTTATTTTTTAGGACAAATTAAAACTTAAAAAGGACATTTTAGGTTTCCTACAGATCCCGTTATTTTGGATCGTTGGACTGATATAGTGCGACGAAGCGGCCAAGGAATTTGTTGGAAACCAGGAAAACGAACCCTAATATGTTCCGCTCATTTTAATAGCGAAGACTTCTTTACCACAAAAGCTGGTCTGCGGAGGATACATAGAGGGGCTACGCCGAAAAAGGTGAAGTTACCGTATACTGTTACCTTTGGTTTACACTATGGTAATACCTACTTGTAAGTTCAATATAACATGTATTTTTTTCTTATTTTTAGGCTTTGTTTTTATCGTCAATGTTGTCTGATTTTTCCAACGTTGGTAGCTCGTTGATCGCTGAAAGTAAGAGTTCAAAACTGGAAACAAAACTTATTGAAAAAAATAACATTCGAAATGTCTGTAAGACCAAAGAACGTGTAAGTATCCCTAACGTTGATTTGGCCTAAAATGTTTTTTTATGAACAATTCACATTTTTTTTTGTTTTAGCGTACATTTTTCGACGAGAAACTTATTGAAGGTTCTTCTAAGGCTCCACCAGAAAAGAAGTTTTATAAGATAGAGTTTACATTTTGATTTACCAATTAATCACCTAATCTGTTTCGAATTCTAAGAATTTACAAGATACCTACTTGTGGTTGTGGGGGTTGTGGTGTGTGTGTTCGAAAGAGTACAAATTCTTTACTTTCCACTATGCCACCTGCATCGTAGAATGACGGGCGAGGGAGACAGATGATGCCGTAAACGACAAACCACTATTCGCAGTAACAATATTTATACAGGTGTCCTGAGACCATACCTGAAAACTTAATTGAGTGTTGTGTTCCCTATTATGATTACCAAATGAAATAAAAAATATACGGAAATAATTCATTCCCAAATTCCTATAATTTCCTAAAATATTCCTATAAAAAACAATATGCGGGTATGTGTTTCACTATAAATAATTAGATAGTAAAAAAATATGTAAAGTAGAGTTTTAATTCTCACTTTCTGTTTTATTATAGTCATCGACAATTCGTTTGTATCGTATTTTATGCGTAAGTTATTTTTCTCGTAAGTTCGTTACAGTTTTCAATTCACTGATTTTAATACTGTTTATTTTTTTTAATCGACCCTACTACACGTGATATATCAAAGAGACGTATCAATGTAGAAAGTTGTAAATTATTCATAAAATACAGGCTTGTATTCATCCCAGCTTACAATAAACTTAGGAGTTGCATTTAACATACGATTGATAAAATCCGTGTGAGAAAAAACCCGACGATTAATAAAGATAAATTTTGCGTTGATACAGTTTATGAAAAAGTTCGAAGAACCGCCTATATATACTATATTCATTGATAGTAAAAATATATTTGTTACAGACTCGTACTTAAATTATTTTATTGAAGTAAAATATTGTAATTAAATAAGAATGCGTTCCAACGCGCTTGTATTCCCTATATTTGGGAAATCGTTTTGTGTTAGCAACATTATTTTTCACACACACAGTCGCAAAAATGCAAGTGAATACAGCGCCTGCTTTATTCTGTACTCCGATCGTATACGATTGAGACGTATTTGCAAAGCGTTGTTTTGTTGCAAAGCGAAGAGGTAGGTTAGGTTAGGTAGTAGAATGCTATAAAATAGATATAACGGTTTGTAGAATAAAAGATTTTAGAACGAAATTTACCTATAAAGCGACTTTGACTCGTACGGTTGAACCTACCCACAATTGCGCTGAGCCAGTGAACGGCGGGTAGTTTCCCGCGCGCACCTGCATACACTTAGTTTTTAGTTACTTACACTTAGTTTAATTAGTGAATATTAGTCTACCGTCGTAACCGATCGATTGAGAATGAATTGAAATGCAATAATAAATTGTTTACAACCATTTAGAACATGTTTCCTATCTCATATGTAAATATGTGTTTTTTTGCGTAAATAAGTTTTACATCCGCATGACATTCATGGTCCCATTTTTTGATTAAATTTAAAATATTCCCAAAAGTCAAACCGTAAGTATAAACATGTTTGAACTTATGTAGGGTAATCTACAAAATTATAGTTCCGAGATTTGACAGTAATGTTTGAGACCAATTAAGGCTTAACATTGGTCGTTTAATATTTGTCGCTTTTACGCAATATTCATTAAAATATTATAATAGTTTCGATAATGTTAATTTTATTAGGTTTTTTATTTATAAAAAAAACAAAAGATTTTCTCATATTTAGATCCTAATAGGGATAGGGGGTGTTCCTAAAGTCTTAATATGAGTTTGTAATGGATATACAATTGACGAACTTTTGCCTGAATTGTATGACAGTTTTTTTTAGGAAACCGTTTTTTAAAAGGTTACAAATTAAAAGTATTGCAGAATTTATTTCAATGGCGTTTATTTAATATTATTGTTTATAACAAAAAATCGGCAACGATCCGCTCGTCAAAAACTGTCGATAGTTTCCTAATAATATTCTATTATTATAAATGTATTTTAATAAAGGTTGCGCACAAATATAACAAAAACACTAAAATAATATACGAACCCATGGATATTTTAGTGCGTGCTTGTCCCATTATATGCCGATATTTTACCGGGATTGTTTAAATTTTTATTATAAACTATTTTCGTTTGTTTCAGCCCAATTATTCTGCTGTGAAATTAGTTCAACCTTCAACATTGAGGGACGTCGACGTATCATTCAACACTTCGGGTATGTTTTTAAAAGTAATATTACTATTATTTAAAAAAAAAAATAGTAATAAATCATTAAGTTATATTTTAGAGTCGCCATTGAGAGTTCAAATTAAGTCTTGAGTTGCAGTCATTTGGCAACAGTAGGATCAGTCTATCGCGACCGCTCACAGCTGACTGACGCGTTCTTATTAACGAAATCGCTCGCTCGCAGATATGACGTCACTATAGTTGCGTATATAGGTATTTAGACCAGTTTGACTGATAAATTACCATAAATAAAATCCCTTTCGGCACGCCGGAAGGCGCGGGTATATTTCTCCGGATCAAAGTAGAGGATAGGCGAACTCCAATTGTACGAACTTATATCAAACATTGTGCTAGCTCACTCACCTGCGCGTATGCTTAGTCCCTCTTTATACTGTGCTATAAGAGCTGCTCATATCAAAAATTGATTCAAACAAAAGGTGTAGGGAAATTATAGGCCCACAATTAACATTTTGAACTGATTTGATACTGTGCTTATTAAAAAGGGATGATTTTTTGAATTTTGAAAAACTAATTTTTCCCACCCTTTACGAGATCTAATCAACCCCAGGTATGGGGGTAGATTGAATCATAGTTCGCGTTCTACAAAATGAAGCTTGTAACCTGAACTAATTTGGAGCTGTTTGTTATTTTTTTTCCAAATCTTAATAGTTTATTTTTCAAATGAATTAGTATTTACTTTAATATGTACTAAAACAAAAATAATACACGTGTCTAAACTAAAATTTAGTCAACCATCCCCGGTCTCTCCTACCATGTTATGACTTCCGGAAAATCTTGACATATCTTCACTTTCACATCCCCTAGAACCCAAAACCACCCTTAGTTTAAAAGTTTATAATATATATATCTATCTATATCACTTTCTTGTGGACACGATAACTGCCGTAATTTTACACCAATCGTTTTCAAATTGATACATAAAATTTAAGGGCACAAAATCTCGGTCAATTTCGTTAGTGGGCAAAATCAAACCAGGGGGTGGGAATGGGGGGGTTTTTCAAAAAAGTGAAATTTTGCTATAACTTTATTAGCATATAAGATATCGAATTCATTTAAATTTTATGTTATTCCTCGTATAAAGGCCTAAAATTCATTTTAGTAAACTTTTTTGATAACACCAACCATTGGTCCTAGAGGCGGGAAAAATTATTTCGTTCAAAATGTTAAAAAAGTGTAAAAAATGGTTTTTGTAAAAATCGTTTTTCCATTATATGGAAGCAGTTGAATTGAATTAAACCGAAATATTTCTACATTTCATCCCTCAACTCCCTGTGCTTCTGGCGTATCTGGTTACCGGGTTAGGAGGACTCCTGGCTCGATGGTTCAAAATTTATCTGCGTATTATTTGAGTCGAATATTGTCGATGGTCTAACAGAAATAGACGCGACGCTAGAAATTAGATACCGCTAAATAAAATACATCTATGGTTGGTATAGACTATAGACAACGCAGACGGACGAGTGAGACGACCGAGACGATCAATCGCACTCGCTCACTCGAACGGGACCTGCGCTGATAGTAATTCTGCATGCGTCTCGTTCTGTCATTATGAGCAGTAGAGGTGGGCCATATGATTACTCTTAATACTGGATACTTTATCATTACACAATATTTGTATTATTATAGCTCGTAATACTCAACTTAGCAGGCACGATGCTCAACCACGGTATAACGGTTAAGGTAGCGAATAAATGCAAACGAACACAAAGAATAATAAATAATAAAATAAAAATAATAACAATATTTAAAATTTCACTATTATCATTTTACAAAAATATTTTGTTTACCTTCAATTTAAATATCTCGAGACCTAATAAAAACCGTAAGTTTAAAAGGCACAGGTCGTTAAGAATTCTCGAATGAGCCCTATTTTGAATAATTCAAATATTATCCTTTGAGATCGTGGCTTTAAACTAATGACCCAAAGGTCGCGGGATCGAATCCGCACATGGTCATACCATTTTTAGTGCTTCAGTCTCATCACACCATCTCCCCTGACCAGCACAGGCACATTTGGCCTAGTTGTGCGGGCCCAAAAATAATTGTATATGATATAGGTCATAGCATATTTAATAATAAAAAAAAATATGTGTTTTTGTTTAGGCATATCGAAATACTTTAAGACATAATGTTGCTGCGATGACTAATGACAGTTTCTAACATTCTAATGCATATTATCAGTTGACCTCTTTTTTACTAGATTAAAGCGTTTCATTTTTTTTTTCAATTTTACTAATAAAATAGCTACCATGAAATTTACTTCATTCCATTTATTTAGGATAAAGTTATGGTGATCTAGATGTTCACCTAAAAAAAAACTGAAAAGTTTGCGTCGAAAGTCTGTATATTTATATTGTATAAAGAGTTTTAGGTTTCACTCGGTGTATGTATTTAAACTATAACCTTGATAAACACCGGTTTCTATGTGTAAAGATGGCCCGAGATATGAGATACCGAAGATCCGACGCGTGAGGTGCCAAACGACCCCTTCAGGGCCTAGCTCGAGACCCTGTGAAGTGAAAAATGTCCAGTTATAGACACTGCTTTGACCACTTATAAATTAAATTTATGCGATCTTAAATCGTCGCCGTTTGTGGTTGGCTTTAATCGACGCAAGCTTTCTAGACAAATCGAGTCGGTTGCACTAAATCTTCATTCCCCCATATCTTACTTATGCGTAGGGCACTCGGCACCAAACCATATAAATACGCATTATTTTCGTGAGGGACTTATGCACATTATAATTATTAATATATAATTAATACGTTATTGGGAAACGTGTACTGAGTATACGAGTATATTCCGTGTAGTTCAGAAAATGTTATTACATAGATTCGAACTAAATCTTTATCCGTCCTTATGAATTCAGAGTACTAAGTACAAAGTATTAGATACCGTTAAAGTATCAGTTACTGTTATCGCGACCCGCCCCTAATTTTCGATTTGTTGTCAAACTTGGCTACGCGACAGATCGTGTTTTGGCAACACAATAACATTGATTTATAGTGTAAGCAATATGGTTACGTGTTGTGTGAAATCCTGTTTAAATCGCAGCGAGGAGAAGAACCTAAAAACTCACGGAGTTTCTTATTTCAAGTCAGTGCCTTGGTAATTTCGTAATTAAATGTGTTTTACCGATCGGTGCGCTAACACTACAGGCGTCGACATCTGTCAGTCTCACTCGACGCACCGAACTAGAGAGAGAGAGAGAGAGTGTGAGTGAGGGAGGGAGAGGTCCGAGAGACATGCGTTCAATTTGTAAAGTCGAGCATAGAGCTTCATTTAGGCAGTCGTAGACAGAACGAAGCAACATATTTGGGTAGTCATTTGGATGGGTATTTATTATTTATTTTTATATTACTTAAATGTTTTAGGATTTATCTTTCAACCGTCGTCGCAACGAATTGTAAAATAGGCAGTCAAGTAACCACTCAAATATTTTATAAATAGAGTTTATTTATTTGATCAGAAGGAACATTCTAGGTGTAGTTACTAAAAATGAGTCCGGTGTGAATGTGTAACTTTATTTTTTAGAAATACCCACTCCTATCTACACACCACTCCATACGTGTCTTTTTTGTTCAAAGCACTGATGCAGCTGATCAGCTATCAGGCCATACTCTGGGCCCGCCGTTTTTTCTTCCACGCCCACTGAAAATGGATTCCCTTCAAAAAACTTTTTATTTTTGGGAATAGGTAAAAGTCGCAGGGTTCCAAATCGAGAGCTTTACGGCTGGCGGTCGAGCGCTGGGATCTGTTTAGGGATGCAAAGTGGCGATGCAGAATCCACGCATTAAAACATGGTCATGCACTTCATGTATTGCCTTTATTTTGACTTATCTCTTCGTGATTTTTTTTCTTGGCGACACGAAAAACTTCCAGTGCATCGATTATCTCTTTGTTTATGGATCACATATGATAAAATTTCCGAGCTAATCTCTTTCAATCGTTTCAGGATATCAAAGAATTTTTTCTCCGGTTATATCCGTACATACATACACCTTCTAAAATAGCGTTAAGCTCAAAATATTTTGTACATAGGCGTAAGCTTTAATTGGCCTTATTGTTAACCTCTTCAAAAAAATGTATATAGTATTAGTACGCTGTATGCTTACATGTTAATAATAAATAAATAAATAAATATCTCTGATCCTGAGTGAGATTTTTCGGAACCACTTTCGCGCAGGCCTTTTTCGCGTTTAATTGATTATGTGAAAATTATGTGTCTGTTTGTCGTCATTTCTCGTCTCGTCTGAAGCATCGATCTCTTCGAATGATGTCATAAATGTTTTGTATCAATTTTTGAGGTGTGTGAGGTGGTCATCTTTCCCGATCCTTGCTAAACCACTAGAAAACTCGCACATTCGACATGACATCATTCATCCTTCGTCGTTCGCAATCTTTCCCTTAAATGAACTCAAAATAAAGTATATCTACATTTCCTTTGTTGCACGTCCACATCTCTAGGGACCAAGAGATTTCTCTTGTAATTTTCATACACAAATATTTTTTTTAGGTTTATGAATTGGTAATTTGCATCGTTGCGTTTAATTTTTATTAACACTACTTTTTTAATAAACGTAATGCCACAACAAATGAATATTCTAAATATTGCAATTAACCAATTAACCAGCATCATCAGACTATTTGTGCGTGAGATAGCTGTGTAGGTATGTATGAACAAACGGGTTCAAGTTGTGTATGACAAAAGCGAATGGCATGTTTGTTTCAGGTTTCCCAAAAATGATAGCTTAAGGAGACTTTGGATTGCCGCTGTTAGCCGCCCAAATTGGATACCAACCGATGCATCTGTTGTATGTTCCCACCATTTTAAGCAAGACCATTTTAATTGCAGTGTGGTCGGAAGGCGCAAGCTCTTATCAAATGCGATCCCATCAATTATTTCCGGTAAAAACGCTAATAAACATACTCTTATAATCATTATTATTTCTGAACTGAACTAAAACTATAGAAAAATGACATAATTTGTTGCGTTTTGACACAATATCGCGAGAAATAAAACTAAAATTAGAGATTAGGGTATTTCTTTTGATTTGCGGTTTTGTACGTAGAGACGCTGTAAGAGGTAAGCCCGCGCTCACATTTAAGTAAGCCCCGCCGGTTAGGACTTATAAGTCGGCCTAGTTGTTGACGAGAATTCGCCAGCGCTCCTTCTTAGCTATTGTAATCAATCACGGCTATAAAAACGTCAAATGATTTTGGAAACATGTGCTAACTCAACGACAAATAAAAACATAAACCTTTACGGGAATACATTCCACAAGTAAGTAGAATATTATTGAATTTAATCGAAATTAAGATTTAAAAAAAATAACAATGGCTGCATTTGTATGTCAGTCTGGTGGTTAGCGGCAAAAAAAATAAATAATTAAATCTGTAATACTTTACTACATTAATAGCTGTATTATCCCTATTTTTTGTGTTTTTACCTTTATTCTAAAGGTTCTTGTTTGATATTCCGCGAAGTTTCCACAATTCTTTTCACAATTATTTTCAATATTTTTTTTTAATTCGTATACACGGCAAACACTGTGACATTTTTATTTGTCGTATTTTAATATGAAATTTGATTCATATAAAAAACAGAAGCGTTTAAAGTGCTTTTGAAGAAAAGCGGCAACGCCCACCACTAGCTAACCCGACCGTCGACGCAGGTCGTCCCTGCGGTTGGTGTGTGTCCGGCTTTAAGGAATGGCAATCGCCGGAGAGGCCGCTACACCAAATGGACCGACGCGACGTTGCCGTTTCTACCTGCTTCAACCGCCATCTTTATTCTTGAAGCACTGAAGTAGGTAAGGTTAGGAAAGAAAGGCCGTGTACTGTGTACCTGTCCGTCTACCGTCTGCCCGTCGTATTGTGACTTGTTATATATATTTTTAGAATTTTTTACTTCCTTATTTTTGTAATAAAATATTTCTTCGCCGCCTTCTGTGAGAAGTACAGAACGGTAATCGAAACTAAACAAGGTAAGAGGTTATGTTTGTTCCCTAAGTGAAGAAGTTATCTTATTTTATTCATAATTATTGTAAGTGAAGTTATAGTACTATAAGTATAGCATAGTGAATAGCTACCTACTTAAATTTCTACTGGCATTAAAAACTAAAAACAAATAGTTTATGCAAATAGGTATTTGCTTTCACAGATGCCATATAAATGCTGTGTACCGGGATGTAAGTCCAATTACGCAAGTTTCCTGAAGAATCACCCGGCCGTGTCGGCTTTCAGATTTCCGAAGGATCCCGATATAAAGAAACTGTGGCTTCGCGTCATACCACGTCAAGGCTGGACCCCATCGCCGACATCAGTCGTCTGTGCAAAGCATTTTCGATCGAGTGACATTATTAAAACATTTAAACTCAGGGACAGCAGTGGTGCGGTTAACGATGAACCGCTGCGCATGCGAAACTTAATCATGGTGCCGTGCCGTGTAAATTAAAAAAAAAAACCGATCAATCAGAGTGACCATGATTATTGTGGCGATATTGGTGAATATTTTTATTTTTATTATTGTTTCAATATGTTAGAGCTAGAAACGGTGTTTTGTTGTAAAAAAAAATTTGAGAGTATAAAATATTTGAATTTAGGGTAAGAAATATTTATTTTTTGATCCAGATTGCTTCCAATTTAAATTTTAATTTAGTATGGAAATATAAAAAAAAAATAGATCGTATCCTCACGATTTGTGTTGGATTTTGCATTTTAATTCTAAATTAAGCGAGTGGCCGCGAGAGTAGATACAGACTGCAACTACATTGGTTAAAACTACAAGTTTTATTACCTACTTTATTAAGTTAGAAAAATCAAACGAGCGAAAATAAAAGTGAATAATATTTCAATGATTCACTATTTTGAGTAAGATTTATATAATATAAAAATAAAACTTTCAAAATTTTTAAATTATAAAAAATATATCTAGTGAAATAATAAATATTTCTATTTCCTTATTTTTATAATACAGTACTCAAGCGTAAGGGGTGTAGATAGATAGGTAAATATTATAGCCTTTGGCAGGTCGCGCAACAAACAGTGACAGAGGCCACAGTCACTGTTTGATAGTGTGACATCAACTTTACGGATTGTGTGGTTGCGCCGCCATCTTTATTAGCAAGATTCCCTTGCCTTTCTTTTTTTCTTTATTTGTATTAATTACCTGCTTCACGCCAGTCTGTAGTTTTAATGAGTCGAGTACAGAGCTCAAGTAAGTACTAAGTACCTAGCACCTACATAGGTAATACGAACGCGTGCTATGGTCAAACTAGCTGTCAAAGTGTGTGTAAACTAAAGAGATAAAGAGATTACCTGTCATTATGTAAGTAATGCATTGTGCAAGTGTTGATTTATGAAATTTATATTGTTGGCGTCTGACGTTTTCGCGCCGGTGGGATGTTCACTCGCGCGTTGAAATTGACACTACTTTTGTCACATAAGAATAACGTTTTAGTGTTAAATTTAATCAGTAGCCATTATCCTCGTTTTTTTTACACAAATTTGTCATTTTTGGGCAAAAACTATACTAAAAATGTATATATTCTGGAAGCGAAACTTCTTTACCATGTTAGATGTTGGATTCATGCAACTGTCCGTGTATGTGTAACGAAACGCTTCACCCCCACTTCTCTGCGCGGCGCCGTTGAGTGGAGCAGCGATCGTTACAGTTAGTTTGGCGTCTGAATGTGTATAGGTGGCGTGTTAAAAAGTCGCTGCGTGTATCGTTACATTTCAAAGTGATGAATATTCGTTATTAACGTGTACGCATTTACGGTAACGTTATTTCGTGCATATTGAATGTTTGTGTATTTGGTATGGTTAGTGTTGAGATGCCGAAAACGTCAACCGAGCGCTCGAGAGACTGCCGCGAGCGGAAACGCGCGCAGGCCCCTCTCGCTGTCCGACAGCCGCCGAAGAGTGGCGCTCAGCGCGTTCGGGAGCACAGAGCGAAGCAAAAGGCATTGAAAGCCATTGCCCACCTCGTGTGTATGTAGAATTTGCGTTTAAAAGTTTCACTCCTTAGTGTGTAGTGTGTAGTGTGGAAATACACGGTCTTTTACGATCTCACAATCTATATTTGCGATTTGTCTTTGCTTAGGGATAATTTGTTAAAATGATACTCATAGCCTTAATTTTCCATTGTGCAAAAGTTGTTTTTTTTCGAAATTTCTAAAATTTCTTGTGTTAGGGGTGATTGTAGTGAACTACATAAAAATCATCAAATACGCATGGCTATTTATGTAGGTATGGATTCAAACTGCAATCTCTGATCTTTATTACCAATTTAATTCATTTATTTTTTAAATGTTGATGGAAACAAAATGTTTATCACGGTCTCGCCGTGTGCGCCTAAACAGCCCTGCCTGTTTTTTTGTAGGTAAAAACAAGGTTCTCGTAACGGTTAGTCGTAGAAATTGAAATCTGTAACGCATATCGAGTTAGTTTTGTTACGAGCAGAGTATTTTATTTATTTAGCATTTTATGCTATATCATTCAAAAGGGCTCACATGACATTCAAATCATTTTGTTTATTTTGCGCATCAAATATAAAATTAACAAGAGTAAATAAAACATTTGGAATAGGTATATAATTTTGTAAAAGATTACGGAAAACTTATAAGAACTAAGCGAAGTTTAAATTTTCATTGAGCGTTGAGGGTCATTCCACGATTGATCGGTTATTTTTAGTAATTCTTCAATGGTATATGCAAACTGACGGGATTTTTGTTCCTTTCTTCCTTTTTCTTCCTTAAATTCTTGCTTCGAGTGTAATTTCAATCAAATTACGCTCAAAGTAGTCGTCCACGTCGGGTTACGAAATATGACCTAGGAAAATAAATCAAAAAACTCTTAAGGCATTAAAAAAAAAGCAATCTCTTCCGGAAAAGAACAAAATCTATAGACTAAAAGAATTTAGCCTCATAAATATATCACCAACATTAACTCTTAGTAATTTATGCAATTCATTATTGTAAAAAAAAAAGTTACATAAGATCTACCACACACATCTCATGTAATGTAGGTGTTATACGCAAATAATATAATTACTATAAATAAAAAAAGACAAAAAAGTTAATAAGTTTATTTTTCCGAGAGAAACTTTTTTATGTTGCATTTTCAGTCAATAATTACTGGTAATTATTTTTTCTGGTAGGTAGGTGACTAAAATATAGTAGCTTTACCGCATACCGGCCCTGGATAGATGGACAGTCCGCTCGTTGCGAACCCTCTTTCCCGTCGCCATCTTTCGGACGGTGAAAAGCACAACGGCTTTTCCCGGAGCTGCCTCAGTCTGCGACGTATCATTCCGAGTAACTTCAAGGAAGAAAGAACCATTCGTTACGTTACCGTTTGTTCTTTAACAACGAGTGTACGTCATTGACTATAGACGCCTAAGAAGTTATATCGAGATCCAGATGACGCTGTTTTTTTCGTTGTCACCTTTTTTCTTTTTGCTGAGAACAATATTATTACTGCGAGGTCAGATAGGCAAGACGCAACTCTCATACAAGTTCAACTTTTACAAATGTTTACAGTTTAGAAACGATAATCTTGCCAAGTCATACGCGGTGCTCATTTACTTAATTTTTGTCTGGCAGGTAGAAAGTGTAAACAACACGGATAATTGTCGTCAGCTGTGTGTCATTAATGATACATTTTTTTAAAAAATCTGCCTTAAAATATTTTAAAATGCCCAACACTTGCGCATTTATTGGTTGCAGAAAAAATCAGAGACATTTTACCGATTTAAAAATGTACAGGTTTCCTGTAAACGACGTCAAACGATGTAATGTTTGGATTAGGAATTCGGGTACGTTCATATTTTATAATAATTAATTAAATGGATATCTTATAGTTACCCCTGGTAAAGCTAATTAATTAATTAAAAAACTTTGTGATTGGTTTCAGGTAATGCGAAATTGTTGGACTTAGATAAAAGGCAATTATGGAACCGATTTTTGTGTTCAGAACATTTTGATAAAAAATTTGTTATTAGTGGAGAGAGGAGTTTGTTAAATAAAAATGCTGTGCCGTTTAAGTATGTTAAGAAGTCACCATCAACACCAGGTACCTATTTTAAAGCTATTTTTATTAAATAGTCATCTCAAAACTAGGTTGCCGTATTTATTAGTGGCATCTCTACAATCTGAATTATTAGAAACGGAGCTTATTTGGTATATAGATATTCCAAATTACTAAAATCATATATTAAATAAAACCCGAATAAATGTAATGTTTATTTTTATATTAAGTTTTTCGTTACATAAGTATTTTTATGGAAAAAAGGAGTAAATTTCTTTCAAAGTTGTTTTGCTGGTTTCTCATACGCCCCGTCCCATAATCGGAGGAAAAGCATAATTTGGTGAGGCTCTCACAGTTCTTCCATGTTTGTACACTCTTGACTTATCCAAACTGTTTCAGACAATGTCTAAACGAAACATTGGCGGGAACACTTCTTTGTCAGATGGGCAGTTCATTTGTAGTTTCATGGCGCTGAATTATTTAATTTATGGTTTTTAACCCATACTCCCTGCCACTTGCACCGCTTTTAAGCTTGTAATAAGTTCAGAGCCTACTGTAGTTTCAAAACCGTACAAAAGAGTTACAAAAACATGAAAATCAATTTTGGACAACATCCGCTATGACTACAGGCCATTAAATTAGGCGGACTCGGCGTAGGCCAAATCTACGTACTGCGTAGTGTATCCAGTTTTAGACATCGGAATGGCATTAGTGATAATATTCTGATACGAATAACACCAACACAATCATTGCCTGATACCGGGCGAAACGGCGGAGCTTAGTTTCCGACTGACGGTAATGTCACAATTTTGTCATATCTGCTGTAGCTCGCTTACACCGCTTCTATGCTATTGTCTGGACGACCCAGCGGTTGTCGGCTCGAACCCCAATACGATTTCACAGTTTTTACCACTTCATTATCGCTGTCTTTCCATATTATAGTAGAAGCAATTTTAGCTTAGTTGAGTAGGGCCCAAAATAATTTTATACGACTTAGGTACAATAATTTTATTAAAAAAATAACTAATGAGAACACACAGCTACGAGGTCATCATTTGTAACTCACATGATTGGCAATAGAGTGGTGGACGCATGGAATCAACTGCAGGATTCGCTCGTTAGCGCAAACAGCATCCATCAATTCAAGAACTGTCTTGATATTCAATTATCTCAGTAACAGAAACGGAAACAGACCCATCAGCTTTGCAGTTAATATAATAATAATAACATTTGAGAAATACGTGTCGCGAAGTGGTGCAAAATCCAGTTTTTTACCGTGGAAAACGCATTTGGGACGCTTGTGAGAATGCCAAAGAGACTAATTCCAAATGTCAAAATAAACTGGTGTCTTACTAATTAAACTATTTTTTTTCCAGGAAAAGCTACTTTGCCGTATTCCGGTCATGATGATCCACAAGAAAGGACCAGCGATTCACCTCCACTGATTTTCCAAATCCCACACAGAGTGTACTCTAATAGTATGAAATTATTGTTCGCTCAGATTGTTTTGATGAAATCGCCATTATGAAACGATTACTTAGTATTTTAAAAAATATTATTTCTGGGTCTTTAAGATCTGTGTTACATGGTAAGGTACAAAAATGCTGGCGTAGTTAATAAAGTTATTAAAGGCAGTATTTATCGAATACATGTTAGCAGTTTATTAACAAAGAATAAATTTAGTAAATCCTCTAATTAACGATTAAATTAATTGAAAGGTTTTTTTTAAAATATATTTTACAATATCTTTTTGCAATATGGTAACACTAAACTATTTTTGTTTTTATGGTATTGGGCCGCTTGTCCCCGTGGAAGGATCAATGTCCCCAAAAAATGAAGAAATTTTAAATAACATGGGGTTGCCAAAGATGAAAAAAAGGATAAAATTTCCAACAAGATTTGGCTTCGTGCCACACAGAAAAAAATTAACGTTCATTTTCTTATTAACAAAATTAAGGTTCTGGTATTACCCGGGAACTCGCCTAACCTCAATCCACTTAAAATTTATAGGCAATCTGTAAAATAAGGCTCTTAAATTGGATTGTAGTACAAAAATAAGTCTGATTTGCTCTATAATATGAGTGTGGTTCGGAGACTAAAAAAATGATTGAAAATCGTGAAAGCCTTGTTGAGGTTATGTCGAATTAGTTAAGGGTGGTCACATTAGATATTAATTATGGATTTATATATTAAAATGTTAAATTTGTGCCCAATAAATAGATTTTTACTATAATATAACTTTGTTTCAATCCATTACGATAACAAATTAATTCTAGAGACTAACGAACGCTAAAAATCCTTTCGTATTATGAAGGGCAAAACTGCGGTAGTTTAGTGGTTAAACTGCAAGACCATCAATCCATCGGTTGTGGGTTCGAATCCACACTCAGTCATACCATCTTTAACACTTAATTGCCACTATCTCGTCTGACTTTATCACAAGCACATTTCACTATGCGTATAATTCTACAAAAAAATATTATTAAATGAATATAATTATGGATCACATTTATAAAAAAATGTTACATTATGACACATTGAATTTCTTATTCAAAAGGATTAAATGTTAGTGGAGTTGCATCATAAGAATGAGTAAACCATAATTAAAAATACATATAAAACAACCATAGTTTCCTAATTAATAAACTTTTCGTGGAAAATCAACCATTATTTATTATTAAAAAGTGAAGTGTCAAAACTATTTCTTAGCTTACTAATTATTCAAAAAATAATAATCTATAACTAAGAATAAATTTAATCATGTTTGTCGTGCTCATTAAATTCAAGAAATGCTGTTTTTTTTTTAAAACCGCAAACAAGCCAATTCCGCCTTTTGCCCAAATAAAATTAGCACACCATGTGCAGTTCGATCCAACTTGAGAGATAGGATAGTTTAAATCTCAAATTATAGTCGCAATTTTAATTTATTGCTAATTATTTGTCTGTTATTATTTGACAGTCACGATTATCTGTTAACTCCAAATGATTCTAACAGATGTCGATACCTTTCGACTGGGTTGAGTAAGTAATCAATAGATGGCGCTGCTATGGTAAATCTACGAACGTGTCATATAAGCTACATTTTAACAGCATAATTACCACGTGTTGTTGACGCTATAAAATTAATTAAATTTATTTTGTAGTGAACGAAATACCGTATAATTCAATTATTTCCACTTTTTAAATTTTTGGTGTTAGCATAGCCGGCCACGTGTTACTTAGACTGAAGTGTAAATTGCATTCATATTATAATGAAGATAATACAGTGAAATTAATCCTGTTTTTTACTTATTTGTGCTTCATTGATCAAAACTTTATAATTTAATTTGAATATATGTATGTGAGTATTATCACATAATTATAAAATTTAATTAAAA
This sequence comes from Neomicropteryx cornuta, assembly GCA_020383195.1. NCBI lineage: Eukaryota > Metazoa > Arthropoda > Insecta > Lepidoptera > Micropterigidae > Neomicropteryx > Neomicropteryx cornuta. The sequence goes on from JAHKQU010000025.1 coordinate 17,208,134, forward strand.
TGTCAATGCAAAAATGATACACAATTTCCTACACTTTGTCAATAGTTGTACAAATATTTTTTTTATTGTTTTTATTTAACCTCTATTAAAAAATATTTAGCACTTATTATTTCAATGTGCTATGATAACAAGTTTTTCAGATTTTTTTTCTTATATTTAAACGATTAAATTAGTATTTCAATTCTTATTGAAATTATTATTTAAACTCTATAATTTAAATATGTACATGTCAGTATTATCACATAATTATAAAAGTTAGTTAGAATGATTTTCAATTTTTTTTTTCTCATATTTAAACGATTAATTTATTATTTTCAGTCAAATGCCACGGAAAAAATCTAACCTCAACAACGCGAGCACCAGAGAGGCACGACGCAAACATATTAAAAGAGCCCATGAATCATGTATTGAATTTGTATACCAACATCAACATTTTCGTCGTTGTTCGTAAATAATTTCATTGTACTAAAGGGTTATAGTATCTGTGTGAAATTTATTATAATAATTGACAAAATTATCTACATTTTGCATAAAAAAAATCGGTTTGATTTGCCGGTCTGCGTACATTTAGACCGACACGGTAACGTGATGGCAACAAGCCATCTAGTATCTCAAAATTTGTTTTCATTTGTGTAGCCATAGTATGTAATATGTTGCTGATATCATCCAGCCGCTTATTCCATGGGCTAGTATCCTGTGCTGCCATATTTCAAATAATTTAAAATATTACAGACGATCGAAAATTATAATTTGTTATATTTTATTATTATTATTTTTCTTTTTCTTAGTTGAACAAAACATAAAAACATTTGTTATAAATAACAAAACTACTGAATAAGAACAGAACACATAGACTCTTGATAGATGGCAGTTATATGTTTAATGCCGGCAATTTTCTGTGCTGAGTAATCCACCATACATGCGGCAACACTGTTTGTTCGATTATGACGCAACCAGGCCGCACTTGTATGGCGACTGAAACGGGCGGTAAACAGTGACGCACCTGTCAAAACTGACAATATTTGTTAACCATTGAAATCTCACCGAATCCGACTTTGACGATAACAAAAACACTCCAGTGTGGTCCTGAGGTGATCGAGAGCACTATGGTAACACAATAACACCGCGCACTAATACCAAATTAACAAATTTGTCGAAAAGTTGTCAGAGGTTTAAAGTAGTTGTTTATGCTAGCAACGTTGCCAGCAAATCTTCTTTTGTAAACGATTTGTAGGTTAAATCTTTAACATTATAAAACTGTATGCTAAAATTTTTTGATGGACAATTTCTTTTTAGGAATTGAACAAGCTATAAACCCACTATAATTTATTATAATCTATGCTATAACCTAGGTTAGGTTCGAATCCGCAGATTATAAGTCATTCCATTTTTAACTTTTGATTACCACCATCTTCTCTGACTCTAGCACAAGGACATTTGACTTAGTTGAGTAGGGCCCAAAATTATTATATTTTACCTAGGTTATAGAAATTCTTTAAAAAAAAAATGTTGAACCCTTATCAACTAAGCTAAATTTTCTTGTACTAGAATTAGGATAGTAATGAATGGGATGATAATGAAGTGTTAACTACATATATATAGATTTGAACCTGCAACCACTCTTAAAAACCTAAACAACTAGACCACATCAACTTCGATAATAACATGATTTTTATTCCTTTTTTTCCAGTTGCACCTTCTTCAGTTTTAACAGTTCAGGAGACAGTATTACCTATCGAAAATGCATCCACAATGGAGACTTGCACTACAGGTACCTACAAACTTAGTAATTTTCTGTGGCCGTGTGCTAAATTCCTCGTCAGCATTTGTTTGCACGGTGGTTGTTCATCGCGCTCTCCTCGGCTGCGGATTACAATGATGATGACCCCCTGCTTATATTGATCAAAACGTTTAATCGTCAAAAGCACTTGACTGTAACTACTATCTATCTACATAGCAGCTAATTTGGATAGTACTTAGTGGAATAATAACAGCCATCTTCGCTGCCAAGCAGTTTAAAGAAACGCTAAGACGGTAGGGAAGAAGAGAGGAAAGGAAAAGTGAAAGACAGTGGCGGGATCGGAAAGCGAATGAGATAAGACATTGAGTAATGATTTGATGACTTCATTGTTTCAGTGGTGGACATCAAAGAGGAACCGCTTCACAGATGGGAAGAGTACGAGCCATCATCGGAGGAGAAATCGTCAGGTAAGAAGCCATTTTAACATACCATACGTACGCGTTGCAGCATAAAATAACCTCACTGTAATGTATTACAAACCATGAATATAAATCATTTTGGGTGCTCCTGCTGTCATGAGTCAGCGACGCATTTAGTGTGTATTAAAATGTAGAATACCATTCTTAGGGGTGGGGTGTGCTGTGAAGCGGGTGCAGTGCATATTTTTTCTCTCTATCCTGCGGACCGCAACTTAATGTTGCTATTGTTATATTTAATCGTTGGCACTATACCATAGTTCATGTGGTTACTAAAATATTGCCATCTACCGACGTCAACTGTGTGCAAGAGTCAACTGTCACCTAATGTCAATAATATTTTATTATAATAAAACGCCTTTTATTACCTACTATACAAATGTAATACTAAGATGAGTATGATTATACCACAGGATGTGGTGGAAGCTATAAGTGTAAACCAGTTCAAGAACCGCCTTGATAAATTTCTTGAATCTAGGCAAATCGCTAGTAAGTGAGAATGGGATATGAGCTAAATAACTGTTTGTTCAACAAAGAATAATAATGATTCTTTCGCGAAGAATAGTTTTGCACAATTAATCATTTTAAACAGTTTAAGCCGAATAATTGGGAGGATTCGTGCACCTCACTGTTTGCAGAAAAGAACATGTTGGCCGATGAGTACAAGTCTATAACCTTCCTAACTAGGTAAGAGTTACCCGTTCTAACGAAGGTTATATATGAAGTGTTACAGTGAGCATACAAGAGACCAGCGCAAAACCCTGTGAAAATATAAAAATTAACTAAGGCACAAATATACACACTGATATACACCTAAACACATAAAAAATGTCCTTTTCTATCAATTCCATTCGCTTCAGCTTTTTAATTCGTGAATCTCTTCAGTACCTTTTTGAGTACCTGGTCTGTAAATAAGGATTCTATACCTGAAAGAAATAATCAAGAATGGGTCGAATATTATATATGATTTATATACAGTGGTACCTCGACATACGAGTTTAATTCGTTCCGCAACCTTGCTCGTATCTTGAATTACTCGTATCTCGAAGCAAATTTCCCCATACAAAACAATTGAACTACCATTAATCCGTTCCAACCTCCAAAATGTCACCCCAGTTATTTTTGTTACGTGGTTTTGAATAATAAAAACATATTTATAAATATCAAATATTTATTGCACAAAAACAAAAAAGAGAATGTAAAGAAATAAATTAGATATCCTCACTGGTCTTTGCCTTTTTCGCTACATTTTTCTCGCTTTCACCTGTAGGCTGTTTAGAATAAAACATGTCCAAGGAGGTTTGTTTCTTCCTCCCTCTCAGAATGTTCCGGAAATGAGTTAGGCAAGTGTCATTAAAAAGGTCAGATGCACGACCTGTTGCAACTTTTTCTGGGTGTTTTTACTACCGAACCGAACCGAACCGAACTCGTATCTCGAATTTCGCTCGTAACTCAAAGCAAAAAATCACTTGTTCGTCGGCTCGTATCTCGAAAAACTCGTATGTTGGGGCACTCGTATGTCGAGGTACCACTGTATTTCCCTTCAATACATTCAATTTCTCTGTATATTGTAGAAGATAGGTAATAAAAAATGGATGTTTGGTTGTGGAAATTTAAGTATAAACTACATTTTATTAACAATTATCAGACACGATTGTGTTATCGGAAATATTATCTTTAAACCACGCAAACTATTTACACGCTTTATATTTTTCAGATAAGAGTCTTTTTCAATCTATATGTACGCTTGTATATTTCATCTACTTGAATTCAAGTAGATGAATTCGCATATTCTAATTCACAGTAGATTGATTATTTTTCATCAGCAGATTTCATACTTTTCGTACATTGGGTCGTAACTTCGTGTCGCACGGTCTGGTATTTTGTTAGGTGACCACATTTTAAAATGTTTTTGGGACTCCAAATTTTAAACCAGTTTTTTGTTATTCAAGTTGTTCAATTTTGATGTCCAGAATCACCCCTTAAAAGGATACAGCTGAGTTAAGTTCAGCCTGTATATTTAATTATATATTTTTTTGTTTCTGGGAAAGTATCAAGAAGGAACAAACTGGCAATAATATTTTGCTTCCTTCGTTTGCTACTCCGAGCAACGTAGGCTGTATACTTTAAATATAATATTCTTCAAATCTGACATTTTAAGACCGAAACCCTTGGTTAAAATTAATTCATTAGTCGTTTGGAGTCATTTGTGTACTCTCACTGTCCTAATATTAATATCTTAGTATGTGAAACTGTTATCAGAAGTGTTTTTTTTGTAATAGGTGTTCTGAGTATGAAAAGAGACCAATCTCAAACAGCAGACGTGCCAATGATCACTGCCATCAAACAAGAGCCCAAGAACATACTAATCGGAGTAACTGGCAGTGTTGCTACCATCAAGTTGCCCCTGCTAATAGAGAAGATTTCACAAGTCTGCGGCCACACTGTGTCGGTGAGTGTTATGGAAATTATGGTGGTTTCCTGGGAAGCTACATCGTATAATAATAAAAATAGCCTAAAATATTATGTAAATTTACCGTAGACCGCGTAGTCGCTTACACACAAACCTGTGTACCGTATGTATGGCAGGTCCATCCTCAGCAATCACCTCTTTCTGAAGTAAAAAAAATATCAAAATCCTGCACATGCATTTGGCCTAAAATAAACTGATCAATTTTAGGCTGATTAAAAATGCAAGTAAATCATGGCGTCGGCATGACAATACCGACGGCATTATAAAACCGTTATGGTAGCCATTAAATTGTTTCCCACAACCGAATTACTAAGACCTTAAAAGGAGTGTTATTTCAAACTATCGCCTTTGTACGTAAGCGTGACGCAGGTAAGGAGTCACACACACGTTGCATTCAGGTCTATAAAACCATGGATGCATGTGGAGACACGCCATACACAGTGAGAGTCACTTCGCCAGTCCACTGAAACTCACCTGCAAGCGCTATGGTTCTTGGGTTATTTTATAATTAATTTAACTCAAGATTGTACTTATAATAAATAGTTTACTCAAGTGCACATTATTTGCACTAACAACGACGCCCTGTAACATTGTATAATTTAAAAAAATATATTTATTCCTTAATATTAATTTGGTCCCCTTCAAAGTCTTAAATCCTTCAGATATAATACACTTCTGCCAGTATCTTTTCCAATTATCAAAGCATTTCTGAAACGCACTCGGCCCTCAGTTCTTTCAGCAAATCGGTCTTTATCCCCCTCTTTGGTCGTGAAACGTCTTCCTTTCATAGTTCTCTTCATCATTGGGAACAGAAAAAAGTAGCACAGCGAATACGGTGGCTGAGGCATCAAAGTGGTTTGGTTTATTGTCAAAAAATCGCAAACAACCTGCGTGAGCCAAACGCATTGTGATGGTGAAAGAATCATGAGTTGCCCTGCCACAACTCTGGTCTCTTTTGTGATTTTTTTCCAGGAACCTTCTTAAAACGCCTTCGTAGTACTGACTGTTAACTTGAGGTATTTTGGGTCAATAGTCCAACGCCTTAACCACTAGACTACCACGATCACAATATGCAGTGATTTTCTCTGTGTCTTTTGTACTTCTCCTGTAATATTATATTAATATGAGTATGTTAATTACCGAAAATCCAATACTGATTGGTTTCTTGTAAATATCACAATGAGATATTTCGAATATATGGTCTGAGGCTCCGTTTGTTTATTTTATTAGCCAAGGAATAAGAATTCATTATTCTTCCAGTCGAAATTCCAGAATCACAGAAAATCACAAAATGACATAACAATTGGCGCGACCAAGGAAGACCAGTCTTGTACTGCAATACTTTAATGCACCCTCAAATTGTCATTGCTTTATGTACGAGGGTTGTCCGATAAGTACTTAGCCTCATCGCCTGATGGCGCCACTATCGCAAGAGAAATTTACTATTGTGTAGTACATTCTTGTAGACGGCTATTGTCAAAATTTCAGGCGAATCAGACTCGTAGTTTTGTTTTGACATTTTTGACAAGTGGACGTGTTAGCGGATTTTAGAAAAATGGAAAAAGAGCAATATCGGTCCGTGATTCGCACGTATAGTACACCTCTACTAAGTAAAAATCACATAACTTTTTTGATATCAAGTAAAACCTGCATATATCTAATCTTTTTTCTTCGAATGCTACATTTGCCCTGTTTTATCTTAGATTTTGAAATTAATTCGTGAAGGTGGTATTAGTGAAAAAAAAATATTTGCCGTTTTAGGAGATTTTTACCAATGGAACTACTTATTTTATGCCTAAATTCTTTTTTTCTATGTAAATGTAATATACTTTGTTGTTCTTTCTAATCACGGCAGAATAGTCATAACATTTTGACGTTTCATTACCGCTCCGTCATCTCACCTGACTAGCGCAAGCAGATTTAACTTTGTTGAGCAAAAACTTCATCAGCAGCATTGATCTAGAGGGCGAACTTTAATTTAATAAGTGTAACATTGTTTTTTTGCAGATCAAAGTAGTTTCCACCGCAAACGCATTTCATTTTTTCAAAGCATCTGATCTACCATTAAAAGTCTATCAGGACTCTGAGGAGTGGTCTGCTTGGATGCAGAGGGGTGATCCTGTACTGCATATAGACCTCACCAAATGGGCCGACCTGTTCCTCATAGCGCCCTTAGATGCCAACACCTTAGCGAAAATATCACAGGTTAATAATATGTTACTTATAAAGTATTCTATTCTAACATTTCCGGAGACCACCTTTTCAAGTCAACTAAATTAAAACCTCTTCTAAGTAATATTTTTCGCATTCCTATATATACAGGGTGTGTATTTATATTCACTTATGTCCTTTTAGGGGGTTGATCTATATCGACACTAATCTAATCTAATGCGACTCTGATCACTGCGTAGGAAAAATTTTGTAAGATTTTTGAAATGGAATCTTAAGAAATTTTATTTCAAAATATGGAATTTTTTTGAATGAATCTCAATTTCCAGGGCTTCTGTGACAACCTGTTGACATGCGTGGCCCGCGCCTGGCCACGTAAGAAGCCACTCGTATTCTGCCCTGCAATGAACACACAAATGTGGGAGCACCCTGTCACGGAAGAGCACGTCTCGAGGCTCAAACGCTGGCAATATGTGGAGGTGCCATGCGTTTCCAAGACGCTCATGTGCGGCGATACTGGTACGTTACATCCATTTTTTCCACTTTCTCTCTGTTTGCGTTGTCTTTTAACTCGTTTAGGTATCTAGATTACCCGCCTACTTGAGAGCAAAGGTGTCAGGTTGCTAAGTTGGAATAAAAGCAATCTATTGATGTTGTAAATAAAGGAGTTAAAAAGGATTGGTGTGAATAAACATGTTAATAAAAGTGTTAGTGTTAATCAAAAGTTGCAAATTACTATTATTATTATTATTATTATTGTTTGTTGAACAAGCATAACATTGCATTAATAAGCATTGTTTGTTGACAACATATGTCATTTCTCAGTTACTAGCGATATTTTATAACAAAAAATTTGAAGGACTCATGCCTACACCATGGATTTTATAGTAGAAGAGTGAGTTCTTTAAATTTTTATTAGATAATATCCGTTCAATGGGTTAATAAAAAAAAATGTGATGTCGTAAAATGCGTAAAAAATATATTGCAATTCCTAATTATGTTATTTCTAAATGAGTAATTTATCTTAATAAACAAATGAATTTTATGGATATCTTGTATCCAAAAATGAATGCCGACGTTTCGGCGATGATCACGCTTCCCGTCTTCAGGACAGTTTGTCAGGTCTGTTCGACGCGATCTAACGACGGAAGCGAAACCTAAGATAAAATTCTTGTTTTTAATGAAATAAGACGAAAGCTTAAAATCTAGTATTATATCTGTAAACCACCACATGGATGATACCGATGTGATGTCTCCAATGTAGGTTTAGGCATCTGTTTTATATTGAACATTTTTCTGGTGCAGGTATGGGCGCGATGGCTGAAGTGGACACAATCGCCAGTGTAGTCAAGAGAATACTCTCCGACGAAACCATCAAGGAAGTGGAATTGCCCCTTGAAATTGTCACACCTTTTGACCCGTTGGCACCTCAAACACCAGCTGGATATTACGTCCAAAAGAGCTAAGAGCATGTACAGGTGGGCGGAAGCCATACCTATGTAGATAGACGAGGTCAAGCGACCACAATCACTGTATCAGTGAAGAGTATTCAATCAAGGGCGGCTTGCCGTCTCCACCAAATATGAATTGAGCTCAAAGCGAAAACTGAAGACCGGTGAAAGTAAACTACAACGACGACGATGTAAAAAAATAATGCATTAAAAGTATTTTGTTTTTCGTATTCTCCGTCGTCTGCGCTGCTCGTTGTTATTTAATTTGTAACTGTTATTGAATGAGTAATTTCATTTAAGTTTTAACCTTCATCAAAAAAAAAGGTGGGGTTCTGAATTCGATGTTTATGTTTTTTTTCATGTATGTACTCTGGAGTACCTCAAGCGGGAGTACTCTGGAGTACCTTGTCAGACAGCCAGAATATTATTATTTTTATTTTGTCATACACAAAAATAATTATTACGATGAAGAGAAGGTATCTTAAATTATAATAAGATATGAGGTTGACACTGCACCGGTTATGTAGTCCGGTTTATCTGGTATAAAATGCTTCTTATATCGGAGTGCGAGGCAATGGTTGTGGTGTTGTAAATTTCATACTGAAAGAAATACAAGTGTCAAGTGTTTCTGTAGAAATAGTTAAATGCATGGAAGCGCTGTAAGCGAGCTCCAGCTGATATGACAAAATCATGACACGAGCGTCAATTGAAAACTAAGCTCCGCCCGGTGTCAGGCAGTGATTGCGTCGGTTTTAGTTGTGTTTGTATATTATCACCAATACCGATACGATCTACACATTTGATATGCTGTCACATTTAGCTAGCTGTAAAGGTCATGTATGCGGATGACACTCAGCTTAAACTACTCTTTCAAATCAGATGATTATTAAGACAGTTCTAGAAAAATAAATGTTGACCTAGAATTAATTAATAAACGTTTTAACCAACATATAACCTCAAACTTAACCAATAAGAAATGTGAAGTGATCCTTACCGACACAAACTGCGTGATGTGGTAGGTGGTAGGTAGGTAAAGTGAACATGATGTTACATGACTACATGACTCATGTTACATAACATGAGTCAGTTTCACGATCGTGTATCCAAATCTTGTAATGCAAGGCTAATACTAAATTCCGTATAAAAACAAGACGAAGCATACTTTTAATTTTTTTTGTATTCTCATTCTCAACTAAATTAATCTTACTCTTCTGCCGATTAACAAAACCTGAATTCAGCATTCCCTGGCATTTCTAATTAACAAAACCTTTTTCAGCAAACTTTTGGAAGATTTAATTTTTCTTATATGCTTCTAATTGGGAATTAAACTCTTTTGAAAATTATTTCGCTTATAAGTAACATCAGCAAGTCTTTTTTAAGACCGAGAAACATTCTCATGCAAACTACCCTCGATGTTTACATTCGAAATACAAAAAAATATGAACTACTGAATTTTAGACCTTGCGATAAGTTTCCGAGTGCCGATAGGTATTTATAGTACAACAAGCCTTTATAAATGAAATTATGGCATTGACTAATCGTTCAACATTAGAATAGAGCTGATATACCCATATCGAGATCACAACTTCATTGATGACGACTGAATTCAGTGTGTTTGTCCAGTAGATTTTTAAATTGATTGGTATTTCTGGCTTCGATGATTGATTGTGGGAGTTGATTCCACATGTCAACGATTCTGTTAGGAAATATTTTCTCGCTTTTGTAGAGAAATGGGTTTTTGAGATTTTAAATTTGTATCCGGGGAGATGAGGGTTACGATTGAAAGTAAACATGTCCTTCATATTATCGCAATTGTAGTGCCCTGAAATCACTTTAAATGACTCAATAAGGTCACCACGTTCGCGTCTCTTCCAATGTTAGCAGTTAAGAGTCTTTCTTCGTACTTAAGATTTTTGAATTGTCCAAGAATTTTTGTAAACCTCCGTTGTACCTTTTCGAGTAACTGAATACCTTTGACCTTATAAGGACTCCACAGTTGGTAACCATATTCAAGAAGCGGTCATACATACGATTTGTAAATCTTCATCATCAAGTCTGGGGTCATATTGCGGAAAAACTTCCTTATCAAAAAAGGCTTTTTTTATCGTTGAAATTATATGTGGCTCCCATTTTAAATTATGTGAAATGATGATGCCAAGGTCTCGTTGGGTGGTTACGGCTGCAGTTTGGTCCCGTTCAAGTAATTTTTGGGTTATTCTTTCCGATATGAAGAACAGTGCATTTTTCAGTATTTAAACTCAGAAGCCATCTTTGTGTCCATTCGGATATCCTATGTAGGTCAGCTTGTAACTGACAGTTAATACATGGTTTACCGAAGAACTTCGTATCATCGGCAAAACTGCTTTAGATCAATTAGGTATAAAATGAACAGTATAGGCCCGAGCAAAGATCCCTGCGGCATCGGCTAAGTACCTCGTGTTCAGTCGATAGTTGATCCCCAATACGAACTTGTAGAGTTCTACCTGAAAGAAAGGCTTTTATCCACTGAAGCAAGCGACCTGAAATACCTACGAATAGGAACTCTGTTGAAAGCCTTTTCAAAATCTAGATATAACACTATCTAGATCTAGATCTAAATTTCGATGTTTGTCAAACTCATCCGTCCATTTATCTACGTTTTTTAGTAGGTTAGATATTGAATATCTCTTTGGTACAAACCCATGCTGGTGATGATGATAATTTTGTTTTTTGACAAGAAAGAGCGAATTTCTTCAACATTGACTTTCTCCATAGTTTTACAAATTGTGCTTGTCAAACTGATAGATCTGTAGTTAGCAGGATCAAGTTTATCTCCTTTTTTATAAATTGGAGTGACAATTGCCTTTTTCCATGATCTAATATGTTTATAAAGGTTGAACAATAATTGTGTTAATATTTTTATTTCAGCAGAGTGCATAGGTTATACGCAAAGCCATAAAGTAGAAATGTATCATATTAATTCTATACAATTATGATATAAAATGATATACAGTAGGTATTATTTTTTTTTATATCTACAACACTACAACTTTTGTATCGAGAAATGACCATGGTGCGTCCTCTTAATATGAAAAATGATAGGTAATTCATATAAGATCGGTCCCCCTGGCTCCTTGATGGTGTATATCATAGACTATTAAGTTATAACTTGTGTATATAGTTAAGATTGTAAATAAATCATTTGTGAATAACTATAGTGATATATTATTTCTGAAAATCTGCATAACTTCCTATCGGAAAACAAGGTGATTATTAATGAACGCATGGTTTTATTTCCAAACGTTAACAGTGTCAAATCTTCTCTTATACATCGAGTGATGGTTAAAGGACTGGGATGCTGGGAACCCATCTATCTGGATTTCGAGAAGGCGTTTGACAGAGTGCAAATCAAGTGACTTATATATATATATAAGCTTGAGCAGCTCGGAGTTCGCGGAAAGATTCTTCGATGGATCACAGACTTTCTTAGTGGACGAACAATCTAAGTTAGAATCGGAGACTGTCTTTCTGAAATCAGAAACCCCAGGGTTCGGTGCTAGGCCCAATTTTATTCACTCTTTTTTTTACTGATCTACATGCTGTCCCATCATCGCTAAATAGTTTTTTTGCAGATTATACAAAATTTTTTGCAAATTCACTGTTGAGTAGTTGCAGCTTCAAGATGACCTGGATAGAATAAGTTTATGAAGTGGTGATTGGCCTTGAATGCAGAGAAATGTGTAGTGCTCCATATCGGAAAGAAAGACCAAAAGTAAATATATCACCTCTGAAATTCGCACCTTCAAGTCGTATAACACCAAAAGGACTTAGGAGTGATTGTTACAGAAGCTCGTCACAGAAGCAGAAGCAATCGCACTCCTGATCTATTTCTAAAAATATACAAGTCGTATTGTAACACCGCTTTTGGAATATGGATACCATATATGGAGTCCATACTTTTACCAGGATTCAGCGGCAATCAACAAAAATACCATTCTCCTTGAAACACTTAAACTATGAAGACAGTCTGGTGGGGCCCGTGGTTGGCAAAGGAGAGCGAGAGGGGACATGATCGAGATAATTACAAAATATTGGGGTGTGTCCGACCTCGAAATATGAACCTATGAACCACAAGTCTGGGTATTTTATTTTTTCAATGGCAATAGTATTTATATTGTTAGTATATGTTAAATCCTTACAAAAATATTGGAGTCCATACCTGGAATCCAAATTCCGAAATCTCATTTACGACTGGTATACAAACTGGTATGAATCCAGAATAACAAAAAGAAACAAACATATCATATGATGACATTTAATATGATTTTCAAAATATTCTCCATGATGATTGATGCATTTTTAATTTGCATAGCGTTGTTAGTTCTTCTTTCTTATTTCTTCGAAGAATTTTGACAATCAAATGGTCGTGTACCATTCCGATTTTCTAGTGGCGCAGTAGCCACATGTCCCTTTATACCAAAAAAACAGGCGACCATTTCCTTTAAAGTGCTTTTGCACGAATAACTTTTGTTGAGTTCAGCTCATCTTGGAACACCCACACCGCCGACTTTGTTTAGTTACGGGATCATACGCATAGATCTAAGATTCATCACCTGTGTAGATATTCTAAACAGCTTTTGACGCACCACAATTGTATTTTTTTGCACCAATCGAAACGAGCCTGTTTTCGATCAATTCACAAATTGTGCGGAATCCAACGCGAACAATTTTTTTTCACAGCTAAATGTTTGTGTAATATCTTATATATGCTCGTCATACCCAGGGACGTCTCTATCTCATTATTAGTACACGCACAGCATCGACATTTTGTGGTACAACAACCGATTTAGGGCAACCTTTAAATTGGTCCGTGAGCATAGAGACCGCCCACAATGAAACTCACTAAACCAGTGATACACAGTGGTTTTCGATGGTGCTTCATCCCCAAAAGTCGAATTTAGTTGATCGATGACTGTTATTGAGTTAGCCCACGCCGAAAATCGTAATAAATCATTTTAAATCCATGGCGATGAATGCACACAATTTTCAAAATGACGCCACAATGGAAAAACAATTGATAAATAAATAAATAGTTACATTTTTAAATGTAGTAATTACTTTTTAAATGTTGTTTTGTAAATGGCCAGTTCTGGATTCATAAATAGCAGCCCTCATATTATAAGGAGTACTTCGTGCGTGTGAGGAGTACTCGTAAAAAGAGAATTAGCTTTCTATATATTTGTGTGAAACACACAGCTAACATGAATCATTTTTTTTAAAAATAAAACTAAACAAATTAATATGAAAGTAATTTTATTAACAATTAAACTCTTAACATTTAATATTTAAGGCACAATATATTAAAATTATCTATATAATCAATATGACCAGATACAGTTCATGCGTTGACGTCGAGTATTAAGCCACACACACACATTCACTAATTTTGACTTTACATGTAATTTGCATTTATTACTTTACCAAAGACAGTTAAACAGTTTGAATTAATAATTGAAAAATGTAATTTTAAACATATAAAATATATTTTTATAAAAAACATTACTTTTTAAAACTTTACATTTGGAATTTATACATATTTTTTTAATAAAAAAATATTAAAAGGACCGCAATAGATTTTTACTTTCTGTAGTAAATTATAAAGCAATTGTAGTTTGGGTCTGACAGGTATTTCATTGTCCGGTACAAAACTTGTGTTTTTATTTGTGTAATAAATGTCAAAATCCTACAATAGTAGAAAGGTACTTTTAACTCATTAAAATTTTTGCAATGTTACAAAAAATAACAAATTAATATTATTCACTAAATTTCTAAAATATAACATGAGGCAGTTGATCTAATCATAAATCATTTAATTGATACAGATTAAATAAATTCATGAAGATTGTAATAAAAATATACTATTACTATAACCATGATTTTTAGAGAGTAAGTCATGAAATCGGTGCATTGGAATGTTTTTACTAAAAGTTACATTGGTAACAAAAATTATGGTAACGATAGATGACCAAATTTAATAGTAATATATTTTTACTTTACAAACTAAAGTAAGCTTTGGGCTTTTAATTTAATTTTTAATCGTTTCTATCTCGCAATAATGATTATAAACATTAAAAATACACAATTAAATTCACCAAAAATAAATATTCCAACAAAATAACTAATATAAAATTTATATGACTCGTGAACAATGAAAAACAAATGAATGAAAAGTAAGGCGGGTGCCTCAGCTAAATAATTTAACGATGTGAATGTTTTCGATTTTACTAGCGATGAGAAACTATAGAATTGTAGGCGTGTGTGAGGCAGATATAAATTAAAGTTTTCTCGTGGGCAGATCAGACGTTTTCATCTTTGCAGCCGGCGGACCAGTTGCAGATCTCTCCGATTGGGTCGTAGAAAAGACCCGGTGGACATGTGTACACGTAGCCGTGGAGTCGGCCAGTCTGAAATAAAAAAATAATATATACATTTCCGTTTATTCACTGTGTATTTTTATATAATTTTTTTGTATAAAACTATTTTGTGGTTTCATCGATAATTCTGTAGTACTTTTAGTTTAACAATCTGCTTTCTCTATCATTATGAATTAGTTGTGTTTTTTTTTTCTAAATGTTATTTGTTTTTATGTATAGAAAAAATGTACATGTATTATAAATGCAATGCTGAGTGCAACATCAAGAAAGGCAATTCTTGGCGTCGCGCTATTGATAGAAAATGCATCAATTAATTATAATACCTCTAGGTTCTTAACACAGCTGACAAACTTATCACAGTGTCCGGAGTATGGGAACTGCCCTTGCTGAAGACATCTCACTATACCTGTGGGACATTCAATATATATTAATAAATGCCTAATTCAATTTAAAAGTGCATTATTTGTATTGAAAGTGCACTAAAATAAATATGCATTCTTATACGAGGTCACCTAAATTTAGAATTGACTTATGTCACATCAACCTTACTGTTGTAAAATAGGCTAGTCCAAAATCGTATTTAGAGTAAACACATATCTAAATTTAGCAATATCTTTTTGAAAGTTATACCTACACTTTATATGTATTTATTTATTTACATTTTAATCCAGAATTACATATTTTGAATGCGTAAATGGTGAACTTATATGATATTACACTAAACTGACTAACTTACAAAACATACTTTTGTATTTTCTACTATATTAATCTACAATCTGTATTATCTGTATGTACTATATCTACAATCTACTATATTATATTGTATTACCTGTATTACATTATAAAAAATAATATAAATATAATATTAATTAGAGTACGACCTAAAATGAAACACATATTCTTATACAAAATATTTGAGTCCAATCTGCAGTAAATGTGTTTTGTGACAATTTAATAAAAACAATTTATATCTAGAATAAGGTAATATCAATATTTTGTAATTTTTCAATGCTGTTTTTGAAACTGAGTCTTACAAATTGCTTTTTTTGTTTTCAACGTGTTGCTAATGATGTCACAATAAAACACAGAGGCGTTGTTAAATAATCATAATTTAATATTAGTAAAATAAGTAATTGTAACATGGCTGCAGATTGCTTGTTTTGATTCCAACCTAATATTTTAAACACGTTTTATAGGGTCAGATTGCTGTTTTATATTATTTTTTGCTTCGATTTGTGGTAAAGAAGTTTAAAAATCGATACAAAAATTTATAATGATAATTTTGTCGGATTGCTGCTTTTGGTTCTATAGGACTCATTTAATAAGTTAGTGAAATTAATAAGACCTTTATTCCTTTTCTGGACATTAAAAAAAATAATAAATAGTTCCTCACTAAAAACAGACTTACGAATTCTGCAATAAATTCTGAATTTGTTCTGCAATCATTTTTGAAATTTTTGGACAAGTTGTACGACGACGACGTCATCTACATAAAAAACGGTAATTTTCTCGAGACAATATAGTTTTGGTGTGTATAGTTTTGGTGTGGTAATTTATAATAAAAATATGTACTTTCGAGAAAAAGATTCAGAAAGGTATAATATAATTAATTTGGCTTAGATGACCATCACGGGCTGTTAAAATTACGCGAGTCAAACGTGCATAACTTACCTTTAGCATGGATGACAACTCCGTTCTTGAGCGGCACCATATCTAAATATTTGTACGGTTCATTATCATCGTAATATTCAAGGTCGGAGTCACTGGAATTACGAAAAATATAATATTAAGCTTATTGAAGAATATGAAGAATCTCTGGGTGACTTAAATGGAAATTTGTGGGTTTATTATTTTTTTGACAAAAGAGTTCAAAGTTGACATAGTTGGGCGATTTTATCGAAAGTAAATATTTTTTGTAATTATGCCGTAGTAGCTCGGCTCATACAAGCCGTGTTGTCAGATAACTTTGAAGTTGATTAGGTTTTGATTTTTTTGTGATATAATTTGAGTGCTAAGAGTCATTAGCATCTAATGTATAGCTATATTATAAGAAATAAAATATTTCCTCTAAGTTATTGTATATTTAAAGTTTTGTTCGGATCTAAGCTTCTTCTCAAGTGTAAGCATTCTATTAACAGTTGTTAATTTTAGAGATTTTATAAATTAGAAGTCAATTTCATAAAACCTACAAAAAAAAAACGTCTTCGACATATTCTTTACAATTTAAAATATTAAGGTGTCTTGTAGCAATTATATTGAGGCTCTGGTTTCATGCTAACAATGTTTCTATCTCATCCGCGCACTTTTGTCACGAGTCTCCGGCTCATGAAATAGCATGCTTTCAGGTCGCTTTAAATCGGACAGTAGCACTTTTGGCAGTAACTTCTTAAGAATATTACTAACAGTTTTTTTTATATTACATGTAAAGTTTACATTTTTTTTTCTCGGAAACCATGATGAATTTTGGTATGACGTTGAAATAAATCACGTTTGAAAATCGCAGGGCCAATAAGCTGTATTTTTTATTGGGAATGGATTTGGAACACGGTACATTAAAAAAATGAGTTCAACTACAGCAACGCTTTATATAGGGTGTTTTTTTTAGAGGTGTGGTTTTCAACCTGGCACTACTTTTTTCGTAGTTGGTGTTTTTGACAGCTGTCACTTGATTTATGCTCAGTTTGGTTTGCCATTTCATAATGAATAGACTTACTCCTGAACAACGTTTGTAAATAGTGCAAATTTAGAAAAAATCACTCTACATTTTTTTTAAAATCACTAAAATAAAGTAAAAATCGCGTCGTGGGCCTGTGGCGTGGCCTCCAAGATCGTGCGATTTAACACCGCTGGACTATTTTTTGTGGGGTTATGGGAAGTCGCTTGTCTACGCAGATAAGCCGGACACGATTAACGCCTTGGAAGAGAATATTCGGCGCGTTATTGCTGACATACGGCCCAACTTGCTGCAAAAAGTGGTTGAAAATTGGCCTCTCGGCTGGAATTTGTTCGAGTCAGCCGCGGCGGCCACTTACCCGAAATCATTTTTAAAACATAATGGCAAACCCTTATCTTTATAATAAAACTAAATTCTTAGCCATAACATCAAATTATATGGGTTTTATCTCTTCTTGAAAACCACGCCTCTAAAATCATCATCCTATATAAGCAAAGCGTTCATGAAGGATGAAATCTGTCGCCTAATCTTTTTTATTTATAAAGCTAACACATGAGACGAGATGTTGCCGCTGTTGATGGCACACAGAGACCCGAATGCTATAGATTCCGCATAAATAAATATATTCTGGAGAAGATTCACACAATTTAGTCATATAGTTCATTGGATATAGGTATGTCAATTACGTGTTGTTACTATATCAATAAATAAATATTATATAGAATACAAACTTCAATGAGCTGGATCAAACAAACAAAAATGCATGCATCAAATTATAGTTTGGGGAATGTTTGATAATTTATTCTTGGATCATGTTATAGTGGATATTTTACCTGCCCTCCAGTTGAACTGGCGGATCAGTGCTTGACAATGCCTGCCACAGGGGTGGCACCTGAAAAAATATTACCAAGAATTGATTAAAAATATTTTTGTCGGTGGCTGTTTTTTTTATTAATTGAATTAATTCTGGTGAGTGGTAAGTTGAATTCCATGTGAATAGCATCCACCTACCGTACGAGTATACTTGACGCCGGGTTGACGGCCACTAGTTACCTTCCTTCCATCGCCGCCTGATGAAGTTACGGTGGTCTCAACAGATGTTATCTTTGAGCCTAAAAACCGAACATAAAATTTTATTTACAGTGAAGTAGGTACGTACTTTTACTCTATTATAAAACAAAAGTTACGCTATATACTTGATCTTAAAGACTTGTACAAAAACTCAAACAAAATATGTGAGTTTGTATGAGATAAAGAAGGTGTTCTGTTGTAAGACTAATTTTGGAATGTGGATTCCAAGTATGGAGTCCTTACTTTACCAAAGACATTGATTTGTTGGAGAGAGTTCAAAGACGAGTAACCAAAATCCCACAAATTCTAAAAAATAGAACTTATGAGGAGCGTTTAGAAATCTTGAAGCTCACATCACTCAAGGAAAGGAGAGAAGAGGCAATTTAATCGAAACCCACAAAATACTAAGTGACTACTATGATGGCCTCGAATGAAAAGTATGTTTATATCAAACAAGTTAGAGAACCTTCTTGGGCACTGTCTTAAATTGAACCGTATTTCATGCTCCAAAATTCCAAGGAGGCACTTCTCGCTGAACCGAGTTGTAGAAGCATGGAATCACCAACCGTCAGAAGTTAAATCGTCTACTACAGTGAATATGCTTAATAACAGACTTGATTAACATCTTGCCAAACGTGAATACTAACTCTGCTTATTTCCCTGCTAAAATGAAACATTCACAAATGAATTCACAAAGTTTAGCACTATTGCTATTGCCGTCTCCCTTTCTTCTGTGCCATTGCTGTGGTGAGCGTCTCAACCCGCTTGCCTATCACCAGGTCTCGACAAACTGATTAAATCATTTTCAAGCTTCAATTAATGAATTGAAACCAATTATTTGACACATTTCCGTGTGTTAAATATTAATTTTGCCCCACCTACTATATCAATATCATTATCACCAGGACTAGCTCCTAAAATCTCTCAATAAATATGATTTAATTTAGTAATAATAATAAAATAAAAAACAAAAGTTAAAATATTTAGTTACTTATTGGCTTTGTTCTGAATCGGTGAACTTCAGTCTTGTTCTTGGCACGGTTTGCTTCTGTGACAGATTGCAGTCTGTGGGCAGCAATCGCCACAGATGCAGCTGCAGCATTTTCACTCGAGGATTCTATTGTATATATAAGAAATAGCTGTAGTAACCACATAAGGTATTTTAAAAATAAACAAATGGTTTATTGATGATGACCAGCAATCATGCATCGAATATTATGGTGAAGTACATGGGTAGGTACCTACATCATATTGCATAACTGAAAGTAAGTATAGTCCTCTACCTTAGAAATGTGATTTGATATTTCATTCATTCAAATTAGTGATGTGTGCATGATATAGCAATTTTATTGTCGTTTCACCTAACTAATGGTGTGTCGTGTTAGCCTAACCAATGGCGAGTTATTGAAACTGGCTTTAATATAAATATGCTAATTCCTAACTGATTCTTTATAAAGTCTTGACTGTAAGGATCCATTAAAAACGCCAAAAGAACTGCCAACTTCTTAAATTATGATAACCTTTGATATAAAAAAAGTATATTTCAATATAGAGGGGGTAAAATTAATTTAAAATATTTTACAGGAAATGAGTTGTTTTTAAATTTAAATTGTATTTGATGAAAACTGTTTAATTATATTTTAGGTGGACACAATGGTTCGCAGTCCAGGAAATTATTCGCAATGATAGTTATCGACACTGCGATGATATATTAAGAGTTCACTCTGTTTTCCACATCCTTTTATAGGATTAGACATATTTTTTCCAAACAACAAAAATAATATCTTAGAAAAGTGGATTCAAAGTTTGGTTTATCCATCGTCTACGCGGCATACGACCGTGCCGTGCAACAGTTGTAAAGAGCAATAAGGCCTACCTTTATACAGGCGCTGCTTAGGTAGGTAGTGTTGAAAATATGTTTTTGTGTAATTTAAAAACCAATAAATAAATAATAATTAATATTGTTAATGGCTTTTGCAAGAGTAGAAGCCACATAAGGTCAATATGGATTCAAATGTTAGTAGGATATTTTCTCGTGCCGGCCTTTTTTGTTTTGACAACTTTTTTGTTTTGTTTTGTTTGTTTGACTCGTAAAACAAGTTGTTTAGTTTGAAGCGGAGTTTGGAGTTGACCTGTTATGTTGTAAAGTTGTGTGGATGTTGAAAATAAATAAATAAATATTGTAGTGCAGCACTGATTGCATGACAACTGAATGTGTTTAGAATATGACGTGCAATATACCCTAGGGTTATTGAATAGCACTCTGCATCGTATAGTATGGACGTGCCTGAAAGAGAGAATGCAATAAATAATCTTATGGTCATGATGCGAGATCAGCCGATCGAAAAGCCAGTGAACTTGTGATATCGTGCCAACGTCAGAAGATGAAATTACCGCTTGCGCTTGAAGAATGTCTACTGGTTTCGTCAGGGTTGAGCAGTGCTAATTGTTTACTGCCTTTCGAAATAACACCTGCCTTGTCAATGGTGTCAATGACGAGTCCATTTGATTTGAGTAATTTTACCGTACGTTCTCCGAAATCATGTGCATTTACTTGTGGTGCTGCCGTTCCATCTTCCACTTTTATCTCTTGCGATTCATCGTTGTTCACAACTATTCTGTTAATTTCATGTACCTCTATATCTCGAGACAAATTTAGGTTAGGCTTGATTTGATCAATTTTATTATTATTAACTACATCTTTGTGACCAGTGCTGCTCGTAAAATTTAACTGACTTTCTCCAAGTGTAGATTTTTTAGTTAAAGGATTCTTATATTTATTACTAATAGTCCACACAAGTGTACTACCATCATTATCACTATCTTTTGTTGTCACTGGATTACTTTTTAGACTATACGTATCGGCAACTTCGGCTGATTCATCCTCAATTTTAATCGTGTTTCCTAAAGTATTTATTATTTCAGTTGAGCGTGAGGCATTTATTAGAGGACCTAAAGCAGAATTATTTGATTTGGTAGTATAATGTTCTGATTTTATTGATATTTTTTGTTTATCTGATTTACTTTTATTTCTTATTTCACTTAATATTTCGGAAATTTCTGAAGATGTGAAAAAATCATCACTTTTAACATTTTTGAATATATTTGTGTTAACGCTTGTTTGATTATTATTATCATATTTATAGCTCGAATTACTTTGAGAAACGCTAGAATTATTACTAGTATTTTGAGATGGTTCGAGGTTATTTAAGTTATTGGATGTTTTAGCATTATTTGTGATTGCGCCTAGAATGAATTTGGTGACCTCTTCAATAATTCCATTTTTCAATACAGTATTTTCTTTCACACTATTACTTTGGTTAATTACTTTTGAATCAGAATCAATATTACCGTATTTGCTATTCACCAAAACAATTTTATCGGAGTCTGATTGCCCAGTTTTACTTATATTTAGTACTCTTGTATTATTTTGATTCAAATTTCCAATCTGCATGTTTATTGTTTGGTATTGGTTGATATTAGAAAAATTTGATATCTGATCCGATTGATTATTATTTGAAGAAATGTCATTTTCAGAATTATGATGGTTAACGGAATTGTTGTTTTTTATTTGTGAATCCAAAGCAGTGTAGTGCTTACTATCACTATGCTCATTAGTTAGGGTTTCTATAATATACTTAGCTATTTCGAAAATTCCACTTTTTAATGAAGAATCCTGCTCTGCGTCATCATAGTTAACAAGTGAATTGCTATTATTATTTATATCTATATAAGTATCGTCTAAGAAACCTGTAATTTGACTATTATTTGTTTGTTTAACGGTTATATTTATTTCATTATTAATGTTGTCAATTTTTTGTTTTTGATTCTTGATATTTTCCTTGTTTAATACATTTACTTTGCTGGATTTATCACTACTAATATGATCAATGGTTATTTTGCTAGGGCTATTTGGATCTCCACTCAGTAATTTGTTGCTTTCTGAACTAAGTTCGCCTAAAAAAATATTCTCTATATTATTATTATTATTATCCCTATTTTGAATTTCTGAGACTAAAGTGCTATTGATATTTTTATTAATGTTAAGATTTTGTTGAGATTGAGGTATTTTACTCTGAGAAACATTCAAATTAGATTTAAAAACTGATTCATCATCTTCTAAATCAGTTTTTGTAACATTATTTGAGACAATGGTGATTATTTTAGAAATGTCAATTATTCCATTTTTTACTACAACTTCCCCTTCAATATTTTTATTATTTTGAATGGCTGCGTGTGGTTCAGTAGTACTGACAAATATATTTTTTATCAAATGATCTGAATTTGATTCATCGTTTGTTTTGTTTAAATTGGTAAGTTCAAAGTATGAATTTGAATTATCTACTTTAATATTACCAATCAATTTTCTATCCTCATTTAAAATTATATCTTGATTTCCAGAGCTTCTTAAAGTGTTATTATTATTTGTTTTTGGTTGAATGCTACTTAAGGTATCTATTAAATAAACGGTTTTATTCTCGTAAATGTTTAAATCATTGATATTTGCAGTGGAATTACCAACCTGATCAGACTGTCTATGATTAAATTCATTATCAACACTCACTAAATCGTGTCTACCTTTATTTTTTACCCTATGAACTCGAATAGTTTTGTGTACGGACGGTTCTTGGCTTTTTGGATTAATTGAATCATGATTCCTTGTTTCAGAAATTCTTCGGCTACCCCTAATACCCTGAGTATGACCATTTTCCGGTGAAGTATTTATCCCATATTTAGATGCTTCAATTGTGTCTTTGAATCGAATATGGCCTCGATTGCTGTTGCGTCTTATATTTTTGGCATCACTATTTTTTTTTTCAGAACCAATTATTGTCTTTTCCGAATCCAAATTGCCTAAATTACCGTTGCTGTCAATATTCCTGTATGATCCACTCACGACGAGCGGAACATTTTTGGACCGGTGGATTTTAGAGTTAATTTCAGAATCGTTCTTTTTGTCGTTCATGATATGCTGAAAATGTATATTACTTTGGATATTTTCTAGTGGATTATTATTTGTTGTAAGTTTATCTCCTAATATCAAATTAGTTTGTCCAGGGTTAGACGATATGTTAGCAGAGGTATAAACTAATAACAAATTACTTTGAGAATTTGCATTTGCATTATCATTGCTTTGAACAATATTCTTCTGGATATCACCTCGATTGACATTATCTTCGATCAAACTGCTTATATTAGAGTGAGTGATATTTTTCACTGCTACAATCGGCTGTTCTTCAGTGCGCGAAGATAAAGAAATCTTAGTCTGTTCTATATTAACCCCTAAAACATTGTTTTTATCAATAAGTTTTACTGTTTTTAAATTATCGCCATGTTTTATTGGAGTACTCTCAGATTCGGTCTTATTAGATTCTTTTGAATGTTTATTGCTAAAGTTTGAAGTAAGATATTGAATATTTTCATAATTTGATGGAATAGAATGGACCGTGTTGAGATTATTTTGTTGAGGTGATTCATTGGTCGATGATTTGGGATAACTGGTAAGACTTAATTCAGCAGAACTGGTATTGTTGATAAGTTCTTGGTTAAGGTTTGGATCATCATTCACAACAATTAAAAAGTCATCTTTCAAATCTGTATGGGTACTAGTAATAACATGGCCTTTAGACTCGGGTTGAGCTTTATTGACATATTGTATGTTTGATTTGATTTCAATAGTATTGTTTGTATGATCTCTTAGATCTTCATCAGTTTCTCCGACATCTCCTTCACCAACTACAATCAAAAACCGATTTGAACTTTTGTTATTTGTAATATCAAAGTTATTTTTATCCGTTGTACTAATATAATTCTTATCACGTTCTGTAAGCCCTACATCATTGTTAAATATTGGTTTACGCCATAGATCGTCACGAGTATCATTTTGATTGATGGAAATACTCTCAGTTAAATTTTTAGTTTCTAAATGACTCTGAGAATATTTTTGAGTGTCATTGTGTTTACTCCGTGAACGATTTCTGATATGAGATTGAATTGGCTTGATGCCATTATCAGATTGAACTAAATTTGTTATCGTTGTTGAATCTAATATTTTTGGTGTTTCATTTTTGGTGGATAGTTCCTTATTATTATTTATTTCAAGCCTATGTCCTTGTTTCCTACGACCCAGTCTTATTCGTTTTCTACGGCCCTTACTGTTTCCGTTGTTAATTCCCAGTTGAATTTTATCACCTCCACGGAGATTAGATTCTTGATAATGAATGTGACCTCTGCTATTTGGTACACGTCTTATTTGATCACGTGGTTGAGGCTGTGATGTAAAATTCTCCTTTGAACTATTAGTAAAATTTTCTAAATGAACATTAATGTTTTTTAATGATGTGTGATTCAAATGATTGTCTGATTTATTAGTCATACTATTAATGTCATCAGCGAAGAATTTTGAAGTTGTGTTGAATGTTATATTGTCATTGTTGCTATTTATATGTTGTATGTTCGATTCTGCATCAGTTATGAGTTCTTTTAATTGACCACTGAGGTCATTATCTGTATGAATTTCTATTGTAAAATTATTATTTTCAGTACTGTTGACAGTATTAAAATTTTCTTTTACTGCACGAGCAGCACCATTTTTATCTAGTATGTTAGTAATAACATTACTTTCTGTTTGATATAGTATACGAGTAGCATCTGACTTTTCAACATTGTGTCTAGCTTCGGGTTTTAACTCATTAGGATTTTTCCTACTTATTTTCTCAGATGCCAACTCATCGAAATTGGGTCGAATAAAATCATTACCATTTGGCATTTCTTTAATATTATCTTTCATAATTTCAACAATATTATCAGTTTCATCAGATTGTTGCTGATCTTGATTGACTGAGTTGTTTAAGTTAATATTTGAAAGATTATTTTGTAGTGTTACATTTACTAATTTTACAATATGTGGGTTTTTTATTTTTATTCTATGAATTCTTGTATGCATTGTTTCATTCTTTTTTGGACTTCCCTTTTCATTTGAAACTTGATAATTAGCCTCATCACTGTTAGATTTAACATTGCTGCTTTGGGCTGACATACTATTTTGGATGGAAGTATCCACAATCTCTGGCATACTGCTAGAAATAGTGGTAATTGGTGAGTTAATAGTGGTTTCGACGCTTTGTTCAAAGCCAGTTAAATCATATTGGTTATTGGTTTTTTCATTTATCGTAGAAGTTACATTCTTAGTTCGGTGTCGCGTTTTAGTTCTGACAACTTTAGTTTTTGTGGGATTTCTATCTTCAATTTTCTCTACTGTTGATTTTTGGATGAAGATACTCTCTGGGTTATATTCTGTAATGACATCATCATTATTAGCAGCACTGAAATTAACATGTGATTTGTCAGTTTCTGAGAAATCCTTAGCGTTAATCGCAATAACAGTAGCGTTTGCTGTAGTTTCAACAGTAGTTGTATTTTGGTTTTCAACTGTCACTTCAATAAGAGGAAGTGAAGTTTTTTTTGTGTTTTTAGATCCTTCTTGGTACAGGTTGGTTGATTCTAAAATTGGACCTTGAAAATTATTACTATTATGATCATATATACCCGTTTTGAGTATTATTTTTTCCGCTATTATATCATTTTCAGTCGACCCTTCGGGCGACTGAGAAATATTTTTTTTACCCTGGTCCGGATGCAGGGAGTCTTTAATTAAGTGTTGTGACTCATAGGTAAGAGGTAAATCACTTTTGTTGATATTTTTATTTGATTCTAAATTTGTTAATGTTTGCATATTTGTTATATTTAGTTCAACCCCTCCTTTATTGATTACTTCACCAGACTCTTTTAAGGGTATCTCGATTTCATGGAGGATGGTAGTTTGATCATTAATGTCTTCTGTAATGTGTATTGGTATTTGGGTTAAATTGCTTCTATTGTTACTTATGCTTTTAAGAAAAATGTTTGGAATGACTAAGGACGAATACTCCACATTGTTATTTTCTTGTTTATTACTATTTAGTGCAATTAATTTATCATTCGTACTTTTATTCGGAATACTGTCACGAATAAGCGTAAAAGTTTCTCGATTTGTCTTCTTAATTATTAAAGAAGAATTGTCGATAGGTACTTCTGAAAAATTAGAATTCATTTTTCCACTTTGTAATAAGTTTAAGGTATCATTGATATGGGTGACATTTCTGTTTATATTATTTGTTTTTGTACCAATGCTAATATTTTGTATTAAATTATGGTTTAAATCCGTAGTTTGATTTTTAATGTTTGTGTTGTTAATTGTAAGTTTGATTCCACTTTTTATTATAGTTAATTCTTGGATCAAAAGATTGGCTCCATGAGCTAAGTCGCTTTCTTTTTTAAAATTTTCGTTCTCTTTAGGCAACTGAGAGATAATTGTGACGTTCTGATGAGGCTCTAAGGAAATTGCACTATGGTCATTATTTTTTAGGGTAGCAATTATGTGGGCGCTTTTAAATCTTTCACCTTTTGGTGTCACATTTTCAACAGATTGATCTATCACATTGCTTTTATTTGTAAAAAAATCGTCTTTACTTTTTGTAAGTACAGATGCACTATCGTTTATTGATATGTCAAGTTCTGTGAATTTTAGTTTGTTTTTGCTTGTACTATTTTGAACTACCTGGCTATCAGAGGTTAGTAAATAATCCCTTATTTGATCTTCGTCTGATTTATCTGAGTGGAAAAAGACTTCATCTAGATAAATACACTTTACAAGTTTTCCGTTGTCAATGTGATAACTAACTACTTCGCCATTTGCAAAGCTATATTTATTATTAAAATTGGCTACAGCAACCTGGGATTTATTTTCATTAGATTTTGTCTGATGATTATAAGTTGAACTAGAATCAATAGAATTATTTTTTTTAAACTTTTCATCATTGCTTTTAACATTTGTTGCTTTTACCCATAGTATATTTGATGACATTGTTGTGTCGGTATCATTAGCATGTACTTTGTGTCTGAAATTATCAGAAGAAATATAATTTCTTTTATTCCAAGAGTTTGTGTTATTATTTCCATTAACAATATATTTAGTTGAGTTTGTAAATGGTTGATTTAAATTATCATTATTATTATTATCTGTAGTTAATACCAACTTGGAAGTTTTTAAGTTTAATTGTGATGTGGGGTCGTTATCATTCAATATAGTTTTTTCTACTAATTTGATATATTCTTTTTTAGTGACATTTTCTTTGGGTGTTAGGGATGTTGTACCATTTGATGTATTGTATCTAATTTTGTTTACAATACTTTCAGCATTATTTACCAAATTATTACTCCCTTCGGATTCTAACGACACAATCTTTCGTTCTAAGCTCAACTCTTGAGTATTTATATTATTATTGTTATTTGAATTTGTTTGATTTTCTGGATCCAGGGTTTTTGTTGTATCAATTCTTGTCAAAAATCCTAATTGGTCTTTAGAACCACTTAAATTGTCTATAGTATGTACTACATTGGAATCTTCACTACTTGTTAACTCGCGTGATTGAAAAATTGAAACTGAGCCGTTTTTAAGAGAATGGGAATTTTCAATAAATTTATTATTTTCATTTTTGGTATCTTCTTCTGGTGTTGATATTGTAGTGACTTTAAAAGTTTTGTCACCATTATTTAAATCAATACTTTCACCGATTTTAACAGCATCAACGAGTTTTGGTAACACATTGTCACTATCTAAATTAATAACATGCGCCTGACTGCCTATGGATTCCAATTGATTTTTAAGATCTAAGTGTTTTACTTTCTTCATTCGTCTTGTTGAAAACCTAATACGATCATTTGGACTGCTTAAATCTTTTGAATTATTTATTATTGTTGAATATTGGGCGTCTATTAAATCGGCTGTTTCTAAGATTGGTGTTGCAGAACTTTCATCATAAAAAATTGGATTGACTGTGGATATATTGTTTTCTTGATAAATCAACTGTTCCTCGGGACTAGTTACTTTTATAATAAATCCTTCAACATTTTCATCAACTTTAAGTGTAGGTTCTGAGGACACATATTTAATTTCTGAATTAATATTATGGGTGTCTACAATATCATCGTCTAGTAAATTCGCATGTTTTTGATTTTCCACAGATTTCACTCTCATAATTCTTTTCTTCGAATGACTAATATGATCTTTGGTACTGTTTGAATTTGTTATGTTATTTACTATATTGGAAGATTGTTTATGTATTATATCAGTTAATTCTAAGGTTGAGGATGTTTCTGAAGGAGATATTGCATTACCTGTAACTTTATTGTTTCCATTTTTAGTCACTTCTACTGTAGGATTTGACGTTTGTATGATGTTTTCATAGATTTTCCCAATATTAACTTTAGTTTCTGGGGTTACTACATCAGTTTGTAAAGTAAAATTTTGCGATTGGGTTGTATCATCATTTTCATGGGGATTTAAATCATTTTTGTGTTTTAAAGATGTTACTCTAACGATTTTTCTCTTGGAAAATCTTTGTAGTTCTTTTGGATTTACCGGTTCAGTCGTTTCCGAATTAGCCGCTGTTACGTTAGATGTTTTGAGAGTTACATTCTTAACAAAGCTTTCATCGTTTTTAACAATGTTAATTTTAGGTTCTGAAGTTGCAAATTCACTTTCTAAATTTACAATATGTGTTTCTATTGTATCGTCTTGGGGATTCCCCTGATTATTGCGTATTAATGGTTTTACTCTCACAATTCTTCTCTTTGTAAATCTTTGATGTTCTTTTGGATTTCTTATACTGGTTATGTTATTTACTAACGTGGATATTTTAATATCTCCTAAATCGGTTAATTCTGTGGATGTCACAGAACTATCATTCAGAGAAATTGCATGAACTGATGAATTATTATTTTCAGATTTGCTAACTTGTTCTGCAGAATTTAATATTTTTGTAATATTAGATGTTTTATTAGTTACTTTATTGACAAAGTTATCTTCGTTTTCAACAATACCAATATTGGGTTCTGATAATATATTCATAGTTTCTAATTTTACAATATCTTCTTGTACCTCATGGTCATCTTTGAATTCCGTGTGATTGTTGTGTTTAAAAGGTTTTACTCTCACGATTCTTCTCTTTGAAAACCTTCCACTGTTTTTCGGACCTCCTAAATCTGTAGTGGTATTTACTTTATTAAAATTTTGACCACCTATTATTTCAGTTGATTTTAAAATTGATGATTTTATAGAACTTTCATCATAAGAAATTGGATTGACTGTTGATATATTGTTTTCCTGTTCAATTAGTTCTTCCTCGGAACTTGTTACTTTTATAATAAATCTTTCACCAATTTCATTAACTTTAAGTGTAGGTTCTGAGGACACATCTTGAATTTCTGAATTAATAGTATGGGTTTCTACAATATCATCGTCTAGTAAATTCACATGTTTTTGATTTTCCACAGATTTCACTCTCATAATTCTTTTCTTCGAATGACTAATTTGATCTTTGGTACTGTTTGAATTTGTTATGTTATTTACTATATTGGAAGATTGTTTATGTATTATATCAGTTAATTCTAAGGTTGAGGATGTTTCTGAAGGAGATATTGCATTACCTGTAACTTTATTGTTTCCATTTTTAGTCACTTCTACTGTAGGATTTGACGTTTGTATGATGTTTTCATAGATTTTCCCAATATTAACTTTAGTTTCTGGGGTTACTACATCAGTTTGTAAAGTAAAATTTTGCGATTGGGTTGTATTGTCATTTTCATGGGGATTCAAATCATTTTTGTGTTTTAAAGATGTTACTCTAACGATTTTTCTCTTGGAAAATCTTTGTAGTTCTTTTGGATTTACCGGTTCAGTCGTTTCCGAATTAGTCACTGTTACGTTAGATGTTTTGAGAGTTACATTCTTAACAAAGCTTTCATTGTTTTTAACAATGTTAATTTTAGGTTCTGAAGTTGCAAATTCACTTTTTAAATTTACAATATGTGTTTCTATTGTATCGTCTTGGGGATTCCCCTGATTATTGTGTACTAGTGGCTTCACTCTCACGTTTCGTCTTTTAGCAAACCTTAAGTGACCTTCCGGGTAGCTAAAATTTGTTGCTTTATTTTCTATCGTAGAGGTTAAATTTTCTTTCAAATCGACTGAGTTCAAAATTGACAATTGTTTCAATCCATTATCTTGCAAATTTGAATGATTATTTGATAATAGCGGGTTCACTCTAAGGATTCTTCTCCTAGGAAACTTAACGTGACCTCTTGTATCGCTATAATCTGTTTTATTTATTAATGTAGAATCTTGACCGCTTATTAAATCACGTAATTGTAAACTTGATGATGTTATAGGTTTATTATAAAAAGAAATACTGTCGTTTTTGCTGCTTTCAATTTTAGGAATTTCTTCATCTGCCATTGTATTAATAGTAATTTTATCAACAGATCTTTCACTGTTTTTAACAAGATTATTTACTGGTTTTAGATCACTTTCTGAATTAACACCATATTTTATAATTACACTACTGTCTTGCGAATGCACTTCGTTTTTGGAATCCAGAGGTTTCACTCTCACAATTCGTCTCTTCGAAAATTTAACACGACCATTCGAACCCCCTACGTCTGTCGTGGAATTTTGACTACTTAATAAATCAGGTAATTCTAAAACTCGAGATGTTAATGAGCTATTTGTAAAAGAAATAGCATTATCTGTTACTTCTTTCTCGGTTGTTGTTGATAGTTCGAGTGTTTGGTTATTATTATTTGTTATATACGGTAATTCTAAATTTGAGGAATCGTCTGAGCTGCCAAAATAAACATTTGTTTTAGTTACTTTATAGTTTGTTGTTGATAATTTATTTTCATTAGACTCTTTATCTTTGGGTTCTGGAGTTGATGTAACATTATATCTAGGTATATTTATGTCATTTTTACTAGTAATAATTACATCAGGATAGACTTCTGATGCAGTCAAAATCTCCGTATTTTCTCTACTGATAATTTGCGTTTTGGTTAAATCAGTAAGTTGTGAATTTGATTGATCATCTTGATCATTCAGTCTAACAATGCGTTTCTTAGAAATTCTAATATGACCTCTCGAACCACCTTTGCCGAATCTTTGATTTTCAGTAGAATTATTTAATTCTATGGTTGGATAGGTAACATTCTCATCAACTGAATTATTTTTAGCTGCGTATATTTTTATTTCATTTACGGTTACTTCTTCTTCGTTAGGTTTTGGAGTTGTGATTCTATACCTCAACCTTCTTCTAAGTAGTCTTGCGTTCGTATTTTGCGCAGTATTGCCATCATCAACAACGATTGCGGGTTTTTTAGCAATATCATTAGTGGTTTCTATATTTATAATTTCAGAATTCGCCGAATTTAAGATATTTTTTCTTGTTTTTGGGAATAGTCTTACATTTTGTCCGTTTAAAAATTTTACACGACCACGTGAAGCAAATCTGGTGTTATTTGTAATGTCATTTGTTTTTTTGATACTATTAACAAGTTCTTCTGTTTCGATAGTTATATTAGTGTTATTGGTATTCGAAATGGTGCCACTTATACCGGATGACTGAATTTGAGAGGTTTTATCGGCCTCATTATTTTCCAATTGTATTGTGATATTGTCCACCATGCCAGAGCCTGTCATTTCTTCGGAAATCGATCCACCTAAATAAATTGATATGTTTAAACAATTTCATAACATAACAAAAAAGTTAAATTCTTTAAAGCTATTATTTAATCTAATCTAACAATTATGTAGGAAATTTGAAATGAGATTCTGTTTAGATACTTATTTAAAAAATTTAGTTATGCAATTTTTTAAAAAATGTATGTTAGAGAAGTTGACATAGACTGGCAGACAATTCTGAAAATTATCCGTGGTGATTACCTACCGTTAGAAAAAAAAAATAGTTATTGTGATTTAAGTTACAAATGCATGGAATATCTAGTTTGATAGAAATTTTAGGCAACGACCTTTTATAATTTTTATAGACATGGCATGTCATAACAAGACTCCGTAATGACAATGCGAAAAGGCCGAGAATCTACCCCCCTGCTTTCTGTATCGCACCAAATGCATTGCTGGCCTAGTCTCTGAATGCGACCGCAGTTAGAGTGGAGCAATAAAAAATGCATACAAAAATTGAGACTGGATCTGTATTGCAAGATTTCACAATCTTGGACAAAACTAGCTGAATAAAATGAAGTCAGCAACGCCACTCTTGGGCCATACCGAAACGCAAACGCATTATTTAATTGTAAATTTTGGTTTGATTGAACTTAAAAAAGTACTTGGTGTATCTATACGCATATCGTTGATTTTAATAGTCAAGTTATTCTTAAATTTAAAAATGTTATTCACAATTAAAAAAAAAATAACCTGCTGTTGGTAGCTCTTTGAGTAGGTTTCATCGTAACACTTTTGTAATAGAAGTGAAGCAATATTCAAAAGTTTACCTTTAACTGTCGTCTCTGTTTGTTCTCCGACCTGAGACCTATATATCGGTTTGCGTCTTCTGCTCCTGAAGGCAAACGCTGGCCGGCTCCTCTCCGTCGCCAAGGTCGGGGCGGCTGTGAGGGTTGGCACTGTGGTACCCCTGAACCGTGGGACAGTTCTCGGAGTAAGTTCATCAACGGAGGCAATGCTGCTACTGGTTGCATCATGGCTTGCGGACACTGATAGAAAATATACAGTTTCAT
Source organism: Neomicropteryx cornuta (assembly GCA_020383195.1). Taxonomy (NCBI): domain Eukaryota; kingdom Metazoa; phylum Arthropoda; class Insecta; order Lepidoptera; family Micropterigidae; genus Neomicropteryx; species Neomicropteryx cornuta. The sequence goes on from JAHKQU010000025.1 coordinate 17,241,230, forward strand.
TTATAACTTTTTGCAACGAAAATAGTATATATAGAAGATGGTATATAGAAGAGGAATGCTTACCAGCGTAAACTATTGCTATATCTTCTGAATTGTTGCTTTTTGAGGGTGCGGTTCTTGTAAAAACATCAGAAATTGACGATGATTCAACGCTGAAACAACCAAAAGGTTAGAATAAAGGAATCACATTTAATTTAATTGAATTAAATTCTTTGAATATTGCAAATGCATACATTTAGACCTACACTTAAAGTTGAAACAGTTATTTGAAATTATCTTAACTTAGCTATAAGAACCATCTCTCAGCTCAAAGATTTGTTGCGCATTGCGGTTTCATTTTAATGAACAAGTGAACTAGTTAGTTCATTTAAATATATTTTATTATTTTATTTTATTTTAAGTATTTATTTTATATACACTAGCAGCTACAAGCTGATTTCCCGTATTGAGTGCACTTAATAGTGTTTTTAGTTTTAAGAATTTGTTCGATTTGTTGTTAAAACTGTTAATTAAAATAGCACTTATCACTTTCTGAGGTAGTTCATTCCAGGAGTCCACCACTGGTTGGACTAGAAATGCTTTCTTGGGTTTGAATTAGAATTATTCTTGTTGAGATCGTGGTACTCTAGTGGTTAAGGCGTTCGGCTATTGGCCCAAAGGTCGCAGGTTCGATTCCGCACATGGGCATACCATTTTTAACGCTTCATTACCACCATCTCCCCTGACTCTAGTACAGGCATATTTATAAAATAATTGTATATGACCTAGGTCATAGCAATTATTTAAAAAAAAAAAAAAACTTCAAAGAGTGTCCACGGAGTCTCTCGTCTGTATTCATTGTGAACTTAATATTTAGTATGTCGTAATGTCCATGTCTTTAAACTGCTTAAGTTATTGACAAAATATGTTATTTTTTTTATATAATATAAGGCATTTAAGCGTATCTATGAATTAAATAATTAAAAAATTGTGCTTAAAATTTTAAGTGTTGTTTGTAGACAAACGTATGGAAAACTGGTATGATGACAAAGTATCAAACTTAATTGGTGTTTTTTTTTAAATGTTAATGTATCTACCAACTAATAACTTTAGTTTACTGTTTATTGTTATGAAAATCACCATATTTTTTTTCTTAACACTATAGCTGCAGATACCAGGCGTTCCAATCATTGAATCTAGTTTATCAATTAAGCGTTTGACGGTAGGTGAGATAGAAATAGCAGTATCTATTTATTTATATGTTTGTCATTTGATAATAATGTGCAAAGATCATAAAAAATACAAAATTGAAAACTTACCTAACACCGACGGGCGTGGAGGACTGTTCCTCGGTCGAAGATGAGCTGGCAACAGTTGGCCTAATTCCAACGGGTCTTCTAAAGATGAGTTTTCTCTTCGGGGTGATTTCCTGAAAATAAGAAATCCACTCGTTTCTTCCACTAAAATTGCAGATATAAATAAAAATGCAGATATATTACCTGCATCTGTTGCTTGCAGGTGTCAACATTGGATAATGTCTTCCTGAGCAATAACCACATGAAGAATTTAATTCGAAATATATGTTTCATAGCACTTTTTTCATAGCACTCTTGCTAAGTTGTTCAAACTGCCGCCGCCTCCTAGCAACACCTTTGCTAGCTCGTTCTTGACCATTACTTTCTTATTATAGTTACAGAACCCTCTGTGCACAATGTTTAAATCTTATATTCTTATTTGAAATTGTGTCTTAACAAACTCAGCGCCGATAACGGGATATCCTGTTATCACCGTATACGATACCGTTTTTGGGTAAATACGTTACCGTCTTAAGCATTTCTATTAATATTTAAAAGCGTGGTATATCGCGTATACCTGAATTCATGAAAAGCTTAGACTAGTCGTCATTTTAGTTCGTAGATGATTGAAAAAAAAATCTCATGTAGAGATAAAGGTAAAAAAGTTTTATTGCTGCTTACTTTTTTAAAAATGTATCTCGAGAGCTCAAAATAAATTATTTTGTGATATATTTGAGAAGAAGCGTTCAATAGTTATGTGTCTGGTGCTCTCTTCGCACCAGTGTGCAATCGCACCAGTGTGCGAAGAGAGCACCGTGCACATAACCATTGAACGCTTCTTCTTATTGGACGCCGCGATAAATGTCTTTATTGCGCCAATTTCCAATTTTTTAACACGGACTGTATGAAAATAGGAATTGTTATAATTACTCGTATATTAAATTAATCTTTAATTGTTCAGGCTTGATTTTAATTTAATAGGTACTCTTTATCAAGCTCAATATTATCGTCCTTTTTACTCGCATTCATTATTGAAGTGTGTAAGGGAGAAACAGCTATGTTTTCGACAGTACAATCGCCACGCGGCTGTAAATCTATACAATGATGTTTATGATGTTCGACATTCACAATAGTAAATCGAATATGTATATTTCCAGCCAACATTTCACTCCAATGATGTTCAACCATTCTGGGACACCCTGTAGTACACTCGTAGACAAATGGATAATACAAACTTGGGGTTGTCATGTCACCAATGTTGTTGTGTCATCAATATTGATTTACTGAGACATTTGAGTGAAATATGCCTGTTCAACTGAACGTAGACTCACGATAGATGATGTGGTCTTGAATAATGTTTGACAAATGCGAGTTCAATCCATTTTTTTTGTTACTTATGACCAGAATAAATTAACTTAAAGTTTATTCTCAAAATATGTACCGAACTACGTATCTTAATGCCCAATATATATCCCAATAGTTCAAATCTTTTTTTTTTTTTTTTTTGATTTTATCCTTGAACGCATTTTATGAGATGAACCTCGAACGTTAAATGCCCATCATTCGTCACATTTAATGTAAATCTAGGTTTTAACTCAAAGTGAAACTACAATCTTAAATATATCTTTCCTTTAACTTATTTTTTCCCCCTTTATCTCTCGTTGATTAAAAAAAAACTATTCGTAACTGTATTTTCGTTTTTTGTGGATTTTTTTATATGGTTTTAGTTGAAACATTCTTATTATAGTAACGGTTTTTTTATAACTGTTAATTACCTAAATATTAAATAATATATGCGTTTGTAACCCTTCAAACGAGGATTGCAGATATTACTGCTATATATTACAATTACTTGATTGCTTGGCATAATGAATAAATAAATGATTTAGAAGCGAATTATTCTGAGGCAGATAGTGCAAGCTGTGGCAAGGGTGCAATGGGGCTAGTCTGAAGGTGACATTCGTATAATGCATTATTGCATTAGACAAATGTCAAACTGACAGCGAGCGACCGGCGAGTCAGCTTCAGTGCTAATGCACTGAAGCTCACTCGCCCACTCACTGAAACGCTCGCTGTCAGTTTGACATTTGTGTAATTATAAATGTCAAACTGACAGCGAGCGAGTGCCGTGTTAGTTTCAGACTAGCCCCACAAGTCTTGAGGCAAATCTGCTTACCCTTTATATGCTGGAGCTAAGACGTAGCACTATAGATTACCGTGTTGCCCAGACCACTACAGAGAATGAAGATATCATTTTTTCTTTTTTTTGTGTTTCATTAAAAGGTCATTGCTCTAACAAACTATGTTTTTTTTAAGTATGACTTTTATTGACGCTTTCTGTGTCAATTAAAACACGTCAATGTGTCGTCTCCACCCCAACCAAATATTCCACTAACAGAAACATCCTAATAATCTCCCATGTTTGAAATCACCTATGTCACAATGTTCAAGCTTCAAAGATACCCCATTTTTCACCCATGAGATCTTACATATTAGCAACAATGCTAGGCGTGCCTCATCATAATTTAGCGAGGTGTCAAATTCATTGTTATGATTTTTACTGTTATTCCTCTCACCAGAATAAAAATGTTAAAAGTAACAATATAACCGCATTTTTATAGCGATACTACTTGAATGTCGACAAAGAATATGTTGTTTTTGTGCATTTATGTGTTGGGAAATTACACTTCCTGTCTTCTTAAACATATTCTTTCCCTCTGATAGTTTTTCCTTCTCAAGCTAGAACTCTATTTAATATCTTGCGCGGGAAGGGGTGACCCATTACGATAGAAGGAAGTTGTACGGCTTTAGTTTCGTGTAATAATAGGGTAGGGTTCCGCAGAAGTTACGCGCAGGATTATGTGGTCGGGCAGACATCGATAGGCGGTCAAAAATAGCGGTATTAGTTATTAAATATACGAACATTTAACTAAGTGATTTAAATGATAGTATGATTACATGCTTAAACAACTATTATGTACAATATTCTTGAATTTGCATGCGTGTGATCCAGACATTATTTTTCAGCTGATAGATGTCATGCTTCGCAAGCAACCGATAGAGGGATATTTTATGTGCCGTTTTATTTTGCTGTGTTGACTTACTAGATAAAAATATATTTAATTCAAAAATGATTTTAAAATGCTACTTTTTTTATTACTTGAAAGGAAATATTAATAAAAGCTCGCAAAAGGAATTACTTAAAAAGGTCACACAATTTGATCTTTACTATACCAGTTTAGCAAAAGCTATGCTTAGTCAGTGTTTTATTATTATTATTGACAATAGGCAGACAATAGCTGATAAGCTTATATCTTATTTAGTATCAAAGTTATTATTTTTCCCTTTTATTTATTTTTACGCCCGTAAAATAAATAAAATACTCATACCACCTTAAAACCTCCTCCCCATACCTTAACTTTGTAGTTTTATATCACTATAAAAAAAAGTATAATTGTATGTCAGTTATAATACATAAATAGATATATTATGATTGTAGTGGTGAAATTGACTATGATAAAGCGAAGGTAATCACATGTCCCCTTTTCATCCCAAATTTCATGTACTTTTGTGTTAAAGTAAAAAAACCCCACTACCAGGGACTATACCCATACCATACGACCCCCCTATAAAACTCCAAACTATTTCTAAAACCCAAATTAGCTGTTTACTATGAGAGATTCTAATTCGACAGACCACTATTCCATGGAATTTTCGCTCACATATTTATCAACAAACCTACCGTTTCAATCACATCTGAACACATCAGATTTTACCCTTATGGGGTAGAGACAAATAAAGAGACGAATTTTGTTTTGCGGGTTTTTAGTAGAGGAATGTGATATAGTACCTTCCTTATTTGCCTACCTACACAGCGGCTGCCCGCTTAACAATAAACACAGTTATCTTCACGCCTTAACGATCGACACATACCAGAAACCACTGCCGAAACCTAAACCAACCAATTACTGTAAGTTAATGGAGCATAGATACAAACGAACAACGGGGTTAAATAGCTTCTAAAATATGTATTTATTACATAAACATATGTTTTTATGTTTTCCGCGTTTATGCTTTATATTTTTTTGATTTTATATCTTTCCAAGCACCTTTCTGAATTCGGGCAAAATATTTGATTTAGATTTTCCCCTAGATAAATAATATATATACCCGTTTTTATATGGCCGTTTCTTGCGGAACTTTTCGCATGAATTCAACTAAATAGCGTCATGCGATAACCTAAAAGTGTGTCATGCACAATAATCATGACCGCTTTGTTCACCAAAGGAAATAATATTAGCTGTGCAGTAAAAAATTGTACGGCTTGTGTTGTCAGAGTGGGGCTATAAAGAGCAGTTCCGACCGCCTTGACGTTTTCACACCCCGATCGTTATCACAGGCAGTCAGCATTCGAATTCTGCGGTTGAATTGTTGTTTGTGTGTCTGGTTTTTAAACTCCACATTGAGCGGCAAAAATAGAACCTGGTCTGGTTTGCTACCGAACTTGCATATGACAAAATTGAGGGCCAGTCGTGAGTGGAAGCGCGCACGAGCTCCTCAAGCTGTCAACTGTAACAACCATTAAAAGGTGGTCTACTTGTTTGTATTTTTTTTTATTAATAGTTTCTCTTTTGTGTTGTTTGCAGTTGTTTTCTGTTGTGTGTATAGTGTTTTACGTGGCCTGTTTTTTATATCCCGTTTAAAATCATGTGTTGATTTATATTTGACAAACCAAATTTATCTTATTATGTAGGTGTTTTGTTTATAAAATGTTTATTATATTTACGGGACAATTTCATTAATGTCAAAATAACATAAACTACATACATACAAACATTCATACCTACTAGCAAAACGTAACAAAGTTATAATTTAATTTTCACTGTCAGTAAAATAATATTTAAGGTATTTAAATATATTTAAGTGGTTTTAATTTCTGGTAAAATTACATAACCTACAGTGAATATAGTAAAAAAAACACATATTTACAGGTGGATCATATGACACTTTAATGTTGTAATATGAAGTATATTTTACAGAAACACGTATCATAATAATTATTATATTAAAATATTTACAACAAATAAAAATACCGACTTAAAAACAAAACTGGCAATTTCTCTGCGTTTAATAAAAGAATTATATTTTTCAGAGTTACATCTTTTGTTCTACGTAAGTTTGCTGAATTAATGAAATAACTTCGACACATGTTTATTTTAATAATTATATACATATGTACATGTACATAAATACGTAAAACGTAACTTTAATAATTTAGCGCTCAATAAAGTAAATAAATAATTAGAGAATAAACTACAAAAAATAGCAAACTTGCACATAGATTCCATCTGAATAACTTGAATGGTATTCGGCCATTTTCCATAAAATCTTTGGTTATATAGTGGTCAATCTGATCATAAGTTACCTATCGGTTGACCATTTTTTGGGTCATTGTGTCGGTTAATACACTTAAACATCCGCTGATAACTACCGGCCTGGCCGAAAAAGTGACATTTTTTGACATCTGACCGAAAGAGCTGTCCAGAGATAGTTAAAATAGATGTTAAAAATTGAGAACGTGACCGTATACTTGGGAAAAAAAAATCTAATGTTTATTAAAAAAAAAAAAGATTTTTTATAAGTCGAGTGATGTCGTTAGTAGTTTTATATTAATCCTAAAAGACCCTTATTCTGATAAACAAAAAAAAAATAAATAATTGTGAAAATAGTTTGTACAGTAACTTTTATCTATACTAAAATATTATAAAGCACATTGTTTGGTAGAGGTCATCTTTTTGGTAATTCTTTCATATGATAAGCATTGTTCGGCGAGGCAATCATAAGAAATTCCGAGCTGATTTTCATCAACAAAGGCCTGAAGAGCCTGAACGCAGCTCACAGAACCCGGGGCTAGTCTCAAAGAGCGAGCGAGAAGAGCTGTCAGCGTTTTTTATTGCATTAAACAAACGTCAAACTGAGGTTATTTTGATTTTTTTTTAACATCTCTGAATATGAAGTATAAAATAGGTAGGTACCTAGACACTTTTTTGAACGATTTAATATTTAGATGGATCTGGTATTATTCATAACGTATCTCTGACATTTCTTCATAAAGTCTCAGTAGTTAAGTGTGATATATGTATGTAGAGAGGTTATTCTTTTTTATTAAAATTTGTGATAAATGGAGTTTTTGCTACAGACAGTTGTGTAAAAGCGAACGAAGGACGGACCTACACAAGATGTGATTTTTAGAGGGTACTATGTGCAAATTGCAATATTATAAAACAATTTTTAAGGCTGTCAAGAGCAAAATTACCCACAAATTTATCCAGCTTTTTGATAAATATATCATATCTGTCAGGTGATATTGACTAAAAACTTTTTTGGATAGGTACCAATGTTGGTAGATTTTTAAATAATACCCGAAACGTTAATCCAGCAAATTGTCAACATAGAAATGTGTACAAACAAAGAAAAAATAATTGAAGAATAGCGCATGAGAATTCTTCGAGCTATTTATACAAATATTAATATTGCAAGCTATTTCTTTGAGCTATTTAATATTATTATTACAAGACAAAATTTAATAACTATTTTATTCTATAATACTCTATAGATAAATAATTGTATAACTTTGTACTGAGCATCCAACTTAACGAGCGTGTGTGTGTACGTGTATGTATACAGTATAAGTAAATAGCGTGTGGCCTTACACATACTGATGCAAAAGCCATAAGCCCTCAAGAATATACTTAACATAAAAAAAATACTTTTTCCAATCACCCAAGAAAAAACAAACTACTAAAAAGGACTGACACCTACACACAGAAAATACACACACGCGCACGTTAAAAAACATTGCAATCTTTACCGCGTATTGAGTATAGAAAAAAATATTGAGTTTAAGGTTTTTTTTGTGGTGGTAACACTCATAAGTGAACAATTAAAAGCAAAGAAAGGGACAGCGCTCACGATGTGATAAGGATGCAATGCGACTTTTATATTACAAATGTGATAAATGCATTGAAACATTCCATGATCGTACAAAATGTGAATCAAAACGTGTCTTATCCGTGATATCGTACAATGCTGTGACACATGATTTGTGATTTATATATATATATATATATGAACACACAACTTATGGTACATTAAAACATAATTTTATACTAACCTATTTGTGGCTTGGCCATCAGAATGAAAAAAAAACATGCTAAGATAATAAGTAGAATCAATGGTTACCCATCTTACCACAGTTTAATTATTGTACCACAAGTTGGAAACTTGTGGTAAACCGGTAACGCAATGTAATAATACTTCAAAGTTATAATACTATGTGATTACTTTTTATTTCTTATATAATAAGTAATTTATTTGGTAAGTTTGTTAACCTATTAAGAATATTCACATAATATTACTTGCAATTAATTATAACGTTTATAGTTTGTGCAGTGATCAGTATCAATTATATATTTACATAATGTCATTATTGGCATGACAATAACTGCTTTCATTTACAAACTATGCTTGTAACTGACGAATTTTTAAAATAATATTTACATATTTTTCGTGGATTACAATTTAATACTATCGTTATAGATATAAGTGACTGTTTAATATGTCAAAAATATGAGAAACATCCGTTCATGCTGTTGTGTTGGTTACATTTCTTAATCTATTCCGAAGCAAACTTGATCTAATTTCCTTCAGGTTGTTCGGTCTGTAAGGTGACTTGGTGCTGCCGACTGATGGCAATTTGACAGGAGTATTGATAGACGAAATGGTTACCGTGCTATTCTGAACTAAGTTATGGGATCGAACGTCTACAGGCACATTCTGCGTTCTCCTGCTATTCGGGCGAACTTGAATTGAACCCGGGCCGGATTTTGATTTATAGTTCTTTTCGTGAGTTTTATTGATTACAGGTGAGTTACTTTTCAATATCGGCCTGGTGGAGTTTTGTCGTGGGAAGTTAATCCTTGGTCGTTTTCTCGCCAGGTTGAACAAGGAATCGTTTGGTTTTGGGGTTTTTAGCGATAGGGACTTTTGGTTAATAAGGTCTTTCAATTTGTTGACTTCAGTAGTTGAAACGGTGGATGATTCTGTCACATTTTTCACAGGAATGCCTGAAATTTCTATCGATTGGATTGTAGTTGCCACTTGACTGTTGTCAGTAGTATTGCCAATTTTAAAACTTTTGCTTTGAGCTAAATTTTCTTGAGAATCTTCCACTATTGTTTCTTGTCCTAATACTTGAACTGTGTATTCTGGTTTCGAATCCTGGACGCCACCAACAACTCGTGAAACTCCGCTTAGTTCTTGTCCTTTTATATACGTTTTAACAGCAGTATTTAAGATGTTCATTTTACTTATTTCTTCTGAAAGTGCCGTGTTGCTGTTCTTTATAGCTCTATTATTGGTGGTAGATTCGTCAGTTACCGCTGTTACGTATACCGGATAAATTTTAGATGACTTTTCATCTGGTTGATGTTTTGAAAACAACCCTTCTAGCGACAATGTTGACGATTCTTCGACGTCACTGTTGTTTCTCGGATTTGTTAATTCCTGAATAACGTTTAGTATAGCGGATTCGTTTCTGACCAATTTATCACCTTTTGTATTTTCGTTTTCATAATACGCCGCCGGCACAAAACTCCAGCGTACTGGAAAATTGTCATTATCTATTTTATTTTCCGCCCTTTGCGCGTTTTCTACGGAATGACTCCCTTTTGGAACTTCAAAATTACTTTCCGATGATTCTTTTACACCATTTTTGTTATTAATTGAGAAGGTTTTATCGTGATTAAAATTAGGAGAATTCTCTTCAAAATTCATAGTTTCTGATGCAACTAAGTTATCTCTCTGACTGTTGTCATAGAACTCTCTCAAATTTCTTGCATTACGAGCTTCATCGATGCGAATCGGATTATGTGGCAAAATATCTATAGGATATTCGTGACTCAATTTTGTAAGATATATTGGTATTTCATCCTCAACTATCTTAATGAACTTAATCCTTGATACTTCGCCAATTTCTTCAATCTCGGGTTCTTTTTCGACCACCTCTAGACCGTCTTCAATCGACTGCGTTTCGTTTTTCGAGTTAATGTGCAATTTTCTAGATTTTGATGTGATTTCGGTTTGGCGACTCACGGAAAATAGTTTTTCCATGAAGCTATCTTGAATCTGATTATTTTTCTGAGCACTTTCTTCCAATAATGTATCGTTCATTATATTATACTGTAACGTTTTTGGCGTTGATGTCGTGGTCTGTATTTCGTGCGGTCGCTCAGTATTAAACTCAACGGAGACGCTTTGCTTTACATTCTCATACGTTTTTTGTTCATTTTGTTTACCGGCCTTATTCAGACCATTACTTACAACGTTGTCAATAGAAACCTTTATGCTCGTAGATTGTTTTTCTTTCAAAGTTGTCTTACGTTTGTTATCTTTCGATATTTCCAATCCTATATCAGTGAATGTTACTGGTGCATTCGTGTGGTCATCATTTATGTCATTCCTCACAGTATTGCTGGTGGCTACCAATAGTGGCTCTGTTTTTTCAGTTATGTTATTTGTTGTTAATATTTGTAATTCTTTCTCACTGACTATTGCCGGTGTATTCGTCTGGTAACTTGTCGAAACTAAGTCATTGGTTACTGAATTACCTATTGAGACCTCTATAGATTGTTTTTTTATTGCAGTTAACTCAGGTTTGTTATCTTTAGAGGATATTTGTAATCCTTCATCAACCGTCTGGTTACTAGTCGTAATCGGAATAACTACTTCGGTATAAGTTTCTGGTGTGGAGTCCGACGTTATATTTGGGATCATGGTAACTTCGTCTATTACAGTAGATGGTAGTTCACCATCTCCAATAGTGGATGTAGAGATTGGCGTTGTGTGTATAGGTTGAAGTGCTAATTTTTTAGGATGACTAAAAAGTTGTCTATGTTTTTCATTTATAGTTTCGCGCGATAAGGGTATGTCATCCGTTATGTTGACAATTTCATTTTGTGGCCGAGGTTTCGAACGGAATCCTATTGGTTTGTTCTGTATACGTAATTTAAAGACACTATTGGTATTTTGGCGTTCTGGTTCTTCTGTGGTAAGTATTGTCGAAGGTGTCCCTCTTGTAAAGAGGTGATCTTCAGGTACTAAAACTAATTCGTCATCTTCGTTTTGATCATCATCGGAATCGTCGGCTTCATTGTCTGATTCAATGTCACTGTCTTCATCTTCACTTTCATATGGGTCTTCCTCCACAGTTGTCGTTCTTGCTGTTGTTGTAAATGGTCGTCTTAAGGGGTTCTTAATGAAAATTGGCTTACGAGATACTTGTATTTCATTTGGATCGATGGTTGTGGGTGCAGTATATATTCCTGCATTAAACTTTCTACTAAAACTTCTTTGCGTTGTAGAAGCTGCTTCGGTGGTAGTTGTCCGTACAAGTTTTCGGAGAGGTTTATAGGCAGGTCTAAAAGTTCGTGACCTTGTAGACAATGTTGAAGGAATAGCTTCAGTTGTAGGAATGGGCTCGCTTGAAGAAACTGTGTTATTAACAGGAATGGTTTCGGTAGTAGTAACCGAGGCAGTAGTAATTGTAGATTCATTGAAAGTTGTAGAAATAGCAGCAGTTGTAGGTGTCATTGAACTTGTTACCACCACTGAAGTGGTAGGTTGTTCTGTTGACAATTCTTTTTGATTTACATGTAATTCACTTTCATAAACAAAATCTGTAGTGTTATCGATAATACCGGCAGTTGAAAGTATTGTTTCCGGAGTGAATATGTTATCTTGTGGTGATGTTTCCCTAATTGTATTAATTTCAAGTTTTATAGTACTTATATCTTCAGTAGCGGCGGTAGGAGTTATTTCAGGTACTGACAAATCATCTGTTGTCGTTATAAGTGGCCTTATTTTCTTACGGATCACTTTTCTGATTCGGTGTATAGCATTAGTTTGATTATTTTCATGAATACTTTGGTTATCAACGAGTTCATTTTTGTTGTAATTTAAAGCATCATCAACGGCATTGGGCAACGATGACACTTCGTCATTTGAAGTGCTGTTATTTGGTCTCCTTCTTTTTATAACTTTCCTAATTCTGGTTAAATTATGAGGTCCAATGTTCACATTATTTATATTCGAGCTGTCTAGTTCAGAATGAACTAAGTTTATTTCATTGATATTTTCGCTTATTTCGACAGTTGGTATTGTAGGATTTAAATTTTCTTTTAAATCTAAAGTTGATTCAGACAACGTTATGCTCTCCTGAGGTTCATTTTTTACAGATGATTCTAATAATTGATTATAACTTTCCGTGGATACTTCAATATTATTATTAGTTGTTCTTGTACTCGGTCGTCTTAATAATAATAAACCGTTTCTGTTATTAACAGTTCCTAAAATTGCATTGGAATTTATTATTCTTGTTATATTTACTGTAGGACTTATGGATGGTGTAGTTCCATTAATGGGTGTAGTTAGATTGTCAGGTAAAGTTCTATTAATAGACGCAGTTCGATTAGCAAGTGTAGTTCGATTAACAGGAGCTGGCCGATTAATAACGCTAGTTCTGATTATTGGACGTTCAGGTATGATTTCATTGTTGGTATATCTCGAAAAAGGCCGTGGACTAAACCTGACAATTTTTCTAATACCGGCAGCATTTGTAGTCAGCGTTGTCGATGTTGGCGTTGTTGCCGTTGTGACATTAGCGGTTAGTATATTATTATCGGTTAAATTGCCCTCTTCTATTTCATCATTGTTATCGGAAAAATTACCCTCCTCTCTATTATCATTTTCATCATCACTACTACCACTACTACTACTACTATCACTTGTATCGTCGTCATTGCTGCCATTGTATTCACTGCTGCGGCCATCGTCGCTATCAGAATAATCTACGGGTCTCAATCTAAATCGGCTTTTGCTTCTAGATAAAACGATATCAGGAGTTGCTTGTGTATCCTGTGATTGGGAATCATTATTTTCGTCATCAAAATTTGTTGCAATAATTCGTGTAGATTGACTACTTTTAATACCTCTTTGATTGATTATGCCTCTATTTAAATTCAGTGAATTACCAGTTTGCGCCGCATCTGGTACCTTTCTAGCACGAGGGAAGAATCGCGGTGTATTTGTAGTACGTACTTGTTGTCCCCTATTAAAGCCAAAACTGTTTTGGCTAATGCTCCTCGGAGTACTTAAAATTCGATTTTGTGGTCGAACTGCATTAACATTTGTACGTATTACTTGCTTTCGTGTGCCGTAATCTGAAATATAACCCTCATCATCAGATGATTCTTGTGAGTTTGGTGTTGTTGATCTAACAGGTCTCTTTATAATTCTCCGGCCACTGGGTTTCACTTCATTGTCATCATCTAGTTGATCAAAACTTTTCACCCGATTAATATTATTGGATTGTCCTCTTTTTATAGGTATTCTTTCATTTTTTCTAAGGTTTGCTTTTCCCTTTTCACTTCTGGTACTGTGTTTTGTGAAATCAATTTTTATTGCACTGAGTTCTCCGGTATTATCTGAATAATCTGTATCAATAACTTGATTAACTGTGGATGTAGTGGTTGCAATGATCGTAGGTGTGCGTGTGCGTAATTGTCTGTGTATACCTCTACCAGTTGTTTGATTGTCACTTACCTTAATCTTAGATTTAGAGCTCTCCTCATCTTGCCCATCGGAAGTTTGCGAAGATTGCGTGCTGACCTCGTTGGCTGTCTTATCAGCATTGTTTTCGATCTTCTGTTCTTCATCGTTTTGTGACAAATAACTTTCCACAATGGCACTGTTCTTGAGGGTTGTAATACTCGTACTCAGTATGGACGATGTACTTTCTCCAGAAGTACTGGAAAGAGGAATGTCATCAGGTGTCGGAGTAGCCCTGTCTCTCTGTATGCTTTTGTATGCTGGTTTTATTCGGAATTTGTGAATTGGATTATTTTCTATGCTGGGTTGAACTGATGTCTCGCGTTCTTCCTCTTCATTAGAAGTACTGGGTTGTCCTCTCACTATAGTGGTGTATCTAAAATTTACAAATTAATTTATAGTTAATGAATATGTTTGCGTTTAAATTAGTAGTTTGAAGTTACATTGAAAGGAGATTAAAAATATCCAGGGAATTCGGGGGGGGGGGGGGGGTTATCGTGCTGTCATATTTTTGAAAGTCGAATATATTTCAGCGTTCTATTGAACTGATAATGCTTCTTAAATTAATACTAAAAATTCGTTGATTTTAATGTTATATATCTATATTATTCAACTAGTTTCCGATGCAATCTAAAAAGGCTATGATTGTTTTTCAAGAGCATCAATCTACACAAGAAACTCTTGCATTTGTACTTTTCAAGTTAAAAGATACAACGGACAGATGGCCAAATGAGGAGAGAGTAGGTTTTTATACACGAATGTATAGAAGTTAACATTCCTGCCTGGCATGCAATCAGAATTAGATATATATATTATAGAATATATTATTAACTAATAAAGTTAACTGTGTTAGTTAAAAATATATTTCAAGAACACGTAACCCGTTTTATTCATACCTCAGACTCTCTTTTTTGTGGACATAAAAGAAAACAGTACTAAATATTTTTTTATGGCATTATTAGATAATATCCAGATGGGTTAATATTTATTTATTTTATTTACATTGATAATATAAAATGAAAAGAGTAAATTTCTACTTTGTATAAATGTTAAGAGCACTGAATACAAAAATCGAGATAATAAAATAAGTGTCATAGTTGAATTCATAAATATAAAATCAACTAGGGATTTAAAATGCATTGATTCTTTTATAAAATTTACCCTATTACGAGAAATTGAGATATCATTTTGTGCATTGTTTTAGTATGGAAACATTGCATGAAGTTTAGCGAAACTGAACGGCAGTTAGGTAAAATAAAATGATTCAAGATCCCTTTCACCCACCCCCCCTCCCCCTATTGTGGTATACTGTTACATGAGAGTTTTTAGAGTCTGAAGAGCAACTTACTTTGTAATTGCGCCACCGAAAGATGTTTCTAGCTCATCGCCATTGTTCGCCTTATCGACTAGATTATCGCTTTCTGCGTCCGATTCTTGTGCCTGATTCGAAAATCTATTTCTGACTATAGTTTGGTATCTGTAAAAAAGCATAATAATTATATACATATAATATAGGTAATTGGGTCACGGTAATACAGGTATTTTCTGAAGACGCCGAAGTGCGAAAGCTTAAAATATTTTATCATTTAATCTGTATGTTTTGCCGTCCGCTACTCGTTTAGTAAGGTCAGCTTAAATGCACCTATGAATATGTCGAGTCCACAATTTGTAATTCAGAGTAATTTAATTAGCAACATGTCAAAGCCAGCTTACTACATTCCCGCATCCAATTATTATTATTTATAGGAATAACAGGAATTATTTGCCATTGATGCCGGAGCAATGAATACTTGATTACACTAGCAAATTCGTGAAACCTATTTTAAAGGTAGAAGTATTTTCTTTGTGTGAAAATGGATAGATTGCAGTTCACACACCTTCTGACGTTAATCATAGACAGACTATGAGAGACTTTAGCGAAGTCAATAAACATAGACTACAGTCATCTTCTTTCGCGCCCAGACTAAAGGTAGGCGACCTATCTCTAGAGTCAGAGTCTACCTTATTAATTGCTTATTATAATGACCTATTGTAGGGCATTGGCCTTTCCTAAATGTTTTGTCATATTTGTATCTTTGACTAATTGTCACTTGTTTCCAGCGCAGACTGTTTTATATTTTAAAGAGCTCTAAATTAAATTATCTGGATTTAAATTATTGTTAAAATTTGTCAAAATTCCAATACACCGGAAACTCTTGGCGTTTATTACCGTAATACGTTTTATGGGAGATAATGTGGGTACTCTTCAAATATAAAGAAATACTTACTGAGGTCTATGCGGAGGGAAGGTGTTGGTTTGAGTCTGCAGTTCTGTCTGACTGTTCGTTTGCTCTCGTTCGGCTCCATTGCGGAATCTGTAACAGAACAAGGTTTTCACATAAACCGTAGAACTTTGGGAGTTTTTTTTTTTTGCACCAAAATTAACCGTATCATCAGCAATTATTGCACCACAGATACTTTTCATCACAAAAATTCACCCTATCTATCATGCTTTTCATAATAACGCACTCCAAGGTAAGTTTCCTTAATGCCAGTAGCTGGTTTAACTGTTGTGAAGTGTTTGTGATGCTCCCTATGGGGTTTTCCACGTATCTAGCTTTGCCAGTGGTAGAATATTGTAGTTTTGCGAATTCGCAATACTTTTTCTGGATTTCTGGGTGGGGTCGTGTGTCCAAATGCACTGCATATGATGGATAAACTGTTTTCTTGTTTGGTCCTTGAATGATCATAGAATTATTTATAATAGTTATTTGACTGACTAAATTATTGTTAAAAATAATAAATAAATTTAATAAAATACTTGGGTAGCCTAACTTTAAAAAAAGTACATGTTAAACATCATCATTTTAACATAAACATCATTTTTGACATCTGTGAGGTCCCTTTCAGGTAAGGTCTTTTATCTGTAAGGTAAGGGTTTTGGTACCTTGAATTTTTTTAATTTACTATTTAAGGTAAATCTTACAATGCTAAATGTATACTTTAGAATAGGCGGCAGTTTAGCTAGAAAACGAAAGAATTGAAGCAATCACATTAAAGGCGTTTCGTGATCTTCGTCGGCATCAGTCGGCTCCGTGGTGGTGGTGGGTCGGCCGCGGCGAATGTTTACATAGCGCGGAGGCTGTCTGCTGGCAGACCCTTCGGTCACTTCCTCGTACACCTCAGCGGACTCCGTCTCCCGTGTCTCTCCCTTGAACTGGGATCTGGTCCTGAAGTTGGACACCACGGAGCTGGCCGTAGAGGGCGGTTCGCTGCTGGCGGATTCTGTAGTTGAGCGCTGTCTACTGATCGAGGTATATCTGTGATTATAAGGTAAACAAAACTGGTCACACACTTTAGACGGTTTTAATTGATTTTAAATATATAATTTTATACTGTATTTAAAACACTAATTAATCACGTTATTTTGGAAAAATGTTCAAAATCAGTTATTAACGCGTTTGCATCATTCCAAAAATGGTGTCATACAAATTGTCCACTCTGATCCATCTGATGATTCTTAATTGTACCTATTATTTGAATTAATGTACTTACTTGGGTCTTTCTTTACGGATATTCTTGACTTCGGTGATTTGGTCCAAACCTAGACTTTGAGATCCACCGCTGTTGCCGTTGAAGATTCTGTAGATTAACAAAATAAAATAAAAAACATTTAACATTAGAATCTTGTCAGTCTTAGGATCACACATTTTTTTGCAGCAGGATTCTTTCTGAATATTCCAATAAAGATGAGGAGCATCAAATGGCTAATAAACTAAATAAATGATTTACTCCGGTTTTTGCGTTATGACCTAGGAATATGTGCTAGAAATTTGAAGGTAGTGTTGCCTGAATTAGTACCATCGTCTGCCAACAAAATTCTTCCAAGTTAAGGGATGAGCCCTTTTAGCCTCGGCGATTAATAATGCTCTTTCACACATACAAGTGTCTGCATGAAATTTGTCACGTGATGTCACACAGTACAAACCTCGAAGGCATTTAATCGAAGTGCCTTTCGTATCTCTACACACCAAATACTGGCGCGTGCACGATGTAATAATTTGGTGTATTTTTTTAATGTTTTATCAACTTATGAGATATGTTTTATTGAAGTACTTTGATTATGTATATTATAAATGGTATTTTTTTATATACAAATTAAACCTATTATTTGCTTATTAATAGATAGGAAAATTTGAGCAACTATGCAATTAATAAGCGTAAACAGTGCAAATATGATTGCACATAGTTAGGAGGCATTTTGCATAGAAACACAATATGGATCACCAAATGGCTTATATCAAATATTGCACAAATATTCGTACCTTCCACTGCCAACTTTGATTCCACCAGTGAGTGTGTATAGCTGCTTAGATACTTGGGACAGAGAGTCGGTTCCGTTGGAATTTTCATGAGCCTCCAAGTATTTCTCCAACTGTTCTACACCGCCTATTAAAATAATGAAATGCCATTAGCAAAAAAGCAACAATGATAACTAATCATTTAAATAGTTATACCCGAAAGACTTACCTAATTTCTTCAATAAAGCTACCAGTTCTTTTATGACTTTGGGATCCTTTTCTTCGATGTACACCGACGTGGCCTCTGACGTGCTCTGGAAGTGGTAATGACTATTTATTTTTTTGTTTCTGTGAATACATTAATGTTTGTAATTTTAACGTTGTATATTTTGCATTCCATTATTTTTATACATTATATGAATATTAAAAAATGAAAAAAGTTTGGGAAGCATGGTACTGAAATACGTGTAATACCGAAAGAATGGCTGGATAATTAAAAATGCTAAGGCCCGTATTCATAAACATCGCTATGCGACCGCAGTGCGTATGCAGTCGCACAGCTGAGAAATCGCAATTCATAAACAGCGCATAGCATCCGTCGCCGCTATGCAACCGCTCCACGGCCGCTTGGAACTGTCAAAAGCCAAGCGAGCGTTCGAGGTGTATTTGCGAACGCAGTGCGGCCGCCGCGCGTTGTTTTGAGTCTTTTCGTTTGAAATGTCTATTAATTATGACAGTGAGAATGAATTAATAAATAATATAATAATATATTTTAAATGGCACCTACTTGTTATTACCTAATTTCTTTTTTTTTCTTTCCTCTTTTAAATTGTAATGTTAAAAATTAAACTCAAATGTATTCAATTTTGTATGTATAATTAACTTAAACTAATACACATGCATGTTTTGTAAACATGAATTTGGAGAGTATCGATTGCTGGCAACCTGTGTATGAAATATTTAAGAATGATTACGATTACTCTCTGTATGTTAACATTATAAAAAATAAATAAATAAACATTATATTACATAATAAAAAATGTAGATGCTCGAACATTTTTTATTTTCACAGAGTTTAGTGCGTACAATGTTGACATAATAGTGGCGCGCGAGACTCGATGACAGCTGCTCGGTGCGACACGAACGTCGTGCGCATCACACATTTGCGGCTCGACCAATGGCGGCTCGTGAACCTCGCACTGCAGTCGCACTGCGAAGGACTCGCCAAGTCGCGTTTATGAATCCGGATTTTGGTGGCTCTGCTTCGCACTGCGTTCGTTCGACACTTTGCAGTGCGACGGCACGCGCACTCGTAAGCGGAGTTTATGAATACGGGCCTAAAAGTTACAAAAATCGATACAAGATATGAACCACGCGTGATAAATTTATATGACATGTTTAATATGTCGACTTGTTACTGTCGAATAGAAATTATCAAATGCATGTCAAATGATTTGAAAAATTGAATCAAATATAAATTCCAGTAGATAAAATAATTTTCTAGTTATAACCTTGATGTCATAAAAATATTGAAATTTAGAAGAAACCACAAATTGAAAATTCAGTAATTCCATAAGTAATTAATTCACTTTAAACCAATAATTACTTTAATGTATCATCAAGGATATTAAGAAAATGATGGTTTTTATTGTATTTGTTTTAGGGGTTCATAAATAACGTCAAACAAATTTCATGATTTTTTGATTTCTGGTCATCACAGTTTGTGAAATTCATGGGACTCCCTGTTGTCACATTATACAATTTGCAATTTTTAATCTAGTGCTAATTTAAAAAAAAAAAAAACATTGCCGTAATTATATTTAAGTGTCAATACAAACAGTTCTAGACTTTAAAACATTACATAGAAGGTAATTTTTCTGGTGTTGATGAATATTTCATTGTTTTGATTTTTAGATGTGACGTCATGAAGCTTGTGACTCATCCCACCCCCTTTATCACATCACGATACACCTGTTTTACCACTCCCTACTCCCATTCTTTTATCATAATGATCTTCAACGTCAGAATTTTGTTCAGATCAATTGTATTCTACCTACTGGAATGAGAAATGCTGATGAAATGAACCTGCGCAACCGATGGCGGTAATGTGGCAACCGATGGGGCGGTGGAGGTCCTCTGTCGGTTGAAGATCGTCGTTCGGCTAGTGGCGGCTGTGATGTGGGGACGGGGTCTCGGCGTCGCCGTGGGCCCAGGTCTGAGCAGACCAGCATAGGTGGAGGCCACAGGACGGGGCACCTTCAGCGGACGCGAGGTGCTCGGACGCTTCTTGAAGATGATTTATGAACATATACCAGATGAGATCATGCAGATGTTTTCAAGTGCAAGATTAGAGACAAGAAAAAGAGGCATGTGTTGAAACTTACATATATTAAATTACAGGTTTTTAATTCATTTTAAGACGTGTTAAACATATTTTTTTTTCTTCGAACGATGTGGAAATATAAATTTAATATATTTTATGCCGTTGAAACATATTATTTTATTTTATTATAACAAAAGCCACTGAAAGCTGGGGGGCTTCAATCGTCCCCATACCCCACCCCGCAATAAGGATTGCCTACTGTACAAATTAAGGGGCATGGCACTGCTAAAGAGTACCTATTTTATACTATCACCAAAGCAGGTGTTAACTGTAAATGTATTTAATTAACGCCAGTCCTCTTGATCACCGACAGAAGTTCTGTAAGACTTTCTATACTTTTTATACTAACCGGGCAGATATTTTTTATTTTTTAGCCAAATTTCCGTTTATGACTACAGCCTTGACTGGCGAAGGGGTTATTTTAAAGTTAACATCTGCAAATATTCAGACTTATTTTCTTGTGATTCTTTATATTTGATTGCTGTGCAAATCTTGAAACTGTGCTTTGAGCGGTTTCTATTTATTTTACCATGAAATAAATCAGTGTAAACAATTTTTCTTTGCGGATCCTTTGATGAGTTTTGAATTCGGAGAAAATAAACAGGTCATACGCGGGCAGTAGGTCTGAGGTTCAAGGGTGAACCAAGAGTGGATCTCTATCAACCAAGAGGGTGGCCACGTTTACTTTATACTTAATACTTTAAATTAACACTTTGGAGGTATTTCGCCAGTGATATATCAATGAGGTTAGTTTAATTCTGCTTTTTAGCTTAAATAATGTTTTGCATTATTAGTAGTCAGTATAAGCGCAAACCAGTCCTTGCCAACAGTAGTTCGGCATGGTCAAGAAGTGTAATGTTTCATTTAAATATTTTTTAGTTCGTCGTGCTATGCGACGGAAACACCTGCCAAGGAATATTAACCAAAATATTAGGTGGTTATTTTGCACTTAACAGTAAAGGGTTTTCTCTTTAACGCTCCAGAAATCGTCGTGGTCTAATGGTTAAGAGTTTGACTATTGACCCAGCAAGCATGGGTTCAAATCCGCACTATACCACAATCTCCCCTACTCTAGAACCATAAATTTAAGCTTTCATAGTTAAGTACGACCCTAACTAATTGTATAAGAAATGGGTTATAGCAGTTATCTTTTTAAATTAAAAAAAAATGTGTCTAAATATGCAATAAATAAAGCTAAAGACTCACCCTGTCCTGGTCAGCAGTCGATTGTGGGGACTCGGTGGAGGTGGTCGATGGCGCTGAAGTGGTGGTCGAAGAGCTTAATGCTGAAGCCTTCTTGATGCTGCATTTCACGTTCCTCTTGAAGTCACACGAATCGGTGTCCACGTTGAAAAACAGTCCTTCACAAAAAAAATTAGATTGTTTTGTAGACGCGATATCTATTGTCAAATCAAAGAATTGACTTATCCAATATTATTTTATTAGATTGAATGTATTCGCAGACATCAAAAATAGAGGCATGCGTTTCTAGCATAACATTAACCACTACAAATCAATTATATAGAAAAAAAAACAATTTGTTACAAAACATAAAACCGACTTTAAAGTAACAAAAATACATTTAACCTAAAAAGTGACATGACATGACATCGTCATAAAAATATTTTGAACAAAAACTTGCTCCGATTTATTGCTACCTAACACTAGACTGAAGTTAAACTAATATGGAAGCCACCCTTGAGAAGTTCCCTATCATACGCAAAAAAAATATCAAATCGAGAACCGCTACTTTTTTGAAGTCGGTTAAAAAGATATTTTATTTATTTATTTATTTAACAGGTTTCCCCATGTACACATTATAACTAAAGTAAAAACAAATTAAACTACCAAAAGAAAAACAAACAACATTAAAAATAAGAAACAATAACGTGAAACATACTATGCTAAAAAAAACAAAATAATGCCTCCAGGCAAACATTAACAAATAAATAATTCACTCCGATCCTACAACGGTGTAATAGAAAGCAGATTTTTAATACTATTGGGCGAACATACAAAAATATCAATCTCCGCGGAAATGGAATTTAATAATTCGACTGCTCTCCCAACTAGACTATCCTTGTATACGTCGGTACGACATGCTAACCGCCGCTTCCGCGCTCCAGTATGTATGACGGCAAGTGTTTTTTTTTTATTTAATCTATAGACACATTAACCTCCAATGTGCAATGAAAGCACAATGGGCTATAGCAATTTGAAGATGATTTATATATCTATTTTTAAGGGTGCTTATAGTTTTTTCCCAGAGTAAGCTAGCTTACTAGTAACGAAGGACACTCTCGTTTACCTGAAGGGCAAGTGAAATGATGAGCGATGAGGCCAATATCTGAATTGCTCTCTAGGCACCAGAAGTATTTCTTGCAGTCCTTAGGGTTGGCGTAGAAACCTTCATCTTCACACTTGAATTCTGAAATAGGACACAGACTTTAATGGGGCCTTGAAATTATTCTCCTGTTTTCTGAATGGAGAATCTGTTCACCTACAGTGTAGTTTGCATTGAAAGCACGTGGCCTTTTTATTTATGTTATTTAAATATAAATGTTATTTAATCTTTATAACAATTCAATATTTAAAACATATAATTCTAAGAACACCAAAACCAAATATAAATAAAATGATTTTCACGGCTGAATACAAGAGAAATGCGATGTAAGAGGAATTTTCCTGAAAATAGAAACAGATGAATACTATATGCTTTGAACTCATGAAACAAGGTGAACAAGAGAGTTTGTCAAGTCTCACAGACATATGATGACTGGAACCTTGAGTTTTCCTTCAGGATTCTGTATTCGAAAATTTAACAGCAGAGTTGTTATTTCCTACCTCACAAATATCAAAACTAAACAATTAATTTCTTTGAAGTCATCGCAATAGCCAACCTTTTGGCTTATGGAGATAAATCTTAAAAGGGGTCCATGCCTTAGGAAAAAAAACCTTCATTTGAGTGTTTAATTTTAAGGTTATTATGACATAACTCCGCTAACGATGACATCACACCTCGAAGGTGCTTAAAAACCCTTCCTCTAAGGTCGGTGTATTGCTGGAAATGTTAATTTTTAAGGTTAGGAACAGAATACCTCCAAGCTACTTTAGTGGTGTCACATTAACACAGAGGCGTCCAAACTTTTTGCTGCGAGGGCCAGTTTGGTATTTAAATTCATTAGCGGGGGCCAAGCGTTGTAAATATGTGAATTAAAAAACCTTATTACAAGTAAAGCAGCATTGAATTTTTTTATTGTTGCTACATATATATACCATACATTTTTTTTTATAGTAAATTACAGATATAACAATACTAAACAAACATGTCTAAATTATATTATTATAAAACTATTTCATGCAATTTTTAATGGGAATGGCGGAACTGGGTTTTTTCCTGGAGAGTTTCTTCAAAGTTGGGATTCAAATCGGAAACACCAATTATTAGCAATGATTGCAAATCATCATCCGATAAATTTGCCCTATATTTAGATTTCAGATACTTCATCCTGGAAAAAGTTTGTTCGCACATATTATATAGGTAGTGCCATACATAGAAATAAATTTACCAGCCAATTGCTTTAAATTTGGAAACTCTTTTGCGTCCAAAAATTTGTAAAAATCGATCAAGTTTCCTTCCTTGTATTTGTTCTTGATTTGATCGCTAGCTTGAAGATCAATTATTTCCATTTGAAACTGACTTGAAACGTCGCCAGCGTTGCAGTCATATGGATTTTGAAACAGCCGCATTTCCCTTGAATTTATGTCAAAATCAGAAAAACGCTTTTGAAATTCTAGTTTTAAATCCGCGATTACTTTTACTGCAAATATGGTGGGAAATCTTTCGTCAGTTTCTGTACTAAATTTTTCACAACACGTGAAATGGGAAAAATAATATTCATTCATATGACTTTCGAGCAATATCAGCTTGGCTCTGAATGCTTTGATTTGCTCGAATAAATCACAAATTAAGTTTATTTTACCTTGGAGCTTTAAATTCAAGTTATTCACGTGTGTCACGACATCTGCAAAAATTGCCAACTTCCAGAGCCACTCTGCATCCGATAAAAGCAATTCAGGGTGATTCTTTTCCGCAAGAAAAATTTTAATTTCCTTTTTGAGCTTGAAGAACTGCAATAACAATTTTCCACAGCTAAGCCATCGAACTGCTGTATAATACAACAAGTCAACAGACTCAGATTCAATTTCTTCGAGGAAAGATCGAAATTGGCGATGATTGAGTGCACGTGATCGAATAAAGTTTACGACAGAAACAACTGGTTTCAAAACGCAGCTCATGTCGACATGTTTTACACAAAGGGCTTGTTGGTGGATGATACAGTGCAGAAAAATTGATACTGTTGCTCCTGCGCTTTCACAAGCTTTTCTTATTAGCCCAACCAGCTCAATATTTGCACCAGACATGTATCTTCCTCCGTCAATTGTCACACCTTGGAGTCGATTCCAGTCCAAGTTATATTTGGTCAACGTCTGTTGTAGTTCCTTAAAAATATCTGCTCCAGTTGTAGTGCCATGCATGCTGTTAACCGATGCTAATTCTTGGGTGACATTAAGATCGTCGTCAACTCCACGAACAAATACTAAAAGTTGTGAGGTGTCACTAACGTCGGTCGATTCATCCATCGCGATAGAATAGTGAGTGAAACGCTGTGCTTTCCCAGAAATCTGCTGGAGTATATTATTGCCAATATCGTCAATTCGACGAGCAACAGTATTCCGGGAAAGACTTATCGTTTTGAAAAGTTTCACCTTTTCCGGACATAATACCCCAACAGCTTCCGTCATACACTCTTTAACGATGTTTCCATCCATAAAGGGTTTCCCTTTTTTCGCCAACAAATAAGCAACTTTCATGCTAACTAAAGTCAATGATTCATTTTCCGAGTTAGCCTTCCTAAATAAATTTCGCTGAGAAGACAAACTACGACTCATTTTTTCAAATTTTTCAGTACGCTGCTTGTCCTTAAATTGTGAGTAAGCTGAAGCATGTTTTGTTTCATAATGTCGATGTAAATTGTATTCCTTCATTACAGCAACAGTGTCATTGCAAATTACACATATAGCTTTGCCATTCTTTGACTGCGATTGCACAAAGAAATATTTGAATCCCCATTCTTCTTTAAAAACGCGGCACTCGTCATCTACTTTCTTCTTTTTGTTTCCATGTTCAATAATAATTAAGTTATAATATATTAAATATAGATCTAAATATACCAATTTACAATATATCAACTGTAAAGAATGTAAATAAGCTCCGCGGCCGACGAATGTTTGGTTTGTCGTGGACTGACGCGACGCGACGTGGACAATCTCGTAGCTTTGAGTGCAGTCTGCCGCTCCGCGCCGCCTGCAGAGCGCTGTACAGTCAGAGTACAAAATCATTCTGCAGTCGAGCGGCCGAGTCGTACGTTTTCGAGCTCATTCTAACCTAACGGCTAAACGAATGCGCTCTTCATCTGCGCGAGATCTAATACCGACGCGCCACGCGCCACGCTACATTTATATTTTACGAAATTTTTCAAAATCCTTGGCGGGCCGGATAAAATCGCCTGCCGGGCCGGGTTTGGCCCGCGGGCCGTAGTTTGGACACCTTTGCATTAACAGACGGCTTGCTCAATCATGAATGATATACGACAAGTGCCGTTTCCGGTTAAAACCGTTACCGTCTTAATGCATTTCTATTAATATTTAAAAATGTGGAGCGTCGCGTATACCTGAATTCATGAAAGGCATAGATTAATCGTAATTTTTTTTCATTTTAGTTCAGTTTAAACTTTTGATTGTTAATGTGAAAAGTGCGCTAATGAATTGTAAGTGTTTTTGAAGGATTTGGAACGCTACAAATAGATCGTAGTATTTTTTTGAAATCAAAATATTAATTGTTAGCTATCGACATAAAAAGGACGTAAAATATTGTTGTACCTGGTTCAGTAGAGGGCGTGGTAGGAGGAGGTGGAGTCGATAGCCTGTAAATAAAGATTTAATAAAGAAAACAAAAAAAAAACAAACATTTAATTATTTTTTAAAATAAACATCAAAATATTAAAAGAAAACCCTGTATCTTAACTATTATTTTTATCGTTAAAAATAATAAATTCTTTTCAAGTACATTAATTGATAAATATAATAACTACTAGCTGACCCGGCCACGCGTTGCTGTGGTTAAAGTTTTAGTTATATTACATTATAGTAAACAATCTAAGAGGAACAATAAGAGAACATCAGTCACGGAGTCCACTATGCTTTTTCACACAGATGGTATTTGTAAAAAAATATGGTGATCTCCTTATTTGACTTTCTACTACTATAACCCTTTAGTACAATGAAATTATTTACGAACAAAGACGAAAATGTTGATGTTGGTATACAAATTCACTGGATTGAGATTTGAAGGGGAAGTACGTTGAACACAATTAATTAAAATGTTCTTACACTTGATACTAAGCAGAAATCAATAGGTACAAATTAAAAATTTATCAGATTTATTATTTCCATTTAATTTTATAACAAATATAAGTATATTACAGTATAATACAGTAAATTACATGTGACGCTTAAACTCATGAATGAGGTAGGCAAGGCAGACAGTCTTAAACTTTTAAACATTAATATCTTTTTTTTTGAATTATAAATACTTTCAATTTCAATTTAATTTAACACCAATCGGTGCACAATGTTTTTGGTTAACCTGTCTTTAGCTAACACAAATAGATTCGACGGTTTCCCAACACGTGAACACGCAACATATAGTTGCCCATGAGAAAAACATGGATTTTCCAAATCTAAACCACAAATGGACATTGTTTGACCTTGAGATTTATTTATAGACATGGCGAAAGCTAAACGAATTGGAAACTGTAGCCTTTTGAAGGGTATGGTAGAATCTGATGGTATCATCGGAATACGTGGCAGCAGGACCACTTTTCCTTTAAACTTCCCAGCCAAAATGGTTGCTTCAAGAATGTTTCCGGTGATCTTTTTGATGACCAAACGCGTACCGTTACATAATTGAGGTGGATTCAAATTACGGAGGAGAATAATAGGGGAACCAATCTTTAATCGAAGATTATGTGGTGGCATTCCAGGGATATCTAATGAATTTAAAAATTCAATCGGAAAATTTACACTTTCATTTTCATCAACAACAGTATCGATTGATTTAAAAGACATCAGATCGCCTGGTAACAACTGTTGTATTTGGAAGTTAATTTCGTCAACATCAACGTTTTTGGCTGCCAAAATCGCCCGTTGACTAAGCCATTCATGATTCAAATAATTATTCTGTATATCCGGGAAAATACTCTGAATCAATTCATTTTTATCCTGAACAACAGTGCAAAAATTGTCTGGTAGTTTAATGCATTGCGTATTTGGTTGCAAAAAAGTGGAAATAATTGAATTATACGGTATTTCGTTCACTACAAAATAAATTTAATTAATTTTATAGCGTGGTAATTATGCTGTTAAAATGTAGCTTATAAGACACGTTCGTAGATTTACCATAGCAGCGCCATCTATTAATTACTTACTCAACCCAGTCGAAAGGTATCGACATCTGTTAGAATCATTTGGAGTTAACAGATAATTGTGACTGTCAAATAATAACAGACAAATAATTAGCAATAAATTAAAATTGCGACTATAATTTGAGATTTAAACTATCCTATCTCTCAAGTTGGATCGAACTGCACATGGTGTGCAAATTTTATTATAATCGGTTAAGTGGTTTAGGAGTCCATTGAGGACACGACACGACACGAGACGACACGAGATTTATATATATTAAGATTAAGAAAGATAATAAAAAAGTGAAATTAGAAATCTAAAAATAAACCTACGATTAAAACATTCGCAAAACATGACAGCTATATTCATCAGCGTTAAAATGCATTTAAACCGCGAAATTATTAAATGAACAGCAAGTAAAACGAAAATGGTTTAACTGGTTTAAATGGTAAAATGGTGGAACTTTAACAAGTAAAAAATTACAATGACAGTAAAAATTGACTAGTAACTAAGTTTTCCTACTAGGTTTTCCTTAGCTCCAATATGAACTAAGAACATTTTAAAAATAATTGAATGTGAAAAAAATAAAACTGCAAGTAGAGATTTCTGCATCACAAGCTAATTCCATTGAATATTTAGTTGAAATGTCAGAGCGATAGGCCGGTATGGTATAATTTTCTAACTCTCCTAAACTTATAATAGGATTTCGATTTTTAACGCGATGCCGATCGCTAATCTTGGATAATTATAGCCCTTGCCTTCATATTAAAGTCAATAATATCTTATTTGAAATTAGCCGAAGGTCAATCGAATTACTTACTGCTCATTTAATGATTTGCTGTACAAATATTTTTTTGCATATTATTCCTGCTGATCCAAATTTCAATTAGCAGATCATTTAATTACTTCCGATTATGTATTTCCTAAAATTGCCCTTAAAAACATAATAATAGCAGCATTTAATAACGTACCCTATGGTCGATCTTTGAATACCCAGCCGGTCGTACAGAGCACCTTTCGCAGCTTCTACCAATGGGAAAGGTTTACCGTCACAAGAACCGCGGAAGTCATCATTGTCCAAGGACCACACCATGATACCTGGAAAAAAAATTAATCAGTTTAGACAAAGTTAATAAATAACCATAATAGTAATGACAGGTTATTAAGCATCCTTGAAACGGCGGCTCCAAATGAGCAATGTCTAATTATCTGTTTCACTATTTGGAGCGACAACAATATAAACATTTTTGCCACTTGGCAAGTGTACGATCACAAAAAAAGTTTCTCACTTAAAAGTTGAAGGAAAGATTATATTGGAATTAAAAAAAGGTTAGTAAATAAAAATTTCAAAAAAAAACCTCTTAAATCATGCATTTAATAGCAAAACAGATAACCTTTAAATTCAAAATTTATGTTGAAACAAAAAAAAAATATTGCCAATACGTTCAGTTTTACTTAAAGTAAATATTAAAAATAAAATACAAATATTAGTAAATTATAAAAAAAAAATAGAAAATCGAGTACCTAGGTACCAGTCATGTTGGCCGATTTGATAAGGTCAGTTACCTTTCTAACTAGGTAAGGGTTACCTTATAGTTTAGCCTTATAGTTTATTTGTTGTATTTATTAATTACAAAATTAAAAAATACATAAAAAAAATATCACCACTTATTACCTCCTAGTTTGTTGTCCGCGACGTATTCTGCTTTACGACGCACCATGTCGATGTCATCATAACCAACCCATTGGTCACCGCTGTCAACAAATACATACATAGTTATGAATCGTTTTAATTTTCTAATGATTTCCAAGTCTAACGAAATATGTTATATCTCATATCTTAATGTTGACCTTAAAGCAAGTAGAAACGTGTTCAAGCGCTTTTGCAGCACTTTGAATTTTTTATCTGGCTTTAAATGAGAATCCTTATATGATGTTATTAGAGGCGTGGTTTTCAAGAAGAGATAAAACGCATATAATTTGATGTTATAGCTAAGAATTTAGTTTTATTATAAAGATAAGGGTTTGCCATTATGTTTTAAAAATGATTTCGGGTAAGTGGCCGCCGCGGCTGACTCGAACAAATTCCAGCCGAGAGGCCCAATTTTCAACCACTTTTTGCAGCAAGTTGGGCCGTATGTCAGCAATAACGCGCCGAATATTCTCTTCCAAGGCGTTAATCGTGTCCGGCTTATCTGCGTAGACAAGCGACTTCACATAACCCCACAAAAAATAGTCCAGCGGTGTTAAATCGCACGATCTTGGAGGCCACGCCACGTTGTTCAGGAGTAAGTCTATTCATTATGAAATGGCAAACCAAACTGAGCATAAATCAAGTGACAGCTGTCAAAAACACCAACTACGAAAAAAGTAGTGCCAGATTGAAAACCACGCCTCTAAAAAAACATCCTATATTTTAGGCGTAAAATATACTAATTAGCCATTTCAAAGACTACTTAAAACACTTGGCATAGTCCTTAGATAGTGAACAACTTAAGAAAAACACTTTTATATTGATCGAAAAGACTATGTAAAATAAAAGTAATTTTCAAAAAGAAGAATTTAGGTTTCTGTTATCTAATATCAGAATAGTCCTGACTCTAAACTCTTTAAACCTTTTCCTAAGAACGCATCCCACTGACCGGGTTAGTCAGCCAGCTGGGGGCCAAATTTAGCTCTTTAAATTTATAGCTAACAAAATTATTAATATTTTTTTTGTATAATTTATTTGTATCACAGTTAACCACATTTTTAAAAAATTATCCACGTAACAAACAATATTTTATGTTTTATTATTTTAATTGCAATTGTTCAAAGTCAGCCTAAATATATATCACATGGAATCAACATTGTCATGATCTATTAATACCGGATAATTTACGTAGTCTAACAGACAAAAGTTTTGCCTCTGGCCTGACATACTTACACAGAAACATAAATTAGTAATCAAATTAATTAATTCTGTGAAAACAACTGCTTCAATCGAAAATCTTTTACCCCCTAAATATTCATGGGAAAATCATTGAAAAACTAATAGATAAATGTAGATATACAACACAGACCATTGAATTAGATAGACACGGCGTAAGCAAAAATCTACGTACTGCGCAGTGTATCCATTTTCAGACACCGGAACGGTATTGGTGATAATATACCGACACAACCAACACCGACGCAATCACTGCCTAACACAGGGTGGAGGGGCGGAGCTTAGTTATCGACTGACGTCATGATTTCGTCATATCCATCCGCTCTAGCTCACTTACAGCGCTTCTAGGCCATTAACTATTTCTATGATACAGAATATGTTACATTAGAAAGCTTAAGCTTTAAACTTCGTATCAATTAAGGTTTATTTAATTTTGTATAAATTTTATTACAATAAATTATATTTAAATGATCATTCATTAGTTCATTTATAATTTTGTAAACGTATTTGAATAGCGGTTAAATTTTACAGTGAAACCTATTCTATCGATAGGTATTTTTACCCATTATCTTCTGAAAAGAATAAATAATAAAGATTTAAATAAAAAAAGAACTTACCCGTAAGCGTATGGTCCAACCGAACGAGGGTTGGATTGCACGACCTGTAATTTAATTTAATTTCTTTAACTTTTTTATGAAAATTGTTGTAGCTTATTAAATTATAATTGCCAAAGCGAAATGATTGCGTTAAAAATATATTTCATGCCATTATGATCTTTATTGTAACATCACGTACCGTCCACTTTTGCTGACTCGCTTCATCATCATCGTCGTCGTATCGTTTGTCTTTCTTTTTTAGTCCTTTTACGTTGGCACAAATCTGCAAATTAGTAACGAAAAAACATTGTGAGCTATATTTATCTAAAGTTTTTTGTTTATGACAGCACAAAATAAAAAAATGTTTTTGGTTTTATAAAGTATTCAGGTGTGATTGTACAATATATAACTGCCTTTTATATGGAGTGTGAAAATTCTTTCAAACATGTGTTTCTCTAAAATGCATCTTTTGTATACAGGATGTCCCATAAGTGGTGGATCAAACGAAATCAGGTGATCTCTTCTATCACCTGATTTCGTTTGATCCACCACTTATGAGACATCCTGTATAAAGAATTGCTATGATCTAGGTCATATACAATTATTTTGGGTCCTACTCAACTAAGCTAAATGCAAGAATGTTGTACATTAACATACTTTCAGACAGCCAAGCGGCTCTGAAGGCTATTAACTCGAATGCCATCAAATCAAAGCTAGTGCTAAACTGTGTACATATACTCAACACCTTAGCATCACACAACAGGGTCACACTTATGTGGGTACCGGGACACTCAGGCATTGATGGCAATGAGAAAGCAGACGAACTGGCAAAGAAGGGTGCGAGCATGACTATGATAGGCCCGGAACCGGCCTGCGGCATAGCTAAAAGCACCACCAGCAGACTGCTGAAAATCTGGGCTTGGAAACAAAGCCAAAAATACTGGCAGGAATTGCCCGGACAAAAGCAAGCCAAAGAACTCATAGTAGGATTCTCGCAAAAAAGACTCTCGGAGCTACTGAAGTTAAGCCGAGACCAAATAAGGATCCTAACCAGAACCTTAACTGGCCACTGCAAGCTGAACAAACACCTGCACAAATTAAGCCTATCGTCTGACGACAGGTGCAGGCTTTGCCAAGTGAGCCCAGAAATTCCGTTACACCTACTAGGAGAATGTGGGCCCCTCATGAACAAAAGGTACCAGCTTCTAGGCAACCATCTCCTCAAGCCTGAGGAGATTAGAACCATCGCACCTAAAAAGATACTCAACTTTATCTACAGTACGGGACTAGAGGGCGAACTTTAAGTGGATTTAAAAGTACAATAGTTCTGGAAAGGACGCGGTACGCGGGGGGGCAGACTCCCCACATCCACTAATATACATAACATAACATAACATAACATTATAGAGCTAACATTTCCTATGATAATGTGTGGATTCGAACTGCGACCGCTGGGTCAATAGTCAATCGCCTTGACCACTATACCACTACAATCTCTCTTATGAAAATTACATAACCAGCAACTCCGAACATATTCCGATCCTTTCTTTGCTATGAAATTATCATGTAGCTGCTTCAGCTGTGCTCGGAATACTTGAAGAACGTTGCTATAACAAAATATATGGGTGATTTACCTCGTAATAGCTGAGGTATCCCTTCTCCTTGGTGTAAGGCCCAGGAACACCGGGAGACTGCGCAGCGGATCCAAGTGCTACCATTTCCTCTGGAGCGTCCACGAGTGTGGGGTCCAACGGCAGAGTGTAGGAGCGACCGTACATTGGGATTCCTACCACCAGCTTGGATGCAGTTGCGCCAGCTTCAAGGTAATGTTTTATTGTGTAGTCCTGTAATTTAATAAAAAGTCCTGTAATTTAATAATACAAATTTAATTTAAACATAAAAGTAATTAAGGTTTCTGTATTTAGGGTAAAAATAACATTTATTTTCAAGTCTTTAACAAGCTTATTTCTATTGGTATTAAAACATAAAAAAATATCAATTCAGTAGTAATTTTCTTAAAAATAACTTACATAAACCCTTTACACAATATTTAAAAAAAAATTGACAATTATTTCAGTTACCCGAGACATCAATAAAGTACTGTTTATGTAAATAAGTCCTTTTGTTCGGATTCAAAGTTGTAAGTGTTTTAAAAAAACAATAAAATACACCAAAAATGTAAATTATTTTATTGTTTTTTAGTTCATTATGTCCTTAAATACATTATTGCTATTAATAGTAGTAATGAATAAGTTCATTAGTAATTAGGAGTAGCATTATTTACTAATAATATAATAATTAAAATCCTTTTGAAATGACATAAAACCGAGATTAAGTTTAGGTCTGTTTTAAGAATGGTTCTAAAATGTGTAAGTTTTGCAATTTATAAAATAAAATAGAAAAATTATAGTGTTACTATTTATGATTACGATTTAAAAAAAAAGATTTTGTTATGTACCTACCTACTATTATCAGATTTTTTCCTAATTTAATTCAAAACCCGTTAGTGGCAAGTAAATGCGTAAGTTAATACTCACCACATTCAGTTTGTCCTCATCATCATAGCGATATTCCTCAGGAATGGCCAGGCCGGAGTTGTCAGGGGTGAAGAGGGGCGCGTGGTGGCCAAGCTTACCCTCGTAAGCGGAGTGGTAGTCGTACGAGAGCAAGTTGAACCAATCCACATATCTGAAAAGACACATGGCAAATGAACTCTTGACATATGACAGGAATACGTTTATAGGCTTGAATATATCGAGAAGAAGATGTGACATTGCGGTCGAAACAGCGTAAGTACAGTCAAGAAAATACCTCAATATTGACATCAGTATAATATGCACCAATCTCGGGAACCAATTAATGGATTTCAATGAGGTTTTTACTGTTTCTGAAGCGGTTCAGGTTAAGATACAATAATTGTGAAAATCTCACTGATTCAATTGGATTTTCCGTTAATCTTCAAACGAGTCCCATTACCAATCAGATTCTGCTTCGTTATGGCAGATGGAGTGTTATAAAGCACAAAGCAGTGATGCCACTCGCAGAATCTTAACTACCGAATATAAAGTAGTGAAATTGCCATATTAATTATAAAAACGATCCAGAACGGTCGTATATCGTACTATTTGTTTGAAAAAATATTAAATTCCTATTTATTAATCAAGTCAATTATTGAACACTAATTATTCGCTATTATTTTCTTCACCATAAAGGTCAGCCTCATGCTTATTCAGAAAATATTTCTCCATGTTTTTCATCTTACCACACATGTGAGGATACCCGAAACTTCGTGCAATCACCTTGTTTCTAATAGTTGGTTTTGCTATGAAATTTACCAAATTTTGAGTTTTCAGTGCTTCGATGCGACAACGACGACAGCGCCACCAATGGAGCGCCTACTGAGACTTGTGTTGTGGTAATTGCCGTCTTATCTATTTAAAATGAAATGAATAGCCGTGTATTACGGCAATTGCCGTATTAATGGCAACACTAGACACAAGGGTCCCGTATTTTAAAAAAAAAACCATTTGCAAGGAAAAATAGTAAAAATTACTAATGTTTATAAAGTTGTTTTTTGGTAAAAAAAAATAAATCCTGGCAGCAAGGTTATGCAAAATTATTCATATTTCATTATATTTATCAGTTGCAGCGAGAAAAAAGTAAGGCTTTGATATTTTAGGGTATAATTTTCATCATACTCAATAAATGCACTTTCGACGTTACCCTTGTCGCTGGTAAAAATCATTTAGCTGCTAAAATGTTGGGAAAATTGCACTTTATTAGTCGTTTATCCATCGCTTTTAAATATACTGATAGGATCTTCCGTCTTTCCTATAAAATGGTAAAAAGTTGTGAAGACAAGGATATTCGTCACGGAGGCGCCGTAAAAATGTAGATATATACGACACCGTAAGTTTCATCGAAATAAATAAATAACAAGTTTAAATAAAAGTTATGCGATACGCATGATGTTATTACCTGTTGATTTTCTTGACGTCAAAGCCTTTTTCAATGTACTGGACCCCAGCCGGCACCGCCATCGTCAACAGCAGCCTACGGTAAATAATCAAAATATCATGTTTTACATAAATATTATGTAATATCATGTATTTTCACCTCAATAAATCAGATACATTCTACAAACATACAGAATAATACAGACAAAATTATACACTGCGACTTCATACATGATTTATTTTGACATTATATCAAAATTCATCATGGTTACCGAGTAAAAAACTTTACGTGATAATATGAAATGAAAGCGAGACTGCACTGTACTGGGTCATTGCCAGGCCTTGCTGAGCGCCCGCGAGCAAAGAGGGAATTTACACGAGCGCTTTCATAAAATTCATAAATTGGGCATTAATTATTTTTGCATTTTTTTATAGAATTTATTATACGTAATCGGGAACGTAAACACCACCTTTAATTCTGGTAATTCTGGTAAAGTCATTTCAATTTTTTTCTACTTCTAAGGAAAATTGGATTTTTTAGTTGGGGAAATTGGCTACTCTGATAATATGGAAGATCATTCGATTATTTCTAAATACGTGTTTATTGCAGAGATAAACTTACCCGGGTGTCTGAGAAGTCATTTATGATCATTTCAATGTTGTGATTTGGTTAAATTATTTAAAAATATTCCCCAATGTATCTAATCATTATTAATAACACACCTTGGTCTTCCAGTTGCGTCGGCTTCTTTCTGGAATTGCTCGCCGAGCTCCTGGACGAAAGTGGCATAGTTCTCCCGGTCCCTTGGTTTGCCGCCGTCTCTGAATGCAGGGTATTCCCAGTCGAGATCTAGACCGTCGAATTTGTTCTGTCGCAGGAACTGTGGAAGTGAACAAACACACAGAAGTGATCAAGTAATGTTTACTAATTATGTTAACGAACGCAATTAACGAAATGCTGTTTATTTTTAAAATGTAAATGCTAATAGAAATTAAAGTTAACAGGTAAAGTTGCAGTAATGTAAAAACTAAACAAATAATACTAAATGTTACACACACAGATTACAACAAATAGTTAATTCTCCAATCACAGATTATCTTTTCTGATAGGATATCCTCACAAAGTGCAGGAGGAAATTTGGAAACATTTTTCTTTTTAAGATAATATGGAGTGTGATCATGCCGCCAGCCCAGCATAGAAATATAAAAAATGGTATTAATTTTCATTGAAACTGCTGAAATGATACTGATAACTAACTATACAAAAATAGAAATGTGACTTATTTATAGTTTTTATATTTATTTTTACCTTTATGGCGTTTTTAGTGAATTCGACCCGGCGTTCGTGAGAAGCCACCAGCTTGGAGAATCTAAACACACAAATAACAGTATATATAATATATTACTATCTTTATTATTACATTCGTGATATATAAAATATCTTCTTTAGGGATATAAAACTTAAAATATACGAGTACATCTCTGACTCTCTTCAATTATCTGACGTAGAATAAACTTAACAATATTATTGTCAAAGTGAAAAGATCTGTGTCTGAAAAGATTATATATTTTAAAAAAAATATATTATATTATATCATTAGGCAAACTGGCTTTACAATTTTCAGATTGATTCCATAAAATTTTATCTTCGGTTCTTAGAATACATTTTTTTCTAGTTACTAAATGAAATTATACGTAAAAATATTTGAATTGAACGTATGTGAGGAATTTTCGTCTAATGATTATGCGATCAAGAGTTAATTATCCAATTGTCAGTTAATGTTAAACAGATTGTTAACGAGTTCGGGCAATAAAAAAAACAGCTTTATGGCAGTGAGTATGTAAATTATTTAATTTGAAAGTTTTCTTACGCATGCTCGATGCAAAAATCTCCGAATTTTGTATTTTGTTTGAATTGACGATTAACTGATTGGTCTACCTAAGAATGCCCCACTTCTGCAATGGTGCAGTTTGTGATACAAAAAAACCATTTTAAAAATTCTTTTAAAAAATCTATATTACAATATTTTAATAAAATCTGTTTTGCTTGGTATGAGATAGCTTAAAATACGATAAACTATTTTCTTGTATAGTCATTAACAATTATATTAATTATATTATGCTTTTTCACGTGAATTATTTTAGATTCAAACTGATAATAAAATACTTTCTTTTTGCTATAATGGATATTTGTGCACAAACAAATTTCTTTCTTTAATTATTATTTATTATAATTTATTTCTTTCTTGGAATATTTCTTTTTTTGTTCAAAACTCATCTAAACACAATAAACTAGTTGTAGCAGAAATTTTATTCCCTTTATGAATTGTCAATTAAGTATATGTTTTTATTAATTGAAAATAAATAAAAAAAAACCACGGCTAAGTATGGAGATCACGGAAGAGATTCGGAAAAATTGTCTTACCTAGCAGATCCCTCGTTCCAGCCTCCGATGGCGAGAAGAGTCTTCAAGTTCTTGTTGTAGGTTTTCAAATTGTTGAATTTAGTGTAACCGCCTAGAAATACAATAACGCGTCAGTTCGTTCATAAATTGCAATCTGGCTAAAGGTACAACTACCCAGTTCTGTTATAGGGATGTTTGCAATCATGTCGGTGAAACGGAATTCTTGCAAAAACGATTTTGGAGATTCTCAAAGTTATAAGAAAACTATTTTCAGATATCACGCAAGTAATTGAAGTAAATACTACAAGATTTTGTTTTCAACGCGGATGCCTTTGCATCATTCGGGCTTTCGAGCATGTTCAGTATAACTTGTCAGTCTTTCAGGTACATTGACCAGTTGGTGACCAACGACAATTTATTGTCAGATTAGCAAGGGCTAATCTGATAAGGGGGGCGGGGGGGGGTTTAGCCTCTGCAATTTGCATCTGGATGATGCAAAGGCTTTATCATTTAGAGTGCATTCAATTTTGTATATATTTATATATGTATATTTTAATATTGCATTAGTTACAATGTCACCATAAAAATATAAAACGTCAAAAGTACCTATAGGTACAATGTCAGAATTAAAATATAAAATCTCAAAACTAATTACAAAATAAATAAGTCAAATAAAATTTAAAAAATAATAAATTTTGAAATGAGGTTTATTAATTTATATCTATAGCCTTATAAAATATCACAGATATAATATATTCACCTAATTGTGTAATAATAAAACGTGGCAAGTTTCAAAGATAGACATTTATATTGTTTTGAATAATGCTTAGTTAGTCATGTACATTTTTTCTGATTTTGCTCAACAATGCTAAATTAGCTTGTAATAGAGTCACGTGAGGCGGAGGCTCTACAAGCCCCGCGATTATGTAACATACTTTGATTTGGCATTTTCCTCTTCCCATATTCTTCGCAACTCTCACATTAGAAAATATATATATTTTTTCTTTTAAGGTTACAAACCTAAATCAATATCCTGATACTTGTCGAAGGGCTTCAGCTGGTTGTCCTTGGTGAAGGAGCCGAAGGCGTAGACGAGATGCGTGCACAGATGCGGGTTGATGTTGGCGGGTTCGAAGCGCGCGTCGCCGCGGCGGTACGGAGACCAGCTCGCGTAGTAGCAGATGACGCGGTTGCCCTCGGCGGCACCGGCGGAGGTCGCCGCCGCTGCCGCCCGCAGGGCCACTGCGACCAGCGCGCACGACAGCAACCACAGCGGCCCGCCACCGCGCCATTCGCGCTAAAAACAAAAAAAAAACACGTTTCACTTAACTAAATTGCTATAACAATTTGTATAATTTATTACTATTTGACAATATTAGTATAGCAACAAAGAATGATGGCACAGCAAATTCGCACAAGCGATTGACGCTACTATGTACTAAAGAAGGAAGTATTCTGCGCCAAAATCTATTTTTATACGAAGATAATGTTTATTAGCACTCAAATTATACTCCAAACCAACGAACTTTTAAAACATCGGCAACTGAGGGTGAAAAACGCACCACGCCAAGTACGCCACATTGGGTCGAGTACACTCCTCGCGTCTCGCTCGCTCGCAAATATCATTGCGATAAGTCTCTCTCTATCCAATATGGCGGATCAAATGCATTCTCGTTTTGATTCTGTGGGTGCAGATGATGACGCAACCCACACCTTTACGCATCTAGGACCCTTAAACCAGAAAATTACTTGTGGCAAATGTTAATCTAAAGGAAGCAATAAAATTTAAATTTAACTGGCATGCTAGTGAAATAAAGTCAAAACGGGACCCAAAGCCAACAGATTTTAAAAACTAATACAATTGTTCAGTCGTGAGAAGCCAGTATTATGATTTATGTATTGAATAATTGTATTTTTAAGCTAAGTTAATTTTATAATTATGTTTGTCAAAGTATTAATATTATGTGTTAATATTCAAGCTATGTAAGCTATCTGTAATGTCTAAAATGTAAGGTAATAATATTTGTACGAGAATTGTTGCCAGTAGACGATGCACGCCATTATAGTAAAATGGCGTTTGGCCGTGCGTCGCGGTGGCGCGCACGCAATTGTTACTTTCGCCAACAGGTGGCGCTGCGTGTATGAAATAATGTATCACTGTCAAACGCGCTTCTCGCAAAGTAGGGTCTACAGACCAAGACAGCATATCATTTGGAATTCGAACCCGGTAAGGGGGCTTGTTGTCTGTGACATCTCGCAATAAATGCTTTTGCCTTTGATTTTGTGTTTCATTGTGGTCGATTGATCGGAACGGCTGGAATTCTCTGCTGCTAGTTTCTTAGCGCTCTTCGGACGCTAATCGAAACGGACCAGCAAAAGACGGGCTTGTACGCAAGCCGTCAGGGCGAGGCTCGAGGAGGAGAAGTGGCATCGCGGCTCCGAGGACCGCGATAAGCAAGCCACCGAGCTCGCAGTGGAGGAGCACCCTGCAGTCTAACTGCAGCGGGTCCCGCATCGGGCAACGTCCGTTCGGGTGGAAGGGAACGCTCTGCGGAGACGCTCCCGATTAAAGCGCGGCCTCTAAAGGCGACGGCGACTTTAACATTGGTCCTTCGAGCCGGATCGGTAAGGTAAAATCCTTACTTGATTCATAGGGCGAACGAAGCTTACTTGATAGGCTGATCTGCGCGCCGAAGACTGCTTGGGCCTAAGCGCTCTAGCGGTACTTTGGTTTGACCGTGGTACGACCACTGGGGACCCTAAGCAAGCAGCGGCCACCCAATCGGCAGAGGACTTGCTGAGCGTAGCAGGACGCTATAGCAACGCTCCTAACCGGTAAGCGAGGGGAAGCTCTGCCCAAAGCGGCAACTTGCCACCTTGCTTTGCAAGACGCGCGAGTCTTTGTTGGG
The DNA here is from genome assembly GCA_020383195.1 of Neomicropteryx cornuta. NCBI lineage: Eukaryota > Metazoa > Arthropoda > Insecta > Lepidoptera > Micropterigidae > Neomicropteryx > Neomicropteryx cornuta. The sequence continues at coordinate 17,282,154 of JAHKQU010000025.1, forward strand.
TTGGGCTCGCGCGCAACGACGACCGGGGAGAGCCCTGCTTGCAAGCAGCGGCCACCCGACCGGCAGAGGACTGCTGAGCGTAGGCAGAACGCTCTAGCAACGCTCCTAGACCGGTAGCGAGGGGAAGCTCTGCCCAAAGCGGCAACTTGCCACCTTGCTTTGCAAGACGCGCGAGTCTTTGTTGAGTTGGGCTCGCGCGCAACGACGACCGGGGAGAGCCTTGCTTACAAGCAGCGGGGCCACCCACAGGTGGCAGGAGGACTGCTGAGCAACGCTCTAGCAGCACTCCACGCCCCGACGACCGTGGATCGCCTTAGTGTGATCCACGCACGACGACCGCGAGAGCCCTTCGCGGCACTCGCAACTCTCTTTAGAGAGAGAGATCGTGAACCCCACGGGGACGATCTCAGCAAATTGCAAAGGCTGACTAGGCAATTCTGCCAGCCGGCACGCTCGATACTGCCGAACGGTACCCTATTAGGGGCGAGCGCGGAGAATCCGTCCAAAGGGAAGGATCTCTGCAGGACCTCTCTCATTGAAACACGCTGGGTGAGGTGAGAGTCCTAAGAACACGGACCAACACGGGCCAAACAAAATAAAAGAAACAAAATCGTTGACCCTACGAGGGCGCTATCGATGTGTTCTCGAAAAGTAACGGGAAATACTGAATAGCGAGCCCGTAATCTCTCAAACGACCGAAGTGACTAGCATCACTGAGCGCGGTCTCATAAGAAGTGAGATCTCGTGCCTTACGAGGGCGATCTCTCAGAGGAAGTTGAGCTTCATCGGTACTGCTGATGAGAAGCGGTAAGCGGGCAACAAAGGAGCGATAAAGGCAATTCAGTGCAAAGGGGTGATTGAGATCTATATCGCAAGATGGAAGCGATAATCAATCAGCAAAATGAGACTATTGAGCGAATAGAAAAACTAATTCGCAACCACAAGAAAGCACCAAAGGCAAGAATCACAGAAGGATATCTCAAAGCACGACTAGAATCCTTAGAAGCGCACTGGAAGACGTTCACACAACGCCATGACAAATTAATCGCCATGAACATCAAAGACATGCGAGAAGAGGAATATTTTGTGTCCGAAACGTGCGAAAATCTGGAGGAGACATTCATGGACGCAAAGGGCGAAATGATGGATCTTTTGACTCAGATGACTATAGCTAAGGCAACTGAGACCGTGGTGCAAGCATCAAGCCGCATTGTGACGAACGAAGTGATGGCGTCGACATCAATAAAGTTACCAGTCATAAAAGTGCCTACTTTCTCAGGAAGCTACCATGAATGGACAAGCTTCCGCGACTTGTTCATATCGTTAATACACGACAATAAATCCTTGTCAGACGTCCAACGACTGCACTACCTGAAGACAAGCCTAACAGGGGAACCAGAACGAATGGTACGTCACATCCAAATCACTGCTGACAATTACCATCAAGTGTGGGACCAAATATCAAATAGATATGACAACAAACGCCTAATTGTGAATTCCTATTTGAAAACCCTCAGTGAACAAGCACCGATATATCTCGACAGCAACATTGGCGACCAATTGAGAAGATTGCTCGATGTCACCGAAGAAAGCCTCAGAGCACTAGACAATCTCGACGTATCAGTGGAAAGTTGGGACCCGTTGATAATATACAACATTTGTCAACGAATAGATGCTGACACTCGAAAAGGTTGGGAAGAAAGCATCTGTTCTTCAAAGGAAATACCAACATTCAAACAGTTTGGTATTTTCATCGAAGGTCGCATTCACACGCTAGAAGCCCTAAGTGACAATAGATACAAAGACCAGAAGGGAAGGTCATTTCAAAGAGGAGACAGCGCTAACAGAGCTCAGCCTCGTGCAAGAACCGCTATGCAAGTCTCAACGCAAGCAAAATGTCCCGCATGCGAAGGGTCGCATAACCTGTATATATGCAGAAGATTCGTGGAGCTACCTATCTTCAAGAGAACCACAATTGCTCAACAATCAAATTGCTGCTTTAATTGTCTGAGTACAGGACACAGAAGCAAGGACTGTTCGTCAAAGCGAAGTTGCTTCAAATGCAAAGGGAGGCATCATACTTTGCTACACAGAGAGACGAAAGTAGAAAAGGAGGAGCAAGGCCACAAGAATGACAACGACGATTCAGAAGAAAGCGAAGACGTGGCGCAGACTCTAAATTCCTACCTGATGGAGAAGACAAATCCACTACGGGAAGTGTTATTACCAACAGCACTAGTGGAAGTTGAAGCCACCAACGGAAGAAAAATTACTTTAAGAGCGATGTTGGACCAAGGCTCACAGTCATGCTTCATAACCGAATCTGCCGTTAAACATCTGGGTTTAATAAGAAGCAGATGTACCACTAAAATCCTAGGTTTAGGTTCAAGAAATCTAGGCAATGCACATGGCATTGTAAACATCAAACTCAAATCCAAGAACGAAACTCCGTTCACGATGAACATCGAGGCTCTAGTCATGAAATCAATAACTGGAAATTGTCCGACCCGTCGACTTAAGAAGGAAGACTGGAAACATATTTCAACACTAGAGCTAGCTGATCATACCTATGATCAACCAGGAAGAATCGACCTCTTATTAGGAGCCGAAGCGTACAGTCACATAATTGAGCAGGGACTGCACAAAGGACCTCCAGGAACTCCAGTGGCCCAAAAGACAAAACTGGGATGGATCCTGTCTGGTGAATTACGTGAAAATCAAAAGAGGAGAAACCGAAGAAAAACTACGCACATAACAACACTCAACATGTTCAATCACGTGGGCATCGGTGTTCACCTAAGTAAAGAAGCACTTCAAGGCAAGCTGTACACCGGAGAAGAAATACACTACGACAGCGCGATGACTAGAAATGAACAAGGACGTTTCATAGTCAGACTACCACCCAAAGGCCCAAGCACACCGTCAAGAATCTCGAAAGAAGTAGCATTCAATGGATCAAAGCAAGCAAGAAAGAGAATAACTAACGAAGAAGACCACTACAAGCACTTCCGCAGCCTGCCGCAGAGAGGACTGAAAGCTAGACCACTTTACGGTGAAAGACAGTCGTCTTTGGGCGGCGGTATGTTCAGTCGTGAGAAGCCAGTATTATGATTTATGTATTGAATAATTGTATTTTTAAGCTAAGTTAATTTTATAATTATGTTTGTCAAAGTATTAATATTATGTGTTAATATTCAAGCTATGTAAGCTATCTGTAATGTCTAAAATGTAAGGTAATAATATTTGTACGAGAATTGTTGCCAGTAGACGATGCACGCCATTATAGTAAAATGGCGTTTGGCCGTGCGTCGCGGTGGCGCGCACGCAATTGTTACTTTCGCCAACAGGTGGCGCTGCGTGTATGAAATAATGTATCACTGTCAAACGCGCTTCTCGCAAAGTAGGGTCTACAGACCAAGACAGCATATCATTTGGAATTCGAACCCGGTAAGGGGGCTTGTTGTCTGTGACATCTCGCAATAAATGCTTTTGCCTTTGATTTTGTGTTTCATTGTGGTCGATTGATCGGAACGGCTGGAATTCTCTGCTGCTAGTTTCTTAGCGCTCTTCGGACGCTAATCGAAACGGACCAGCAAAAGACGGGCTTGTACGCAAGCCGTCAGGGCGAGGCTCGAGGAGGAGAAGTGGCATCGCGGCTCCGAGGACCGCGATAAGCAAGCCACCGAGCTCGCAGTGGAGGAGCACCCTGCAGTCTAACTGCAGCGGGTCCCGCATCGGGCAACGTCCGTTCGGGTGGAAGGGAACGCTCTGCGGAGACGCTCCCGATTAAAGCGCGGCCTCTAAAGGCGACGGCGACTTTAACAACAATACTCTTCAAAAAATGCACAATAATGTAGATTTTCGTACCCCTTATTAATGAATTCATGAAGTTATTATACCGAGATACTTCCTTTTTAAATGACCCTAAATTTGCAGTACCTATCAATAATATAGGTATTATTAAAAAAATGGATTTATTTACTTCAAACCTCGTACTTAATTTCATATTTATCGTAAAATACATTTTTAGTGTGATAGCGTGTGGTGTCTTTATTAATGAAAATCCAATAGGAAAAATAAATATTATGTATAGGGTGATGTTTTTAGAGGCGTGGTTTTCAAGTAGAGATAAAACGCATATAATTTGATGTTATGGCTAAGAATTTAGTTTTATTATAAAGATAAGGGTTTGCCATTATGTTTTAAAAATGATTTCGGGTAAGTGGCCGCCGCGGCTGACTCGAACAAATTCCAGCCGAGAGGCCCAATTTTCAACCACTTTTTGCAGCAAGTTGGGCCGTATGTCAGCAATAACGCGCCGAATATTCTCTTCCAAGGCGTTAATCGTGTCCGGCTTATCTGCGTAGACAAGCGACTTCACATAACCCCACAAAAAATAGTCCAGCGGTGTTAAATCGCACTATCTTGGAGGCCACGCCACGTTGTTCAGGAGTAAGTCTATTCATTATGAAATGGCAAACCAAACTGAGCATAAATCAAGTGACAGCTGTCAAAAACACCAACTACGAAAAAAGTAGTGCCAGATTGAAAACCACGCCTCTAAAAAAAAACACCCTATATATTGAATAAGTCTTCAAAATTCATTAGGTAACGAATTGATAAAATTAATAAATTTGGGCATGATTAATTTCACATTTTTATATGACTTTTTATTCATAATAGGGTCTCGAGACACCATGTGTATATAAATCTATACTTACTTGTTTGTATTTAAATATTTTAATTTAGTTTGAAAACATTTTGAAACTATTTAGTTAATGTTAATTCTTAATATTAGGTAATATAATATTTGTATAACTGTATGCTTTCCCAAATAAATAAATAAAAATCTTTCGCCATTAGCATTTTGCACCTGTATTAGTCGCCCGGCGAATACTTTCGACTTTCAAGCAGTGCTAATGTCGCTTTTATTCGTCCGCCAATAATCGTGCCGCTTGTAATGTCAAGGACTCGGTCCAGTTCTGAACGGGGCGTTCGCAGGCCGGCCACTTACAATTTGATTACATACATTCGAAGAAACGAGCCGTCTAATTACAATCGTTTTGTGAGCGCCGCGCTCGACTGAACGCACACGAAACCAGTTCCGGATGCCGCAGACCACAGGCGCCACGCATGCTCGTGCTTTCTCCGTTACGCAAAGCCTTCCTTCCATATCGATATGCGCAGGAGTCGATTTCGCGAGCAAACGCACGACATTGACGATTTCATTAGGAAAAACACCTGAAATGTCATGACCGGGAAAATTTCGACATATCTTCGCAACGATCTTTAAAAACAGGGTGAAAAACGCACCACACCCAAGTACGCCACTTTCCGCCGAGTACACTCCTCGCTTGTTCGCAAGGCGAGGGGAATCTACCGGTGTCGGGTTTTAACTAGGACGATTTGTATGACACACATGACGTTGCATGTTTTAAAAGATCGTTGTATCTTCGCGTTTCACATCCCCTAGAATCCAAAACCACCCTCAGTTTAAAATCACTTTCAAATTGATACATAAAATTCAAGCGCACAAAATCACAAGTTCCTTGGTGGGCAAAATCAGACCCAGGGGTGGCAGGAATTTGCTATACCTTTCTTAGTATATAAAATATCGAAATCATTCTTTAGACAAGGGGCCTAAAACTTATTTTAGTGAAATTTTTTGATAGCACCAACCATTGGTCCTAGAGGTGAGAAAAATTGGTTTTTCAAAATAAAATAAATCATACCTCCCTTACACAGGATCAAATCAGTTCAAAATGTTAATTGTAGACCTGTAATTTCCCTGCAATTTTTGGTTGAAACAACTTTTGATATGAGCAACCCTTACGATGTAGCGACTCAACATCAACATGTGAAATCTATCAGATTCACTCTCCCCCTGCTTTCTTCACTGATATATTAAAAAAAAACCTCCACATCTATTAACTTAAACTTAAGACAGACTTTGTTTAATTACCCTAGTAAATGTTTCTATATCCTTAGTGGAATCATCTAATAGCATTTTCATTGCAACATAAAATTCAACTCCGCAATGCGATTACACCGTCTTAATATGCTAATCATACAAACACGCACACACACTCAGCTCTGCACACACACACACGCACCGCAGCGATGATTATAGAATGTATATGTTATTTAGGAACCGATTGCAAGTGAGTCTGCAAGTCTGCGAGGTCGGCATCACATGAAAGCACACCTTAACGCTTCTTTAATTGCAAATGCACTTGGCGCACGAAACGCTTTACGATCATGTACCTATAGTAAAAAATCCCATTCGGCACGCCGGAAGGCGGAGGCAGATTTCACCGGATCAAAGTAGGGGATGGGCGAACTCCAATTGTGCGAACTTGTATCAGCTCGCATCCCTCTTCATACCTCAAAAAATGTTCAAACAAAAGTTGTAGGGAAATTATAGGCTAACAATTAACGTTTTGAACTGATTTGATCCTGTGTAAGGGAGGTATGATTTATTGAATTTTGAAAAACCAATTTTTCCCATCTCTAGGACCAATGGTTGGAAGTTGTTTTTACGGCAATAATATCAATATATAAATGTATTATAAAGACCTTATTTAAAATTAATTAAATCTTTATTTAATAATGTTATAAATATTTAGTTTTGGGATATCCTAACCACCCACCCTAACCGTTTATAAATACCCTAACCACCGGGTATTTACCCGACTTATATCAATAGGTAAGGCTATGGTAACGAGAGGAAAATAATAAAGAATTCACATCATCTAATAAAGCAAAGCAACTGCTGGGATGGATAACAACATCTGCAGGACATCTGGCTACAGACAGCATCCAATAGAAATAAATGGAGGAGCTCTGCATCCAGGAGTGGATATGACAATAGGCTGTGAAAGAAACTGTTTATTTTCTATGTACTGTTAATGTATTTTTTAATATACTTAGTGGTGTCAAGTTCGTAAAAATAAAATAACTACTGAATTGACCTGAAATAATAATTTGCAAATCCAACTCAACCGAGTCGTTTGCGCAGTATATATACCTGCGTGCAATTTGAGAAAATTATCTCACCGATTTACGCAGATTTTCCACGCTGACCGCAGGCGAACCTCGATGTCGCAGAGTATGTTGACTCATCACTGAATACAGTGTAATTTAAACTCATCATAAGCGGCATTTATGTACTTAACTGTACCTGTACCTATACCTAGTCTAAGATTGGTTGAAAATATGAACACAAGCATATTCAAAAATTGCTTTTGCTCGAGATGCGGGCGCCTGCGGGCTCGTTGTGTTTGTCCCTTCGGTCCGATCCGCTTCAAACATTATAGATAGATTGAAATTCAAGGTTTTTATTAAACAAAATCGGGAACATAATGTCCAGTTTTACTCAAACTAAATATTAAAATAAAATACAATACCCAAATATAGAAAATCGAGTACCGGACTACTAGTCATGTTGGCCGATTCAATAACGTCTGTTACCTTTCTAACTAGGTAAGAGTTACCTATTCTAAGAAAGGCTTTTTTAAAAAGTATTGTAAAACCTCTGCGACAAATAATATAAATTAATTTTAAGCACAAATACACAAATGAATGCAACTTTAGTGTCTACCCGTTTAATATGCACCTTTTAAATAAATAAATAATTGTTTTTTTAATATACTACATAAAGTAGTATTATATATGTCACAGGTTTATTGTCAAAGCCGTGATATTACACTTTCACTAGTGAAATTATAATTGCACGGTTTAATGTCAATCTGCTTAATTTCTTACAATTTATTGGTTTAATTTTAGTGCCATTATAATTAAAATTATCGATTCTATCCGTAAAGTTAAGATTTAATCACGTGAAAAGGTAATTATATCCTTACTTTGTTTTTATTTATTATTTTATTTATTTATAGAAACTATTGTGTTGATTGTCCTGGAAAAAAACATAGTTTTAGATGTCAGAAACTCAAAATTATATGACTTAATCATTTTCACACAAATATGCTGGGTTGTTCCACACAAATCTTAAATATGTACCTAATACATTCATTTCTTTATGTTTACGAATAATTAATGTATTCTTAATACAAACATATAATTGTAAATACTTTAAATTAAATATTTTCAATTGAGGGTTAATTACACGTAAAAAGAATCTCTTAAACTGGACTAAGTATATTTGAGGCGTTCAAGAATGCAGGAAGAATGCTCGATCTTTCTGAGATGCCCCCCCCCCCCCGCACAGAATAATGATTGGTCGTTTTCTTGACAATTAGTCCAAAATGATTATGATGAAAATGAAGGAATGAATGCTTGAAATCATATTATAGGGCTACATATTTGTTTCGCAAAATGAGTCCTGGCCACAAAAGTCCTAATATTTAATATTTAGTTCGTAGAATTAAATATATGATTGAATGTGATGGAAATCTTGAATATATCCGTTGCGCTGCTAACGAAAACGAGCCATAAGCCTGGTTTACACGGGTAAAGTAATCAGGAGAGTAGAGTATCTAGTAGAGTAACTCTACCTGTAGAAACCCGAAAAAAAGCTCCGCAGAGTAGAGTACTTTACTGGCTGCGGTAAAGTAATTCTACTCTACTCACCCCCCACCACAACTCCCACTCTACTAGCCTCCCCACTCTACCCGTGTAAACATCTTTTCCCCTACAACAGCAACTATCAAGTAGAGTTTAGTTGAAGTTACTTGCAGTTTGCAGTGTCTTAAAGTAAAGAAATCCACTATATCAGGAGCAGTAGCAGATGATATCTATATTTCAAATATAAAATGGTTTGATTCATTTGACAAAATAATGAAAGTGGCAAAAGGATTCCTCCTTTTGCCACTTTCATTATTTTCTTTTGCCACTTTCAAAAACTGACTGTTCAGTGGTAAGTTACAAAATATTATTATATTGTTGAAAGGGTACATTACATTTAATGTTAAAAGTACTTGAAACCAGTAAAAACGTAAAAAATATAGTATAGTACTACTGTACTATACTTGTTTAAACGAAAAAAAATCAAAAGTAGTAGAGTAGCTAGTAGAGTGAACTCTACTAGCTACTCTACTCTCCTGATTACTATACCCGTGTAAACCAGGCTTTATGCTAGTAGTCATAAGTGGACATTCTCAGAGTTCGCATCGACCCAATTTCGGTATTTGATGCGGAGTATGCGGTAACGTCTCGCTTACTCCACACACGCACACACACATCGTTGGCTGAAATAGCATCACACAATTATGAGAATTCAAGTCTTCAACTACATTCTTACAATCTTCATGAATATCCTAAGACGTGATATTGCAAAAGCTGAAATACCTATATAAATGGTAAGCTGGTAAGAACAAAATGTTTCGTTATAAAGCTATTTAATGGTTTCCGGAAAAACTTTCGCTTGGTCAAAAGAAGTGTCAAACAAATCGATTTACAAGGTTAAGGAAAATTTATTTTACGGGTTTACTCTAATATCAATTAAAATTTAGACACAGAATTAATTATTCTCGGGTTATATATCAAATGTTATGCTTTATAGTCCAGGGGTGCACAAACTTGAACTGCTGGCGATCTACCTCAATATTTTTAGACTACTTACGATCGACTCTGAGAGACTGCAAGTGTGTGTGATGCAGGGTTGTCGTACATACACGATACACCCTACCTACCTAGGTAGGACGTACCGTAGCATATATAGATATTAGCTTTCTGCACGGTGCTCAAACGGTCGATCGCGATCGACCGTTTGAGCACCCCTGCTTTATAGTATAGTATAAAAAATACTTAATATATAAAAATGTATATCTATAAAATTGCAAGAGACAAGAAAGTATTCTGTCTTAACAACTATATTTCTAAACGATTCTTCGTTTCGATTTACCTTTCTAGTAAATGTGACATGGTGCATTTATTTACGATTTTTATTAGTACAAAACTTCTTTACTGAGGATTTAACTTGAGCGAAGATTTTCACTAGTTTAGGGCTAATTTGAGAGTGTTAACAACACCTTTAATATAAAATGGGTACTTTATTAGATCCCAGATGTTATCTACATCTAGTTTAACAAAGGCCTGGATTCTGTTAGTCACGCAGGAAGAGAACAATTTAGTAAGTCACTGTGTATACCGATTTCGGGAGTTTATTATGCAATAACGAGGGGTTGACCTTGTCAAATGCCTTACTAAAATAGGTATATACTTGGAAACCCTCATCCAAGGATTTCAGAACAAAGTTATTAAACATAGCTAGGTTAGAAAGAGTCGACAAATAAAATAACCCGTTACAGTTTGGAATAAAAGAATGAATATTTGTTAAAAAAAAAACATTATAGCCATACAGACAATATGCCGTATTCACTTTTGCGTCGCGACATTTTGTTTTGTGCATTTTAGTATGAACGATAATTTTTCTACTAAGGAGAATTCAACGAACGGGCACGCGACAGATTCCACTCTCAGTACAAAATGTTACAGTACTGAACCTGGCTCTGGCTAGGTTGTTATCACTAGTTCCTAGATTGTAAACTATCAAAAAAATAATGTAAGACGTTTCTGTTTACATATATGAATAAATAAATATAACCAAGCATCGGCCCTTCGATTTAAGGCATGATTTGTTTTGACCTCATATCAAAATTCATCATGGTTTCAGAGTAAAAAATTGTAATCTTTACGCGATAATATTTATTTATTTTATTTATTTATTGTACATAATTAATTTGACAAAAAAAGTATAAATGTAGTAGTAGAAATCACAGTTATAAATGAATATTATAAATGAATGAAATGAATTACTAGAATATGACTGTACTAAGGAAGGCAGTGTTATATTGTGCTACAGCTAAGAATGTCAAACCGTCAATGCACCTATAGAGAAATATGAAAACGTATATTTGTAAGAAAATAAATTAAAATTAAAATATATAAATATATATACAATGTTGTCGCATATAATGTTTATGTTCATACAAATATGTCTATATATATAGTTGGATTAAAATAAAAATAAAATACGTAATGAGTATACTAATAGAGCTCATGCATATTTGAGAAATTTAGACTATATACATACATACAATAGTAATATTTTTATTTATATATATTTGCATTTTCATATGTAATCATTTATAGTTCGGATATTACCTAAGAAATATAATAATAAAGATGGTCAATAAGATGTTAAAACAAAATGTTTAACAAATCAGCAGATTCTTGTCTTCCTTTATCTATCAGCCATATGTTAATTTTTTTCGAAAAAATCTTCAGGTTACCCTATTTCCTTTATAAAATATGAAATCGGTCTTGTCGTAAGCTCGGTCGCTAGCGAGGCCGCGCCGCGCCGGGTCATTGACGGCTTTTGACGAGCGCTTGCGAGCAAAAAGGGAATTTACACTAGCGCTTTGATAAAATTAGAAATTCGGGCGTGAATTATCAACGTTTTTTTTTTATATCATTTCACATTAAGTAGCTATTAAAAACTATTACAAATTACTTCCCCCCTCTATAATAATATTTCGTTACACAATCTGACACCCCCTCCCCCCCTTAAAACCGTTACGTAATTTATGGACGCTTGAAATTTCCGACGTAATATTCGTGCTTATGCGTTCGTGGGAAAATGCTGCACGTGCCATTCGCCCCGCCCGCCTACGAAATGAGTTCCTTTTAAAGCGAACCTTCAATTTGTAAGACTCCTAAGTATATTATTTACAAGCAAGAATTTACATAAAAGACCATATATGTATTCGGTTCATATTCGTTCTAATTCGCTCCACGAATGACATGTTCACGCTAACTTTTAACCTAAGGTTGGATTTTAAACCTCTGTATGATTTGGACAAAATTGCTGAGTAAATAAATAATTGCACCTCAATTTGAATCATACAAACTTCTTATTTCTCACTTTCACGCGTTTTTACACACACACACACACACATCTTTATCCTCTCGATCACTATTCTTATACATGATATAATAACACTGAAAAAAAAACAAATTATTATCATATATAGGCTGTTTTTTTTAGAGGCGTGGTTTTCAATCTGGCACTACTTTTTTCGTAGTTGGTGTTTTTGACAGCTGTCACTTGATTTATGCTCAGTTTGGTTTGCCATTTCATAATGAATAGACTTACTCCTGAACAACGTGGCGTGGCCTCCAAGATCGTGCGATTTAACACCGCTGGACTATTTTTTGTGGGGTTATGTGAAGTCGCTTGTCTAAGCAGATAAGCCGGACACGATTAACGCCTTGGAAGAGAATATTCGGCGCGTTATTGCTGACATACGGCCCAACTTGCTGCAAAAAGTGGTTGAAAATTGGGCCTCTCGGCTGGAATTTGTTCGAGTCAGCCGCGGCGGCCACTTACCCTCAATCATTTTTAAAACATAATGGCAAACCCTTATCTTTATAATAAAACTAAATTTTTAGCCATAACATCAAATTATATGCGTTTTATCTCTTTTTGAAAACCACGCCTCTAAAACAATACCATTGATTTATTGTTATTTTGAAGTAACATGGCCACTCTAACTAGGTTAAAAAAACCTGTTTGTAGAAAAAAATAAAATAATTATTACGCACGTGAGAAGTTGCTATTAGAAAAGGATCATAGGATAAATATCATAAATACAAAACATCATATATGCAGGTACATATGTTACCTGCATACTTACTGTAATATCCTGGAGGTTACTCATAGGATGTTCCTAAGATACCTTTGTCTCCGTAGGTATGGTTTTTTTCCCAATATATATCCATCGGCATTTGTATTAGGGATGTTAGGCTATAACACACTCGAGTTTAGGCGGCAAGTCCATACATTGGACTATTATTTTAACGTTATTCGCGGATTTATCGAGAATCCCGTAATACTCAGGGATATTGGTTTCTTTGTTCCGGACCGTACCGACTTATACAAGTATAGTCCAGTTGGGAGAGCAGTCGAATTATTAAATTCCATTTCCGCGGAGATTGATATATTTATCGGATCACCCATTAGGATTAAAAACTGCTTTACACCTGTGGGATCGGCGTGAATTATTATTTATTTGTTATCGTTCGCCTGGAGGCATTGTTTTTAATTGTTAACTTTGTATTTTTCCTTGTTAGTTCTGGTTATTTTTTGTTTTTTATTGTTATTGCTTTTGGTTTTTAATATCGTTTTTTCTTTTAGTATTATATTTTTTTGTGAACTGGAACTATGCGCCGCATGAAGGTCAAGATCGCGCATCGGCCGCCCATGTCAGGAGGTAACTATTTATTTATTTATTTTATTTATTTATTTATTGTTTTCACAGTAAAAACTTACAGCTAGACATACAATTATTATAGAAAAAAAACATTTTATCTATACATACAAAGAGAAAATGAGATACATCTCCTATCATCTTATTTCGCACTTAGTGGCATGTCAGAATCTTCACCGTGTCCATCTAATTAGGTGCTGAACACCTGTCCTAAGATGAACTATCTGTTTCCATTAAAAATGTGCTTTAATGCGAAGTATACGGAGCAGAATTTTTTTTTTTTTAATTTACACGAACATATATTTTTCCATTTATTTTATAATTTGTAAGTACATAGATGAGATTCAGAGAAGAAGAGAGAGAAAAAAAAAAGAACATAAAAGGAGATATCTAACGCTCATTAACTATGCTCATTAACTATGAGATAACTATGCGTTTAAACGCTAATGGGATTTTGTTTCCGACTAATTTTCCTTACTTTTGTTGACATACTGAAAAACTTGTAGAAGTTTATCAATATATAAATATATTGTTTAACTTTTGTTCTACAAGTTTTTCAAATTAAGCTCAAGCCAGTTTGTAAATGAATAGGATTAATTTTATGAAATAATACAAAACAATAATATATATATTATTCTTGTATTAACTCATAAGATCAACCTTATTAATTTAGCAGTGACCTTTTTAAACAATCTGCGAATTGAATACTAAGAATTGAAATAAATAACATAATTAAAACGTTTTTTTTTCACTTGTCTAACTGGTAAACTACGCCGGAACACCTTTGCGATATGGATTTTTCTCCCGGATGCGTTTTGAGCACAGATCAAATAAGTGCCTAGATGCGGTCTTTTCCCCTGCCGCGATGCTTTAGACTTGAAGCATAAGCCAGAGATTAGAGGTGAAGACAAGATGCAGTTCTAATGCAAGTGCGAGAGAGCGCGATAGATGGCTTGATTCGGTAGGTACCTGAATAACAAAGTATTTTATCCGTGATAAGTATGTATCTATAAATACATATGCAGTTATCAACTCCGAAAATTAACATTCTTAAACTAAATTATAATTCTTAGAAATTTAAAAATAAATTATATAGTTATTGCGCGAATAAAGAAATAACCGTACGATAGTTAATAATTGAAATTCGACATCGAATAAACGAATTTCGACGTAGAAATAATGCGATAATGGGTTGCGTTTATGAGCATTTTTACAAGCTTTTGCAATGTTTGTATGTCGGCTTAGATCAAATCTAGCAAGCTGAATTAGAATCACTTCCTCTTATCCTAGGGAGTTGAAATTTGACCTGTTGGTGCAGTTCCGATGACAATGCATTTTTATGGTAACCCAAGAATGGCTCCAAGCGAAAGAACTCCTCAACGGTCAACAGACAGACACGAAATTTTGTATACGCATTCAAGCACTTAAACAAAAGCATTTTTAAAAATGTATCTGTTTAGTTTTTGCGATCCCTTTGTCCTGAATTGTGAACTCGATTGTGGAATTTGTACTGAATGTGGAAACATTGCCCTCTGTCGGCCCTAACACAAACAGTGGGTTCGTTTCCCAGCTTAACGATTACATAAAACATTGTTCTCAGTTCTCACGACTAAAATACAAGTGCCGCCATCTCGATACTTTGAAGTTATGACAGCAAATTGGAGAATTCGTAAAAATAGTATTTGGCAATTGTAAATTTTAGGATTTTATTGTTTTAAATAGTAATTAAATATTTTATTGAGGGAGGTTCAAGCTTAGAATCGTCACGCGTAATACTATTAATAAACCATATCCGTCCAAAATGACTATTCCTGTGGGCACACATACCTAAATGACCAATGAAAAATCGACTCACACAACAAATATTGTATATGAAAAAAAGTCTTAATTATAAAAAAAAAACATATTATTCTTGTATAAAATTGTAACTGAATCTTTCTTTTTGACTCTTCACAAATGTATAGGGTCAAACTAATTTCAAATCACTTTTGTTTTTGTGATTTTAATCAAATAGTTATATCTATATATGACATATAAAAAATAGTGTACGAACAGAAATGGGTTAAAGAAAACCTAATACGCGGTAGTCATCATATAATTCCATCAAAAGCAGATATAATATTATTTTTATATATTAACTATGACAGCTTTGAAGGTATCTTTCGGAATCATAGATGAAAGAATATTTTACTAATATAACAATAATATTTCGCTTAAACATATTAATCTAATGAAAATTTTCATATGTGCTTTCAAAAAAAAAATACGGACTGACGGCTAATGCAATTACACCACACGATAACGTTTTTTTTTTCATTTTTTCAATAATTAGTAACTGTAAAATAAAAAAAATATCATTTAGTGTCGTTTGCAATAGAAGGGCGCTGCGATTACTATAAACGAGCACCTATTCGAAGTGGATAAAAACTCAAAACACAAACGTGTAAACACAACTAAATATCAACTATAAAAAATACTTATTATCGATTTTAACGAAGAATATTGTAACTGCTATTACATTAAAAAAAATATTTTAGCAAAATTTTTAACAATTTAGTTGTTAAAAATTTGCACCCGCAGCAAAAAATTTGCTAATCGAAGTGTAAGCAAATCGCATAGTTGCAAGTACACGCTAATTATTTTTAAATAATTTTTGGTTAGATACCATATTTCTTGCTATGGCACCAAGAGATGTAGGTAGTTAAAAAATGTATTATTAATAACATTTTGCTATGATTAAAAAACAATATGGCGTCGCAGGTGAACAGCTGACGTTATCTGAAACATTAGTAGCAGCAACCATAATATTTTGTTGTTTTTACTTGTTACCGTTTTATTTTACTGTGATTCAAATTAAACGGTGTGACTGAACAGCTGATCGTGAAATTGACAGCTAACTGTCGTTAATTGTAGCGATTGCTAGACATGGCGCCACCAGTCCCTAAAACGTGTTTTGTAACGTATTTTGATGCATTTTGTTGAAGTTATTCCCAACAAATGGCTAAAACTAAAAATACCACAATATTTTACATATATTAATTTAGTACTTTGCTTAAAAAAAAAACGAAATACACCTTATTATAGTAATGAAAATAAATAGATAAGAAAGTGTTGTTTTTTTCTTGCAACGATTTTCTTTTAAGTTGTGTAAGTGACGCGAACCTAATTTTTCTTTCTAAAGATAGACAATATAATAATCTAGGACATTACTTAAAAAAAAACATTTTTTTCAAATGATAATAATTATTTAAATACAAAAAACATGTTTCATCGATTCCAAATGTAACGAATTCGCGGTCGGCGAGTATATCCGTCTCTTTTCTACACGTCAATGTTCGATTAAAGCCTACTCTTTCTAATCTCAAGGACAAATGCCTCCCTGGGCGCCTTAAAGGCAACCAAAAATTATGGTACTCGCAAAGTTTAACCATAATCGATGAGTGTTCTGCCAAAAAATATTGCTGTAACTTTATGGTTGCCAATACCATATTTCTTTTTCAGTAAAGGTATGTAAAATATATCTGAGCACGTATTTGGAAAATAGGCCGTCGATTTAGTGTGGAAATAAAATGGGGTGGTTGAGATGTCCGATGTCAAGTAACAAAAATATTAAAAAGTTATATAAGCGACCGGTTGCTCGACGAGCGTAAGGTCCATTGTGCAGACCTCTCCCCGAGTGTGACGGAAGCGACATGCTTTTATAATTCGGTAACAGTTCCTTGTGCGGCGGCGCGCGACCAGATTCAATCATTTTATATCGAATCAATTTCACTATAATTTTTGTATTCAGCAATGTTACGGTTCAGCTAAGATTTATTATGGGATCGTATCATCGGTGAAATATTTAAGAATGCAATTAATTGACATCCAACAAACTGCAGTTCCGGATTACTTTTAATTGATTAATTAGACGCGCATATTTGCCTTTTCCTCCCCTCTTCATATCTAAATACTATTTAATACAATTTTAAAATAATTACTTAAGTAAAATGCAGAAGAAAAATCGTGGAGATCGGGGTAGTCTAGTGGTTAAGGTGTTGGACTATTGACCCAAAGGTCGATGGGTTCAAATCCGCAAATGGTCAACCCATTTTTAACGCTTCATTGCCACTATCTCCCCTAATTCTAGCACAGGCATATATAGTCCAGTTGAGTAGGGCCCAAAATAATTGTATATGACTAGGTCATAGCAATTATTTAAAAAAAAACATTGTGTTCCACAACAATTTCCAAGCGTAACTACCTATAGTAGATTTATATGTTATTTACAGGATGTTTCAAGAACATTCCTGTAGACCAGAGGTTTCCTAAGTTGACCCCTGGGGGTCCGTGAGGATTGCCAGGGAGTCCCTGACAGGAAGAAAAAAAATGATTCCACTATACAAAAACACATATCACAGTGTTGCGAATCCTGGGGGAGGTTAAAACGAAGGATAAAAAATAATTTTATAATTTTTATGAAAACAGTTCTAGGTGAACCTACCTTTGTTAAACAGTGGATTCACGTAATTGGCCAAATTAATAACTATGTATTTGCTGTTTTATAAATCGTGTTACGCTGTATGTTTTCCCAAAATATATTAAATAAATAAAATAATCGCATTATTTTGGCAAAAAAATTGGGAACTAAATATCCGACTGGTAATAGACTGGTTTTTCAAAGAGAATCGTTCAACTTTCCGCGGCACGCGGCATTTGCGTTTCCTCCGAAGAAATTATTAAGTGAAAACACATTTTTTGCACCGATGTTGCTCAG
This sequence comes from Neomicropteryx cornuta, assembly GCA_020383195.1. NCBI lineage: Eukaryota > Metazoa > Arthropoda > Insecta > Lepidoptera > Micropterigidae > Neomicropteryx > Neomicropteryx cornuta. The sequence continues at coordinate 17,300,139 of JAHKQU010000025.1, forward strand.
TCGGGAACTTCCCGGAGCGGCTCGCCGTTGGTTGACCGGAAATTTTCCGGAAGCGATCGCATTCGCGTGCGATCGTAAATTTAATCGCCGATCGCTCGCTCTTAGCAAGTCCATCTCGTTTATGGCCTTGTTTAATGGGGCTGCTGAACGGGGAGCAATCAATGTCACCGACTGCATACTTTTAATGCTGCACATGTATTATGAAAACAGAGCTAAGTCCCATCATAATTTATTTTTCTAGTTAATGTTACGGAAATCTGGATTTCATCTTTAAGAATTGTTAAAATTTGCAATCCCTGTATACTTAAATATTTTGTAAATGGACGATCGCATCGCATCGAAACGTGACTTCATCAGGAGTATGCGAGCACTTAGCATGCTGCCTCGCTTGCACACTCGGCCGAGTTGACCGTGTATACGACTGCAAGTTTTACGCACTCGGCCGAGTGTATCCAGGAGTTCCAACTTTTAATCATTAAAATAAATATAACATTTAAGGCGCCACCAGTCCCTAAAACGTGTTTTGTAACGTATTTTGGTGCATTTTGTTGAAGTTATTCCCAACAAATGGTTAAAACTAAAAATACCACAATATTCTACATATATTAATTTAATCCTTTGCTTAAAAAAAAACGAAATACACCTTATTATAGTAATGAAAATAAATAAATAAGAAAGTGTTGTTTTTTTCTTGCAACGATTTTCTTTTAAGTTGTGTAAGTGACGCGAACCTAATTTTTCTTTCTAAAGATAGACAATATAATAATCTAGGCCATTACTTAAAAAAATACATTTTTTTCAAATAATAATAATTATTTAAATACAAAAAACATGTTTCATCGATTCCAAATGAGTCGGCGAGTATATCCGTCTCTTTTCTACACGTCAATGTTCGAATAAAGCCTTCTCTTTCTAATCTCAAGGACAAATGCGTCCCGGGGCGCCTTAACATTCTTTAAAACTCTTTTTTTAAGTATATTCTCTTACATTTAATATTTCGAATCAAATTTAATTCAAAACATTTGTTGTTTTTAATCATTAATACGGCGGTGGTAGTTTCAGTCAAAAAAATGTAGGTACTCAAAACGCATATAAAAATGCAACAACAGACGTTTGCTCTCGGGAAAACGTGACGTGCATTTATTTTTGCGGGTCAACGGCGCCGGTTGGCCTCTGAAATGCAGTCGTTTTGTTCGAATTGCCTTACAACTTACGAGGAGCCAATGAACCTGTGCCTTGCTGTCCACTCTGACTTTCAATGTCCACAGCAGATACAATATTACATGCTTACAAATGTTATGTTCATCTACCAGCGCCTACTCTTCACTGGGGGTTATCCGTGTGTCTGCTGTGGCATCGTAGCTCCCAACAAAGTATGAACCGATTATAATAGTTTTGATAGTAATGCGATACGCATAATAAAAATCCCTTTCGGCACGCCGAAGGGCGGAGATAGCTTTCACAGGATCAAAGTAGGGGATAGGCGAACTCCAATTGGACGAACTTGTATCGTTCTTCAACCTGCCGTACTCTTGCGCAGCGAGAGTGCGTATACTGAATCCCTCTTTATATATGCTGTGCCGTACGGGTTGATCATATCAAAGATTGTTTTAAACAAAAATTAAAGGCCTTTGTTTAAAAAAAAAAAAGAAATTACAGGCCTACAATTAACATTTTGAACTGATTTGATCCTGAGAGCTTATTAGGGAGGTATGATTTTTTTGAATTTTGAAAAACCATTTTTTCCCACCCCTAGGACCAATAGTTGATGCTATCAAAAAAGTTTACTCTAATAAGTTTTAGGCCTCATATCTAAAGAATAATATAAATAAATTCGATATCTTAAATACTAAGACAGTTCTAGCAAAATTTCACTTAAATCCCTTACCCCAATCACTTTCAGTTAACTTTGAAAGTGATTGGTGTATAATTACGGTATATCGTGTCCACAAGAAAGTGAGATGATTACATAGATATATAAAGTTATATATAAACTTTTAAACTGAGGGTGGTTTTGGGTTATAGGGGATGGATAGCATGGTACTCATTGATTTCCTATTGAAATCTACCTTAAATGAGAAAGTTCTTTCTTCGGCCATGCCCCATGAGACACTCAAACTACGGTATCCATCCCTTACTGTATAAATTATTCGAGGAAAAATCATTAGCCATTTTTGGTTAATTTATACCCTTCATCTGTTCCAGTAACTAGTATGCATACAAACTTTTTCTAAACAATATGCACGTTACGTCATACATTTTTATATAAACTATGGGATTAAGATTTGTTTTTATACAAGTTCAATAGCAGAAAGTCGGAACATTCATTAAAAATCTTCAATTTTCGAAATGATGACCAAATCATTATAATCCCATTAAGTGATATTAAAAGATAGCTATCGATGTAACTGTTAATGTAGTATCCATTCGACTCGCTTACACACACTCTGTTTGTGTTTTTTGTGCGAAGTTGCGTGTGTGTGAAAGCCACGAACAATGCCAAGGCAATCGTTAGAAGCCATTCGCGCGCGCTCTGAAGATGGCCGCGGATGGTTTGCTTTCGTTGGCCGCGAAGGCCGCGCCGATCATCAGGTTGAAAGTGAATAGTTGCCATAAACGCGGAGACGAATCCAGCATTTATCCACGTTACGATCATATCTCGTTATCGATCAATTGCCGGATCTTATCGTCACGATATTTCACTTTCCGATATCGCGACGTGCCAAATCGGTCGCCTTTTAGAATACCATTGTCAGCCGAACGAACATTGGAATTCGCGTGCTCTCTGTTAAAAAAATGGGATGGTTTTTTTTTTCACTATTTTTATATAATTTCCTATTCATAATAGTTTACCCAAACCCCACCGTAAGTCGTCGGAAATGACTTTGGGACACCTTTATATAAACTTACAAAGTTTACACGATGCTAATAAAATAATATATGAACACAAAATAAATAATATCTACTAGAATACATTAAAGTTCCCACAGATTTTATAAATTTTAGTATTAGGCTTTTATTAAAATGCCAAATTCATTGTACATAGGCGATTAAACTAATTATATATAATATATATATATAAAAAAACAAATTTAGAGTTTAATTTACTTATACTATATTTTATTAAGTGGAACGTGCTTACTTTAGCTTCAGTTTCGAAGTCATTGGAAGCAACATTTATCAAATAATGTATTGCAATAATAACTAATAAGTTATATTAGTTATATTGAAGTAAAAATAATACGGTCTACTCTCATGTTAGTCACAGGAGTTTCAGAAAAATAAAAACATGTATTTTTTTCTGGCCTTATCACCACATATATTTATTGAAAGCTACAAAGCTGTTTGCTCTAAGTAAGCCTATTTTTATTTTTTGACCAACATCAAAAATGAAGCAACCTTAGTGTGTCAAAAATGAGGTTAAACTTACTCCTAAGCTCGGACAGCCCCTTAAGGCGAATCCAAAGGATAAATCTTAATTTCGATTAATTTAGACATGTATTTCTATTGGTAACCGTTGGATATTTTATCTTAAAAAAAAGTTTAAACACCTTATGTCCTCAACATAGGTAAGGCAGATTTTTAAGATTCAATTTTATTTCTGAGTAACTTAATAAATGATAAACTGCTATTAATTCTTTTTTAGTTGAATTACTCTCTTATATAGGATGATGATTTTAGAGGCGTGGTTTTCAAGAAGAGATAAAACGCATATAATTTGATGTTATGGCTAAGAATTTAGTTTTATTATAAAGATAAGGGTTTGCCATTATGTTTTAAAAATGATTTCGGGTAAGTGGCCGCCGCGGCTGACTCGAACAAATTCCAGCCGAGAGGCCCAATTTTCAACCACTTTTTGCAGCAAGTTGGGCCGTATGTCAGCAATACCGCGCCGAATATTCTCTTCCAAGGCGTTAATCGTGTCCGGCTTATCTGCGTAGACAAGCGACTTCACATAACTCCACAAAAAATAGTCCAGCGGTGTTAAATCGCACGATCTTGGAGGCCACGCCACGTTGTTCAGGAGTAAGTCTATTCATTATGAAATGGCAAACCAAACTGAGCATAAATCAAGTGACAGCTGTCAAAAACACCAACTACGAAAAAAGTAGTGCCAGATTGAAAACCACACCTCTAAAAAAAACACCTTATACAAGGCATTAGAGCCTTAGGAAAAGTAGTAATTGAAAGGCAAATGAAGGGTCTACCACCAAACCTACGCAGTTGTTTTATGGACACTAAATAACTAACCATTTGATGCATCGGGTTAAAGCGTATTTTCTTTTTAATTTATTGATTCCACGCGGTTACTACGAGATTTAGCAACGATAATAGCAGGTAATTATGCACCGGACTGCAGCCATTAAGGTGTGGTTCTTCTCAGAAGCATATAAAAATAAAACCAGAAAGAATTCCACCGCGAACAAAGGAAAGAAATGCCTTACGGCAAAATGCAACGTCCTCGTAGAACTGGTTTGCGTCATGACGAGAATTATTATTATAAGCATAGGTCAAAAGCAGCGAGCTTCGGAGTACGCAAGTACTTTATTTTACAGAGAGCAAACGTCAGGTGCTGCGAAGAAACCATAAAAGACATCCATTATCTTCTGTTTAGAAGACGGATATTTTTTAATTTGAGAATTCAGTTTGAAATTTTAAAATACTATGTAGTTTAAATTATTTGAAAGACAAAATTGTAAAAAGAAACAAGAATGGTTATAACACCCTGTAGCTACTAAATCATATCGGCTGCATTATACAATACAATGTATAGGGATGTTTTTTTTAGAGGCGTGGTTTTAAATCTGGCACTACTTTTTTCGTCGTTGGTGTTTTTGACAACTGTCAATTGATTTATGCTCAGTTTGGTTTGCCATTTCATAATGAATAGACTTACTCCTGAACAACGCTTGCAAATAGTGCAAATTTAGAAAAAAATCACTCTAAAATAAAGTAAAAATCGCGTCGTGGGCCTGTGGCGTGGCCTCCAAGATCGTGCGATTTAACACCGCTGGACTATTTTTTGTGGGGTTATGTGAAGTCGCTTGTCTACGCAGATAAGCCGGACACGATTAACGCCTTGGAAGAGAATATTCGGCGCGTTATTGCTGACATACTGCAACTGCAACTTGCTGCAAAAAGTGGTTGAAAATTGGGCCTCTCGGCTGGAATTTGTTCGAGTCAGCCGCGGCGGCCACTTACCCGAAATCATTTTTAAAACATAATGGCAAACCCTTATCTTTATAATAAAACTAAATTCTTAGCCATAACATCAAATTATATGCGTTTTATCTCTTCTTGAAAAACACGCCTCTAAAATCATCACCCTATAGAACATTGTTTAGTTGTAGCAAATTAATTAACCAGAACTTGACATCATGCAGCTGGGTCCTACAACCCGGTCACTTCTTCATATTATAATGGTTCCACAAGCGGGCAGCTGGACAGTAAATGAATCTGCGAAGAAAGCAGTACCATGCTAAGGGATGGTAAGCAGAACGTCATATTGAGAATGAAGAGAAATGTCATCTTCATTCCGAAAGTCAAATCATTCGAAAAGGTAAGGTGGATTTTTTGAGATTAGAATTTGATAAAGTAGGGTAAGTAATTTGAAAGAGTATGGTGATCGCGGCGGTTATGTATAGGATACCTGTAGGATTTCAAAAATCCCTTTCGGCACGACGGAAGGCGGAGGTAGTTCATCGGATCAAAGGTAGGGGATGGGCGAAGAACATTGGTCCTATCAAAAAAGTTTACTGAAATACGTTTTATGCCCTTATCTAAGAAATAATATAAAATTAAATTAATAATAATTATAGCAAAATTTCACTTTAAAAAAAAACTCACCCCCCCCCCCCCCGCCTAGATATATAAAATTTTAACATGAGGGTGATTTTTGTGAAACGCGAAAATATGTCGAAATCTTTTGAAATTCATGACATGGTGGTTGCAATAGGTAGTTTTCCTAATGAAATCTACCTAATATAGTAAACGTTCATGAAAGTCAAGATTTTCGCCATAGCACGGTCTTCGATGGTCATATCTAGAGGTCGAACCGCAGTCATTCGCTTCCGACACACGCTTTCACTCTCATCTCGGCGCGCAGCATCCGAGCGGCCGACGCGACGTAACCACTCGTCGGCGGCCACCACGACCCGCCGTACGTTTCGACGGCAATTAAAGCCTCTGCCTCCGCCTCCGCCTCGGACCGAATCGCGTCTGGATGGCTTTCATCGAAAGTGGCGAAGTGGCCGTGATTCTGTTTTCTCGAAGCTACAATTAAATTAACAATCACTGCTCTTAATTTACAAATTGACAGTATGTATAGATATTTCATTATACATCGCGTTCCAAAACCATCCTGCTTATTAGTCCTGCATGGCCCAAGATCTGGATTAATATATCTTTACCTAATTTAGTGTGTATTTGATTCCTGCATAGCAATCGCTTTACAGGAGGATAAAAAAAAATACAAAAATTTGGATGGAAATAATTAATAAAAAAAAACCAATAATTATCTAGCCGCTTATTTTTTTAACAAATTACCAGAGAAAATAAAACTTATTTCTAAATGTAGCATTTTTAAAAAAGAGATTAGGAAATTAATTTTAGAAAAAAAAAAATAGTTTTGAAGAGTTTTAATTAATCTCTTTTCAGTTTCTCTTTTTGTTTTAATTATATTTATGTAATTTAGTTTTTTGTATTTCCTGCGTAGGTACTTAATTAGGTCTCTTTAAATATTTATTTCTCTGATTTGTTCAATTAAATTTATTTTTAGAAATCTATTTGTGCAATTTTATTTCATCGTCTATTTTTTCTATCTACATCGTTGTAGTTAAAAGTAATTATGTCATTCCTATGTACATTTTTGTATATATTGGAAAATAAATCTTTTTTTATCTTAATAGAATGAATATGGAAATAACTTGGAAAACGGTGTATGGAGTTCCTGTAATCACCTTTTGACTCCATCATCAGACCATCGAGCTGTACCATAACATAGTATTATCACTAGAACTACATAAGCACGGAAAATCTTAATTAAAATAATCAATATAATAACGAAAAGTAGATCAGAAACGATTTGACCCGAAGAAACATCTGATATTATAATAAATAAAAAAATTAAAAATGTATATTTAAATATATTAGGTGCGTAATAATTACAAACTTAAAATAAAATTATAAATACAAAAGAGTAAGCGAACTTAGGGCGGATCATCAATAAAATGTGGCAACATAACTCTTGGGTGTTGACTTTTGACGTTTCGATATTGTAATCGAAATCGCTCCATTTCGCAAAGAACGCTTAAATGCCAGGTTTATGAGGCGTTAGTGGAACTCGTCAAAGCGATCGCTATTCGAAACGTTGCCGAAGCGATCGTGATTTTGTGAATACTCCCGGTGTATCTTCGCATTTGGTAAGCATGCGAGATTTTCAACATAGCGTTTTTGTTGTAATTTTCGCAAAAAAAAATGTAATGGCTTCGAGCGATTCATTTACTCTACGGCAATCGAACTAGCAGATAAATCTGAATACGCGAAACTGGCGTGCATTGCAATTTACTCATAATATTAACTTTATTAAAATATCCATACAAATTAATATGATTAAATGTGTAATACTTTATAGCATTTTATTGATTTTCCAGAGAAGAAAAGTACAGTTTGTGTGGATCAGTAACACCTCACTAGGCAAATGCCTGTGTCGAGGTATTACCTATTTGCAATATATAAGTAGGGAGATAATAAAAGTGCGAGGTCTATATTAGAGATCTGTGATAAATATATATATGTATAGATAAAAACATTTAATATATATATAACATATACACACAATATGTATATAAACGCATACAAAACAACGCAAACACACATATATATACATACATTCGAAACATACTTTCATTCAAAAATACACTTAACAATTTTGGTTAGCTATAATAATACAATATTTATCTGTAGCCATAATAAATGTGAAATTTCTATATACCTAAACTTCTATATAACAGAATGTAAAAAGTAAATGTAGAATTAAAAGTGCACTCAAGCAATAGTTTGCATAAGTTGCTTTTCGCATTCTAGCCTTTTTTTCTTCATTAGCCAATGCGTCACTAAGATATACTTTTATTATTATTTTTATTTATATAATAAGTGTTCCTTGAATGAGTGAACAATCTAAAAATAATAAAAAATGATTCGATGCAAAATTAACAAAGACGAAAATAAAATCAAATTTTAAAAATCCGTACCACTCTGAACAGATATAAACATTCACGTAACACCTCAGTACTAAAATAATGAAAATGCCCTCAAAATGTTTGTTTAGAAAAATACTTTTATTTGTCCAATGTTTTTTGGAAATTGTAATGTTTCAGCAATTGCATGTTTAGCTGCATTTCCGAGTCTTAATAATAAATAAATTAAATGTTAATAAAACTGCAATATCTCTAAGTGTGTATTACTGTATTCTTTCAATTTTAAAATGTCATATTGAGTAAATACTCTACTTTAAAAGTTCAGTGGTTGCTTTTAAATAAAAAGCAATGTTTACTTTTGAAAATAATCTTACCAAAATACTTTCGAAAAACATCATAAGCCATCATTCCGCAGCTTTCAATTTCAAAACATTAAAATATTTCAAGTTCTATGTCCAAAGTAATAAATATAAAATCTCCAATGTAAATTTCTAAACGATATTTGTTTCCAATGCGTTAATGACAGCATATTACAGAGAACTTATATAGATTAAGTGTCATTTAACGCATTAAGTTCCACATTACAAAAATCAATAAAATATTCAACGTGGACTTGAAACGTTACATAAAGTGCGTATTATCTTCATTTATTTATTTATTAACAGGTTTCCACATTTACACATTTAACTCACAAAAAAATATCTTAGAAACCTCCTCTGAGTAACCACCAGAATATTACAGAATGTAATCTCACAAGGACTCCAATTAATGGAAATGTACTCCTCACAAACGTGCAAAATTAAAGCGAGGATTTTATTATTTAAATTCGTTTAACATATTTTAATATTATTCTTTTTTACCTGTATATTTATTGGTCAATTGGGCTACCCTAGTATAAGGATTGAATACTTCAATTTATATTGTCTGACATTATCTATATAGTGTACAATATCTGTTGGGTAATCACAACGAATATTTTGGGTATTTGTACTGTACAAATTAGAAAGAGGGTTTAACATATTAAATAATGTATCTTACGTATTCAAACCGGATATAGATAAATATAAAAAAAAACTAATATTACTTTTACTTAGGTAAAACAAGTTATTTTTGCATCGCGTTGCGTTGAAACCAAGACGTAAAACCGCCTTCTTTAGTACAGACGACAGTCTAGTTGAGTGGGCGAGGAACAGTATAGTAATGGTACGAATTTGTACCCTTTTACTATCATTATGGTAATTTTGAGTTTGTCATTATGTGCGTGCCCGTTTGTGATTCTCCCAATATGTATTCTACGTAATACATAGGTTAGGTAGAATGTTATGCAAGCTGTGATGTGTTTGAACCCGTTACTGGAAGTATTACTATGTCCAAATATTATATCTCGAGTCGGCTTGACCGAACAATGAACGCTGCGTGCAATGTTATCTCCGCTGTAAAACGTATCACGCGAAGGGGCGGGTATCAGAATAGGAGTAAGGCAGCACGCGTGTGTGTGTGTGTGTGTGCGATCGTGGGAAATCGCTTCGTGTGAAAAGTGCGGTGTTGCAAACTGCGACGGATGTGACAATTCACGTCACTCGAATTTAAAAACACAGCCTTCGAAAACTAAAAGGTTTATAAATCAATATATTCTAGATCCGAATGTAGATCTAAATGGTGAATTATAGGAACGGTTAAAAAACAAACTTTTAAATATTTATTAAGTTTTGACCTTATATTTTAGAAAGTAGACCAAGTTAAGTAAAAAATGATTTCTGAAAAAAAAATATATTAGAATTAATATTGAATTTATATGTAAATAAATATGTGAAAAAATACCGACCGATAGACCCAAATTACTTATTGAAAGTATGAAGTTAATTTTGCAGTAAACATAAATACAATACATACTCGTAGAGACAGAATTGGTGTAATAAATTTTCATGTGTGTGATTACAGTTATGTCCATAAAGAAAAGGGAAAGCGTGTATGATTCCAGTTATAATTCCACAAAGAAAAGGACAGGTGTGTGTGATTCCAGTTATAATTCCACAAAGAAAAGGACAGGTGTGTGTGATTCCAGTTATAATTCCACAAAGAAAAGGACAGGTGTATGTGATTCCAGTTATAATTCCACAAAGAAAAAGGCAGTGTATGATTCCAGTTATGTGTGCGATTTTAGTTATAATTCCATAAAAAAAGAAAATGTTATTCTAGTTATAAGTTCGTAAAAAAAGAAAATCGTGTTTTAGTCCGCAACGAAAAGAAAGGCTGTTTTTTTTATTAAATTTTAGAATAATTCAAAACGATTGCATTACCACAATTATTAACATATATAGGATTACTAATTTACTTTCCTGTGTATTTTTCTTGTAATATTTTTTTTTAAAAGAAAATGAAAATAAAAAAAAAATGACCTAATTATAAAACATAAAATAATTTCCATATCTATTTATATTTAGAAATTAATACGACTTTAATAACATAGTAATGGTTCAAAAATTTAGATTATAAGTTTAAAAAAAGTGTTAATATTTTAACTATGTGAACTAAACAAAACAGTTTTTTTTAAACAATTCCATACCCTTTCTTACAAAAATTATTAACAATATTTCAACAAGTAGATCGTTTATTATTTTACCCACAGAAAAGGCATTTGAAATTATTAAAGTATATTCAAATAAATCTTATTACAATAAGACATCGTATTTTTTATATTATTATTTTATTAAGTGGAACAAGGCGTTCTGCAAAGTAAATGAATTTATATTTTATTACCACATGTTCCTTTTGTAAATCATATATGGTGAAATATTACATAATTACATATCTATATATTACATATTTTTAGCGTATATTAAGAATAATATTAATAATTTGTGTTTCGCGGTATGATTGAATTGAATTTCATAAATATTTAATACATTCACAAAAATGTTAAAATTAATAAAAGCTATAAAAAAACCGATTCCATAAACTTTCATTAATCTACACGAGTCAAAAATGAAACAAAACGTTTTCAAAATATTATTTATTTTAAATACCCGATTAGTCTTCAAAAATATTTATATAGAAACATTTAAAATAATATGGGGACATCTTATTTATGACTCAAACGATTTTTAAAATATTTGTTTATAAACTGAATTTGATGTTCACAAGTTAAAGAGTTTCGTACGACCTGGGGTCCTCTGTACGACCAACAGACGGTCACATAATTGGTTCATAAAATATTCGGTCACAATAATATGGTATAATAACTATAAATATAAAAAAAAAATAAGTATCTATAATTTGAGTGAATATATTGCATTCCAAGCACCCATTCATACACATATGAATGAGGAGTTTCGCCGAGTCGCTTGAATAATTTAACTTCATTATAGCAAATAAAAAACTTGTTTAAGTAGGAAGTCGTATAGCTTGTGTTTTGATTTTCATAAAATATTTGAATATTTAACCGATTTTGAATGTTACTAATAGCACAAAAAAAAACTTTTAATGCAATTATTTTTATTAGTTAAATAAAAATCGTCCAGCAAAAACTGTGATCACTGCGATTTTAATAATTACATACAAATATAAAAAATGTCCGTAAACTTAAAAGCATTTGACTTTTAAGGTTAATTTTGAGCATTACTGCTACGATATTTTAAATCTTCGTAGTTGCAGTAAAAAAAAAACACATATTAACCATTACCTAGTGTGACGTCATGGCGATTGATCGAAACATATTATCGACACCCCAACGAATAACATTCTATGTCACTTTTTGGCGGTTTTGAGTTAGGAGGTTATTCCGGGTCAGAAACAAATTGGCTATTTTTCTGTATAATAACCTTATTTCTATCATTACTACATTAAGATATAGTATGCATGTGAATATCATAAGTGATATTTTCAAGTAATATTTAATGGAAAAAGATTCCAATTGTAGTTAAGTACAGTATTATCATCAGAGAAGACTATTTTTACAGGGAATAAAATCTTAACTGATTTTAAAATATTTTCGTAGCAATATTTTACTTCAATATAATAATATTAGCAATGGAATAACATTTTAAAAAATGATATAAGAGGTTTTTCGGTGAAAAAAAAAACATTTTGACTGGTTTATTTTGTTCGAATATAATCGTATGTAATGTTAGGATGTTTTTCGGTGATATTTTGATAAAAATATTTATCGCTTACAATATTTGTGCGGTTTAGATTATCCGAATATTGTAAAAAAAAATAATAAGTCCTTAATATTGGTAAATGTAACACTATGACATTCAGCAGATCACGTCAGCCCATACAATTTTCTTATGAAATAAATAATCTGACTCTAACGAGAGTTACTCAATTTAAAGATTTGGATTTTTATTTGATACAAAGCTAAGATTTAATTTGCATACATATCCAAATGCTGTTGGGGTTTATTTGGAGAATAACAAAACTATTTTCTAATTTTAAATCTATCATAACGATCTTTCATGTAATTGTTAGGAGTAAATTGGAAAATGGATGCGTTATCTGGAATCCCTTTTACTCAATTTACAATGATCAAATTGAATGAATTCAAAAACTGCTACTAAAATCCATTACCTATACATTATTCAGTTGAAATCAGTGACCACGATTCAATGCTTAACTTTTATAATTGTGAATATTTAAGTAAAAGGCGCGTATTAATTAATGTATGCCTTATAAATTCTTTGTTTACGCACAGATTAGACTGCCCTGAATTGCTTAGTTATTTTCCCCACATTGTTACACAAATAACACCTTATTTTCACCATTAACTCGCTTGTCCAATATCTACAATAAATATACTATTTGTCAAGATACTCTAAAACTTGGTAAGTACGCTTTCAAGAAACACGCGATAAATTGCACAAAATAATTTAATTCTAAAGTTTATACAACATATTTTTGGTTTTGGTTTTTAGAATAGATTTTAAAATATTTGCATTATTTTTTATTATGAAAATTGTAACTATCATGTATGTTTTTTTGAACTTGTAAATTTGTAAAACTGTTGATTTCTGAAAAAATAGATAAATACTTCTAAGTAAATACTCCTACGGGAACAGGAGAGTATTGGTCGGTAAATTCTCTGCATAATAGAGAGAATGCTGACATAAAAAGTTAAAAGTATTTAGCCCTATATGACTTAGCACGAAAGTCAACATGGCAAAAATGATGAAATTCAAATAAGGCCGAAAGAGAATCGATGTCGACGTTTGACTTAGAGAAGTAAGTCACGCGCCTGTCGATTCAAGGTTGTCCTGACTGACAGAATGCATAATTAATAGGTATTCTGACATCACATCTGTCTGCCAACTTCAACTTTCCAACGTTCAAACACCACGACATTCAAACGCGACACCTCAACGTTTGTTCAAGTGTAGCAATGCAGGGATGTTTCAAAGAGCTTTCTCTTCGATCCATCTCTTCGCCCGCCGTTCTACGATGCAGCGTGAACGGGTGAACGATCCTCAGAATATTTCTATAATAATGGTTTTAAATCAAATTCGATGTCGTATGTTTCATACAAGTTTTGGAAGATTTTTCTAAATACACAATTATTTACACAATTTTACACAAATATCACATATTATGTAACTTCTTCTTATACAAACATACCAGCGCAACTATACCATAAACAATTTTAATTGGAGTACACCCTCTATTTGAAATAATAAATAATCTGTTTTTATGCAATCCACAGAGACCATGAAGCTACAATGCTTTTAGTTTCATGGCTGCCTGAAAAATCTCTTCATGAAAAATTAACGCAAATAACTGAAAAAAAAATACCCAATCGTTCATCTAAAATGTAACAGCATATTATGCTCTTTTAGCTTCTGTACATTCCATGTACAAGAAGCTACTATCCTTGTCCTTTGGCCGTCTGTCTGTCCGTCCGTCCGTCTGTCCGTCCGTTGCATCTTTCAACTCGAAAAGTATAAATGCGAAAGAGTTAGTCAACAAAATTTTAGTACTAATAAATGAAACATAGACAGTTCGATAGAGAGCCCAAATATCATATTCGAATATCAAAAATATGACAGCACGATTATTGGAAAATATTATTTATTACTAGTCGGTTAAAATTAATACAAGTTCATGTAGGTGCTCAAATTGAAACATTTGAAAGAATGTTCATTGCCACATTATAATATAATTATTATAAATTGAAATATTGTGTATGTATTGTTTCGTTACTAGCCGCGCGTTAAAATTTACAAAAAAATACTAAAATGGTGTTAAACTTTAAGTTTTCTTTATTTTAATGCACTCAGACCTAAAAAATAACTCACTTTCGCTTTTATCGCTATCCAAAGCGCACATCGATTGGGCTAAATGTGCCTTAGGCACAAGTGGAGATAGGTAATGAAGCAACCCATCACAAGTTGGCTCCGCAGGCGCAGGTAGCGAGGGGAAGATGACGTTAATGTCGCCTGTAGGGCCTAGCTGTAAGACGTCTGGTTAAATAATTTACTGCTACTAAACATCGTATAGAAGCAGTTGATATTATACGATGGCTTCGGTCATTCTTGTTTGTATTTGATCTTAGGTCAAGAAACCGGCAGTGAGGACGGTATCGGACCTATGGGTTGTAACATATGTATGTGTCATAAAAAAGTTGTTCTGTCAACATAGGAAACTTGTGTTTATTTTTGAAAAATAAAACGTTATATTTAATATTTCAAACGTCTATATGACCCCTTCTAACATACCTCTAAAAGTAACACGTCTTCTTTAAACGCGTAAAAAAAATGCTGAGTTGTATTTATTGGTTTAGATTTTATCATCTATTTATTGCCGTGACTGTACATGGCTCTTGGTGAAATATTGTTTGTGGTATATCTGATTCAAGTTCTGAGTTTGATGAATGTTGTTGCTATTGCGAGATTTGTTTATTATTATCTAACCGCTTCTGCAGACTTTGTCTTCATTATTATTTCGTCGTTAAATATCTAAAAGAATAAAATGGATCTCGAATAATCGACTTTTTTTTATAATTATTTGTAAGTTGTGTAATGAAATAAATGCAGTCCTAGTGGCAGTTTGGTTAACTAGACGGTGCCGCTCTGATGGGCCCAGTCGCGTCGGTCGCGCAATGCACCAACTAGAGCGGAGAGCTCATCTCGTCATCTCTCCGTGTCTCCGCACCTCCGTGTGTCTGGTCAAGAACCACGACCGGTTTCTACGTTACGTCACGCGGCTCTCGGGGAATCGCGCCTTCGCCGCCCGCTGACTGGTGTTTGCGGGCGCGTCCATTCCGATCGCTTGGCGAATGAGGAATTCATCTGCATGAGCACCATCTGGCGTAGCTACGTAACCGAGGGCCCCGGTGCAAACATTTAATTGGGGTCCTAACAAAGAAAACCTACTTATTAAGTATATGGGTAACGCAGTGAATAATACCGAAAAATAATTTTTACTTAGATAGGTAGTTATTTTTCTCATTTTAACCTAAATCGCGTAGAATTTCGACCGAAAGAGATAGATGGCTGTCGTTTTACTATGATGAAACCATATATATATGATACGCGTTTGATCACAGATTGCTATAGCATTCTTTCTTCAATGATAAATAAGAATTTCAATTCAAGGCTGACGTCAATAATGCAAGCAAGTTGGTATGTGCAATAAAAGCGACTCAGCTTTATATATTGTTGTGATCGACCTTGGAACTTATATGCTAAGGCAAACGGGATTTATAGTCAAACGAGAATACCGTAACTTAGAATGGAGGGTATTATTGATAAACATTGTTTTTATCACGATTATATTGCCTACTTTTCCCAAACTTGAAACCCTACTTGAAGATTTTGATCAAAAATCTTTTTCGTTTTTCGTCAAAATGGTAAATTGAAATTTGGCGCAAGAAAGACGTCCTACTCTATTGTTAACGTCAAGGCAGATTCCAACCGGTGCGAAGAGAGCGACGTGCACACATCTGCACGCTTCTTCTCGGCCTGTCACCCGTCACCGGTTCCATTACGGATAATCACGAAATAATTTATTTTGAACTATTGAAATAATGCTGGACAAAACGAAAGTGACATGTTTCGTCCGCGGTGCGCCCAAAGTATCAAGACACAATCGCCGCGCCGTACCGGCTAGGCTGATTGCAAACATAGTCGCGTCTCAACCAAAACTCGACTTTCTTCGGAACAAAAGAGTCGACGCGATCCGATCCAACGTAGCGACCGTGGAATGCCAGCAATCGGATCTCAATTGTAGAGATCCGCTTCATTATTGCATCGAGTTAGAGGTCGATCGAGTTGGCAACACCGCCGATTTACCGAAAGGTCGACTTATCGACTAAAGCAACGGTTATTGGTCGACCAACAGTTGTAAGTTGAGGTTTTCTTTGCATTTTAGATAAAGGATTTCTCAGAAGTCATGATGATTACAAAGATAAAAAAAATAAATTAAATACACTGAACCATTAGTAGTACCATTCCTGGCAATTTTTTGTAAATTTATTCTGTGTGCTGAGTAAAAAAAATAATCTTGCGGTGACTATATTTATAAATATAGGGTTACCACGTGATAGCCCGATATGGAAGCGTCTCATAGTATAAATATTTGATTCGGGGAAGCTATAAAGCTATTATGAATTTTATGACCTGATACCTCGTTAAGTTAACCGTTATTGGTCAATTCGTAATACGCGTTGTATTTTTGTATTGTTTCTTAAGAAAAACGGCTGAAAAACATTGCTCTAACTACTCTAACGCCCAACAATGCTTTAATCGTACCTATTTACGGTTATTTATTATATTTACGAACGTTTATAATAATATCCAATAGTATAAAGATTCTATTCTTTATTCTTTTTCTCAATTTGGTAAAGATAACTACTAATTAAATATGCAATAAATATATATTATAATTATATATATAAAGGATATTTATATTTAAAAAAAAAAATAATTGTTCAAATTGAATCATCAACTTTACTAGCATAGTTACTTAATTAATAGCTTTAGTATTGTCGTGTATGGCGCGATTATTTATGTACTATTCAAATGAAAACCTAAAAACAAAACTATGAAACCGGTGGAAAACAAACAGCACAAAAAAATAATAAAAAAAACATATTATTTACTAAATACCTCAAGCAGGCATCCATCCATAAACGTATGTAACTCACCTGAAACAATGAAATACATATTTATTATTATTAAATACAATAGTTAGTTGTTCTTATATCGGTGAAGGTTTTGGATATAATAATTAGCTATCATTGAAAATGTGCTGACTGTTTTGAAAAATCTACAAAAAAATTAAAATTACAAAATATAAAGAGTATTTTTTACCTTCGTTAACGGCCTTGGCCTTGTTTGAAATAATATGGCGTAGTAAGTACATAAGAAGAAATGATTATTAAAAAATATATAATATTTATACTTTATTTATGATAGGTGTTTAAATTAATCCGATCCATGAAGTTAATAGATTCCAATCCAATAAGTGAAACACAACCAAGGACTGATTTATGCAGAAATTATTCTAGTCGCATACCGTTTCGGTACTAAACAAAAATATCTAAAGAGGTTGAGTTTCGACGAGTCGGATAACATCTTCAGAGCATTTCTGCACTTGAAATTAACTTATTCCGTAAATGTAACGATATATTTGTGAATATGTTTGTTAATATTTAAAAGAATTCGAATTTGCTAAATGTCATATACTGTCAGACTCTTATATAATGTAAGGTTACGGTGTTTGCCTATTATAAAGTGGAAGAATATCTAAAACAGTATTTAGGAAATACATTTTGCTACTTTTAAATAAAGGTGCCTTCAGGATGTGGGCTGTAACCCATGTGGTTGCAAAGGCGGATCCAGAGTCTTTTCGGTGCGGGCACACGGGGTGAAGGGGCCAGGGGTATGGAGTTCCCACTACCCATCTTAAGAGCCAGTATATCGTGAGGTGACCTTGAAATTCGGCCTTTGCAAATGGTGTCGGCCACGTGCACTTCGAGCATCTGTCGACAACGCTTTGTGACCCTTTAAAAATGATTTCATTTTTGTCAAATTTACAATATGCAACAGAAAATTATATATTAAGATTAAAACCTGATATTATTTTATTGCTTTCTTTCATTTATTTATAAGGAAATCATTTTATAGCTCTATTTAACTAGGCAACATCCGTATTCTGTTAGGCATTGTAATGGCAGCAATGCTTATAAAGTGCACGATCAATGTTCACTCACACCGCCATTTTGATTTGAATCGCGGCAAATTAAAATCGTAACAAGTAAAAACAACCAATATTATGGTTGCTGCTTCCAAATTTTCAGCTAAAGTCGTTTTATTTAGTTAAAAGCGCCATAATGTTTTGTAATCATAGCAAAATTTATTTGCTAAAATATTTTTTAACTAAATTCTTGCTGCCATAGCAAGAAATATGGTAAATCTAACCTGTAACGTGCAACTATACGATTTGCTTACACGTATGTTCGATTAGCAAATTTCTTGCTGCGGGTGCAACAAAGTGTACAGTCAAAGTCATTTTTTAGAGTGCAGTCGCTGAAGAATAGGACTATCGACAAATGAACATGTCATGAAATGAAATGGTTAGTGTCTGTGTCACGACCAAAGAACTGAGACCAGCTCAGCCCTGCGGGCAGAAACTGCTTTCACTGCCTGCCAAATTGTAAGCAGTCCGGCTGACAGATAGTTTTTCTTCATAAGAAATCGGCAACGGGCAAAGAGCAGTCAAAAAAAAAAAAATACTGAGCGACGAAAAATTCTCGAAACTGTTACAGAACGATTCAGTGTGTCGTACCAGTAGATAAAATGTTTTTTTTTTGTAATAATTGTATGTCTAGCTGTAAACCTACTAAATACGTATATTTGCAGATATATTTAAAAGATTTTATACTGTTATAAATGCATATTTACGCAGGTATATTTTATATACTTTCCTGATTACTCAATACAATAAAATCGTATTAAGCTAACTATTGTTTGTTTTGCATTTGAGGTGGGTTTCTGTTTAATTTCCCGCGGACACGAGTAAAATTAGAGGGTTTACCCAGATATTCTTATCATCGGATTTTCCGTTACGCGTCTACTAACAAACTAAACGCACAATTCCGCCGGCAAAGACTCGCTGGACGATCTGTACTTGATAAGAGGATAAGACGCGGAGAATCAAGGCCGACCAGAGTCCCTTTCGCCGATGCGAACGAGCACCTTGCGTCCTTCGCCGAAGGCGCATTCTTGCCGGGCAATCTTCGCGCCGACGAAGGTGAACATTTCACCTTTGTTGGGAAATAAGATTTTATGTTCATAAGGGTATTACCAGTACCAGTAGCGTATTACCTGATAGATTAACTATCGGTTAAGTATACGACAAAGGTTGAAGTTACTTAGTTTATCTAGATCATAATATTATGCAAAGTGTCCTCAGACCATTTCTGATAACTTAACCTTGCGATTTCCGACAGATTTGGTTAGGACGTTATACTAAAATTCATCACAGTTTCAAAGAAAACAATAGTCAATTTGCTTGTGTAAAGCCTGCTCGTTCTTCCCTCAAATGACAATGTTAGTACCTAGGTCGGTGTGACGTGATCCGCTATTCGCATTTTGTGTAATAAAGATGCTCTATCCAAGGGGATAGAGTTCCGCCCCTAATGGGCGTATATTTATGTACGATAATAACGTTAAGAATCGAACGGACCTCAGGTTAGGAAGGAGAAAGCGGTAGGGGTTACAAGAGCGGCAATCTGCCAATTATAACGATATTAGATTGATATACACACATTTCAATAAAAAAATAGGATTAATTACTTTCGCATTATTTAATATAAATCCTTTCTTGTAATATGGAACATAAACACTCCCTTAAGCCATCGGGAATGGTCTCGGTACATTCTGTATAATTCCTATTTAGGTAAGCTACATTTGCTTGTGCTAGAGTCGGGGAAAATGGTGGAAATGAGACGTTTAAAATGCTGGCAGTCCGATCTTAAAATACTTTTATCCTCAAAGCCTTTGCCTTTGCCAAAGAGTGTCAGTTTTGAAGTCTTCTGTATATTTTTATTTATTTATTATACTTACATATATTATGTTAATATTTCCAGAAAAAAATATAAAAAGTAGGTCTCCTGTAACTTTAATATTAGAGACGTCCATACTATTTTTACTACTTGTATGTATGTAACTATGTTTATAGTAATCAATAAAAACAGATTTTTAAATTTGTTTCCAAATTTGTTTGTATTTTTACAATCGATCTACGCACGTCTACGCATTCACAAGGGCGTAGAGCGTTTGTGTGTATAAGATATGCGAAGCTTATTAAAATTTTGTTTTTCTAAGTTATTTTTGTGCGTGTATCTTTAATGTTTAGAATTCAAATTACTTCCGAAACGTTTGATTATAAAATGTAACACATTTAAATCTGAAACGGTGGATCCAACAGTATTAATTTATATAACTACAAACAGAACTTATTACTAGTATCCAATTGCCTATGAATGGTACAAAACCAATTGCCTATGAAATTCTGTCATTTTCCATAGTAATATAGGGTGTTTTTTTTAGAGGCGTGGTTTTCAATCTGGCACTACTTTTTTCGTAGTTGGTGTTTTTGACAGCTGTCACTTGATTTATGCTCAGTTTGGTTTGCCATTTCATAATGAATAGACTTACTCCTGAACAACATTTGCAAATAGTGCAAATTTAGAAAAAAATCACTCTAAATAAAGTAAAAATGGCCTCGTGGGCCTGTGGCGTGGCCTCCAAGATCGTGCGATTTAACACCGCTGGACTATTTTTTGTGGGGTTATGTGAAGTCGCTTGTCTACGCAGATAAGCCGGACACGATTAACGCCTTGGAAGAGAATATTCGGCGCGTTATTGCTGACATACGGCCCAACTTGCTGCAAAAAGTGGTTGAAAATTGGGCCTCTCGGCTGGAATTTGTTCGAGTCAGCCGCGGCGGCCACTTACCCGAAATCATTTTTAAAACATAATGGCAAACCCTTATCTTTATAATAAAACTAAATTCTTAGCCATAACATCAAATTATATGCGTTTTATCTCTTCTTGAAAACCACGCCTCTAAAATCATCACCCTATATTAAGATGCATAAGACATTTAGAAGTCTTCCCTTCTTAAAATATATATAGATTATGTTATGTGTGTACGAGGATAGTAATTATAGTATTTAAATAGAGGATAGTATTTCATTTTAAGTTACTTTTGTCTCTTAAATCGGTACACGATATAAACAATGATTTAAGTGAAATTATGCAGTAAGTGAATAAGACCTGTTGTAACCATAAAATGTTTGACAGATTTTTTAAATTACGATGGAGATTTTTATCATTTGGAACGTTATATTTATTTAGTACTACGCCGCGTTATTGTGACGCTTTTAAAAATGATTTCATTTTTGTCAAATTTACAATATGCAACAGAAAATTATATATTAAGATTAAAACCTGTTATTATTTTATTGCTTTGTTTCAGTTATTTATAAGGAAATAATTTTATAGCTCTATTTAACTAAGCAACATCCGTATCTGTTAGGCATTGTAATGGCAGCAATGGTTATAAAGTGCACGATTAGCTATTCACCACTCACACCGCCATTTTGATTTGAATCGCGGCAAATTAAAATCGTAACAAGTAAAAACAACCAATATTATGGTTGCTGCTACCAAATTTTCAGCTAAAGTCGTTTTATTTAGTTAAAAGCGCCATATTGTTTTGTAATCATAACAAAATTTATTTGCTAAAATATTTTTTAACTAAATTCTTGCTGCCATAGTAAGAAATATGGTAAATCTAACCTGTAATGTGCAACTATACGATTTGCTTACACGTATGTTCGATTAGCTGCGGGTGCAACAAAGTGTGCAGTCAAAGTCATTTTTAGAGTGCAGTCGCTGAAGAATAGGACTATCGACAAATGAACATGTCATGAAATGAAATGGTTAGTGGCTGTGTTACCTTATACTTCGTTGTTTTTCTGACTCCACTTTTCTTGTTGCCTATTTTTTTAATTTTAAACTATACATATGTGTAAAAATTATCATGGTATTATTATGTTACTAATTTTAGGCAACTTATTTTGTTCAAATACTGTGTTTTTATCAAATAAATCTCTTAAAATCAAACGTTTTAAGTTAGTCATATAGCAAAAAAAAAACGTCGCGCCAAAAGCTATAACAGTAAATAACACCCCCTTCAATTCGGTTGCGAAACGAAAACATCGAACGACCGTGTCTCCGAAATAGGTCAATCGAGGTCGCGTTTTATATGCCAACCGCCATAAAAGGACATTATATTCTATACAAAATAGCCCACACACAAATTGGCATATACACGCTTTTAATCGTGGTTCTAACTTAATTAAATCTCAAATGACGTCACTCGTCAATCTGTCAATTTTGGCAGGTGAGTGTGGGTCGCTGATGGCTAATTAATTGCCAAAAAGTGGCGATTATAGTAGTTACGTCAAATGGCCTAACATCTGTCATTGAATAAAATACTGAATTTATTGAAATTATTTTTGTGATGCGCGCGTCGTACTCAAACCAGTAAGCGTTGTTGCTAACAGAAATTCTTATGTTCAGTTTTCTTAATTCTTATCCTAAGCAGCGTTCGTTTGAATAAATGTTAATAATTAGAGTAGTGGAATTGTTATATTTCTTATAGCGGGTTAACTACAGTCTATGTCAATCAATTAAATAAGTATGCATGTTTCGGAAACGTGTATATTTAACCACAAATTTTATATTTCTTCGATGAACGGTCAAACATCCATAATATTTGGAAATCACAATCTGTTATGAAGGTTTTCCTACCGGTAGAATGCTTTACATCCACTTTGATACCAATGCGTGCAACTAGAACATCTTTCGCATGTGAATAATTCGCTCCCAAGGAAAAGCATTACTTTATATTTTCTTATGGACGTTTTGTGGGAAATGTTGACTAGAAAATGCCCTTAGAGAAGCTTTCACCTTAGTTGTTGTAATAATACCTAGCTACAATAAATCGTCACATTTCAGATAATAATTTGGCCCATCATCAGACAATTTGTTAGAGAATCCGCACTGAAAGTGGAAAGCGAAAGCGGCTCTTTCGTGACCTGCAGGTCGGTTGGGCCGCGAGGACCGGGAGGCTGGACGGCTGGAGGGCCACCTTACCTCCGCGAGAGCGCGAGACGACAGGTGTCTTCGCCGTGCATCGCGCGGAGAGAAACCCAACACTGAGACTGAGTAATGAGGTTCCCCGCAAGCGAAACACTCATTTTAGATCTATAAAAAACATTAAATTTATTTATAAAAGTTAGCTTTGAATGGTGAAAACCATAAAATTAAAGTCTGTTTTTTTTTCTACTTTGAATGTCTGCTAGAAATACATTATTGGACACAAAAAGATTTTTAGAAACGTTCAAGGGTTGAGTATCATTCAAAAAATCCCTATGAGTAGATTTCAATAAATATCTATTTGACGTTTTTTAGGACTTTGAGGGGAGAGGGGTGTTACCTCAATTAATTGTGTTGCGGATTGGTGTTATTTACAACTAGGTAATTAAGCATATTAGCAGGGGTATGGAACTGGAAGCCCATTAATAGTGAGTTATGTCAGAATTAATATAAAACATATTAACCATTAGGTACACCGTAACCCTAACCTAGCTTTTGCTCTCGGTTGATATTAGTTGTGATTCTTTTACCAATATTTTTAAGAACATAGAGATATGACAGTGTCG
Source organism: Neomicropteryx cornuta (assembly GCA_020383195.1). Taxonomy (NCBI): domain Eukaryota; kingdom Metazoa; phylum Arthropoda; class Insecta; order Lepidoptera; family Micropterigidae; genus Neomicropteryx; species Neomicropteryx cornuta. The sequence continues at coordinate 17,324,067 of JAHKQU010000025.1, forward strand.
GTCTTTAAATATTTTTTATTATGTTTTTTATATATAAGAATAACTCCAGCATTCTTCCAGATGGCTGGTAGCGCGTCAGCGCTGTGGAGATATTTGTTAAACAACCTTACCAGAATTTAAGAGAGATGACTGAAATTTTAAATATAATGCTGTTATACATTTATTGCCATACTTTATTTTTAAAATGAAACCGAACTGGATTTTGTTTTATGAAGTAACTTTCAGTTTTAATGAAGGCATAATAAATTATAGTATATTGTTTAATTTTGCTACATTTTAATTAATATTGTAGTGTTCACAAATATCTATAAAATTATGTTACCCGTAACTTTAAATAAGTGCTATTTTTGCAATTAAAAACCATATATAAAAATATCATGTTTGTAGCTAAAAAAAGACTTTCTGGATAAGACCTTTTGAATTTTCTTATATCGGGTGAATATTATTATAATACAATGCACGAACAACAATATTGAGTGATCATATTATATTATGATTATAATGACAGTAATATAGTAATAATAATATACAGTAATAACGAAGGTAGTCGCCTTGAGACGATTAAAATATACCTACGCTATTTTGAACCAAAATGTTGAGAATCTTTTTAGCGTCATTTTATTTATTTATCGTTTAAAGTCATAAAAATTGGAATATAGGTATTTATTTTGGTAAAACATATATATTTGGCCATAAATTAAGTTAATTCCTTATTATTACGTTTAATCAATAATATAACACTTTTTTTTCATTTTATTTTACTTATTCGAAAATATTTATTTTACACTTTAGCATACTCTAGCAAAAATATCCAAAAATTGCGATTTATGGCAGTCCACGTCCAGGCGTTCATAATAAGCCAATAAGAGAAGGGACCTTCATGATCTATGTCGAAGCAGTTGGAAGGAAAAAAACTCTTTTTAGCCTTGAACGAAACGATGAAACAAAAAACTTTGAAAAATGTTTTTTTCGTATAATAACAAATAACAAACAAACACAACAACAACAAACAACAAATTAATCAAAAAACATTTATCGTTTGGCATTACGATATGAATTGTTTTGAGCATTATTAGAGTGATAAAACTGCACCTAAATTCGTCCAGGATTATTGTCAGAGTTCTTTGGTATATGAAAACTGTAAAGTGTTTTCTTTTATTTATATTTTATGTATGATGATGATTCTGTATGTGCTATTTAGAGACTTCATGATGATTATCGTTTTAATAAATTACATACCAATTTCAACTGGATAAATACTAAAACGCAATAGGCACACTATATAATATTATATATCTGGACACCATTTTAATCATGGTGTCAGAAGATTCGTATACAACCTGTTTCCGACTAGATTTCAAAAATATTTAATATTACTACAAAAATGGGGGGAAAAATACTAGCAAAAATCCTTGCGTACCATATAATAATATATTTTTTGTTTGAAATATTTTATGAAAATGGATCCACGGAAAACTGGTATATTTAGGTCGTGTGATGAGGGGGGAAAATACAGTCGCAGGAGAATACCTCGTCTAAGTATACGAAAAGAGCACCATTTCTCTACTCCGTGATCACTCAATGTGCCCACTTCACCAAATCAAAATTATATGAATAACCTACTAAATATACTTCTTGCATCATTTATCTAACAGCAATCAATACATAGAAAATAACGCTTATAATACGTAATGACACTAATTTATTCATTTAACCTACAAAGCGCCAAGATATCGCATCTAATGACCTTATGCCCTTAAGAAGAAAAAAACATTTAAAAATCATGCATTAAAAATTAATAAATTAAAAATTGCCGTAACATTATTGCAGTATTACACTCGCGATACTATAATTGAATGTCGCAATCGTGATTTATATCAGATTAAGAGCAAAATCTCTATTTCAACAAGCATTATGAAAGTTATTAAAAATTACATGAATCTACATAATATTAAATATTAAAGTTCGAGTCGATTTCAATATTATCGCATCTTCAGTGCATCATTTATTGCGTAATACAACTATTATTTATTCTGTGGTAATACTAACATTATGCTAATGAGAGTTATCGCAGATGAATCTTTAAGCCACGCCCACTCGCATGCGTCGGCCTAAGATTATCATCAGACAGCCAAACGAGGTACTTGCGAAGATTTTCAAATCATACGAGATCTCGTTTCGCTTATGTGGGTGCTCGCCAATACTAGTACCTAAGGTAGAATTTAACCGAGTCTTGTAAAAAAATAATAAGTTAAATACATACAACCTAATGTTAATGTCAAACTTAAATACACATGCAATAAAGATGGAATCGGAGAGTATCGTTGACAATCTGTATAATGTAATATTTGAATATTACTATTGAGTATGTTTACTTTATAAAATAAATAAATAAATAGATATCACAATATTTTGAAGGAAGGAAAAACTTATTTTTTGATTTATTGCAGATTTTTATTTCTGCTGAGTTTGATATATTAGTCTGTTCGCCATATGGGATTAAGAATCAGCCCTTTAAAACCTTTGCGTTTCCCAGGGTAATTTCCCTGTGAATTATTTGTTTCTTATAATGTGTCATAAATATAATATTATCTCTTTGTATTGTAGTTATTTCTAAAAGCTGCTAGGCGTTATTAATATTGCTACTTATTTTCGCGTTTTTTTTTTGTATTTTCTTGTGTTTTCTATTAAAACCTGGGGAAAGCGGTTTTTTAAATATTTTTTTATTTATGCATTATAATCGCCATGTCATAAAATTGTGGTTGCTGCTTAATTAATAATACAGTCCAGTAATACATACCACTTGTTGCATTAAAATGTTGCAGACCACAATTTTAAGTTAGGTCTTTTCGGAACATAATTATAATAATTGTCACTTTTTTGTATTTCCTGCTACAAATCATTTGGCTGCCGTGGCAAATGCAAACCTTGTCTGCTGACATTCAACAGTTATTGCTAATTGCTTGTTCGCTCTTACATGATAGTGATGGTCAAATAGCTGCAACACGCTACCGGAACTGTTAAGGCTGTTACGACGGCGCGCGCGTGAAAGTTTCATTAACATCGTTATTATAAGCCGACATTTTTAATTTCACAACAACGAAACGAAATTTGGGCGGTGGAATATTACACGCGTATAAACGGTGCTTAAGCATCGATACCTTTCCGGTCGGGGATGCAGAGTAGTTATGAAAAAAAACATATTAAATTTAATACTATATGGAAATTTGTTTTCTGTAGCTTTGATATTCATAACCTAGAAAACAGTCACACAGTATGATTACAGAGCAAAAATAACGGTGTTTCGTAGCCTGTTTCAGACACCAAGGAAAAATGCAACAGTTATTATAACCGTATTAAAAATACATCGGCTCTGCGACGCTTATTTACATAAATTAAATATTAATATTAAAATATCTACTCATTTTTATGAAGATTGAAATAAGTTGTATTTAATTTCAGGTTATGACAATCTTAATGACTTAAAATGACTTTAAAAACCTAGCATGCTAACACCGTATCAGGCGTATAGGATTGAATGGTCTTTGTTCAAAGACGGATTTATCCGTAATCAATCTTCTACTAAAAATATTATGCTATACGACAGTCATTGCTCTCGTTTTGACCTAATCTTATTTTTTTTTGAGACTGGGCATGTCAACTTAATTGCACTTATTTTTCGTTTAAATATTTAGCTTCGATTTGATGAATTAAATGTCTTTAAACAGGTTGGGTTTAAAAATCTGACGAATAATAAATAAATGTAATACATACTTTGTTAGATAATCAAGGCGATTAAAAGAGTAATAGGCGCTGCTAGTTCGTGGAAAAAACCCGCAAGTAATCTAACCAAGTTACGCGGTGAACGCAGGTTTAATGGAATTTTACAACACACATGGCAAGCACAAGGAATGAGGCGGTTAGGACTGGTTCGCAATTAGACCAGCCACTAAGCCAAAAACAGCGAAAAAGCATTTTCATTACATTTCTCGATAGATAGTATGTAGGAGGGTATGTTGAGAAAAAAAGGAGCTATTTCTCAAAATATACAGTCCTAGCACTAAATTTGCAGATTTTCTTGTAGCATCTATGCACCTAGTGTTCTGATCTCACGGCCCAGGGTGAGTGTTGGCGCGTTGGTATGAACCAGTGAAACTAGTCTGTAATTGACTCGTCGATCGCTCACTGTCAGTTTGACGTTTGTGTAGAGTTGATTTTAATTTTTTTTAGTTAAAATATTATAGCATACGATATGAATACTAATTACACTTCAATGGCCTAACTCGTTTTTGGAACACTTTGTAGAATCAAATTTTGAATGGCGCCGTGTCAAGAAAACAACAAATTGCATTTGGACTATGCTATATACGATGATCTTTTAAAATAAAATACATAGGTCGACCGATCGCAAAACACGTGCCTGAATCATGGTCATATTGGATCAATCGTGCTGCTCGCAAACGACTAAAGGATGCGATAGGATCCGTTTCGACCCGTTGATTGAGTCTGACAAACATCCAGAAGTTACCTAATGCATTCTGGTTTATGGTCATTCAGAAATGAGCACAGCTAAAACGATGGAAGTTTATTTCGCGGGTAAATATTTAGTTTAATTTCATTAATTGAAACTTGAAAATGATTGGCGCAGAAAAGAGGGACACGGCAATAGTGATTATTAGCTGTAACGATCCCTCCCTTCTGACTCGCTAGTTTTTATCCGCGTGTGGGCGCTAGGGATATTCCGGGGGGACAACACCCCCTTCGGACAACTACCTGAAAGAAACACCGCTTGCTATACATGAGTCAATTTATTTCATCAGTGATGGTACAAAATACCTGCCCAAAAAAAAAATCATTAACATATTAACAAAAACAAATAACTTAATAATGTTAATTAGTTTTAAAACAGCCCGTATTGACATTCTCAAAGTAAATTAGAATCCTGTGATTTTATGTAATGTGGTGTTAAAATATTTACAGTATATATATTATGGATATTTATTTATACTATTCAATTTGTTTTTAAAATAACCAGATTGCATATTTTTCAACAGAATATTGCATGTGGCAGTGAATTCCCTTTTTTTTAAATAAAAATGGTCATTATTGTTGTTGATTTCAGTCCAAAGAGGTATGCATGCAAATATAAAAAAAATGTATTGTGTATTCGAGTAATGAGAACCTTAATCTCACTATCATTATTATAATACGCGTATTTAAATTGAGTAAAAACTTCGCTAGCTCCTAGCCTAGGTATTGCGAGCGAGTAGAGATGGGCGCAGCCACATTCCGCGCGGAGCAAACGTTCACTTTCATTCCGTTAAGAGTTATCTAAACCGAGAGGAGAGATCGATACCTACTCGTGTGGTTTGATGCATCACTAATTAATACTTGACAATAAACTGACATTATTTCCGCCCACTCCCTTCTCCCCCGAAAAAATGTGGTATTATCCACATGTATAAAATAGTAGTAGAAGTGTCCCTAGTTTAGTGCATATAGTTGTTATGATCTACATTTTTTTATTTTTAATCATTGTTAAAGGGAAAAATGAGATTATAGTGAGAGATTAACCAACAAATAAATGTACTGAATAGAAATAATCAAACTATGTTTTACACATTTTTTAAAAAGGACACTTATATTATTATAATTATGGCTTTTATAGCCTGTTATTTCAGTGTATTCATATCATTTTCATCGCAAGAGATAGACAATCGATTTTCTTATTCTCGATTCGAATCAATCTGCAATCGATTGGATTGTGTAAATCAATCTACAGGAAACGACGTGGATGACTATGGCGGATAACGTACTGTTTCGTATTTTAATTACATTTATTTAAGTTTCTTCCTGTAAAATAAACAATCATAGATGCCGGTATTTTTTTTGTTAACGGCATTAAACAATGACTACAAATTAGTGCAAAGCAGTGATACAAAACGGTGATTAGTGATAATGTAATTTATTTAAAGAGCTATTTTAGGTATTTGTTGTATTTACTGACATTTCTAAAATATGTTTACAAAGTGACAGATATTTTGTTTGACAAATAATTGCTATGACCTCGTTCATATACAATTACGTTTGGCCCTACTCAACTATGCTAAATTTGCTTCTGATGAGTCCGTGGATCTGGTGGTAACGAAGCGTCAAAAAATATGTTACCGAAATCGCTTTTACGAATCGACAATCGCTTGTACGCAACAATCTTTTAAAACATATAGAAATTTGTGGTTACTAATTAAAAAAAAATAAAGACAATGATTTAGCACTTTGTGGACGGATAGGTTCGAAAGGCGAAAGTTATATTAGTTATTTTCAAAGTTAACTCTTCAAAATTGCGTAGGTATTGATTCGAGCTTAATATTGTGTCAATTCCCAAATTTAGGAGGAGGGGTCCGCCCTGGGGTGGTGCAATTTATATATCTATTACCTAGTTCTGTAAGTATAGCTAATTTGTCCTTGACACGGTTAGGCATCCGTCGGTGTGTGAGTGAAGCTGGTAATAATTGATATAACCGCATTAAATGTATCCCACACACTCACACACGCACGCGCTGGCCGCCGCCATTGTCTCGTGCCTTGCGATGGCGTTGGTAATGTGTGATTTCCATCGAGTGATCACACAGTTGCGAAATTTCTCCTCGGATTCCATCATTTGTTGCTAATCACACATACTTATACGCATGCGACCTATCATATTGAAGCATTACTATACAAATATACCCCATAATTTCGATGATATCGTAAAATTAAAATTGTTACTAATTATTACTATTGCTATAAAAGTTATGTCCGATAAAAATACTGTTCTAGTGCGCGGTGTTTTGTAGCGATTCTGTGGATCAACATACGCTGTATTAACCTTAGAAAGTACACTTTCTTACTTATTTTAACGACTAGTATTGTATTTCAAAATATATCTCAATAATTTTGACGTATTTTAAGTGTTTAAGGCGCAGCTAAGCTATATAGAAAATCTTAAAAAAATTGACAATTTGGTGATGCACCACTCCTCAATCACTAAGTATTTAAAGACATATCTTCTACTTCTTGGAGGCTAATTTTTAAAATTGATTTTCGTTTTTGAAATACAAATTAAATAAAAAAAATGAGTTCACTTCTATTTTTCGCTTCGCGTTTGATACTGCAGCATTTACCCGAAAAAAATGAAATGCTGCATTATCGGACACGAAGCGAAAAATAAAAGTGAACACATTTTTTTATTTATTTTTCTTATTTTAGAGATAATTTAAAGCTACTAAATTCAGACATAATATTTTTCGTCGAGGCCGTAAATCGTCACTCGCACGCGCGCCGCGGCGACTATCGGTCAACACTTTTACGGCTAAGGATTTAAGGTCGACAGTCCATTTTTGCTGTTTGTAGCAAACGAATTGAAACGGTATGAATTCGTAAAACTTGGCATTTTTAATTTTTACATATTAAAAATAATTATATAGATAATAGTTAGTACGCGAGGTTTACTTTACCTATACACTTAGTATTTAATTACAAGTTACAACATATGCAATATAAAAAATATGTGCATACACATGTTTATAATAATATTGTAAATACAAACTTTAAAATATATTAATCTAATATTTTTGTATGTTTTAAAGTATACATATACTAACAGTGTAAATGATTCCATTATGTGATAATGTGATTTTACATAATAAATACTATGCAATATCATTACGACCATAAGTAAATGAGAAAAATGTTCAATATAGAAAATGTTACGTAGTTACAGTTGCTATCACCTATGCAATAGGTATATAGCCTTTTTAATAAATTTAAAATGACTCAAATTATTATACGTATTAGCAAAAATAAATAAATAGATTGACTAAACAATTAAATAAAGCATTTTGTATCAGCCAATGAATACTTAATCACAGTGAGATTGAAACGATAATCATAGTTGAACCGCAAATGCTTCAAGATTATATTTCAAATCTAACAATTTCTGAATAGGACAAAAATGGCAAGATTTGACAGTTGAGCGAAGCGTTTGCAATATGGAATGAGCGAAGAGTAGCCCTGCTGATTATCACTTTGACATAGAATGAAACTGGGTGGAATTGCAGAATTTTCCAAACTACACCACCTGGTTTTTCACCATAGAATTTGGCAACCTTACAAGTAAAGGCCTCACAGATTTCGGTAAAAAAAAATACAACGACCGTAAGCAGTGGTGTAAGATATCTTTAATGACGTTAAAATATCATATCATATAGTAAATATATCATATAATAAACATTATAGGTGCTTCGAGATTACAAAAGGGGCAATAAAAAAAGTCGCATTCATTCATTGTGAATGAGAAACGGGGAAAGTAAAATCATCGCCTAAACGGAGGTTGGCTGTCATGGCTGTCATATTATTTCATAAACTTTCTCGTAATAATATTGTAAGCGTCTTAAAATGACACATTTTTTATAAAAAATGTGATTATATCCATGCCGTTTTACGTAAAAGAACGTTTCATTGCAGTGAAATTACGCCAAATTCGGTATGCAGCATTTGTTAACCACCCGGTTATGTTTGGTAACCATAACTAACATAATATAAACGGTTAAAAAAACCCCGACATCAAAAGTAAATTAAAATTGTTATAATAGATTCCAAATACATATTTTTTAAAGGTATTGGCACGTATCGGTTAAGGTTAGAAAATCCTAGTTATCTTCAAAAACTTACATAATAAACAAGGCGAATCAATAAATACTGTCATTTTTAATTAGAAAATAACTCAATTTGCTTCTGTTAAAGTATATAATATAATTACCACATGTTTTAAAAATAATCGACTATAACACATGATTCAGTTAAACAAAATGGCTCATAAACTCTTACAAAATGATTTTTGTATGATTTTTAACACTATTAATAACAAAATATAATCCGAATATATAACTACTAATAAAAAATAAATGATACGCTTGAATTTATAATGACAATAAGTTTTGCTTTAAATAAATTGTTTTTAATAATCTCTATTCGCTTTTAACCTAAGAGGGAAGCTAATTACTTTCAAATACATACATTGTCATTGGGCTGACTTTGAGGTTAAAATACCGCCATCTTTTTAGTTTTCGACTAATTTATTATGACGTACCTATACTGAAAATGCTGACCATACCAAATGCATCTAAGCTTTTCTAGTTATTTCGCAGTTGGGACGGACGAGGAGGTACTTTTTTGGTATATAAATATACGATAAAAAAGTATATGCGACCTAGTGTCAAACTTCTGTAAATGTGCTCCAATTGTCACAATATATGTATAACCTGTATCTTTAACGGGTAGTATTTAATACGAAAAACATCGAAAATCCATCGAACATTGATATAATGGTCTAATAAAAAAATCATGTTTTTTATTAGACTAGCTTATTACCAGGAAAATATACCTATCACATTAGTTTCAGTTAATTATAACGTGAATTACCGCTATGTGACCTTAGAAATATCCGTTGAATTGAAATGTCAAACAATATATGAATCATTTATCAAGAATTCGCTACGTTTGAACTTAACACCCACCATCATTAATCATTTTATTAGAGATAAACATATAAATGTTTTATTTTTAGGTTTTTTAGCATGAAAACGGGTGTGAAATCGACGTGAATACTCTAAAATTACTAGCCTGATTTACGTTCCCAACTTTCAAAGCCTTCTTATATTGGGCGTAAGGACTTCCAAGATAAAACCTGAATTAAGAAATTATTTTCTTTACAATTCGCGAATGGAATGCGCTCATAGGCCAGGGTGTTTCAAGAAGGTTTTTGAGCGAAGGCTGCGAGTTGTTAAACATTATTTTTTCCTCACCGGAGCTAGCTTATACATATTTCAGTATTGAATTATTAATAATAATGATCGCCGTCGTAACTAAGGTCACTCACTCCCGACCCTCTCATCCGCTAACAATGCATATTCCCAGATAACTGATGAGATGCTTTTTCCAATGCCATGCGTCTTTTGATATTTCGTGTTGGCAGTTTTATTTTCATGTTGGAAAAATTTCGTTACTATAACCAGTTAAATGTTTTGTACTTGTGAAGCCTGTTCAATATGTTTGCGATCTATGGTTCGAAACCGAAACATACGCCATAGATGAATCCCGAGCTTGTGCGGCTCTGATTGGAATTTTCCGCGCCCAATAGGGCTGTTCTAAAATGGCGGTGACTGGTGGTTACTTCCGAGCGAGGTGGTGTTCGTCTCAACTTTCGTCCGCACGTAACTCGCCGCCGTCTCCCTCTCGCAGGCTCTCCTTGGCCAGCTGACTCGCCGTAGTTATCGGACCGCGAGGGACGAACCGTGGTTGGTCGGGAATCGCGTAAGCTACAGTTCCCCTATTGCCCGTCAGGATAATAGACGAAGAGTGTTTTGGGCGCCAGACGAGGTGTCCAAGCGATGTCATGGGTTGCCCCTCGGCCCACTATCAAGGTCCCTCCGACCGGCTGGTCTACCACAGATTGGGGTTGTCTTGACTCACCCGCTACATGGGAGGTCTGGCTAGTTCAGACCGCGACTTAAGTGTCACTGGAGTGTACAGAACAAGCTCTTAAGGCAAAGCCAAAGAATGGCTGACATTTGCTACTCATCGAATACGTAATTATAAATAAAAATATGCTTAGATACTTAAATCCTTAAAGCCTTAAATCTTCAACAAAGTAAAGGCAGATTTTTTAACAGTCAATTCTATTTCTGAGAAGTTTAATAAATTTTAATCTGTTAATAGTTCTTTTTAGTTGAATTGCTCCCTTATAAAAAGAATCTTAGGATTGAAAGGCAAATGAAGGGTTTAAAACCTAGAAAAGTTTGTTTTTTTAATTTTTATATTATGAAGCGGTGAATAAATGAAAATCAACAATTTCTTATTGACCGCGCAGAGTAAAACCTGACGCCCTATGAAAATAAAGCTTAGAATATCAACAATTCGAAGTTACTTCTATCGATATAACCGTAACGTTTGTGCGGACGCGTGCGCTATTCGTAATACAGTATTTTTTCCAAAAATTGAAATTACACAACAAATATTTCGCAATGCGCTCGCAAAAATTGAAACTCGTACGTGTTGCGTTAAAACAAATACATTATCGAAACGTCGAAATGTCCGAATCGCGTGAAAGCTATGCGCAAAAGGTTCGGTCGCGTCGTGATCGAATTTGCTTTTCACCGAACAGCTGTTCAATTGATGACAGAAGTCACTGCTCTTTTTTAACCTGGTAACAGCGTTTACAATATTTAACAAAAAAAAAAGAAAATAACCTCTGTTTATTTTTGTTGTGTTCCCCGAACCGGACGCCCTGAATGGAAATTTCAGCGATACTAAAATTACTACAACATGAGAAGTCACAATAGGACATCATTTTTATTTTGTAATGACTCCGAGTACATTTTTTAGGGTATAAGATGTCCAAAGACCATTTACGAAGACTTCAGGGGATGTTTATGTTCTCTGTATTACGAGTAAGTAATTATATGTATTTTTAAATGTATTTTTTTGTTGTATGTACTGTGTAAAATTGTTGGTTTCGCCAACAAAGATAAATAAATAAATAATATAAAAAAATTAGAAAATAATTAATCCCAAATTTATTATTATTATTAATGAATATATGTAGATACTCAATTTTATTTACCTTTTGCCATTTTGCAGTTATAAATACATTTATTTTATTATTAAAAAATATACCATAGTTTGTTCATAGTGTTTGGTTAGGTTAACATTCTTTGAAGTAGAAATTAAATTGATATTTTTTTTTTTTTTTTGTTATGGAATATAAATTGGCCGATGAGTATAAGTCTATAACCTTCCTAACTAGGTAATAGTTACCTGTTCTAAGGAAGGTTATATAAAGGAAGGGTATATACATAGGAAGGGTATATTCTGCTACCTATTTAAGTTAGGTCTATAAATTATAGTGTTTACTTAGTATGGTTAAAAAAATCAAAGCTTCAACATTTCAGTTTGCTTCCCGAAATTATCAGACCAACAAAAATGTTGGAAAAATCTCCGTTTTTCAGTCGTCCATTTTCAGGCTTTTCATTTTTAACTTTAGACACAATCTCTCCTTCGTTCACTTCATACCAGTTGATTGGTCTACAATATACTTCTTTAGGCGATACAAATGTCGTATGATTTCATTACAGCCTGACGTAAAACTTCACTTTAACACCACAATCTGATTACTGTAAGTATCTGGTTAGTAATTCTAATCTTTAAAGTATTCAGAATATCCCAACTCAGAATAATGTTTTAATAAAAGCAAAGTTATTAAAGCAATATTTTTTTCATTGAATCCAAAACAATAAGTTTAATGCCATGTGTCGATTTAATCTCTCCAAGTACTCTGGGGGTACACCTCGGATTTCGGTAAACACGTGTTTTATGGTTGTTTATATTTTTTAAATTTTATTTATAATTAAAAATAAATTAATGAGAGTTTGTGTATGAGTGCGTGTGAAGGTGAATTTGTACATCCACTCGAAATATTGGAACTAAAATCATCGTTCATATGTTTTTTTTAAATCTTAAGGCTGACTAGTTAACAGAATCAGTAGCAATAAAAAACCTTGCTTGAAATTTAAACAGGTAGTGCTACAAAAATTCATAATAAATTTGTACAATTAATATTAAGTATTATTTCCATGGTTGATAAGAGTATTTTTTTTTTATTTGATTATTCAATTGTTTCGGTGTAAAAATAAATTAAAAATATGTCTACCCTCTCTTTATATAGATAAATTATGTTTAAAACCATCGCGAAATAAATGCTTCAGCGCTTATTAGATAATTTTTTATCCGCCCGTTGATATCTCCTATCATTTCAGTATGCACGAACTCACCATGTTGTGTTTTGTTTCAGGCGTTCGTACGAGCTGACGATCTTCTGTTCCTTTCTCGCAACGCAATGCTGCACCCTTCTCCCAAATGCCACTGCACTTTTATGTATATAATCTCCTAATGCGTATTTAAATTTTTATTTTCTAGTGTTTTTTTACTATGCCTAAATACGCGCACTTTTTTCCCCCGATTTAAAAGGTACTATCTTAGTTATTGTCAGTCACCGCGCGTGACATTTTGATTCGAAAGTAGACCTCGGGAGGTGCGCGCGCATGCAGCCCGTGGCGTTTCGCGAACTACTGTCGCCACTCCATTCGAAAGACGCTTCGACAGCCTCCGTGACCCCCTCCACTCGGCGTCCCTTCCCTCCGAAAATAAAGCCATTTTCGCGTGAAGGAACTCGACTTTCAAAGGTTATCCATAAATTTACGCTAAAAATACGCTCGAGGCGTGAACTTTCCTGCATCTGCCGCGTTTAGCCTTCGGAGATGAGAAGAGACGAAGGAAATAACAGATAAACACACCTGTTCGATTCTGACATATCCTGCAAGCGAAATCCCAACGCAATGTCAAATGTTATATCCTGGTTTGTGCGATGTCTCGGAAATCGATTTGAGCCATTGATAAAATCTAAAAATATAATTTAAACAAGGTAAAGTTTCTCTATAATAATATTTTGTGAACATATTCAGACGAATATTAATCGCCTAAAATAAGGAAGTTATACGATGCATACTATAACTCAAGATATGCGCTCAATTCAATGGTCACATTAAGTACATATTTCAAAATATTTTGCCGTCTTTTAGTTAGGTACGCTGAAAAAAATATTTTGGCAAAACGTTTGATTGTTTAAAAATTTTCATCCACAGCAAGATATTTGCTAATCGAACATAAGTTTTATTGCATAAATTTTAACAAGAGATGTAGTTAAAAAATATTTTGCTATGATTTCAAAACAATATGGCGTCGTGGGTGGACAGCTAACGAAATTAAACGACGTTACCTGAAAATTTGAAGTAGCAACCATAATATTTTGTTGTTTTTACTTATCATTTTATTTTTATATGATTCGAATCAAAATGGCGGTGTGACTGAACGGCTGATCGTATAATTGTCAGCTAGCTGTTGTTAATTGTAGCGATAGCTAGATATTATGTCAAAAGCAAACAAAAATTATGGTACTTCCATTGGGAATATGTTGGACAATTATGGTACTCGTCACCAAGTAAGTTTAACAATAATCGATGAGTAACCCCAACAAAAAGTATTGCCGTCACTTTATGGTTGCCAATATCATATTTTCGCTGGTATTACCATATTTTTTTCAGTGTATTGGAAGGAAATTTTGATCTTAAATCCAATTGGAAACACACACCAAAACAAATATTATGTATGAAATATTATTAGTTAAGAAACTTAACAAAAGGACCTGTCGACAGTCTCTGACTAATGTGTCCTTCCTCATTTTATTGTAATAAAAACGATGATGAAATAAACGCCGTTGTTGATATAAAGATCTTTAGATTATTTACAAATAGGAAAATTTTCCTTAATAAATACGTGATTACTGAACGAAAAATTGTCAAAAACACAAGAGGCTAGGCGCGGTACGGTGAAACGTGAGTTGTTTGTTCACTCTCAATGTAAAGAAAAAAACATACTTTAAAAACACAATAAATTAATCGAGTTATCGGCAGCATATTCATTTCTCATTGGGGAAGAAACATACAATTACTGAGGTCTAAAAACACTCAAAAGTAAAATTTTCCGGGGAAACCCCTCTTTAAAATGTTGTGGTGGGGCATGGAGTCCCCACCACAACATGCTATGCTAGGTAGAGTATGCTAGCGGTAGCCATTTTAGATACGGCATGTCATACAAATCGTCCTTTTGAAAACCCGACACCGGTAGATTCCTCCCGACGTTCCGCGCGCCGCAACACTCCGCCACGCTGGATAGAGATAGAGATCGCGATGACATATGAGAGCGAGCGAGACGTATGATACGCGAGGAGTGTAGTCGACGCAAAATGGCGTACTTGGCGTGGTGCATTTTTCACCCTCAGTTGCCGTATGATGATTTTAAAGGCGTGGTTTTCAAGAAGAGATAAAACGCATATAATTTGATGTTATGGCTAAGAATTTAGTTTTATTATAAAGATAAGGGTTTGCCATTATGTTTTAAAAATGATTTCGGGTAAGTGGCCGCCGCGGCTGACTCGAACAAATTCCAGCCGAGAGGCCCAATTTTCAACCACTTTTTGCAGCAAGTTGGGCCGTATGTCAGCAATAACGCGCCGAATATTCTCTTCCAAGGCGTTAATCGTGTCCGGCTTATCTGCGTAGACAAGCGACTTCACATAACCCCACAAAAAATAGTCCAGCGGTGTTAAATCGCACGATCTTGGAGGCCACGCCACAGGCCCACTACGCGATTTTTACTTTATTTTAGAGTGATTTTTTCTAAATTTGCACTATTTGCAAACGTTGTTCAGGAGTAAGTCTATTCATTATGAAATGGCAAACCAAACTGAGCATAAATCAAGTGACAGCTGTCAAAAACACCAACTACGAAAAAAGTAGTGCCAGATTAAAAACCACGCCTTTAAAAAAACACCCTATATATGTTTAAAAGATCGTTGGCTGATAGTTCCAAAAGATATAAATATATCTCGTATAAATCGCTTGGGGTTTTCAATTTGGGAAATAGCGGCCAATAATGGCGTTCGACGAATTTTTGAGAGCCCTTTTGCCTCTTTTTTTTGCTGTCAGGAGTGAAAATACATACGATTACCTGCGTAAATTTACAGTAATTATATTGTTATATGAAATAACACAATTAGTTATTATTAAATTTATACACAAACATATTTAAAAGATGCTCCAACTTACTTACACTTTTTATACAACAGATTTGGACAATATTGTACAATATTGATGCATTTTTTTTCCATTAATATTAAACTAACTATACATTTAGTATGACATACTAAGGGCATCATTTGTTGTTTTATTAGTATCCACCCTTAAAGCAACCGGCAAAAGCCTAAGAAATTGCCTAAGGGCCGAACCATAGTATAATTTAAAGCGATGAATGAAATCGCTGAAGCTAACGACCGCGTCGGAATTACATTTCGAATCGCCGGTGATTTAATCGCCGGTGTTATGACACTTCTTGGCCATTTGCAAACATTATGAAAGAAGATGAACTAAGACGTGCGTTCTTTTAATTATTGCAAACAAACATTATTTTTCAATTTTTGGGACGGTTTCGAACCCAAAACGAATCACTTATATCAATTTATGGGTTACACTGTGTATGCAGGTGACCTAGAACTAATTATAGATCGTTCAAATTAAATGGCATGCATAGCCTAGATAGTCCATATTTTAATCGCGGATGCTGCAACGGACATTTCAATCTCATCAGAGTGATCAGTTTTTCGCCCTCAAGACCTGCTGGTTTTGTTTGCCTTTTCCTCAGAAGGGTTTTGCTACTCGGTTGTCCTGGACTACCACTGGTGAGTCCCAACGTCTCCTAATAGATTAGTGACTGTCCATCCGTATATAACTCATAACTTTAGTATTATATTATATGTAATACATCTTTCATTCCTCTGTTTTTTTGACAATTTTATTTTGCTGTTATTGTGTATATAATATCAGCAAAAAAAATAAAATTTTAAGTAGTAATATTATTTCTGTATTTATTATTTATTTGTCCCCATGTACACATTACAATACTAACATACAAGTACAAAATTGCACCACTAAAAGAAAAAATAAACAGACCTAATCAGGAAAAACACAAAGGTAAACATTTAAAACAATGCCTCCAGGCGAACAATAAATAATAATGACAATAAATAAATAAACTAATCACCTAAATAGCGCGTGCTTTAACGATCTAGTAAAACGGTTCAGTTAAAAGAAACTAATATCTCTGAGTTTTACGGTATTTTCGATGAAACCGCGAATAACTTTAAAAAAATAGAATAATGTATGGACTTGTCGCCAACTCGAGTGTGTTAAAGCCTAACATCCGTAATACAAATGCCGATGGATACTTATTGAGAAAAAAATCAGGATATGATCCATACCTACGGAGATAAAGGTATCTAGGAACCTCCTCTGAGTAACCTCCGGGATATTACAGTATATAATTTCATGAGGACTCCAGTTAATGGAACTATACTCCAATATACTCCTCACGAACGTGCAAATAAAAGCGAGATAGACTTGGACTTACTCAAAGATCGACTGGTTCGAAGCACGAATCCCAGAATTTTATCGGCACGTGCAGCTTCGCATGAAAATAAACGTGATCGTAAGTAATGAGAATATGGGTGGGTATGATTTGTTTAATTATATTAAGGATTTAATAATTAAAACGGCCCGCAACAGAGGCGTGTCTGAATGTGATTCTGAATCTGGTGGTAATTATGACTTTATGGTTCAGCGCCATTTGCTGACATAACTGTTGGAACCAGGTTGGAACCGTCTCAGACAGGCAAGTTCAAGTTCACATTCCGATATTGTCGTATTTAGGCACTCTCTGCTTTAACAATGTTTCTATTAAATGTTTTATTTATCATTAGTACTTTTATTTGCTATTATTTACCTACTTCAAGAATAACTTTTTCTTCGTAATGTGTGAAAGTGATGTCGGGGAGGCGCTGTTAAATCGCGATAGAAATATCCTACCGTCTCTGGCCCTCAAGACAAAATTGAATAGATTAATTGAGACCGCCGCGGTCTAGTGCTCAAAGCGGTCGATTGTTAATCATGAACTGCCGGGTTCGAATTACCTTTTAATCGCATCATATCCTTCTTTGACACTAATTGTGTAGAAGCTAACGCAATGAGATGGCGCTACCATCTACAGATATTATTTTTATTTGAATGTCTTTTGATGTCATTGTTAATGGCAGCTCCTACGGTTGCAAAATACATATTTTAAAAACAAGCTTTTATTTAAGTGTTTGAAATAAACAAACAAATAAACATTGTCAGTCGTTGAAATAAACAAACGGCCTTACTTCTGTGGATATACACTCTATAAAAAATCCAGCTAATTGGCCCTGCGATTTCAAAAATGATTTGCATTGAAGTTATATCAAAAGTCATCGTAGTTTAAGAGAAAAAAAATAAACTTCATGTATTAAATATTAAAAAACTTTTGTATGGTGTGTTTCCAACCATTTTGGAGCTTTTTTTATATTTCTTGGATCAAACATCGTTTGCAAGCTCTTTTTATTTAGACGTAAAAAAAACTATTCACGTCTGATCATGAAATTGCACAGAAGGTGCTTTTAATAACGGCATTTTTTTCTATAATAAATAATATGTAGGCTACATTTGAAATTAAGGGGACCACCGATTTTTTTCAAAATAAATTGGCTAATTTATTTTGAATACAAACTAGAAAAAAATCTTTAAACCATCTAAATTATCAGATTATTAAACTAGGTATCAAATTAATTTATCAGATTCACTTATACTCACTATAGGATGTCTAAATACTCACTCAACGTACTCATTATAGGATGTCTAAATAGTTTTGACTGTAACGTTTTTATTTATTTATATACCTAATTATTTTAAAATATTTATAAATTCCTTTTTTTTTCGTTATTATCTACCATTAGATGTTTCGTGGGATTCTTTGTATAAAATGTTTTGATCTTTTCCTAAATAAACTTGTAATTTGCCCGTATTTTTATATGAAGTATTTATTGTTTATTTGGGTTGTTGGTAAATATTAAAGTTGGGCTCCCGAATTTCATAATTTTTAGACAATTTTTACAAAATTTTCTTGTACGGCAATCTGTCAAATGAAAGTATGTTTTGTTTGTTTGGTATAAATTATTGTTATTAGTATTTAAACTTTATAGGAAGTTGAATATAATCCCGTTCAGTATTCATTCATCTTCCTGACACTCTAAGTCATATGAGGTTATATTTCAAAGAGGTTACCACATAATTAATACTCTATGGGTGATAATCTACGACCTTAGTGTAATGTGAGGTATTCGTATGCGAGATACAACGCCTCACACTTTGTTTGAAACACGCGTTGTATCATCGCTTCGAGTTACGCCATCGGACCGAAATCTCGATTTGTCAATTTTGTCAAACGAAATCATCGAAATAAATTGGATGGCTGGCGACCGTTCGATCTTGTTCTGCGGAGGTTAGAGGTAAGAAATCCGCATTCCAGCGCATGCGTAAGATTTCGACATTATACGTATGACATAGATAGTCCAAGAGCTGAGTCGTAGAGAAAAAACGCGCTATATTTATTAATTAACATACTGAATTAACATCAACACACTGAACCTATGGAATTACCTTTTTTTCTTTTTTTATATTATGTAAATATACATAAAAAGATCTATTATAAAAATTATGTTTTAAACCACTTAAAAATGCGGAGGTTCTCAATTTGATATTATGTTTGTTTTATTTTTATGAATTTTAGAAAATAAAAAACTACACAGTGGTTTAAACGATTTGTAATATTTTTTACGTTGGGATTTACATCAGCCGTGAATATTAGTTTCGTAAAATCTCTAGTACGGCAAAGAATTTTTTGATTAGATTTTTTTTCATTAAATATTCGTTTATATATT
The DNA here is from genome assembly GCA_020383195.1 of Neomicropteryx cornuta. Taxonomy (NCBI): domain Eukaryota; kingdom Metazoa; phylum Arthropoda; class Insecta; order Lepidoptera; family Micropterigidae; genus Neomicropteryx; species Neomicropteryx cornuta. The sequence continues at coordinate 17,343,568 of JAHKQU010000025.1, forward strand.
TTTTTAAAAATAACGCAATTTGTCTCATCAAAATGACAAATAACGTTATTATAATATTTATATTTATTAAGTATTCGATTATATTATGCGACAACATTCAATGGTGTATTAAAAAAACAGGCACATCATTTGCTTCTATTTTTAATTCACGTTAATGGTTAACATCCTTAGCACAATAATGAAAACATAAATTTCCTTAGTACAGACAAGATTTTCTTTTAAGTATCGTATTGTAAATGTAGTATTAGGACGATATTTGCTCCCATTAGAAAAAATAGAAATCTGTTTTCAAATTTACGCAGTAATATTACTTTATTCTTCGCGTGTATATCTGTAGATTTCTTTAAAATGAAATAAAAAATAAATAGTCTAGTAAAAAAGGTAGGACACACAATGTAGAGAGTCCTATGTTTAAAGTACTGCAACATTTTATATTTTGTCAATCATAGTGTGATTTTAAGTAAATAATAAATTATAACATAATATAGGTATGAATGTGGTCATTAACCATCAAAAAACGATCAATTATTAATAATTAATAGTATTTTTTTTTTTTTAAAGCTTTTAAAGGAGTGCTTGAATGCGTGTACAAAATTTCGTGTCTGCTGAGGAGTTCCTTCGTCTGGGGCCATTCCTGGGTAAGGTTCAGGTCATACCCACCATAAAAATTAATTTCTTTCCGTAGGATAAGATGAACTGGTTCTAATTCAGCTTGCAAGATTTGACCTCAACCAACATACAAACATTGTAAGCTAAATAAAAGCTTGTAAATAATGACGCGCCCAGCCACCGGACTGCTAGCGATTGCAGTGATGTGGTATGTGCGCCTGCGCTCAGCGCTGCGACAAAACGAATGAGACGGCAATACCTATCCCTAAAGGTTGACGATGACGTCACGATCATGTATTTTTATGTTAGTTATTGTTTATTAATAATTGACTAAAAAAACTAAAGCAAACCTAAAAGTAAAAGCAAATTATAATAAAAACATGAACACCCAGTTTAGTCGGTTGCTAACTAGCAACGGCTGTTACTGCTAACTTAATACAAAAAAAATAATGCACTTAGTTAAATTAAATTATTAAGGAGAAAGCGAAATAAATAAAACTGCCATGCTCTCTGTTAACAAATAGTTAAAATAATACATACAAGGGCTTCTTTCTGACAGGGATTAGGGGACTTGTGCTAGTGATTAGTGCTAGTAAAGGTATGGGAACGAGGTGGAATAGCGTGTTATCAATTCAGCTATTGTAATCATTGCATCCATAATGACTTTAGCTTACTTGCGTAAACTTATAGTATACTCTATTATCGCATAACATCATTTTAAAATAAACATACTGTAAAACGATATTAGTCACTTTTGTGCAAGAATAGATAATAAATTTTATTTAGTCATTGCGAAATTATTATTAGTGGGCCACGTTTCACGAAATTTTTTTAAAAAATAAATTATAGTAAATATCATGTTTTTTTTAGTAGGCACTACAATAGACTACTTTTCGTTTTTTTTTAAAATAACGTCCTAAAAATCGGACAAAATTACAAGGGTGTGACTTTCCCTTTGTTTTGAAAACACTGTACCCCTTTTTAAGCATACGGAGGAGTGTGAGATTTGGCATAGTTAAAGTTTATATGGAGAAGGAGTGCAGAAACCTAAAACCTATCTATAATATGTGTTAGAAATACATTAAATTAAATAAAATAAAACGTTCATACAATTAACAGTTTGACTGAATGAGTTTCGAGCTGTGAATCTTGTGTCATTTCAAATGTTCCTTTCTCAATAGTCCGTCAATGTCAAGCAAAAATAATTATTAATGCCGTCTTATAAAGTGTTTTAAAAATAAATCTTTAGCATTGTTGCCAGTATAGTAATTAGGGTAGGTAATTAACGAAGTGTATCATCTACGAGATATAAGAATTGTTTTAAAAAAAACTTGAAAAGATTATATTGCAATTTTTTTTTTATTTTCTTCTATTTTAGCAGCTGCAAGCGTGTACAAATAAAAGTAGTAAAATGTATTAATATTTTCAGACCCCGTTTAAATATTTGCTGACAAAACTTTCTATGTACTGTCCGTATCTTTGCATAGTGTTATTAGCGAAAACAAATATGCATAATAGCGGTTCCATAAGTCTGCTTTGCTATTTATCAATCACTATTTGCCGTCCAAACTTTCCCTCGGATATTTGATGGACACATTAAACGTTAGTATTAAGTAATTATATAGGATGATGATTTTAGAGGCGTGGTTTTCAAGAAGAGATAAAACGCATATAATTTGATGTTATGGCTAAGAATTTAGTTTTATTATAAAGATAAGGGTTTGCCATTATGTTTTAAAAATGATTTCGGGTAAGTGGCCGCCGCGGCTGACTCGAACAAATTCCAGCCGAGAGGCCCAATTTTCAACCACTTTTTGCAGCAAGTTGGGCCGTATGTCAGCAATAACGCGCCGAATATTCTCTTCCAAGGCGTTAATCGTGTCCGGCTTATCTGCGTAGACAAGCGACTTCACATAACCCCACAAAAAATAGTCCAGCGGTGTTAAATCGCACGATCTTGGAGGCCACGCCACGTTGTTCAGGAGTAAGTCTATTCATTATGAAATGGCAAACCAAACTGAGCATAAATCAATTGACAGTTGTCAAAAACACCAACTACGAAAAAAGTAGTGCCAGATTGAAAACCACGCCTCTAAAAAAATCGAATACTTAAGTAATATAATTATTATAATAACGTTATTTGTCATTTTGACGAGACAAATTGTGTTATTTTCCAATCACACGTTCATTGTATTTATTCATTGCAATATTCATTAATTCTATTGATTACCGGCCGACGGAATTTTCGCTGATTTCTGTCATAATCAATTGCCTTTAAAACCTATTGCCGAAGACAACCGCGCTCACTTCCTTAATAAATTATAATTTATTATTAACGGCCTTCTCGACGACATGACGCATTCCACGTCAACACTTTAATTTTACATCGAATTAAAAAAAAAAAACCTAAAGCGCACATTTCCTGAATGCGTTATTTTTTCGAAGAATTGTCCGAGCGTTATAGGTTAAGATTTTCATAATGGCATAGTGGCGACTCGGTGAGTTTGTGCGCCCAGCGCGTCGGCTATTCCGGGTTCGAATACCAGTTCTGTTGGGCTGAAACCCAGCCCCAAAGGTGGCATTCTCCATGGCTCTTTTTATATTTTTTAAATAGCATAAAAGAAATACATATTTGACCATACTAGAGGTCGGCCATGGTCGAAATTCCCTGCAATACCTAAGAAATTTTAAGTTTAATGTTAGCAATAGTTGAAAAAAAAAATGTTAGTACTAGTGAATGCAGCCTTTCGCCTATAGTGACTTCATATGTGAAATGTAAAAATTGCATTGTAAATGCATTAATCTACAATCAAAGTATTCAAAATTCTTGGAATGACATTCAGTGCACATCTAAATGTATCCTTCAAAATAATTTCATCATTTTGTAATATAGGTGTTTTTTTAGAGGCGTGGTTTTCAATCTGGCACTACTTTTTTCGTAGTTGGTGTTTTTGACAGCTGTCACTTGATTTATGCTCAGTTTGGTTTGTCATTTCATAATGAATAGACTTACTCCTGAACAACGTGGCGTGGCCGCCAAGATCGTGCGATTTAACACCGCTGGACTATTTTTTGTGGGGTTATGTGAAGTCGCTTGTCTACGCAGATAAGCCGGACACGATTAACGCCTTGGAAGAGAATATTCGGCGCTTTATTGCTGACATACGGCCCAACTTGCTGCAAAAAGTGGTTGAAAATTGGGCCTCTCGGCTGGAATTTGTTCGAGTCAGCCGCGGCGGCCACTTACCCGAAATCATTTTTAAAACATAATGGCAAACCCTTATCTTTATAATAAAACTAAATTCTTAGCCATAACATCAAATTATATGCGTTTTATCTCTTCTTGAAAACCACGCCTCTAAATCATCACCCTATACATCACCTTCAAAGGAAATTAGGTTAACTTCAGGCAGTCGCAAATTGTAGTGATGGGCAGATTCAACTTTTTCTTCAAAAGTGTTTTTATTTTCATTCAGAATCAATCTAGAATTAATCGCTACAATTTTATAAAAATATTCCTTAAATGTCGATTGCAAACCCTGTTGCGTGACTTCAATATTATTTTTAAAGCAATAGGACACCAATCGCTTGTATGTGGTGTCAAAGTTATTTCTTAAGGCGGCCAAATCATTAAAAAGGTAATAATTTTCGGACCCATGGAAGTACTAATTGCTCCTTCGGCATGTTCGAAAATCTGGTTTATTTGTGAAATATACGATTTCAAGTCAAATTCAGCTTCAGAAATATAAGCCATGAACGAAAAGAAAAATATAATTATGTATTTATTTGACAAGTGTAATATAATAATAATAATATTAATTTAATAATAACAACATTAATTATATTGATATTATATATCGAAAAGATCTGGAGCGAAACACGCTAAATCGTATGGCAGATTGCAAGCTAGTGTGGCAGTCTCAGACCACCGATTTAATAAGGCAAAACTTGGCTGGAGTAAAGCACGCGCGGGGCCGTTCTTCGTTCGCAAAGAATGGCTGGTGAAATAGGTAGTACGGTAGTTTGATTTCTGAATATTTATATTCACGAAACCACACGCTATGTAATACAATACATGAAATACAATAAAATACGTGAAGTTATTACATATTTTAAATGAAACTAGAAAGTTAAATTACGAATGAACTTAAATAATTGTCATACAATATATTATAGGTTATTTTTGGCGAGTGTATGCCGGTCGAGTGGACCGGAAATGTACGGTTGTACAGGGGAGCGGACTGTAGGTTTTGATGGATTAGAAGGTTCACAGCTGAAAGTAAATGGCAGTTAACAAGAGAAACAAAAGACCAACCTTTGCTGTGCTATGATGGCCGTCTGTGGTTCGCCTGCCTTAGCCTATTTTTCTCACTACTTCCTTAAGGTTTTGAGTTGATTCCTCGAGCTTGGTGAACGATGCGACGAGATGTCACGAATTACAGGATTAGTGCCTCTGTTCGCGACGGAAAACGCGTTGTTTTGCACGCGCGATCGCGGATTGCAGAGGAGCGGGTATTGTATTTCTTTTCCAACTGACACTTACCGACAGCTGTGATAATGGAAAATGTTGCCATTAACAAAAACTGGGGAAATTCGAGAATGGCGATATTGCAATATAATAAACATAAAACAATAATGAACATTTATAGAATAAATATTAATATGATATAATATTGAATTTAAATAACGTAATTTATAGGGTGACGTCGGAGCAGTACTATGGATAATTTTAGCTTTTCGTAATTCTTCTCCATATAAACTCTAACCACGTATTAATATATATATATAGATTTGTTATAATAACCATATTTTGAGCTATCTCGTTCAATGCATAACAGACGCAGCTGCTGGTGTGGGTTTTAACACCCCACTAGTCAAAGGCTGTTTTTTTTTCCGTTATTTATGTTCTATAATTTCTTTTTCATTTATTTTTTACTTTGATAATTAGTGTAAATATTGTGTCTTGTTAAATAAATAAAATAAATGCCCATGAAGTAAGTTTATTATAAAGTGTTAAAAATCAATAATCGTGGAAGATATAATAATACATATATTATAATAAGACTTAAGATTATCTTAGAGAGATTAGAGATTAAGATTATTTAAGAGTAGCGTTTCACATTCGCCTTTACTCGTATAAACGCCAAGAGCCAATTGCAAATATTGTGGTTGAAAACATCATGCCGCAAAACAAAAAGTGTTGTATATTTTTATAGTGTATACTTTCTTTTGACTATTTAGTTGTAGTTGTAGTTTAACTTTCTTAGTTGTAGCACAATATAACACTGCCTTCCTTAGTACAGACATAGTCTAGTAAAGAAGGCAGGGCACAAAATGTAGCAGTGCTAATCGCTCCCGGTGCATTTATAATATTCATTCGTAACTGTGATTTGTACTACTACAATCTATTTCTTTGTCAAATTAATTGTTAGAATACATAAATAAATAAATACTTTGTAGGAATATAATCAATTATCATTTTTATAAAACGCAAAGAAGAAATAGGCGAAATGAGGTCACACGCGAGCGAAAGGCGAATACGATAAAAGTTAATAAAAGGAAAGTAAAACGAAATATAAACAAATTAATTTAAAATTATAATCTATCCCCAATATAATTTTGAAGATGAAAGTGTTTAGGGTCCGAAGGGACGACACAATAGACCATCAAAATATAAAATTATAAATATTAACTTTTATTTTTTTTAAAAAAAAGGCATAAAAACTCGTTTTATATTTTATGTGAGGTTGTAGGAGAACTGAAATGTTTCTTGTTTCCGTTTTTCCGATATAGCCTTTTAAAATGCGCTGCAAAATATTTTACAGTTTGGAGGCTAATTTCAATTTTTATATTAGTCAATGTGTGGTGGTATGAGTGAAGAGGGCGTGTCTTTCCTCTAAAGAGCTATGGAGGTGAAGTTAACCTCATCGGTGGTTTTATATTTTTGAACAAAATTACTGGTATAAATTATGTGAACCAACGAATAAAAATTTATAGTAAAAATATATTTTTAAAAACAAGCATGAAATCTTAGCACAAATTTATAAACCTTGTAACTTCTTAATTAATATCTTTTTGTGGTGCATATTTTTAGCTATGTAATAGAGCAGATATAAATAAGAACTGTAAATACCTACTCATCGATGTATTTTTTGTGTACCACTTGAAAATTGCCATTCCTATCATTCAGTCGGTCTTGGCAAGTGATAGCATTGGTCCACTAATAACAGATTCCATAGACAAGCTAAGCGTAGAATGCCGATTGAATGAATGAATATCGCATGGCATAATATGTATTTATTGTTGTTACGTGTAGGCAGGCCAAAGGCGCGAGAAAGTGACACAATGCTAATAAAAATCATGCACGGACCGGACACACCCGCGTTTGATTATTGACTAATTGTGCGCCCGGCGAAAAGTTACTCAAGTTTTAGCTTCTATACGTAAAAAGCTACTATCCCCGTCCTTTGGCCGTCTGTTGCATCTTTCAACTGGAAAAGCGCACATGCGAGAGTTGATTTTTTTATGAGTAGATTGATGCCTTCGAAAAACAATAGATAACTTGGAAGCTGGTCGGATAATATAGTAGTACCGAAGAATGAAAGATTGTCACTTCGATACGAATTTCAAAAATATGACGGTACAATTTTTATTTTTGTTGTTACTCGCCAGTTAGAATTAATATAAACTCATGACAGCTAGGACTCGGCGGGCTACAACTCATGTCTGCGGTACTCGGGATGGGTCGTTCCATTTCCCGTCCCTAGGCCCTTCGGGCTACTTCCATGCTTAACGTAAAATATTTTGGCGGTACATCACATCACAAAAGCCATTCAGATACGAAATACATTCAAATATACCATATTATTATCATCTTTTTTTATTTTAGGAATTTTCCAGTAGAATTTTCAATTTTTTTCTTTCATACAAACCTTGTCCTGACGTGATTGAAGATATACCATACATGCGGCAATTGGTTGTTATTTATATAGATAGATTGAAATATGTCCGTATATACAATTACGTAAAACAGAATAATATGAAAATATATTTAATGAATTTGATAGGTATGTTATTTTAACGTCGAATAATAAATAACCTAAAATCGTAGAACTAAAGAATGTTTTTTTTAGAGGCGTGGTTTTCAAGAAGAGATAAAACGCATATAATTTGATGTTATGGCTAAGAATTTAGTTTTATTATAAAGATAAGGGTTTGCCATTATGTTTTAAAAATGATTTCGGGTAAGTGGCCGCCGCGGCTGACTCGAACAAATTCCAGCCGAGAGGCCCAATTTTCAACCACTTTTTGCAGCAAGTTGGGCCGTATGTCAGCAATAACGCGCCGAATATTCTCTTCCAAGGCGTTAATCGTGTCCGGCTTATCTGCGTAGACAAGCGACTTCACATAACCCCACAAAAAATAGTCCAGCGGTGTTAAATCGCACGATCTTGGAGGCCACGCCACAGGCAAACGTTGTTCAGGAGTAAGTCTATTCATTATGAAATGGCAAACCAAACCGAGCATAAATCAAGTGACAGCTGTCAAAAACACCAACTACGAAAAAAGTAGTGCCAGATTGAAAACCACGCCTCTAAAAAAAACACGCGCAAGTTTCGGTATTTGCTGAAACAAAAAACGGAAACCTAAATAAAGACGGTCTTCTCTTCTGAATGTTCTTTAGACTCGTTCAACTGCTTGCAAGACTGAGCAGCATCTCTGTAGCAAATCAGCATGATTCGCGTGGTGCGCGTTTTGTCTTCGCTTTGCCTCCTACCTTATTGGTGTGTCGACACACCTTCATCACCGTTTACACATACAAACTAATCACAATGACTCACATTAGCATAGAATAGTTGGTGAAATGAAGGTCAGTGGAAATTGAAGTGTATGGAAGTCATGTGCTACCGGAATTACCATGCATCGTGGAGTCATTTATATGTAGGTACCTACTTTGGAAGTGCATACATGCTCCTATCCATACACGACTTATCACCTGGCGCCTAAGCACATAGAAGAATTTAAATGACTTCCAAATGATTTATCTATTTTTTTTATAGAAACAATACATTACATTTTACATCACCTTTATAGCGTGTACTGCTGTTCTAAGGTAATGTAATTTGTTATAAACACGGATATTCTAATTACAACAATAATTATAGATTTTTTGCATATAGTACGAATAACACGAGAGCATATATGTAGAATCACTGAGAGTTTAGTGAAAAATACATTTAAAACAGACTTTTACTGGTATTTACTGGAATAGTATAAGTGGTATAGTAAAAAAACGGAATGTTTATTCGATTTAAATTGGTAAAAGATGACATTTCTATATAAAAATCAATTAGAAAGATGTTATAATATATTTCTAAACGTTTATATTAGACAAAAAAAAAAAATAATTGTTTGTTTGTCAATAGTTTTTCAAAACAGATAACCTATAGGACTTTTTTTGGAATAGTGACAAGTGCCAAGCACATATGAAGTAATAATGCAGAAACTTAAAGACGTTTTACATCCCGCAGGAACAGTTTTCATATATACTAATTATAAACTTTTTAAAAATAGTCAAATTTGTATTCATTTTTGTATAATTCTGGTTGATGATGATGATAAATGTTTAAATCCAGTTTGATTCTTCATAAAATTCTACATCGTTTTATATCTTTTTTTTTTGTTAGTTATTAATCATGTTTATATTTTTATATATCAAGACGCAACTTTATAAAAACGCAGTTTCATGCATTTTATCAGATTCAAACCGCACAAACGCGTTATGACAATGAAAAGGTTATTTCTTCATATATTGTCCAATCGACATAAAATTCTACGTCGAATGCGCGTTTAGCGTGTTATAAGTGTTGTGTATATTTGCAAATTAATTTTGTTGGAGTCGTTAATTTGACGCGTGTACGCCGGCCGCCATTGAAAGCGAAAGCGATGGCGTCAAAAAAATCATATTGGTAATATAGGGTGTTTATTTTAGAGGCGTGGTTTTCAATCTGGCACTACTCTTTTCGTAGTTGGTGTTTTTGACAGCTGTCACTTGATTTATGCTCAGTTTGGTTTGCCATTTCATAATGAATAGACTTACTCCTGAACAACGTGGCGTGGCCTCCAAGATCGTGCGATTTAACACCGCTGGACTATTTTTTGTGGGGTTATGTGAAGTCGCTTGTCTACGCAGATAAGCCGGACACGATTAACGCCTTGGAAGAGAATATTCGGCGCGTTATTGCTGACATACGGCCCAACTTGCTGCAAAAAGTGGTTGAAAATTGGGCCTCTCGGCTGGAATTTGTTCGAGTCAGCCGCGGCGGCCACTTACCCGAAATCATTTTTAAAACATAATGGCAAACCCTTATCTTTATAATAAAACTAAATTCTTAGCCATAACATCAAATTATATGCGTTTTATCTCTTCTTGAAAACCACGCCTCTAAAAACATCACCTTTATTATTTTATCCCGCCAACCCATCGATTGATTTGTAAAAATTCACAGCTGCAACTTGCTTTATTTAGTACATTCGTTTTTCGGATTAAAACGTGAACTTTGAAGGAGCAGGAAAACTACACAGAATGAATTTAAAATCAGCAGTATCCTTTTAAAGAATGATTCTGGGCATTAAATTAGACAACTTTTTTCCAACAGCTCGGCAAATAAAGCTTTTAGACTAGTGTAAAATGACAAAAGAATGAGTCCTAAAAGCATTTAAAAGTATGGTCACCTAACAAAATATCAGAGCGCTCGGCGTCGCGACGCGACCCAGTAGGCGACTGACTTCAGGGGGCGCCGTGCCTACAATAGAGTATTTTTCATGTTAAGAATCACCCAATAAAAGGACTAAGCTCACCCTGCATATTCAATTGTTTTTAAATATAAATATAATAAAATATACAAAATATCCAAATGTCGTCATTTACCTTTATGAAAACATGGCGGATGGCGCAGTGGAAGTTAGGCACAACCAAATATTATTTTTTTAAATTCTGTAACACTTTTATACAGAAAAAGACATTTATGTAATATTTTTAAGAAATAATAGCTTTTAATCCCTTATAAATGCTAAAAAAGTTTTGTAAACACAGATCACCGCTAACGGCCAATTCCATATACTAGCAAGATGTTTTGACATTTAAAAGCAGAGAGAAACTGTTTTTCTTAATGAACGGATGTTAAATTTAATGAGATTATCGCATTTGACAAAAAAAGATCGATGCTACCAGCATTTAAAAAACAAGAAAAGATGGAACCTAGGTCGCTGTACAGCGGCCTCGGCACTTTCAGGATCCACCGGATCCCCAGGATGTCAATATCTCAGGTTATTATATGATCTGTGCCTAAATGTCTTTACAATGCAATTGAATTTGAATTCACAACCAAAACCAGGCTATTTTGACAGTATTTCATTTTTATTTTTTAAATAAATTTATTATATTATATAAAATGAATAACTCTACAGAAAGGTTTTTTCAATACGTTTTAATTTTTAATAAAATTGATTTAAATCAGATTGTTTTAACGAAATATATATTCTGCAACGACCGAATAATGCCAATCGGCCTTGACCATCAATACAAAAGCATGCTTCTTTCTCGGATAAATTATTATAATAATATCATGAAATTAGCGTTTTGTGAATGTTTGGTCGGTCACGCAAATATCGATCATGTTATTTAGACGCCCGTTGCATGCCACAATTTTTTACATTTAATGTAATTTTAGGTAGTGATTTTAGACTTTCGGGCGGTAATAAGTAAATAACAAAATATCATTCGTGTAAAGGTGCAGTAACTACCTAAACACCCGTTCCGCATTATTTTTATGGAACATGTGTTTTTTTCGAAGCTGTTCTGGCCCTGAACACCATGTGTAACATATTTATGTAACATGTGTCTTGAAAAGTGACAAGCGACGCTACTATATATTAGTGTCCGTTTACGTAGAGGTGAATGTCACTTGTTTAGTTTTTCAATCATCGTTTTCTGCGCCTGTCCCAGTCTAAATGTATCACTTTTAAGACTTAGCTCAAAATCTTTTTGAATGCTATGACTATTGCTTGAAATCCTGAAAGATAGTGTTTTTTTTAAATAATAATAAAATATACTGTGATTTTATTGTAGATATGAAAAAAATAATTTACTTTGAATTTGCTAAAGAAAAAAATAGTTTGTTTTGGCCGAAACTAAATCAGGTTTTTGGTTTGCTTAAACAAAAATCAGTTTAGGCACAGTTTTTGGTTACTCAATTATTTCTTTTTTTGACACATTACAAAATTAGTAATTTTAATTTGCATATAATCCGAACGCCTTGATTATCCGTTCGTGCTTTGTTTTATATCCGTCCGTGTTATCAAGGTCTTAACGGTAGTTTTTATAACATTAGGTAATATTTTTATTTCTCAAAACATCAATATGAAAAATATTTAATAAACCAATGGAAAGATTCCAACTCAGTTCGTAACAAGTTATCAGCGTTCTCGGTAGTTCAAGTTATGGTATCTATGATTTCTTCCATACAATTGGTGTAGAAAAGTGAATAATTGTTTGCAGGATTTCGGTGATCTCCGATATACAATTATTTCTTGACAAACCTGACAAAAATAAATTTTTATAGTGGCAAAAACTCGAATTACGATTTCGTTAAGAAATGCAGGTTTTTTTGCCATTTTTGACAGGGAAAATAAAAACATATATTCTATTTATGATTTATTTCTAACAAAATACTCGATGACTCAATCGGAACTAAAATAAAATGATATACAGATTAACTAATTTGTCCGGTCAAAATAATAAATCACACAACAATCGCAAAACGTTGAGATTAAAATGTAATACACGCGGAGCACTTTGCAACGAGGGGGCGGTGGCTATTCACCGATATTCTTTTTAATGATACGTCCCAACTTCAACGACGTGCTAAATACTTACAATATTGGTACAGCATGGGACGTGTCACCTTTGGAAGAGTGTCGGTGTGAAATGGACACAACGGTTCCATGCGTCGTCGATCATACAATACAACATACATTTTATTATTTCAAACAGGTAGTGAGGTAGTCGTAGTTCAAAATGACTCGAATGAAAAATAAAAAAAGCACAAAGAGTCGATCGAAACACCTTCAGTTTAGAAAATAAAACTTTTAGACTTAATTACTACTATTGCGCTGATATATAAAAATGCGCAGTCATAATTATAGGAACAGACGACACCGTCTTCTAAATTTTTTTTTTCTTTGGGATTTTCGTAAACCTTTAATGAAAATCATTTGGTCAGTCCGGACAAAATTCAAGTGAAATGAATGTTGCTTTTGTTGAATGATAAACCCAGTAAGGATGTCCAAATAAAAATATAGTATGCCCGCTTCTAAATTGTCTTCATAAAATATTAATGAACAGACAAATTAATTATATTATAACTATATCCATATACCGCATGATACCGGAACAAAATTTGGTCTCTTTGGTTGCATTCTTCCAACAAATATGTGAACGTATTGCAATACTAAGTCCATTTAATTTTTTCAATCTCACATGAAGTAAAGGCGTTATTTGAATGCGAAGTTAATAAATTGACCCTCCTCCCCCTTATTTTCCAGTGGTGTACAGTGACAAGTTCTGTAATAGCTTTATGTACGAGGAGTGTTCGTAGGCCGTGCTATAGTCGGAGAGTTTCTCGGCGAATTCGTTGCTGATACCCTTCTCCTCGAGCAAGTTCATCAGGAGGTCGTACAGGTACTGCAAATATAAAATTGTAATTTGGTTATATCGTCCGGCTAATCGATCGAGTTTATTGTGAGGAAATTCTACAGTAAAATGAGAATTAGGTTTGAGATTTTAAACGCAGGAAGTTGTACTTTCGTTGGATACATTCTCCGTGAGTAAGTATACTTGGGTAAAAGCAATGCGAGATTGTCTAAATAGTTGAAATGTAATAATCCGTTAGTCAACATAATATTATGATGTATTTTGCAAACGCTTCCTTCAACAGGTGGTAAATCATACAAAAATTGCAAGATTTGATAATTGAGTATTACGTTCGCCATTTGGGTATGTCTAGGAGTGGTGAGGGTTTGTTCTGCTAATCTCGTATGTGTTCACACTCTTAAAAAAAACAGGTTTATTGAATTTTTGGTAGAAATTGTTTATTAACAGCTTAAAATATTTTATTAAAAATTGTTGTCAAAAAGATAATCATAAAAGTTTCAAAAGCGAACAAAGCCGTGGACGCTGAAATTATTAGAACCACCATGATTATGAGTGTCTGTCGACTGAAGAGTCACAGCTGTTGGAAGCGTAGGCTAGAATATTGAACGCAATAACCAACATTTGAGTTGGGCGATGAACTTCTGCCCTGTACACTTTTTGCCAGAATTACCATTTGCAATTTCTTATTTCTTTCCTAATATAATAAATTGACTTTAAGAGTGGGAGTGCCTATACATAAATATTTTTAAAACGGGCCATTAATGGGACAGAAAAGTTGGACTAGATGTATTGCTCTATAAGGAAGCCACGTGGGAAATTAAATAATTGTGTGGTAATATTAATTGCAAAATAATGCAACCGAACTTACCCCATCTAAAACATCACCGGCAACTGCATAGGTTTTGTCATTCCATTCACCTTCATAATAAGTCACTTCATCAATGCCAAAGATGTCATCTGTAAATTAAACCAAAGTTACAGTAAGTAAATTAAACCAAAGTTAAAGTAAAGTTACAGGACATTGTAATATTTAGGAGAATTTGAGAAGAGCAAATGCATAACATCTGATAATATATATATCGTCGCTTCTTTGATTCAACCTTTATTAATTTATTTATAAGTAGTACTGTTTTAAATACAGTATGACAAGGCGAATATGTTGCAAAAGTTTTATATTGATAATTTTACTGGTTAATAAATTATTAATAAAATTTTATCCGAAAGTTATATTTTTTTTGTAATTCAAGATATTATTTTAATGTATGAGAAAGTTCTAACTGACACGACGTTGGCGCAAATAATTTTACTCGTACATCGAGCGGTTAAACTGTGGAAAGTCAGAAATAATCTCACAGCATAGATATAAAACATCATTGCCGCAATCTTGTAACATAGTAAAAAAGCATAATTATCTAATTCATCATTAAAACCCTTAAATTGATAAATGTTAACAAAAGCGATATAATTTGTCGAAATATTACCATAAATTTAGAATGAACAGTTAATTCAATATTACAGAAGAAGCGACAAATTTATGCTCAATTTCAATATTTTTAAGGCTTTGATAATAGACAAGCGGAACTATCAAATGTCCCTATGGCAATTTCTTGAAATCTTCCTAATTCTACACCGTTTTTAATCACCCTATCATTCTAGCGCAACGAATAGCCGCGTTACTGAAACTGGCTCATAGCGGTGAAGAAATCACGTTCATTCACAGCCATAACAACAGTCGCGTTCAACGGAGTCGCTTCGCTCGCCTATTATTGCCCATCCATGGCTTGCACATTCCGCAAGTACACAGATGGACACCATATGATGCATTCAGGTACATCCCGGCCACAACTATTGTGCCAGTCGCCCTATTTATAAAAACTACATTCTAGAGAATTTTATAAGCTATTCAAAATAGTGCAAGTTATTATCAATTACGCCATTTTATTTTTTTATTTCGTATAAATGGGGTGGACGACAATCGGATTAACCGCTAGATATTCTATGATTAAAAGGACCCACTGAAAAAAGGGCCCTCTGTTTGTCCCCGAAAACTATAATTAAGTTCGGTCGAATAATTTATTTGCAGAAATTTACGTACTCACGCAACTATGAATAAGGCTAAAAATGTTTTTAAAAGATTAGTATTTGAGTATATAATTGTATCACGCTTACTTGTATATCCGTCGCCCTCTGTAGGCTGTGAGTCCTGAACATAGCTGCAAGTGAAACTGACGGTCTTGTTACCCTTAGCGATATCCACCTCAAACTGCGGATGAGACCTCATCTCGGTGAACTCTTCTGGCTTTGAATTGGGGTCCGTTTCAGCACCCTCTTCAGCATCCACCGTGTGGTTAACATTTAGAACGACAGAAATACTGAAAACAAAATTGCCAACAATTGAAACATCAGCGCAATCCAAAATGCCAATCTGCTTGCATTTAAAGAAAATAAAATGCATACACGAAGATATCTTTTAAACTGCAGGCTAATAAAATTTAATTTCGCCATCTCATTCGTCGAATCTTCCATACGATGATTATTTGTTTGTATTAAAAATTAAAAAATTAATGAAAAAATTAAAAGGAAAAAGTTTTATGCTTAAGTAAATGTCTTTACTTGGTTGAAGACTTAAAAAAAAAATATTTTCTTATTATTCCCTTATATTATTTTCTTATATCGATCGACCCTGATGACATTTTGCAATGCCTAAAATGGCGGAATTATGTAATAACATGTAAAATTTAGTATATAACATGATTCAATGCAAATAAACTATCTAATATATCTATCTATGATGTATTGGAACATCTGTGGTACGTAAGTTGAATTAAATGCAATTCCTTTTGATTTGCTCATTGCCAAGTCCTCTTTACAGGTCTTTTTCCAAAACCCACAAAAAAAATATGAGATCAACCCAAAACTATTGGTGTATTCTCCGGGGCCAGCGTTTTCAAATGCTGCTATAAAACATATGAAATGGGTGGTACTACCGGGCAATACATGTGGCGACAAAACTGGTAACTTCTTTGGTAGGGTTAATTTATAATTATAATTTTTAGGCTAGGTGTCTAAAAAATCTTTTTTTTTTAAATTAGCAGATAAATATTTATAAGACATATTCAGTGAATCTCAATAGGCGGCAATCTGCCGAAGGCCAAACAACTTATATTTACTTTCATATTAGCTGTGGGTCAGTGCAATATAAATACATAAATGTCTATTATAAAATTTAGAAAATGGTAGGTACTTACGTTTCGTCATTTTGTTTTTTGGAAAGAGTTATTTCAGCACCTTCTACACTTATCTTGAATCCATCGATCTCGGTTGGCAATGCGTCCATTTTGCGGGATTTTGTCTCGGCCACTATTTCTTCTGTTAGAAATTCCACAAGCTCTCGCTCACCTTAATGAAAAAGTACATAATTAAAATAATGTTTGGTTTCAAGAGATAATCAGATCTAGACAAAATAGAAACCTCAACTGTCAAAAATACTTTAAATGATAATATGGATTCAAGCTGATAATAGTAAATAATGAATAAGCTACAATCATTCTTATTCCCTATAAGTATACCAAAAATATGGCATGATGCAATGCTTTAACAGTCATATTTTTTGATAAAACGTTGCACGATCTTTCAAGTAATTTACCACGTGTAACATGTATAACGTTTTCAAGTAATAATTACACCTAAGTAGTACTTAGGAAAAGGACTGAAAAGGAAAAAAAGGAAAGGACCTTACCAACTGTGTTTTTTTGGAAGCTCTCTGTTATTTCGGTCATCTCTTGAAACATGAAACAATACATAAAATCAAATGAAAATTCAAAAATCAACAAAATAATGTATTCACAGCCTACCACAACATAAGTCTTTCGATGTTGCATCATATAAGAAGACACGAACTAACCCTTCGTGTGAATTCCTTTGAGTCCACATCCACATGAACAGGTATTAGAATGATTGTGAAGGAGTACAACACCGTCTCCGGGCTGCCGGGGGGCGCACATGTGCCTGATACCACGAGTGAAGTCTTTTCCTACTGTTAACCTCGTTTGCGCGAGCAAAGGCGAAACCGCAATGGTCCTTAGAGAAGGTAATCTCAAAGCCGCTTTCACAATCCCGTTCATGTTTAATTGAGATTCTACGTTCGAATCGACAATGCTAGTTAGTAATCTAAAACAAAAAGCCGGCAGCGACAATGAGACACTAACCAAACGACAAGAAATATTTTACCTACTGAAAGAAAGAACGTGGGTGGGTTAGTCAGTTTATAGTCTATGGAAAACATTTTTGAGGTTAATTCAATGCACCGCTAATGGTTTATCCACCGCCATGTATATCCTATTTCAAGAATGAAACACATTTTTTTTGATTTTCATGTATTATTAGTCTTTATTCTTTATTCAATTTATTCAAGTATCATTAACTACTTTAGTACATATTGTAAACCTATAGTTTTACCGAAAAGATTGTCAACCGTAGGTATGCATAGTCGCCTTAATTATGTAAAAACAATATATTTAAATAAATAATTTAATAAAAAGCTATGACACCTGTAGCTATCATTTAATATCAACTGCTTCTATACATTGTTTACTAGTTAGTAGTAAATTATTTAACCAGAACCTGACTTCATTATTATGAAGTCAGGTTATCAATCATTCAGGGGTATCAATTATTTTATTTATCTATCATCACAGAAGTCCTACAATAAATAAGTAACGCCTAAGCAGCCTATCGCATGTTCCAAGATAGACTATATTTGCTATATATAGAATTAAGTTTCATCTATGGTAAAAATAATTAATTAAGTAATTAAAGGAATGTACCTAATAGAAATATTTTTTAGGTAATAAAATTATGTTCTAGCTGTAATAATATTTAACTATATAAATATATCATTTTATCTAGTCAACCGGTGCATCTAAACTATAGGCATTAACCGCTTAAATTTTGCTTTTATAAAAAGAAACGAAATGTCAAAATTGTCATTCCGTACTTGTTCGTCCTGTGGGGGGAGAGTGACGTCCGAAGCTGCCGTAAAATATTAAATTGCAATTTTAGTTTACGTTATGTTCAATGAAAAGCTCGACAGCCCGCTATAGTTTATAATTTATAGTAATGTAAATATGGCTTCTAGTGCGTCCTATGAGCAGGATAGTGACGGTTGTATTTTATTCGTACCGTATGTGCATAGGCATTTAGTCAACAATCAAATTAGTTATTGTTTATTTTGTGGTTCGCAGGAACTAAATTTATTCCGGCTTCTCAGAGACCGGATGGGAGTTGGAGGAAGCCAAGGCGAGTTAAAGATGGATATGTTCCACAAGAAGAGGTGCCGCTATACGAAAGTAAAGGCAAGCAATTTGCCTCCCGCAAGACGAACTGTCCGGTCGGCCTGACTTCCGAAATCCTCGCAGAGATGAAGGCACAGGCGCTTAAAGAAAAATCAAGGGAAGCCTCTCGCAACCACAGCACAGCGGCTCTTCACTCGGCTGAAGTTAAGAGTACAAAGAAGAAGAAGAAGAAATCTGGTAAGTTGTAATACCGAAATACTTCTTTTTTTATTAGTATGCGATTTTATACCCATCGACCACGCATGCTAAGATAGCTAGCTATCGATAACAAGTTGCGTGGTGTTGCACACTCCTATCGCTAAACTGATTTATGACCCCCTACGACTCGGTTCGTAACTCGAGTACTCTAAATAGGAAACGAAGCACCGTGGTCTAGCTATATTGCATTGGTTATTCTGCCGCCATAAGGGTAGAAGTGACTTAATCTACGTACATTATCAGACTAGCCACAGCTGCTGGCAGTTTTTTTATATTTGCCCAAATGAGAAATTAGCCATTATTAAAACCAATTTGTATTTATATTCAGACCCCCATATATTCTCACAAACTATTAATTAATAATGAAATAACAAAAATACAATAATATAAAACCAATAACAGCAATAAACATAATAAATAATAAATATTATATAAATTCAGAATTAATATACAAATACACACACTAAATAAATGGATGGGTCACATAATTAGAGATGAGTGAGTGATGGTCAAAGGCAACCAATGTGCTAACTCTTCGTAGGAAAAGACTGTCATTTGTCTTTTTAAAACACTTTACTTGGGTTAAACCATGATATTGCATAAGATT
The DNA here is from genome assembly GCA_020383195.1 of Neomicropteryx cornuta. Taxonomy (NCBI): domain Eukaryota; kingdom Metazoa; phylum Arthropoda; class Insecta; order Lepidoptera; family Micropterigidae; genus Neomicropteryx; species Neomicropteryx cornuta. The sequence goes on from JAHKQU010000025.1 coordinate 17,363,051, forward strand.
ACCGAGTAGTTAATATACATAAATATTAGAAATAACTGCCATTTAGCAATTAATTAAGTTTATTTTAATCAACATATATAAATTATGTAATTTCTTTGTTATTCCTTCAGCTGCTGAAAACATTGTGGAATCACTGGCAAAAACATCTCTAAATAGTTTGTCAAATCTTCCGTCTAAAGGCTCGTCAAACAATGCAACCTCCTCTCCAAACTTGTCGGCTGATCCAGGACGCCGGCTCAAGAGTCTCAAGAAGAAGCTGCGCGAAATCGAAATTCTCGAGCAGAAAATCAGCGCTGGAGAACTTCCCAAACCAGACAAAGACCAAATAGAAAAACTGTCCAAGAGACAGGAATTGGTAATGGAAATTTCCAATTTGGAGTTGCTCATTGAGGCCGTCTGATTTTATGGCAACTTAATAATAATAATAAAACAAATGACTAATTAGTATTGTGTAAATAAAACTGCAATTTGTGTGCGACTTAAGAGTAAATATCACGGTTAGAATTACGTTAACTTTTTATATTTATAATTTTAAGTGTAATTTTAGATTGATTTTGTACTTGTTTGGGATTACACTTCAACTGAAAAAATAACTATAGAAATTACACTTTTTTTAGTGTTTGTATTGATTTCATGAAATGACATGGAAGTTTAAAAATTCTTTCATATAACTAGGTATGAATAAAACTCAGGTTGTTAAAGCATAAATTCAAACAGAAAAACTGTTTGCCAAGTGAGTTTCATGGATTTTTATAAAATGTAGGGCCAATTAATTTGTATACGATTATGCTCATTACGATAAAATATCTGTTGTAATGGTTGCAAATAACTACCGTTTGACACCCCACTTAAACTCCTTTTGAAAGATGAACAACCTGTACAAGTTAACAATTTGACAATAGCAACTTCAGAGAAATTCCAAACTTTTGGAACTGCCAAAACATAATTTCATAAGAAGGAATATCCTTTTGCAATAAAGCCCATGCACGCCTCATGTGCAATGAAATGCACATGAGGTGTGCATGGTGTGTGTGCGAGTGTGGGGTGTGGTGGCTTGCTCCTTTGCTGTCAATAAGATTGAAAACAATTATGAAGGATAATTAATTTAAGAACTACGAGGGTTGTCGGATAAGTACTTAGCTTCATCGTTCGATGGCGCCACTATCGCAAGAGAAATTTACTATCGTGTAGTACATTCTCGACTCGTAGTTTTGTTTTGACATTTTTGACAAGCGGACTGTCAGCGAATTTTAGAAAAATGGAAAAAGAGCAATATCAGTCGGTGATTCGATTCTTGTTTCTGTTAGGGAAATCGCGCAGCGAAATCAGAGCGCTTGGATGCTGTGTATGGTGACTCTTCCCCTTCGATTAACGAGTTTCAACGTGGTCACACGTCGGTTTTTGATGAACCACACCCGGGAGCCCCGAAAACGGCTACCACGGAGGATAACATAATGCAAATCCACGATCTTGTGTTGGTAGACCGCCGATTGAGGGTGCGTAAGATGGCTAAGATAGTAGGCATCTTAAAAGATCGCATGGGTCATATCCTGCATGAAATTTTGGGCATGAGAACGCTGTCGGCACAATGGGTGCCGCGTTTGCTCACTCTGGACAACAAGCGCAACTGTGAGACCACTTCAGAGCAGTGTTTGACGCTGTTTAAGAGCAATCCGAAGGAGTTTCTACGTCGTTTCGTGACCGTCGACGAAACATGGATCCACTGGTACACATTATACACCAAGGAACAGTCGAAACAGTGGACTTTACCCTGCAAGCGTGTTCTCGGCCGGAAAGGTGATGGCCACTGTTTTCTGGGACTCACTAGGTGTGATCAATATCGACTACCTGGAGAAGGGCAAAACAGTCACAGGGCTCTACTATACCGAATTATTGGGCCGATTCGACGCCGAATTACAGAAAAAACGGCCCCATTTGGCGAAGAAAAAGTGCTCTTTCACCATGACAACGCACCTGGTCACACCTCCGCCATCGCCATGGCCAAATTGGGCTATGAACTGCTGCCCCATCCACCGTATTCTCCAGATTTAGCCCCATGCAACTTCTTTTTGTTTCCAAACTTGAAAAAGTCACTCGACGGGCAGAAATTAGAGTTGAATGAGGAGGTCATCGCCGCCACGAAGGCCTACTTTGCAGACCTTAAGAAAAAAAAATTTTCAGGCGGGTTAAAGAAGTTGGAGCATCAATGGGTAATAATTGAGAAATAAATCGCCACTTTTCCAAAATTTTCGTTTTTCATGTAAAGGCTAGGTACTTATCGGACAACCCTCGTATTCTATTTATTACTTCTAAATATCGGGAATGAGGTTGTAAAATGAGTCCATCGGAAGGCCTACATTGCCCGCAAAAAATGTACTTTAATCTATGCTTCTTAGTGCATTTGAACTTTCATAATCTCCATTGAACAAAGAATCTTGCATCTGAAAGAGTATGAATTAGTTTAAATAGAAGTTAGAGTATTTCTGGTGACCATTTAAAGTGGCGGAGAAAGACCAATTCCTCCTTTCGTCAATAAGTTTGGCATCAGATGTTAATTATGAATTTTATTTAAAGCTATGCATTATCTTTCTTTTCTGGGCTTTTGTCAGTATTGGGCCAGTGTCGTCACTGTGACAATTACTTTTGAAAATCGATGTATCTCTGGGGATCCTTTAGGTTTAAATGTATGCCCTCTCCAACACTTCCTGAACATTAAATGCCTTTAATTTTGGATTTATCTACAACTTCTTGAATGAGCTTTAATAGTATATTTCAAAGAAAGCTTTTTTATTTGAGGCTTTACCAACATTTTTTTCCCTTGCAATGTCTGCTGATATTTACCCTCAGTATTTTTTTTCTGTTTATTTTTCAGTTTATAAAGCATATAATTTTTGAGCATTTTTGAATTATGCATTATTTTTTATTGTCTCATTGTTTTCTATTGGAGCCCGGATCTACAAAAAATATAAGATATTTATAGAAATAATACTCTAAATTGAGGAATCCACTTTGGGGGAGGGGGACAATTATAAGGAGTTTAGACTTGGTTGGTTAGAGTAGGTAATTTAAAATAGGCAGCCCGCTTACCTTAAGTTTGTTTATTATGAAGCAAAGAAAACTGTAAACCTTACCAGGCAACCTTAACCCAATTTAAGGTTTGTTACATATTTAAGATGAACTATTAGAAAGTATGTAAAAAAAAAGTTGACAATACCTTAACCTTGAAATGAACTTATTGGTTTTTTCCATGACATATCTAAAATCGGTATTCTTTTGTTTTATCTGCGTTTATTTTGTTAAGCAATTGTATGTGATCATTTTGTATTTTAATATTGTAAAATTCAAAGATAATCTGTGTTTTATTTCAAATTACGAAATCAATTATCATGAAACTTCCAGATGACCCGCTTTTTATCATGCCATGTCAAAAGCTGAGAATTTAATAATACTCCTGTTTGGTATGAAGTCCTTGAAGTCATAAATGATTGTGGTATGGAGGGAATATTGGTTTTTGTGGCAACTTATGACCTCTTAGTCTGTGAAACTTATATGATAATTTAGTGTTTATACTACGCTAATAACACTTCGCTAAGCGGTAGAGCGTCCCACCGCGTCGATAAAGTTTCCTCTTTCTCTTAGCCAAATTGTAGGAATATTGCTCTCCTTATTTTAGCTATATGTAAACCAGTGTCCATAGAATTGCTTATGTTTGGCACCATGACCAACGACTCACCTCTATATCACTCTAAGGTTCAATCGTTTACTTAACATAACGGACAAACCTACTGAGAAGGTTTTGGGTGAGATTGACCTATTTCCCACAATGTGAGGAAAATGACAAATATGGGATGAGAGGAAATAACGGAATCAACCATTTCACCATATAAAGACTAGAGTTAAACACTACACAATGCTCCTGCTATTCAGAAACCTATAAAATAATTTTATGAAACTTTAAACGTTAACAGTTGTGAAAATAATAAAACTTGATAAAAACTTTTTATATTTGCAAGTGTATTCAAAATAATAATTATCTCTTATGTGGTCCACAAGTTCCAATGTTTATATGATCTTTGATGAGTTTTGAGTGACTAATTTCTGCCTATGGAGTTGTTATTTTAAATGTAGCCGGCTGTTTAACTGTACAGCGGTAGCTTTCTTTTAAATAAAACTGTCAATTTCTATAAATTTAATATCAAAAAGAGTTTCATAGAGAGAAGTTTCATAAGCGACTGTCCACTGTATCTGTGGCACGCAGCATCATAGTATGCAAACGATAAACTCTGGACAATATCTTTAATTAATGATGTCCCTTACTTTGTTCATAGAAATCTAGACTCGAGGAAAAATACAGAAATTAAAGATAAGTAATAGTGAATAAAAATACCATCAAACCGTTTTAATAACATCAAACATGAAATATTTTTTCCTTTGTACATAAGAATGATAATAATCTGATGAGAATCCACTGAGAACTGTTGTGGACTAAGACCATCGAACTTTATTTTCTTAGAAGAGATTTCAATAAATGTATTTTAACACAGTAAAATCGTCATAAGTATGGGAAAGTATATACTCAAATTACTTAATTATTACACTAATTTCTTGGCTTCGAAAAACCCTTTTAGATGTTTCATCTGCCATGCGCCCATGACTATAAGAATAGCCGTCTGTACCAAACTCCAGTACAGGACCCTCTGGTTCGTGCTCTCCGATGTGTATCTGAAGCGCTCTTCTCTATATCTCTGGTAGCTTTGTTCCTTAGTTATCTGCTCCACCTGGTCGAAGAGTTGCCTTATTCTCAATTGTAGCTCGGTTAGCTTTTCCTTCTGGGCGACGCTGGCGTAGTCGATAGCGTGTTCGCCGACTTGTATATCCAAATGCACGCGAAGCTGAGAGCCGCTGAACCAAGCCGTGCTGTTGGAGTACATGCAGATGACGTGTTCGCCTGGAGTGTGCGAGGTGAACGATATCAAACCTTCTAGGCTGTACACCCTGGAAAGAATTTGTTTGTCGTCGGGGTCTCTGATCTCGACGTGCATTCCGATGCCCGTAGACGAAGGCATATAACCGCCGGAACGAGGATCGTAAAGTTCCACTTTATAGTTCACTATGACCGTCGTTTCATCTGGTATTTCCTCGATGAAACATTTCTTCTCGGTTTCGCCTATGTGAAAATATAGGCCGGAGGCGTAACCGCACAACAAACATAGTACTAAACCCGCATACTTCATTTTAACTAATTGAATATTAATAAATTATTAAACTAATTGCAGTTTCGTAGCTCAATTTTATATGAAACCGCGATAAAAAAAAATAGTCGACCCTGGCGATGTGGCCTGCCCGGTGACAGAAAGTCTTCTTTTTTCTTTTATAAATAAATACATACATAGAGGATTTCGGCCAATATCAAATAATAATTTGTTAAAAAATAGGTATGTAAATATTTTAATCGTAATTTTATTTTTAAAAAAACCAATGAATTAACTATACTCGCAAATATAAGTGAAAAATCAAGCAAATATAGATAGTAAATAAATATAAAAAGTAATTTAAAAATACTTCATTAGGAATTTCAGTCCAACTTTTCACATTGTAAAACAATTCACTGTTGTATTACTGATGCGTTTTCACTAATTTTGTGCCGCTGCCAAATATTATTTCTTACTACGATATGAAAGCCTATAGAATCAAAACGCCAATCTACGTTGTTAGGTATAATCACTTTTTAATGCCATCTAGTAATATTTTATTAAAGTTTTAGGACGGTTTAAAAAAAAACTTATCAAATATGGTTATATGCCATCTTAAATTGATTTTAAAAAATGTTAGTAGAATCAAACATGACAATTTCCAGCAGTGTTAGTTACAAATACGTCAATCTCCAATCCATCAATACGTCATCGCATTTGACAGTTGCAATTCAAAATTGTAACATTGATTATAGTGTTTTATAACAAAGGTGTCAATCTCCATGCCAACAATCGAGCTAATCTCCAACTTCTTGCAAAACAAACATGACAATCTCCAACCTTTTCTTAAAGTTAATAACCCTATTATACCACTTCTTTGAGCCATTTTGAAAATATATTCAAACTATGTAATTCACTCTTCGTGGCAAGGATATACCTGTCTCTTTTCTACCCACAAATAACCCCCGTCTCGCTCTTCAGCACCAAACCAACAGAGACGTTTCAGCAATTGAACGGTGCGGTTGTGTGACCCTCTGCTCTCGCGCAACGCTACAAGTACTTGTCGGCCCATATACCGTGTCGCGAGTGCAGAAATACACAAGTAAAACCCACCAACGCCGGTTGCAGCATTTGCAGGGCTAGTCGGGGAACGCGAGCGAGACTGTCACGTATCCGTATTGTATATTTATGATGGTTTAGTGCCAAACGCTGAAGCGACGGATAGCCGAAGCTCGTTCCGCTCGCTGCTTTCAATACTTCGTATAAAATCGGTAGTCTGCAACGTCTCGCTCACGTCAACCATCGCGTCTCGCTCGCCAATCGCCGATTTTGCAGCGAGTGCCGTATTTTGTAAACCATATAATAATATCTGCGCATTGTAGCATTGAAAACCATAGACATTCGGAACTATAGACAAAGAATTGATGTTTATAGATTTTTATTATGATGTTTTTGGTTACCTAATTCAATTGTTGCTGAAATTATTTTATTCTTTAATTCCGTCATCAATAATATTTAACTAACACTTCACGTATACTATTTTATAAAACTGATATAACCACTTTATAACTCATACTTTTATAAAAATGTAAAAACAAAATTAATTTAATTTATTAATTTTTAGGATGTTTATTGTTATTCTATATTGTTTTCGAATTAAATAAATATAGGAACTTAGGTAAATTAATTTTGTACATACAAATATAGCCAAAATAATAATATTCGTTTAATAATATTTTGATATGACTATAAAGCACAATAAAAATCAAACTAACTATAAATCATAATAAAGCAGAGTTTTTTATATTTGAATCTAACTACACATCTAACTGTCAAATGCATGCAACTGTCAAAACATGACACTGGAAAAACATTTGAAATAAAACATAGGTATCACCCATTAAAAATATCTCATTTTAAAGGTTTAAATAAACGTAAGCGAGCCAAATAAAATTATTTATTCTAGTTCTATCTGTAAGTTGCTGGTATAACTTTTTCGGCTTATTTTAAGGGACTTCACAACCTAATCACTAGATGGCGATATCGGAGTATGTATTTTTTCTTTCGGAGTACGAAAAAATCGCGAAGAAAAACCTAAAAATAACACACATAATTTAACTTTTGCAATGGAAACATTTTACAATGGCAAAATATTGCCAATGTAATAGCAATCTATTAACATTATCGACTAGCGGCGAGTGGAAAAGTTTTTGCTATTACGGCATCGGCGATTCTAACCAACCCATCAAAGAGCCAGCGAGAGATTCGCGAGAGGGTTTGTGACTAGAGCCACTGGACTCATCAGTGCGCCTGTCAACTAAAGGTTGGTGAATCTATTTGTAGTTTGGTGTATTCCGTGTAACCCAATTCCTTTCTGGTTAGATATAATCCAAACCTATAAACCTGAATCCACAGTACACTAGTATATCGAAAATATTTACCACCACTATTTTAAGTAAAATAATGTTACCGCATATTTAACAACATTTATATACTAATATTGTTGAACGTGTGAAAATGTTTGTGCGAAAACATGTTTTGCTTGTATCCAAATACCCACCACTCTCCTGGAGATTGAACGTTGGTGCTAATTAGTTAATTAGTTAGGTCGTTATTAGACGATTGTTAACCGATAAACGTACCTTAATTTATTCATATTCTGAAATTGAAATATTATCTACATAATTTGTAGTTACTTTGAATTGCAATACTTACCGATTGATTTGTCTATTTTTTTTTTTTTTGAAAATAGGATAGTGATTTAATTCAGTCCACATCGGAAATAATTAAATTATCTGCTATTTAAAATACAAGCAGCAAAGTATGATAAGTAATATAAAATTGTTATGTCATGCCGGCACACTTTTAAGCGCCAGTCAAGCAACTCAAAATCTATTCACGAGATAAAATTCTTATTTGACTGCAAAATTATTAAATGAGCAGCAACTGCCTAATTCGAGTTACCTAGTTATTTTTAAAAAGGACTAGGTTCTCAATTTGACGTGTTTTTTTTAAAATTTTTAATGTATGTTCGATCATTACTTCAGATTGGTCGAAAAATTTCTAATATTTTCTTGCATATAATAAATGAAGTTACCTACAGCTAGACTACTCGCACCTGTGTACCAACTTCTGTTGCTTAATTTCCTATCTCCACTTGTGCCTGCGGCATGTTCAGTGCATTCAATGTGCGATTAGATGTTCCAAGAGACCTATATTGAAATTATATATATATTAAGAGAGTAAACTTTTTCCCTGACAATTCCCGTCAGTGATTACCAGTTTCAACCCGGCACTTCTCCCTGCAACCAAGCAATAGAAAAATGCAGTATTTTGTTATATTTATCAACAAAATAATTAGTCTTTTTCACCAATTTAGTTTTTTTTGTTAATTTTGAAGCTGTTTATCTTCATCTCGCCTGTCGCTTGCAATCCCTTACACAATATAAATACTATCACTATAGCACTCTTTTTAGTGTCCGACCGACACTGACTTTTTAAACCAAAACCGAAATTCGGTTTTCGTTCCGGTTTCAGCCGAAACCGAAAAGGAAAACTTATTTTTTCTTAGAAAACTTAATCCAGCTATAGTATACATAATAATTATGTGTCATTTATTAAAAAATGTGGCACATTTAAAGATTAAGGATCTAAAACTAATATTAAGCTAATTTTAATTTATGAATAATTGAAACAAATATTTTATTTTAAATTATTGTCTTTACAGAAGCTGTCGAATACAAACTAAGGCTCTTGTGGATTTAGGGGGTTAGTTATAAAATTATAAAAAATATTTATTGAAATGTAAAAAAGTTAATAGTTGTAGTTGTAATCAAAATTTAATAGCCTTATATTATAAGATAAAAACAAAAGCGTTTCGGCATTCTCGCCTAATAAATTGCTTCTACGGGTCGCCCACGACTTGTAGTGTCAACAGAGACGGCACAACAGACAAGCAAATACAGTTTCGGCCATAATTCGGCCGAAACCGAAATTCATATTTTAGTTCGAAGATGGCCGAATCCAAAACCAAACCTTCGGTCAGTCACTAACTGTTTTAAAATTGTTTTGATCTGTGTCAGTGATTCCCACTGCTTCAGTTATCTGTACCAGGATACCTGGATGTCAGAATGTCCCGTTTTGAAAGTGGCTGCTTAGTTCAGCCAAACTAGGTCAATGCTTCTTTAAAAAGTAGAAAGTTCAGGTAGGAAGGATAACTAATTCTAAAATGAAGTGGCCTTGAAGAGGGATAAATACTCACCAATAAGTTTCTTCTGTAGACCTGTTTTTTTGTTGCGGCTATTACTGCGTTTGGGGATTTCTATGTGCTAGCTTTACGGCCGACGGACGCGTTCTTACAATCGTAATTGCTTCCTCGGACATATGACGTCGATGTGCCCGCCCGTACTTAACGAGTTCGTCCAACAATGTCTATGTAGGTAAATGGTTATATAAGTATGTCTAATGTCGCTGGTTTTTTATTTATTCTTAGCATAAATTGTATTGTCTTTCTTATTCCATAGCAATTTTTGTTCAAAAATTAGTCTTAACTGTCATAAAAACAACTTGAAAGTGACAAGTAACAGTGACAGGTTAGTATAAACCAAGGTGTTATTTCATTCCAGTACCAATCACCTTTTTGCCTTAAGAACAAAAAACAACATATTAGGCAAACAAATTTAATATAAAAATTATTAATGGTCTATTATTCTATTCCCATCGACTTTTCTTCCCGCCTTTTCGGACTCGTTCCCGTTCCCGCGAGGGCGACGGAGGGTTAGCGCCGGAAGGGGGTGCAGGTATAGCGAAGACATCCTTAGATGCAGGTAGATGAACTCCGGGGTTTGTTCGGGTCTGCTCCCAGGAATGGTCAGATGACGCCTGGAACTGTGTCAAAGAATTAAGTATAGAACTATCATCTATAGACAGAGTTACACATCTGGAAAATTCTTGTTAGGATATATTTAGAAATTTCTAAACAGATATATATATAAATTTAAAAAAAATTAATACCCACCAATACGTTTCTGAATTTTTTTGCAGAAGCAGTAACAATTACTTTTAGCTAAATCTTATGCATTATCAATCAGATATTATTATTATTATTGCTCTAATATTTTTTAAAATATTTCCATTCATAAAAATAATAGTTTTTTTAAAATATGAAAGGAAAAAAATAATTTACCAGGTTATATTGTGATCGAAATGCTTCTCTAATACTGGACAGCCTGGAGGCAGCAGGTCCCGCCCTGGGTGCAGGTGGTGTACCCGTGGAGCGCTGGGGCCCGCTAGGCTCATCCGGACCCGAGTATCCAAGGCCCCTTCCTCCCACGGCCACTTGTTTGCCTCGACCCGATGCAAAGCGTGATTTGCGGAACCAAGCGCTCGACATTGCCATTTCCATCAGCTCCGGAGGAACTTCCTGCAACAAATATTTCAGTAGTAGCGTCCAATAAAACCGCCAATGATTTGACTAAAATTAAGTTTTAAATAAAAGTAATATATAAAACTAAAATTTGCAAGAAAATATATCTATAATAAGTACGTGTTACGAATACATTCAATTAAATAAAATAAAACGTTCCTACTATTGACAGACTGACTTAATGAGTTTTGAGCTGTAAATTTTGTGTGATTATAGGATTTTTCCATGATTTTGCTTACCACCCACTAATAAATAGCTTGTCACTTCGTAAAAAGCCCACCCCTATAATAATAAAAAAACATGTCACCTATTAACTGTGGTGTCCCACAGTGGGGTGAAGGCCCATGTCACTCGCCAAATAGGTAGGTGGCTGTTTCTCTTAAAGGAATGCGAAACAGGGTTAATATGGAAAAGGCATGTTAACCAATTGACTTTTGTTTCAGTAGCGCCACTGTCTGAAGCCCAACAGGACCACCGCCCCAGTAGGAGACCCAGGGAAAGTTCACCTACTGATCCTATTTCTTCTCTTTCTTGGCAGGTTCCGTCGAGGCAGGCAACGCTCGTAGATGCGCAGACCGAAGCAACAACAAGGCATCGCTACCATCTGCGTCGTCGGCCAAACTCACGGACACCTGCGAAGAACTAGCTGTCCGAAACCCTGATGTGGAGGTCCAGGTCTTAAGGAGGGAGGAGTGTGGTGTCCGTCACTACCGTGACCCATCACTAGTGCGGCACCCACTTAGTCGCAGCTCGCTCTAGAGCTGGCCTCTTTAGCGACCGACCACCGAGGCAGCAACATCGTGCGCGTCTTATAATAATTACCGCCGTTTAAACTGTATAACGAATTACTAATAAAGAACTGTATAACTTCACGTGCGTTTTATAAAGTTACCCGAGCTAGCAACTCCCTATAAGCGTAACTAGCAACGAATACTACATTAACAAACCCCCCCCTTAAATATTTAATATTTTTAATATTTTTATAAACCCCCTTAATATGCCCCTTTAATATTTTTTTCTTCACCTTATAAAACATGGTTTACTACTTATCAATATGTTTTGTTTTAAAAGTTTTCCTACATTAAAGTAAACTTGGTTACCTGATTATGTGCTTCGAGCCCTCGAATGATATTTCCTGCGAAGTCCTTGTCGGCAGGTAGAAGCAGCGAAAAGGCAGTTCCCTGCTGACCGGCTCGACCCGTCCGGCCCACGCGGTGCGTGTGTGTGTCCGCGTCGCGCGCTACCGTGTAATTTACGACTGTTCGAATGTGAGTTATGTCGAGACCGCGAGCTGTAACATGGATATTAAAGTTTATGAAACTCTCAATTGTTCGTCAAAGGTGAATTGCAACAAAACATTTTTGCACCAATAATCACTAACAATTTTAACATAGTCTGAAAAAAAAATCATAACCAGGTATAAAACACACAGTAGAGCTTGTAGAGATATTTTTAAGCAAGAGCGAGTGATATACAGCCGTATAATATTCACTGATGTCCTTTTAGGAGGTTGCTTTATATCAAATGAACTTTTTATGGGGTATCCTTTTATTCTACACTTCTACACCGGACAACTTTTCTTCTATAAGTTTTCCTAATTTTGACATATTATTTTTCATACAAAATAAATATATCCCAGAAAACGATTGGTTTGCTCGCAGTGTCTCGTCTAAGCTCCAGTATCTATCTTAATGCGTGGCACATTGAGCATGTCAGAACCACGTCACGGCCGCCCCAGTCAGAAGGAGGCACATACGGTAACTTTGCATTTAAATGATAATGGGATTTTTTTTTGCTGATCACCTGTATAAGATAAAAACTAACCTGCAACATCGGTGGCGACAAGAATATTGACTTGCTGCCTCCTGAAGGATGTGATAATTCTATTTCTCTCGGCCTGTTCCATGTCCCCATGAAGTAGAAGGACATCGTGTTCCGCCACGCTCAAGTCACCGGCGACCTGCTCAGCTTCTACCTAAAATTGTTTCACATGTATTAACCTACCGTTAGCCCAGCCGATTTGCAATGTTAAAATTGGTGAAATATATTTACTAATACTATATTTTGAAGAATTAATTTACTTAGTACTATTATTTGAAAGTAGTAAATAATATGTGATTCTCACCTTGCGAGTAACAAAGATTAAAACACTCCCGGCCGAGGTCATTTCTACGAGATTTGATAGGAGCCACTTCCATTTGTCTTCGAGCTTTTTGAATATCCTGAAAATATATAATGTTATATAATGTTCATGAAAAATGGTCTGGCTCATGAAAAATTTAGTACTGTAATAATATTACATTGTATTGTAGATAGCTTTGTCGTCTGTTCTTAAATTCGTTCACATTTCCGGCACTTATCACTGCACTTGGTAACCTATTCCATGCATTCACCACTCTATTTGACATGAAACTCTTCCTCGGATTAGAACTAAAGGTTGTACTTGAGAGTTTCAAATGATGTCCTCGCAAGTGCTAATTTGTATTAATTACATTTATACATGTGATGGAAATAAATAATCTCATCTTATCATTTCCTCGATAATCTTAATAATTAAGCACCAAGTTAACAATGCATACTTGACAATTTGATGAACATCGGCTGAGACGTCACCTGCAGCGCCGTGTAACACTCTGACGGGGTCCCTTGTTGCGTCTCGGGCTAGCCGTTCCACTCGCTTCGGCCACGTCGCCGACCAAAGCGATACTTGACGATTGGGACGCACATGGTTGCAGATTGATCGAACCTAAAGAGTGTAAAATTATTTAAATGTAGCAATAATAAACAATGAGAGAAGTGTCACATCGAAAATTTGACACTGTCCGCTGTTAAAACAAAAAAATACTCTTGATCTGATTGTTTACAGAGGGCGGGTGTCATATCTGTGATGTGTAATGGATGGATAACGAGGCTAAGTTTTTCTGAAAATTTGTTTGTTATCTTGGCTGCGACGAAGGGTTTTGTCAGCTGATTGCTATGGTAATAACCGTTCTACATATTTCAGTTCTTTGGCTGGCTGTAATCAGATCCTCCAGATGTAATATTGAGATGAGAAACATTTATATTTCATTGAGCAGCCGTTGACAATTGCCTACTCTCAATTATGTGATCGTGCCTTACCGAGTATTAAAATACGATCTTTTTGCCGACGGCTGGTTGTGAAACCGACAATTTGACAGACTAATGAATGACTGGGCCTACATTCCACTTATCAATCACATTAAATATAATGAATGACATAGGTTCAGCCAACAAGCAAAGTAACTTTTAAGTAAGATTTTATGCGTTTGAGGTAGGTTGCACTTTGCGAAACCTTCCAACAAGTAAAGGTTGGATGCTGTTGAGAAAATACATAAACGCATGCTCAAAAAGTCATCACCATCATTCGTCAGTCTCATTTCACCTTGATACTGAAAAATACTGAAAAAAGGAAGTTGGCCGTTAAGTTGTAAAAGGGAAACAGGCCGGTAAGTTGTAAAGGGAAACTGGTCGGTAAGTTGTAAAGGGAAACTGGCCGGTAAGTTGAATCTTTGCACCCGTCAGAGATCTTAAATCCATTAGGAAGATGTCAATCCTGTAACTCCTTGCCAAATCTAAGGATTTTTATATTGTCTTCACCCACCCTATCATGATGGGCCAGACCTCTTGATAGTTGTTGCCCCACATAGCTAGTAACTACACACTAAAAAAAACCACACATACTGAAAAATAGAAAACAAAATACTGTGTCTAAACCCCCTTAGAGAGGATGGTGCATAATCCTTGAGTAAATGAAACATCCGACTAACTTGTGGCTCAAAGCCCAGGGCGAGCATTCTATCGGCCTCATCCAGTATAAGGAGCGTGACCCGGCTTAGCTTGAGGTTTCCAGACTTGATGAGGTCTATCAGTCTGCCTGGGGTGCCCACCACTATTTCCGCTCCTTCGTCCAGAGACTTGCCCTGCTCCCACTTGTTGCCGCCGCCGTACGCGCAAACGCAACCAATGTTGTACACCTGGTATATTTGAAAAGGCAGCTTCTTTGAGTAAAATATATTAAATTATGGTTGGCATCATTCTCCATTTCTAATTGACTAAGTGAAAGCTGGAATGACGGCCAGGCCCTGGAAGTGGCATTGACGGCACCTTTTGCATAGACGAATGGCACTACTTAACTCTTATTTTTGTAAGGTTTCTTTTGTATAATTTATAAAATTTTAATTTATTTTCATATTGTAAAGTTTAAAATGGATTAAATGTAAGACGAATATTAAAATAGATCAACATTTTTTGTTATACAAAACCAGATAGGCGATCTTTATTGTTGTAAGATACTGATTGAGTATCTACACCACACGGGCATATTCCACGAGACGGTTAGGTTTACTATTAAAGCTTTGTTAATAGAAAATACATAACAGAGTAGAGCAGGGGTGCTCAAACGGTCGATCGCGATCGACTGGTCGATCGCGATCGACCGTTTGAGCACCGTGCAGAAAGCTAATATCTATATATGCTACGGTACGCCCTACCTAGGTAGGTAGGGTGTATCGTGTATGTACGACAACCCTGCATCACACACACTTGCAGTCTCTCAGAGTCGATCGTAAGTAGTCTAAAAATATTGAGGTAGATCGCCAGCAGTTCAAGTTTGAGCACCCCTGGAGTAGAGGGTATAATATAGTACGGAGTCCTTTGTTGTTTATTTTGAGAAGCATATCATTACCCTTTAAGTACAGTCGAATGATGTTTTATTGATTTTACATATCTGATCAGGTGACACACTAGCAGGTACTTAACACAATACACTCATAAAGAATGAATTGTAGAGATGTCAACTATATTTATTTATTTTTTATTACATGTTCCCTTTAAAATAATTACAAACGTTAAATGTATTGGAAATTTACTATCCTACTATGCAGATCTGTGCTGGAGGTTAACACATTCTGCTCCATACGTAAAATGCGTGTACCACACGATGCCGCCGTTCCGCGAAGGTCGGTCACCGAACGAAATATCGCAGGCGGGACCACCGCCAGTTAAAAGTACAAAACTATAAAATTTTTGCTTTTTATATTTAATATTATATTAAGGTTAACACTTTCAATTCACCAGCGCACTTTTCATATAAACAATAAAAAATCAAACCAATCTAAAATAAAAAAACGACTATTAGTCCATGCCTTTCAGGTATACCCTACATGCCGCGCTCTTAAATATTGATAGAAATGCAATGAGCCGATGACGTTTTTAAGTGTCACACGGCATCTGGCGTATACAGCAATGACGAGGTACCCATCATCGGCGGAGTGTATTAATACAATTTAAAACCCTATCTTTTAATCATTTTGGGCTCTCGGTTACTAGTTCTTGTAATTTATATCAACGGTAACTTTTTGAAATAAATATACTGAATACTGTATGTAAATCATTGACAGACTATTTAGTCTCTCGTCAACCAACAGTATCTTGAATGAAAACGTAAAATGAATCATACCCTGCCAAACCTCTTCACTTCCGTGTAGATTTGTTGAGCGAGTTCCCTGGTGGGCGCCATGATGAGAACGATTGGTCCATCTCCGGGTTTCAATTCCGGTTGGTCCATCACGTGAACCATAGCCGGCCACACAAACGCTGCTGTCTTACCAGAACCAGTTCGGGCGATACCTATACAGGATGACTGTACTTAATACCTATTTTAGGGAGTGAAATTTAAGGTCTAGTAGAGAAGAAAAATATATGAGTGTGGAGTGTCTTCGCGTTAACAATATGTACTATAATATTTTGAATGCTTTATTTTGTACAGTATTCATCAGTGTGGAGCGGTTAAAGTAATTTTCTCCAAAATAATCGGAGTATGCACACACCGTGCACCAAGACCATTCCCAATAAAAAAAACCGGCTTATTCTGAGTAAAAACATTGTAAACTTTACGTAATAATATGAAATCAAGTTCAGTCGCTAGCGAGGCCGCGTCGTGCTGGGTCATTGATCGGTCTTGCCGAGCGCCTGCGAGCAAAAATGGAATTACACGAGCGCTTTTATAAAATTAGTAAATTTGGGCATGAATTATTTTAGTATTTTTTTTTATACAATTTCTTACACGTAATAGAGAACATAAACACCCCCTTAAATCTTCAGGAATGGTCTTGGAACACTCTGTATAGTAATCCTCACTACATAAATAAAATAAGTATAATATAATTTAAACTACACATTTAAAAACCGGCTTTGATGTCTATAGGACACATTTTAAATTTATTTATTAAATAAATCAACAGTTTTTAACAAATTTATTAAATAATACAAAATAGCTAATTATAACCAAAAAATGGAGCACATATAACTATAATAATAACAATTTGTAGAACTAAAATAGATTTCTACAAGTATACAAAATAAAAAATTAGATGTGACGTACATTTTTTTTTAAAATTTAATAATACCATAATTTTGCTTCAATGAAGAATGTCTGTTTTTTTTTAAGGTATTTTAATAAAGAAAATAATATGGCAGTTAAATAATATAATATGGCCAGATGTATCTTTTTCATTTAATTAATTTTCATCTGATTTTATACTTCCGCGACTGGTTCGTCAACTGAAGTGACAGAAACAAGTGTAGGAAGAACCGTTATGGTGAGATACACTATTTAGCATTAAAAGCCAAACCATTAATTTTACTTTTATATTGTGGTTATAGATTTTTTTAATTATTAGTTTTATATTAAAAATGTGCGTTAAGCTGCAGTGTAAGTTATAATTAATTACACCTTCAAAAAATAACAATTATGATTACCTGCTACTAAAGGAGATAAAAATGGTAAAACCCAATTAGATGACTTTTTAATATTTGTGGGACAAATTATTTTTTCCTTTTATATGACTAATATTATAATTTATGTGGCTTGTAATAAAAACGTTTAGAGTTTCTATCTTTGGCGAGAAACTAGTTAATTATTTTTTTAATATTACAAAATTTCCGTCACATATAATTTATAGAGGCACAATATCGAATTTCTATACATTTAACTATTTAACTGCTTCACATTAAATAGTTAAATAAAGTTAAATTATTGTAATACCTATCAATAAAAGTACCCCTTTCATACAATTTTTTACTCAACTTGACTTTCATTTCAGATCCTAAAATATTTCGCATTAAGTACTGGTCACCTGTATAACACAAATTTATGAAATATAATAATTAGTAGTTATACATCGTAAAACGGTATATCCTTCAAATATGATAAGTCCTATAAATCAGAAATTGAGAATGTGGTAGTCTGGTTTGACGGCTAAATTGGATCGTGAAAACTAACTCCTAGAGCACAATCCATTTTTATAGAACAAATTTTAATTAATTAACAATATATATAGTATTAATATTAAAATGAAATGGCTCACATAGCGACTATATAAGTGACTATTTGAGCCGTTCACAGGACTCTTTCAGAAGCAGCTCTCCACAACGGTTAGCGGTAAACTAGGTAGCGATCTGCTTCCGCTATCTGTCAAGATAGGTTACTTGAGGGGCGAAACCACCGTATTGTTAGGATGGAGATATTAGCAGTGGAAAGAAATCAAATACGCTAGCTCGTCCGTAAAGCAACTGAGATAAGAAAATAACTTCTAACAGTATGATAATCTGGTAACCGTTATGGCTTTTACGCTAAAATAAAACACACTGAATCCTGGCAAACATTTAACATTAAAATGAAGCACTAAATAATGTCTAATACTTCAAAACATCTACTATCTCTAACCATCTGACATATGCAAAAAGATTATTTGGTATCGTCTAAAGCAACTCGAACATCATTTATTACGAGTTTTAATATTATCACAATTAGACAATTTAACAATAAGCTATCACAAGGAAATTCAGCCTAGTTGAGTAAGATCCAAAATAATTGAATATGACCTTAGTCAGAGAGTATTTCAAAAATATATATATAAATAATGAAAAATTAAATTATTATATTAATATATTTTGGAAGATTTTATTGCTTGTCATTTATATTTAAAGGTTTTTATATATTTAGGAGTGTATCTGCCGTGGAAATTACTGACAGAGGTCAAGCCCATCATGAAAGGGTTAAAGGAAGAGTGTATCTTGTAATCTATAAATTACAAATTGAGTATGTGGAGCACAGGAGACCGGAGAAACAGCTGGAGCATTTACAATCTTATAAATGGGTTTAGGAATTATTACGTTAACAACGTTCACCGTGCTGACCAGTCTCCGTTTTCCTGCGTCCAGATGAGCACTTTTAAATATGGTGTTTCATATGTTTTCTAGTTAGTACCATGATCTCTAAGGTGGTAGAGGATTTGGCCAGATCTGACTTTGCATTTATAGAAAGACGCTTACCTCCGCAGTATAAAATTATACTTTGAAACTATTTATTACATGTAAAAAGGTGATCTTTTGAAATGCTATCTTTCCATATGTAGGAAAGTGGTTTAGTAAAGTTATCATCCAACATAGCAGCACATTGTGTGCTAAACGCTAAATAACTACATTATCACCGCAAAGCCAACTGTATCACGGGCTCTGCCGAGTTAACACATTGACTACCAACTACGAGATAACTCTTAGATTGATCATTTTAGCAGTAACATCCTAAGGGATTAAGGATTTGCTCACCGATGACATCACGGCCAGCGAGTGCGGCGGGGACTGCTGCGGCTTGGATGGGTGTGGGTTGGCTGTACTCGGACTTACGGATGGCCTTCATGAGGGACTCGTCGAGACCGAAATGGGCGAAGCTGGACACCGGCCGCGGCGGTGACGCACCCAGTATCTGTCAGTGGGAAATGCTCGGAATAAAAAAAAATGTAAGACATGCTACTGACATTGATTAATTACTATTTGCATATTAGGTTTTTAGCCATAGTAAAATTTAAAAAAAATTATAAGTACAGTAGACTCACTCCTTTCTCACAAAGCGTCGAATTTGGAGGTCTGATAACACAGCTGATACATGGCATCCGTTTAAAGCATAGTTGACCAGGGTTGGAATAGAATGAATTTGAGATGATTGACAGTCATTTTGTTTTGTATTTTTGATTATATTGATGTCACTTCTTTACATGCAACAGAAGAGTTTCTACTCGTAAATAAGTTCTTCTCAAAAAGAGTATGCGACACATAATCTTGGCAAATCATGTTTCTTAGTACCCACTCAGAGAAATTTACACATACATTCTTATTTTCCTTTTTTTGAGTTTTATAAGCACTTTGTCTATTAGGAAAACAGCATAAGTATTTTTATGCTTTCAGTCTTCGAAATACACCCAGTTGCAAATATATTATATAATATAATCGATGTCTTCAAATTCGATTAATTCGACTGGCTTGACCCCATTACGCAGGTGCAGTAGACAGACTCCTGAACAATATTTATTTCGATAATACTTCATCTTATATTAAATTAAACATTTCTTCCAATTAACTTAAATTCTTGATTTAATTACTACAGTTTTCAAAGGATAACAAAAATTACAGTTTACAAGATAAGACAATTAAAAATTCTTGTCGCTTAATTCTAATTAATATTATAACGCCGTGATAAATTGCAATAGTTTCGAAACACTTATAATAAATTCACTTTGATTTTTACTATAATTTTTCTTAATATTTTATTATATATTTACGCACCGACTTTATTGCTTTACTGAACTATTTCACCAGTTATTTTTTTCTAACACCAACCACTTCGTTATTACTTTTTAACTTGTCTTTTTGACCAACCCCAAAATCGGGTCCGATGCTGATTTAAATATCATTATTTAATTACGTATACAAATACGTAAAATACGGTTTTATATGAAAGTTTGCATGAACACATTCAAACAAGATTGCTGCATTGTTAAATAACCGCTCTTACACGAGTCAGAAGGAAAATATGAGGGGGGCTGAGGTTTCTAGCTTGATCTGGGTTCTGGCATCGCACCGTATTTTGGTCAGTGCTGAGCTCCCAAGATCTTCATGCCCTTCTTTTCCTTTCTTGCCCGATTGAGTTAAGAAAGGCGCCTTTCTTGCAGGGAGCCTTACTTGCTGTTGCCTCGCAATATTAGTAATTATTGTAAGTAGGTGGAAATCTTGCGTTCCTCGAATTTGGCTTAGCGCTTTCTGCACTCTGATAAATCTATGCCCCGAGCGCACCGCTTATGCCTGTACAGGCTGGCGAAGCATCTTCTGTAGGCACAGCCCTACAGCATATCGCTCGATCTTTTAGGCCGAATGGACGTGCTGCGGCACATGGAACCAGCCAGAGTGCGTTTGCGTGGCATTTGCCGGCATCCAGCGCAGACTCCGACCGCGTGCGTTGAGTTGGCTGACGGCAGCACACGGTCGGCGACGTAGCACTGCAGTGTGCATGATTAACTTACAGGTTTATTTGAATTTAAGTTATTAAACATGATAAAGTACCAGTATAAAATGTCTTACCTTAATTCCTAGTTTGGTTTTCAAGTCTTCAACTTCTTCATTTGTCAACCTTTCAATATCCTCATGAGGAGTGTAGAAATTCTTCTCAAAATTTTCATACTCAATTCCAGAATGGTCGATGGGAGGTAGAGGATCGATGAATTTCTTTTTTGGGGGTGGAATGGGGTTGCCATCCTCGTCGTATTCAATTTCCACGTCAGAGTCGTCATCCGGCCCACCGGAAAGTGGATTTTCTTCAATATATCTGCGGAAAGTATATATATATTTTTAAACTTATTTGATAGAAGATAGAAAGTGTAATTCGTAAACAAAGGAACTTAAAAATCGGTAAAAAGCTTTACAAATCTTATATATAGCTAAATTATCGTTCATTTTGTTTCTATTTATGAATCAATTTTAATTATTGTATCTGAAAATTCCTACTTTAAGCAAAATTATTTAACGGCTAAAGTATTTGAGGTTTTAATTCGGAATTTAAACTAAAATCGAGCTGAATCACCTGAATCCATTTGGATCATTTTTGGAATGACGTCTGAATACAGCGACAAAATAACTACAATTTTGGATTTTGGAAAATAAATGAATTCTAAGTTCAGAAGGCTGAGTGGTGCACTAATATTGGGAAGGAGGGTGAAAAAACTCCCCTCTCTTTAACCCTACCTTAAATTGCTTAAGCTTGCAAAACAGAACTACATATCTACATAATGAAAGAAATATAGTTATGAATTAGTTCTACGAAAAAGTATAATATCTAAGTCTTATAAATAACTCGAAGTTTGACTTTTCATCCAAATACAATATATTTTATATAAATCAATTAACCTACAAAGGTCATAAGATCTTAGCTGGAGGTAAATTTTTTTCTTTTTGAGTCCCTTGTATTTTTTACAATATGTTTAACGCTTATACATAAATAAAATTGTTCAAAACGTATCAAATTAAAAATCCATAATAAAATTAGTGAACAAAGAAAAATAAAGTGAAAATAAATAAGAATAAGAGAAGAGTGGGTCAATTAGAATGAGCAAAAAAGAAATCTTTTGACCACCCATGAGATTGTTTTTTTTTTATTAAATAATTGGGGTATTATAACCTTTTTCCGTAGTAGTTTTTACTGAAAAAAGCTCTGATATTATACTTCTTGTATATATTTTTAAAATTAAATAAGCATTAAGCTTACAATTATAATTACATTGCAATTACAATTAGCATTAGAATTATAATTTAATTTGAAAAACATTTGAAATATTTTATAAATAAATAAAACATTCTTACTAGATCAGTAAATTAGCTAAACCAGTAGATTCGAAAGACCAAAGTTCGGAAAGTCTTATCGTAAAATTGAGTGGATGTTTTATGTTGAGACTACACTGTGATGGTATTGTATGTCATGTAAAGCGTTAAAAGTACTAACTTATAGTAGCTCTCCTCATTATCTTCATCCTCAATGTCACCTCTGGTGCCCCTCTTCAGAGCCTGTTCTTGTCTATGGCTTTCCTTAACTTGCTGCTCCTCCAAACCTGCCATGAACGCATCCAACGGGTCCTCGTCGTCATCGTCCGCGTTCGAGGCGCCCTTTTGGCCACCCTTGGAGCCCCCGCTTTCCCACTGCTCGCGCGTGGGGCTGCCCGGAGCTGGAATATACGCCAGTGCGGGTGTACTTGTGTCTTCCTCTTCTTCGAAATACCTAAAACAAATAAATAGCATAACTTCTGTAAACCATTGACGTTTCATTTACGATTTACATATTAGTCACCTAATTTCTTATATATATATGTTTTTATAACTATAAAAAAATAGTTTTTTTTTAACCAGCTTCTAAAATAGGAGGATCTCGAAACATCCTCTATTTTAACATACTAGCTGACCCGGCCACGCGTTGCTGTGGCTAAAGTTTTTGTTATATTACATTATAGTAAACAATCTAAGAGGAACAATAAGAGAACATCAGTCACGGAGTCCACTATGCTTTTTCACACAGATGGTATTTGTAAAAAAATATGGTGATCTCCTTATTTGACTTTCTACTACTATAACCCTTTAGTACAATGAAATTATTTACGAACTAAGACGAAAATGTTGATGTTGGTATACAAATTCACTGGATTGAGATTGATTTGAAGGGGAAGTACGTTGAACACAATTAATTAAAATGTTCTTACACTTGATACTAAGCAGAAATCAATAGGTAAAAAATAAAAATTTATCAGATTTATTATTTCCATTTAATTTTATAACAAATATAAGTATATTACAGTATAATACAGTAAATAACATGTGACGCTTAAACTCATGAATGAGGTAGGCAAGGCAGACAATCTTAAACTTTTAAACATTAATATCTTTTTTTTGAATTATAAATACTTTCAATTTCAATTTAATTTAACACCAATCGGTGCACAATGTTTTTGGTTAACCTGTCTTTAGCTAACACAAATAGATTCGACGGTTTCCCAACACGTGAACACGCAACATATAGTTGCCCATGAGAAAAACATGGATTTTCCAAATCTAAACCACAAATGGACATTGTTTGACCTTGAGATTTATTTATAGACATGGCGAAAGCTAAACGAATTGGAAACTGTAGCCTTTTGAAGGGTATGGTAGAATCTGATGGTATCATCGGAATACGTGGCAGCAGGACCACTTTTCCTTTAAACTTCCCAGCCAAAATGGTTGCTTCAAGAATGTTTCCGGTGATCTTTTTGATGACCAAACGCGTACCGTTACATAATTGAGGTGGATTCAAATTACGGAGGAGAATAATAGGGGAACCAATCTTTAATCGAAGATTATGTGGTGGCATTCCAGGGATATCTAATGAATTTAAAAATTCAATCGGAAAATTTACACTTTCATTTTCATCAACAACAGTATCGATTGATTTAAAAGACATCAGATCGCCTGGTAACAACTGTTGTATCTGGAAGTTAATTTCGTCAACATCAACGTTTTTGGCTGCCAAAATCGCCCGTTGACTAAGCCATTCATGATTCAAATAATTATTCTGTATATCCGGGAAAATACTCTGAATCAATTCAGTTTTATCCTGAACAACAGTGCAAAAATTGTCTGGTAGTTTAATGCATTGCGTATTTGGTTGCAGTTTTATTTTACCGTTCCCAATATCTAGTAGTTGTTCGGAAAATATTAGTGCTGATGGATCATTTTGCAATTGTACTCGCATATTTATGGTCAATCGAAGTGTTTCAACACTTCGCCATAAGAATGATTGTTTCAAACATGCATTAATCTCATCCGCGAAAGTAGAGCGAGGTATAACCGGTAAGGTCTGCCGGAAGTCACCAGACAAAAGTAAGATAGCACCACCGAAAAGTTTATTATTGCTGTTTAAATCTTGCATAGTTCTGTTTAATGCTTCAAGTGAATATTTGTGTGCCATTGTGCACTCATCCCAAATTATTATAGAACTCTTCCGCAACACTGCAGCTATTCCACTATTCTTTTTGATGTTACACATTGCATCTGGTTTATTATGAACGTCCAATGGCAGCTTGAATGTTGAATGTGCTGTTCGCCCACCATCCAGTAAAGTAGCCGCAATGCCTGACGATGCTAATGCTAATGCGATTTTTTGTTGCGACCGTATTTTGGCAAGAATCAACGATATTAAAAATGTCTTACCGGTTCCACCGGGTGCATCTAAGAAAAAAAAACCGCCTTGTTCAGCAGCAACAGCCAGCATAATCCGATCATAAATAATTTTTTGTTCTGCTGTCAGTAATGGTTCACTGTTCATGATAATTGTTGCTAAACTTCCATGGTCATATTGATTTTCTCGTTGTAAATCGGTATTGACTAAGTCGGTGGCTGGACGATTAGGTGATGGCATACCATAATGATTAAGTGGTAAATTTGAAATAAGAACACATAAATCCTCGATCAAGACCAATGCTTCATTGTACATCTCTGGTGTATAATCTATGTTTTGGCATTGATTTGTTTGTCTAATTCGGTGCAAGATGTCTTCTGTCATACAATTTTTATATTTTTCCCACAAAGTTTGTGCTTGCGAGGGATAACATGTCGCCAAAATAATTGCAAACAACTGACGAATGTTATTCGGTGTTGATGTCAACGCAGCATCAGCAAGCGTTAAGTCCCAATGGTTATCGTCTTCTAGCAATTGCAGTTCACGACATGCATCCTGGTATGTATTGAATACTCGACCATTAGCTGTTCGTAAAAATTCAAAAGACGTTGGTCCGGGAACATTCACCAATAACAAACGTAAATAGAAGCACTCACGTTGCTTTGGATATTTACAAATATACTTAATTGATTTAACAGAACTGCAAAGCTCAACATTGATATGAGTTTTGTAAGTTTTTGAAAGTAGTGGTGAGTATGGTACCACCCACTGATTATCAAACTCAACTTGATTTGGAAAGTTCGGCAGTCGCATTGTAAATGTGTGGCCACCATTCTCAGTACTTCTGCGACGATACATTGGATAACCATCAATATCCGTGATCGTGTCATTCGTATGCGGCTTTGGGAAGTTTTTTTTACATTTTCCATTTTCCATGCACGGTGACGTCATGTTGAAAACACCGCATGGCCCATGGATCATGTGTTTGGTGACAATATCAAATAATTCTTGATCAATTAATGGGTCTGGAATTTCGGCTGAAATTATTTGATCGATTTCTTCAGGACGGATTCTATCTTTAAGCCAAACCAAAATGTGGGCATGAGGCAAACCTCGCTTTTGCCACTCTATCGTATACAGCCAACAACGTGTGATACCAAAAATTGTATATTTAACAATAAAATCAATTAAGGATTTCAATTTTTGTTTAAACACACGTGCAGTTAAATCATGACGATGAATGGCTTGTTGTCCTGGCAATAGTAAAGTTTGTATCTCTTCCCAATTCGGATTACATGTGAATGTAATAAATAAATCCGGTCGGCCGTAATGACGTACGTAAGTCATCGCATCTTGTATGCATGCATGTTCCGTGCCGTTCCGTATCGACATCTGTCAGTTTTATGACTGCCAAATAATAACAGACAAATAATTAGCAATAAATTAAAATTGCGACTATAATTTGAGATTTAAACTATCCTATCGCTCAAGTTGGATCGAACTGCATATGGTGTGCAAATTTTATTATAATCGGTTAAGTGGTTCAGCCGTCCATTGAAGATAAACATTGTGACACGAGATTTATATATATTAAGATATATTTCATCAGTAACAGAGTCGTGGAAGCATGGAATGGATTGCCAGAAAGTGTCATACAATCAAAGACAGTCAACCAGTTTAAAAACAATCTAGATGAACAAAAGCTATGTCAATATAATATTAAATATAAAAACAAACAGTTTCATAGTTTTGTAGTTATTATTAGCCAATAATAAGAAATTAAAAAAAGGGTGACTACTCCGCGTGCAGTAACTGCCTTCGTGGAATGGTGGTATCGTGTGGTACATGAGTTTTACATACGGAGCGGCGCGTGTTAAAAAACTATTTTTCCGTTCAAAATGTTTTCATATTGACTTGATCAACATTGATACGATTAATATTTAGAAAATATACAATCAATTTTGGATTTCAGTACAATCGTAAAGCTAATCCGAAAACAATATATTTTGCACATTGTATTTAGTATGATTTGAATTATAATAATATGATGTTCTTATTT
Organism: Neomicropteryx cornuta; assembly: GCA_020383195.1. Lineage (NCBI taxonomy): Eukaryota > Metazoa > Arthropoda > Insecta > Lepidoptera > Micropterigidae > Neomicropteryx > Neomicropteryx cornuta. The sequence goes on from JAHKQU010000025.1 coordinate 17,389,780, forward strand.
TAATAATCAACCTTTCTAATAAATTCTTAAGCATAACACTTATTTTTGGTTTGGTTAACAAAGTATGAATAAAATCAATTTACACCAACAACTTTGAAAAAGGACTGACCTATTGATTCCTGAGAAAAAGTAGACCTTGTGTTTATAATATAGTTGTTAACCACGCATGTAGGGTAAGTTAAATAAATAACACCTTATCAATTAGCCTACATAGCAAGGAAAAGCTGATTTGCACGCTCAAAGCAAAAATTGTAATTTTTGCGCGTGGATGACACACTCCTTGTAACAAGTGATGTTACCGTAGCTGGATACAAAAAGTAAACATAGATTTAAAGCTGTTTTAAGTACAAATTAAAGTAAAATCGACATACTCATCCTCAGTTTTGGAACGTTTTCTTCCGACGCTGGACCAAGAAGCGGTTAGAGCCGTCTGTGCGATGGAATTCATGGTAGAGTAGCCGTGCCTAGAGCGCCCAGCGGCATTTGTGGCGACTGTGCTGGCCGGAGGGGGTACTGCAGACATAGAACCGGCGCCTGCAGAGCTCGAGCCCCGTTTTGACATTTGAAAACCAACAAAACCCATCCCTGAACCTCGGCCGTAACTCATCTTAGCAAATTTTCAGGACAATCAAGTGTAGAATTTGCAATCCCTTTATAACGCACAAAGTTTGACAAATACTGTCAATTAGACACTAGCTAAACAAGGCAAGCGCCTACTTATTCTTGTAAATACCTGTCAAATCAAGAATTGAACGAGTTTTATATGATCTATTTGCTGGATTTGCGAATAGATAATATCAGGATCGTAAAAAACTACTATGCTAAATTATAAAGCTATCATTCACTTTAGTTTATTGAATGGCATTGTTAATAATTTTAGCACACAAAGCTCAATTTTAAAAGCTCAAAACAACTTGCCCCCTCTGACTTCACATCATGTTGACATTTTGAAATATGAGGTAGTGATGGGGACTCGACTACAAAGAGTCGAGTGTTCGACTTCAAAGTGAAGTCGATTCATAGTTTCATAGTTAGATAGTATAATCATAATATAGTTTCCGCGAACGGGAGTAGACTCTCGCTTGGGCGCAGAGCAACGCCTACAGACGTCATTTTATTTCCTTGGGGAATCCTTCAATTTTTTTGACTTTGAGTCCTTGACGCGCATACGGTATACCCTGAATCAGCCCGCGTCATGCCTATCTAGAGTTCCTGGCGCCTGCCTAGCCTATTATTTATAATGTCTTCTAAGAATATCAGTGTCTTTTAGAAGCATTTTACTTTCAAAAATGCAAAGAATAATGTGCGAGCGTGTTCTATTTGGTAAAAACGCTTATTCTCAAAATCAGGCGAGCTCATAAGTAAACGGCCTAACCGATTGATATCTAAGCAACTTTATAAAATGCTTTATTTAAATTTTAACATGTAAATTAAATAAAAAAATATTCTAAATAAATCATAAGTTTTTAACACACTATTCTAAAAAAATATAGGTTATTAAATATAGGCTTAGCCATTATGTGTACTAGGCACGCAACAAAATAACAATCAATCATATGTAAAATTAAACCTTAATTACTACTAAATAATTTAGTAGTAACTAGTCAAGGACATTAAGAGTCGACTCCAAAGTCGAGTACCCGACTCTGAATTCTGACCGACTCCCAAAATCTTAGAGTCGCACATCACCAATATGAGGCAACTTGCCTGTTTCAAAAATATTATGCGGTGTGCCACACATTTTGCCTAGAACATATATCATTAACTTTTTCATAGGTATCACTACTTATTTTATTATGTTTTATAAGGAATTTGTCGTTATTCCTTATATATTCTAAAACATCTCTTGATTTCATCAACTGTTGGGTGTTTCCATGGAGTAGACTCCATGGGTGTTTCCATCGTTGGGTGTCAAAAGGTTATAATATTTTTTTTTCTTTCCTTTTAAATTTTTTTAAGAAGAAAAATCTGAATTATGTCATCTGTCTAAAATTTAGTTTTTTGTTGTTTGAGATGCGATTTGTGTTATTACTGTAAGAATTACTTTAAGAAACCTGGTAATTATGTTATTTTTAATTTCTTAACTTTAACTCCTTGTGTTTACGTACATCGTGGTATTTGGTATGTTGTAGTTTTCAGATTGCTGATATATCGCTATGCCTATCGAAGATCATCACCACGGCGTTGAAGACACGCCAGTGTCTCAACGCCTGACGAACGATGACTTTAGAAAGCTGTTGATGACCCCTCGTGCGACCCCCAGTTCTAGGGGCGACGGCACAGGGGCTGGAGGACACCCGACCGGTTCCATAAGGGAGGCAATGGCTGCTGGATCCATGGCGCCGCCGTCTGCAGAGAATAAAAGCGAGCTGCGACGGAAGAAAAAGTCTTTTTACGCAGCTTTGAAAAAACAGGAAGATAGCAAGCTTGCTGAACTAGCGGAGAAGTACCGAGACCGCGCCCGAGAGAGACGGGACACTTCAGACGGGGGCGTCAGGGACGACGCCAGTGTTCCCGGTGCAAGTGGTGCATACAGAGCAGTCGCCCCTGATCTAAAATCCGGCTTGGACGCGAAAGAGCGCCGTCGGCAAATGATCCAAGAATCAAAATACCTGGGTGGTGACATGGAGCATACCCACTTGGTGAAAGGGCTTGATTATGCTCTACTGCAAAAGGTTAGGTCAGAGATACAAAATCGTGAATTGGAAAGAGAAAGAGAGATGGAGATATTGGCCGATGCAGAACCGCTTCCAGAAAAAGAGATCCCCAAGCCGAAGGAGAAAGAAAGAAAAGAGCCCGTCGAAGAGATTCAATTTAAGTCTTCTATGGGTAGAAATATTTATGAAACGGTGGCCGCCTTCAAGTCTAAAGTTGTGCTACGGAACGAGTTGTTTGCTCCCGGCCGGATGGCCTACGTAATCGAGGTGGAGACCGATGAGAATGACATGATGCAGATGACTGACATTCCAACGACCCTCGTGCGGAGTAAAGCGGATGTCCCTACGTTAGGTGACCACGTGAGGCAGCTCACTACCAATGATATTGTCATTGATAAATTAGCACAGATCCTGTGTTACTTGCGGCATGGCGGCCGTCACGGCAAGAGAGGCAGAAAAAACAAGGAGAAAGGAAACAAGCCAATGAAACCACAGGATGACTCAATTTATGGAGAGATAGGTGATTACGCGCCCGTGTCAACGGGGAATAAAGAGCAGAGCAGAAACGATCGAGACAAAAATAGGGACGATAAGAAGAAATCCAATTCATACTTCGATCGTCCTTCAGAGAAAGATAGGGAAGAGGGGCCGCTGTCGGTGAATGGTGGACAGACGGCGATTGGAAATCTGCGCTCGGCCGCACTTTTGTCACGTTTGGCTGCCGAACCGGAAGGGTATGCGGAATGTTATCCGGGTCTTAGAGAAATGGATGACGCTATCGATGACTCCGACGATGAGGTAGATTATACAAAAATGGACGCTGGAAATAGAAAGGGACCCATCGGGCGATGGGACTTTGACACCCCTGAAGAATACTCGGCTTACATGAGTTCTAAAGAAGCATTGCCGAAAGCAGCTTTTCAGTATGGTGTTAAGACTGGTGACGGACGCAAAACAAGGAAAACGAACACAGGCCCGGGTCGAGAAAAGGGTGAACTGGATCGCGAGTGGCAACAAATACAAAACATTATTCAGAAAAGAAAAACACCCCGAGACAATGGCGAACCAAACTTCAAAACGCCTAAATATTAATATTATCTTTTTGCAAAATAAATTCTTGCTAATGCATAACTATGTTTAGGTGGCTATAAAATATTACAATTTGATTAATTTCATTTTTATTTGAGAAAAATATTTAGCTATATATTTTATGGTTATGCATACGCTTGCATACTATTTTTGTGTTTAATTTTAAAGTTGGTAAATACAATGAAACATGGGGAAAAATGCATTATTTTATTATTCAAAATTTTACAGCCAGCCTGCCTCATGCATAGTCGCTTTGGTACGCTTCCAAGCTTAAAAGTAACCACTAACGGTATTAAAATGCTTGTGCTGCCTTTTGTTCTGTTCTGCCTTCATGACCTTTTCATAAAAAATTTGAAGACTGGGCACTTATGGGATTTGGATTACAGATCAGTATCCTCTATGGACCAGTTTTTTACCATTCTAAAATGTACACCTAATTCTATAATACTTCGCAATAATCATTCTTATCGCTTATCATTGTCGATATGAAAGGTCTTAGGTTCTTTTTGGTAACCATAATGCGCCTTTGATAGCCCATAACTCCTAAACTCTTCCGAATATTTACTCAGTTTTGTACCACTTAAACTTCACTATTAAACTATGATCATTCATTTTTGGTAACCATTACGCACCTTTGAAAATCCATTACACCAGGGGTGCTCAAACTTGAACTGCTGGCGATCTACCTCAATATTTTTAGACTACTTACGATCGACTCTGAGAGACTGCAAGTGTGTGTGATGCAAGGTTGTCGTACATACACGATACACCCTACCTACCTAGGTAGGGCGTACCGTAGCATATATAGATATTAGCTTTGAGCACCCCGGCATTACACTTTTGTGGAATGCTGGCAGAACTATACTAACGTGATCAGATAAGTACCCTGCAGTGTGTAAATAGTAAATCAACCGTATCACTTATAGTTACCAAAATCTTGATGATTTCTTAGACTATAAGGTGTCGGAATATTTCGTAAATAATTCAGCATCTACCCTTTCAAGTATTGCCGCTGCTACACTCAAATAATTATGAACCGTCTCGCAGCCAGCAGTTAGCCTATAACCTAATTGTGGTGACCGCTTCTTTCTAATGTTCAGTCGGTGCAGAAAAATACCTTCTCTTATTATTTTCATTTCAAGGTAGTGCTCGGAACATGCACCAAAATGTTCAACTGCGGAAACATTATATAAGTAATTAGTTATAATGTTTCTGTAGTTAACATTTTTAAGCCACTATGTCCAATAATTATGTCCCTAGATGATATTTTTTTTATAGTCAAAGGTACTTTTTAAGCTTTGTACTTTAATGTAATTTTGAGTATTCTAATTTGACTTTAGTTATCGTAGATGCACCCTCATATAATTTTATGAAATAAAAAAATTGCCATGGCATATCTAGAAGTTTTTAATTTTACTCCACTCTGCCAAATTTTAAAAGTACAAGGTAGAAGTCCTTATAAAACCCATTACTTATTTGTGGCAATTCGTAATTATTAGGTTTTACTTTTTCTACAATATCTTATTTATTTATGTATTTATCCATAGTAGTACGCATACGGTACGCACAAAGTTCATAATTCATAGTTCATAAGTACATAAGTTCATAGTTCATAAGTACATAATTCTTTTTTTTTTTTTAAATATAAATTTCAAGGTATTAATATAATTAGCTATAAAAAGAGGTTCGGGCATATTGGTTATAATCACTTCACTAGGCGTAATGCCTGTATCGAAGAGATAATAGTGATATCTACGATGGAAATTGCAGTTACTCAGTAATAATGGTTGACATGTTTTATACTGGCCCGTTATACCTGAATAATGAAAAAAAAAACTTTTTTTGTTTACCTTGACTATATTTATAATAATATTCATAGTAATTTTCTACCACATTATACTGTGGCAGTTAGGCCATACTTTATACTGTGGCTTTTTTTAATATATCAAATAAACTTTGTTATCATTATCATAATTTTTATTATTAACTCAACATATTATTAACCTTAATCTTCAAATGTTTTATAAATAATTATCCAATGTTTAGAAGGTATAAGGATTTATTAATTCAGAAGATTATTTTTTAACAGAAATATTACGTACCTCATGGTTTTCATAGGTACCTAATAAGTTTAGGATACATCCGTGATCATTCAAGGGCCTGCACCATCAATTTAGAAAGGCCTACACAATGGATTTTGATGTGGTTTTTACCATTTTTTACAGAACTTCTTACTGAAGGTTTATATGTGTATTATATTCATATTCTCTTTCAAAATAGTAGAGAAATCTGTTTTGTAATAAAGTCTTAAAAAGGCGCTTAAATGGTTTACACTGACTAAACCATTAGAGATATATAAAATTAATATACTAAAAAATTGTAGGTCTTTAAAAAGCCTACAGAAAATTCCACAATAGCATATACAGTTCTAAGGAGGAATCGCAGTATTATTTTTATCTTTCAAAATTGATCACAAATAAGTTGATTGAAGATTGTATGGTAATTATTTAGCTGACATGCTAGCAAGTATTTTAGGGCATTTTGGAAATTTATAGGTCAATGCAAACTATTTTCAATTCTTCCGAGTGCACAGATGACCCAATGGGCTTAAAGATGAGTCGCGAAGCAACTTATTCCAAGTGCTGTATTGAAGGTGTCGTTTAAGCCGCCTGCAGAGCCTAGCTGCCAACCCGGGGCGAAGCCTAACGTTACTTTATAAATCTAAATGTGAATGTTTATAAATGGGTTATTTTTTATACAAATACTTCATAATATAACTAAACATCCTGAATAAAGATTAAAATATTATACATATACACCGTTTCCCAAGCCCATTCCCGAAAAAAAAAGGTAATTGGACCTGCGATATCTAGTGTTATTTGTTAAGAAGCAATAGTAAAATTCATCACGGTTACCGAGAAAAAAAAATGTAAATAGTAAAAGGATCATGTAATACCGGTACGGTATCATGGCCATTATCAATCGGCGCAGCATTGGAATTCGCGCGCTGACCGATTTACACCATCTGTTAAAAAATATAAAATTGGGGTTGTTTTTCAACTTTTAGAAGAGTCCGCGCTTGAAATTATTTTACGAGCGAATAATTTGCTGCCTTACATCGAATTTATGAGCAGATTTCCAGCACAGCGCCGCCAGCGGACGCCGTCGTGCGGATTTTTGAAAATAAGAAAGAATAGATTATGAAGTTTATATTTTTTTATTATTACTGGGAATATGTTTATTATTATCTATTATATGATTATTTAGGCATAAAAGAAAATTAAATGAGACACCCCATTCCCATTGTCGCTATGTAGCGACATTGTCTATGTGCGAGAACATTCCGATTTGTTGGCTACTATTCAATAATATTTAATTAAATAATAATTTAGTTATCTCTCGGTACGCGACGATTCCTTATTTTATGCGGCTTACTTAGCATACGGCAACTTCTTATTGTTGGAAAAATAAAAATGAATGAATAGAACTGGCAGCACTGACTGTCACTGTCAGTGTCAGTCAGTGCTCGAATTTGTTATTCGATTTTTGAATTTGTGATTTATTTTGATCTTCGAATTGTGTTAAAAAATACGTGTTGTTTATTAATTAAAAGCCTTTTAAATTTTATTTTTTTTTTGTAACGTAATCAAATTTAAAACTTTAAGCTTTTGTTTAATATTATTTCTAAGTACAAAATCCAGTTAGTTCTGTTAACAATTTTTTATAATGACAAGAAGGCGAAGGCTATATACTCCTTCAGCCGATAAAAAGAAAGATAAGGGCTATAGGCAGGATTGCTATGGTAGGCACATAATATTAAATGGTAAAATAATAAAAAAAAAAATGGCATTGATTATATATTTTTATAAATCAAAACAAAACCACCCTCTATTGCACGATCTTCAAAGTAAACATATCGAGTCACTGTCGCACGTTTCATGAACGCATAAACAGTTTTCCTAGAGTTTCACCATCTTCGATGTTGCTAAATTTTTCTGTTACAGTCTATATTTATATTGGTATTATACTAATATATAATAATAATAATGGCCAATCGTATGACAAAATAATCGTACACAAATATTATTGACTATTTTCGGTTTAAAATGAGTGCTATTCAGTTTCAATAATATGCACTTTTAACTCTTGCCACCCCCTTTTAAGTAATAGGTACTTAAATATTATGTATTTACCAATACGAATTAGAAAAAGATAAGTAATAATTTAAATTAAAAACAAGAATATTGATGTACTTGAATTACATCCGAAAGATTGCAACACAAAAATTAAGTTTTGCTTAATCATTTCTAATAATAAATCTATTACTTTATTTTTATTTAGATGGAGAAGTTACGACAGCAAGAGGCCGCTTAAAAGGTGCTCTTAAAGGTGTATTAGATCCATCTGATGATTCATCAGTTGAAAATTCACCAGAACAAAGGTTAGTATGTATTTCTACAAAAACAGTACAACATTTCAAAATTTGATTCGAATGAAAGTAATTTATTAATTCATTTAATTGATATTATTACTTATATGTATTTTCGGTCATATTTCCGAGGCTGTTAATTATTATTGAAAAATTTCATTCAGTATATTTGTAGAAATTAGGTGTAAGATTCGTTAAAAACTTCAATAATAAAAAAAGCAATAATTTTTACGAGGTTGTTACTGTTTTCTATGAAAGTTTATTTTTGTTAGGTAAGAGTTATATTATTCAACAATTTCAAAAAAGCAATTTTTAAAAAGGTTTTTTGATTTAAATTATATTTGAACAAAATCAAGAGTTATTCTAAAATGTAACATTTTTAAATTCGTTTATCTGAAAAGGTTTTACATTAAATATACTTAAATAAGATTTATAGGAAAATATGAAAATGTAACCAGCGGAAAAAAAGCAATTTTTTGTTTTACCTAATTACAAATACTAACTCAATTCCTGCTACAAAATGAAATTATAATTGGCTCTATTTTGGGGAATGTAAGGCCTCTTAATTTTAACAAATGATTGCTTTTAGAGGTCAGCGTGTCCGCCGCGACTTAAACCTGGCATTGAACCAAGAGATTGTTGTTTCGAAGCGAAAGGGCAGGATCAGTTTAGTATTAGCCGAAACCCTCCGGGAACCGAAACCTGGTCAGAAATTGCCGTTTGTGATGAAACTTTTTGACCGCAACGTTGACTTGGCTCAGTTCAGCGAGGATACACCTCTCTATCCCATTTGCCGCGCATGGATTGCTAACCAACCCAAGGCCAATTATAAGGAATTGTAAGTGACTCTAATATATATTTTTTTTACTGTGTCTATTTCATTTTGAATTAATAATTCAATAAAAATCTTACAGAAAACTCTACCTTCTAAGAAATTTCAACTTAATACAAAAAGACACTCCTGAGAACTAAAAATCTAGGTTTTAAGGTTATAGTTTAGGAGTATTTAAGTTAATTATATCATTAGTTAGAGTTCCGTACTTTCGAGAATACTATAAAATGTTTGCAAGATTTTTATTTTTACTATCCACAAAAAAATTGCAATAAATGGCCATTATAAGTAAGTCACCGTAATTAAAATACATACAATCATAATTTATTGATTGGCGGCAACCGGCTAAGAATATTAAGGATAGGTATCAATATTCCCTCTCACCATGACCAATCAAACTGTGCCTGTGGTACCTATTTTACATATAATAGGGTGAAATATCTTTGTATTTATCATCAGTAATTAAGTTCTTTCTAAAGTATTAGGAAGGTTCATGAAATAGACACAAAACTCCCAAAACAAGGGAAACAACATTCACTGTTTGCATATTTTAGATAGAGAAGAAAAAAAACAGCAAATTGGTTTAGCGCAGAGCAAATATAACTCCTCTCTCCGATTTTTACAGAATGTAAAGTCCTTTGTTTCCAGAGCTGCCAAATCGGATAAGTTAGAAGAGGACGGTTTCATGGAGGGAGAAGGAGTGGTCCTCCCACCGCCTCAAGGACCTCCAGTCTGCAAAATACCCGACTTGCTGCAGGAGCAGATGGAAGCGTGCAGAAACAACGTTAACTTTCACCTGGTGTGACTTTTTGATATTCATTTATTCAAAAGGATGCAAGTTACTTGGATTTATACTCCAAATATCAAAACCGTTTGAATCATAGAGAATACAAATAAGCTATATATTCAACATAAATATAATATAAATTGTTTTTGATATAACATGAAACCAATTCGATATAAACTTCAAACTTCCTAACAATAAAATGTTGTCCGAAATTGTAACAGCAGTTACGGAGCAATGGATTCTATTAAACATAGTTATAAAATCTTAGCTATTTTAGCGAATCTTGTTGAATTGTAAAAAAATAATGAGCCATTAACTGTACCTATAAGTGAACAATGACCAACGGGTAGTTTCCCACGTGCAAATATTGTAATGTAGGTCAATTGGATAGGTCAGAAACACAACAATAGAGAAACGTTGAATAAAGTATTTTTATTTTAATATGGATTTTTTGTTTGTTAGCTGAAACTTGTTGAACAAAAGTTATTCAGTCATGCTCAGAATCACACCTTAAAAGGCAGTATATATGTCTCGCTTCTACTAGTTTCAAGTAGGATATTCTAACGATTTGATTTTCTCCCATGCCACCCGGTTACCTTAGATAGTTCAAGATTTCTAAAGTTCAGTACAATAAACTCCAGTTTCGCCCCCTAAAAATTCTCGAGTGCTGCGAGATGTAAAAGGTCTTCTTTGAACACTTTATTACCCCCATTTTTCCATAAAAATAATATTGTTTTTGACTTTTAATTTTCAGAGAAACCAGGTAGATAAAAGTTGCCAGCAACTTATGTCGGAGCACATTAGTCGTTGGATATCAATACGGCGGAAATGGCTGGATCAGGGCGCGAAACACGAGGCAAGATACGCGAACACGCATGAGATATTGAACCAGATAAATACTAAGTATGTTGTATATTATTTTTAGAGTATTAGATTAAAAGATTTAGGTTTACTAAACATCACAGACAAGAGTCTGCCGGATAAGGAAGACAAATTCACCACAGTTGTAGCGGTGCAGTGAAAAAGCACTCATATTACATATTATTATTTTCAAATGTCTATACCACGGTGGAAAAGCCATTATTGAATTAAGGAGGATGGTGAAATCATTGTCCATTTAAAAAATATATATTAAATTTAACAAATTTATAAGTAAATAATAATTATGTTATCGATCAACTGGTCTGAAACCGACGCCTAAACCATTGCTTACTGACCGGCCTGTGACATTTGCTTGTCGCTATGGCAACTGCAAACGCGTCACCAAAGATAATGCTGCCATAGTTTACTATAAATATTATAATTCTTCAATTTCGTGAGGAGTTGGGTCCTAAATGGACAGTTCTAGCAGGGCCGGGCGCTCCTCCCGAAGAGCTTTCCGCCGTGCGTGTCTTCTTCGCGTGGAAAACCGCACGTTTTGTTTATTGAGTCCCCCTTCCCTTCAAGAGGGAATTTGCTTATCCTCGTTTTCGGTCCCCGCCTGCTGGTAATCCTCACTAATCCCCAGCAATGTAAGCATCCGTGCTTGAATTCTGAAATTGTTTATTCTATTTTGTTAAATGTTAGGTTTAAGCAGCGTATTCTTAGCACTAAGCGGCGTACTCTCCTTGCTCCTTCCACACTGTTCTATCTCTCTCTCTTGCCATTGTTTAGTCTAAGTTAGCATTAATAAGGCTTCCGAGTTCTTACTTTGCTCCGGTATATTTGGGTAATTGAGATTATGTGCGAGTCAGAGGTGGGTTTATTCTTCAATCCATGTGGAGAAGGAGAAGAAACGAATGTATACTTCCTACAAGTCTATTCTTCGGAGCACTCGCGGTTTGTTCACTGGCTGTTGGACGTTGAAGGGAGTTAGTAACATTTTCGTTACTTAGTTTTAGCAAGATATTTTGAAAATGTAATTTTTTGATAAAGATATTAAAATATGGAATACCTCTTCTATTTGTTTATAATATATATATAAACATTTATAATTTAAAAGAACTTTCGGTGAATATTTGTAAACCATCATAGATTCGTAAACCGGGCGGCTGCGGGTGAATCGCAAATTTTACATCAGCATATACAGAGTATATAATTTTAAAATACCTATGTGATTCATGATAAAATTTTATTTTAAAAAAAATTGCCCACCGTTTTTATATATATAATCTACGGTCACGAGTACGAGTAAAAAACAGATTTCACCGGATATATAATAAATTTATATTTAAAATATTTAACGATAAGGACAACGAGGAGGCGAAGTCCGATGTCTTGTTCCGGGATGGTAGTATTCCGGATGATTTTCTACATTGACACTGTTTACACCGAATTCTCCAGATTATTGACAGCGCGATTGGAAAATTTGATTTTAAAAGGTGCCCTCTATATAACAGTGATGCCTGCCAGTGGAGGGTTAGTTTGCAAAAAAGCTAGATTATTTCAACGTTTATCACTAATTCTTCTTCATTCGTATGGCTTGTGTTGTCGGGGAGGCGCTATTGGGCGCAGTTCCGACTGCCATATCTTTGTTTCCATGATGCGAGGCCCTACATCGCAGGTAGACAATATCTCGCAAGTCCGTAACTGAATGAGTGTGTTGTTTTTTTTCCTATTTCGATGAGAAAAGCGCCGTTGAATATTACTAACAGTGAAAATGACCCGGCCGGATTTGACCCACTGGGCATTCGAACACGGGACCTCCGGATTTAGAAGCAGGCGATTATACCACTGCACCACCAGTAAAGGCTGGTTTATTTTTATTCATCTTTATTGGAAAAATCAACAGTTTTACTGGTAACATTGAAAAAATACATTTGAATGAACAAAAACTAAAAATCGGTCTCTACTAACAAAAAATATTATAAATATTAACGATACCATTTTTTTATAACTACAATATGTTATTGTAGATTATTTTCATATGAACAATATAGTGATGAACAAATTCACAGGCTGTAAAATTTCTTTGTTTTTTTCTTTCAATGGAAGTCCGATATTGCCAGGAATAAATATTAATGAAATACTTAGTTTATGGCCTAGCCCGCGCAATTATATAATGAAGTAATAAATATTTTTATTTGTGTATGTTTCAGTTTCTAACCAAGTGACATCGAAGGCTGAGAATCGAAAACCACATTGGAACAGAACAGGAGTGACGGAAATGTAATATTAAGTAAAACGTTTTTTGACTAAATATGTTTTTAATTTTAATAAAATCCATATAAGTTTTAATAGAATTGATTTTTTTTAGCGAATATTGAAATTTTATACCATTCTAACTAATTATTATTGACAGTAACTTAGATATATTTTTTATAGCAAATATCACGTGAGCCATTGTTTTTTTTTTAAAAGCAGAACATAGTATGATAGTCAGTATTCCATGCTTATAGGCCGTGCGAGATAGAAGGTTGTTGCCATGACGTGCCATGAGATCTGTGACGTTATGACAAATTTTACATAGGACATTTAAAAATCTTTCATCTAACAATTATTTACATAGAAAATTTAAAACATATCTGATGTAATATATTTGTTTTTATAAATGATTTATTTTGATGCCTATTTGTTATTCTTTTAAATATTTTTCTTTTTTTTTGAATACTCATTGCTGTATAAATTTTTAATTTTTAAAGAAGTAGGTATAAATGTTTGATTTAATGGTTTGAGATTGTAAATTCTATAAAAGGCAAAACACAGACATCAATTCTCCGATCAATCCTTTAGATTAGCGATCATCTTCTGCCCTAGCTGGGGCAAAATGACAAGTCCTAAGTGAATGATTTTTTTTAAAATAGAAAATTAATATTTAGGTATTTTTAGGGATACATTAATAAAACATAAATCAAACATAACAATGTTTTATTATCACATTTTCAACTCCACTACACATCTTCTTTTTCTTGGAACTGTCGCAATGTCATCTGAGTTGGTTTTCGAGCGCTGAGGACAGTGCGCTCGTTTGTGGCCATACTGATCGCAGTGGAAACATCGCTGCAAACAAACCAACCGAATAAATTTTAGTTTCAATTTACAAGATTTTAAATTATCAGCCGTCAGTTGGATCCGAGAATGTCACGATTGAACGAGGAAATCCTCTTTAAATCTAAAAAGCTATGTCTTTTAAGCCTAAAGCGGCCTCTGATATCACATGTTTATGCTGCCTCGTCAGAAATCTTTAATTAACAAAAATCTTCTTAACCTCTATTATTGACAATGCAATTGGAAATATTGGAAAGAAACTGACATTGCTGGCAATACCACACCCCCACAGAGCCCTCTGTCCCAATTACACCCCAAAATTCTACCGTACTCCATGTCCTGAAAACACAACATTAGATAATTGTCCCATAAGACTACATAAAGTCAATAAATTCAAGAACCTAAATTCAGCAACCAAAGGCGAATTCTTGCAAAACTGAAAAATCAAGCATGAGTTAGTAAGGTGGACCATAAATAATACCTAAACTCGCTTAGAACCTGGCAAATTTATTTAGATGTTTTCCAATCTTCCCCAATTAAACGGATCTAAAAATCCACCTGTTATTGCTGACCCTCACATGATATCTATGGCAGGTGTGCCATAGACATCACGACTAAATATAAAATTATTTAATAAAACTGAAGTAAATTACCAATTTTAAATTATTTTTTTATTACATTTTGCTGTCAAGTGTGATGTCTGAGCGCGTTTGAATATTGCTAGGATTATCAAGGGGATAATTTTAATGTGTAAACACAACAAAAATATTGTTTGATGATTCTGCGTACACCGCGCCGAAAGTTACGTTTTACTTGTCTTATTACTTTTCTTAATCATCTGCAATATTGGCTTTTAATTCAAAGAAAATATTTTAATGATACAACATTCTGTTTAGGATTAGTTGCCATGTTACAGACAACATCGCACGGTTTAGCTTTGTATTAAGTATTGACAATCCACCAGTGTCGTAACAAAGCAACCATATCGGAAGCTTGGTACACTAAAATACCTAACCAATTCAATTACTTTAATATAATGTATTGTTTTCATTAAATTATAAAAAAAAATTGTTGAAATCAGTTAATTTACGCTAATTTCTTTGGATAAATTGAAACATAATATATGTTGCTACCCTTATACAAATCCTATTAGAAAGATATAATGAAGGAAAGTATTGTAAGTAAATGATACCTTCTTAGGAAGTTTTAATCCGCATTCATGATTTGGAAGCGCACACCGCTCGCAAGTTTCGCAATGGATGAATTTCGGTTTGACACACTTCCCACATCGGCCGCAGTGCCAATACGTTTGGCCGTTTTTGCTGGTGCAGCCGCCGCACTCGGAGCAGTGCTTGTTCCAATCACCCACCCACCTGTCGCAGTCTAAACAATGTGCATAACCTTCCGAGCGACATAGATCTATGGAGCCCAGCGCCATATTTGTGAATATTCTCACCGGCGAATCTTTTACTCCTCTTTTTTTTTCACCGAAATTTTTGTGGTTATCGTACTTTACCTGTTTTAAGCGTTAATAAAATCATGGTTAGTACATTTCATTTTATCAATGTTGTAATGCAACCTAATTATCCCAGCGCTTTATATTTTAGAGTCAACTTTTCAACACTCTAACAACATAATTTATTTATTGTGACATTTAATTTGACAAAAAATCGAAATATAGTTATTATAGTGATGTAGAAATTACAGTTGCAACTGTATATCATATTAAATATACACAGGGAGCGATTAGCACTGCTACATTTTGTGGCCTGCCTTCTTTACTAGACTATGTCTGTACTAAGGAAGGCAGTGTTATATTGTGCTACAGCTAAGAATGTCAAACCGTCAATGTAGCAATGCTTTACTTCATTTTATATAATCTTATGTAAAGTTTAGTCTCCGAAACGTCGGGATTAAACGGTCTTGTACACACAGAATGTTACATGTTTATAATGTTTGATTCCATGTCCGTTCACGTAGAATGCAAAAATACAGTTTTTTTCGCTGTCGTGATACAAAACAAACGCTAACACGGCGATCACACGATTATGTCGTCAATATGATGATTGGTTCTCCTCAATTGATATATTTTTATTAAATAAATACCTATTTCATCTTGTTAAACTCTAAATTTAATAAACAGATAAATTAGTAAAACTAAAAAATCGTAATCTTTAGACATATTTTTTTTTCCTTTGGCCTTTGACAGTTTGAACCATTAATGTTTCAAAATAATGTATATTAAAAAAAAATTAAATAATATATATATATAATACGCTAGTACGAGTGTAATTAAATTTTAATCTTTTAAACACAGCGTCTTTCAAGCAGCGTCAAACAATCTTTTAAACTTTTCTGTACTACAGCGAAAAACTGTCATTAGTCAAATTGTATGTAGTATTTCTTATATATTGTACTGTTGATTTTCCAAATAAACAATAAATAAATAAGTAATAAAAAAATTGGGTCTGCGTCGGACCAGACGGTGGAAGTTATACTTCCTTAGCCATTCGCACACACCCACTCACACACACAGACAGGATATATAAATGAAAAATAATACATTTTTCTCTGTTATTCTATATATTTCTCTTCAATATATTATTATAAGTCACTTCATGATTATACTATACACCTATACATTATCATTATTAAGTTTGTATATTCGTATACTTTCGTATAATTTGTGAAAAAAAACACAGACAACTAGCTTCAAATTTCGGAAGGGACTCTACAACGCGACAAACATATTTCGTAAAAAGCAATTGGACTCTACAACTCGACAAACGTAAAAATGACTTCTAAAGCGTGACGCGGTTTCTCGGGCCCAGAGAAAGTATAACTTCAAAAAATCGAACATACTATATGGTTTGCAATATGAACAGCTGATGAGCAGGAATATGATATCTTGATAGATTAAAACTTTTGCGAAGATTTAAATCGAACATACCTGGTAATCGCTCATTTCAAACTCTGGCAATTCATTTCTTATATAAGCCTCCGAAAAATATGGAAAAACCCAAATGGCCGGTACTACTTCCCCGATTAGTACAGATTTGGAATGAGTAATGTTTGTTATGAGTTTCGAGAGCATCCTCAAAGTGTGCGCGAGGGGCTCGGTTCGACCACCAAAAGGTGGGTCCATTACGATGCAACATTTTTCATCTCTGAAACATAACGTTAGCAGAATATCTTCATTTGTATTGATAACCTGATGTTGCGTTAATCTGAAATCATCAGTTTGTACTGTGTATGATTCTGACGAACGAGAGGTGAAGACAAAATCATCAGACAGTCATTAAGTTGTAAAGCATCCAAAGGTCTGTAGTTTGTAAAGCAAAGTAAAAAACCAAGTTTTATTCATTTTTCCAATTAATAAAAATTGACGATGAAAACATTCTTTTTGGCCATTTTTATACCCATAAGTTCAGTTTTGAAATGAATACTATTTCCTATTGCCTATTTCGACTCGCTTTCAGGTGTTGAATTTAATGAAATGAAATTTAATCATAAATAGGGGTTTGTTCCAGGATCCATCAGCTGGGAGGTCGTCCGCACGCCGCACCTATCTCGACTATCAAAAATAATCATGTAATATCATAATTCGTAAATATATATTTATTTTGTCAAATGATGAAACTTAAAATGAGTTCTTACAAACCTCACTGAAGTCAGGAACTGTTTGAATAAGGACTGTGCTTCTTTTCCATTAAAAAAATAATTATTAAACATATTATAGTGTAGGAATTTATTTGGAGGATGAAAATTATAGTGTCTCTTATCTATATCCAATAAAATAGACGTTAATTCTTTTGATTTGGAGGTTTCTATGAATTCATGTATTCTCGGCGTTCCCAGGCAAATTATGTGCCTGAAAGTAAGAGCGGATATTATTTCAATTAGATGTAATAATTTTTAGTATTTGTAATACTCTTATATAGGGCTGTTTTTTTAGAGGCGTGGTTTTCAATCTGGCACTACTTTTTTCGTAGTTGGTGTTTTTGACAGCTGTCACTTGATTTATGCTCAGTTTGGTTTGCCATTTCATAATGAATAGACTTACTCCTGAACAACGTTTGCAAATAGTGCAAATTTAGAAAAAATCACTCTAAAATAAAGTAAAAATCGCGTCGTGGGCCTGTGGCGTGGCCTCCAAGATCGTGCGATTTAACACCGCTGGACTATTTTTTGTGGGGTTATGTGAAGTCGCTTGTCTACGCAGATAAGCCGGACACGATTAACGCCTTGGAAGAGAATATTCGGCGCGATATTGCTGACATACGGCCCAACTTGCTGCAAAAAGTGGTTGAAAATTGGGCCTCTCGGCTGGAATTTGTTCGAGTCAGCCGCGGCGGCCACTTACCCGAAATCATTTTTAAAACATAATGGCAAACCCTTATCTTTATAATAAAACTAAATTCTTAGCCATAACATCAAATTATATGCGTTTTATCTCTTCTTGAAAACCACGCCTCTAAAATCATCACCCTATACAAGAAAACCACTCAGAAGTGGTTTAGGATCCCTTGACATTAGGACCTGACTATGATAATCTAGGGAATTCAGATAAGTCATTTTAATGGGTGCTTCACTATTTGATTTATTTTTCATTTGACGACATTCAAAACATACAATTTTTAATGCAGGTCATTAATGTGGTGGGACACGATATAATGTTACGTACATTTCTCCGGGAGTTTTCTTGTTAAATCGAGTGCTGTGAGTAGCTAAAGAACTAAGTTAGTACAATTTTAATTAGTTTGTAACGGGCCAATTAAATGATGAAAGGAAGTTAAAACTCGTTTATTTAGTCTTGAAGGCGTTACAATGTAAATTACTTAAATTAAATCTGACTGTGCTCCGTGCGCTCGGCGCACGTGACGCCCGCTGGACGAGCGGGTGTTGGATCGCGGCGTGACTCGCCGGGAATGGCCTCGCGCAGCTGTCGCGGCCTGCTCTTATAATCTGCCAGCGGGGAGACCCTCTTCTTTGGCCGTGACGCTTGCGGTCGATCGTGTGACGTCATACGCCAGGTGGCTCTGAGCAGGTGGTCGTGAGCGCCTCGCCGTGGGAAAGCAGGAGTTCCGGCAGTTGGCTGCGCAGGTGTCTTAAGTGCCGTGGGAAAGCGGATGTTGTGGAGTGGCCTGGGAAAGCAGGTGTCCATGGTGTGGGAACGGCATCGACCATGTGACTCCCACAAGTTAGTATTGTGTATGGTAACAGTCTTTGACAAACAGGTCCTTGCTTATTTTTGTTGTAATCATAAAATAATAATAACGCCATTGCTCGCAGCATTTAAACTCAACTAAACTGAAATATATATAGTAAACCTGTGTTTTGCACGTCTCATTGCTTACCTAATATTATTTTTTCGTAAAGCGTTGATGATAACAGAAACGGTTTCTGTATTAAAATAATATTGGGCCTCTTTGGAGTCGTTGTCCAAAGGAGGCAGCCAATTGGTTGGATGCAAAAGCATTGAGTCAGTGACTTTCTTTAACAGCTCATGGCCTTTGTGTTGACTGCTTTCCAGATCCAGGACATTACATTTGTAGCAGTAAATACGCTTTTCTGCGGGTGCCTGGAAGACCTGATAAAAAAATGATTTATACTCATTTACAAGCGGACAATTATTGTCAATGCTGTTCAAGCATACAGGGGGGTGTATGTAATCATTTTTCGAGTATCATGCAGGAACGGTAGGTCCATAGAAGTTGAAAAGCTGGGCTTGTCTATATTTTTAACGAAAAAACCCCTCCATAGAAGCTGAAAAGCTGGGCTTGTCTATATTTTTAACGAAAAAACCCCTCCATAGAAGCTGAAAAGCTGGGCTTGCCTATATTTTTAACGAAAAAACCCCTTCCATAGAAGCTGAAAAGCTGGGCTTGTCTATATTTTTAACGAAAAAACCCCTCCATAGAAGCTGAAAAGCTGGGCTTGTCTATATTTTTAACGAAAAAACCCTAACACAAATAATGAATTAATTTGTTTATATTCCCCCATTTTTGAACAGGAGCCATTTACGATCCAATATAGAAACTAACTACACGAACAAAACAGTTTTGTCCCTGCAGTTAGCCTCATAGCCGCCCGGAGGGCCTAGTTTTTGTTATTTATTACCAATATCTGATTTTGTGTGTATTGTAAAATGTACTATTATAATTGTTATATTTTTTATGAGCAAATTAATAAGCTCATATCTTTAGTGTGTTTAGGGAGATATTTGTTAATAATGTTATTATCTAAGTAGTCAAAATAGGAATCGGTTTCTAGATTACTAACCTTTTTTTCTAAATCACTACTATGCAAATCTGTAGTTCTTCAAAAAAAACTAAATAAATGCCATTTTCACACCAGAATAAAACTCTTAAAATGTTAAAATTTACACTTATGTCTACCAGCCAAATTACGCTATAAATATACTACAGTTGCAGTATTTCAGATTACAAATTTCACAGATATGGATAAGGTTGATCAATTGTACCACTACAATTATGCTCCTCAGCTTCAATGATGCTCTTCATTGGTAATTGGCAGGATGCAGCACATGATGGTAGAGCTCGCCCGACCGTGAAGCATTTTAAATAAGACGACTTGTACGACATTCCGTACGTATCTATAAGTGTTTTAAAAGATTCGGTATTGTTATTAAAAGTCCTACTTTAAAAAATTATAGGTGGGAATGAAGTTGTTAAAATTTGGCATGTAGTGATTAAAGTAATTAGTTTTAATATTCACTCACCTTTATGAAATTTTGATAAATAAAGGAACTGTCAACGTGTTGCTGTAAACTTATATATTTTTTATTGGACTGTTTAACTTTTTGCTTAGACCATTTGTCTTCAGGCATATAGAAATTGCATTCTTTATTCCGACACGACGAGCAAGCGTAAAAGCAATTTTTTTCTGACTTAAACAATAAAGTTGGACCGTGAAGGCAATATGGATGTTGATTTAAATCAGATATTACAATTTCAACTGAATTTTTCTTCGACATATTAGAGGTTATGTTTAGTAAACTTTTTTAAATATAACATTGTTTTATTAAATACGACATTATTAAATTTTATAACGTATTGACTGACATAAGAAATGATTTATATTTTATTTGTAATAGATAACAGTTATGTAGTGTTGTCAACGCTAAAGTCGCCAGACATATTCCGAATTTCTGACACATGCCAGATTGTTATTCGCATGGATGTCCATGCTTGATAAAGAAGAAGTCGAGATTATTTTTACCTATTGATCTTTTTAAAAAAAAAACAATCTCAAAATTGACAAATTAACCTAGTGTAAAATCAATAAGGTATTTTATGTTTTAACCACCGTATCCAAAAGAAAACAATTTTCGAGGGCGGTGTTATTTCAATTAATTCAATCAAATCAATTAATAATATGTCGTCAATAGTTTACCTCAGGAAATAGTTAAATCAAGTTAAATAGTAGTATCAGTAGAACAACACTAGTGTTTTTACCACAGAGGTCACTAATTGAATCCAAAATCTTACAACTCCAGTCCGATAGGTACCTACCCTACTCACAGAGAGGGTACTTTCCTGCTCTGTGACCCTACCCCTTTTAGAAATAATTTTACTTTTGTGAATATATTATAGTCATCAAATATTAGATATTTACAGTCAATGACTAAAACAGGGTGACGTACAAATAGATGTTTTACGGACATTGTTATAGTTTTGAATAATTATTTTCGAACCAGAAGATAATTTTCGTATATCCGCTTCCCTTAATTTCACTAATTGTGCCAAGTGACACAATATTGAAAATTATCGATACTAACAATTCGTTTTTTATGTTAAAATTACATTTGTTCGCATATTTAATAGATTATAGATAATTATAGCACATTGCTCATGACTATTTGACAAAACTTGAAATTTAGAATTTTATTTGACAGTTCGTTTGATTGAATAATGACATGTCTGACGATTGTTTTCACAAACGATGACACTCGACAGCAACAGGTAGTTTGTTTACGATTTACAAGATTAGTTTGCTTTAGAAAACGATATGTAAAAATTCCAACGTCGAATTTATAAGGATTACAAAATCTCAAAAAGGTAATGTGTAAACATTTATTTTATTAAATATGCGCTTTACGCAAACGATTTTTTTAAAACTTCGCTGTTAGATTAAATAAACCTGAATCTCTCTCAAATCTGAGCTTTATAAAACGCATTTATAAAAGGAAAAACAATACCGCCCTAAAAACACTGGCCTGTGTCATCATGGCATGTCTCATGTCTCACGACCTTTCTGGGGTGTTTTATCCAACATGAGATCTTCATCTGCTTAGGGTCAGCTCTTATTTTAGTTGGATGTTCAATTTTACATTTAGTCGAATGCACTAGTTTGAAGTTTAGGTGTACATTCGGTTCCTGGATGTACTCCATCATCTATCATCCATTCAATATTTCATCCATCTATGAGAAGACTCATGCCAATACCTACTTAGCCCTCTGAACTAAATTCACAGGTCTTATATCGTTCCCTAAAAATATATTAAGAACTTTTTTAATTTTTTGCACTTCCCCATTAAGTACTATTTTACCAAACCCGCAGGAAGTATGAAGAAACAGTGTCTGAAAGCGTTTTAAGCCTGATCGTTATTAAGGTTGATTGAGTCATTTATTAATTCCCTTTGCAATTGACCAATGGAAATGTAATCAAGATATTTTTATAAATAAAAAAAATCTAATCCAAAAAGTAGCATGTCTGCTTAAAACAGTGTGTGTGGTAACCCTAACCAGTTAATGACTTCGTGGTTAGAATGCTGTTGACCTCCCTTGAATCCGCTTTAATGTTTATCTATTGAGACACACCTTTGTCATTATGAGGGTGCAGCTAACTATAAGCAGGGTTGGGCGGTCGGCAAACAAATTGCTTATTCGACACAGTTTTTTATTAACTCTGCTCAAAGAAGTTGTGACCAATTAAAGATCTATATATGCTTTTTTTCTTATACCTAATGAAACTTATGAACATTCAAAAATTCTATTTTTAACGTAAGTTCTTCACTCATTACTTGACATACTTTGATGTTAGGATTTTTTTAACCTTGCTGGTAAATATTAGTTAATTAATTTATTTATTTTATATATATTAGCAGCTCGTGTATTTCCCGTATTGAGTGCATTTAATAATGTTTTAGTTTTTGTTATTTTTGTTTTTTAGGTATTTGCCTAAATTGTTTTTAAAACTGTTAACTGAAATAGAACATATCACTTCCTGAGGTAGTTCATTCCAGGAGTCCACCACTCGGTTGGACAAGAAATGCTTTCTTGGGTTTGAATTACAATTATTCTTGTATAGCTTCAAATAGTGTCCACCGAGTCTCTCATTTGTTTTCATTGTGAAGATTAACTTAATGTTATCGTAATGTCCATTTAAAATTTTATAGGTCTCAATCAGGTCTCCTCGTTGTCTTTTTTGTTCCAGAGTAGTGAGGTCTAGTGCCTCTAAGCGATTTTAGTACAATTTGTACCCCAGGGGCATTACCATCTTAGTAGCCCGTCTCTGCATTGTCTCTAATAAGTTGTCTATCCTTCACGAAGTATGGGCTCCAGATCTGGTAAGCCTATTAGAATAGGCTAGCCTATTAGATTAGGTTCGTCCTCTCCTAGAGGAGAGGACGAACATATGTTTTGTATAGTTTGCGAAAAGGAGGATTAATATGTAGAAAAGGAGGATTAATGTAAAAAAAATGTTTTTTAAGGAGATTTAGTTTCATCAGCCCGCTTTTAATTTCTCTGTTAGTACCTACTACCCAATAAGGGCTGGATTATTACTAATTGGAGCGAAGCTCCCTTGTGGTAACTCAAATGTCACTTTGTTCACGGACTAAGGCTCTAGAACTACAAGACCGATTTTGATAATTATTTTTTTAAAATGATCATGACAATGTCTTCTATGAATAGATACCAAAAAACATATACATTTGATTGCGCAAAGAATTATTAAAAATTAAATGGTAATCCCTATGGAGAAATACATTTATATACTAAACTCCGCTCCAATGTATGCCGCAGAGAAGCAAAGCGGCGCCCCAGTAATAATTATTTATCTTGTATTATCAGAAATCAGATAATAAGTGCAGTTCTGAATGCCTGGTTGTAGTCTTCATTATTTTCAGGAGGATAAAATCTCACAAAAAACAAAGCCCAAAAAACTGAAAACCAAACAAATATATTATACAACATAATGATAAAAGATTCAAATTGAGTCTCGGTCATCAATATACCTACAATTGTGCGTACATATATGTAACAGCTTTAATAGTCGCCTATTATTTTCAAATATTGCAGGATGGACGTGCCATTCAGATTAGTATCGCTGGCATTATTATTAATTGGTTTTGTTGGCGATGGAGCTTCGCGAATGGCCGAGGAGCAGGTCCATAAAACAGCAATGGTCGCCGCAGCCGAAGGAGAGGAGGTCAGAATCATCTATCATTTTACCACATAGATATTAAACTTATCAGGCTAGATAAAAATGACTATGGACGAGGTATTTATACAGAGCTCACGGAGCACTAACAGGTATTTCTCCAAAATGGTTCTCCTTTACCTAATTTTAGCGGCGCATTTTTTTTTTAGAAAAGAAAAAACGAATTTCTGTCATTAACAAAAGTTTTTCAGTTTTAATTTCTTTATCTAAGTTTTATTGTTATTATTATTATTGTTTGTTGAGCAAGCAGCTATTTAGCTGATATGCTCATATCTCATTCTCAGTTACTAGCGATTGGCCTAGATTCAAGAAATTCATCAAGGCGGTTCTTGAACTGGTTTACACTTATAGCTTCCCCAACTTCCTGTGGTAGCCGATTCCAATTATCTACAACTCTATTGGAGATAAAATTCTTCCTAGGATTAGTGGAACAAGGAGATTTAGATAACTTCATTGAATGGCCGCGAAGTTGCGTGTTTTGATTAAACATGAATATATCCTTAATGCTTGCACAATTGTAATTCTCTCTTAATTTTTTTGCAAACCATAGAAATTAGAAGAAAAGCGGCAGCAAAATTATGTTTTATGATATTTAATTAATTGTATTAGTTATATTAAACATTTACAATATACAACCAGAATATTACGAGTTAACTTAACAAATAAAAATGATTTGTAAAGCGTAGCATTAGTTGTAGTGTTTTCAGGCCCGGACAGTAAAAACAATCTCTCATTTGGAGAAATAATCCAATATCATAGATTTTCAAATCAATATTTAAAGTCTTATAATAAAATAAACTTATAGTAAACTTAATTCAACGACAATATGTTTTGCTCTAGTTATTTTTAGGTATTTCCTGCTCATTATATTAACATGTATCTTCTTTGTTTTCGTACATCAATTTTGTCCGCGACAACATTTAAAAAGTTCTTGTGAAAATGCCATATTAGATTGTTAATTGTTATTAGTAAACTAACTTAAAATACAATTAACACACACTGACAATCTACATTATATAATATATATCTATAATAATGATTCGTAGGAACACTCAATCCTTCCTACCCACCCTATTCATGCAAGCTAAGTAGCTAACCAGCCATCGTCAAGTTGCCGTTTCTCGCTCGAACTGCACGTAACGTTCTTGCATTGACAACCGATTTTGATAGATTTGTGCAGTTTGTTATTATTATATGTTAATGATCGAGCAGCTTCAAGCTGATAAGCTCATATCAAGTAGTTTGTTTGTCCGTAAGAAGTAATCTGGTCTGTTCTTAAATTGATTCACTAACGACTCTGTTGGAGAGGAAATGATTTTTGTATTTGTATTGAATCTGGTACATGACAGTTTCATTTTGTGACCTGTTAGATTAGGGTTTTCGTTAAAGTTTCCCGCCTCCCGCCATTACACAGCCTCCCGGATATTCATATAGTATTTTAAAGACTTCTATAAGATCTCTACATTCGCATCGTTCCTTAAGAGTGGACGTAAAGACATTTTGTGAGAGTGCTCTATCGTTCACTTCGTCAAAACATCATTGGACCAGGAGCACCACGTTCCACGTCTGAAACAAACTGAATGAACCTACCACCAGCTTTGTACACCTCTGAGCCAACTCATGTCTTCCATAATGTGCTATTAAAAATTAAATAAATCTTATTATTTATTTATTTATTTAATATATTCTAGGGAAGCATACAGCGTAACTTAGTTTATAAAACAGTAAATACGTAGTTATAAATTTGACCAATTACATGAATCCACTGTTTAACAATATAATTGAGATGTCGGTTCACTGATTAGATAAAAACACTGATTAGATAAAAAAAAATAATATGAGAATCGTACATAAAATAGTTTCGTTTTTGCATATTTACACTTATAATAAACATAAATATTTAGGACTTTTACCTTTAATTACCTGTATGATGACCTGTATTATGATTTATAAACATATTAAGTTATACTTATAAACATAAAACTTAAGTGGTTGGTTTTTTTTTTAGTAAGGGCTAGAAGTATCCAATTAAGGAAGTGTTAAAATAATAAACAAAAAATAATTTATGCTTAGGTAGGCACGTTACCCCCTGTCGTGGCGACCGCTGCTCCGAGCGCTTGTTGGTCTGTCACCCCAGAAGACTGTCCTAGTAGTTCAGTTGCTTGTGTGCGGCCCACACATTCACCCCAAGCGGTTGTCTGTTGTCACATCGACAATAACCGTCTCAAAGATAGTCTCTTCAGCGAAGGTAAATTTAAGATTACTTATAATTTTATTCATTATTTATTTGAAAAACTAACAGTACAATTTAGAAAATATGGTTTATAGATTTGCCGGTGTGAAACCTGCCATACTTCGGTCGCTCCTCCATTAGGTGAATAGGTCAGTAGGCCAGTTTGGAGCGATCAGTCAAGAACAAGGACACTATTCCTCCACGTCTGTCCGTCATGCCCTATCAGGGCGGAGCCAGATGGTCGCCAATAATGATACAGGTCGAACGGACTTCGGTTTAAGAAGATGGGGTAAGGAGGTAGGAGCTGTAGGGGCTGTAGGGGTAAGGAGGTAGGAGGAGGTGGCGCCATAGGTCGGTCGGCCTATAACAATATTAGATTGTAGAAAATAATAAATTTGGGGTTGAATTAATTTTGCATATAATTTCTAACTCGCAGTAGTGAACATAAACACCCTATTAAGTCTTCGGAATATTCGCGGGGCAACCCTGTATATCTAAAATTCACCGATAAGAGATTTCCGCTACAGTACAGGAATACAACGAAATATTAAAATTAATTTTCACTCTCACTATTATATATTATAACAATTTATTATAGATTTTTAATGTTTTACAGTCTAATGGGTTTTGTGACATTTAAGTGTTGCAACTACCTGTTAATAAATTAACAACTGTAACATAACAGTTGTAAACAACTGTTATGTAATTTTGGTACAATACTATAGGTGTTTTTTTATTTTTAAGCATTACATCATGTTTACTAAAATCTTACAAATCCTTTATCTAATGTCTTCCTTTATAAACGTAGACTACTATACTGTTTTATGCTATAACAGAAAGTAAATTTTATCGCGAGAGCTGTAAGGACCCGCTGCAATGAAATTGGGAGATCTTTGTTTAACTTGTAACACTGGACCATAAATATTTAAAAACAATTAAAAAAAAGCAGTATTTAGATTATTCAAACAAAAGTAATGATCAAGTTTTCAAATATGTGAATATGGATTCAATTTTAACTCATTTGAAACCCTACATGAGTTCATACTTTATGGAATACGATTAAGAAAAATATTTTTGTAAGAATAAATATTATTCAATATGTTTTTAATCACATCCAAACACATTTTGTTATGATCTACCTCTTCTGTTCAGATCACGAAGCCAGAAAACTATTTGGTAATTTTTAATCACTTATAATACATTTTATATACCATTTAAAGAGATTTCCTATTGGTGCAGTTCAAAATGTGAGTAAACCTGCAGTGATGTCGGTGCATGTCATAAATGCCACATTGGATGACCTGGACGTATCGGCCACCGCTTGGCGGAGATTGGTCTCAATCTCCATCACCGACGGGCAAATCAACAAAATCACAGGTTTGTTTGCAATGTGTACTGTAGGTGAATTCTGTTTCCCATCGCTGTCCATTGGAATGTAATTCTGCATAACTGGTCCCCAGAAATGCTCAAATTTACAAAACTAAAAAAAAATAAACTGACAGCTTTTGTCATTGTATCGCCCATTCTCCACATTCAGACACGTGTTTGGCTATAAGTCCCAGTCAAATTCGGTAGATAGTGTTATTGCTGTAAGAATATCCTGATTTTGATTGGCAAATTTGTTTTTTATACTGCCTGGTCGAACAAAACATTCCTTATTGTCTCCATCATTAACAAAGCAAATGATTGAATTCTCACAATGGTCACCCACGACCGGCAATACCAATTCCCTACAGCAAGCCCTCTGCCCGATTCTTTTCTCCATAAGACTACGGTTTGTCCCTGAAAACAGTCTTTAATAATAGGGTTCCATAACGAGACAACGTCCACGAAGACCACATTTTGAAGACAAATAAGTATGGTAACACTTAAGCTATCAATAAAAATGGTTTCAGAATATTATTTTATGCGGCCGCCACCATCTTAAGGACTTTAAGCTGATCAAAAAACTTAAAACACCTCCCTTGAACATACTTCTAAAAACTGCGAAGGCAGCATTATGCCAATTCTGAATACGAGAAAGAGACTGATCAAAAAAATGGATTTGGCACCGTAAAGAATTCTTAAACACCTTATCGTTGTAAATCTTCTAAATGTTTAAATTTTACATCTTACCGATACCGGGTAACATGGCTATTCTACGCTCTTAAATATTTTTTTTAATATGCAAACTGGTCTTCTTTGTGTAACATATGGTGAAGTTGGAGATTGATTATTGATGTGCATTTCTTTGATTTCCAGGTGAATTCCGTAAATATTCCTCGGCTACCTGTCTGAATCTCAGCAACAATGCAATCTCAAGTATAGAACCTCGTGCCCTGGTCAACTTGTTCAATCTGACCACTCTTGATCTGTCACACAACAACCTGGAAGCCACACCGCACTTCAACGGGAGAGAGAGGGAATTCTCTTTCGACATTACAGGTGCATTCAGTTTATAAATATACTACATACTGCATACACTTCGGTGGTTCCTAGATACTCACATTTTATAATTAACATATAAAAACATATGAATATCATTAATATTACAACGTTATAAACATGGAAATTACCTAATAAAAAGATATTTATCGATACAACCCGATCGCTGTTGGATGGCCCGTTACCATAGTAACGCCAGTCGCTATGAAGGGCCATCTTCATTAACTCTGTTTTGGTTAGTACTACCTGCGCCACTATGAGTGAGATATTATTGAATTTTTTATTCTCACAGAATTTATATTAAAATAGTGTTATTATTTCAATGTGGAATATACGACAGGCGAGCGAGAAGAGAATCTTCAATTCTCATCATCATCAATTTAAGATAAGATAAGATAATTTTGGACTAAAAAACTGAAGTGTCCTAATGGACGAAGAATTTTATATATATTAATACATTCCACTCTGAACTTAATGTAAAGTATTGGATATGTGTACTCCAAGATACTTTACGAGTGACTTATTCGGGATTACCTGTCCAGAAACAGTATAGTCGGGTTGGATTCTCTTTGACTTGCCAAATTGCAAAAAGGAAGACTTGGAGACATTGAGGTTCATCTAGTTGTCTGAAATCCAATTCGAAATGTTGTTGAGATATTGCAGTCGTTTGGTTTTTCAAAACTTCTATAGAGCACACAGTCGTCAGCGAACAATTGCATCGTGGAACACGTTTCAGTTGTCAGGTCGTTAATAAATATAATAAAAAGCTTTGGGGCTAAAACATAACCCTGCGGATCTCCCGACGAAACCAGAGTATAGGAAGACAGCGAATTACCGACTTTTAATTGCAAGCTTCTGTTAGTTAAAAATGTCTTGATCCATAGGAGGACATTGGAATCAATTCACAAACGACCGAGTTTATTTAAAAGAATAGAGTGTGGAACTACGTCAAACACTTTTGCGAAATCAAGGAAGACTTTATAGGAGCCTGGCTTCTAGAATTAAGTTTCCTAACCTCAATATTGCTACCACCTGCCAACTGCTTTACACGGTGTTCACTAATTATTATCTACTTATTTTATTTCTGACGATGTTATAGGCTTGGTCTTTTTAGGCTGCTTACAGATCATGTAGTTCGTTCACACTTTCACGGCAATCACTATTGAAATTTCTAAAATTATGCTAATGATCGACCGATGTTTTAGTCATAATGTTTTTTTTTAAAGGTAACAATGCAATGCTTTGTCGCAGTGTGTTGGATGCCTTAATACGTTACGGAGGCCATCTGAACTTCCTGAATGCGAACACTACATTTTGCCGGACCTCCAAGACATTCCACTGGTTCAACACCACGGAACTGGTGCCTATTCGAGAAGTTGAATTCATACATGAGGTGGGTATATTTAATTATTAAAAAAAAATGTGTGTCTACGTCAGTAATAAGGTGAAGTGGCATTGAACTAAATATGTAATTGTTATTTAAAATTATAAACCGTTTAAAGAAAGACAATTAGCCCTTACTAATCTTCTCAGTACTGAATATCATAATTTGAATGTTTTGTCTCTAGCTAAAGTCAGAGTGCGGCTCTGGCGCCGACTTGGCCAACTGCTCGTGTAACTCGGTGCGTTTAGACATTGTGCCCGGCCGAGCTCCTGCCTACGCCATCGGAGTCGACTGCTCTAATAAGAAGCTTCATCAATTGCCGGCGCGTTTGCCACCAAACACTGTTTTACTTGATGTCTCATATAACATGGTAAGAGAATCTTTTCTCATTTCAATATTCACAGTTTGTGAGTAACAGACTCAGCGCCGACAACGGGATATTCTGTCATCGTCTTACTGTATTTCTATTAATATTTAAAAGTGTGGCATGTCGCATATACCCTGAATTCATGAAAGGCATAGACTAATTGTCATTTTTTTTTCTTTTTAGTTCGGTTTTGACGTTTGATTGTTTATATCAAAAGTGCACCAGTGAGTTGAGTGTTTTTGTAGATATTATTTGTCAATTATAAGAAATTATAACTTAAACTTAAAAACGGGTGGAAACGCCCGCGGGATATTCCGTTCGGTCAACGTACTTTGTCGATCAGGCTGCAACGGGTGATCCACGCGTTTGACGTACGGACCAGAATGTGTTAACCTAACCTAACCGATTTATCATTTTCAGATTTAACATATACAATATTTAAATTACTTCTGTAGCGGTGTTAGTACCGCTACAATAACAACAAACGAGCCGAGCCGAGACTCGGCGGCGAGCGAAGAGTCCCGAGCGTCGCCGAACGGGCCGAACTGGTCGACGCCACCGCCGCGTCGGCGCACTCACAGACGATCGACTAGACCAGAAGAGCGCGCATTCGACATTTATTCTACCGTTTCTAGTCGGATCGTATTTTATATTAATATTTTTTATCAATTACACACACACACACAGTGTTGATAATGATTCAATGGAAAATTTAATTATTATGTACTTATCAACAATTTATGGGTAGGTAGTGTATCTATCTGGTGGGTCCATAACAACATTATCAATACTTTTACTGAAAGTCATTTATTCTCACAGATAACTTCCTTGGCACCAATGTCCGATGATCCGTCGTACGAAAATGTCCGTGAATTGTACGCTGATCACAACAACATCAACTCCATTGTGGAATTGGAGGGGACCAAGTTTATTGACAATTTTGCCGTTCTCTCGCTCCGTGCGAACAAACTTAAGACGGTAACATTTTAAATATATTATTTTGCTCTTCTATTAATTCCATCTGCCCATGAGCTCTGTCGGGTTCGCATCAAGGCGAGTGAGCAAGTAGCTACCTTTAGTTATTTGAAGCATTGTCACCTTTAGACGTACTTATATCATTAAAACACTTGTATTAAGTGGTCTACAACTGCTGAATTCGACCTAAATTATTGGATTTTAGGTTACCTATATTACAGGAATTCATCTGGAGTACATGATTCCTGATAAAAAAACATTCTTGTATCATTGCAATCAATAACCTAACAAACCGGTATTACAGAAATACTAGCTAAAATAATATTCTAAATTTTTGTAATCAAATTAAATTACAAATAAGCAAATAGAAGTATCGAGACATGTGTGTCGAAATCAACTATCTCTGTCACTCTCATTGGGTTGTAGGTACTATCTATAGGGTGATGATTTTAGAGGCGTGGTTTTCAAGAAGAGATAAAACGCATATAATTTGATGTTATGGCTAAGAATTTAGTTTTATTATAAAGATAAGGGTTTGCCATTATGTTTTAAAAATGATTTCGGGTAAGTGGCCGCCGCGGCTGACTCGAACAAATTCCAGCCGAGAGGCCCAATTTTCAACCACTTTTTGCAGCAAGTTGGGCCGTATGTCAGCAATAACGCGCCGAATATTCTCTTCCAAGGCGTTAATCGTGTCCGGCTTATCTGCGTAGACAAGCGACTTCACATAACCCCACAAAAAATAGTCCAGCGGTGTTAAATCGCTCGATCTTGGAGGCCACGCCACAGGCCCACGATGCAATTTTTACTTTATTTTAGGGTGATTTTTTCTAAATGTGCACTATTTGCAAACGTTGTTCAGAAGTAAGTTTATTCATTATGAAATGGCAAACCAAACTGAGCATAAATCAAGTGACAGCTGTCAAAAACACCAACTACGAAAAAAGTAGTGCCAGATTGAAAACCACGCCTCTAAAAAAAACACCTATACATACGTAAATGCAATTACATTTTTGTTCGTTATCTGCGAGGTAAAAAATAACCAACCGAATTGTGTTATATATTTATGCATTTTAATGACTGGTTTAATTTTGTTGACAGCTACCTACATATATACTGTCAAACATGTTCTCCCGAACTTGGTCTCCGAGGCAGATGTACCTCGCTAATAATCACCTGCACTGCGACTGCAATACGGCTAAGGTATAGTACACTCTTGTTTTGTATTTGCTTTTTTGAATTTATTATCAGTTCTCAGCTTTGTAATGTTTTTTCTAACTTTGTGTCTATGGTTAAATAACCCACCTCTGCTGCATCTAATCTCTTACAACTGTCAAAAACATAGAAATACAATGAGTCAGATTACAACACGTAAACGTCGTATGTCCTATGTTTTGACTAATATGTCAAAACGAAACAATGAAATATTTATTGCACTGATTGCCAAATTATGCTGTTTATAAGAAATTTAGTGAAGAATATTATCTTGGTCACATCCAGATGATTGGAGAAGGGTCACTTTTTTAATGAAACAAGTTTTTATTAAAACCTTTGTCGGTTTTGCAGCTGCTGAAAGTGTGGCTTCTGAGCAAAGTGAAGAATGTTCCCGATTATGAAGAGCTCATGTGCGAGAATACAGGGGGAAGTGTTATCTACCTTGTCGAGGCCAAGATGTGTCAGCAGCAGCGCGACTGGACCGATTACATATACTACGTCATTGCGGGGGAGTTATTTTTATTGTTAGGACTGGTGGTGAAGGTAACATATTTATGTTTTATTTTAATCTTCTTAAATCGGAATCTTCTAGCGTGCACAATTACTCCTCTCACTCAGAAGTTCAGGATCAAAATCCTTGTGATTCCGATTCGGCAATTTAAAATCCACAATTTCCTCAACACCTTTAACTGTAACATTCCATTTGTAGGCGGTAAACGTACTGTTTGGTAACAACCAAATTACAGGTTCCTCGAATCCCTTACCCTAAAAAATATATTTTTAAAATACTTTTCTTTTGTCAGGTTTCGTATGATTACTGGGTGTTCAAGACAGCCGGATACTTGCCGTGGCCCGCCAGCAAAATGCCAAAGTTGCCCTGTGATTGGCTGTGCGAATAATTAACCCACGCCATATATTGATTTTATTGTTATTATTAAATCTAAGCATTAACGCCACAAAAATCTGATAGCTTTAAGAAGTGCCTCGAAATGAAACAGATCTTGCCTTAAAATTAAATTTGTATGGAATTTTACACACTTTTTAGATTTGTATTTTGATATTTTTATATAATCATAGTGTATAATAATAAAACTCATCTCAAAACTTTAAAATATATTTATTTTTTAGACTTCTTTTTATTTCTTTCTAAAGTAATATTTAATTTATTTTTTTTGAATGCCTTACCGGGCTGCTTCTTAGATTCATTACCATTTGTTTGAGGTGTTTCCTTTTGTTTTTTGTTAAGATTACTTTGTTTATAATCCTTTTTGAATTGCTTCTGCTCTTTTGAATTATATGAAGTACTTCTGAAAATAAGAAAATTATATTTCATAATATGTTATTATACTGTAAACATACAAATTAATTTATAATTATTATATTTAAAATAAGAGGTCTATAATGAAATTTTATTGTCATATTTTTTTTTAAATATTTACATTAAAATGCTGCCATATGTATAAATATATGTATGTAATGTGATATTTGACTTAATATAAGCAAAAGTGTTCTTATAAAAATAGATATTAAAAGCATGTATATATCTTTTTTTTTATAAACCTATGATATGGTGCTCGATATCCTGGTTGGCCGTATCATCGAAACCATGAAATTGAGCTGGTGCCTTAAAGATGCACAAGGCTACTTATAAACCAGGCTCCCTCATATTGGGAATATTGTCATCTTAACCAGCCCAGACTAAATCATTAATTTCCTAAGTGGCAGAAAAAAAATGTTGAACCTTGATGGGTATACAAAAAGAAACTCTATGAGTGAAGTATCCTAGGGAGATGGTGTAGGACCAGTGGCACCAGTGGTGTAGCGAGCGAGATGAGTTGTCAGTGTGAGCGAGAGGGGCTGTTAGTTTGAAAATTTTTATTGCGTTAAACGTCAAACTGACAGCGCCCCTCGCTGGCTGACCGCGCTCACATTTTGAGACTAGAGCCACGGACACGGTGGTATGTGAAATAAAAATAACTGAATTGTTTTGTGAAAATAAAATATAAGCATTATTATAGTCAAACCAAAAAATATTTTTTATATGCTGATGCAACTCTGCAATATTTAGGAATGTGGTCATTGTGGGAAACTAACAGCATTATTTGTACGGTTCTTAGTTTCTTTTAATTTTTTTATGTACAAAACTAGGTTTATGAATTGTCACTTGCTTATTCTTACTTGCGTTTCCTATTTATAGCTGTGGTGATGTCATCCCTGCTGGGAGGTCTGAACACCAACTTTTTCTTCTGATCCGAACTGGCTTTCTTGAGGCCGAGTAGAAATTCAGGAACTTCACAGCCTGATTCCTTCATTACCACCGCTATACTGCAATCGAAAAGAAAAATTTAAACACCGATGGCCCTATGCATAGTCATGTTTGTATGCGGTCAAGTTTAAGGCTTTGCCCTAATGTTCTCTTCTTCATACTTGTAACTTATGAAGTTACACCATTAAACGAAACTTAGATGAACTTTTATTTATTGCATTCTTAATACCGCCTAATCGGTCTTACCTACATACTAATCTAGTAATGGTGATTTACTAACCTCCGGAGATTGGGAACATCTTCATCAGTGAAGAATGTTACGGCCTCACCTGTGCGACCTGCTCTGCCGGCACGACCAACTCTGCAACAGGAAGACACGTAAAAAAAAAACAGAAGAAAATGTAAAAAAATCAACGATTAGTCTATGCTTTTCATGAATTCAGGTATACGCTATATACCGTGCTTTTAAAGCTTTCTATTAATATTTAAATATTAATAGAAAGCTGTAAGCCAATGACGCCTCTAAGTGCACACAGCAACTGGCGTATATATCAATGACGAGGTACTCGCCATCGGCGCTGAGCGTGTTAAAGCTCTTATATGGATCGCAGAATGGCAATTTTTTGCAAATATTTGAACAAGTTGAGGGTTTCTCGGAAGGTTTATTGAACATAAAATAGTAACCTGTGAATATATGAAATAGCACTAGGCGGCAGGTCGTAGTTTATGACCAGATTGACTCCACGAAAGTCCAAACCTCTCGCCATTAGCTCCGTACAAACCAGAACCCATACACCGCCGCAACGGAAACTGCGCACCACATTATCCCGCTGAAATTAAGAAAAAAAACCAAATCAATCTTATTCCCATATCCTTTGCAATACCCTTCAACAGATCAATATAATAATAGTGTGAGTGTATAATATAAGAACAATAATTCTGTAGACGCAGTGCAAGTAGAGAGACGCTCGACGCTCGAATCCGGAGTCCAGTGTTTAGAACATTTGAGTCCATTTACACTTTTTGTAACCCAAAATGAAATGACTTGCTTTTCGTAACAATGCAAGATGTATTGTACTACTAATTTGAACTCACAGAACAGAATCGTATGATCTGGATTAATTGAAAAACTAATTGATAGCAAGTTTATGATATAGAATGGATACCTGCTGTTGAGTTCTGTCTGCGTGAATGACATCCACGTTGATTCCGTCATACAAGAGCTCTTTGAATAGTTGCTTGGCCCTTTCTTTACTTTGGACGAATACTGCAAGGTAAAACAAATCGAAATATACATTTTTTTTTCAGTATAGTATGGGATAGCAATCTTATGGATAGATCTTTAAAATTGGATCTATTGATTCCCCGATTAGCGTTAGAGAAATATATTTTGTTGTTGCCACATTCAATGCGACATGCAACACATTCTAAGAATTACAAATTTGCATTCGGTTACAACTCACACTTCATGATGAGACTTCGGTCGTGATTTCCATGGCAGCTACGCTCTGACCACAGACGAGTTCAGGAATAAAGAACGGACAGAAAGAAATAAAACTACGCTGCTGTATGCTACTAGTCCATAGCATAATTGAGAGTTACATTACAATAGTAACCATATGAAAAAACTTACGCTCAAAGGCTGGAAAGAATACAGAAAAGATTTCTTAGATGCTTATTATACTTCAAAAAATACACAATTTCTCCCACCTATTTACCTAGCATTATTGTTAGGGTCTTGGCTTCAAATCAATTCAAAGTAGGTTCTGGTTATACGAGGTCTGATCAAAAAGTAAGGTGACTTTTTATTTTTATCAAAAAATATTTATTTATTCATCAATATTTATTTTGTCCCCTTCCCCCAGATATAATAACTCAGTAACTCCCCTCAGATATAATACACTTGTGTCAACGCTTTTGCCAATCCTCAAAGCACTTCTGATAAGCACTTTTTGGTATAGCCTTCAGCTCATCCAGCGATGCGGTCTTTTTGTCCTCAATCATTGCAAAACGCTGTTCTTTCATGGGTTTCTTGAGTTTCGGGAACAGGAAAAAGTCACAGGGGGCTAAATCCGATGAATACGGTGGCTGTGGCATGATTACGGTGTTGTTTTTGGCCAAAAATTACGAACAAGCAATGACGTGTGACAAGCATTATCGTAGTGCAATAACCATGACTGATTTCCACAATTCCGGGCATTTTTTTTGTATCGCTTCATGCAAACGGCGCATAACCTCAAGGTAATACTCCTTATTAACTGTACGACCTTGTGGTAAGAACTCCTGATGCACTACAATTTGAAATTTGAAAAGTCACCTTACTTTTTGACCACACAATGCACACAGGTGTTTTTAAATTTATAGCACTCCTTTTAGTATGTTGATCTATATCGACAAACATTAATCAGTAAAAAATATTTCTCAAATCTGAGAAAAACAACTAATTAACACGGTTGAACGCATGGTGCGAGACCGGTTAGTCACCCCCAAACGCACCGCTCGTTGAAGTTTTTAATAATATAATTATTTTATTATGATTTTATTTTCCAAAATTACATATTTTTTTTCGTGAAACCGTCTTAGTTATCAATATAGATCAACCTCCTAGCGAATTGTGGGTGCGGGCTGCGACATTTGGGATAGATCGCTTCACCTCCTGTCTCTCAACGTTTCGGGATCAACATTGTAAATTGCAGCTTGAAGTACTTCAGACAAATAAAAAAATACTTTGTTACAACATAACTTGTGCCATTTGATGTACCTATAATCTAAATTTAAAAACAACTGTATATTTAAATACTCTTTTAATCTATCAAGCGGAAAAGCTTATAATCCCGATATCCTACAACTTTAAAATTTCCATGTACCTAATGCGAATTGCTATAGTCGTAAACCTTTAGACCTACCCATTGCAGAATTAACATATTGAAATTTTCGACTGTTAGTAGGGTAATATTGACATTTTTAATTTAGAGTAGTAATGCGCGCATGGCATTGTATCGTGTCTGGTAATGCCATAGAAACAGTAAATAAATACATAAATACATTACCGAGTACCGGTGGCTGGATGCCTTTTTTGATGAGTTGTCTGAATTCTAGAAGTTTTCCGGATTCATTGCCGCAATATGTGAGCTTTTGCTCTACCGTGGTAGCTGCAGTATTCCTATAAAAAATAAAAGTTAAAGATATTTTTTTTAACAACGAAAACAAAATTATTTCCCTCGTTCAGAGGGATCAACTAGGAAAAATCAAAATACAGTGGATGCAAATAAATTGTTTATGGGCTTTATTTTTTAGAATTGAAATGAATCACATCTAACCTATGTCCAATAGTGATTGTGATAAGTTTGTGCGTGTGTCTGCGAGCGAGTCGAGCCAGCACGGGTGTGTGCGTGGCACTTAAAAGGGCCATATGCCTCCGATTTCCATCTGAAACAAAAAACGAAGAGCCGGAGTAGAATAAAGGTAATAGAAATTTGATGGAAGTGGCTTGGGATATTACTATTTTATGCCGGTGAAGAATGCTTGATTGAATGGATTGGAGGGCAGCCAGATGGCTGCTACACTTGGGCCACATTCTTGGGGCCCTGTTGTGTATACCTCCGTAGCCTGTAACTGAATGACACATAGGAAGTTTGATATAAATAGAACAATACTAATTTTAATCTAATTTAAAAATTTTTGTTCATCGTTTTTCAGTCAATAAATATATTTTAATGTTTTAATAATTTCATACATACTTCGACACATGTCATGTTATTTACCTGAAGTGTCAAGTGTACAGGCGGAGAGTGCCGCATTGAGCTGACTATGGAAATCAGCCGCGTGCTCTGCGGATCCTTCCACCAGGCGATCTGCCTCATCAACCACCAGCCATTCGATTCTGAACAAAAATACACGAACATCATCATAAACCTTATTAGGCTAAGGATTACTCATTCTTAACACATTGCGGTTCATTTTTAAAGAAACATTCTGTAACAAAATCACGAAAAAATTAAACATATATTATCATGCTATATGATTTTGGAACTGCGTTCCATGATTGGTTTGCTTCTTACTGGATCATCTGATCACAACTACCTACCTAGAATCTCGTTACCTACGTTACGGTGCGTTACGTCAGTTGTCATTCGTTACGTCAAATAAGTCTAGTGCAATCTATGCGCTTGCACTGAAATTATTTCAGTTGATTGTCATGAAGTTAGCACGTATGTAAGTATTAATAGTTTCTTTTCGTCACTGACTTAGTTGAATACCACTATTATAATAAACATTTTATTTGTTCTTGTAAAGAATATAATAATCCACACATTTCATAATGGACAGTTTATAAACCACTTTAAAGCGATGAATCGGGTATACCTGGTTGTTATGCTTGGAAATTTAGTTAAAAAGGTACTACGTATTCCATCTGACGAGTTCCAGAGAAATTATCCCGGTTTTGGTTGTGGATGGCATTATTATCCAACGGGAAATATATAATTAAAAATTACCATTGTAAAGATTTTTATTAATTCCCAGACTGCAATGTTTTTGACCAAACGACCGCATGGATTATACTATCAAAGCTATTTTGTATTTACTAATATTATTCTTTGGATTGTTATTTAGTAATTTTCAGACCACTTTTTGTAATTTAAAAAAAATTAATCAATGTTTTAGTTTGTTACCTACCTTTGTATGGAGTATATGTTACTGTAAATAATTTACGTTTTTTTTTACCGTTAATGATAATTAATTTTTAGAATATTTGCTTAAAGTTAATTATGACACCTTTTAAATTACATTATTTTTTTTATTATTAACGACAGAACATGCTTTATCATAAAACTTGTAGGTTTAATGAAGTATCTTTCTCGTCCTTTATTAATATATTTTTTTATTTTATTTTGTTTGCTTATTAACATTAGGTAAACTTTTATTTAGTTTCACGCAATGTTTCAGATGTTTTCTAGGAACAATTTATTTTGCAACTACGTATGTACAATACCAAAATAAGTTATTTTGTTTCAATTGCAAACCAGGCTTCATGTATTTGTACCCGATCTAGGATAGTACTGACATCTATTATATTTTAGCAGGTAATATGTACCGAACTTTTGTGTTGATAAATTTTATATTTTTAATTCCTGTGATTAAAGAACACAATGGCACCCTTTCTTTATTTATTATCTATCGAAAACAAAGCGTTGAGAAATATTAATGTTTAGTAATGGGTATTTAAAATTATATAATTAATTATGTGTGATATATACCTAGGCCACAATATCTATATCTACCAATTAAAAAAAGCTACATATAAAAAATATAATTGTAAAATTGAGTTGTAAAGTTGTTTGATTTATATTTGATGATTGTTTTTTAATAACGGAAAATCGCCTGAAAAGATAAATGACACAATCTTTGATAATTTTGAAAAAATTTGAAAAGTTTTTAATTATTTGATAAAGTGCTGGATAGCATATTTATAAAGGTTCTAATTATTTTTATTTTTATCAACTTCATACATAAATCACTCATAAAATCATCTCATTCACCATCATCCTTCATCGTAATCACAAATCCATTATTTTTATATTTTTTGTTAAAATATCATCCTTTCCTTATTTTATTTAATTAGATGGTTACATAATATTTGACAATATTTTACACTAAAGAGTTAAAAATGCATTTTTATAAAACTCAGCGCTGGGTTTAAACCGACATCCTGCACTCTCAAATACAGGACCTCTTTAGAACCTTTATAAATATTATGCTATCCAGCACTTTATTGAATATATATAAAATATATATATATAATATGTTTAATTTTCTTTGGGAAATACAGTGTAACTC
Organism: Neomicropteryx cornuta; assembly: GCA_020383195.1. NCBI lineage: Eukaryota > Metazoa > Arthropoda > Insecta > Lepidoptera > Micropterigidae > Neomicropteryx > Neomicropteryx cornuta. Next base: position 17,430,709 of record JAHKQU010000025.1, read on the forward strand.
ATCACAACAGTGTAATGTTACATAGTTTGGTCAATTACATGAATGAACATAAAATATTGGTTCACTTTAATCCGACCACACAAGATTAAGAGAAGGATAAAACATTTTTGCATTTACACTAAAAGAAAAAAAAATATGCATAGATAAAATATGCTTATTTGAATAATATTTTTAATTGTGGTCACACGTTATATGCTTACTTGTTAAATTTAATTGGTGAATTTTCCATCTGAAAAAGATAACAGAGTCTGCTTGGCGTGCTGATTAGGAGATCTGAAAAAAAAAAACAATTTTAGATATTTCAAATAATTTGCGGTTCAATGGTTGATTAAAAAAAAATACATTCCCCCCCCGTGAGCTGCCCAGTTAGAAATTTTAAATTAACAAGACCTCTCTCTGTTACAAATTCTCTCCTCAGTTGGATTCTCAAAATGGACACACATCACGGTCAATACCACATTCTTGGAATACTGAAAACCGTTTAACCCATAGCACCAGATTCAGGCCGCATCGGTGCGGCCTCGATCTGAGCTTATTTTGTTTAATTATTTTTAATGCTAGTGATATCTGATTTTTGAGACTTCCAACGCCATAAGAATCTCAATTAATTTATTTTAGAAGAAAAAATAGTTTATTGCCATTTTAAAATATTAAAAAATAAAATGTCAAATGTCTTCCGATCGTATAGTAAGCGATTTATTTGTTTTCTTTGAGTTCAGTATGAAATTTAATAAGTAGAAGAATAACTTATAAACCAACAATACAAATGAAAATGAAATCATATAATCATTATTACGGCACATGTTGACGATCCCATATCTATGGGTTTTTGTGTATGGCAAAAAATATTATTACTTATAATTAGTTGTATGTGGTATTTAGGAACATAAGTAAAAGATAAAAAATGGGTGTCATCACTTTACCTTTTCTTTTATTGGAGTCAAATATAAAATTTGGCTTAAAAAAAATATTTTATAACTTGTTTTTTTTAAATTCTGTATAGTTAGTAATAAAACCATAATATCTAGCGAATTTTAAAAGCTATTAAAAATAGCTTAGGTTATCAAGTTAACATTTAGTTTTTTAAAATATCATTTTAGTAAGAGGTCATAATTACTATTTTTTTTTAAATCTATGGGTAATCGGTGTATCCCGAAAGACCACACGGCAGGAATTTTTTAAAATACTTTTCAAAGCCTTTTCAATATTAGTCCAAATAGATTAAGAAGTTTGCTGTTATCTACTTATTGCTTTTTCTACCGATATTTAAAATATTAAATATGAAAATTCTATCTAGATAGTGTAGATCGTCCTATTGTCACTAACTACTTAATTATTAACTGTAAAATAACCGATTTTGAGCAAAGAAGGCATCGGGACAAAATAAACTTAAAATTATGATGCAAACCTGTCACTCGCAGCTCCGACTTCTTCTCATTCATCCTCTTGACGACAGATTTACTCAGCTGCGTGCATACCAAGCCAGTGGATTCACTGAGGCGGAGCGCCTCCGTATGCGTCTGCTGTGCAAGCTCCCGGGTGGGGCACAGAATAACCGCCCTGGGCGCACCCTGGGCGCCACGTGGACCTTGCAATGTATTCAAAACCGGGAGCAGAAAAGCCACTGTTTTTCCAGAGCCTGTTGGAGCGCTGGCCAATATGTCGCGATTCTGTCGAAAACAATTCAAACATTTAAAACTTTTATATAATATGTCGTTCAGTTCAGTTCAATGCCGTCAACAACGGCGTTTATTTTATCATATTGTTTTTATTATAATAAAACTAAGCAAGAACCCATTAGTTAGAGATTATAATACTTCAAAAAAGCTAAAAATTTTTGGGATTATTGAGTGATTTATATATTTTTTACGTAAAAACCTCCAGAAGTTACTCCGGTACTGAGTGACTTCAGAAATCTTGGTGTAATGATTGCAGTTTTATACAAAACCATTGAATAATTTACACTACAATACAATGATGCTGTAATCATTCTAACGAATATACAAAGTGTATTTTTATTTACTTTGGTTCTATCCAGGGGTTGACCTTTATCAACAATCAAACATTAATCAGCAAAAAATATTTGAAAAATATTTCCCAATTACGAGAAAAATGATTCCAAAATTTAATCGAAATAATTTTAATGTTGGAGAACTAGTTACACGCCTGGTCGCAGAGAGAAGCGGGAAGGTGCGGAGTCAGGTGGTGCACAATTAATATAAAAAAAATATTTTATAACGTAGTTATTTTAGTATATAAAATTTATGTTTTTTTTTTGTGAGCCGTTTAGTTGTCGATAAAGGTTAAGCATGGTGTTCATTAACGTCAAATATTCACGTTAATTCCTCATCCTGACTACTTATATTTCTTAAATATGACCTATTATAGATTGGCTTTAATTTTAGTTGATTATTTTCTAGACCAAAATATATAATAATTTGGAGTGCTTTGGAAATTACTAACCAAGGCCAGAGTAGTTAGTCTGGCTACCGATTGGGACTCGAAAATGAAACACCATTTCTTCCTCCTTATAACTATCGGCAACAAATGAAAAAGTTGCGACATTCAGTCGATTATCTGCTCAGATTACGCCCACAGGCCCAAATAGAGGCGAAATAGTATAGGTATTGGTTACATTTTCTAATCCTTGAAATTAATCACAAAAGTTGAAATTAGGAAGTAGGTATATAATTAGAGGTACGGAGCATTTAAAGAAGAAAATGTAACAATATGACGTTTTAAATTACCTGTAACATACAAGTTAACGCTTGCCGCTGGATAGGTGTTGGTGTGTGATAACCACATTTCTTGAGATTGTCCACGAGTACCGTAGACACTCCATACGCTGAAGATAAGTCGGTAAAATCTGTCAGCGCCGGTGGGACTCTTCTACCCGCAACGCGGATTCCTTGCTCGTTGCGAAATCTGTTGTGCTGGAATGTTTAATACCTCAAGTCAAAACAATCATAAATACATTTTATGTCCTAATATAGCTAAGTACTAACAATGTATCGTTTTAAAATCTATAAACTTTTATTTCTATATTTTATTCAAACAAAATTATACAATAATTACAATACTTAGTTCTTGCCAAACTGCAGACAGTTTAATGGCAAGAAGAGCTTCTGGATAGGTACAAATTTTGCTAAAATAGTTTAAAACATAATTTTAATTATTGATTAGGTAGTATTTTCTTAGATTTTTTTTTTAAATTTAAAAATGCTACCAGTTTCCTTCCTAATTTCTTTCAGCAAGCTATTAAAGACAACTGGATAAAATAACCTGATTTCTTGACAAAGTAAAAAGTTTCCCACAAAAAAGAAGATTGTGTCAGCAATTATTATACCAAGAGGCAACCAAATCGCTGCAAACGATGTCTTGCATTCACCGATAAACTAAAAATGATTACTAACCTCCTCCTGCTCAATTTGATTTTGTTTCTCTATCGTCACCAACTTGATCTTCTTCGCCCGCTTGCGTACAATTCCCATTCCATCGTCTGCTATTGTCAAACCTTCCATAATTTCAAATTTATTTTGCTTTTCAATGCCGACGTCTTTAACTTCGTCGCCGCCATAATGAATATCCAACAGATCGTCCGTAATAAGATCTTCTGTGTCAGAAACAATAGTTCCCGACAATTTTTCTTCTACAACAACTTTTACCGGTTTTGTCTGAAAAAGTAAATACAATAAAAACCGCACAGCGTTCTTTAAATCACCTACAATCTAGATTTCAAAGGTTACAAACCTTTCGTTTTGGTTGTACGCCTATCACTCTGTCTTTGAACCTAATTCCTTTAGTTAATGATTTGAATATGTCGTAAAAATCCATTTAAAATGTATGTAATATTTATAAGTTTAACCTCAATTTAAAATGTCAAAATAACGTGAGCGACCGATTACAACGAGGTATGTAAGATATGTGTGGTAATTGGCAGTCAACGGCTACGAGGCAGTGTTGCTCTTGCTGCTTTTTTTTTTTCTTTAATTGGCAACATGCAATATTTTTACTACTTTTGTAGGGCTCGAGTAATTAAATCGACGGTAATTAAAAGCACGATAATATTCATCCGTTTATTTTGTACTAAACTGGACAAGTTAGACTTTAGAGTAAAAAATATTATATTATAAAACTTAACATTGGTTTTAACCGATATGCGCTATTTCATTAGCATTCATCCTGGGATTTTCTATCCAGGAATTATTATTAGATATAATAAAGTCATTTGTAGGTAAAAAATAAACCGATTATAAAGCTGAGATTCAAACCATGCTGCGTTAGCAATATTAACGTATAAACGGGGCCAAACCGGACAACTACGGGTTAAAGTAAAAAGTACTTACAGAATAAAGTAAATCTTGTTTTTTTTAATATTACATAAACAATATTGGAATAGGTTTTTCAGTTTTATTTTGAAATTTCGAATTTTCACCTTTTCTAGAAAAAAAACTAATTAATTAATATATTTACTGTAAAATGCTTTTGTCGGAACTACTTTGAAAAAATACCTATGAAAACCTTAGGTATAATATAATATCTACTGCATCTATACATTGTTTAGTAGTACCTAGTGAATTGTTTAACCAGAACCTAACGTCTTTCAGCTAGGTCCTACAGACGTCATTAAAGGCATCTTCCACCCATGGCTACTCGCACCTGCGGTACCAACTTGTGATGGGTTGCTTTATTTTCTATCTCTACTTGTGTCTGCGGCACTTTTAGCAAATTCGATATGCGTTTTGGATGACCATAGAGGCGAAAGTGGGTTATTTTTTAGGTCTGAGTAAATAAAAATAAAAAACTTGGTACAATGGCATCATGCCATTCTTTCAATCCATCATAAATTTTGACCACATTTCAGTTTTTTTGCGTAAATTTTGATTAGCGGCTAGTAATGAAACCCTCCTTCCCCTTCCTATTTACTAAATTTGTGATTTATTTAATACTTACTTCTCCCAAATTGACATTTTTCTAATAACTCGGTAAAAGTTTTGCAAAATTGCTTAAAATACTACACCAATGCAAACAACCGCGGAAAAATCCTAGTTTACTGTTAATCATTTTTTTGCTAAACTAATAAAACAATAATAATTTTAATAATAAAATATTTTTTTGATAAATAGTCAGCCTAAATTGGCGTATTTTATTTCATATTCTTATTTTTCTAAATATCAATTGTAATTACAAATACATAAATAAATAAATAAACACGGACATAATATTTCAATTTATAATAATTATTATACAGTTATACTAAATATTCTTTTAGATATTTCTATTTGCTCTTTATATTTATTCTAACTGGTCACTAATAAATAATATGTCCTAACAGCCATGTTGCCATGTTTTGAAATTCGAATATGCTGAGCAGTGCAGTAATGATGCCAAGTTTCAATCTTCAGTATGAAAAATCTGTCGACTTTAATGTTAAATTTAATATCTATTTTATTCGACCAGCTCTCTATGTGATCTAAACGGCTGTGGTCGTTTTTCGAGAGCATCAATCTATACAAAAAATGAACTCTTTTGCATTTGTACTTTTCGGGTAGAAAGTTGCAACGTCGCAAACGTCTCTCTGTCCACTGTTCGACAGTCATAGTATAGTCATAGACAGTATAGTAGCTTCTTATACATGAATGTATAGAAACTACAAACTAATCCTTGTATAATATATGTATAAATAACTCAGTTTATGCAAACTCACTTTGAACATTATTTATCTTAACATATAGACTAAACTAAACTATGTAAGTAGGTTAAAATAGAGTTCTTTTTGGTATTACATATTTTTTAAGATAATATAGAAGCGGAGACATTAAAATATGTAATACACAAATATATTTGTGTATTTTTACTTATTGTTATTTGCAATTGGTAATCTGAGTTGGTTGCCAAAACTTATTACATAGGTGGAATATATACGTAGGTTCTATTGAAAAAATCTACTCAGGCGTCATATTATTTTTTGAAGATAGTCGGGTCCCGAGATATTGCAATTTTAACGTCAGCGCGTTACCCGTTTGTGAAATTTAGCATGTACGAACTTTAAATATCACTTCATTGTATTTAACGATATACCAAAGCTAGCGTAGCTCGTAAAGCAACTGTGCTGTAAAACTATTCCCATGATTGAAAATGATCAATAAACTTTCATTTAAACGACTTACCGAGATAGGCACATATAAAAATAAAAATATTATATCTCGAAAATAATTTATTTAATAATCTATACATAACACAATATTATCTTAATAATAATTATTAACATTTATTTCATAAATACTGGAACAACAGACGGATCTTTCGATATTACTAGCTTAATAGTTACCATTAATAAAAAAAAGAGATTAGAATAAAATTAAATAATCATAATTGATTTCACGTCCGTTAAATGCCTGATTAATTATTAAATTTTGACATTCAAATTATACTTGTGTCATAATAGGAATTCTTCGTAATTTATTAGACTATATGTTATTATTACTATGGTTGATCATCGCAATTGTAAAATAAAAACAAATGGGTACATTTCGCTTAAACTGTATGCAATTAAAAGTTGATACTTGAGTAAATTTGATGCTAATTAGATAAATGTATTTAATAGTCATATAATGTAATCAGTTTCTATTGGCGTACCTACTTTAGTTAAAAACTAAAAACTTAAGACACGGTACCAGATTATGAAATGACGATAGTACCTACTCAACAAAAATATTACGAAACGTGCCATTTAATTTTTACCAAAACTATATATATAATATTAATAATAGGAAATAAAAATATTTTCATGTATTATAAGAATTTGATCAGTTCTGGCGTCATGTCTAATTTGTGTCAGCATTAGAAACTATGTAATCAATAGCAATACTCGTGTATTAGAACTGGTGACTCGAATGTTTATTTGACAATGAGTAAGAAATAATAAATAAGTTCAGAGATCACACAAAGTTGGTTTTCATATCAATTCTTAAAGACCCACTTAAGGAGGGTTTCCTAAAAAATGGAGGACTTTCACAATTAAATAGGAATTTTTATATAATTTACTTTATTTTAACCATATAGGTGGGAGGACAAATATTAGAAAAGAACGATGTTACAACGACGAACATGTTCTCCTTTAGGATACCGTCTGGCAACTCTACGCTCGTGAGAATAGATAAAATATGTGTTTATTCTGTAATTGTACAAAAATAATACAATCTATTCGTACAGCCAGAAATTCTCCCATGGATTTAAAAATATAAAATATTTTATCAACCTAATATAGGCAAAATTTCTCCAAAATGCCCATGAACTCTTTTTAAGTTGGTACTATGTCGTAGCGTATTTCTATCAATATATTATAATTTTAACAATTTTTTTCTAATTATTATTTAGTGATTTATTATAAATAAAAAATAAAGTTAGGCATTAAAGAAAATATTTAGACCCAATATTGCACTTTTAACAAAAACTGAAAATTTGCTTTGGAAAAATGAATGCTTAAATATATTTAGGTTATATAGATGAAGCGCTCATTAGTGAAAATGTATCATTACATATTAAGATTTCAACGTACTGTAATTAATTGTTATTCTTATTTGTATAAGACAAACATTATAATCTAATGACAAAATAAAAGAAATAAAGGTGAGAGATCAATGAAAAATAGTTGTAAAGGGTTTATATTTGGCATAATGCGTATGTTATCCGAATATCGTGCTCATGAGGTTGTTGAATCCGTTCGTAAGGGACACAAACAGCGGCGGGGAGGATTCCGCTCCCACAGGACGCTGTTGGGAGGGTTTAGGCACCACTGGTCTGTAGAAAGGACCGCCGTCACTGCGCTGTTGAAAAAAAACACATTAAAGCGTCGAAAGTTTGATCAAAATTATTCATTTTCATTTCGAGAACCGGATGGTTCGGAAAACAAATCAACACCTCCATTGTGACTATTAGTCAAAACAAATTCTTCCTCTGTAAATTAAAGATTTTGATTTAAAGTAAAAAGTACTTACGGGATAAAGTAAATCTTGTACTTTCCCTATACTTTCGTCCCTATTAGTTTACCAGGCATCAATATATGCCAACGTATTAAAGTAGTTACCTATTAAAAAAGTGAATTTTCCATCGTTCAGTTTTTCATAGTTCCTGCACTAGCACAGATTGACTAAAGGGTTAAAAAGTATTTATACTTGCTACTCAAATTAAGCCAAAATCAATTAAGGGTTGCAACCGGATTGAAATATCAGCAAAATGATATCTCCATTACCCTTACTCAGCCAATGTAGATCTCTAATTCGCAAAAGATACCAGCTTCTAGAAGTTAGCGAAGCATTCTCTAAAATCTAAATCCCGAAGACACAGGCTATCACACCCATTAATATACCAAACTTCATCCCCATATCTACCGAACATAAAATAATGTTGTAATGGAGTTAAAGATTGTGAATAATGACTAGGCGAAGTTGCAGTTACGTTTAGGTTTAGACGTGTTTATTTCCTATCGATTCATACGTAGATTAAGTCAAATATTTAGCGACACGGAAAACAATGATTTTAAGTCATACTTAAAGCTTTACGGGGAAACCTCATAAACCCCAATCCCCCTTCTGAATTATCCAAGCCTGATCATAGTCAAGAAAAGAAAGTAAATATGTTTGAAAATACTCACTTTAGAGACCATCACCCTCAGAAGCCAGTCTTTGGGAGTGCGCCAAACCAGGACTTGAGAAATAAGGGAGCTAAGATAGATTGTTCTAAAGCAACTGTACAAAAAGCATTAGACATATTCTACAATCTAAAGTTAGTTAACTGGTAAATATTACCTTTGAGGCAATAAGTTCGCCATATACTAAATGCCGTAATTGTATAAATAAATAAAATAATCACTGCATTAAATTATATAATGTTAGCACATGGTTCTAATAATTTCTTAATCACTTATAAGAATCATGAGGTTAAAATTATTGAAAAAAAAACATAAAAATTGTGATTTGTCAGTTTCAATGGAAAAGTATAAGAAAATATTTAAATTAAAATTTTACACACCTACTTGTAATATCAAAGAATTGGCGTAATTGCTTAAAAAAATGTTGTTACGAAATGTTTTCATTTAATTAGTAATGTTAACTACACGCCAACGCCACCAGGAAAAGAATTTTAATACAGAAGTTATGAAACCAATACTTAAATTACATAATTTTTGCATATTTCGGAGCAGAGCATTAGTAATAAAATAAATCTACTAGGATAACTTACATTCTAAATGGTGCTAAATAATAATTGTATGTATTGCGATGAAGCTAAGAATATTATCGTAACGGATATGTCATTGTGGACAGACATTTTGTGATTGCTTAATTACTAAAAAGTATAAACGCCATTTGAGATTAAAAGTTACAGTAAGGATAAGAACAATTTTAACATTTTATAAATACTCTATGTATAGACAACAAACACATTAAATTATTCCTAAATAGAAATGTTGAGGGCCATCCATTTTATAATTACGCTAAGGCCTTTTTTGGGTCGGGGCTAAGTGAGCTAATTTGTCGTAGAACCGGGGAAGTTATTGTGCTGAGCTCGTAAAGTATATTACACTCACAGAGCAGAGAAAGCTTCAACTGTAGAATCCAGCGTGGAAAAACATTTCCCGAGAATTCTATTAATTCTATTCGCAGTTGAAGAGATATCCAAAATGTTGTTCTTATTTTCTTATAGGGGGGGTAGATTTGGTTCAAAAACTGTAAAATGGATGACATTTCCAACTAATAAGACTATCAAATAAATCACAGCAAACAGTCGTTAAAACTAAAGTATTGCTTCGCTAATAATTGACAAGGTGTTATTTTAGGAGGTCTAGTTGTTTGGGAAGACGAATGACAGATCCAGGGTCTTCGCGGGGGGTTTCCAGGCTTGATATGGAGGTTTCCAACCTTTGTTTGAGTTTGGCCGTCTGATCAGATAACCCTGTTCAAGATAATACATAATGTATAAAGATATTGTACCCTATAGTTATTATTTTAAAATATGCGTTCGAATTTCATGAAGGATTTAATAATAATTAAGACTAGTGGTCGCCCAGTGGTCGAAATTCGACCGTGATTCATTATTTTTTTAAGTTTGAGGTTTATTAAGGGTTTTATAATAAGGTGAGTATCGATACCTCTATAATCATTGCATATATATTTTTTTAATTTTGTTCTTTTACGACGGCTTCGAGCGTGTACAAATTAGTCATTGGCGTGTGTTTGCCTTAATTCCGTGCAATACCTATGAAATTTAAAATTTAATGTTAGTAACAGTTGAAAAAAAAACACAATTACAGCTTGTACACAATTGTTGTATTTATTTTTTAATATAATTAATTGACAGTTTTATTTATTTCATCTTGACATTCGTAGAAGTATAAGATTGCATTAATAATTATTTTTATCTTGACTTTACCACATTGACAGTGAAAAAGGAACATTTGAAATCACACAAAATTCACAGTTCGAAACTTATTTTGTCAGTTGTATGAATGTTTTATTTATTTGTACATATTATATGTAAATTTTGGGTTTCTGCTTTTCTTCTCCCTATAACCTTTAACTATACCAAATCTCACACTCATCCGGCGCTGCAATATGCTTAAAAAGGGGTAAGTACAAAGTTTTCCCTTTGCGTATTAGTATATAGATGTAATATATTTATATAATTCATTTCTGATGTGTGATTGTAAATATATCTGGTCTACCATCCCTTATTTTGGGATTGGTGTTGACCCTTGTACACCAGGTCCTTTATACTGAGAGTCTGGTGGGGACTGCTCTTCTTGGGGTTTCTTTATTACGTATATACAATTACAATTACGTATATATATATATAAACTATCTACATCACGCAGTAATTAATTATGAAAGATTAAATAACCGTTTATTCAATTAAATATTATTTTATTATACGATACCTATTACCTAAATGTTTATTTTTTTAAAAAAAAATGTTAACACCAAATAATACAGTTATTATTGTTGGAATTAGGATTTAAAATACCGCGTAAATGTAATAATATTATGTAAATATAAAAATAAATGTAGAATTTGGGAAAAAGTATTTCTTGAAAGCATTAAGAATAACGTAACAATAAAAGGCCATATATGTAAAGAGAAATCATGGAGGGAAAAGGTGAGTTACGACCTATTTTATGTACAATTTAATTACCAAACACCAATAAAAATGAGGTTATAAAGAATACATTAAGTTATGGAGTATGTAGGATTCTTGTCATAAGTAAGTTAGTTTGATGACAAATCGCTGTCACAACACGGCAATTACGTTTTTATGTTTTCCTTCATTTTTATATTTTTTTCAATGCCATCACTACATTTGATATTATAATAAACGTATTTAAACCTAACTATTAACCGTATTTTATGATACCATAACTGTAGAATAAATATGAATTCTACACTTTTTGTTGTATATTTAGGAAATTACCTTCGCTGGATGCATGGTGATATTCAGAAGTGTAGGATGAGTCTCCACAACCATAAAATCCACATCTCTTGATATATAGCCATCTGCGAAAACCTGTTAAAATGTCGCATTTTTGTCAGTCAAATATACTTTAATTATTCACACGGTAAACATTAATTACAATGGATATAACCATTACCAATCAATTACTTCGCAATAGATTGATAAAAATATATTTATTATTCATTTGAATTTGTGTCTATTTTAACGTCTACTTTATCATCAATATGACATGATACGAGTCTTTTTTAAATTTTAACTTTATTTCTGAGTTAGTAGTTGAAAACTTCAATTTTTACCTACTTTGCACTAAAATGAAATATTTATGTAATTATACGGTAGGTATTTCATAATATATTATTTAAACCAGCGTGCATTACCTCGAGTGATGCAACTATCTGTGCGTTCAATATTAATTTTTCTTTGAACATTCTGGTTACATAATTTGTTTAATATAAATAAAACAAAAAAAAATAACTTATTTTTAGGATCAAGGTCGAGTGCGTGATTATAGTGTGAGGGCCTCCACACCGAGGTGTTGAAAGGACACGCGTGTGCGTCCTTTGAACACCTCGCTTATGCGCCTCATTTATGCTTACATCACCGGATCATCACTCCATTCAAACACGCGTTGGCTGAGGCGAGGGTCGTCCCGCTGTACCCTGATGGGTACATAAACCGTACCCCGGTTGTGGTCTTATCCCCTCAAGCAAGTCGGCCCACGGGGCCAACTTGCTTGGGGGGTTGGTTTATTTGGAAAACCAACAGTATAATAAAAGAATTGAGAAAAACAACTAGATTAGTTTAATTACCTGTTTTGGTAATCTAAAATTGGATAATTTATATAGCATTTGTATTCTGTGTTAAATTAAGTTTTGTAAAAACGTAGCTTTAAATTGTAATCAGATGAGAAATGTACGGTATGCAATGTGCGTGAATCAACGAAACGGCAGCGATACGCACCTCTAATTTGTACATGCCGGGTAGTAGGATCCTCCAGAACTCGCCGTACTTCGTGGTCTGGAAACCGACGTCCCTGCCCTTGACTTTCAGCGAGGCTTTCTCGATGGGTTCTCCGGCTTCGTTGAGGATAAATCCATGAGCGCCCCTGTGCGCTTCCGCCAGGAATTTTACTAGGGACTAGAGAAATTAACACAAACACATAAAATAAACAAAATATACAGCATAACAGAAAACAGGCAGAATAAAAAAAAAACACTAAAGTCTTCTTGGCCTAAAAATGAATGGTATAAATAACCAAAACGACAGATTCGGGTATTTTAAAACTATAAGGGGCCTCTTTCCGGAGGCGCTTGTCTCTGTCTTGCGCCTGCTTTTAAATCGTCCTATCTGATCTAACGGATAAACACTCTGAACTGTTTTTGGTTGATTATGAAAATCAGAATCAATTTATGTCTAAAAACTTACTTGAATTTGCATTTTTATATGATGATTTTTATTTTTTTTTCTGTAGTTTTATTTTCTCGAGTCTTGTATTCGAACAATTTACGTCTAAACTTTTGATAAAACGTATAAAAAATAAATAACTTTTTGAAGATCTTAACTTTTAGATAAAATAAAAGTGTAACTTATTAATTCCATAGAAGCCTAGGTATTCAGAAGATAAAATGATACATAGTGTTATTTTTCTTCTACGTCTAAAAATAAAAGATTCACAACACTACAGCGTTTGTATGTAGAAATGACGGAATTTAGTACTCTTAAGCAGATTGGCCTTAATCGAGTAACAAATGCCTTAATCGAGTATATGTTATCAGTGTAATCACAAGAAAGAGGATCTGTCATGTTAAAATAAGCTGATGATTTACAAAAAATAACCAAATGGCCTATCGTAAATTGAATTGCTTAAGAAACAGTTAACTTCTAAAATTCAGTGTTGAACTCCCTTACCAATAGTTTCCAAGCGATTGGCGTTAACAACATAAATAAATACCTACTCATCGAGGGGGCAGGGCAGAAATCGTGAAGTTATCTCATAACCAAACAGCGTAAAACTACAACAAAGTTGGCGCTTTCTACAACGAAAGTTTTCTTTTACGGTTGGTTGCACGTGAAATTTGCTGTGTAAAAGCGTACCTCTTTGTTATCTTGCCAGTACTTGTGCAGTTCGTGGGCCGGGGGATATTTGCAGCACGAAAGTTCAAGTGTTACTTCCATGCAGCCGTACCAGACGTAGTTGTAATCCTGCATGCCGCCTGCGGATTACAACAAAATTATTATGCAAAATAAAACTTGTAAAGGCTTACAAATCGGGTGTCTTTGTATAGTTTCAAAGCGTGTAAAATGTGTTGAGTTTGAAGTAATTTTACACCTGGGTGATGTTTTTGCACAGGTTTTTGGTTGCTTATTTCTTATCTCGCAAAATATTATATCTGCTTTAGTTTTGAAATATAAATTATCATTTAAATTTCACTATATTTTACTATTCCAATAGTTGCGACACAATGTCAAATGCATATGCAAATGGTGCAGGTTTTATAGTCAACATACGGTTATGATAACGCACTTTGAGCAACGATACAACTTGAAAACGAAAACTATGCGTGTTTTGGGCAAAGCCCTTTTTTACAATACCTTAATAAATGTCAGACATTTTAATATGAAAAACACGTTAAAAAAAAAAAAATGGTGACTTATAATTAGGAAGATATAAAATAAACAACATTTTCATTAAAGCATAACAAAGCGATGTGTCCGTTTGTCAAATATGCCGTTGGCTACATTTTATGGGTCTTTGCAAATGTTCGTGAAATTTAGGCCTGTATTCTTTAGGTATTCCCAAATATGCTTATTAAATCTCGTGTTAGTGGACTGTCATTTAAACAATGTTAGAATAATTATTCGGTGACAAGATGCAGCGCCAAATACAGGAAGATGTGCTCCGCAGGTAGGTCTGGCACCGACAAATGTACTACGGTCTTCCACACTTCCACGCCTTGTATGCGAGGGTGTGTGTGCATGCGTGCGGATGTGCTCGTTTTTCGTGAATAAATAAATAACGCACAGTAATTTTACTGTTTTGTGGATTTTGTGTTCTGTGGTTATTTTCATTCTAGAGTTGACCTGTAAAAGCGATTGTACTGACCTGTGAGTGGATACCAAGCGGCCCCGTTGGTGATGCCCCGGTCGAACCTCGGCGAGCCAGACCTGCACGAGACCCCGCGGGCCATCTTGGCGTGGTTGGACGAGTACACCAGCGAGATGTGCTTGAAGACGTCATCGTCCGGGGTGACGGAGGGACTCGAAGCGTACCCACTGAAGACTGCAGCCAGGAAACCAGCGCGAACAAAAATGCAAAAAAAAACGTCAACTTACGACTGTATGTCAGCCACTTATCAAGACGGGACGGGACGAATGTCGCGTACTCAACTCAAAGATATTTTATGAGAAGTTAAAATGGTTAACGCTTTGAAATAAAATTACTAAACGCAGCGTAAAAAAAATATATAAAATTGAATGAGAAATCAATTTTATAACGTGTCATGTGGTCACACACAGATCCACATGTATTTACGACCGGTATAAAAAAATGAAGTATTTAGCATTGAAATTTTTTGTACAACTGCGCCATTCATTATTGGAAATCGTTAAAACATGCCATTTAGAATTAGTACCATGAATGCATTTTGAAACTAGTTTAATGCCAAGGATTATATGAATTTTCTATTAGAATATGGTAGTTACACACGCCGGATATTTATAGACATTTGTAAAATAGGACAATATTTAATTAATTTATTTATTATTAAGACGTCACATCAATAAACTATATTAGTACTGGAAAAAAATATATTATGAAGACAGATTAAATACCAGTCATTTATTGTTACTTTTGAGGTAACATGGCCACTCTACGGTATTATTGTTAATGTTTTGGTGTTCCGACTTCTGAAAATGGCGTGGAAAGATGGCATACTAAATTCAGATAGATAGAAGCTCAAAATTAGGGATATGTAAAACAAACCCTGTAAATTTTCTTTTACCCAATTTTCTCTATAGGTAAAAGGTCTTATGTACAAAACCACTGGAAAAATATTACAAAATCAATGAAGGTAGGTTATACAAAGAGATTTTATTAAATACCACCTCACCGGCGCACAGCACAGACGAGCGGCAAATTCCTTTAAGTTGCATAAAATAAAAAAAAAGTAAACATTTATTTAAGAAACAGATAGTTTATAGTATATAAAAGAGAGATACTAATTTGATTAGTCAAATATTTGTATCCAAGCACACTTTGATCATTTTTTAAATAAGACAGTCACGTCGCAGTGCACGTCGGAAATAAGCAATCGACATGGTTAGGTAACTTTCCCTTACAATTCACTCTCGTACACAAAATCGAATTGAGAAAACCCCCTCCAAGTAAACCCTTTAATCTTTATCTTTTTCGTTTTATTGCCTAATATGCCTATTTTATTAACTGTAATCTCCTTCGTTATTGTTTTATTTTTTATTAAAATTATATACTGTGTTACACATATTTTATTTATTAATTTATTTATTCTTATACACCAAAATACATACATTACAGGACAGTAGTAACAGTTCAATGGCAATTAATGTAACCAACAAGCGATCGACACCTACTGCACTGATGTTCCCTGCCTTCTTAACTAGACGCCGTCTGTACCAAAGAAGGCCGTGACCGTCGATTTTTGTTAACTGACTTTAAATTATACTGACATTATATTTAGTAAATAGCTTTGCGTTGTCATGCAATGCAGTGGCGGCGATAAAGAGCTGATGTATTTATATTTTTTACTTGATAAAACTTAACCAGTTTAGTGGGCCTTGGTTAAGTAGCTACGACACTGCTAATGGCCTGCAAAGATACACCTTCCACATGCCAGATAAACAGACCACAGCGCTTCAGGGGTTTACTTACCACTGAAATCACTTGATTTTAAAAGCCTACATATTACATAACTCCATAGGGTATGTGTTAAGGCCTGCGGAAGGCATCAACAGGGCCTATGGCGACTAGTGCTAACGGGTTTTGAGAGGACCATCAGATCGTGCGGATGGCGTTGAAAAGACATATGTAGGCATATGTATGTGGCGTTGAAACTGAACATATGTAATCACGCCAATTATGTACTGAAAAGTCGACGAAAGGCGTTTGACATTTGAATTTGAAATGGTAAATCTGATTACAGCTCGTGTTTTTTTTTTAGTAAAGCGAAGTGTCTTACTAGAGTTGGGCGTATTGTCGAACGGATAACTGGCCACCAGCGCGCCGCCGTGCAGCGACCCCGACAGGACGAACTGGATTTTGCTGATCCACTCCTTCACAGCCTCCGTTTCGGGCTGGGCGCGTTTGCCGTTCTGCTTGAAGTAATCCGGGAAGTTGCGGTTGAGGTCGAATCCGCGGGCATTGTACCTTTAAGGCAAATTGATAAATTAATCGAGCTGTTTGCCTATGCACTATGAAACGATTCCTATATTATTTTAATAGCCACTTTGGCCACTTTTTATTAAAATAAAAACACCAATATTAATATTGGTTATTAAAATAAGCAATATTTTAAAAGGCCATTGATAATATCTTGTAAATGGAACGAATTTCATTTTTTCAATTATTACCCGAGAAAATCAAATATAATTCGTAAGACTATTACAATATAATTTCAAATAAAAGTGTTGAATGTTTGGTGATCGCCTTGAGGTAGATTCTTGATTTATATTATTTTTCTAATAATAACGATGTTATAAATAATGTAAAAAAAAAACAAAAAACTAAAACGTCAGCACATTACGTACATGGCGTCGTCATGAAAACAATCTAAACAGTATACTTAATTGTTAATTGAATACAGGTTGCATTTAGCTTTACGAAACTGATATGAGGCCACCACCGAGAAACCCATAAAATATGCAAAAAAGTATTCGAAATTGCCTAAATTTCCTAAGAAACGTTAAAAACATACATGCATATCGAATTTAGAGCCCCCCCTCCCATTTATACTACATTTACAATGAACTTAAAAGAAAAAAAAGGAAAACAAATCAAAAGAAAAAAATTACCATGAGTGCAAAACTAGATACCGTGAGGGTGTCAAAAAATGCTGCCTAACTAAGTAAAACTTGTTCTAGGGCAGACATTATGTGCATATATTTAAATCACTAGTACTGTTATATTATAATATGAATCAAGAATCTGTTACATAAAAATAATTAAAATTAGGAAATAAAAATTTAATATATTTTACTATATACTTAATAAGACACAGATATATAAATAAAAATATATATTAATATAACATATCTATAAAAGAGATAAACCTAAATAAACACATATTTTGAATACGGCATAAATTTGACGCTGTGCCTGTATAAATGGGTGTATTGAAGTCGATTGCTAAATCGGTAATTGTATGTTCGCGCTAATTTTGAGAAACTATGGATGGATTTTAATGGAATGTTCAGTATTTTATAGAGCGTCGATCGATGCTACGTTCAAGATCGAACGGACCGATATTGTAAATCCAAATTGTGCGTTATGCAGTATTTCTCAAAGTATTTCAAGCACGTCCGACGTAAGTATATGCTAACTTTATAGCAGAAGAAGAAGTCTGAACACGTTGGGGATTGCTGATTATTTAATAACGACAAATCGAAGACCATTCCAAAATATTAATACGGATTTTACGAACTCCAGAGTCTTGAGCTCAGAAGATCGCGAGCTAATATGTTGCTTTTATTTAAAGCTGTCAGAGGTCACGTCGACTGCTCGGATCTTATGGGGCTCATAGATTTTCGGGTTCCATCTAGACCGTCATAGATGGAACGTCATAGATGGAACGTCATAGATGGAACGTCTCTCCAACATGAGACGTTCCATCTGTCACGGTTGAGTATGATTTCTAGTGTTATTTGTTAAAAACCTATGTATTTTTCCGTTTTATTAAATTTGGAGAAATTGTAACAAGAAGTTACAAAATAAATAAAAAAACTAAATGGATTTAAAATTTGTTGGGCGCCTAAAAAATTTAGAAATAATAAAGAGAATAAAATAAAAAAGAATCATGAATAATGAAAAAAATTGCTCTTATAAAAATATCAGGGATAGGTGAGTACTATCAACGCTCTTTGCGCCTGCTTCAGGAAATTAATCGAAGAAATAAAAAAACCAGTTTTGGCAGGTTCATAAAAGCTTTTCTTGTATTCCAAAAAAAACTCCTACACAATACAAAAAAATATAAATGTTGGGGCAGTGGCCAATAAAACCAACAAACCCTATATAAAATATAAAACAGTTCTTTTAATGAACTGACAAAAACACTCCCTCGTTCTACAGATATAGGCAATTGCCAATCAAAATAAAAAATGTAAAAGGTATAAAAATTTAAACAATAATAAAAACAATTTAGGACAATAGTCTGCAACCGAAAATCTACCTTAAAAAAAAAACAATTTGCAAGACAAGTTTTAAACATATGAAGCAAAAAAATAAATCTTCTCCAAGTAGACTTCTTTTCGACGCTGGAACTCAGTCGCATCCAAAAGATGAAATTTAATAGATATGGTGAATTTAAATGATTACATCACCTTTAAAAACTTTACACCGGTGATCGCCAATGGTCCGACACGTGGCGTGTTATCCAAGTGAGAAGGTGGAAAAAAACGTGTGTGGTGACAAACTCGTGGACGTTCTCTCTGCGGGTTCCTCGAATGTTCCCAAGAGAATAAAACAGTTGAGGCAGCCACTGTTTCCCAAAAGTTTAACTCCAAAATAAGAAGAAGAAGCCAAAAAAGAAGCCCCAAAAGAAGAAGCCTGTTGTAAAAAAAAAGAACAATTATTACCCCGAGGCACTCGCAAAAGCTACCCCCAAGAAAAAAACCAAAACTTACCACTCAGTTTAAGGTGGCTTCAATTGAACAACAGAGATAACCAAAGAATAGAAACCGTCCGGCTGTACTGGAACGACCAATTAATCGAGGCGAGAATAAAGCGATACTAAAAAATATACACTCGTTTGTACCCAAGGTCCCGAAGAAAAAAGAAAGTTTATAAAGGCGATCGGCCTTTTATAACCTTTCAACAAAACGACAAGTCTGACTGGACTGACAGGGCGATAGGTTGGCTGTCAAATTTCGAAGAAGAAGAAAGAAACGCAAATCATAAAGTGAAATATATTTTTTTTATATATGAAACGAAACAAAAGGAAATAAACAATTAATTTAATTCAAACTACTAAATGAAACCTAAAAAAAAAGGCTTCAAAACATTTTTTAATTTAAACAATTTAATTTGGGGTTGCAAGGACACTAAAATTCGCCAAGACTTTGGGAAAAAAATAATTTCAACGGTAAACAAAAACAAAGTGCTACAATGCCCCTCCCCTAAAACAGCGAAAGATGGGTACTAAACATCTGAAGCATGGACGACCCGTCCATACCTCCAAAAAAAATATAAATAAATAAATTTCCAAAATAAATAATAATAAGGAACGAGTTTTCCAACCAACTATCTAAAAAACCTGAGCAATCGGATATATCTCAACAGTGATAAAAAAACCCAGGAACTAAGGACCAACCCTTCGTTTCCAGCACTCATTACAACAAAAGGAGCCCTGAACCCAAACTAAAAGGAGCTCAGGAGAAACAAATTTCTAAAATAAACATTGGGAAAAAATGTAACTCCTTGTTGAAAAACAAAAAAATGTTACAAAACGTTAATCACTGCTAAAGATGATTCCTTGCTCTCTGCGTTAGTTTGTTCTCTTTCACACTGATTTTTTTTTTTTTAAGCAACTCAAACAGTATCAATCACACAATACAGATATCCATTTAGTAAGTATAAAAAACTAATCTATGACAATGGATAGCTGACACAAACATTCCTTTTCGGCAATGGAAACCCAAACATAGAGTCCAACGCCTAATAAACTAACAACCAACTGACTTCCACTAGATAAATACTGAGGAACTCGAACCCACACTAAAACTCCAAAAATGAAAAATATGTAAATAAAATTTTATCTAAATTAAAATATACGGACTCAAAATAATAATTTATAATTTACTTGACTAATTTAAAGTCTTTACAATGCCAATCGCCAATGTATTTTCCGTTCAGGTTTTCTAAACTATAAACCAGAGAGGAAAGTCTTTTAATAATTTTGCATCTTTCGTACTTCGGGGCAAACTTCGAAATAAAGTATTTCCCTGCATTACTTAAAGTGTACGTTCGTTTCCAAACAAAATCACCTACTTTAAAATCTGCAGAGTTTCTTTTTTGGTCGTAGTAAATTTTGTTTCTTGAATGGCTTGAAACTAACTTCCTACGAACATGATGGAAAATTGATTCTAGTTCCCCTAGATTCCGAGCGTAATCGAGACGACTTCCAAAAACTAACTCTCCCTGCGCTTCCTGGGATTTTCCATAGAAAGTGCCAGATAAAATTGGTTCTCTACCATGAACTAAAAAATATGGGCTGAAACCTGTAATTTCATTCACCGCTGAGTTAACTCCAAATTGAATTTTATGAAGGTACGTATCCCAGCTGCGGTGGTCATCTTTAACTTGCAATGCCAGCGCTTGGACTACAGTACGATTCATTCGTTCAGTCGGGTTGAACTGTGGGAAATACAAGGCATTAAAATAAACCTTAGGTACCTGATATTTTTTCATAAGCTCCTGATATTCCTTACTAACGTATTGTTTACCGTTATCAGCTATAACTGCTTCCGGGACACCATATTTTAAAAAGACATCATTTTCTAAATGATGAACCACGGCCTTTCCAGTCGCACGACGCAAAGGAAATAATAAACAATATTTTGAAAAAATATCGGTTACCACTAAAATATAAATATTCCGATTTCTAGTCATGGGATATGGACCTAGTAAATCGCTTGAAATAAATTGAAAAGGAAAAGAACAATCCTTGGGTTTTCCCATTTTTCCTAATGGTAAACTATTTGAAAATTTATACGCGTGACACGTATCACATTTTTTAATAAAATTAATAACATCTTTATGCATTGAAGGCCAAAAATATTGAGCGGCTAACTTTCGATGCGTCTTAAAAATACCAAAATGATCCGAATTATGATTTTCATAAATAAGGTTTTCTCGAAGAGAAAATGGTACAACCAGTTTCCAATCGTGTGAACTGGTGAGTTTAAACTTTCCTTTACAATACCGAAATAATTGTTTTTCTTTAATACAATAATTTGGAAAACTGGAAGGATTTTTTGTAACCTTTTGAAATAAAGATGAATACCAATCGTCTGAAGCTAAATCTACCAAACTAACGGGTAAAAGACGAGACAGTGTATCGGGAACAACATTGTCTTTTCCTGGTTTATGACAAATTTCAAAATTATACGGAGATAACCTAACTCCCCAACGAGCTAATCTTCCAGTTGGATTTTTTAAACTAAAAAACCATTTCAAACTAGCATGATCTGTATAGACTTTAAATTTAGGACCACCTTCCAAATAAGGTCGAAAATGTTCTACGGCTAATACAACAGCTAATGCCTCTCTCTCAGTTGCACTATAACGGGTCTCCGCAGGCAAAAGTGTCTTGCTCATAAACGCAATCGGATGAACTACACCATCAAAATCCTGCGTAAGCATGGCTCCCACTCCAAATGAGCTTGCATCGCAATGGACGGAAAAAAGCTTTTCAAAATTCGGACAGGCAAGTACCGGAGCTGTCGCTAAAGCCGTTTTTAGCTGTTGAAAAGACTGCTCTGCCTCTTCACTCCATTTAAAAGGAGGTGTGCCTTTTTTAGTGCTGGTAAGACGATAAAGTGGAGCTGCAATACTAGAAAAAGAATTAATAAATCTACGGTTCCAAGACACCGTCGCTAAAAAACTTTTCACTTCTTTAGGTGATTTAGGAGTTGGAATATCTAAAATGGCTTTCACCTTTTCAGGATCGGCGTGGAGACCAAACGAGTCTACCACATAACCTAAATACCTTAACTCTTTCCTGAAGAATTTACATTTTTTACTATTAATAGTTAAATTAGCATCCTTTAAAACATTAAAGACACGATTTAATAAAGAAATATGTTCTTCAAATGTTGAACTAACAATAATAATATCATCAATATATGGAAAAACTCTGTTGCCAAAACTTGGATCAAACAATCTGTCAACTAAACGCTGCATGCAAGCGGGAGAATTTCTCAAACCATATGCAGAAACCAAAAAATGAAAAAAACCTCTATTTGGGACTGTGAACGCAGTCTTTTCCTTGGAGGAATCATCTAGACATATTTGCCAAAACGCCGAGGATAAATCCAACGAAGAAAGAAAATTTGCATCCCGTAAACTATCTAAAATGGTTGAAATCCTTGGTAAAGGATATGCGTCTGGTTTTGTGACCGAGTTTAATTTCCTCGCATCGAGACAAAAACGAAGGCTTCCGTCTGCCTTCGGAACAAAAAGAGTAGGATTATTCCATCCACCTTTACTTGGTTCGATAATATTCAGAGCTAACATTTTGTCAACTTCCTCATTAAGAAGAGCGAGACGTGCTGGAGATAAAGGATAATGTCTCTGCTTAATTGGTGGGGAAAAACCGGTATCAATATGTTGTGTTAAAAGAGAAGTACGGCCTAAACCTTTTACTTCCGTCGAAATAGTTTCAAATTGATCGACAACACATTTTGCTAATAATTTTTGCTCGTTCGTTAAAGAGTCAAAAGGATGTAATACCCTGACTGCCTTTGTTTGTAATAAACAGTGATTTGAAGCATGATCAAATTGAATTAAATTTAAAATTTGCGGAACAAAATCAAAATTCTTACAAAAATCAATACCAAGAATAAGGGACGACGCAATCTGAGGCGCTACAAAGGTTTTAATAACCTTTGTAATCCCGTTGAAAGTAAATGGCAAAAACATGACACCCAAAGGTCTAACTATGGACGCATTTGCAGTGCTAAGTGAAGAATTATCGGAATCAATCAAACTATAACCCAATTTTAATAAAATCTGGTGTGAATTTGCACCTAATATTGTACAAACACTACCTGTATCGACTAACCCTGAAATAGGAATATCATTTAAAAGTATTTTTAAATATGGACGAATGCCATCTATCTCTGATTCAAATAAAACTGAGGCGGCCTCCAGAAAAGATTCTCTGCCACCTCTCACAATCCGTTTTTTGAATGTTTTGATGTACTCGGTTGAACATTGCAACTAGGACATGTAAATTTTGAAACACCTGTTCTTTTGCAATAAGGACAATTTAATTTATCTTGACAATTTGGACAAGTAAGAACCGTAAACCCTGGAGTATCACAACGATAACAACTAACTTGTGACCTATCATTAAAATTAAAAGTTTGTTTACGCGGTAAATTTTTATTTTTATTCATCGAGTTTGAATTTTTAAATGTGTTTGCAGAATGAACCGGTTGTGATGCTACAGTATTCAACGCCATTGAAGGTTTTGTTGTACTAAGCCTTTTCCTTGTACTAGGACTACTATCACCTAAATTGGTGGTAACACAATTTTCAACAGAAACCTTATTATTAAAATCTTGGGATAGTCTATGCATATCCTCAATTTTCTTACCCACCGATAAAAGATCATTTATGCTATTTATCGGGGTCAATGCTAATTGTTTTAAATAAAATGGCCTTATATTATGTAAAATAATAGATAATTTCTCACTCTCTGTAAGTGGAGTGCTCAATCTAGCAAAATATCGTTGTAACAACGGAATAAAAATATGAATTTTCTCGTCCGGTTCTTGCTTACGCGAACGGAGAAAACCCATCAGAGTATAATTATAATCAAATGAACTAAAATCTGCACGTAATTTGTGCACTAAATCTGACCAGGAATTTAAAGAACTAAAAATACCTCTAAACCAAATTAAAGCATGGTCACTAAATAATTCAACCGCTGACCTAAACAATCTTTCGGTCGAAATTCCCCGAGATAACCTAACTTCCTCGACCGTTTCTAAAAATTCAAAAATACATGTTTTCCCGTTGTATTTAATTCCTAAATTAATGGCATTAGTTGAGGAACAACATAAAATAACCCTACTCTCAGTCGGAACTGATGGAGTAGGTTCAAATTGTCGAGTTTGAGGTGAGATAGGTCTCAACTCGCTCATGACAATTTGAGGTGTGGAGGGCAACCTATGTGAACTAATTTCCTTTTTTAAATTGAATCGACTTAAAACTGAAGCTAATTGAGTTTTTAAATTTCCTAAATAAAACAGTTGGGACTCATCGCAATCCTCTTGGGATATGCGGGCCAATCTAAAATGCAAATGGGTCGCTTTAGTACCAATTCGACGAGATAAATTTCTATCTGACCAAGTGAAGTCATCGCACAACTCTAACAAAATGGACAGTCTCATGGAACATTCTTCCAGTTCGGAATCAATAGAAAAATTAGTGGACTCCACCACTTCTGAGGGTTGAGATTTTATTAAATTTGAGAATTGATTTCTCAAACCCTCAACAGTTAATTCAGGTGTCACATCTCTAATTGTGACCTCATAAGTAAGGTCCTGCTTGTTAAGGTACACCGCTTCCATATTAGGTAGCTTTTCCATGGTCAAAAAAAATAGAATTAAAAAGAAAAATAAAAAGAATAAAAACAACTAACGAAATCCCTCAATAACACACGATTTTTCCAACTCTCAGTGATAACCAAACGTCCAGAGGTGTCGTTTCAAAAATGAAAATAAAAAAAAGGTCGACTGAGGTCCAACAGCGTCTGAAACATATAATTTGAATGCTTAAATACAAGCAAAATAAATTTAATAAAGCTGCAAAAAAAAATTTCAATTATCTTGACAATTTCCTAAAACAATTGCAAAGAAACGTTTCTGGCCCTTAAGTTGGAGCGCCAAATTTTACTGTAACAAGAAGTTACAAAATAAATAAAAAAACTAAATGGATTTAAAATTTGTTGGGCGCCTAAAAAATTTAGAAATAATAAAGAGAATAAAATAAAAAAGAATCATGAATAATGAAAAAAATTGCTCTTATAAAAATATCAGGGATAGGTGAGTACTATCAACGCTCTTTGCGCCTGCTTCAGGAAATTAATCGAAGAAATAAAAAAACCAGTTTTGGCAGGTTCATAAAAGCTTTTCTTGTATTCCAAAAAAAACTCCTACACAATACAAAAAAATATAAATGTTGGGGCAGTGGCCAATAAAACCAACAAACCCTATATAAAATATAAAACAGTTCTTTTAATGAACTGACAAAAACACTCCCTCGTTCTACAGATATAGGCAATTGCCAATCAAAATAAAAAATGTAAAAGGTATAAAAATTTAAACAATAATAAAAACAATTTAGGACAATAGTCTGCAACCGAAAATCTACCTTAAAAAAAAAACAATTTGCAAGACAAGTTTTAAACATATGAAGCAAAAAAATAAATCTTCTCCAAGTAGACTTCTTTTCGACGCTGGAACTCAGTCGCATCCAAAAGATGAAATTTAATAGATATGGTGAATTTAAATGATTACATCACCTTTAAAAACTTTACACCGGTGATCGCCAATGGTCCGACACGTGGCGTGTTATCCAAGTGAGAAGGTGGAAAAAAACGTGTGTGGTGACAAACTCGTGGACGTTCTCTCTGCGGGTTCCTCGAATGTTCCCAAGAGAATAAAACAGTTGAGGCAGCCACTGTTTCCCAAAAGTTTAACTCCAAAATAAGAAGAAGAAGCCAAAAAAGAAGCCCCAAAAGAAGAAGCCTGTTGTAAAAAAAAAGAACAATTATTACCCCGAGGCACTCGCAAAAGCTACCCCCAAGAAAAAAACCAAAACTTACCACTCAGTTTAAGGTGGCTTCAATTGAACAACAGAGATAACCAAAGAATAGAAACCGTCCGGCTGTACTGGAACGACCAATTAATCGAGGCGAGAATAAAGCGATACTAAAAAATATACACTCGTTTGTACCCAAGGTCCCGAAGAAAAAAGAAAGTTTATAAAGGCGATCGGCCTTTTATAACCTTTCAACAAAACGACAAGTCTGACTGGACTGACAGGGCGATAGGTTGGCTGTCAAATTTCGAAGAAGAAGAAAGAAACGCAAATCATAAAGTGAAATATATTTTTTTTATATATGAAACGAAACAAAAGGAAATAAACAATTAATTTAATTCAAACTACTAAATGAAACCTAAAAAAAAAGGCTTCAAAACATTTTTTAATTTAAACAATTTAATTTGGGGTTGCAAGGACACTAAAATTCGCCAAGACTTTGGGAAAAAAATAATTTCAACGGTAAACAAAAACAAAGTGCTACAAAATCTCTCACTGGCTTTATGATTTGATTGTTTTTTTGTAATTTATTTATGTAACAGCTGTTATTTCCTGAAATAAATAAATAAATAAATTATACTAGACTGAAAGTCATGACAAACGAGGTGCGGCCCAAAACCAATGTGCGGCTAGGGCTATTTTCTTCTGCAGCGATTAGTCGTTACAAAAGAAAACAGCCCGATGGCGCTGTACTGGGTCACGACTAGTGTTTACCTGCCGTTGACGGTATCGCATTGGCCTTCTTTGGAGGTGGCAAATCCGTCGGGGTTCATGGAGGGCAGAATATGAATCCGCGTGTTGTCCAAGAGCCACTTCACGTATGGGTCCGAATCGTAACTGGTCACGAAGTACTGAAAAATATGTTAGCATCACGAGCCGAGAAAATTAAGTCTACCTTAGAACAGGTGTCTACACCTAGTTAGGTAGACACGGTACCTCCTTTCTCTATAAAATCTAGATTGTTGTGTTTAAGTAATATGTTTATAATTTTACACTGCGCATACGACTTACCCACATTTAAATTTTTGGTTTTAATATTTTATTTTTTCTTTTGTTAAACTTGCGGTAAAGTGTAAGATTATTGTATTTTTTAGAGAAAATGTAATAAAATATTTAAGTAAAATGCTCCCCACATTTTAGACCCAACCCCCACTCAAACCTAGGTAAACATCTTTTTTTAATGTGATTAGAAATAACGTTTTTGAAGTAAAACTTATTTAGGCACAATTTTTCCTAGGCACAGAAAGAATCTAAAAGCGACACGCTCATTCGGTTAAACTCGGGAGGACACATGGAGGTGATGCACTCAACCGGCTAAGGTCGTTGAGCCGAGCTGTCACGTTGATATTTGATTATCTATCGCATTTATTTTCTTCTTATATAAACAGGCCTGTGGAAACATTGTTGGAAGCATTGTTGTTGCTTGTATGGGGGATAACTTTGAAACATAATATGGCAAATTTAATCAACTTACGGAAGTTTTACTTCCAACGCAGGTGGTCTAATGGTAAAACTACTATTTTAGTTTGTAAAAATACTTTTGAAGACAAAGTAAAAAATCTAACTATATATAAGATTAGAAAATATAGGTCAAAAACAAACAGACACAAAAATAATATGGCCGTCTTTAATATTAAAGTCACAGGACGGTCAGAAATAAAAAAATAATGTATTTTTAGTATATTTTTTTTTGGTGTTATATTTAAAAAGTTGACAAAGTACAAAAATATTCTTTCTATGTGAGTGTATAATTATTTTTGTTTAATATTAAAAATGAAGCAATTTGTTTTTGAAATTCTCAAAAATATTAAAAAATATTTTTTTTTACCATGGGCGGCGGACCAGAATATTTTTAACTTTTATAACCATATCTTATTTATTCATTTTCTATGACTTTAATATATAGGAATAACCTTTAATATATTTACATTTTATTCTACACATTTAAATTACCTATACAATAATAAACTAATTTAGCAAGAGCATTTAATATAATATATAAATTACTTCAATATACGGTTAAATAAAAGAAAAACACCTTTTTCCATATTATAATGTAAGAAAAACCTATTTTAAACTCATTCTTTTCAGAATTGAGTGTCACTTAGTTCGATGCATTTATAAAAGCTTATAAAAGTATCTGTTAGGATTGAACTAATGGCTGCTACTGAACGGCAGGCTTAAGTGACTCAATTAAGGTCAAAAGTGATTAATTAGGTACCTCAATTAGGTGGAGCAACAGCTCTCTCCCCACGGGCTCGTTGCCGTGGATGTTGCCGACATATTTGACATCGGGTTTGCCAATCACGTGCTCGTATGGCGACGCGGACACGACCATCACCCACAGGTCTCGCCCTGCAATCATATATATCATTTGCATATCATATCGAACATTATTAGATTATGATTCTCCACACTCACATTGTATCTCAAATATACCATATCATAGTCAGGAAGAAATAAATCAGAATTCACCATTTGCATGAACGGAGTCCTCTTAATGCGACTATTGGACCATTCTGTTTTTCATACTATAAGTAGTTGGCCATGTACTTATTGCATATTATGTACTTATGGTTGCAGGATTTAAAAAAAAAATATTCATATAAGACACTTATTACATTAAATGGGTACTGGCAAAAACATGGTTTTGGCTGCTAGTTTTCTTTGTTCCGGACCGTTTGACTAGAGCGCGGAAGCACACATTATTTAGGCGGTTAGCATGTCGTACCGACGTATACAAGTATAGTCCGATTAGGAGAGCAGTCGGATTATTAAATTCTATTTCCACGGAGGTTGATATCTTTGTCTGTTCGCCCAATGGGATTAAAAATCTGCTTTCTATTACGCCGTTGTAGGATCGGCGTGAATTATAAATTATTTATTTGTTAATGTTTGCCTGGAGGCATTATGTTAATTTTTTAGAATGTTAACTTTTTGTTTTTCTTTTGGTAGTTTAATTTGTTTTTACTTTAATTATAATGTACCTGTTAAATAAATAAATAAATAAATCAACTTTATACCGAGTCTTACAAAATTGCGTACACAAAAAATAAAATAAAATTAACACAACAAAAAACACAATTAACTATTCAAAACAAATTAAAATAGGTCTGGAAAAGAGCAATTTCTAAATATTACATTTTTATTTGTAATATTTTATTTATACGTTAAGTTATTGAAGTTGTACTAGTCACGAATGCTAATATAATAATAACTATTTTATATTCCTATAAGTAAGTTTTTTAATCTTTAAGAATTTCTAATATTGCTGCACTAAGGGTCTGACTGAGTCCTTCGATTGCCCTAGTTATGGGCGCTTCGTTCCATCGGCTATTATTTCCGACGGAATCGATTAAATCGATTAAAAAAATCGTTAGAATCGAAAACTCTTTGCGCGTCTCGAATAAATGGCGACGCCGCTTTTCCGGTAATAAAATCGTATAAAGCTCATTTGCACAACATTTCTAGAAAAGGTTTTTTTTTTATTCGGGTAAGATTTATTTTTCGTTCCGAATATCAGTCGGAATGCACTTTAATTAATATATTTTATAATTACCTTCATCGTTACACTACGTAGCATTCTTGCGAAAATCAACATATTTACATTTTTTCCTTATTTATTAAACTGTCAGACTGTCAATTTGTGTAAAAACAAACCTCATCAAATACTTTTGCATCATAGACAATAGAGATATAATAATAGGACTGTGTCTTAATGTGAGCATAAATTACGTACAGTTATTATATTATTATCTATGAAATAGTTAGATTAAAATGAACAACCTTGAACAGATTTTCCGATGGAGTAGAGCGCGGTGAGGTTGGGGTGCCGCGCGCTGGTGGCGCGGAGGTACCGGGTCAGCTGATCGTGGTCATGATACGTGAACTCTAATTGATGTCTGTTGTCTTTGTATTCTGAAAAAAATAATCAAAGTCATGTTCACAAAATGCACCATAACAGCACTGAAAATCTAAAATAAATTATTAGTTGTTAGTATTAGATTCAACGTTGAATATTATTACAATGAGATTTACTTATTTATTTCATTAACAACGTTAGCTATAGCGATTCTTAATAGTCCGTTGCAGAATTTGATAAATAAGCATGTCCTAAAAATTGTTCATTTCGTTAATATTTGGTACAAGTGTAAAATACAATATGCTAAAATACCGGGACTAAACCGCGCATTGGCTGACTCCGGCTGCTGCGCGGCCTCCTGGCCCAGGGTGCTGATGGTGCTGATGGCGAGCAGGAGAGACAGGCAGACGCTCAGCCGTCTCCAGCACCTCAGGACGCCCATCTCGTCTCGCCCTGAAACAAAAAAAAAAACACTAAAAATCAGCGGGTTTCTCTTACTTAAAATCTTACTTATCTGCTTTAACAGCGTGCCAATTAAACGATAGTATATCGTCGTTTTTTTAGCAATGTATTAAATTAACAAGATATACGGAACGTTTTACCCAATATCCAATAAAATTGTTGGCAAAAAAAATTTGGTACATTAACTGATTTTAAACAACTATGATTAAAGTGGTCAGCAAATATGAGTTTTTTTAGATATTAAAATACAGTTAATCGAAAATGGTTTGCATTCAATGTTTTTACGGCGTTGAATAGCAGCAAGACGCACAATGTTACCTTCAGACTCAGAGTAAGGTAGGAAAAATAAATAATCACAAAATTTTCCATCAGCATGTAAAACTGACCAATATTATTACGATTAATGTTTAGAAAATTACAATGAAATGCAAATTAATTAATTTAATTATAATTAATTGTAAAATATAAAATTTAAGAATTAATTTAAACCGACTTCAAAATAATCCTTAGGCAAAAAACAGGAAATATTACAACAAACTTCTTTTATCAACCTTCTTGTTCTTAGTAATCAATTAAAAAAAGATCCAAATTTGTTGAATTACTTTTTACTTTTAATCTTTTTTGAAACCAAAAAGAAAAATATAAATAATTCGGTTAAAGAACCAAAAAAAAAAACATTTTGGAACGAATACACGAAGAATTTTTGCATGTATAACTTAAAAAGTGACAAAAGTCGATATTTTGCCTTTTAGAATAGAATTTGGGTGTCGCTGTATAAAAATCAAGAATTTGTTCCGCATCCGTAGGAGGACTTCCTCAATTCGATGAGTTACTTCGCAGTGGTTGAGGCGATTTCGAATACTTTTTATGCATATGATTGGGTATTTCGTAAGGATGGTCCCATTTTAGTTTCGTAAAGCCGTTTTTAGTGTAAAGAAGCAAGTTTTCCGTTCAAAATGGTGTCATTTAATGTGAATAGTTTTTATATGCTGTTTAGGTTCATTCAATGCTCAACGAAGTTACTATTTTCGTCATAATTGATCAGTTAAAATGTTTCTATTTCGACAAATTCTAAGTATAATAACGTTTGATTTTAGTTTTGATTGGATCCATTAATTTTACTTTAGGTGTGTCATTTAATTGATTGCCTTCGAAAACACATATCGTTAATTAATTATTATAGATAAAACTATCCGCGCAACATATAAATACTAATATTTTACAAATTAATAATGATTGTCTATTTCTTATGTAAGACCTATATAAACTCTCTACTAGCTGGGTTGGCAAAGAGAAAGATAGAATAGATTTTATAAATTTATACGCTTATAACCTTTTGATATCATATCATAAGTAAAAAATAGTTACACACATTTATGAAAATAATATTACGCGGTACATCAGCAAAATGTGACTTCGGCAGGGTGAAGAAATGAACTTAATTTTTTCAATTTATTCGGATTAAATAGTTTGTTTTCTTTAGTAGGTTATTTTAATTTGTTATTAATATGGGCAATGAGACTGTAGTTCGGGTTTGATTAAATTTTAGTAGTGGCCGATTATTTCAAGCTTTAGAAATAAAACAAAACGGTAATTAAGATATTTAAAATTAAACATGTAGGATTGCAATAATATGCAAATCGAGTGCACTAAATATAAACGAGTAAACGAGTTCAATGTTACACATCACTACGTAGTGTTGTAGTGGTTAGGCGCGATCGATCAATCGAAAGTAACCGATAAAATCGATAAAAAGTCGTCGGTCACGACTGATGCAAATAATGGCCAACTTTCGTTTTCCATCGACGCCCCTCAGCAAAGCGACGACTACTCGCGCCGCGTTTTGAGACTAGCCCTAAAATAGAGGATAAAAACGTCTTTTTTTACCTCGCTCAGGCGAACGATTCTTCTAAAGTGAACGACGCACGCCGTCGGCCAAGAAATCATATTTTGAGCATGCGAGACGTTTTGCTTCTGACCGAATGTTGAGGTTTTGATGGTTTTACTCAGTTGGAAAACCATTTTTGGGTTCAAATATTCAAACGTTAGTTTGCTAAATTTTCATTGTTTATATTTTATTAAATATTTTCAACTAAATATCCTTTCCTTTTTCCGACATCTTAGCTCGGTTGATGTCAAGTTATGTCGAGTAGCTGGTACCTACCTGGTTACCTGGTAAACATCTGTTCTAAAGTAAACTTTCTCGATTCTTTTATGCGATATTTAGTCCTTGGTATACTTAGTAAGAGAAACTGCTTAGTTATTTAAACACCTTTTAAAAGCAACTTTCTATTGATCATTTTATAGCATTTTAATCACTAAAATAACACGATTTTTTGTCGATCTCACCAGCGTTAGCTGATGGCTAATATAGTTTATCTGTTAAGATAAACTATATTACATTTAAACCGAAAATGATGCAAATTGAATAGGTGAATCCCTAACGCTTTACTAAGAGGGCGCAGAGTTCATACGGCTTAATTAGGGGTATAATAAATAATATAATATAATAAATAGAAATAAACAAAAATAATACATTCCATATCTTAAGCGAAAAAACACCGCCATCAGACTTTTCATATTGACCAGACCTTCACGACTTCAGGATAAGTAATTTGCAAGGAAGACAGATTTAAGGCGTGGAGGGAAGACTGTAACAATTGCTTCTTGACTGCGCAAAGAGGTTAACCTGACGCCCTATTAAAAATAAAGCACTGAATTTCAGGTGGACTGTCAATATTTATTTATTGTTATTTACACAGAAAAAACTTACAGCTAGACATACAATTATTACGAAAAAAACATTTTATCTATAAACATACAAAGATAAAATGAGATAAATCTCCTCTCATCTAAATTCGCACTTAGTGTAGGGTTGCCATACGTCCCGGTACACCGGGGGACATGTCACCGGTTTAGAGCCTCGGTCCCGATGGTCCCGTTTGACCCACCTCGGTCCCGGTTTGGTCCCGGTAAACGAATGATCACGGTTTTATATTATTGCTAAAATTATGCGAATAATTCGTGCGACGACGTTAGATTGGTGGTGAAAGTGACTGAAATACCTTTGTGAGGGAGCTGATGTAATTCGTGGTAATATACGATCTCACTCAAAAACTAGGCGGTTAACTGTCTTTGTTCCAGGCCATTGAACGTATTCTGAAAATGTGGGAACCGTTGAAAGATTTCCTTTTTTCACAAACCAGATTGCGGCGCTATGGGCGGGCGGTACCCCCCCCCCCTCCTCCTCCTCCTCCTCCTGTAGCACCCCTATATTTCCTCCAATATTGATATCAGTCCCAGTCGGAGCCACACCATTTATGGCAACCCTAACTTAGTGGCATGTCAGAACTTCACCGTGTCCATCTAGGTGCTGAACACCTGTCCCAAGATGGACTATCTGTCTGTTTCCAATAAAAATATACCCGAATGCGAGTATATATGCTTCGCCATATTGAAAGGGCTATTCGCGAGGCACAAAACTTTCACAGATTTGGAGGAATCCGTGCGGCAACAACTATACCTTGGCAGCGGAGTGGCATTTGAGGTTAAGATAGTTAGCGAAGTTACTCGGATGAAAAAATTACAAACCGCTGCCGTAAGATTTGTACTTTCGCGAGCGTGCCTTTGATCAGATGTCGCCTTAGGCATTTCCATCGAAACGAGAGTTTTCAAATAACCATTGAGATTGGCCAATTAAAACCGCGAGAAATCTGAGTTCAGATTTCATTCAGGCTGCATAGGTATTATAAATACATTTCAACCTCGAATAGAAAGCGATTAATCACTTCGATCGATCGATCGCGGGTTCGATGTACCGCGCACCAGCGTTTCCTATTTGCACACCAGCTAGAAAGACCTCGTATTTGTCGTGAATTCAGAAAATCTTTCTTCAGTATTTATTTATTTCAGGAAACAACAGCTTACATAGTAATTACAATAAACAAAAAAAAAAAAAACAATTAAAACACAAAGCCAATAATAGTTTCCTCCAAACTTAAAAAAATAGAAACCTATTCGGGAGCGAGGCCGGGACCAGGAAGTAGGAGGGGATGGGGGTTGGGGGTTGGGGACAATCACCAGAATATAATATAAAACACAATATAATATAAATATAATAAGTTCAACATATACATATACTATTCAAGGGCTAGAGTAGACACTCTCTTGAATGCCGGGAAAGTAGTGTTAAATATATCGATGTCACTCAACATGCTGTTGTAAAGCTTACATGCTCGAAGTATATATGAATTCTGTGCATAAATCGTACTCAACCGTGACAGATGGAATGTCTCACCCTGGCGAGTGGGTCTAGATGGAACCCTCAAATCTATGAGCCCCAGAAGATCAGAGCAGTCGATGCGAGCATTGACAATTTTATATAAAAGTATCTTCTAAGCTCAAGACACTGGAGTCCGTATATGATAGTTTGTGTCAACACCAGCTCGCTAAATAATGACCTACCAAATTTGGCTAATTTGGATACCTACCTAGTGAATCTGATAGCGAGACTGAACGGGGAGCTAAGAAGGTACCCTGAGCAGCTCACGCTGTCCCATCCATACCAATAATACATTCATGGAGGGTATGCAACCTTCCGCCTTCCGGTAATACATTTCTGGAATACCAGATATGACCCTGCACTAAAAGTTGGTGTATACCCACCCTGTCAAATTCAAGTTTCAACCATTTTTCACGGTGCGTTATAATTTCAAATAGGCAATTAATATAACATAATATTTGCGAAGATTATGGATTTTCGTCAATTTACCATTAATAATAAATAGGTTAATTTAATATAATAAATAATATTTTGTCTGTCCACTGCATCAGCGATTTACGGCTCGACGATGGTTTTCAACAAATTTTTGATTTATGAGCTTTGCAGTTTTATCATCTTTCATTAAACACTTGTGTAAAGGTGAGTTTTTTTCATCACGTCGAATTGTTCTCTAGGTTTTACGCAATAAAAGAATTCAAGACCCGCCTCTATGGTATTGTTTATTTTAAAATAACACAATGGCCAGACACGTTGTTCATAATATTTATACCAACAATGCATTGCACCTATTAACATTGACTATTATTTACAGGGACGTGATTTAATGATATTAAAATAATTTACATACATAAAAAAAAACTCACAAGTAAAATATTTTGAATGGAAAACATACTTTTTTGATTTATTATCCACCACCTTCCTTCCTTCCTCGTTTTCTATGGGACAAACCCCGAGGAATTCTTTTTCATATGTAAAAAAAATATTCGAAATCGCCTCATGGGAGATTGCCCCTCCCTGGATGCGACCTTGCTAACCCCTTTGTGTCAAAAATGAAAATAGTCTATGCGTCAGCAATAAATATATCGAATCGCTTCCTGCTTATAATTATATCGGTTGTATAATATAACTTTATGTTTGTTTTCTGCAAGCATCGATAAATGTCCTGGAGTAGCGCGGGTGCGACAAGGACAGGTGTATGACGGAGACCTTGGCCCACGATCGGAGACCTTGGTCGGTGAAGCGCAGCTTTCTTCCGAGTGACGGAGGAGAGAGCTGGCATAGCAACCGGCCGCGCGTTTCAAGGTCAGTGGGTCAGCCCCCGGCCGGATGGAGATGAGCCAATCGAGCGCATGGGCGTGCAGCGCGCGGCAAGCGGCTTTCGTAACAGTTTCCACCACTAACGAGCAAGGGCTAGTCTGAATTTGACAATTTGACAACTAGCAGCTGTCAATGGTGATTGGCTTCGAACTAGCCCCACACAAAGGAAGACCAAATATGCTCTCTTTCCGGTGGCACTATATAAATAAAATAAACTACGCTTCTGTAGTTTTATGTTCTCGATTCTTGTATAAGATTTTATTAAAGACAATAAGATTTAACCTCTAAATTTTAGATAAAATTTGAGTTATTAATTCCATAGAAGCCTAGATATTTATGAGATGAAACGATATATAGTATTATTTTTTTCTACATCTACAAATAAGAAAGTTACGACACTAACCGTGTTTAGTGTTCTTAAATCAGAGAAATAAATATTTAAAGAACCACTCCTCAACCACTAAGTATTTAGACGTTTGGTTTATAGCATTAAGTACACTGAAGACTTATCTTGTACTACTCGAAGGCTGATTTCTGAGATTGATTTTTGTTTTTGAAATATAAATTAAATAAAAAAATGTGTCTATGCTTATTTTTCGCCTCGCGTTAGATAATGCCTGCATACGATTTATCCGAAAAATAGTGCATATTGTAGACAAAATAATAGAGTAGTTCTTAGCAAAGCCACGCTTAAATTTTAGAGATAATTCAAAGTTACTAAATTTAGACGAGGCCGCAAATCATCACTTTTACGGTCAAGTATTTAAGGTCTACATTAGCATGATCAAAAACAGTGAGTTACGCCGTCTCGATTGAGTAATATTTGGTCATGGGATGCTAACCCCTTACTTTGTTTGGTTGTGGAAAGTCGGTGGATGAAAAAGTAGTAAAATATTTTTTTTATTTTCATATGCTGCTTACAAATACCTACAAAATGGCCGCCCTAATCTAGAATTGTTGAGTATAAAACAGTACGAAAAATTAAATATAAATTATAACTAATATAATTGATAATTTTGTCAAACATGTCGATTCTTTTCAAATTAATATAAACCTTAGGAAGACTGAGTCAATTTTAAAATAATTCAGGTTGATAATTTAGAACCACGTCCATTTCACGACCTCGGAAGTAAAGTCGGTTTAACATTATAAATAATTCATGAACTATTCACCTTACAACTCCATGCGCTTGTCACATTAATGATCACCTTACTATCCGGACAATGACAGCTTTTAAACTCTATGACAATGTCAACATTAACAACATTCACAATCATTCGTCTGTGTGTGATTTTAATTCCTTTCATACGCTGTTGGATGGCCCAAAATACAAGGTTTCTTGTATCTGATATAAATATCCCAATAAGCCTTGTTGACTTTATGTGACTAGTTGAAAGACGCAATCAATTACAGGCTTGCGAAGCGCCGCTACCCGTAATGAATGGCTTCACATGAAGAAGATAAAATCATGACAGTCGCGACTGTCTTGTATTTTTTTTACCAACACACGCCATACGATAAAATATTGCATATTATTATTTAATATTATAATAGTAATATTTAGTAGCTGCACGCAATATTTAAAAATGACAAACAAGTCTACCTTGGAACAGGCAGTTCGCCTAGTTAGGCGAACTGCCTGCGGCGAATTAATAATAATTAGGCGAATTAATAATAACTTTATTTTGCACCTATTAAATAAATTATGGCTAATTATTACGCTGATTATATGTAATTGCGGCTTACAAAACTACTTTTGATACAATTTTACCACTTCAGTGAACCACGAAGGAATGTCTCGTTTAATTACGTTCATATATTCTTATTGTGGTAAAACAAGCACTTTACTAATGTATTCACATTAACGATGCAATTAAAAAGTAAAAGCTAATGTTTTTGTCTGTCAAAATCTAAATAATGCTATCTACTACCTGTGGAGGTTGATATCGTCTAACAAGATAGAAGAGAACAAGGCGGTCTAATATTTCTGTAGAATAGTTATTGTATCTTCTTATTTTTTATTTAAATCACCTCCAATTTAGAAATCTTTAGTTCAGAATTAGAAGAGTAACATGTTCTACCGACGCGTCTTGAGATTCGTAACAATATTGTTAAAAATATAAATAATTTAAGTTTTATTGACGCATAACAAGCGATATGGCCGTTTTGATGTGAAAACGGGAAGAATGAACCAGCCGAAATGGTAATTTTGGTAAAATAAAAGATTAAGTAAGTTGGACACTATTATCTCCCTATACTTTTCTGACATTAAGCAACTTCCATGCCAAACCTAACTATATCTTTATTACTCCTTAATCATAAGTAATCCTGTTAGGATCACGAAAAATCACCGAGCATCATCATTAAAATCGCAGTCTTGCGTTGGTAGCAAAAAAACCCAAAAAAAAAAGAACTATTTGTCGCTTGTCATTCCGGTTAAGCGAACTCCATTAAAATGCCAACAGCTTGCGACGCGCGAGTGAACTTTATTTTTCCAGTATATGTGCATATCTCTGCAGCAGCCGATGGTGGGGTCTTGGTCTTGGGATAGCCTAGTTACTTCGCACGCTGGCAAGCATAGCGTGCCTCAGGGCTCAGTACTGAGTACCTACATATTTATCATCCATACAAACTATCCTCTCAACGACTCTTGGAATGAGAGGACAGATGACTTTTATAAGCCAATGGCTAATGTGATGTGTGGCCAGTGACAGATCCCGTTAGGGTAGTCTAGTTTAAGGAATATTTCTTATCGGATCGACATCCTGCACCAAGAATTTTCGGTTCGTTTAAGGCGCCCCGGGACGCATTTGTCCTTGAGATTTGAAAGAGAAGGCTTTATTCGAACATTGACGTGTAGAAAAGGACGGATATACTCGCCGACTCATTTGAAATCGATGAAACATGTTTTTTGTATTTAAATAATTATTATCATTTGAAAAAAATGTTTTTTTTTATGTAATGGCCTAGATTATTATATTGTCTATCTTTAGAAAGAAAAATTAGGTTCGCGTCACTTACACAACTTAAAAGAAAATCGTTGCAAGAAAAAAACAACACTTTCTTATTTATTTATTTTCATTACTATAATAAGGTGTATTCCGTTTTTTTTTTAAGCAAAGTACTAAATTAATATATGTAGAATATTGTGGTATTTTTAGTTTTAGCCATTTGTTGGGAATAACTTCAACAAAATGCACCAAAATACGTTACAAAACACGTTTTAGGGACTGGTGGCGCCTTAAAAAAAAAACAAAGTAACTGAGCGGGTTGAATTCCTAGCTTACTTTGCACTTTAGCTAGACGCGTATCATCACCGCCCCTGATTGTATTACAATAACATTTGGATTTGTGGAGATTAATTGCATCAGTCGACTAGTAGGGAATCATTTTTTCACACCCTACATTCAGGGACTAGATTACCTGATTAAATGTATAGAGTATACTCGCATAAATACGGTTCGTAATGACTAAATTAAATTTTTATTTTGAGGTTATTGATCGATTGTAAGTTTAATTGTATACGAAATGTGACATTTTTTGATCGAGTTCTCAAAACGACCGAGCAGATTTCTTAAGGCAATAAAACTAAGTTCCTTTGACCAATTAGTGTAATATTCTAATCGCTGAATTTCCGATAAAATATATTTCTTTTTTATTGTGTGGT
Source organism: Neomicropteryx cornuta (assembly GCA_020383195.1). Classification (NCBI taxonomy): domain Eukaryota; kingdom Metazoa; phylum Arthropoda; class Insecta; order Lepidoptera; family Micropterigidae; genus Neomicropteryx; species Neomicropteryx cornuta. Next base: position 17,470,604 of record JAHKQU010000025.1, read on the forward strand.
ATTAATTTTAAACTTGAAAATCAAAAAAAAAATGAATAGCTTGCATCGACTACTTGATTAGTATTCAAATAATTTGTGGGATTCCTGAATTTATACGGCCTTCTCGTCCCATACTATATAATATATAAAGAACGATTACATATTACATTAACATTACATAGTAGGTTTTGGGTTTGCACTTCAGGATATTCCTTTAAATATATTAGAATATGGCTGATCCATTAACTGTAGCACGGTCAAATGTGAGCATGTACTGTGGTAGTTTTTTTCCGACATTGGAATTTACACTTTGGTCCTTGTTGATAGAAGGACTTTAGCATGGCAGGGACAGTTTATAGTATATGGGGTAAAGGCGATATATTAAGATTTAAGGTTCGCGAAGCCAAGAGGCTCAATAATTAATAAAAAGTTTTTTTATGAAGAAACTGTAAATAATGCATCAAAAACGATTTAATTTTCGTAATTTGCACGAAACTTACTTCTAATCTATATATATAAAACAAAGTCGGGTTAGTTACACCATTTATAACTCAAGAACGGCTGGACCGATTTTTATGATCTTTGATTCTGTGGAATTTTATTTCCAAACGGTAAGTTACCTTCGAAGATGTTCACTTTGTGAGCTTATCACATTTGTCATTGTGCGCGCATCGATAAGTAAAATATGTATCATTTTGATTTTTATACATTTATCGAACTTTAAGTATTCTTAATAAAAAAACTAAATTTAATTCCTCTGATAAATTAACAAAACATTTATGGATCCTGGGGCAGTACGAAGTTCGCGGGGGTCAGCTCGGTGATTCCACACATAAAACTCACCATCTTTCGCTCAACAAATTTGTAAATAAAGCGAAAAAAAGTGGTGACTCGGGTGCTGGTATGGCTTCCAGTTCTAGCCGTTTTGCGTTGTCACTTTTTACCGGAATTGAGGCAACAATACGAGCGCGTTATTAATATAATGTGATTCACAGCATCCTCGTATTTAGTAGGTAATGTTTAGTAGGTAATGGAGAGCATATGTCACGGTGAGGTGGTTGCTGCGTTGCGTCACGCCGACGTCGGTAAAACGCCACTAAATTTCACTAACCTCGAATGTGGGTCATTTAAAAAAAAAACTCAAAAATTTTGTTATGTTTCGTATTTTTTAATTTTCCTTCCTGTCGATAAAAAATCCAACTCTTCAGGAAAATATTTGATAATAAACAATTTCAGTAAACAGTGTCACAAATAATTAACATTAGAAAATAAAAGGTTCTCGAAGTACCCGCATAAGATAAACATTGCGTACTCATATTTATGGCATAATCTTTGGATCACTGGTCCACGTTAACATGTGTTTATCTAGTTTTGTAAAATAGTTATTTATTATCATATTATTGTTAGTTTAAGTATGTGAGTTTGACGGTTGGCAAATTAAAAAAAAAATACACGCAAACAATCTACCTCCTTTAGGACAGATATTAGTCTAGTTAAGAAGTCAGCGAACAGACTTTGCATCCATACCAAACGCTCACTTATAGTATTTTAGTTTGTATCAAATTGTGTCTCTAAGGACACAAAAATGTTAGTGTAAATAAATAACAATTATATTTATAACATTTTGTCGAAAGTAAGCACGGTGAATATAAAAACGTAATAATATATGTCATGTTGTAATATAAATTATGAGTTACTAAGGGCTTAGCAATGCGGGTAGCTTCACTTTGCCAAATTTACAACGTTGTTGTTAAAATTAGGCATTAATTTATTTATTATTGCGAAAGACAATATAAATTGATTTACATTTCTTTAATTAGGGTAGCCCAATCGATTAAAAGATAATTAGAGGTAAAAAATAATAATATTAATTTATAATAAAAGAATATACAAAAAAAAATATATATATATAGAGCTAAACTAGGAATTGTGCATTGGTATAGTATTTCACGGCAGGGTTGCGAAACTTTAGTTGAGTTATTGAAAATAGATCAATTTGGGAGAAGTTAGAATTAAATGAATCACGAATTCGGTAACACGCGCCTGCGTAATTACGGAAAGAAAACGGAGGTATATAAATATTTAGTTTAATATTGAGAATTGAGAATACAATTCAATCTTCAATCGGCCTTCGAGTAAGCCAAATGGTTTCTTAAGGTAATGGAAGGGTTTATCATATAATTTCACACTAGCAAATTAAACTAAGACAAGCTGTTTTGTAGGGATTTCGTCTGCAGACGAAGCGACACATAATATGATTTTGTCGAATATTAAACTAAAAACCGGTCGTCGTTTAAAATGCGCTTGCGCCAGAATTTATGTCGCCAAACGCAAATTCGCATAACAGTACTAAGTACGAGATCACATACCTATAAAACTTACCGGTAAATTATAGCACTTAAATTGAGCAACAGGTTTTCAGATAAATTTCCTCAAATAAGTGTTCGAACACGGGGAGAGTGACTCCGGTACAGTAATTGGCCACTTGAGGATTATATATAAATTATACGGTAACGTTACTATGCTCTCTTTCTTTCTTATGGAATTTCTCATCTTATTTCATTGATTATTTTAAAAAAAATTTACGTAATATTACAAATAGTAAGAAGTCTGTGTCAAGTTTCATAATTTCGGCGTGGCCTAAATGAGTAAAAACCTAAATGTAAAATGAGTAAATGAAAATATATTTCCGCTTATCTAATATTATAAATACAAACTAAATTTAAATTAAAATGAAATATAAATAAATATTAAATAATAGAGATGTGGACGGAAATTCACAACCTTGTATCGCAGAAGTTGGCTTTCATGCTGGTACCTTCGAGGTGTGGAAACCACCAAGCTGCCAGCAGGTGACCCCATTTATTTATTTGACAACAGCGGTAATACCCAAACCGTTGTAGTTGAGACATTCACATTATATATAAACAATAAATATATAAGATACATACTAAAGGTGACTTGTGACTCTCCTCACGTGCACTAATAGAAGAAGAGGTTCTCGATTCGTGCTTCGAAACGTCTCAAAAGATTTCGACGATTTGTTTCTTCATTTGATGGGCAATTTGCGGGTAGTCCCACTTTAATTTCATTAAGTTACGTCAGGCAAAAGATCATAATAAACGTTTTTCGTTGTATATATTTTAGATTTTTTTATTTTCGACATTATTAAAGTTGGTTTAAAAAACTTCTAGTATATTTAAGGTAAATAAAATATAAAATAAAAAAGACATGGTTAACATGTTACCTATTCACGGATCCGATGTTTTATTGTTTACCAACAGTTTAAGTGCCTTTTATATCTTAGTTTTTTTTGGTTGTAGGTTTATTTTGAAGTCGTTTTTATTTATTTTATTTTTATTTTAACCTGTCCCCTTTATTAAAAACTGTTTTCAAATTATATGATATCCACCTGGCACTTACTAAGATGTAATTAGAAAATGATGATACCTAAACATTAAATATAAGATGAATAGATCATACTGCGTTTATGGAGAATGCAATAAAGATGAAGGATGATGGGTAATTGTAATGATCACTTGTTTTACCCACAAAGTGCTCGACGGTATCTTCATAGTGCAATTGATTTAAAGTTGAATAGTGTGAAAGTTAATTAGAAGTCAGTAGGTAGGCTATTCGAGAAGTTTCTTAGATTCCCTGAAAATAGGTGTCAAACCCAAAATCCCCCTCATCTATCTATCTATCTATCTATCTCTATCACTTTCTCGTGGGCACGATAAATGCCGTAATTTTACACCAATCCCTTTCAAATTGATACATAAAATTTAACGGCACAAAATCTCAGTCAAATATCAGATCAGGGGGGCGGGAATAGGGGTGCTTTTTCAAAAAAGTGATTTTTTGCTATAATTTTCTTAGTATATAAGATATCAAATGCATTTAAATTTTATATTATTCCTCAGATCAGGGCCTAAAAGTTATCTAAGTAAACTTTTTTGATAGCACTAATAATTGGCCCTAGGGGACACTATTATAACTATTATAGTACTATTACAGTACGTATTGTACTATACTAGTACAGTAGTACTACTATGTACTCCCCCCCCTCTGGTACTAATACTAGGGGGGGAGGGAAAAATTAGTTTTTCAAAATTCAAAACACGTTCGTTAGAAGTAAAACTTTTTAAGTCTGTTGATTAAATTTGTCATCAACCGCATAAAAAAAACTTATTTTAAAATTATCCCTTCATACTGGCGTCTGCATTCAACACGCAATGTTTCCGAACGCTTATTTATTTATCTACGAGGAAAAATAACGCGACAGATAACCAAAACTCAACAGCGCACAGACTTCGCAATCGGAATAAGGAAAAAATGCGTAACGTGCGCGTAAAGAAGTTTTACTTACTTCAAAAATAACATCGACAGATTGGTCGGGATTCGTTCACACAATATTTAAATATATTTACGGGTAGGTTCGCGTTAAAAATATTTATTCAGTTTTCATTAACAAAATATACTCATAATTATTTATACTATGTAACTTTTTTCCTATCATTTTGTTTTTTTTTTTTAATATTATATATATAATTTATAACACAATATTCTTACGCACGTGTAAATAAACGTTGGTTTAAAAGGGATCTACGGTTTATGTTTAATATATATCTTTAACCTTGTATGTATTTATGTACAAATAACTTAAAACGGTATCTTTGCCTATTAAGAAATCAATTTAAAATTTTAAATTGTGGTACAATTCCGTGAAATTCGTTTTAAATTAAAACAGTTTAAATTAAAAAGAAAGGATTTTTTTAAAATAAAGACATTATATAAGTTTTTTGAAAATATAACAGAATATGACTTACCAAAATAGTTTTGTTTATAAAATGTTATTAAAGTTATTGTCACATTTGTTTCACGGCGTGACACGAGTCTGCAAAACGAACACGAGAGAAATGAGTCAACCGCCGATATGTCAGATCGGATGGTAAAGCAGTCCGGCGATGTTGACAACGGTAAAGCGACCGAGGGCGGGCGGCGCGGGCGGGCGGGCGGCAGGGCGGGCGGGCGGCAGGGCGGCGCGCGCAGTCGGCGCAACAGACGTCACGCGACTGAATCGACTCGTCTTCTTTGAGCAGGCGCTCGCGGCAAAGAAACGCAGCCCCGCAGAACACAGAACGCGGACAGTCAGAATCCTTACGTCATCAGGACAGAATTCTTTCGACCAGTTCGATGTTTTACAAATGCAATATCAACCCGCTTCTATACATTGTTTAGTAGTAGTAAATTATTTAACCAGAACCTGACGTCTTGCAGCTAGGCCATACAGGCGTCATTAAAAGTATTTTCCCCCAGACTACTTTGGTTTTAACTTGTCATGGGTTGAGTAGATTAAAATAAAAAAAATAACAAGTACAATGGTGTAATGACATTCTTTCAATTCACCATAAATATTAACACCATTTCAGTTTTTTTTTTTTTTTGTAAATTTTGAGGCGCGGCTAGAAATGAAATAAACTCCATTGTATTTCCTGAATTTGTGACTCATTTAATACTAACTTCTCCAGAATGGACCTTTTTTCAATAACTCTGTTAAAGTATCGTAACGCTGTCTATTATACCACTACTATATACCCAATAAAAATACTATATGAATGCACAACACCACAGACAAAGATTATTTATTTATTTATTTGCATGAGAAATGTTTACAGCTATACATAATGTCAGTTACATAGAAATAGATAAATAACAACTCAAGGCAACTACAGGCATCTTCAATTTAACATAAAACCATTTAACAGAACGAACTGGGATCTAATTTATAGTGATAACATTGTATGAGTGTTACAATCTAAGAAATGTATTATTGCATACAATTCAATTCAAATAATTGTAATTTTAGACGGTTATACTTATAAGAACGATGCTTCTAGGAAAGTCTACTTTAGTACGGGCATTGCCTAGTTAAGTAGTACTTTGCTTAATGTGAATTTAATATTAAGTTACTGTCAATAAATAAATAAATCTGTAAATATAACAGGGTGTGGAATGTAAGAGTGTGTTAATGTGTATATATAAAGTTCCTAGTTTAGTATTACAACTCTTTCGCATTTGTACTTTTCGAGTTGAAAGTTGCAACAGGACGTTTCAAACATAGGAATGATTGTTTTGAACAATGACAACTTTATTTATTTATTTATTTAACAAGTTTCCCCATGTGCACGTTTCAATTCCTGATATAAAAGCAAGCATTAGAATACTAAAAGAAAACAGCAAAAAAAAAAATATTTAAAAATAACGTTTCCAGGCGGACAATAACAAATAAATAATTCACGTTGATCTCAGAAAGGTGTAATAGAATCCAGATTTTTAATCCCATTATGCGAACATACAAATATATGTAAATGGAAATGGAATTTAATAATTCGACTGCTCTCCCAATCGGACAATACTTGTATATGTCGGTACGATACGATAATCGAGTACTATGGAATTCTCGATGAATCCGCGAATAACTTTAAAAAAATAGAACAATGTATGGACTTGCCGCCTACACTCGAGTGTATCAAAGCCTAACATCCCTAATACTAATACTGATGGATTCTTAATATTGGTCTAGAAACCTCCTCTGAGTAACATCCAGAATATTACAGTAAGCGATTGCACGATGACTCCAGATCCAAGATACACCAACTAATTGATTATCTTGCAAGAGTGTGAGGTAAAGATTCAATAAAAAATAGAATAAAATAATTTATAGAATAGAATAGAATAGAATAAAAAAGTTAATGTTTTGTATTCGGGGGTGTTTTGAAAATACTCAGTTCCGATACGCTGCCCGCATTCAAATGTTAAATAGTATTGTTTCAATATCGTTATTAATTAAGTAATGAACGCTATACCGGAATTAAAACTCAATCAGGGATTTTTTTCATACTAATTTAATGACCGCTATTATTAAACAGTTTGATGCGCGCGCCAGAAGTTAATAGCGTTTTTATACAACCGCACGTTTGAAATGAATCATTTAGGCATGAAAAATTTGTGAAATGAAAGTGTCAATGAATCATGTGCAATATTAAATATGTTTTTGTTTATTTTAATGTCCATGTTACGAAACTATATCTAAATTATCGATCAGTTCGGCATCGGAATTCGAGCGCTGACCGAATTGACACCTCTGTTAAAAAATATAATAAATTAAGGAGTGATCTTTTATCGCATTTTTTTTAAATATCATTTCTTACTCATAATCGGTTAGACAAAGTCCCGTTGAGTCTTCGGGAAGGGTCTTGGGACAGCTTGTATATATTCTGGAAAAATAACTTTAAAATAGTTCTGGAAAACTGTTTAAAGTATTCAACTTGTAATGGCTCTTACAATATGGTAGTACTAGTAGCAGTGGCGGTACTTTTATAGAATCCGAAAAGCCGGGTTTGCCTAGATTTTTGAACAATAATTACTAGGTACCTCAAAAATATTCGCTTTTGGCGGTTATGGTCGACTTCCACCCCCCTATTCCCTCTCCCCTGCGATATGGTTAACTACTATAAAAATTCTGGCACGCCACTGAGTAGTAGTAGTACCGCAAAGAAGTAATTCATATTAATATTATTAATTATATACTGAGCAACTAACCTTTAACTTGTTTGAAACTTACTGCGTATGAATATATATTAGGTACTTTTATAAACGCTATAATTTTTTAAAAAATAGTTTGAATTACGATCAGAATTTGAAGATTGAAGAATTTGAAGCCTAAACAAAATTTCACATTACAAAGTTTAGTCGGATAAAATACATAATATTAATCTAAGGAATTACCAGCTTATATTTATAGCATAGTCAATAAAATTGAAATATAACCATACTCCATAGAAATCCATTATTAAACTAATTTTCATATATAAAACTCAACCAGCTTTCCGACGAGTGAAATACCTCAAAAATAGAATAAACTCCTCATATAATATTAGTAGCAAAATCTTAAAATGATGGGCCATTTTGTTTTTAACCGGAATTTGAACTCGCGATGGCGTCAGCACGAAGAAATGAGGCGCTGATTGAAAGCCAACCCCGGTGGTGGTGGCCTTGACCCATTTCCTGATAGGTTCTATCGAATTAGACAAGTGTGACTTTGGCCCGTTTTATGAGATATCACATGAGATGAATAGTTGTAAAGATATAATAGTTATAAGATATTTATAATACCTTCTAAAATAGCGTTAAGCTCAAAATATTTTGTACAAAGGTGTAAGCTTTAATTGGCCTTATTATTAACTTCTTGAAAAATGTATGTAGTATTAGTACGCTGTATGCTTACATGTTAATAAATAAATAAATAAATATACTCAAATCGCCAAGTTCTTATTGAAAGAGGAATAATTTAAGGCGCCCCGGGACGCCTTTGTCTTTGAGATTAGAAAGAGTAGGCTTTATTCGAACATTGACGTGTAGAAAAGAGACGGATATACTCGCCGACTCATTTGGAATCGATGAAAAATGTTTTTTGTATTTAAATAATTATTATCATTTGAAAAAAATGTTTTTTTTTAAGTAATGTCCTAGATTATTATATTGTCTATCTTTAGAAAGAAAAATTAGGTTCGCGTCACTTACACAACTTAAAAGAAAATCGTTGCAAGAAAAAAACAACACTTTCTTATTTATTTATTTTCATTACTATAATAAGGTGTATTTCGTTTTTTTTTTAAGCAAAGTACTAAATTAATATATGTAGAATATTGTGGTATTTTTAGTTTTAGCCATTTGTTGGGAATAACTTCAACAAAATGCACCAAAATACGTTACAAAACACGTTTTAGGGACTGGTGGCGCCTTAAAGAAAATGTAACATGTAATATTCATTATAAGCAGTGGCTCTAGTCGTGTTGACGATCGACACTCGCAAATCGACTCGACTGCACGCGCCATCCCTTTTATCTTACGACCATCGGCAGCGAATGAAAGAGACACCCAGACTAGGCCAGCAAGATGTTCAGAATACCATTGCTAATTATATCTACAGAACTTATATCAATAGGTCATACTTTTTTTAAGACTTTTACCGTTATTATAAAAAAAAATACCAGCATCTTAAGAAATACGATTTAGATACGATCTCTTAGTAATTGGCGTGAAATCAAACTTGAAATATTTAATCGCCAAAGGTAAATTAGATCGTGGTAATTGAGATCGTGGTAGTCTAGTGGTTAAGGCATTTGGCTATTGGCCCAATGGTCGCAGGTTCGATTACGCACATGCATACCATTTTTAACGCTTCATTACCACCATCTCCCCTGACTCTAGAACAGGCATATTTGGCCTAGTTGAGTAGGACCCAAAATAATTGTATATGACCCTAGGTCATAGCAAGTATTTAAAAAAAAATACTGCCATTGATTATAAGATAGCTCAACCCTAATACAATTATTTAGCCGGCGTCTAAACAATTAATCAAAACTGTAGATGGCGCTACTTTTAGCCAAAACGCAAACCATATAAATTCGTAAATGTTTCTTGTAAATAATTTTCAATATATGGCTATTTGCCATTAAAATCATCAAACTCAGTGATTTTTATCAATAAATAGTGATTTTTATGGATGTTTGAGATTTGATGGGCTTCCTCTTAGTAGGTGAACAATCGGAAACTGGTCTATCTAGGATTATCCAAAAGATTGTGATTTTAGAGTTATGTCCCCTTTCATCACAGAAAACTGTGATTAATCTACTTAGGTTGAAATGTAGCCCAAATATGGTACTCAGGGGCTTGCCTATCACTAGGTTTCTGGGACAACCTGTATAGTAGAGTGATAAAATAATGTGAGCACATTCTATACATTAATGAAATATTGATTCACTGTTGCTTTGTCGTTTTAACTCATAGCAAATGAAAGAGATGGTCGTAAAAAATACCTATACGTGTAATATCGCTATAGTAGAATAGGTATCTATAATATAAAAATTTTAATTGTAATCGCCTTAGGAAAGTGATTACAAAATATTTTGAATGTCTTACACATAAATAGATTTAAATACAAATCGAAAATAATGATAATAACTATTTATTTATTACATTAATTAATTTCATTAGAGGTAGAGAACATCTTATGAAAATTAGGTATTTATTTTAGTAAGTATTTGAGTATCTAATATTAATATATATAATATTTATTTCCTATATGAGTTTATTATAGTTTAAAGTGACATTTAGCCATGGCGCTCGGTGCCGCTAGTAACTAGCACAGCCTCCGCCCCCAACCCTGGCTCTCCTCGACCGAATGACGTCAATGGCCTGGACCAACCGGCGAGAGCGTCGGCCACGCCCCCACCCCATTCCCTCCCTTCCACTCCATCCAGATCGCTCCGGAAATAACCTTCGTTCCCGAAGATCAATATCCCCCCGGCCTCCCTGCCGAGTTGCATAGCCTCCTCGAAACGCGTTGCATTCTTCAGCAGTTTCGCCCGTTCAACAGATGAAGTGCTCCCGAACGCGTTGAGTCACCTTTTGGCCATGTTTTGTTATGATTAATCGTATCAAATTTATAAATACTACACTCAAACATATTACGCACGAATTAATATTGATACACAAATGAAATTAAATGAGTGGTGGTTCGAGCGTTGGACCATCTTCCCTGACTCTATCACAGGCATATTTGGCCTAGTTGAGTATGGCCTAAAATAACCGTATATGACCTAGGTCAAAGCAATTATTTATTTAGGGAAAAAAATGCGAGTGTGCGTTATTACGCTATAGCAAATGACCACTGGTATACTATTAGCCATATTCATATACTATATGCCTAAGATGCTGGTAACGATTATTGGAGCGATGGCTTCCCAGCGCCTCACTCTAGTTCTGCGGCGCGGAGGAGGGAGATTGCCATTGTAATTATTTTCAAAATGTTCAATTGGCTCATTTCTGACTCAAATAGTTAAAATATAGCACTTTGGTCGTGACTCAAGGGAAGAGGGGGGGGGTGGGGGCAATTGCACCCATCGCCCCCTGCATCCGCGCCTGATTGCATAGAAGAGGAGGCGAACTGCAAGGCTACACATCTCCAAGAGAAGGTCCAGGTCCACCTGTTCTAGACGCAGAAAGACTTCGATACATTTTCATCATAGTGTTTGGATGTGCGAATACAAGGCAAGTGCAAAGTCAGAAGAAAGGATAACGAACAGCCTATTGGTCGCACTATTCTTGTTGGTGTAGGGTTTTTGACCTGCATTGGCCTGTAAAATATTCCCGCTTGTCGTAATGATAATTTCTTTAAATGTTTTTTCAGTCGATTTAAAAGGTTTAGGATTTCAAGTGGTTTTCATGACAATTTACGTGGTAGTAATTTGTCAGAAAAAATTGAGATAAGGCCAAAGAAATGACCTAAAGAATTGTCAGTCAACAATTCACCCTGAAGATTGTTTTAGTATTGTATCACATTGTACCTACTCTAAAGATAATTCGGCGACATTCTTTGCACCTGGCGAATTGATCGAGTTGAGAAAAGGTCGCGAAGGAGGAAAGGAGGGGATGAGGGGATGCACCCACTAACCCAGAGCGCTCATGAATTGAGGCACTGTGCCAGCCAGGCGCGCGGGGGGTGGGTTGGACGCCACCACCCTCGCGCCTTCCACCCGCCGGCCGCCAGCGCCTGCGCGACGGTATTGATCTGGACGCTGGCCGCCATCTTGGATCAGGAGCGTCGCCGGAAGAGGAGATCGTGGGCGGCTGGGGTGACCACACTTTCTTTTACATATATATAAAAAATATATATGTTTCTGCCTTTTGGTTATGTGACATTTCAGTCACACGTCATAATCTGTGATAATCTCTTTTTATCTGCCAAATTGCTCATGTGACGGGTATTTATCAGCGGATATTATTTTCTGTTTTAAAAGTCAACCGATCATTAATATTTAGATTTCTGATCACATCATAAATCACCATCATCAATCATTTTAATCATTTTGATCACTGTAATCTTTACAAGTATCTCTATACTTTAGTGTAAGCCTGTCATCAGTCAATTTTACACACAATTGTATTACCAACCCCTGTAAACCCCTAATAGGACATCAGTGAATATAAATACACCCTGTATAACAGGTATTCGAGCTTACTTTGTAAAATGCAAAATTTTTAATAACTTAATAAGATTAGACAAAATATCCGACTCGCGCGGATCTCAAAAGTTGTCACCCACGCTCGTTGGTTGTGTGTGGTGTGTGGTGTGTCACCCAGGGCGGGCGCGTGGTCGCCCTAGCGCGGCGCGCGCAGCGGCACTCGAGGCGGGGCCCTCGGGCTGAGGCCGGCGCCGCCGTCCTTCGGGCTCCACTTTCGTAACAGACACGCACACCGTAGCGCACAAAATCGTTATCTACACATTTTTTTCTTTAATATTTTTATAGTAGCCTAATTACTTTTAATTATCGGATCGTTTTGCAAAACGTATGACTTATATTAGATGACTATCTTTGTATTTAATTTCCGTGACGCGTTTTCTTTAACGTTCGGTTCCCGTGTTAGATTTTCTATTTACTATTAAGGGACCGTTCGCGATTTTGACGTTTACTAGCTTTAATTCTAGCATTAGCTTTACGATAATTATTACTAGAGAGTCAACCGAGTGACAGCTGCCTAACGGACCACCGAGTGGGTGAAGCATTCGGCCTGTAGTGAAATGAGAACTATATTATAAACTCCTGACGGCGAAGTGCGAGAGAGACTATTCGAGGCGAGATGACAGGTACCATTTGACTTTTTAATGGGAAACGATACATTTCAAAATATAATAATTACAATAAGTTTTGTTATTTATTGTTTTATTTTTATTATAAATCTGTATTGATATAATTTTAAGAATATTTTTAACGCGAATTTTATTTTGGCCAACCGTGACCTCCTTTTCCTTTAATTTTTTATTTCAACTTTTTATTATATGTATCAAAATCAAAGCGAGCACTATTTTTATAATCTATTTTCAGTCTTTTGGGATATGTTTAATAATTACATCCTCATGGTCATGGTCATGGTCACAGGTTCAAGGTGCGCTAGCGTATATTTTAAAGAGGTTTGCAGCTAAGATCGTAGATTATTTATATTTTAATCTTACTGTTGAAATAGCTTAGTTTGTGAGAGACCACACATTGATTTCTTAACTGCAGGCTTTTCTCCTTTTGACACTCGTCCAGTAATGATAACGTTTCTTTGACATCAAATTGTTATCCTAACAGTACTTAACACCTAAATACTATTGCTAAATGTACCTAAATGCTAAAAAGCCACATAATATGCTCTTAGTAAAATTACCGTTCTAACATAAGCATGTACCAGTAGTTAAAATCCAATCTCATTCTATATGAACAGAAGATCAGTACAAATTAATAATATAATAAATTGATTATTGATAAAACATATAACTAAGCAACATTTTCGTGTGATTTTTAAAAAAAATAAACCGTCTTTGAATAGAAATAAGTATTGTCAAAATTATAAATCATTATGTGGCAGCCATTTTGAAATCAAATCCAAATAATGTCCATCGGCTAATTAATTTGTATCCATTGCGTTTTCTATAGGTAGATTTCATTAGGAAGGCCACCTATTGCAATGGGTACCATGTCATGACATATCTTCACGTTTGACCCCCTCTAGAACCCCTCTATAATATATCGAATTCATTTAAATTTTATATTAATCCTCAGATGAGGGCCTAAAACTTCAAGTAAACATTTTTGATTTTTTCCCACTGTAGTCATTTCTGTAAATGTTTCTAAGATATTTACATTTGAAACTGTGTTGGTATTAGTATGTTTGTTTATCTAAATTATTTTATAATATTATTCGTATTAACTATCCACGGTATTAACAGTTTGACAAGCGTTATTTTTGTATTGTTGCAACACGACGCACATATTGCAATTTTTACGGTGTGTTTAAAGCATAATGTTGTCTAAATTACTTTTTATTTTATATTAATTTTATTAATCTTAGAATACTTAAGTTTTTTTATTTGTCAATTCTGCCTGGAACTAGAAACTACGTTCGCACAAACTACCCTCCAGGTATATATTTTCTAATGCTAACTTACCTACGATTTTTAACCGATTTCGAAACAGGAGAAGGTTTTCAATGTTTATAGTATTATCAATCAATAGATCAATAAATTAAATTGGTTGTATTTATTTTTCGTTTTTTTTTTATTTTGAAGTCGGTTTTTTAAAATATTTTTTCCAAAATGTTGACACAAGATCTGTTTATTTGTTTCTTATTAAATCGCATTGAAATATATATTTTTGTATTTAATATGTTGCAATGGTTTGAATACCTATATTTTCTATGGTTATGTTTTTATTCCGCAAAATATGTATTACACCTATCGAATTACACGTTACTTTATATATTGATACTTTAAATTTGTACAAATAAATAACAATTCGCTTTAAATTATTACAAATTATTTTATACATAATTTATTTCCGAAAAGAGGTACGGAAAAGTGTTAAAACCACTCTACTAGGCATAATGCCTGTATCCAAGCGATGAATTTTTTATGTAGGGTCGAGGGCAAAAGAAGCTTTACCTCGAAAAGCGATTCCATAGACTGTGTAGGTAAGTATATCTAAATATTAACCTTATCTACACTCATACGGTGGTTCTCATAGTACTATCACATAGTATAGTACATAGTACACGTACTATCTCTTTTTTTTACGCGTAAGTATGCTACAACGTTCCTTAATACTAGATTACAATTAATAGCTCTTACATGAAAGCCAGTTAAAACGTTAAGAAAATAATTTTACCTTATCAAATTCGATAATATTTCAAATTACAACTTTCAATTTGTTATGGCTTTAAAATAAAATAGTATTATAAGCGACAGAAGGTTAAATTCGTAATATAATTATACAAAAACAAATAAACTTTAAAATAAAGGCCTCGCATCAAGAGGCCAACAGAAAGGTAATCGGTTATGCACCTGATGGGTCATCTTTGACAAAACAGAACATACGATAAAAAAAACTATTAAATCCTCACACACACTTCCTTGTTTCACGAACACATTCCCTAACTAACATCCTCAGTTTATAGCAAACCTAAGTTCCGATTATCGTGGTAGTAAATTCTGACGACCTTATGAATAGCTAGCTGACTTGGCCCATAGGTACGAAACTTCAGCTAGTTGCTAAGGCGGTTATGAAGAAGGTTGCCGAGAGAGTAAATTAACTCTAAAAACGACACACATACCTTCGTCAGGCAAATAGGAGGATATTCCCGTATTGTTTATGGATTTTTATTATTTTTCTTTTTAACGCAAATAAAATAAAATGTTCATACAATAAATAAAGCCGTTCTTTCAATTTATGACAACGAACCTATTTGATGAACAATTTGAAGTTTTATTATACAAACAAGAGACTCGATTAACAAAATATTTTGATTGTTGGTATAAATAAGCCACTATTAGATAGAAAATTGAATCATTTTGGATCAACGCAAACACTTTTAGAAGGTTAGTTTGACGATGACAAATTCGCGAGCAGTCGGCCAAACGCTGCGAAAAATGCCGCACAGATTTGACTGCATCAGCGAACTGGACTTCAAAGCCCTTCTGGACGAAGCCGGTAAAGTGGTGATGAAGTTGGAGGAGAAAATATCCGCGGAGACAAACGTCGTCACAGAGCAGTCGGCCATGATAGACCGGCAGCACAAGATCATCGACAGCGTCTTCAGTAGGGTGCACGCGTACTGCGACGACCCCACCCCGGTTGGCACGAGGTCGTCGAAGTATCTGAAGGATCTCGAGTCAAAGACGAGAGGACGGACAGTCCTGCAGAGGCTGCCGGAACGAGGAGGCGCCTACGAGCTGCTCGGGCAGCCGCCGGCTCCCGTCATTCCCAGGTATCCCTCGCCGCCACCGCGAGCTCCAAACACTACATCAATACCGCCTCCATTGCCTAAAACTCCCAAACCTGTTTTGAGAATGGAAACTATCAGAGAGGTACAAAGACCTCCGCCGCCTATAGCACACAGTCCAAAAGCTGTTCATCGTCCGGTTTCGGCGAGATCTTCGGAAATAACCACGCATTCAGCTTTCCCGGTATCTTCGTCGAGCGCTACTTATCTTCGTGCATGGAAAGCAGTTCCATACATTTCCATGACGCTGCCTGCGGTACCAATGTCTGCGAGGAGAAAATATAAAAGGCAAACGGCAATTTCCCAGAGTATATCGTCACCTTACAGTTCCTCTACGTTTTCGCCTCCAATGAGTCCGGTGTCAAGATCGCCCACTCGAAGGTATCATCAGGATTCCTTAACCGTAGAACCACCTTCTCCAACTACTGACACTGTGCTATCACCTTTGCTGTCTGAGTATCCGCCTCTACCTAATACTTACACCATGTGGTCGTCTGCGACCATACAGTCGGAGGATGCAACCGCACGATCTCCTACGTTGATGCCCCCTCTTCGGGGTTTCTGTAAAGCTGCTACTGCCAACTCGTCAGCGTCCAATTCGTCTTCTGGGGAAATGCCGAAGAGGCCACCCCTACCCACGACGCCATGTCCAACGCCTCCCGACTCTTCGCCCGTCAGTTCTACTGAGTATTCGAAGACCATTCCTCCCCCGGACGAATACAAGTCCACAACAACAGCTCATGAAGCACAGACAGATGAATATGTCAATAAACCTTCAGCGCACACACCATCAAAAAGAAAGCCCAGCTACCTATATAAGAGTAAGTTTCACATTGCATTACTACTACTTCATTTGCATTACCGCGATTTTTCCAATATTTTCCAATCGCCAAATTAAAAATTCAAAATAAATAAAAATAAAGTCGCGAGTTACTCATTGGTTTAATGCGAAATATTCCATTAAACGCGCACCATTAAAAGTTACTCGATCTAACATTAGATACACATTAGGCGCTTTAGACAAATGCTTTTATTCTCAAATTAATTGAGATTCATATGACGAGAGGCCGTCAGCATCCCATGACTGCGCCAGGGTCATGTTCCGAGATGACAACGAGAGACGGCTGGTGGCTAATTGGCCGGCAGCAGATGGAGTCAAGCGCAGGGCGCGGGACGGTGATGATTGCCTCGACTCCAAATGCCCTAAAGGCGCCCCGGGACGCATTTGTCCTTGAGATTAGAAAGAGTAGGCTTTATTCGAACATTGACGCGTAGAAAAGAGACGGATATACTCGCCGAGCGCGAATTCGTTACATTTGGAATCGATGAAACATGTTTTTTGTATTTAAATAATTATTATCATTTGAAAAAAATGTTTTTTTTTATGTAATGTCCTAGATTATTATATTGTCTATCTTTAGAAAGAAAAATTAGGTTCGCGTCACTTACACAACTTAAAAGAAAATCGTTGCAAGAAAAAAAAACAACACTTTCTTATTTATTTATTTTCATTACTATAATAAGGTGTATTTCGTTTTTTTTAAGCAAAGTACTAAATTAATATATGTAGAATATTGTGGTATTTTTAGTTTTAGCCATTTGTTGGGAATAACTTCAACAAAATGCACCAAAATACGTTACAAAACACGTTTTAGGGACTGGCGCCTTAAACATATGTACTTAGTCGAGTTAGTTGACTGCTAAAGTAACAGTTCGTGCATTAGATTTCGACATTATTATAGATTTATAACTAGAAAGCATTGATACAGTGAAAAAAATATTTTAGCAAAACGTTTGGTTGTTTAAAAATTAGCACCGCAGCAAGAAATTTGCTAAACGAACATAAGTGTAAGTAAATCCTATAATTGAACCCACAGACTAATTATTGTTGAATAAGTTTTGGTTGTTTTACCATATTTCTTGCTATATTTTATATTTATTTTTTAGCAATAACAACACTTTGCTGTGATTAAAAAACAAAATGGCGTCGCGGGTGAACAGCCGACGAAATAAAACGACGTTATCTGAAACATTAGTAGCAGCAACCATAATATTTTGTTGTTTTTACTTGTTACCGTTTTATTTTACTGTGATTCAAATCAAAATGGCGGTGTGATCCGAGAAATTTGCAGTTTGCAAAAATTATTGTAGCGAGAGCTAGATATTATGATAAAAGCAACCAAAAATTATGGTTCTTAAATTGAGAAATATGGGTTAACAATTAACAAAAATTATTGCTGTCACTATACCAACCATACTTTATGGTTTTGCATTAGCATATTTGTTTTCAGTGTACGGTTATTGGATATCGAATCCAAAACAGCATCTATAGTTGATTTGTCTGTTATTAAGATTATAGTTCTATTATTTTATGCATGTTATTTTAAACTTCTTAACACGTTCTTCAATTCACTTTATTTATATGGTTTTTATGTGATATAGCGGGTAAAATCATAAATATTTTAACTTTTTACTTGAGAACATCTGACTTAAGTGTGCACACGAAAATATTAATAAATATATCAAAGGTTTTCAAAATTTAAATCAATATATCTTATATTCTTAGTTTATAATACTAAAAGTATAAATACTATGTGGTTTATTGTATCTGTTTAATTCCAATACATTATCTATATATAATTCATGACTTCAAAATAAATCTACGACTAGAAAAATGTATTATAACACAATATTATTAGTAAATAATAAATAACCAAATAACCATGTCTTTTTGTGGAATAAACGTTTTGGTGGTTCAACTCAGTTTAACTTATTTATAATTTTTTAACGACTAATTGTTTTACTATGGTTAATTGTGTATACTAAAAGTTCAAAAACCTTTCGCGAACGGATTAATTATTTAATGAGAATATATATTTTAAAAATAATATACATTTATTATATGTTTAATGTCAAATATTCATATTTTGGCGGTATAGTTAGGTATAGTTAGGCGGTATAGTTAGACGGCATAGTTAGGCGAATTCGGAGTTAACTTAAATAATAAAAAAAAACTATATTTCACCAGTACAAACACTTTGAGGACTATATTAAGGTGACGGGATGCTGTCAGATAAGTTTCGTAATGATAGTTGGTCTGAGGAAACGCGCGTGGCTGGGTCATTGGCCGCCGACGCGAATGTTATGTTAGCATAGAATTTAATTCTATGAACAACGAAAGAACGCAATTAAATGGAGGTAAGAATCTATTTTTTAATTTTAAATATGCGACAAGACCCAATATGCCCAGATGTCGTTTAGGTCTGCGCAAAAAAAAAAAAAATGGCGATAGGAACGCGATTTTTTTTTATCTCGTCTACAAACCTATGCAGGGCTGCTAAATATTACAAATGAAAAATGTTCAGTTTATAATAATTATCTAAATATCTCTTGTATGCCGATTGTGATCAAATTAATTTGATAATTAAGTCTGTTTTGAAGTAATAGTGATGCGCGCGTACGATTAAATTAAGAAATCGCGCAGGACTAGTCCAATAAACCTACTTTTTCTTATATAGAAAATAAAACCATTACGAATCCACGAATTTCGACTTTCCTATCGTTTTATTGTGATTGACTTAAGTAATGTCCACTTTCCCATCGATCTCGATCATAAGAAAAGTGAAATCATCGCTTTTAGAGGTCGCACATCTCACACATCTCACACATCTCGCGTTGACAGCTTTGGTTGTTAGTTTTTATAAAGGTGATGTTTTTAGAGGCGTGGTTTTCAAGAAGAGATAAAACGCATATAATTTGATGTTATGGCTAAGAATTTAGTTTTATTATAAAGATAAGGGTTTGCCATTATGTTTTAAAAATGATTTCGGGTAAGTGGCCGCCGCGGCTGACTCGAACAAATTCCAGCCGAGAGGCCCAATTTTCAACCACTTTTTGCAGCAAGTTGGGCCGTATGTCAGCAATAACGCGCCGAATATTCTCTTCCAAGGCGTTAATCGTGTCCGGCTTATCTGCGTAGACAAGCGACTTCCAGCGGTGTTAAATCGCACGATCTTGGAGGCCACGCCACGTTGTTCAGGAGTAAGTCTATTCATTATGAAATGGCAAACCAAACTGAGCATAAATCAAGTGACAGCTGTCAAAAACACCAACTAAGAAAAAAGTAGTGCCAGATTGAAAACCACGCCTCTAAAAACATCAGCCTATATTAAACGAGGGCACCATAGGAAAATTTTATTTTCTATTGTCAGCCTAAATACTAACAAAGGTAAAATAATAGTTAAAGTACAAAACATAGCGAACGGTAAATTAATTGCACCTGAACTAGAAAAAAACGATTATTTCTAGTTTAATATCACTACATTGTGTCTCATGAGATGATTTCCGAAGCCGTGTTAATAGTTTCGTCGAATTAATTCGTATCGAACAAAAAAAAAAGATCTCTCCATTGTAGCGCTTTCAGCACTGGTAGTTCCTTGGCAAGAAGATGCGCGGTGCGGCGTCAGTTAGAATGCGCGTTTTGTGCTCGAGACAATATCGCAGAAAAACGTGCGAGTGGCGTGCTTTTAGTGGCCTCGTTCTGGGCACGCGCCAGGCGTGGATTGTCGCCCGCAGTTCGTACGACGCGACGCGCGTATAGTCATGCACTTTCATCGATTGTTTGACGTTTATCGATATACAAAAATAACGGTTAATTAGCGATTTTTCGATGACCTGGTTTTTTTTCCTAGACGCACATTAATAATAATAATATTTCTTTATTCTTTTTCTGAATACAAGCCTTACAAATATGTTCATTTCATTATACCTATTAATCAGTTACAATTTTACACGATAAATATACATTTTATAATATTAATTGTAGATTTTTATTTTAATAGCTATGCTCGTTAGCGCTATTGTATTTTGTTGTAAATTAGTTCTTCGGACTTCGACCTTCCTATATCTAAAAGCCAGTCTGTAACCATTGATTTAAATCTGTGTCCTGTGGCTTGTCTGATTTCAGCTGGTATCTGGTTATGTACTTTGGGCATATGGTACATAAAGTTTCTTTGACCGAATGTTGTATGTTTCCTTTTTAGCGCAAGTAACCCTTGTGCATTGGAAGGTGTGTTTATAGCGGTGGGCGTTTGGTCGATTTCAACAAATTTACGCATTTACTGAATAATATTTCTTATATATAGTTGTCTTAGGTCCAGAATTTTTAACTCTTTAAATATTAATTCAGTAGGGTATTTATACGGCTTTTTAATGCAACTCTGATGATGGCTTCCTGCTATTTGAGAAAGATGGATTGAAAGGAAGATTGATTGCTGTGTGTTGCCGGTTGTTACATTTAATTTAAAGTTTGTGTAACGGAATAAAATAGCTGTGAAAACTACAAGATTTTATTTCGCTTATCCCGTCACGACAATATTTACATTTACTTAATGTTATCTTATATTCATTACTGGGTGTGCACATTTGGAAAATAGTTCACGGTCGGAAGTAACCTGATTTTTATAGCTGAATATATTTTTTAATAAAACGGTAATGCTGGACCACGTCTCCGCCATTCTGGCTTGGCCACGACTGGTGGCGTTCTCAGCAAACTATTGTTTGTCTTTCCTACGTATGAAATAGGCTGAACCATCAAAGAGCAGGCGATGTTTTTAAAGCCATCTTTTTTAAACAAAGATTTCTTATCAGCTATGAGCCAAGAGTCCGCTTGAAAATATTTAGTGAAATTATGTCAGGCATTTATAAATAACGAAGGCATTTATCAAGTGAGCCTTTCGCTTCATATATTTTCGCGTCAGGAGCGCGGCTGAGAGAATGCGTCGCACGATGTGATAATTTAGTGTATTTTATTACTGTTTTTCAAGTTATTACGAAATATGTTTTATCTGCTTAGATTATTTATATTGGGTAGCCGCAGTCGCAGTCGTACCTATAGTAGTAATATGTTAGCAGGTTATTTTTTAATAGCAACATATTTTTTTTATGATTTAGAATTTTGAAATTCCGTTTCCGCCAAGACTTAGTATTTTCTACGTAATTCGATTAAAAATTTAATATTCTCAAATCGGTGGTAAAATTATTGAGATCTGACATCACAAACATTTTGCTTTTGGAGTCCAATCCACGGGAGATACGCTTCGATTATGTACTTTATGTATTTATTATTAAAAAAAATATATTTTTACAGCACAGGCAATGCCCTTACGCTTTCACAGGCGGCACGTGGCACGCCCCTACGGACAGAGATAGTACCTTAATTACATACCTATAAAAATATTATATTTATATATATATATTTAGTGGATATTATTAATAGGTAGTATAATAGGTAGTTGTCATTACTTTGTAAAATAAAAAATGAAATAAATAATAGATATACACTTAAAAGAGAAGTACTTTGTAAATCAAATTAATTTATTCATATTAGGCCAACATTTAAATTAAACTACATCAATTATTACATCCTACCTATTCATAAAAATACATCTGAATAAGATTTTTATTCCTTTGTGTAGGATTGTACATGGATTAGGGAGAACGGATTGTAGGTTTTGATGAATTAGAAGGTTCACAGCTGAAAGTAAATGGAAATCAATAAGAAAACAAAAGACCAACCTTAGCTGTGCTATGATGGCCGTCCGTGGTTCGCCTGCCTTAGCCTATTTTTCTCACTGCTTCCTTAAAGTTTTGAGTTGATTCCTCGAGCTCGGTGAAAGATGATGTCACGGATTGCAGAGGTCCGGGTATACCTCGTGTATTTCTTTTTCAATTGACACTTAACGACAGCTGTGATAATGGAAAGGGTTGCCAGTAAAACTGGGGAAATTCGAGAATATTGTAATATATAATATACATTTATAGAATAAATGTTAATGATACATTATTAAATTTAAATAACGTCATTTATAGGGTGACGTCGGAACACTTCGTGTTATTTAGTAGAACCTTAAATTTTAGATGGATTATTTTATTATCGATTCTTCAATTTCTACCCTAGCACAAAATCGGCACGTTTGCCTCTTGTCGCTTACGCCGTTCGTCGCCCGAACCAGGCAACCGAACATTCGTGGGTAAACAATAGAATGGCACAATGGCGGTCGGCCGCCGCGCGCCGCGGTCGCGTGTGACGCTCGCTCGCTGCGTTCGAATTTCGAATTAGCGAAAGAGAGAGAAAGTCTCCTTTTGTGTCCGCCTTGTCTCGCCGCCGCTCTAGTGTCGATGGATTCCGCGGAGCGGAGAGTTTTCGCGCGCGAGGCGAACGGCAATGGCCTTAAGTATCATCTCACCAAACGCTTCGTGGCTAAAATTGGTGAGCATCATCAAAACGTACCCAGTAAATTTAATCAATTATTTCAAACATAAGTACTAAAAATTATAGTATTTTATAGGTCGTTACTTCACCAATTTTGTATTTTAATAAACCATTCACACCAAACAAACGGCCTATGTCGTCTTGACATAAAATACGGAACCCTACAAATAAAAAAAACAGTCTAGCATAAAAGATTTAACTCAAAAGAGATATTAACACGCACACATTATAATTATTAAGAAAAAATATTCGTAAGTAAAAACGGAATTTTTAACTTTCTCCGTTCACCGCTGAATTGTATAACCATTCAAAAATCTCTTCTGTGAATATTTGTATAGAGTAATATAACACACAAGGATGATTTTATTATGATAAAAAATAATATTTATAGATTCATTTTTTTTGTCGCAATTATATGTACGAGTATATTAGTTGCTTAGAGTGTATATACTCGTATCTACAATACATTTAGATAATGTTCGCGTATTTTTATTTTTGCGTAACTTCGGTCAAGATAAGCAATATTATTGTTATTATCTGTTATCAGTCGCATTGCTACGTGCCCACGTGGTCACTTTACCCAAGATAAATACGTCAACATTTTGATTGGGTCTCGCAGCATTTTTTTTTTTGTAACTGATGTCATTTTAAAATAACACGACTCCTAGGAAGTCAAAAAACGGTAGACTAAATATATTTTTCGTACAAGTACTCATTTGAACAAAATGTCTTTTAAAAGAGTGGATAATATAATTATAAGTTCATCCACCGAGTTAAAATTTAAAAATGTAGGTATTTTTTGATGCCACGATGATATTTTTGAAGGTAGTTAGGAGTTGTGATCGTTTTGAAAGAAGATGTCGGGTGATTGTTATATTGTATTTGGCTCTATTCTGAAAACTGTTTTTTGTCACCAGCAGCTAGGCCCTGCGGGTGTCATTGACGGCGTGTTTAGACCATTCGATGTGCGTTTTGGTTAGCCATAGATCTTAATTTATTTTTTTAGGATTGAGACAATTAAAATAAACAAAAACCACAATGGCATCATGACATTCTCATCATGTTAAATCAAGTGCGCCGTGTGTGATATTTGTATTACGGCATTACTGTTCTAAGGAAAACCAATTTCATCGGTTGATTATGCTTAGCTGTTTTGGTTTTAATTGAAGCTTGGTAAGTATATAAAGTGCGCTAATTTATATAAAAAAAACTAATTCTAAAATTCAATTCAAACTTAATATGTTATATTATAAAACTTATTTTTGGTATTAAAATGTATTTAAAAACAATAGCATTATTTTCGAAATCAAAATCGTAAACTATGCATATTTTTAAGTATAAATCTATATTAGTTTTTATAAATTGGTACTTTTGTTGAACTGTACATAAATTTATAAAACTGTTGTTAACACTTCCCCGACCCGCGATCAAAAACGACACTTTATTTTTAGAAACTAAAAATAGTAAAACCGGTTTCAGTTTTAGCTAACACAAGTAATTAAAATATATTAAATTGTCCATCATCTATATAAGAATCCCGACTGGAATGTATCGAATCTTAAATCGTAACCAACTGACCCACTAATGGCTCAATTCACTGCCACCTGTCCTCTTCATTGCTATGCGCCGAGTGGCTGCCGCGAGTGACTATCGCGAGTGACTGCGTTGTGTTAAGGCGCCCCGGGACGCATTTGTCCTTGAGATTAGAAAGAGTAGGCTTTATTCGAACATTGACGTGTAGAAAAGAGACGGATATACTCGCCGAGCGCGAATTCGTTACATTTGGAATCGAAGAAACATGTTTTTTGTATTTAAATAATTATTATTATTTGAAAAAAGTGTTTTTTTAAAGTAATATCCTAGATTATTATATTGTCTATCTTTAGAAAGAAAAATTAGGTTCGCGTCACTTACACAACTTAAAAGAAAATCGTTGCAAGAAAAAAACAACACTTTCTTATTTATTTATTTTCATTACTATAATAAGGTGTATTTCGTTTTTTTTTAAGCAAAGGACTAAATTAATATATGTGGAATATTGTGGTATTTTTAGTTTTAGCCATTTGTTGGGAATAACTTCAACAAAATGCACCAAAATACGTTACAAAACACGTTTTAGGGACTGGTGGCGCCTTAAACATCGGATGCCTTCCGCAATATAAATAATAACAAAAATGGAGACAAAAGCATAAATATGCTTACCTATATTGCAGTTGGCTTAATCGGGTTCTATATCTATGGGCTCATGGGTCGCTTCACTTCGAGGTCGCGGCGTGGTTGTGATGCGCGCGCGCTCACTGTATGCAGTCGCTCGCCTCTTAGGACCGAAATTTCATGGCCTACTTAAGACTAACCTAAATTTTAAGTTAGACTTAGCCGATAAACATCGTATTTCAACTCACTCTTAGCGTTAAGTCGAACATAAAAGTCCGTCTTAGTATTTATAACTTTCTATGGACGCGATAATGCGCATATTACAACCGTCAGCCATTTTGGAGTTGTGCGAACCATGCCAAGGCCACCCGATGCGACCCGAGGCCACCCGATGCGACCCGAGGCCACCCGATGCGACCCGAGGCCACCCGATGCGACCCGAGGCCACCCGATGCGACCCGAGGCCACCCGAGGCCACCCGATGCGACCCGAGGCCACCCGATGCGACCCGAGGCCACCCGATGCGACCCGAGGCCACCCGAGGCCCTGTCAGCAGTGCTCGCGATATTATTGTCGTCCAAAGCAAAACGAAGCGAATGTATTATGATTCAATTCGATCGCCATCCAAATGCCGTCGCAACGCCACCTATTGCTCGATAGCAGGCCTATTGGGGACAAATGCCCTCTGAACATCATGAAAATAAATGTACCGACATCCCGCGTCTCAACTAAGTTTTCACTGTTTAATGGAGCAATGTTATCTTACATAAATAGTAATAATATATAAATGTACGGTTGTATATGGATTAGGGGGAGCTAAATGGCAATCAACAAGAAAACAAAAGACCAACCTTTGCCGTGCGAAGATGGCCGTCTGTGGTTCGCCTGCCTTAGCCTATTTTTCTCACTGCTTCCTTAAGGTTTTGAGTTGATTTCGCGAGCTCGGTGAATGGTGTGACGAGATGTCACGGATTGCAGGAATAGTTGGCGGCGAAAAAGGCGTTGTTTATAAACCCGCGCGCAAGAGTTTATACTCTTGTATTTCTTTTTCAACTGACACTTGCCGACAGCTGTGATAATGCCAAGAGTTGCCAGTAACAAAAACTGGGGAAATTGGAGAATGGTGATTTTGTAATATATAATAAACATAAAATAATAATAAACATTTATAGAATAAATATTAATATCATAGAATATTGAACTTAAATAACTTAATTTATAGGGTTACGTCGGAACAGTGAGTGTTAAAAGTCTTGGGGGGGATGATTACACCCTTTACTCCTCCTCCTCCCTTGGGATCTGCCCCTGTTTATTACTGATATTGTTAATTAAGATAACCTACTGTTATGTCACCATTGAACAGATAAATTGTGGTTTTTATATTACATTATAAAAAAGAGTAGGTTTTTCTAAGGTAGGCTAAAGTTTTGTTATGCTATAGCCTGATATATATTATACCCTGTTGCAGACCGGGGGGGTGGCGGTCGCGGGGGCGGCGCCGAGCAGCGCGACTACATCGGCTTCGCGACTCTGCCGGAACAGGTCCACCGGAAGTCCGTCAAGCGGGGCTTCGACTTCACCCTCATGGTGGTCGGGGAGTCGGGGCTGGGCAAGTCCACGCTCGTCAACAGCCTGTTCCTCGGCGACCTGTACAAGAACCGGAAAGTGCCCGAAGTGCAAGGTATGATCTTCCGTCCTCGTTTGGTGTTAGGATGGGTCATGGCGGCACCGCCCCACTGATGTGCATATTTTTTGATAGGGCGTCAGGTTTCATAGGACTCTAAGGCCCTAAAGTAATTCTAAGAGAGTAATTCAATTAAAAAAAAATGATTACCAGTTCATTATTTATCAAATTTCTTAGAAAAAAAAAACAATTTTAAAAATCAGCCTTTACTATGTTAAAGGCATAAAATCAAGATATATAAACAAATTTTTTTATTATTAAATATCTCATGATTACCAAATCCCAAAAAGGGTTTATGAATAATAAGAATAGAAACGAGCGTTCGTTTTTAATAATACGCCTCTAAAAACATCACCCTATATATTAGAAAGATGATAAAATATATGAGCTTTCTTACGCGACACGACTGCAGTTTGAATTTGTTGGTCAGAGCGCATCGAGAAGACGACGTCCGTCGAGCGCAAGAGCATGGAGATCGAGGAGCGGGGAGTGCGGCTGAGGCTGACGGTCGTGGACACGCCGGGCTTCGGAGACGCCATCAACTGCGAGGACTCCTGGCGCGTCTGCAGCTCATACATCGACGACCAGTTCCGGCAGTACTTCACCGACGAGAGCGGCCTCAACAGGAGGAACATCCAGGACAACCGCGTGCATTGCTGCCTCTACTTCGTGCCGCCGTACGGACACAGGTACGAAACACTCCTGGCCCTGAAGAACATGTGGCCATTATTTTTATGTAACAGGTGTTTTGAAAGTGACAAGCAGACACTATTATAACATCAGTGTCTGTCTACACTAGGGTTGCCATAAATGGTTTGGCTCCGACCGGGACTGATATCAAATAGGAGGAAATATAAGGAAGTTATAGGAGGAGGAAGAGGGAGGGGGTGGTACCGCCCTCCCCCCCATAGCGCCGCAATCTGGTTTGTGAAAAAAGGAAATCTTTCAATTGTTCCCACATTTTCAGAATATGTTTAATGGCCGGGAACAAAGAAGGTTAACCACCTAGTTTTTGAGTGAGATCGTAAATTACCATGAATTACATCAGCCCCCTCACAAAGGTGTTTCATTCCGTACTGTAATATGGAACAATATTTGTAAAATGGCAGTACATCCCTCGACCCCAGACTTCCGCCAGCCAACGTGATCTAACGTCGTCGCACAAATTATTCGCATAATTTTATCATATAAAACCATGATTATTCGTTTACCGGGACACATGGTGGGTGAAACGGGACAACCGGGACCGAGGCTCTAAACCGGTGACATGTCCCGGGACGTAAGGCAACCCTAGTCTACACAGAGGTTATTATCGCTCGCTTTCTGCCGCTGTCTCAGATCTAAAATGCCCCTTAAATGTCCTATTGCAGTTAAAACTGAATTCTGGCAAAGAAGATACTAACTCTTAATCTGTTCTTTTTCAATTTTCCCTCTATCCTTTCGTAATAGAAACATTAATAATTCGTTTGTATGTTCATACAAACCTTTTTGAAAAATGTTTAAAATACTTCATAATATTTAACGTTAATAATATATGACTTACGTCATATGCCATCCTAAATATTTTTAACAAAATAGTTTTATAACAACAACAAACATACCAGTTCACTCCGTCCGGGTGAAACTTATCTTTATGTAACGTTTGCAGGGCTATACAAAATCGTTGAATAACTCAGAAACTGAACCTCCGATTGGAATGAAGTTGCTATTATTCTAAATGGTACATAGTTCTGTTCCCCTAAGATAATGAGTCACTGTCAGGCAAGCGTAGTATGCGAGTGGAGGTGGAGGGAACTCGATGCACAGCGCCCTAATGGGCCAACCAGTACAGCTCGAGGCGCCAAGCAGCTATAACGCAATCCAAAAACGTTTAACCAGTTTGTTTGAAATTACAATTTTCGAACAAGATATGATTACAATTAAAGTTTTATTTATTTTTTTGGCAGTATACGACAGATGGACCTAGACATGATGCGGCGGCTGCATAGGAAAGTGAACATTGTGGTCGTGATTGCGAAGGCGGACACTCTCACAACGGCAGAAGTGCACCGCCTCAAGAAAAGAATACTCAAAGATCTAGAAGACAACCAAATTCAGGCGAGTTCATTGACCATACTAAACTCATTGCATTAGGATCTTTTTATATGCATCAATCTCTCTATCGATGAATTTTAGTATGATTTCATATTTTTTTTATGCGCAGGTGTACCAGTTCCCCGAGTGTGACAGCGACGAGGATGAGGAGTTCAAGCAGCAAGACAGGGAGCTAAAGGCCGCAGCGCCCTTTGCGGTGGTGGGCAGCAACACGACCCTGGAGGTAGCAGGGAAGAGGGTGCGTGGTAGACAATACCCCTGGGGTGTCGTTGATGGTAACTTTCATTTTATTGCACCCGATTACCACGCATAGACATAATGAAAATAAAAGAACCACATATAGAAACCACAATATTAATTTATTATTATTATATTAACAGTCAGACAGCATAGCTGATGGGTCTGTTTCTGTTTCTGTTACTGAGATAGTTGCTGATCAAGACAGTTCTTGGATTGGTTGATGATGTTTGCGCTAACAACCGAATCCTGCAGTTGATTCCACGCGTCCACCACTCTATTGCCAATCATATGTGTTCTAGGATTCGTTTGGAAGCTTGTTTTCCTGAGAGATGGCCTCGTAGGTGTATGTTCTCATTAGCTGTGAATATATTCTTAGGCTCTTGACAATCATAGCGCCCTGACAATATTTTATATGTCTCAATGAGATCACCACGCTGTCGAGAGTAGGCAATTTGAGTCGCTTAAGCCTTTCTTCATACTCCAAACCTTTCAAAAGTCCTGAAAATTTAGTTGCTCCCTTTTTCCAATAAATCACTGTCCTTAATGAAGTATGGATTCCATAATTGAAAGCCATATTTTATAAACCTTTGACTATTTATTATTCAAAAATATCACTAAATTAATTGTGCTCATGTAACCGTATTTGTTTTACCACTGTGTCGAGCACACGAGCAACGCACATCTATGGTATAAAATTGAATCGATCATAAAAACTTATTTAGGAACAATGAAGTGCAAAAGAGTCACTTACCCGCAAGGGTCAAGGCTTACGGCATTTTAACGGTTCGAATCAGTCAAGTAACGTATACGGGGCAACGGTGGCGCGCAGCTATCGCTTGCTACGTGATTCGGTATCGATTTATGAGTGGTTATTAAACCCATAACCGTACAAGAAAAATACAGGGTGATGTTTTTAGAGGCGTGGTTTTCAAGAAGAGATAAAACGCATATAATTTGATGTTATGGCTAAGAATTTAGTTTTATTATAAAGATAAGGGTTTGCCATTATGTTTTAAAAATGATTTCGGGTAAGTGGCCGCCGCGCCTGACTCGAACAAATTCCAGCCGAGAGGCCCAATTTTCAACCACTTTTTGCAGCAAGTTGGGCCGTATGTCAGCAATAACGCGCCGAATATTCTCTTCCAAGGCGTTAATCGTGTCCGGCTTATCTGCGTAGACAAGCGACTTCACATAACCCCACAAAAAATAGTCCAGCGGTGTTAAATCGCACGATCTTGGAGGCCACGCCACAGGCCCACGACGCGATTTTTACTTTATTTTAGAGTGATTTTAAAAAAATTTAGAGTGATTTTTTCTAAATTTGCACTATTTGCAAACGTTGTTCAGGAGTAAGTCTATTGATTATGAAATGGCAAACCAAACTGAGCATAAATCAAGTGACAGCTGTCAAAAACACCAACTACGAAAAAAGTAGTGCCAGATTGAAAACCACGCCTCTAAAGAAAACACCCTATATTTAGTTCTTTCCAATTTATAAAGAACTTTAATTTGCTAGCAAAGAGAATTCCTAGCACTCTTTTCTAAGTTTATTTTTGTATCCTATGTTTGAATACCCTACCATTTTATACACCAAGTTTTATAAAATATACTTCCAAAATAAAGTAAAAAAAGCAATAAATTCTACACAGCGAAGTACACTGTACGGTGAATGTCAGATAATACCTGACAGTCACACCGTATTTAATCACATTCCCCTATGGACATATTAATGACGTGTGGACACTTCCAATTGCGTTACTATAAGCACGTTTTGATTATTGAATTTCAATTTAATTCAATCCTGGAATGCTTCAGATGCCATTTCATTGCTTCCTGATAAAAAAATCCATAAACACAAATTTGGTCCACAGTGGTCGGTCAGTTCAGTTTAAATGCTATCATGGAATGATTGCAGATGTACTTTATAGCTACAACATCCTGATGCACCTAATTTCTGGATAGAGTTACTGTCTTATCATTTGAATTTAGGGATAAACCCAGGTTGTACAGCTCACAAAGAGCATTTCTAAAGTTAATCAAGCTTTTAATTAAAAATATTTAAGAGGCCAAAACCAGTACATTTCTTCATGGCCAGTTGTGTGGATGGAGTGCATTCTCGCCACCATCACAAAATTATAAGTGCAAAGAAGAGATAGTTAAAATGTATCAAAAAACACCGCTCATTAGTATCCTGCAAACCAGTGAATTTTGGAGGTAATGTAAGTACGAGTAGTTGACCTCAACGAATAAAAAGCAGCACTTTCTTCTTTTCTTTACAGTTGAGAATCCGAAACATAGTGACTTTGTGAAGTTGAGAACCATGCTGATCTCAACGCACATGCAAGACCTCAAAGATGTCACGCAGGACGTCCATTATGAGAACTTCAGGGCGCAGTGCATTTCGCAAATATCACAGCATGCGCTCCGAGAGAGGGGGTTAGTATGTATTATTTAGAACATCATTTACCAGTTTCTTCCTCCACCAAGATAATTAAATATTTACGTGTGATTTTGAACAGTCCTGAGACAAGTATAGTTTGCTTGGAATCCTCAGAGAACTCGCAAAACAACTTGAATTCCAAGTCCATGAATTGTTCCGAGCTTCATAATGACGCCAGGACTATATCAGGACAAAGTGGTGCCATTTTCAAGCAATTTAAGGTTCTGCTATTTCAATAGCCAGAAATAATAGAAAAACCATTTGTATCAGAAAAAAAAACTATACAGTAAATTATTATACTCCTTTTTTAGTTATTATTTTAATAAGAAAAATAATTCTAATAATAAATAATAAGTTCCAATAAGAAAAATATCAATGAATGTAATTTGTCAATTTTGTAATGTGGACATTAATTATTAGCTATATTATTTATAGTATTGATTTCAATTATAGCAAGGTGAGATGTTAAGAGGCCATTATATGGTCTAACCTCAAATGTTTTTAAGGAAAAACCTCACATAAAGATAAATAAATTATACATACCTACCATAAAAATGGTTAAATTTAATGTTTATATTAACTAATAATTGATTGTGCGCTGCAATTAACACGAAGATATGTGAAATCTGATGCAATATGTTCAGTATTAGGTAAGTAACCCAAAAAAAACATTTTCCCCGTCACGATTTTCTTCACCCAACTGGTAATCCTCGACCAAACTACGAAAGAATTTACCCTATTTCCAAAATGAAGATTATTGTTTTTTTTTTAATAATATAGTATTTCTTTTTATAGTAACTGCCGATTACTGTATTATCTTTTCATCATTAAATAATAAAATTAATCAATTTCTTGCAGAAAATTAAAGCGGGATTCAATTGGCAGTAACTTTGATACTAACACCATCACAGATACGGATCGCCTTTTATTGCAAAAAGACGAAGAGGTATGTTGGCATGTATAGAATTAATTTTGAGTTGTTATCTATCTATATATATAAAAATGATGTCTCTTTTATGAAAAAATATATCCTCAGGTCCATTGCCCCCCTGTATGGTTGAATTTCATGTTTTTTTTAATTCACAAACCTAATTGTGTGTGCTCACGACAACTTCCCAAACTCGTCATCGTAATCGGATTGATGGTTTATGAATGCATAAAGGACAAAGAAACAGTCATTTTTATATATATAGATGAAAAATTATGAATTAATAAAAAAGGTTATCAGCTTAAACTGGATTAATTTCTATTAAATTTTAGGAAATTTGTAAATCATCGGATTGAATTTAAGTGAAAAATTCTCTGCATAATAACTTACACATTTCCTAAATATTTAGAGAATTATCAAATTAAGGAAATGTTCTGCTGATATTCTAGGCAAATCGCAACCGCCAAAAAGTTTGCTTAACTAGCCGCAGCACAAACGACAAAAAGTACGCAAACGACACCCAGAGGGCCTATTCACTGGATGCACGGAAGGTCTACAACTTAATCAATAACTACTTCCACAATTTGTGAAACTAACCCATCTATCGTTAACGCTTGCGTTTTCTGATTTTATTTAGTTTTCCGTTGAGTAATCAGTAGTATTACATCCCTTATTTTGACATGCAATTGTTTTCTTTACTTTCCTATACACCTCACAGTGTTTAACTATTTTCTTCATATTATTTTTACATATATCTGTTATTTATGTATAGATTATATTAAATGGAAGTTTAGTTGTTCGCATTTAAGTACCAAAACCGTGGTTAGTTTTCCAATAAATGGAAATCTCATCAAAATGGCGCTGGTCGCTAATTGCGAGGTTGCAATTTGGTTTAATGTTTATTGTCGGTTATCTATTATCGGTATGTGCAGCACGGATATGGAAATCTTTGGAATGCCCATGTGGTGCGAGTTTGTTAGCGGTGCAATTTTGCTACTAGTTATTGGTCGAGAAGTGTTCCCTTCACGCCACCTCTCGTTTTAACGGCGAGGATGATGCGTTCCGATATCCTTCAAGCAATCAATTCACGCTCGATTAATACCCAAATTGTGACACATGTATTGTGTATTTCATTACAGCATCTGGGAAGAGGGTACTTTCCCAAGTTCCTGAGCGGGCGGACCGTGATAATACTTATCTCGCACAGAGGTTAACAGATTAGATCCTATGGGAATTCTGTTGTCTCTGTATTTAGCCATGCAGTTGCCTTAATATTGGCAAACGTTTCCTACAAAAAACATATTTAAAAAAAAATATATTTGACTTTTCACTTATGGTACATAAAAAATAAAACAAAAATCAGCCATGTCTATGACTACCAGTGCCTGCACAGAACAGGT
Source organism: Neomicropteryx cornuta (assembly GCA_020383195.1). NCBI lineage: Eukaryota > Metazoa > Arthropoda > Insecta > Lepidoptera > Micropterigidae > Neomicropteryx > Neomicropteryx cornuta. The sequence goes on from JAHKQU010000025.1 coordinate 17,504,684, forward strand.
GAATGAATCCAAAGAGTTCAATATGTCGTGGAATGAGCTTTTCAAAAGCTTCCCATTCCGTAAACCTATTTTATGGTGTGAAATCGGCTATACTTGCGCATGGGCGGGGGGCTGTGGATAGATATCCCTCAGCATCATACTATTCCCATAAACGATCAATCCCCTATTCTGTGTTCCATTTCTTAAGGAAGTGATTTTTGTCCGCAGATTCGTCGGATGCAGGACATGTTGACACAAATGCAGGAGAAATTGAAAGCATCTGACAAAAAGCACGACAGCGTCATTGACGTATAGCATTTACTCGGTTACCAACTAAACTAGCGTTAGAAATCACAAAAGACTAATTTACTTCCAAATAACGTATAGATTCCTCGTATAGACTGAACTTCATTTTGTTTGTTTTCCTCGTTGATTAATTTGTTATTACATATGTACTATAAACCTTAACACATATTTAAGTGTTTTTTTTTTTTAATCTAATACCTGATATAAAAGATGATCTTAAATGCTTAAATTACTTCTAGTCCTTTCTCTTTTAATATTCGGTAATTTATTTGTTAGAAAGTATGTTCATCGTTTAGAACAATTTATGTTTTAATGTTTACCATAATCCTATACTAAATACATTTAGAGGTTACACATTTTCTATGCGAATCTGATGCATACAATCACAACTTCTGTTTGCTGATGGCTATTAAATTAGTCCAGGTCTTCTGGTGCTGTTGCACTGAGATAATTACAGGCCTTATTTTAAAATGTCATTACATACTTTTATATCAACGGTTCATTCCATTTTTTTTTTGCCATTCTTTAAAACGGTTGAATAAAATACGTTATTTTACGACAATAATCTGATGTTTCGGTGGCATTTAATGCATTTTGCAATATTTTATGGTAACTGTGACCTAACTTTCAGGGTTATGTCGAAAAATAAGGTATTTTTGTCAGTCGAAGGAGTTATGTAAGAGGGAGTGAACAGAACAAAAGCAGATGAGTCCACGGAACCGCTGACCGATGCCACAGTAGTATGAATGTTTGCTTTTTATCCAGAGATCCCGGGTTCGAACCCCCGCGCTAATAGCGCCTCCTCGACAACACAAGCCATACGAATATAAAAATAAATAAATAAATAGTACAAACCATATTGCCATTTTTTTTTGCATTTCCATGCATTGTCACTTTCAATGTATCAATATTCAATTAACAATGAAGGGAAAAGGTACTCATGTTTTAGGCGAATTGGGCAAATATTGTCAACAATTTTTCAGCAAAAAATAACCAGTTTTAGTTTCTATACATAAGAAGCTACTATCCCCGTCTTTTGGCTCTGTCCGTCCGTCTGTTGCCATCTTTCCACTTGAAAAGTATAAATGCGAGAGTTGAATTTTTGTAGTATGCTCCTGAAAAACAACCATAGCAGTTTAGATCACATCGGAGGTTGAACGGATAATATAGACCTCTAAAGTCAACAAAATTTTAGTACTAATAAATGAAACATTAACAGTGCCCAAATATCATATTTGAATTTCAAAATATGGCAGCACCGCTGTTGGAAACTTGAGGACGTATTGTTTATTACTGGCCAGTTAAAACGAATACAAACTCCTCTATGTAACATATAAAAGAATGTTCAGTGCCACATTTTACTTATTATAAACTGAAATATTATGCTCGTGTTGTTTCCACTACTAGCCAAAACAAAAACTAAAATGGTGTTAAAATTTATGTTGAATTGAAAGAATGTCATGATAATATATATCATTGTATGTTTTTCATTTTAATCTATTCAGACCCTAAAAATGAACCCTCTATGGCTAACCAAACCGCACATTGAATGGGCTAAAAAAGTTGGTACTACAGGCGCGAATAGTATTGGGGAAGATGCCGTTAATGACGCCTGTAGATCCTAGATATCAAGTTCTGGTTATGTAATTTACTACAACTAAACAGTGTATAGAAGCAGTTGATATTGTATGATAGCTACAGGTGTCATAGCCATTCTTGTCTTTTTATGAATTCAATAAATCTAACTGCAGACTATTTTTTTTAAACTTTGTGTTACAAAAAAACTGTTTTATTTTCTATTCAGTCTATTAGTAAATTTTTATTGAGACTAGTTTAAAGAAACTAACGCACAATTATGCATAAGTTGTAAATATCAATTAGATAATGTACTTAGATCGTCCCGTGTTATAGTTGTTGAATTGTGTAAATATCGATTTAATATTTATAGTAAGTCATTTTTTATAATGTCTACGTAACACAATTCAGAATAGCATTCTTACCGTTAATATAATGATACTATAAATATCTCTTAATGCTAAAGTTTATTTACTATGTAATGACTAGAGACTAATATTTATTATTATAGACATACTAAATTAATCTAAATTTGTTTTAGACTGTGGATGTATGTAAAGGGTGTTTTTTTTAGAGGCGTGGTTTTCAATCTGGCACTACTTTTTTCGTAGTTGGTGTTTTTGACAGCTGTCACTTGATTTATGCTCAGTTTGGTTTGCCATTTCATAATGAATAGACTTACTCCTGAACGTTTGCAAATAGTGAATCGCGTCGTGGGCCTGTGGCGTGGCCTCCAAGATCGTGCGATTTAACACCGCTGGACTATTTTTTGTGGGGTTATGTGAAGTCGCTTGTCTACGCAGATAAGCCGGACACGATTAACGCCTTGGAAGAGAATATTCGGCGCGTTATTGCTGACATACGGCCCAAAAGTGGCTTGCTGCAAAAAGTGGTTGAAAATTGTGCCTCTCGGCTGGAATTTGTTCGAGTCAGCCGCGGCGGCCACTTACCCGAAATCATTTTTAAAACATAATGACAAACCCTTATCTTTATAATAAAACTAAATTCTTAGCCATAACATCAAATTATATGCGTTTTATCTCTTCTTGAAAACCACGCCTCTAAAATCATCATCCTATATTTATGCATCAGGCAGCGAAGACGATTAAACAGTCTCGCTCATTTGTTCTCGCCTGTCTTTACAAAGTCTTGATTTTGAAAGGGGAAAGGCGATCCTTCTCACAGCTCAAAGACGGGAAAACGTTTTTCATTGTTATAAAGTGGATCTCCATCCATTTTACTTTAATAGATCCCTGGTATTAACATAGCGTACATGAGTACCTACTTTGTAAATACTACAGTAATTTAAATTAATTGTAAGTACTTTATATTAATTCAAAGGCAGGTCGCCTTACATAAAAATCACATAATTATTGACAAAATTACAAAATATAGAATAATTCTAATTAAAATTTTAAATTCTCGGATATGAAGCCAAATTTAAAAATAATTTACGCCATTATAGTCGTATTATAAATTAGATTGTTTTTTTAGATGAAAGTTTCATAGCTATATAGCTCTTTCAGTTTAACATGGGTGTTTTAATATGGGCTGGACTGACCGGAGATCGTAGGATGTTATGTTATTATTTGGAGCATTTTCTAGAGGTCGACAGGGACATGTTCTTGCTAGTTATTTCGGTAGTAACGGCTGTATAAATAGTTTTTTAATATACGTTCTGAACACTCAAGAGAATGTAACTAACTTCTGTCGACATATAAAAAAGGTAACAGGTAATATAATAACTATGCAGAAATTATAATAAATATTTGCAAATTAGTTATGTAATTATGTAGAAATATACACAGTAGAATGTGAAAAAACTAATATTAGTATGTATGTATGATATGGGACATCTACTTTGATTGTCGATTAAAAAACGTAATATACGAGTACCATTCATACTATCTCTTACATAATCTGTCAATGAAGAATGTAGTCTTTAAAAAACTTCTTAACCTTTTACGCAACTAAGCTATTTTCTTGCATTTGAGACAGAACGAAGGAGTGGGGGGGTTTAACTTATCCCGAGTGAGACTCATTACTATTAAAAAAAAAACCACACGAAAAGAGAAAACCCGTTTGTATTTTTTGTCATATTTGAGCAAAAAAATGATTAAATTCACTGATTGGCTGATTTTCAGAATAAAGTCGATGTGCACGGACATTAATCAATGAGCATAATGAAAAAAAAATGCCATTAAATTACTGAGCCTGTTTGTTTAGAAAATCTGTTAAATCGGTTGGTTTCTACTGCAATTTCCAGCCGAAAATCGCTATGTTTTTAGAAACATAGCGATTTTCGGTGCGTTTAGACACGCACATTAATAAACACCAATGAAAGAAACTGAAGTGTGTTTGTCAACCCGTTCATTTTCGGCAGTGAGACAGACTATAGCAGGGGTGCTCAAACGGTCGATCGCGACTATGCTCTGTGCGACTATGCGGTATGCTACGGTACGCCCTACCTAGGTAGGTAGGGTGTATCGTGTATGTACGACAACCCTGCATCACACACACTTGCAGTCTCTCAGAGTCGAGAAAATATTGAGGTAGATCGCCAGCAGTTCAAGTTTGAGCACCCCTGGACTATAGCAACAGACCATAGAATAATTTGAAGCGTAATTCCCTCAATACTGTTATGCTGCCGTTTCTAGTAAAGGGTTAAGAACCAAATAAAGAAACCTGAGAGCCAGTGACCATTCTTGGCAATTCAGTGCACGAATTACACATAATTTTGAGAGAAAATAATCATTAAAAATAATCACAAGCACTTGACACTAAAATCAACAGTTTTAGATTCAACTCCGGTTAATAATTTTATTGCTAATGATTTTGGTAAACCCAACAACCAATTAAACTTCTTTTTAAACGTGTTTTTGATATTTGTAGCATTTTTGCTTTAAATAAATACACTGAGGCATATTTTGTCACTGAGTGGAAGAAATGTAGAGTTGTATAGTAAAACTTCTGGAATTACGATAATACATAAAAAGCGATGTTCTTTACGTAACAAGTCGTATATTTATATATTTAATATTGATTTTGTGAACCTAAACATAAAAATCTTTTCATCATGAATGAAGGACAATAAGTTTCATTGTTTGTTTTATGTATAACTTTTATGTTTATGATTAAACTTTTAAAATAAATATTACATTTTTTTTCAACGTTATTTTGTTTAGTAACTAGTGTGTATGGCCATGAAAATAATAACCAATAAAGATTTGAGGGGCTTAAAATGTAATTGTTGTATTTTTTTGTTAGGAATAAAAGTCTGTTTACAATTCATAGGGGTATTTATAGACCTTCGAGAAATTTACTATAAACTCTTTAAAGTGACTTGAAGCTTGTCTTACCAACGGATCGGGTGTACGTAATCTACAGTTGGTGATATTCAGAGCTGATCTCCTTGGCCTAAGATATTCCACAAGGCAAGTTTCTTGGCTACATAATTATTTCTCATGTGTGGAACAAATTATTGCAATTTATATTAAAGGGCCTCGTCCCGGTTTTTTCAATTTTTAATAATTCTCATCCCGGTTTTAAATGATTGTGTCTCATCAAACGCATAAGATAACAAAATCAATATATTTTGGGTATTTCTTTCCGATATGCAGAAAAATTAAAAAAATAAAAAATGTGTGTCACCCCGCTTTATATTTTCTTTTATTGATTAACGAAAATAAATTTTGGCACAAAAATATTTTTTTTTAATATTTATATTCTGTATAGTTAGTAATTAACCATATTCTAGAGAATTTCATAAGCTATTAAAAATAGTGCAGATTATCATGGTAACATAAATAGTTGTTATAAAACAATCATCTTACTAAGTGCCTCTAATTAGGCCATTTTTTGAAAATCTTCCCGGACACTACGGTGAGGTCTTTAATAAAAATCATTCGGGCTGTCCTAAAAGAAAATGACATTTTCAAGTTTTCCAAAACAACTAATGTTAAGTTTTAAGTAAAATCTAATAAAAAAAAGTGCAACAAGTAGCCGCGAATTTTAAGTGATTATAGCCTCTAAAGATGGGACGATATATATTATAAACTTATGTTGGTATATACTTTTCTCTAGTAATAAATGTCTATTTTCTAGTGGACTAAAGTTATATTTAATAAAAGACAAAGTTAAACAGATTATATAAGTCCGAACCTTACGGACTTTGTTCTATATCAAAGTTTTTTTCTATTTTGAAACATAATTGAAAACCAAAAATTTGATGTGTGAATTACAAAAATCAAGCGCACTGTGAGAACATTAAATAAATTAGAATTAGGATTAGGGTTTAGGATTTACTAATTAACAAACCCAGGTATATTTAAAAAAAATAAAGGGATTTTTTGGTTTTCCTTAATGTGAGCAACCTGTAAACCTGTAAATACAAATCAGGGTATTGGCTTACGTGGTCACAACCATAAATAATATCACTTGGATATTTTTTTACATTGAACATATACTAAGCGATATGTACAATGAACGAACGACTAAAAAACTATGATACAAGAGTATCAAGGTTTAGCCAAGCCGTACACTGTATAAATGAGCCCTCAGGTTATTTCTCACATTCATGATATCGTCATATAAATATTGAGGTACAATGAACTGATCGGAAGCAACTGCTGGGACCTGTGAACTGAATCTCTTAAGTTCAAACATATATTTAAGCGACTTTATCTTTTAAACATGGAAACCGGACGCTTCAAGCGAAAAATACCTCAACTAAGTTATTAGAAGTAAGGATAGATTATTTGCGATAATTAAGGAGCTATGCTGTATTTTATATTATATTCTGGTAATTAAGTAAATACCCCAACCCCTCCCACTTCCTAATCCCAACCTCGCTCTCAAATGTATTTTCTATGTTATTAAGTTTAGAGGAAACTCTCATTGGCTTTGTTTTAATTTTTTTTTAAATTGTAATTTTACTTCTATGTCAGCTGTTGTTTCCTAAATAAATAAATACAAGAAAAAAGTTAGTTAAAGGAAAAAAAATTGAATGTGTTTTCCACAAAAATTGTCAGGAAAAAATAATAAAAGAAAAAATAATTTTTGAACGTCATTTCCAAAAGCTACTACTTATGAAGGCAAAAAACAAAGCTTGTTTTTAAGTAATATGCTGCTCAATACGATCGGTTAACGAGTGAACGACATAGTACAACTTAATAGTCCTCGCTTCATATTATATATACATAATACAGGTATGTATTTGTACACATATCTCCAAATCTGTGAACACAAATGTCCTTCACATCAGGCCAACGGCGTTTATTAAAACCGCTTTAAATCATCAGCCCTTTGCGCACATTTTAAACACATCCGCAGTATCAGCGTCATCACATCTTTTCTCTTAGGAATTCGTAGAAAGAATACAGTCGTAATTCATCTTTTGTATTTTCCGTATTTTCGGGTGGCTTGGCACTTCTGAGGACTTCGCTGGGCGGTTCCCAACGCCACAACAACCGCTTCTGATGAGTTTCTAAAGCGTGCAGACAGGCCTCAGGCGGCTTTTGGTCCCAAAATAGAGATGGCTTTTTCGGACAGTAAAAGTACTTTGTGTCATGTTTCTTCGACATAAAACAGTGCCACGGCTCTGTGAAAAACCAATTTTTATTATTATTTTTATAACAGCCAATTAAGACGTGGGCCGAATGGCTGCTGAAACACAATTTAAAAACGTTCAAATGGACTATATCGGCAATACTGACTTAGTTTAGGAACAAAACACACCCAAAAAAAAAAAAAATGTCGATATATGTTACCGCCTAATAAAAACAATGAGGGAAATCCGGGACCTCAACAGTAATAAGTCATATCATATTATCTCGCTCCCACCAATCATTAGTTTCTCAATCGATGCTTGAGGTGCTGAATACCAACTTGTCCACATGTACCATATTAGGCCATTCCAGATCGCAAACGGAACGCTCAATTTCTCCGTACGAAAATTGCACGATTTGACCGTTGAGCGATCTAGAATGGTCTAGAATGGCACAGCAGGCAACCGTTACAGTTTTACAACCACTGATTCATAAAGAAACAAAAATAGTTACGAAACCTGTAGCTATCATAAAATATCAACTGCTTCTATATATTGACCAGAACCTGATGTCTTCCTACAGGAGTCATTAATGGGATCTTCTTCCCAGACTACTCGCGCCTGTGGTACCTGACATTAGATCATATTCTTTTAATTCATCATAAATTTTAACACCATTTTAGGTTTTTTGTAAATTTTGAGGCGCGGCTAGTATTTTTTCAATAACTCCACAGAAGTTTTGCAACACTGTCTTCAAATACTATAGCCAATGCAAAAAACCACGGACAATTACATCAGGTTTTTTGCTTCTATATATATAAATAATCAAAGCTTATATTAGTTTTTGATGGATTTGGCGGTAAATAATTTGAGTTTTATTTACAAGAGGTATGACAATATAATATTAAAGATAAAAAATAAACATTTTATTAGTTTTATACTTGTTATTTGCCAATAATAAGAAATTATCACTTTAATTAAAAAACGGGCGACGGTCCTAAGTGAGATATTTCGTTCGGCAAACGAGCTTCGCCGAACAGCAGCATCGAATTTACATTTGGAGTGGAATGTGTTAAATTAGTTTAAAATATTTTAATATTACTCTTTTTTTTTAAATAATCTTTATTAATCAATTGGGTTACCCTACTTTAAGGAATTTATAGTGCAATATATTATTGTCTTTACATCACTGTTAGGTAACTACAATAAATAAATTATAAACACGGACATAATATTTGAATTTATAATAATTATAATGTGGCATTGAACATTCGTTTACGTGTTTCATTTGTGCACATAGACCAATTTGTATTAATTTTAACTGGCCAGTAATAAATAATACGTCCTAACAGCCATGCTGCCATATTTTTGAAATTCAAATATGATGTGATGTAAAGTGAGTTGAAAGATGCAACAAACGGACAGACAGACGGCCAAAGGACGGTGATAGTAGCTTCTTACACTTGAATGTATGTATAGAAGCTAAAAGCAGGACAGAGGGGTGTTTGCTTGGATGATTTTGTATGGATAGGCCGTTTTTTAGAATAAGTTTTTGGCAGATGTGCCAAATTGAGATGAAATAATTTATACCCATTACCAAACTTTATTAAAGACTGTTCACCTTTGGTGGCTTCTAAGAGCAGGATCCCACCGACAGCATGATATGGTGCCAATGTGGTGTCCTTGAGTTGCCTGGGCAGCAGACTCACTGCAGCCGGAAAGCCATTCTTCATGATCCTCGTCTCCAGGGCTTGGAAAGCTCTTTCCGCGTCCTCAAGAGCCCACAGCCGCTTGCAACGGATGGGACTGTGACCGTTATCTAAAGCTAAAGAATGAGCAACCAATATTAATATCACACTTTTTAATGTCAAATAGATGTTTAATAATTAAATATAGAATTAGTTAATTATAATATATATAGAATTCATAAAAAAATAATAAAGTTTTGTATTCTATTTTTTTTATGACTACATATACTATGCTAGATAACCGCAGTCGCAAAGGTGAAACCCATGCTAGCAGCATGTTGGAGCGGAGAAAAGCAAATATCAATGAACTTTTTCTAAAATTCGAAAACGTAACTTTTTTATTATTTTGAAGTTTAAAATTCCGGCTCCGTCACGACCTAGTATTTTTTTTTTTGGTATTTTTGGTGGTGTAATTAAAATTTTAAAATTGGTGGTGAAATCATTGGATCACAAACATTTCGCTATTGGAGTCGATCCGTGGGAGTTACCCTTCGCTTCACTCACTCACTCACTCTGATAAATTCAGTTTTAAATATTGATCACGTAATAATACATGGCGAAAAGAAATACAAAGAAGCTTTATAGAGTAGTAAGTACTTTAAGCAGATGATGACATCCTGAAAATGAACACACATGACCGGAAACAGCATTTCTTAGAGCTGTCTGTCCCACCACATTAAACCCTGATACTCAACTGCACTCCATGTCCTCCTGTAAAAGTATTAATATTGGAGCTGACCATCCAAAAAACTGCCTATTCAAGAAAAATGAATTTATAAGCTCAGTTTAGCCTGCTGGCCAAATTTTCCACCACCTCTATGAAGATCTGAGGATGACCATGAGAAATTATAAGCACATATCTTCACATTTTAATATGGAAAACGAGAAAATAGTCAGTAGGATGCAAGGATACAAACAAAGTAGGGTACTTGTGGACATTTAGGGACAACGGTCGGTAAAGACCCATTCTCCAAAAGTGAAAATTACAATGTAAGGTGTAAGAATAATGAATACAGGTCACAACAGAAGATAAATGAGTGTTCAGGTGAGCAAACCCACCGCCGACCCAGAGAACTGTCAATGACATGAGTTTATATTTATTACTAGACACATATATTATCTCAATTGCCCAGATGTGCTGGAGGGATATAACGGACCTCCGCTAGCCAATTCTACGTACCTGTCTCTTATAAAATTGCCTCAATTTAAAGAAGCAGGACCTCATACCTGAGCAAAGTAGTTGCAGTTGTTTATGTCTGTCTGTGATGTGCAGGTGGGCCACCGGTTCTCCGCCTATGACCAAAGCATCCACCAGATGAATGCTCTTCGATCTCTGTTGGGCCTTCCTTTCATTCTTCAGTTCGCCTACTGTCTGCGAGGAGAAAAAAAATTTAGTAAATTTAATTTTGTTCGACACATATTAAAATGAAAATATCATTAACAGTAAATGGGAATAATGACCGACCGAAGGTTCAGTTTCGGTTTCGCCCATCTTCGGCCCAAAATATGAGTGTCAGCCAAATGACTATCAACGTTGAATTTCCAAAGATTTAGTAGTTATTGCAGTAGCCGTGCAAAGCCGAATATAATCGCCAATCTGCAGTCCGCTTGTAGAGCATAATTGAAAACCAGAAATTAGCAGAAGTAATTATCTTAAGGAGTAGCTTTGGAAGGTCAGTCGGTAAGAACTGGGATGGAATTTGGTGGAGAAGGTAGGACAGACATAAGCGTAAATCAATTTATTCCAGAGCCAAGAACAGAATGCAAAGACCTCACCTCACCCCAAACCAGTGTAAGAGCAGGCAGCTTTGGGAACAAATCTCCACTCGCAATCCAATTTCCTTCCTCGGGAATTTCTTTGATTTTCATCCCGCCTAGACCTTAAGGTTAAGAATATTGTTAAGATTATTACTGCTTTAAATAATTATTTTCTAACATATCTACTACGTTTCCTAAATTGTTGGATTAGACCACAGGAGTAAAAAACTACAGGAGTCCTGATGATGATCCCCCATTCGACGCCATTTGACGATGATGGTGGGTACAGAGACACTTAAGTTAGTTTCTGTAGCTATAATTTCTGAAAGTTACAGTAGGATCTGTGACTAATCATAATATAGAAGGTGTCTGAGGAAGCCGAAACTGTTCCTATGCCACTGTAGTAATACCACACTACGAATATGTTTGCGGCGCCACCGCCCACATCATTTTATGAGCGTATTTGGAAATAAACACGTAATTAGGCAATATCTTTCTGAAAGTTATACTTACGCTTTGTATTACACTAAACTTTTATTTTTAACCTAATTGATGCCTGAGCCACCTATACGTAAACATTCTCCGATTGCCTGGGGAATTTTCAAAAAATGGCCTATTTACGGACGCTTACTAAAATGCTTATTTTATAAAAACTATCTCGATAACAAGCATAATTTTATGAAATACTCTAGAATATCTTAATATATATAAATCTCGTGTCACAATGTTTGTCCTCAATGGACTAATAATAAAATAATGGACTAATAATAAAATTTGAACACCATGTGCAGTTCGATGTGCACTTGAGAGATAGGATAGTTTAAATCTCAAATTATAGTCGCAATTTTAATTTATCGCTAATTTTTTGTCCGTTATTATTTGGCAGTCATAAAAGTGACAGATGTCGATACCTTTTTATTTTATGGGCGATTGTGAAGAGCGCGTGACGACTCGGTGCCAGTATAATTTTATTGAACAAGCAGAGGAAAGAGCAATTGTGATATTATTGGAAAATTTTTTAGAAGATCACAATCAACTAATTCAATTGATCAAAAGAGTTTCGCCACGACTGCAAAATGACAATTATCAAATCGTCATAAAAGCCGACAAAGTACCATTAGGTGAACATGCTGGTAGATTCAGTCATAAAACTGACAGATGTCGATACGGAACGGCACGGAACATGCATGCATACAAGATGCGATGACTTACGTACGTCATTACGGCCGACCGGATTTATTTATTACATTCACATGTAATCCGAATTGGGAAGAGATACAAACTTTACTATTGCCAGGACAACAAGCCATTCATCGTCATGATTTAACTGCACGTGTGTTTAAACAAAAATTGAAATCCTTAATTGATTTTATTGTTAAATATACAATTTTTGGTATCACACGTTGTTGGCTGTATACGATAGAGTGGCAAAAGCGAGGTTTGCCTCATGCCCACATTTTGGTTTGGCTTAAAGATAGAATCCGTCCTGAAGAAATCGATCAAATAATTTCAGCCGAAATTCCAGACCCATTAATTGATCAAGAATTATTTGATATTGTCACCAAACACATGATCCATGGGCCATGCGGTGTTTTCAACATGACGTCACCGTGCATGGAAAATGGAAAATGTAAAAAAAACTTCCCAAAGCCGCATACGAATGACACGATCACGGATATTGATGGTTATCCAATGTATCGCCGCAGAAGTACTGAGAATGGTGGCCACACATTTACAATGCGACTGCCGAACTTTCCAAATCAAGTTGAGTTTGATAATCAGTGGGTGGTACCATACTCACCACTACTTTCAAAAACTTACAAAGCTCATATCAATGTTGAGCTTTGCAGTTCTGTTAAATCAATTAAGTATATTTGTAAATATGTAAACAAAGGCAGTGATTTGGCCATATTTGAAGTAAAAAACATAAATAAAAATGACGAAATAGCACGATACCAAATGGGCAGATACATTAGCAGCAATGAAGCTATTTGGCATATTCTCAGCTTTCCCATCCACGAAAGAGATCCTGCTGTCCAACATCTGGCAATACATCTTGAAAACGGTCAACGTGTATACTTCACTGAAGAAAATGTTCTCCAAAGAGCGTTCGAAGCTCCGAAAACGACTCTAACTGAATTTTTTACATTGTGTCAAAAACCTGATGTTTTTGGCCAATTCGCGAAGACATTGGTGTATGGTGATGTTCCACGTTATTTCACATGGAACAAATCCAGTAAAAAATGGGAGCCACGGAAACAAGGAAAACCACATCCTTCCATTACAGGCATATTCAAAGCTAAGACATTGGGGAGACTTTACACGGTACATCCAAAGCAACGTGAGTGCTTCTATTTACGTTTGTTATTGGTGAATGTTCCCGGACCAACGTCTTTTGAATTTTTACGAACAGCTAATGGTCGAGTATTCAATACATACCAGGATGCATGTCGTGAACTGCAATTGCTAGAAGACGATAACCATTGGGACTTAACGCTTGCTGATGCTGCGTTGACATCAACACCGAATAACATTCGTCAGTTGTTTGCAATTATTTTGGCGACATGTTATCCCTCGCAAGCACAAACTTTGTGGGAAAAATATAAAAATTGTATGACAGAAGACATCTTGCACCGAATTAGACAAACAAATCAATGCCAAAACATAGATTATACACCAGAGATGTACAATGAAGCATTGGTCTTGATCGAGGATTTATGTGTTCTTAGTTCAAATTTACCATTTAATCATTATGGTATGCCATCACCTAATCGTCCAGCCACCGACTTAGTCAATACCGATTTACAACGAGAAAATCAATATGACCATGGAAGTTTAGCAACAATTATCATGAACAGTGAACCATTACTGACAGCAGAACAAAAAATTATTTATGATCGGATTATGCTGGCTGTTGCTGCTGAACAAGGCGGTTTTTTTTTCTTGGATGCACCCGGTGGAACCGGTAAGACATTTTTAATATCGTTGATTCTTGCCAAAATACGGTCGCAACAAAAAATCGCATTAGCATTAGCATCGTCAGGCATTGCGGCTACTTTACTGGATGGTGGGCGAACAGCACATTCAACATTCAAGCTGCCATTGGACGTTCATAATAAACCAGATGCAATGTGTAACATCAAAAAGAATAGTGGAATAGCTGCAGTGTTGCGGAAGAGTTCTATAATAATTTGGGATGAGTGCACAATGGCACACAAATATTCACTTGAAGCATTAAACAGAACTATGCAAGATTTAAACAGCAATAATAAACTTTTCGGTGGTGCTATCTTACTTTTGTCTGGTGACTTCCGGCAGACCTTACCGGTTATACCTCGCTCTACTTTCGCGGATGAGATTAATGCATGTTTGAAACAATCATTCTTATGGCGAAGTGTTGAAACACTTCGATTGACCATAAATATGCGAGTACAATTGCAAAATGATCCATCAGCACTAATATTTTCCGAACAACTACTAGATATTGGGAACGGTAAAATAAAACTGCAACCAAATACGCAATGCATTAAACTACCAGACAATTTTTGCACTGTTGTTCAGGATAAAACTGAATTGATTCAGAGTATTTTCCCGGATATACAGAATAATTATTTGAATCATGAATGGCTTAGTCAACGGGCGATTTTGGCAGCCAAAAACGTTGATGTTGACGAAATTAACTTCCAGATACAACAGTTGTTACCAGGCGATCTGATGTCTTTTAAATCAATCGATACTGTTGTTGATGAAAATGAAAGTGTAAATTTTCCGATTGAATTTTTAAATTCATTAGATATCCCTGGAATGCCACCACATAATCTTCGATTAAAGATTGGTTCCCCTATTATTCTCCTCCGTAATTTGAATCCACCTCAATTATGTAACGGTACGCGTTTGGTCATCAAAAAGATCACCGGAAACATTCTTGAAGCAACCATTTTGGCTGGGAAGTTTAAAGGAAAAGTGGTCCTGCTGCCACGTATTCCGATGATACCATCAGATTCTACCATACCCTTCAAAAGGCTACAGTTTCCAATTCGTTTAGCTTTCGCCATGTCTATAAATAAATCTCAAGGTCAAACAATGTCCATTTGTGGTTTAGATTTGGAAAATCCATGTTTTTCTCATGGGCAACTATATGTTGCGTGTTCACGTGTTGGGAAACCGTCGAATCTATTTGTGTTAGCTAAAGACAGGTTAACCAAAAACATTGTGCACCGATTGGTGTTAAATTAAATTGAAATTGAAAGTATTTATAATTCAAAAAAAAAATTATTAATGTTTAAAAGTTTAAGACTGTCTGCCTTGCCTACCTCATTCATGAGTTTAAGCGTCACATGTTATTTACTGTATTATACTGTAATATACTTATATTTGTTATAAAATTAAATGGAAATAATAAATCTGATAAATTTTTATTTTTTACCTATTGATTTCTGCTTAGTATCAAGTGTAAGAACATTTTAATTAATTGTGTTCAACGTACTTCCCCTTCAAATCTCAATCCAGTGAATTTGTATACCAACATCAACATTTTCGTCTTTGTTCGTAAATAATTTCATTGTACTAAAGGGTTATAGTAGTAGAAAGTCAAATAAGGAGATCACCATATTTTTTTACAAATACCATCTGTGTGAAAAAGCATAGTGGACTCCGTGACTGATGTTCTCTTATTGTTCCTCTTAGATTGTTTACTATAATGTAATATAACAAAAACTTTAGCCACAGCAACGCGTGGCCGGGTCAGCTAGTCTTAATATATATAAATCTCGTGTCACAATGTTTGTCCTCAATGGACGGCTGAACCACTTAACCGATTATAATAAAATTTGAACACCATGTGCAGTTCGATGTGCACTTGAGAGATAGGATAGTTTAAATCTCAAATTATAGTCGCAATTTTAATTTATCGCTAATTTTTTGTCCGTTATTATTTGGCAGTCATAAAACTGACAGATGTCGATACCTTTCGACTGGGTTGATGGCGCTAATGTCTGTTATTATTTGACAGTGACAGTTATTCGACGCAAACGTATTAAAAGAGCCCATCAGTTGGCAGAACAAATTGAATCAAGAAATCCAGCTCAAAGAATCAGGACAGCAGGTCATGCACAAGAATCTCAAGAACAGTGTAACGAACGTCTTCAAGAGAATATCATAAGAACAAGAAAATTATTATTTTCAGTCAAATGCCACCGAAAAAATCTAACCTCAACAACGCGAGCGGCAAACGTCAAAACGCAAACGTCAAAACTACGATCGGAATAATATATTCACTTACGAGATGCTGTTGCTGGAAACATCGATGGAAATTTAAATCCCAATGACATCGGTAATGCTTTCATTTTACCTTCAAGCTACATCGGCAGTCCACGGAACATGCAGGAATACATACAAGATGCGATGACTTACGTACGTCATTACGGCCGACCGGATTTATTTATTAAATCCGAATTGGGAAGAGATACAAACTTTACTATTGCCAGGACAACAAGCCATTCATCGTCATGATTTAACTGCACGTGTGTTTAAACAAAAATTGAAATCCTTAATTGATTTTATTGTTAAATATACAATTTTTGGTATCACACGTTGTTGGCTGTATACGATAGAGTGGCAAAAGCGAGGTTTGCCTCATGCCCACATTTTGGTTTGGCTTAAAGATAGAATCCGTCCTGAAGAAATCGATCAAATAATTTCAGCCGAAATTCCAGACCCATTAATTGATCAAGAATTATTTGATATTGTCACCAAACACATGATCCATGGGCCATGCGGTGTTTTCAACATGACCTCACCGTGCATGGAAAATGGAAAATGTAAAAAAAACTTCCCAAAGCCGCATACGAATGACACGATCACGGATATTGATGGTTATCCAACTAAATCAACTAATTCAATTGATCAAAAGAGTTTCGCCACGACTGCAAAATGACAATTATCAAATCGTCATAAAAGCCGACAAAGTACCATTAGGTGAACATGCTGGTAGATTCAACGCTCCAACTGTTGATGAGGTTGCTGTTATCATGGTTGGTGATCCAGTTGACAAAAGATCTATAAACATTACACGGCGAGACAACACTGTCAGTACGATTTAGGATCTACACCGTTCATATGACGCACTACAATATCCATTGATATTTTGGCAAGGACAAGATGAATATCACCTTAATATCAAACAGTATGATCCAAATACCGGTAAATTTGACAATTATCTATTTACTTTCTTACTGTATGTATAGATTTTAATTTCGTATTGCATTTTATTTTTTATTTTTTTAGGTGATTACAGAAATAATAAAGTTAGCTCAATGAACTACTACGCACACCGAATAATGGTTAGACAACATCAAGACAATTATATCCTTCGATATCGTCAGCTGTTCCATCAATACATTGTTGATATGTATGCTAAGGTCGAAAGCGAACGCTTGCGATTCCTTCGATTCAACTAGGCAAAACTACGATCGGAATAATATATTCACTTACGAGATGCTGTTGCTGGAAACATCGATGGAAATTTAAATCCCAATGACATCGGTAATGCTTTCATTTTACCTTCAAGCTACATCGGCAGTCCACGGAACATGCAGGAATACATACAAGATGCGATGACTTACGTACGTCATTACGGCCGACCGGATTTATTTATTACATTCACATGTAATCCGAATTGGGAAGAGATACAAACTTTACTATTGCCAGGACA
Source organism: Neomicropteryx cornuta (assembly GCA_020383195.1). NCBI lineage: Eukaryota > Metazoa > Arthropoda > Insecta > Lepidoptera > Micropterigidae > Neomicropteryx > Neomicropteryx cornuta. The sequence continues at coordinate 17,522,307 of JAHKQU010000025.1, forward strand.
ACAAGCCATTCATCGTCATGATTTAACTGCACGTGTGTTTAAACAAAAATTGAAATCCTTAATTGATTTTATTGTTAAATATACAATTTTTGGTATCACACGTTGTTGGCTGTATACGATAGAGTGGCAAAAGCGAGGTTTGCCTCATGCCCACATTTTGGTTTGGCTTAAAGATAGAATCCGTCCTGAAGAAATCGATCAAATAATTTCAGCCGAAATTCCAGACCCATTAATTGATCAAGAATTATTTGATATTGTCACCAAACACATGATCCATGGGCCATGCGGTGTTTTCAACATGACCTCACCGTGCATGGAAAATGGAAAATGTAAAAAAACTTCCCAAAGCCGCATACGAATGACACGATCACGGATATTGATGGTTATCCAATGTATCGCCGCAGAAGTACTGAGAATGGTGGCCACACATTTACAATGCGACTGCCGAACTTTCCAAATCAAGTTGAGTTTGATAATCAGTGGGTGGTACCATACCCACCACTACTTTCAAAAACTTACAAAGCTCATATCAATGTTGAGCTTTGCAGTTCTGTTAAATCAATTAAGTATATTTGTAAATATGTAAACAAAGGCAGTGATTTGGCCATATTTGAAGTAAAAAACATAAATAAAAATGACGAAATAGCACGATACCAAATGGGCAGATACATTAGCAGCAATGAAGCTATTTGGCATATTCTCAGCTTTCCCATCCACGAAAGAGATCCTGCTGTCCAACATCTGGCAATACATCTTGAAAACGGTCAACGTGTATACTTCACTGAAGAAAATGTTCTCCAAAGAGCGTTCGAAGCTCCGAAAACGACTCTAACTGAATTTTTTACATTGTGTCAAAAACCTGATGTTTTTGGCCAATTCGCGAAGACATTGGTGTATGGTGATGTTCCACGTTATTTCACATGGAACAAATCCAGTAAAAAATGGGAGCCACGGAAACAAGGAAAACCACATCCTTCCATTACAGGCATTTTTATTTTTTACCTATTGATTTCTGCTTAGTATCAAGTGTAAGAACATTTTAATTAATTGTGTTCAACGTACTTCCCCTTCAAATCTCAATCCAGTGAATTTGTATACCAACATCAACATTTTCGTCTTTGTTCGTAAATAATTTCATTGTACTAAAGGGTTATAGTAGTAGAAAGTCAAATAAGGAGATCAGCATATTTTTTTACAAATACCATCTGTGTGAAAAAGCATAGTGGACTCCGTGACTGATGTTCTCTTATTGTTCCTCTTAGATTGTTTACTATAATGTATTATAACAAAAACTTTAGCCACAGCAACGCGTGGCCGGGTCAGCTAGTGGTAATATATAATTTTAGGCAAAACAAAAAATTAAAAAAATAATACCCATACATGTATAACCTCCAAACGCTGTGGTTTATTTTGGCGCCAAAACCCGCTGAGACTGTAGTTAATGACCTTGAAAAATCACTCACTACTATAAAATCCATAGTGCAGGCATGAGTCGTTCAATCTTTACAAATCTGGTATCATCGGATTCACCTTAAAATTTTCTATTACACCATATCACTTTGATTGTGTTTGTCTCGTAAATTAAAGAAGAAAAAAATAAAAATGTTGCCATTTTTTTTTTTTTTTTTTTTTTTTTTTTTAATATACGAAATAAACAAAATCAACACTTTTTTTTACATTTTCATATATTTATAACTATAAATTATAATTTAAAAGTCTTCCAAAATATGTACAGTTTTCGGAAAATAAAAAAAAGATAAAAAAAAGTTATAGATATTGGAAAGGTAGTACATTAGTGTATTTTCAATACACATTTATAAATAGTAGTAGAAACTGCATTAAAATGGAAAAAAAAAAAAAAACAAAATTGTTTTGTTGTGATTTTCAATGAAAAAAACGTCAAGTTAATAAATAATACTGAAATAATACCAAAAATAATCAAAATCAAGCGGCTAATGCGGACGTATATATACGTCCTACGGTGTCAACGGGCGAGCGGTGTCCGAGCGGTCGGACGTATATATACGTTCTACGGTGTTTGGGGGATAAGGGGGATCGTCACTTGTGTAATATTTTGTTTTAAATAATTATTATAAGAGAACTGTCAAAGTTCATTTTTATCATCACTTTTTATTCTTTTACTTATTTATTTTTTCATCATAGAAAAAAAAATGAAGGTACAGTCAAGTGCATAAGAATCACTCATCGATAAGAGTCATTGCGTCGCTGTCGCTTACGGCTTTTTGATTTTCGTTGAGCCGGGCGCTAGTTCCTACACTTTGTATATGTATACATACATACTACAACTATATATTTCGTTTTTGCAAGCAACGCAACGAACGAACGCAATTATTTTTTTTTACAATAGGTCTTTGACGTAGGCGCTCCGCCGCGTCCCGGTTGGCTGGACGATTTATAACAAACAATACCCAAGTGTCTGATTACATATGTATAGTAATATCAATTCCCTTAAAAATATTACTTATCTTGAAAGACAAAGCTAAACCTCAAATAAGATTGTGGCAGTGTAGTTGTTCGCAGGTTCGAATCCGCAAATTATAGTTATCATTTTCGCTTCGACTCATCATCTCCCTTAACTCTGGCACAAGCAAATTTAGCTAAGTTGATTAGAGCCCACAATAATTTAATATGACCAAGGCTATGGAAAAAAAAGAATATATTAAAATTCTACGATACACTGATGCAAAAAAACACTAGTATAATACCTTCAACATTATGTTTATGTAATATTATAAATAAAATAATAGCTTGTACTAACTAAATCGCTAAAAATCCATCGAAAATATACTACACACAAACAATTAGTTTAGTCACAACCAAAAGACGTTTGTTTTTTTTAATATATTAAAAATGGCGACATTCCGTTTTTCTACTAATAGGGTGTACAATTTAATGGAGATTGTAATGGTGTTGGAAGTCTGAAAACCCTAAAATTGACAATATTAAAAATGAATTAAATAAATATACACCGCCCGAGTGTGGACAATGAAACAATTTAACAATAAAATTTAATATTATCAAATTTTTTTTTTTTTACCGTTACCTAAATCTAAATATTGGATGGTGTAATGAGGCGCATGATTTCATTGCTTAAGTCATTGGCTAGTTTTATTTTTGGGTGTATGCTGCAGATGCCTTTATATTCAAGTTGGCTACAGGAAACCAGTAAAAATCTGCCCTGATAAGCAAGCATTTTACCGAAAGTATATAAAGAAAGCCAGTGCTATTTACCCAGGAAGAAAGATCCGTGTCCCACGTTGGTACTGGAGTTGGAGTGGTCGACAAAGACGAAATTCCAATCGTAGACGCTGTGCATTTTGTCCTTAATGTTGGACATTTTGTTGATAATTGTGGGTATTTTGTTGAGAACGTTCGCCTTAAAGCTGGTCACGTCAGAAGCATAGGTCAGTCGGCTGTTCATCAGCTTCATGATGGCGCTTATCATCTCATCCACTTTGTAGCGTTGGGGTGCTTTGCGCACTTCAGAAGGCAACTGCAGAGAAACCACACTCATCTATAGAACCTACTTTACTTCTAGGGTTCCGCACAGTATCGTACGTACAAATGAGATCTTATTCTACTGAAACAATAGGTTTTTAGTTTTTGTTGGTATGATTTATGATTTGAAACCAAATAAATTATCAATGTCGAATTATAGTAGTTTGGAGCTGGTTAGTAAAACTCTACCCTGAATCAAGGACGGACTTGGTTTTTATACCCGTGCATCGGACAGTGGCCCGGGTACACGAGTCTTGGGTACAAAGTTGGGTCGACAGTCAGCGACCCGAGTTCTGCATAATTCCACTTTTGCGGCTCGCGAGATAAAGAGACTCGTGCCCAGCGTGTGATGACCTCGCTGCGCATGTTGTACCGAGAACCACGTAACCCTGATGGCATTGCCACAATAGTATGAAAACTAGCGTAATTGGATCAGATTAAAAAAAATGCCACATGATTGCTCTGTGTAAGAAGACCTCCCAATAACAGGTATTGGCCAAAAATAAGTAATAAATTAAAATCTAAGGAGCGGAGCCACCAGCCCTAAATTCTTTCCTGTATAATGCTAGACAGTCGAGGAAAATCATGTTTATAACGCTTATTGGAGTACTTTCAAGACCACCCTACAGGATATCTGGATACGAAAAAAGGGAAATAAGTGGTTAGTAAATTGAAAGTTAATACCGTAAATAATTTTATAAATTAAATTGGGTAAAATAAATCTTCGAGTTTTGTCCACTTCCACCCCCATCAATTCCATAATATTGATGATATTGATTGTGCATTACATTAATATAATAATAATAGTTCAACATCCACTTGGTGGAAGTGGGACAGGGACAGCATTAAAAGAAGGCGCCAGGCTTACTTTCCAAAGCTCGAGACATTCCGTTCTAATGCTGGCCTGCCTGTGCTCAATGAGGTTGTCGTCTTTGCAGAAAGCGGCTATCTTGAGAAGAGCCTGCACCTGTTGGCCGCCCAGACTGAAACCAATTATCTACATTTAATATTAATTTTGGGTAGCAGTGGCAAGTTAACGCAACAAATTAATTATATTATTTCCATATACTGTAATTATATTATTTCGGGTTATTTTCCTACAGAATAGAATCTTTCAATTATAACCATATGTAAATTCCCTTTATGTATTTCACTCTTTCGTTCACTCGCTTGAGCTCGGTTAAAGCCGGTCAATGAGTTGGCGCAGTGCGGCCTCGCTAGGGATTGTATTTTTATGACAAGAATGATTTAATATTATCAAGAAAAATTTACTTTTTTTTTATCTCGGAAACCATGATGAATTTTGTTGACGTTAAACTAAATCGTGTTTAAAATCGAACGGCTAATTAGCTAGATTTTTTATCGACTTGGGACATGGTGTATTAGTGAATTGTGGCATTAAGTCAGTTGTGCGAATTTGATATGTTCATCATATTCGCAGATCAAAGATAGAATCGTGGTAGAAATTTGCTATTAGATGGTGAAAAAGCACCTTCTTCGGGTGAAGAATCTCAAGCTGTGGAGATTCAGCAGAACAGACCCAGTTCCAACTAAAGAGGCTAGGTCTCATGGTCTAGGTAAATATGGACCTCGAAGACAGAGGCCTAAGGTCTCGACCCCCGCTGCAGCTTCTCTGTATTCAGGTTAGCACTCCTCCTTTGCCAGGCCTGGCGCTGGTCTCCACAACCGAGTGACAATGGTAACAGGAAGAGACAAGATAAGACTGTTTCAATTTCTCGTATGAACTGTAGATTTTAGTATCAGCGATTTCAGTGCCCGGCTTAGTTGAAGGTGTGTTGAAAGTGCAATAGAAAAAACCATTTTGAAAGAATGTGTCGATCTGTGCGAATTAAAAACTCGGAAAATTGTGAAAATTAAGATCCAATAATCAATTTTGTTGAGGGTTTAAAAAATTATTATGATAACTTATGGTGAGTTCAAAACAAGACGAGAACAGTACTGACCATTGACCCACAGAAAAGGCACCATCTTTGTGGGGAAATGTAAAGGTGTTATTAAATAAAAAAAATAATCAATTATAAAAAAAAAAAATAGCAGTTATAAAGTGTAAAAAAAGGAAAAGAAAGGCACAGTAAAAACATTGCATTGGCGTATTGATTGACATACGTGTTGTTGCTTTCGCAGATGTAATTGAAGAAACCTGTGTCCTCCTTTATTATGGAGAGAGGCACCAGCTGAACAATGTCTTTGACCTCGCCCAAGCGCTGATGCATCCACAACTGATGATTGACTCTGGCGAGATGTCGACCAATCACATCGCTGCTTGTTTTTTTCCACTTGCAGATGAGGTAGCGCTCCGAGTTGGCTGGTCGAGATGTGCGAGGCTTGTGGATGCATACTGTAATCCATTTACACATGTAAACATCATAGTAGACAATATATATATATATATACAATATCATAATGAAAAATACCATGTAATTAATATTTTTTTAATTTTATTTAACCACTTTAGCGATTGGACCGAGCGTGACTCGGGCGGCAAAAAAAGTTCCATGGGACAATGTACAGTCAACTGCTTACTTAACCTGAGCCAGTTCTTTGGTCGAAATCTGCAGAACCAGAATCTAACCTCCGAAGTGTGGCTTAGCGACATGGTCATAATTTGAATTTACCTTGATCAAAGCTTCTGTACATCAGGTAAATAAGTCCAACGCTGAATGGTGTGAATAGATCGAAGAGCTTCACTACAAAATGTCCGCCTGGCCGGATGAGGTACAGCGCCGCTATGCACTGGCACAGGTACAACTTCTTGGAGAGAATTTCTTGTATGTTCTCTTGATTTTCCACTGAGAAACCCTAAAACAATGACCTGCATAAGTAGCCATCTCTTATAATAATAAAGATTATGAGCGCAGCTGATGCATTATGCATTATGAGCCTGTTCTAAAGAAGACATTCTCTCTATTAATTAAAAAATCTTGATGCCGAGTTGAACATTTGGTGGTTAAAAGTGGTTTTTTCAGATTACTTTCAAGTTGAAGTTTTGGTATGTTAGAGTTATAATTTAAGTGCTAAAAATCATTATCCTTTAAAGTATAATAATAAAAATATTATTTTTTTTATTGGTTTTTAAATTACGCAAACATATTTTTTAAAATCTACTTAACTAGGCAGCGCTCATACTAAGGTAGGATTTATTTGTTGTAAAAAAATAAATTTTATTAATGAAATCATTAAACTTAAATTTTATTTTAAATAATAAATAACCTTGAATTAATCCTATAAACAAATTATTTTTTTAAAAAAAATTAATAAAATAAATAAAGGGATTTAGAAGATCTTTAATTTTGTTATAAATTCGCAGCGCTAAGAAAGTAAAGTGTCTCTAAGTTTTAGATTTTAGAAAAAATACGTCCTCAAAATTATTGGGCATTTAAAGTAATTTTTGATTGAAATTAGGCAATTATTCAAGTGTTAGCACTTCATTAGCACACTCAGCGCCCATGAGGAGATATCACGTCATCACGTCACATGTGTGCTTAAAAACGTCATCGGCTCATTGCATTTCTATGGATGGATTTGACATTTCTATGAAATAATTCGAGTTTTATTTTAAAAATCTATATCAAAAAATATAAAATATAAAAAAAAACTTTGTCATAGTTTAGTAATTATTATTTGACAATAAGGAACTAAAAACCGGGCGGCGAGCCATTGCGAGATATTTTGTAAAATTACGTTCGGTCAACGACCTTCGCTAAACGGGCGGCAACGTATGGTTTGCACATTTTATGTACGGAGGAAAATGTGTTAAAAGCCGCTATTTTTAGAAAAATGTTACTACATTAGAAATAAAATAAATAAAGATCAAAACATTTTCAATATATTTACCGTTTTATCATAATAAATAAAGTCTCTGTAGCAATTATCGAGCCCCTGATTTCTTGCATACAATGATTCTATCTCATCCGCACATGCTTGTCACAAGCCTTCGCCTCATGAAATAGCATAACCTATGCCGCTTCTAATTTTAGCAAATCTAGACAAATCGCTAAATTGAAAACAAGATATGAGCATATCAGCTAAATAGCTGCTTGCTCAGTGAATAATAATAATAAATGAGCAGAAATTTTAGTCTCTCTTTTGCAGCATATGGGGAAAGAGACTGCCGGAGTGATTTTTGAAGTACATTCGAGGACTATATTGATATGTTTCCTGGTCAGCCCTATAAATAATCACAAGAGTACGTACCCCATCAGCCATTAAGAAGTGTACGCCAAGGTCTTCAGAGTACTTGAGTACATAATCTTTGAGCGACTCTAAATTTTCAGGGTCAGTGATGTCTCCGTTATCTTGTACCCCATAGTAAGGTGTGAACGTCTCCGGAGGCCCGGCATAGAAATCGCCCAACTTGAAATCGTTGGAGGCTTTCAATGTGAAACCAAAACCTATATAAAAATAGAAAACGTAAATACAAATTGATATGAAATTGTGGTAGATTACTGAAGGTAGAACTGAATAACTAAAGATAGGCATATCGATGAGGCCTTCATAATCTTTAAACTTTCTGGATATCATTTCTAGGCACACATTGAAAGAGCAGTCACGACTGCTGTTGGTATATGTTGAAGATGGAGTGATTTAGCTCTTATGATCTGTGCCCAGCTGGCATATCCAAATAGCTGGGTGGGCTTGAGAAAGGTATTCTAGCAATCTAGGTAATTCACCCGAGAGAATATAAAATAATTGCCAGTAAAATTTTGATTGTGTTAACATATTAGTTACCAATTTCCTTAATGTCGCTTTTCTTTGTTTATTAAAAACTAAATTTGAGCGCTGTATACAGAGTCAACGCTCAGAAATGAATGTAACGGCAATCCGCCATGCTGTTATTATTTTGCTGTCTTGCCAAATTGGAGGACCCGTCTGGCGCCCTGATTTCTTTTCCAAGTTCCTTCAGCCCATCTGGTGAAAAGGAGCGGTAAGATTGTTCATAACCCGTATCCCCGATCGAGCCACTGTTCATTTCTCGAGGTGTGAGTCTCTGGCGAACCGGTTGAACCCATCGACAGCGCAGCATGAGACAGAGGGAGAAAGCGCGCCCGAGGCAGGATCGTCGCGAACGGTCGTCGAAGCGAATCCTACCTTCGTCGCGACCCTCCGAGGTGAAGCGGAGACCCGACACAGGATCGACCCCTATTGAATGACGACGGTCAGGTTAAACCAAACACTGCACTATGGACTACAATTCTTAACCTATTCTTATACTTTGTCCTCTCTTGCCCCTTTGCCCGATGGGCCTGACCTCGGTCAGTGATTGTTAGATTACACAGCAGCTACAAAAAAGATTGCCCAAGTGGTCAATAATTTAAAAATTAGGCGATCACAGAATCACAAGAGTTGAATAGAGACAACCATTAATCACCTTTGGCCCTCCACTTTTTTCTCCACAGCACATACTCGGAGAAACCGCCCGGTCCAGCACAGACGTCAGCAAAGTAGAGCAGCTTGTTGTTGTCTAACACTTTGGTGCCGTCCTTGTTCTTGGGGTTCGTGAACATGAAATCGAACACGGCATCCATGTTGGCCATCTTGACAGCCGCTCTGTTCAGAAAGAACGCAGATGCGATAGTTTCATATGGGTTGGAACGGGTGCGTGCACGCCTTAAATCTTCCGCTTTTAGGTTGTCAAATATTGACTGAAAAAAATATCAAGAAGGACATTGAATGTCTTGCTATGGACATGGCAGTAGGAGACAAGAAAAGGAGAATATTAAACTTTCAAATTGATTTTAACATTCTCAAACATTTAAACGGTATTAATTAAATTTAAAGTTTGTTTTTCTTATAATTGGGAAATATTTTTTGCTGATTAATGTTTGATTGTTGATATATCAACCTCCTAAAAGGACATAAGTGTTTTCAAAAGCACTTTGTATTTATTATTTTTTACTTTCTTACGTCGATTTGTTTGAAAGGACATTTTTTATAAAAGCATGTGATTCCTCTAGACAAACGACATACAAAGGGAATAGTGTACCAAAATATATAGTTGTATGAATATGACGAAGGAAAAATGTCCTGCAAAGCCTGTTGGGAGGCACTAATAAATCCTGCTGTCATCACAAACCGAAATCTATAAAGTTGCATTTGATTGTACATAGTTAGACGAGGTGGCGAGCTAACCTTGGAGCTGAGGACGTGCCTGAGAATGTCTGGTTCGCAGAAGTTGGTCTCATCATCAATGGTCAATTTGATGGGACCTTCCTTCAGCCAGTCTTCCAAAGTGTCGCTGCTCAGATCCTCCGAGGGGGGCGAGGGCATCCATAGCTAAAATAAAAACCTGATTACATCCTCAAGACAACGTTTCGTATAACCGCCATAAGTGCAAAAGTTGGCAGCGTGTTATAAAGCCAAACTTGGAGAAAAATGGATTCTGAAATCAGATTGTTATGCTCTGCCTTTTGAATCACATATTTGCTCTCCAAATTTGATGGAAAACTTCAAGGATTATTGTCTAAAAAGCATGCAAAGGTGATTCTCTACTCAACAACCAGAAACAAAATTTTATTATTAAAACCAAACAGGTCAAACATGAATGTATTTCACAGCCAGAAAGTTTTGTATCATAATGGTTGTGGTATAATGAATTCTTTACTAAACTAAGGATATTAATAATTAATGTTTAACAATGTTTGTCTTGAACAACATTTTATTTTGTAAAAATATTTAGTTTCTAATTTTATTTAATGTTCAGTATTTAATTAATCGACTGAACATTTCCGTTGCTTATATTTAGCTGACATTAAAGTGACAAGAAAGACTATTGGTAGAAATTCCGCCTAGTTTAGGATTGGCAAGTTCCATTTTTATGGGTATATCTGAAAGTTTTTCTCTTTACGATTCCGTCAGGGCGGCACCGGCCAGATCCGTAAACGTCAAAATTGGGTGAACTGCTTTAAGAAAGCTAATGGTAAACCCGTGTGCGCAAACTTAACCGGCGGCACCCATGTTGTAGAACAATCAGGCTTTGCATGGCCAAGAGGTTTCCCAAAACCGAATCAAAACAAGTGAAGAGTAATCTTAATTCCGCACATTACACTGACATCAATCCCATGGCAAAACGATAAAATAAGCACTTACCGAACTAAATGTCAGTGCGGAAGAACTTAATATGATCTGCGGGCAAACTGGCTCGCTGGCTGTAGAATGCAAGTAATCTGGTAAATATCCAAGCAAATATGTAATAATAATAATAAATGCAAATATGTTGAGCTATCCAAAAAGCCCATATAAAAAATGATTTAATGAAGGCTTTGTATATATGAACCATTTTAATTAGACATTATCAAATAGGCTGAAATCCACTAAGGATAAAAACATACTAGATAACTTACAGGTGTCTCTTTAGCTTGGGCGAAGTCGCTCTCTGGGTCCCATTCTATGTCCTGCGGTAACTTGCCGAGCATGTTCTGGAAGCCGAAGCCAGTCCTGCCCTTTTGAGTGGACGCCTCTATGGGCGCCGTTCGTCCCTGCTGCAGTTTCCCCAAACCTTTTCCGGGGGAATAGCCCATGCTCCTCATTATGTTTTCAGCCTTATCACTGTTGGGATTATTTTATTAAGGTTATTTAAGAAATATGATTAATTTAGGATTAAAAAACAAAAAAAAAAAATAAATAAGTGACCTGATGATGCTTTTTCTTGGTGGTTGCTCAAACTGCCTTTTGCGTTTAATGGGTTGCTCCTGTGTCATTAACCTCTTTCCTGGTTTGCAGAACGGTGAATCTACGGCTGATTTCTCATTTTCACTGGAATAAATTGAAAAAAAAACTATTTTAGTACATCAAATAATATTGCAATATATTTAAAATCAGGAATAATTGCTAACATAGTTAATTATTGCTCAAATTTGAAATTCAAATTTTGGGAAAGAACTGTATAATAGTATTTAAAAAATATATATATTTTTTATTATAAACGCAGACTTTGTCAGATCATAAGCTATTTGAAAGTATTTTAACCAGCCAGACGCATCATACTCATAAATAGATATAATTGTTTAGATATAATAATAGCAAACCAATAATGATTTAAGATATATATGATTCATATTTCAAAAATCCACCATCTTAAAAAATTCAATTAGAGCAGTTTTGACAGAACCCCGCCGCAATACGATGTCCTGTTTTGGCATAGTAGCTACAGACAAGAAGTTAATAGTATTGGTTAGTTACGGCCGATTCTTAACCTTACTCTCACCTGTTTAGATACTCATTTCCATGGCGTTTATAAGTACCGATTTCACTTGCTGGCCGTATTTCGCTCTCAGAGTCTATTTGGAATAGGCCTATGGACAAAGGTAATATATATTATGTTATAGTCAAAACCTGAATTCACTTAAAACCCATTAACCCTGGTCAAAACTAGAATATACTAATAGGTAGTTTTAATACTTCCATTTGACTTGACATCTTTTTAGCCCTTCTTGGCAATGCCCCAGTGCTTTGCAGAATATAGCTGTGTATTTAAATGAAAGTGCTATAGCTCATAAATTATAAAAGCATCAATGAAGTTTCCCCTGCAGAAGATGCACTTGCAAATAATGAAACAGGAGAAGCCTCCAGGGTATCTCGCTAAAAAGTATATGGATGTAACTGGAGGTTCTGATGGTGCACACCACCATTAGATAATCGCACTGTCACACCAATTGCTTTCCATTATTATATAGACAAACAACCATTGCTGCAGATTTACTTTAAACATTTTTAATTTAACCTTTTTGGGGTTTTTGTAAAAGTTTTTGATAAAAACAGGTAATGCACCATTGCGTCGGGAATCGAGGTTCAATTACAGTTAATACATAATAATAGCACATTTTGCCAGACCGTACCTTTACTATTTTGAAGACGTTCAGTTGAATTGTTGGTGAGGTCAAAAGTAGCGCTGCCTCTCTGAACGGTATCCTCACATGATGATGGCCATCCATGCTCTTCTCTACGGAGACTTTTATCGGCTGAGTAATCCTTTAAAATTCCTGCTTCTTTTTTTCTGTTCAAAGATTTTTTTTTATTAATAATCATAAATAATTGTATATATAAGGGGAGTCTGAAATGTTTCCGGCCTGAGGTAGAAATAGTATAAAAAAATATTATAATTTTCTTATTCTTAATTAATTCTCCACAAAACTGCAGAGAAAAGAATCGCTAGGAGCCAGGGAGTATACAACGCCAATCAGCAGATTGGCCCGTTGGATATCCGTTTATCGTAGAACCCTTAGCTAAATAATTAATCATTAGAACGCTATGGCAATCCCAAAAAACTATCGCCATGAGCTTTAAGGCTGGCCGTTAGAATTTGAATTTCTTTAGAGCTTTTCATCCTTTTCCAATCCATGGCACCTCGTCAATGGACTCTATTTTGGTTCTAGGTCATACTGGCGTATCCATGTCTCGTCAGTAGTGTTGATCCACGAACAAACTGCATCCAGCTTGTTCGTACAGAGGTCCAAAAATTCCTAGAAGTTTCAACTCGACGTTAATTGTAGAACGGCGTTAGCATTTTCAGCACCCAACGCATACTGTTTTTTTTCATATGCAAATGTGTATGAAGAATATCTCAAACTTGTTCCATGCTGATGCCTATAATCTCACTATCTACCACATCATCGTTCTACGATTGTCCAGAACCATTTTTTTTTACTTTTTAAACGTTTTTGTCAGTCACTGCCGTTTGGCTTCAAAATTTAACAGCAGACATCTCTTCAAGACATCTTTTGGCGTTTCTCCATTTTTAATCAGGAACATGATGGAGTGGTGCTCTAATTTTGTAAGATCCATATATAACTCAGACTTGAGTGGTATTTATTGTTTAATTACTAGAAAAGTACTGATACTAATAATCTAAAACTTGCCATATATACTCGTGAATAGGTGTGCAACCAGTAAGTAGGTAAATGCTTGAGTAATTAAATTTAACGGGAAGGCTGGGAACTGTTCAGCCTTCCTTCGTATATGTGGAGAGCCACAATCAGGAGTAAGGTGGAGCCTCGGAAAAGGACCGGAAGAGACCATTTAAGTTGAATTCTTAATGAAAACCATACCGTTCAATCCCCATATTTCCTTGTTCAAATGTGGAGGTAGGAAAATAGACAAAATTATTTAAATTTTATAAAATTAAAAAAGATGGTTTTTGTTAAAGTACCAAATTTCATAAGATATTTTATTGAAAAGAAAACTACATGGGATTATGCCTATCATTTCTATAAACAATAGATTAACATAAATAATTAGCAACAACTGCCAGGCCTGCAGTCAAGGCCTGGAAGAATCCCATCATTACCGGTAGTGACCGGATAGATTACGACATTACCAGCTAAATATTATTTTGAAAATTTGTGAAGCAAACAAATTAATTTAGGTTTTTTTTAGTAAACAAATATAAGAATGAGCATTACAAACCTAAACAACAAAACGTAACTATTATCATAAAATTTTATAGGAGAATAAAGTTGTCTCCTGGGAGTATCTTATTTTAAGATACTCCTAGATTTTTTGCTTGAGTTGTAATCTGATTTTATTCGTTTCCTACATAAAATATAATTTGAGTTTTATATTGTTTAAATGGGGGAGCGGAGGGGTGCATTCCCGGATGCACCGAGTACCCCAAGTGTGGGCCAAATGCAGAACATATCTCGGAGAACCAGTTCCTTCAATAGATTTTGTTCTAAAAATGTGATAATCGCACGCCAGTATGCTACCAATTATCCTGGAAACTGATGGCATATTCACATTTAGAATATGAAAAATGAACAAACAATGAGTAACCTGATGAGAGTATCTGATGTAGCTACCGGTTCAATGTACATTTGTGGTTTAGGAATGTGGTGTTCCTGCGTGCTCAAGCCCTTTCCTGGAATGTACACCAGGGACTCCATGGAAGGATTGCCATTTTCACTGAAATAAAACGTTTAAATCGTTAACACTTAAACAAACCAGTTGAGTGCTTTTGCACATCGTTATAGGATTCCGTAGATTTTCCTTATTGATCTTTCAATTAAATTCGAGCCCCTGATTATGATAATGGTGAAAATCATATTTTTCATGAGATTGACTCAAGCACATAATATTATTCGGAAAATCTTATCTATTGTTTATTGGACAAAATATACATAAGGGTAATATCCTTTAGATGTGTGAATTTAAAAATGACTACACTGACCTGTATACGGCATCATCCTTTGAAAAGTCGGTTTCACAACTTTTATACCGGCCGGCCCCAGTTGGGGCAGTCGTCTCAATCTCTCCATCAGATTCAGACTGGGAAAGATCTACAAATATAATAAAATGTGATGCGGCAATACATGACTTCGCAATGCTGCTTAAAAACTCCAAAAAATATTAAAATATATTGTAACATAATGATTATATATCTCTGGTTATATATCTACAACACCAACTTAACACCTTTGAGGCATGAACCACGTATTGCACCAAGCAAACCTATATTTTTTAAAAACATCCTGTTATACAAAGCATTAAACTTTTTTGTGCCAAAAATCGAAAGTGCATCAGTTTTGTAGTTTGATTTTACAAAATTAAATAAAATAGATAAACGGTATTGTTAAATATAAATGAATAAATTATACCATCTGACACCCCGGGATCGTTGGAGCTACTAGACGAGTGCGAGGGTGAAGACGCTGCTCTCAGGGTGCTGGTCATCAATCGCTTGGCAGGCAGGGTCATTGTATGGCCATCAGACTCTTCTTCAGACGTATCTGACAAACAGTCAAAAAAGGGTGATTAACCAAAAGATAAAATATCAAAAATGTTAAATTGTAATCAAAGGGATAGTTCTACAAAATATACCAATAATAAATGTAGACAGCGGTCACATTAAAATGTAGAATCATAAAATAAAAAAATGGACGACCAATAAAGAGAACGGCACTTCAGCGCTAAATGCATAACTTTAGCCTCAATCTATCCTAAGACGTAAGACTTTGTATTAAGGTAAGTATGGCTCAATAAGTTCTAAATGAAGTCTTCTAACTTTTAGTAATGTAAAAGTTGTTATGGTCGTGTTTATGGTTCAAATGAGACACGTCGCACCATTGAAGCTCGTTTTACTGATCTACTTGGAATTCCAAGATTTGCTAGGTACCTGCCTCTGGTTTGTTCGAAAGAGTACAAATTACAGAAGTTTTTTAAAGTATTTGGCCACCCAAGGTTACTGTACTTTTTATCTAAATTTACTCAAAAACCCAAAACTTCCCATGATATAATTAAGTATTTTATAATTTTTAACAATAAAATATTTATATGAATTGGTCACTTAATTAATCGCTATCATTTACTGATTATTGTGGTGGGAAACATAGTTCACATTTAGTTATACACAATAATAAAAAAAAGAGAAAACACAAAATTCAATAGCATTTTCCAAAAGCGCATCACTCTAAATGAAAAGCATGCATTTGACGCTACAAACTGCAAAGAACGGGGACATCAAAATTTTCATGAGTCATGTAAATGGCCTTGCATTACACGTGTAGTTGGCATTGAATGTTTTAAAGGTCATTAAAAGTTATCAACCTCACTGACCACACAGAAGGGTGAGTTATAGAATCTTAACTGGTGATTTTAGTTTTAAACAGGTTTCGCTCGGTATTAACATTTATTAACTAGTTGTGTAGTCGGCACTGAATGTTTTAAAGGTCTATAAAACTAATCAACCCGCACAGAAGGGAGGAGTTATCGAATCTTTAGTGTTTTTTATTTTTCTAAAGTGGTATTGCTCTTTATTAACATTTACTAACTCTTTTTAATAGAGAGACAACTTCGTAGGCGGGGAAGGCCGTAACAAACGAATATTACCGGCCTTAGTATGCAAGCAGCGTAAAAGTGAAAACTAACCATAACAAAATGCGTGGGTATGCAGTTTAGCTGGTTGCTAACTCGATTATGCATAGGCTATAAGTTTATGTGATGTTAACCTCAAAAACACAATAATGTAAATTGTAGTTAGTTATGAGAAAAAAGTACTCCAAACAGTGAAAATTAAGGGTGTTCAATGCGTATTTTCTTACGAATTTAAGTTTACAAACAAAAAACAAACCTGATAAAGTACCACCAGAATACGTATTCATCGTAAGGCCGAAAGACACAAAGCCACAATACAAAAACTAAAGAAAACTTAGTTTTCAAATTGTCTAAAGTCACCAATTACTTATCTCCGATTCTTGTTACATAGTATCGTATCCGATTCACATACTGCCATAGTATACCTCTAAATTCTGGCAAACCGCGAAAAAAATATTATAATGCAAACACAACTGCCGATTACAGCCAGACTTCGATGAACTCAATTATCAATGACAGTACTGAGTTGCTAGTGGGCGCATTTATCGTACCGAGCTGACAAAATTATAGTATTTTAGTTCTCAATTTTAGTACAGACAGAAAAAAAACCTAGTTTAAGAAAATAGTTATTAAAACAAAAACTAAAGTTACTTTACGCCCTCACGGAATCGTTACCGTTACATATAATGAATCTGTCATGCCAAAAATCATTATTAGGTACTGTCATTGTTGACATTCACAACTGATGGCACCAAAATCAACAGGCATTTTATCGATATATTTATTAATATGAGATCGTTTCTTGTTATAAGAATAATTTCAATTTTGTTAAAAAAATATCTTTAACGAAATGAGCTTTAAAATGTGTGCTTATAAGACGGTGAATTCTGCGGTCAATGTCGTGTTACAAAAACTGCATTTTGCTTTATCAATTTCAGAAGTAGAACTCGATCGGCTGCGAAATTCGGAGAGTTTTTGCCAATCTTTACGATATATTTGTTGGCGATGTTTATGTTTATTAGACAACGCCATATCTACAGTATCTTTCAATATTCATTTTAAATGAAAAGAATTGAACCAGGTCAACTAGGTAGGAATATGTCAAAGTATGCCCATAAGGCATGCGTGCTACGCAGACCAATAAAATTGATAAAAACGTAAATTATTGCTATCGTACATCGTACAGAGCAATGATTGATCGTACAAATACGATAATTATAGACGAATGGTCGCAGTTGCTGCCTGACAGTTCCATTCGCTTCATGCTAATTATTTAATTTTGTAAAGACAAGCCCATAAGGTTTCATAACAAAAACTTTTTTTGCAATTTCACCCTGTGTATTATATTTGGATAATGGTAATTCGTATGTTTTTGGAAATATAATGGAATGGTGGGATTTCTTGGTAAAATTTTAAAAGCAACAAAACTCAGAAATTTAAAAAAATGTTAAAAAAAAATTAGAAAAGAAAGTATAATTGAACTTTTATTTTCGTATGCATTTAAAACCGAGTTAGGTGGGCTGATTTATAGGGTGGTAATTTCTATATATTTTTTTTAATACTACTCAAATGTCAACGTATAAAGGTGTGATTGGTTGATTTTTTTTTATTTAATTTATTACTTATAAATATATGGTAATTTTAAGTATATGTAAATGTGTAAAAAGTAAGTTGGTGGTATGTCTTGTGTAATGAAATACCCATGTAATTCATATTGATTTGTGATTTTGTGTAATAGGTATGTACTTATTGGTTATCAATTGGTTTCGATTGAATGAGTAGGTAGTATTCGACTTACGGAAAGTGCGAATTAATTATTAAATGTAATTAAAATATAAATCTATTTATGTGTTATATGTAATACTTAAGTATACTTTAACATATTTAAAATTGCAATATTCAAAACGTACTTTATATACTAGCGTACTTCTATGGTATGATCGAATAAGGTGTGGCCTAGCTGTGGTGATAAGTAATATTATATATATTAGTTTTGTAAAGAACTAATAAATCAAAAAAATATTGTTTTATGGTGACGTTGAAATTGTTATAAAAATCATTGCAATATCAAAAATGAATGCTGAAAAATTGTAGGCGCGTCTTTAGGTAATAATAAATGAACGATGGCTGATGGCACGCTCATGTCAACCGTATGCATTCGAAGGAGAGGTCCAATTCAACGAACGTTCTGTGTTGGCTGTGGTGTGGTGTTATGGTATACCGGTGACAAATATGGTGGGCACCACCGCTTGTCATAAAACTGGTGTGATAACGATCAGTTCGCTGGAACCTTTCAACCTGAAAAGTATAAATGCCAAAGCGCTGACTTTTTGTGTGTAAGATGATGCTCTTGAATGAAAGAAATACAAACACGCTCACAGCTTTCACAACGTGTTTAATAATAAAACACCACGCAGCAATACAATACATGAATATATTTCGATACGATAACTTTCAGAACGCGATCCTCCACCGACCTCCGACGCGCGCCATACATCCATCCGTCACTTCCCTTTTTTTCTTTTTCTTCTGGCCATGAATAAGCACCATATTTGACCGTCTCTCACATGAAAAACAAACATAGCCGCTTGGAATAACATCTGTGTCTGTTCGGACAATATAGAGATACATAAAATTAAAGTCAATAAATTTCTAGCAATAATAGATGAAACTTTGATAATTCGATACAGCACTCAAACATCATATTCAAACAAAATTATGATCTCGCGGCTGTCGGAATGTTTTATACTGGCCAGTTAAAATTAATACTAATTCATCTATGTGTGCACATTATAATTATTATAAATTGAAATATTATGTTCGTTTTAGTTATTTATTTACTGTGGTTACCTAATAGAAATCGTAAACATAATGACAATATAAATTTGAAGGACTTAATTATTCGTAAAGTAGGGTAGCCTAACTGACTGACCAATAAAGATAGTTGGAAGCAAAAAAGAAAAATAGACGAATTTAAATAAGATAAAATAAATAGGAATATAAGTATTTTAAATTTAAACAAAGATACAACAAAATGATCACGAAATAAAACGATTTTATACATAACTAAACTATACTAGGAATATTGAATATTGTCTATTATACTAGGAAATTCATTTTATATTTTAGATTTTTTTAAATTAAATTCTGTTGGTTTTTTGAAAAATATTTATACATCCAAATTGCTGTTAAAGTGTTGATGTTTTGGTCATACACAATCGTACCTAATGAGTTGGCGGCAAATTGGTAGCAATTAAGGCACACAGTAACGGGCGACCGACTCTCCTATGTGACACCGTCAAAGGTGTCATAACCATCGGAGGCAGACACGTGACCACCATCGCCATCGCCTGCGGTCTCGCGCAGGAGCTGTTGCCATGGGACCAGACATGCGGGCGGGCTACTGTGCCACTGGACCAACCAGCTAGGGTTGCCGCAAAGTGTTTCATTAATAGGGTCGATAAAACAAATATTACACATACTGCTGGCAGAAAGGAAACATTGGTTACCCGGATACACGTTTTCTGATAGCGAATAGTGGCTTGGGCTTGGCTTCTCTAGGTTCAACTATTTCTAATTTGAATCAACGTAGAAAGGGTGGATATTGTTTCAAAATACAATGCCAAACTTATCATCTTGTTCCCAGAACTCTTTATAAAAATAATTTAGAAAACCCAAAATATGCTCAATAATTGTATATTTTAAATGTTCGGTAAGCTGACGAATGTGAGTCACTTATAATAGAGGATGTTTAGAAGCATCAATGAAGCTTACGACATATTTTTTACTACTTATAATTTTGGAAAGGTATTTTTGTAATCGTATAATTCTATGTAAAGATTGTCATGGAATATGTAAAAAAAAAATTAAGTTTAATCTACGCTGACCATATTTATCTGTTAAATGAATAATTATTTATTAAAAAAACATATCAAAAAGGTTTCCAGCCTTAACAAAATCCGTTATTTATGTGCGGTAATTTGTTGGGTAACTATTATATTTTACATTTTCTACAATATCTGCAATATATATTACAATTCGCACAAATATCAGAGGCAATCATCACCGAAGTCATTAGTAGAGAATAGTTAAGCATTCTGGATCAACTCGGTCGAGTCCGCAAGCGAGACAGCATATGAGTGAACCAAACAAATCAGTCCAACAAATCGCATGCTGTCGCACTCGCACACTCGATCGAGTTGGCTTGAACAATTGACAGTTGTAGTCCGCCGACGTCACACATCCAATTACACTCGCATGGCATGCTATCTCACACTCGGCCGAGTCGAGTAACCGACATTTGTAACTCCATGACATCACACATGGCTAACTAGTCATCTCGTCCGATGAATATACTACTTGATATAAATTTAAGACATTTTAGAAGAATATTAAAAGAGTAGGATTTAATGATATTATTGATTTAGGTACATTAACAATTGGTCTGTGCAAAATAGATATTTAAGGGCAAATTGTATCTGATGCCTCTGCTCTGATTTTTGCCTAGTAGATACAAATGACCTTAAAATTGAAAATTGTAGCTTCCACCTTGCCCAGCCCCTCTGGGCGGTGCTGAGCAACACCTTGTTCGAAATTAATAATTATTTTATATTTATAAAAATATATTGTATATTTTTCGGGTAGTATATTGGAAATACACGAAAATTTGAGCTGGATTTGTGAGCTGAATATATCTTAAAAATTATATCTTATAAATTCATTATGCATTTTATTTTATGTTTAGTTTGTGGGAAGTTTCAAAAACATCTCTTTCGAAATTAGGAGTTCCCCAAAATTCTGAATAAAAATTAGAAACAGCCTGTAACAATTAAATACAAAATCTATGACAAACGGTTTCCTGTTACCTTCGAAAACGATTTCTTTATATTACACACCTGTTTCCCAGTATATTAAATAAAATTTACAAATAAATACAAAATATCAGAAACTCTTTTAAAAACATTTTTTTTTGGGAAAATATCATCTAGCATGAGAGGCAGAGGAAAATCGGTTGCCACCATCTTTAATGAATGTACGAGTACCTTACAGGTTGCAGGTTACTGTTTATCTAACGATAAGACCTAAAAAGTATAGCGTATATTTTGGACAGCCCTGCCTGGGTATGCCGCGTGGGCGGGTGTTGTCAAGGGCGGGCGGGGCGCCGTGGACCCGGATGCTGCGGGTTGCGGGGATTTTGCGGGGGGTGGGGGTGGTTGCCCTATCTCGCCTGCGCGGGGCGCACGCGCCCTGCCTCGGCTCCACATAAATACGGGACAGTTTCCTTCCTATCTCGGACAAATTCGTCGATTCTTCCGGGATAAAAGAGATCCTCAAACCCCAATTTGCCATAACGAGCGGCGATTTTCATAATTGTAATTTTCGTTTTGTGTTTTGTGCAATAATTATTTACGGTTCCAAAGTAGCCTTTTAGTTATTTAGTTAGAGGTTTGGTTTTGACAATCCTATAATCGCTGTAAAAGTTATTGCATGATCAATCTTAATATATAGAGTGCTGTGGTATTTTTTCAAACGGGTTTTAAAATATGCTCACGCTGTGAATCGTTCCAGTAAAAAAAAAGATTTAGTCACATCTTATTAATTATTGTCAGAGTTACTGAGCGCATTTATAAAATTCTATAAATTAATTTATTATGAATTGAGGATAACATCGAAAACATATGTAGTTCAAGTAAAGAAATATTTATATAATATTAATTGTAATTGGAAATATGACTTGTGTTTATATGAAAATGCTAAACCGTGCCCTATTGTTAACAATATGTGTAATGTGCGTCGACTGCAGACCTGGTCGTATGAAAGCGGAAAGCCTTCCAGGGGAACAGGACCCATCTGTGAAGAAGGCCAACTATTCAGATTACGCTTTTCTGATCAGCGCGCCGGTGGAGAATTTCTCCCAGCCCTCCGACCAAACGGACAACAGGCTGAAACCCACCAAACAGCCTGTCGCACCGCCAAGGTCGGCGTGGCAGGTTCCGCGGGCGCTGGGGCTGGTGCAGGCCGCGAACAAAAGCGCGCAGGGCCGGACCTCCGAGGATTATGTGGAGCTGGTGGAGGTCCCGAGGGTGGCGAAGGTTGCCAATACTTCCAAAGCGCCACCGGATCAGTTTTCAAACGTCACCGGGTTCTATGTGGAGAACGACGCCCCCGGTTCCAGTGAGTACTGAACGATTCCTTTTTATAAATTCTTTATAAACATTGGAAACGTTTTTCCTTAAATCTTTAAAAAGTACGATTTAGTGAAATTAATAAACATTTAGCGTTATGATAATAGTAAACTAATAAACGGGGTTTTTTCAATTATTTATTGTAACTTCTTTAAATTGAGAGGTACGGAATATATATATATATATATATATATATATATATATATATATATATATTTAATTAATAAAAACGTTATTTTGTATATTTGTTTTATTATTTGGAAAATATTTTTTTTCAAAAATAAAGTTTTTCTATTTTAATATAAAAAAAAAGTTTTTTATGCAAATACCTACCTTTTATTAGAAAGACATGCACACTATTCGGGAAAATAACAAGAAAAATAACTCCTAAATTAATCATTTCTTTTTTAGTTTTTTTTAGATAGTACTTGGTATTTTCATTTTTTTTTAAATGCCATCGTTTTTTTAACGTTCAAGAATTGGATTACCAAATATGTTGTTTATTTGATTGAAATTGACCCTTCTATCACTCTTTTCTTTTCTAAATTCATGGCATTTGTAGATTCCGTTTGAAATATGGGTTCAAATCCTCACTCAGTCATACCATTTTTAACAATCTACACAACCACATTTAACTTCCGTTCGTCTGTTAATTTTTAATGATTATAAATTAAAATTTTGTAGCCGTGTTTATTTATTTATTTATATAACAGAAATTGTACCTCATACGGGTAATGACGAAAAAGGTAATGATGAAAAAGAATTATATCAAACGAATTTCAATAAGATAAAATAAATAAGAAAAAAACGTATTTATATTTCATTAATAATAATATTTTGTAATAATATTTCATTTTTTCTGCAACTTCCTTTTGGCTGCTCTTAGAACAGGTTTTTTAACCTAGTTAGAGTAGCCATGTTACTTCAGAGCAACAATAAATGACTGGTGTTTAATTTGTCTATATTATATTAATTTAAGTCATTCAGTCATTATATCATTTACTGTTGTAACATCTTATTGTACCATTTGAATAAATAAATAAAATAAATAAATAAATTTAAACAAAAATACAAAAAAAAAGAACATAAAATACACTACTTTAGGCTTTGATTATTAGCCTGTTCTACGAACATTTTCGACAACAAATCCAACTTATTTCCTCGCAATTTCAAATATGATTTATTTTGAGCTCATATCAAAATTGAACGTGGTTTTCGAGAAAAAAAAATGTATACTTGACGTGATAATATTTAATCGCTCTTGTCATAAGTTGGTCTCCTCTCGAGGCCGCGCCACGGCGCCAGGTCATTGACCGGCCGCGGTTGAGCACCAGGAGCACACGGAAGAGCGAAGGACAAAAAGGGAATTTACACGAGCGCTTAAATTTGGCATGAATTATTTTCGCATTTTTTAATACAATCTCTTACGCGTAATATGGACCATAAACAACCCCGCAAGTCTTCGGGAACGGTCTTGGATCATACTGTATATAAAAACAAAAAAAAAGTTATTTAATACAGAACTAAATTAGGAATTTTGCCCGTGGGTTTGTGCATTATAATAGTATTTTAAGCAGCGTTGCGAAACGCTTGCCGAATTATTGAAAAAAAGGTCATTTTGGGAGAAGTTAGTACCTATTAAATAAATCAGAAGTCACTAAATAGGGGGGGGGGGGGGAGGGGGGGGGTTATTACTAGCCGCGACACAAAATTTAAAAAATATAGGGTGATGTTTTTAGAGGCGTGGTTTACAAGAAGAGATAAAACGCATATAATTTGATGTTATGGCTAAGAATTTAGTTTTATTATAAAGATAAGGGTTTGCCATTATGTTTTAAAAATGATTTCGGGTAAGTGGCCGCCGCGGCTGACTCGAACAAATTCCAGCCGAGAGGCCCAATTTTCAACCACTTTTTGCAGCAAGTTGGGCCGTATGTCAGCAATAACGCGCCGAATATTCTCTTCCAAGGCGTTAATCGTGTCCGGCTTATCTGCGTAGACAAGCGACTTCACATAACCCCACAAAAAATAGTCCAGCGGTGTTAAATCGCACGATCTTGGAGGCCACGCCACAGACAAGTGACAGCTGTCAAAAACACCAACTACGAAAAAAGCAGTGCCAGATTGAAAACCACGCCTCTAAAAAAAACACCCTTATAACCCTCTATGGCCATTCAAAACGGACATCGAATGGGCTAAACGTACTGCAATCACAAATGGAGGTAGGAAATCAAATTTCAAAGGAATAGAAGTATGATTTTAACTCTTTCTTACATTTTTTTTTATACTTAAAAGCACCTATAATCATGTCAATTTACAATCGAGTCAATTTACCTACATTTTCATTTTCGGCGAATGTAATGAAGCCACCCATCACAGGTTGGTGCCACGCAAACGATTCGTCTGGGTGGGAGATGCCTTTGATGACGTCCGCAGGGCCTAGCTGTAAGACGTCAAGTTCTGGTTAAAGAATTATATGATAGTTACAGGGTATCATAGCCATTCTTGTCACGCACGTTCGCCATTTTGTATTTTTCCAACAGCAGACAGCCTCCCGCACCCCACCCCTCTCCTGTCTACGGAGCGGCGGAGATTACCAGCACAGAAGGCAGAATTCGAATATATTTTTTTAAATATAAAAATGATTGATTAGTATTAAATAACAACTAGGTATTATGTTACATGTAAATATAATATATATGACTAAAATTTGGATACAGAAATAAGTTAGGTTAGAAAGGGTTCGGTGGCGGGAGTTGGAGGGGAGAAAGGAGAGAAGTAAGTTCGAAGGCGAGACGCGAAATAGTTTTGAAATAATTCCTATACGAAATTATAATTGAAAGTTAAATAAATCTTTTCTTTGTGTTCGTTTCAAACTCTGAGAAATTTAATTAGCTCATAGTTCGTAGCTCGTAGAGTACGGCTGTGAGGCATTAGTTGAAAATCGGTCGCGCGTTTGATGTACAGTCGGGGAAATAGATTAAAATGGGTTTACCGTAAAACACAGGATCCTATCTTTAGAAGCGACTTCCATAAAATAACGGTTATGCTATTCCGTTATTTGCTTAAAATAGAATTTGAAATAAGTTAGGTAATTTTGAATATTTAATGCCATGTCTAGATTTTTTATGTAAACACGAGAAATGACATTCATAGGAGAATAAGATGGCATTAATAATTATTTTTGCTTGTCATTGACAGACTATTGCAAAGGAACATTTGAGTCATACAAAATTTACAGCTCGAAACTCATTCTGTCAAAAAGCTGTCAGGAGTATGAACGATTTATTTTAATGTATTTGTAACACATATTATAGATACATTTTAACTTTCCGCACTCCTTCTCCACATAAACTTTAACTATGCCAAATCTCACTCTCCTCCGTGCGAAAGTTTTCTCTTCCCGTGTTATATATACTTCAGATTGATCACTCGCGTCATTACATGACGGAGATCGTCATGTAATGACGTGAGTAATGACATGTAATCCCACTTATTTAAATTTAGCAGATGTTGGAAATCAATATTGAGTTATCGAGTTAGCCGTCGCCCATACGAAGATTAAAATGTCTACATTGACCTTAAAGATGATTACAGTGTAGTGGATAATGGTACGGGATGGCACTGACAACGTCTGCCGAAAGTGTTGCCAACTTTGCAATAATTAGCCTTCCCTGTCCATTCGGGCCGTTTTATCATCCTCCGGGAATTTAGCACCTTAAAAAATGTAAGCACATTAAGTTTACTAAAAGTAAAAAAGTTTTCAGGCACAATATTAATGGTATACCACTCAACACAGAAGATAGCACTCGTGATCTTGGTATTCAACTCGACTCTAGACTTCATCTTAATACTCAGAATCCATGATCCAGCTTTAGAATTGAAAAAATATGTAATATTTATTTCGACTGTCCTCAATAACTTGAACAAATTAACTTCCACGTACCATTGACAATCTCCCGTCAAGAATATAATTCGAGCCCATGAAGCCCGATGGGGCTAGTCTGAGGCCGACTCGCCGCTCGCTCACTGTCAGTTTAACGTTTTTTTAATGGATTAGACAAACGTCAAACTGTCAGGGAGCGATCGGCGAGTCAGTTGTAGACTAGCCCCGCAGGTTCGAGGTGGGTTTGAGAGCACAGCTTGCCAAACTTACAACAAAACGCTCCAAGAGGCTGATGCTTTCTCGGAGGCCATAGTGTATAAACAATCTTTACTTAATCATCTATAAAGACATCAAAATAAACCACCCTAAAGTTGACTCTCTTCAACTTTAATTTAAAATCTAACTCCACAGGAACTTACCTTATTATTTTAACGTTATTTATATAAAATAATACTGCTGGTTGTTATGCTTACTATTTATAAACACTCAAAGGTCATGATCTCATCGTTAGATAAATAAATTTAATTAAATAAATTAAAATGGGAGGTCCCATAGTGAAAATATTTTTAAATAACTTTTTTATTATTTCGTATTTTAAAATTCAAGCTCCATCGCGACCTAGTATTGAGAAATCATTGAGAATTCGGTGAAATCATTGAGATATGACCTCACAAACTGACTGACGTCTTTGGTTACCTTAAAAAGGTTAAAGCCTTTTTTTTTAAATATCTATGACTGTTTATAACCAATTACGACAAAAAAAATGTTTTTTTTTATATTTTCGAAATTCTCTCAATGAGGTGCTAAGTTCCCGTGGTTTTTGAATTTGTTGATTACAGATAGAGATGTGTAATTATTTACACATCTCGAAAAAAACGAAACAGGGTGTACTTAAAATCAGCACAGTAGTTAATAAATTGACAACTAAACACGAAAAAATAAAAATATTTCGAAAAAAAAAAATTTTTATACTAAAATAATTATATTATTAAAACCTTTCTTTTATTTTGGAGTACTTCGCGGTGGATGCGTTCAACGGCGTTCGTAAAGATTAAAAAGATCCCTATTAAATAAAAAAATCATTTTTCTTGTAATCGGGCAACATTTTTCCAATATTTATTTTCAGATTAATGTTTGTTTATATAGATCAATCTCGTGAAAGGACGTTTGTGATTTTAAATACACTTGTACATATGAACACACAAGATTTTTTTGTATATTGTATCGTACGTTGTATTTTTCTACTTTTCAGGTGAGCTAAAAAAAATATTACCATGAAGCTAAGCTAATAGTTTTTTGATTTTATAAAAATAATTGCTGGGGTCATATACAATTAGGTAAATACAAATCATATACAATTTTTGTATACGCATTCAAGCACTTAATAAAAGCTTTTTTTAAAAAATATTTATTTTTTTCTATTATATAGGGTGATGTTTTTAGAGGCGTGGTTTTCAAGAAGAGATAAAACGCATATAATTTGATGTTATGGCTAAGAATTTAGTTTTATTATAAAGATAAGGGTTTGCCATTATGTTTTAAAAATGATTTCGGGTAAGTGGCCGCCGCGGCTGACTCGAACAAATTCCAGCCGAGAGGCCCAATTTTCAACCACTTTTTGCAGCAAGTTGGGCCGTATGTCAGCAATAACGCGCCGAATATTCTCTTCCAAGGCGTTAATCGTGTCCGGCTTATCTGCGTAGACAAGCGACTTCACATAACCCCACAAAAAATAGTCCAGCGGTGTTAAATCGCACGATCTTGGAGGCCACGCCACGTTGTTCAGGAGTAAGTCTATTCATTATGAAATGGCAAACCAAACTGAGCATAAATCAAGTGACAGCTGTCAAAAACACCAACTACGAAAAAAGTAGTGTCAGATTGAAAACCACGCCGCTAAAAAAAACATCCCTATATAAAAGCCATTCCTGGGTGTAGGACCTGAACATGTCAGATTTCAACTCCGCATGATAAGAGGAAGTGGTTCTAATTCAGCTTGCAAGATTTGACCCAAACTGACATGCTGCCATTGCAAGCTAAATAAATTAGTACTAGACGGCAATTTCCGTTTGCGTTGCAGTGCTGTCCGTGCTGTCCGGGTTCAGCGACCTGCAGACGCTGTTCATCGCCTGTTTCGCCACCCTGCTGCCGCTGTTGGCTGTGCTCCTCGTGGGATTTGGAATTCGGTTCGCTATCTTCTACTATATCTAAATACTATATTTTCTACGAAGATAAAACTCTATACATGGCATGTAACCATGTTTGAAACATTGGACATTTTGCACAATTTCTTACTCTTAATGGGGAACATAAACACTCCCTTAAGCCTTCGGGAACGGTCTTGGGACAGCCTGTATATGAATCCCTGTTTGTTTGTGACCTTAAGGGGCCTCTTCCCGGTGGCGCTCTTCTCAGACTTACGCGTGCTTTTAAATCGTCCTATCTCATCTAATGGATAAACACTGTACTGTTCTCGTTTCTTGTATTCAGTCTAAAAGTTGGATAAAATGTATTTAACTTTTAATAGTAATTCCATAGAAGTATCATTTTCCAACTATATCTACATATACTCGTACTAGAGACTCACAGCACTACAGAGTTTGTACGGAGAAATGACCGGGTTGAGTCCCCTTTAACGTCCTCAAAAATCAAGTCAAAACGGAGCCCTATTTGGCGTAAAATATCTCTACCTACAACTTTCAGCATGGTCCTTAATTAGCGAAGAACTTTAGAAACCCTTTTATATTTGACGCAGAGACAAATCTTATAAATAAAGTGAAATTTCTAGAAGAATGTCGGTTCCCAAATTCCAATCTTCGTAGGTATCTTTATAGTAGTCAACAATAGCACGTCTATGCGAAAGTTAAAAGCACTATTATTGACTGTAACAATACCTTTAAAGATAATTTAAAATTTCTGTGTGTATCTATAAAACTAGAAAACATATTTTATCTAGCAATATGACCTCATATATTTCTTTTTCTGAAAAGCACGAGAAAGGTTCCCAATACACATAGAAACCCGTTTTTTTTTATTAAAATAAATTTATTTTTAACATTTTATGTTAAAAATAATCCGTTATCAGTTGACAGCCCATCACGAAGTGTGACTATCTTCTGGTAGATGCTTACATGTGTAGCTGTTTTATCAGAACTTTTTATTTTCCTAAATTTTTATCTAATCCACTTTTTTTTGTAACATTTTATTAAATAAATGATTGTATTGTTTTCACTAGTTAGCGGTGTTTTTATGCAATACGTTCTGTCACTAAGTAAACATTTTTCTAAGAACCCATTAGGATGGGTTCTTAGAAAAATAACGTTTTCTAAGAAACGTAAATAAACGTTTGGCTATTAACTAATCTCATTCTTCAACCTGCCAACCAGCTTTACCACTAGATTCTAGAGTAATGTTTCCCAAACTTATTTTCCCCATGGACCCCTAGCCCAGTATTTTTTATCCTTCGTGGACACCCTCCCCCAGGATTCCCACACTTTTTGTATAGTGGAATCATTTTTTCTTCCTGTCAGGGACCCCCTGGCAGTCCTCGTGGACCCCCGGGGTTCGTGTCGACCACTTTGCGAACCCCTGCTCTAGAGGAATAGGTACCTTAAATATTTGCTAATAATCCCTTAGAAAAATACCCAAACCTTAGTTATTGAACCTAAGTTTGTTGTATTGTACCTTCTTGTCAATTTGTGATTGCCTTTTAGAGCTTTATTCAGTTGATCGAACTGTGATGTGGTCGTGTCAGAAATATATTACTTCATATAAAATAATAAGTAGATATATGTCAATGTTGATGTTTGGTCATTGGCGTCAGGTGCATATGGCGCCGGACGTGCCCCCACCTGCCGGAGTCCAGCGACGCGAGCGTCGAGGCGGGCGATGATGATGGCGCCTGCGACGCTGATGATGATGATGGCGACGAAGATGGCGACGGGGATGGTGAGGGGGAGGGGCGCACGTCCCCCCACTCCTCCGACGACACGGACGACGCCGACGACCGCCGGCGCGGTCAGCTCGAGCCGCATGATTCGGTCAGAAAATTAAATTTTCTTCAACAAGTTTTTTATTGCACGTTTCATTTATGTACAGGCACTGCTGACTACCAATTTGAGCCAATTTCACATCATTTATTGATTGTTTCTTAAACTAAATATATATTATTGGGAAAGCGCCCTAAAATATTTTTCTACGATTCACGCTTCACGCTTTATCTATTCTAGATGTGATCGGTTCCCTTAAGAAATAAAATAATTATAATTTTATACCATTAAGAATTTCCTAGTTCCTACCTATTTTAATTTAGTTTAATTTATAAATTATTGAGTAATAAATGATGGGCATGATATATTTGTTTTCAACATAAATGATCCATCGGCCGGTAGATGGATCATTTATGTTGAAGACAAAAATAACAAAATACATTGCGGTTAGTTTATTTTAAAAATAAATATTTAAATATATATATATATATTTTAAATAGTATGTCTTAAAATTATTTTTACTCAAATAAGATAATATTACGTACTTGTAAATTATATTTGCGCTGCCATCTATAAGATACTTTCTCAATATTGCCTAAACTAGCTTTGGTTCCAATCCGTTAGATGACAATGGTACACTTTATTAAAGTAACAAGATTAAAAAAAAAACTGTTTTCAAATGGGAAAATGTAATAACTACAAAATAATATATATACATAGAGATAAAATAATTTAAAAAATAATAAACCTGGAATACGGAAACTTGCCCTATAAACAAATGATTATTATTGGTATTTTTAAAAATACCATTTCAGGAACATTTTAAAAAGTAGTATTTACACACACATAAATAGTAATTTTTTCGAGGACATTTACAAAATCGCAAAAATTTTATTGGTCAAATTTTAGCGTTAAGCTATTTAAAATAAGCTTTGTTTTTTCTCCAAGATGCACAAATGATATAAATAAATAAATTATGTATTAATTTACACATCTTTTGGATTTTGTTCTTTCCGAGTTATGCCACGCATTAAATGATTTATTTTCGCATATTTTACATTTTTTCACATAAGTTATACATTTTTTATTTTTTATTCCTCTTAATATTTTAACGGCACCCACATAAATAAATAACTAAGTTTTTCAGATCTAATTAAATAGGCGGAGGAGTTTGTATATTTTTATTTATTGAGTCGGTTTGCAATTTACACATATTGTTGGTTTAATTTAATAGCCGCTATCGTACTGTTAATTAATATAAATAGGTGTATAATTTGCATATTTTTTTAGAACATAAAATATATTTCTATATGATAATCGTAGGTCTATGACTTTTGTAACTTATGATTTTTTTTATACACTTATTAAGGGTTAAAATCATAAAATTATTTTAAAAATAATTAGTTTTTTATGTCACTACATTTTTGAAAATGTGAACCAAAGACATAAAAAGGTAGGTAGAAGAAAAGTTAAGCTAAAAATTTAAGTATGTGACAAAATTGGGACACACATTGAAATATAGTAGGCAAAAAAAAAATTGATTGTGGTGCTTTTGATAAATATTGTCTCCGGAAACCTCAAAATAATCAATTCCTGATAGCTAATATAGTTTGCAGTTAAAGCGACTTGAAGCCATCTTTCAAATTGCAAACGGCGCAGAGAGTCCAGTAGTCGATGATGGCCATACAAGCAGGCCATCACTTTCAGTGGCCATCTTTGCAGACCTGTCACCTGTCACCTGTAACGTCGGCAGGCAGCCAGTTCGACGCACAGGTCGTAGCAAGACGAGCACGAGGCTCTCCGTACAAAGAGCTGTTCCCTATAGGCTGTGCAGTAGACACGGTTTAAAGCCAACCCCAAGATAAGGGATGGCAGACATCATTATATACAAAATCCAAAATTGCTCGAACACACACATTTTTGATAATGTAATTTTATAAAATTCACTAAAATGTATTTTATGATTTTTTATAGGAATCCCTCCAAAGTGGTATAATAATATTTTCAGATATTTATTTCTTACGGGCGTGAAACACTGAAAAATTCCCCACAAAGAGTAACTTAAAAAAAACCTAACTTAACCGCGCCGCGCCGGGAGGTGGAGGTAGATCATTTACCGAATCAATGTGGTGAAATCTACCTCATACCTCATTTTGGTAATCCCTCACCTTAAGGATTGTTAATGTCAAAAATTGATTGAAACAAATGTTGTAGGGAAATTATAGCCCTAAAATTAACATTTTGAGCGGATTCAATCGTGTACCTATTAAGGGAAGCATAATTTTTTGAATTTTGAAAAACCAATTTTTCCACCCCTAGGACCAATGGCTGGCGCTACCAAAAAAGTTTACTGAAATTAATTTTAGGTCTTTATCTAAGGAATAATATAAAATTTAAATGAATTCGATATCTTATATCCTAAGAAAGTTATAACAAAATGTCACTTTTCACTTTATTTATTGAAAATTCAGCAATGCTGTTATAACGGACAAAATATGAATTTAATATAGAATGTGGTCATTGACAAAATTTTTGTAAAATACAATTAATTAATCATATAATTTCCTTCCGGGAATAATTCCAGGAATTATTTCACGTCACCCGACCTAATTACTAGCCACGCACAAAACGCAACGATGTCCTCGGCACATAAAAATGAAAAATTATTCGCATTTGATATATTTCAAAAGAATAAATAATTGTTGGTTATAATTAATGTAAAGATATAATATATATAAATAAATATTATATCGAATATAAAGATTTGAAAATAATTTAATAAGCACCTAGTATTTAGGGCCTTCGAATAGGGCAAACGACTCGAATCGCTGCTTCGTATCGAACAAAGAGAAAGTCGCAGCGGAGCTAAGGGCAATGATTAATAGCGGAGCTGAGCTGAGCTGAGCTGAGCTGCGCTGAGTTGGCCTGAGCTGGCCCGAGCTGCGCCGCTAATTAGCCGGCGACGGCTGCCGAAACGGAGACTACCGGAATTCAACAAACAAGTTCTACTCGTTTCCAAAGACAATTACGTGTACGGAAAGCGTTTTTGGGCGCAGGTCATTGCGGTAAAAAGACCACCGCAAGGCCTGCAAAGAATCGCTAAGGAGCGGCTACTTTCTTCAGGATTCCGTTCTCTGAAACGGTTGATCAAAAGTCAGAACCATATTAGAGCAACTCTCATTCTGTTGATCTAACAACGTTTTAGGACAATACGGTCTTCTTATATTATTTATAATTATAAATTTGATGTTATATAACTTATTGAACAATATTTGGTTAAAGCACATTTTATTTCTCATACAAACAGCTTTATATCAGATTAAATCTAGCAAGTATTTCACTTTACTTCCTACCTCATTTAAGCCACATCAGTTATTTTTTTAAGAATAGCATGCTATATATTTCCGTATTATGAGCTGTATATGACTTCGTGTAATATATTTTAAAAAAAATGTTCCTTTTATTAATAAAAATATTGATTTTCCCACTTTTACCAACGGTTATACTCGGATATCTAGGTTACTTTTTCTAATAACTTAAGTTTCTTAACACTTTTATTAGGGAATCATCATACTTGTTGTTTAAAATCTATATAAGTTTTGCGATTGTGTCAGAGTTCCCAAGAACCGCTGGCTCGTGCCTTTTATGCCCGACGCGGCGGGTCGACCCTCTAAGGAAAGGAAAGGAAGGGACCGACCTCGAGCGACGAAGCCCCGAGGAGATCCGTTCAGACGATTTCCGCATTGAATTGCGTGAACAGAATGGCCCCGAATAACGGCACTGCGCAGTGCCGCATCTCTCCGCTTCACGCGACGCGGATGCCGGAGAAAATCCTCCCGTGCGCGTGTGAGTGTGAGTGTGAGTGTGAGTGAGCGTGTGGTTTAAAGTGCCTCGAGGGCACGGTCGACTAAAACACGATTTAATTAGAAAAGAAATTTGCCACTTTTTGCGAAACCCTTTTATAGTTTTATAAACGTACGTAAACACAATAAAATAATAATAAAGAAAAATATAGGTTGTTTTTTTTAGAGGCGTGGATTTCAATCTGGCACTACTTTTTTCGTAGTTGGTGTTTTTGACCGCTGTCACTTGATTTATGCTCAGTTTGGTTTGCCATTTCATAATGAATAGACTTACTCCTGAACAACGTTTGCCTGTGGCGTGGCCTCCAAGATCGTGCGATTTAACACCGCTGGACTATTTTTTGTGGGGTTATGTGAAGTCGCTTGTCTACGCAGATAAGCCGCACACGATTAACGCCTTGGAAGAGAATATTCGGCGCGTTATTGCTGACATACGGCCCAACTTGCTGCAAAAAGTGGTTGAAAATTGGGCCTCTCGGCTGGAATTTGTTCGAGTCAGCCGCGGCGGCCACTTACCCGAAATCATTTTTAAAACATAATGGCAAACCCTTATCTTTATAATAAAACTAAATTCTTAGCCATAACATCAAATTATATGCGTTTTATCTCTTCTTGAAAACCACGCCTCTAAAATCATCACCCTATATTAGAGACTAGCACCTCCAAATAAAATTAATAAATGCATCAAACATTAATTATCATCTGTACCTCTTTTATGAAGCAAATTATATTTAAGAATTACTACGTTGATTTGACATATTTAATAGTTGAAATGATGTTTGTTCGTAAAATAAAATATATAAATATTTATGTACTTATGGATAAATAAATAAAATAAAATGATTAATTATGTATAATTGCGGGTAAATTAATACACTAAAATTCATTCTGAAGCCTATTTCTTCGACTTTTTACATTGACGTTAAGTTGCAATACTCACGCCATTTAGTAGTTAATAAGCTGCTAATTAATTTTTACTGCTACAAAGTTTATCCTAAACACACAATATTATATTTTTTTTTTTATCTTCTAAAATTTCTAAATATTTATGTTTATCATAATAACTTAATAGCAAATTCAAAGTGGTCCTTAGGTATACTTGAAGTATATGTTACCAATGCATTAAGCAATCGGCTTCAGATCTTTATAAAAAAACAACTTTAAAAGACTTTTTTAAACATGAAGTAGATGCTAGTAACGCTTCATATTAGGGGCTTGCTTAAGACTTAGGGGAGATTTAGTCAGCCTCCGTTTCTAGTAAGAAAACTATATTCAGCGTGATGTTAGCAATAAGTGAGAAAAGAGCGAGACAGCCAATCGACGATGTGCGAGAAAAAAAGGTGAGATAGAGTTCAATCAAGGTCAGCAAGTAGTTTATTGAAGTTACACACTTATCCTAAACAGTTTCTGAATCAGAAGGTGTCTAGTCGAAGAAAGCGGTGAGTTAAGACTGACGACTGAAAGTTCCTGACTTCGATTATGAAAATTAAATCGCGAGAAGGGAATTACGAATCGTATATGACTGGCGTCACGTCGTGTGAAATGCAACTTAGCATTTTCCATACAAAGCAAATGCTGTGTCGTTCAAGAAGGAATCTGCAAACTAATTAAGTCTAGTTTGACGTCAAAACAAACTTCCAGTTAAAACTCGGCACGAGATCGCTGGTGTGCAAAAATGCTTCTTACGCTTTTAGGTTATAAACAAACTCAAACCTGACAAAGTAGGATCGTAGGGTCGACTGGAGACGATGAGGGGTAGAAATAAAATACTTTCGAAGTACCCTCAGCCGAGCTCCTCAGCAGCCGGAGTTCAGCGGGTGCTTGTGTCAGAATGCTACAGCTGTGTGTGAGACAGCCATTATGTTTGTGGGAGAGCGTCTTTTTCCAAATCGTTCCTCTTATTTTCGAGACAGCTTTTTTGCAGCGTTGCATCAAAATGCATTATGCCTTGCATTAACGTTCGAAGGCTCTGTCTCTCTCTCGCAAACGGGTCTTGCTCGCTTCCACTAAAAGTGTTACCGTTTGCATTTCCTTGATCGAATTCTTATTTTTTTATGCATCTAATATCTTGGCCTAGACTTAATCTTAAAAACGGTTGAATCAGTTTTAATCGAAGTTTCACAGGAATTTACATAGTAAAAACATTTTTCCCCGCAGATGCAAGACCTACTTTTGTAGTTGTAAATGACCTCAGCTATCGTCTCTAAAGCCTGGTTTATACGGGTATAGTAATCAGGAGAGTAGAGTATCTAGTAGAGTAACTCTACCTTTAGAAACGCGAAAAAAAGCTCCGCATTGTAGAGTAGTAGAGTAGAGTACTTTACTGGCTGCAGTAAAGTAACTGTACTCTACTTACCTCCCACCACAACTCTCACTCTACTAACCTCCCCACTCTAGCCGTGTAAACATCTTTTCCCCTACAACAGCAAGTATCAAGTAGAGTTTAGTTGAAGTTACTTGCAGTTTGCAGTGTCTTAAAGTAAAGAAATCCACTAAATCAGGAGCAGTAGCAGATGATATCTACATGCCAAATATAAAATGGTTTGATGCATTTGACAAAATAATGAAATTGGCAAAAGGAGGAAAAAAACTGACTGTTCAGTGGTAAGTTACAAAATATTATATTGTTGAAAGGGTACATTACATTTAGTGTTAAAAGTACTTGAAACACAGTAAAAACGTAAAAAATATAGTATAGTACTACTGTACTATACTTGTTTAAACGAAAAAAAAAAACAAAAGTGGTAGAGTAGGTAGTAGAGTGAACTCTAATTGGTACTCTACTATGTTTAAACGAAAAAAAATCAAAAGTGGTACTCTACTCTCCTGATTACTATACCCGTGTAAACCAGGCTTAAGGTTTGAATCCTAAAAGGATATTCATATGTGATTTTCTTTATTTGTATGAGAAATGCTTACAGCTATACATAATGTCAGTTACATAGAAATAGATAAATAACAACTTAAGCCGACTACAGGCATCTCTAATTTAACATAAGACCATTTAACAGAACGAACTACTATCTATGAGTGTTATAATCTGTGCATATAATAGGGTGTGCAATGTTAGAGTGTATGATTTTCTAAGCACTGTTGACTGTGCTCAGTATCAAACCACTCGCACAACAACCGCACCGCAACAAATATTTCTAGGTGTTTTCCGTTAGTTGTAAAAAATCATCCACAAGTAGATTGACAATTGCCTCGACACTGTTACGGCGTAGGGCGACAAAGACATTAATAGATGATCCTTTTCTTATTTTTTTTTTCTCTGTAGATTTTTGAAATAGTTTCTTAGCTGTTTTCGAACGCGATGATATAGATGTCGAAGCGATGCTTAACAGCGCCTCTCCGACAACACAAGCCTATAGATGTCTGTGCTTAATTGACCCCGCCTTCCCGGACATTCGGACTCAACCTGTATCGCTCGTCTTCAAACGAAGTAGCGTCCTCGGCCTCCGGGCCACCTCACAATGTCCCAAATAAGGCCGAGGAACAGATGACTTTGCCCGCGTCAATATTGGCCCTGTCCGCCTGTTTGCCCGCGCAATTTGGAAATAGCAGCTAATTGCAGCCACTCGCGTGAGAAAGTCAATGCACTGCCGAAAACCTTAAAGCCCGCTTTCCACAGTCGATTAGATTTTGGAGATATTTTTATTACGAATATTATATTGTGATATTTTTCTCATGGGCCCTACACAAGCAAGCTAAATTTGCCTGTGCTAGAATCAGGGGATACTAGTGCAATAAATCGTTAACATTTATTTATTTATTTCAGGAAACAACAGCTGATACAAAAATATAAAACGAATGAGAGGTTCTTCCAAATTTAATTAAGCCGCCACCAGTCCCTAAAACGTGTTTTATAACGTATTTTGGTGCATTTTGTTGAAGTTATTCCCAACAAATGGCTAAAACTAAAAATACCACAATATTCTACATATATTAATTTAGTACTTTGCTTAAAAAAAAACCGAAATACACCTTATTATAGTAATGAAAATAAATAAATAAGAAAGTGTTGTTTTTTTCTTGCAACGATTTTCTTTTAAGTTGTGTAAGTGACGCGAACCTAATTTTTCTTTCTAAAGATAGACAATATAATAATCTAGGCCATTACATAAAAAAAAACATTTTTTCAAATGATAATAATTATTTAAATACAAAAAACATGTTTCATCGATTCCAAATGAGTCGGCGAGTATATCCGTCTCTTTTCTACACGTCAATGTTCGAATAAAGCTTACTCTTTCTAATCTCAAGGACAAATGCATCCCGGGGCGCCTTAAATAGAAAAAATACAATCAGGAACGAGGTTGGGTTTAGGAAGTCGGAGGGGTTGGGAATCTACATAATTACCCGAATACAAAATACAGCATATTACAGGTTAGAGCTAAAGTAGACATTCTCTTGAATTCCGAGAAGGTAGTGTTGAATATATCGATGTCGCTCACATGCTCGAACCATGAAGATTCGAACCCTCGAACACTAGATCAAAAGTCGAAAACCTCGACGACTAAATAATGTGACAAGTAATTTTTAATGTTATG
Organism: Neomicropteryx cornuta; assembly: GCA_020383195.1. Taxonomy (NCBI): domain Eukaryota; kingdom Metazoa; phylum Arthropoda; class Insecta; order Lepidoptera; family Micropterigidae; genus Neomicropteryx; species Neomicropteryx cornuta. Next base: position 17,561,124 of record JAHKQU010000025.1, read on the forward strand.
TTTTAAAACAAACTATGTTGAACATTAACTATGAACAATATAGCATTGTTCAAAAGGCAGTGTCGGCTTAAGAATCAAGAACGTTAGCAGAAACGTTCGTACCAACAGCCGTCTCTTTCTCTCTATTCACACATACTAATGCAATGGTGCATTTGCAGGGTATTTTTAACAGCTACAAAAAAAACGTGAGGTTCTCAATTTCAATGAGTGGCTCAAGCGATTTCAATCATTTTTTTGTGTGGTAGGGAATTTCTCAAAAGTGGTCGTATTTTAGTTTCCTTAGGTTATGTCTTGAGTAAGGAAGCAATTAAATAGAGACGGTTTAACGTCTCTTTTCATTATGAAGACATGGCATCTATTTTTTAAGGGTTATGGACGACCTAGCCTTCCTAAAGAGTTATCACACTTTAATGGTTTTTATCCAAAAATATATTTGCTATGAGAAACTGCACCTGCCTGCGAAGATTTTATAGGTATTGCTTATTTAAGCATTTATTTATCGGAATATAGGATTTTTCAATACTTTCCGCTTTATAAATGGCCAGAAAAATATTTTATAAGACTGTTTATTATATGAAAAAACATATTTTTCTCAGAAATTAAGATACATAGTTATCATATAATAAAATACAAAAGTACTCGAAAATAAATATTTTAATTCTTTGCCAATACTACACAATACATTATTAATTTAGAGATGAGTCGCAAAACGACTCACCCCGAGTGCCTCAAGCACGAGTTGTCGCGCGCCGAAGGCGCCTACAGAGCCGCATAGCGGGTCTAGCTGCCCACTCGGGGCGAAGCCAGGGTTTGAACAGCGGAAGGGCTTTCACTAGATTTGCGTTTTTTTGAAAGAAATCTGTTTGGTTTCTCATTCTTAGTAAGATTTATTCTGTTATCCTGTCCTTTTTCCTGTAACTATGTTATTTATTTATTTTATAAAGTAAACAAACAAAGAGTAACCCTAATCATTATTAAATATTTCATAGACAAGTTGCCAGCTCTCGATACACTCCAATTTCATGTTTACAAAACATGCGCGTGTGTGTGATAAAAACTTTACTTAATGATAAATTAAAAACTGATTACATTTGAGTTTCATTTTTAACATAAACAATAACAATTAGGTGCCATTTTAGAGTAAGATATTTTTTAAACATAAATTTATGTGAAGTAAATAATAAAGTCATTTCAAAGTGATAATTATTATATTTTTTTGATGTTATACAATTATTAGTCTTTAAACAATGTAATCAAGTGATTTTGAATAATGTAATCAAGTGCTTGGAAATCTGATCTCTCCTGTTTTTACATGCCGACCCTATATGTGCTAATATATTACATATTATAAACACATAATATTTTGTTGTAAACAAGTTAAGGATCTATAATAATTGGTCTGTTTTACTAAAACGCGAATTAACGTTACGTTATGTCATCATAATCTTTGAGGAATATTTATTCTTTATCCTTCATTACATTGCATATGATATCTTTATTACATTAATAACTATATAAATAGATAAGCTTAGATAACACCAAAAGTAGTAATAAGGTAATAAAAATCACATACTCACAAAGCTCACCTAAATTCGCATTTAGTAGCATATTCAATATATCCATCTATCTAACAAGGTGATAAACGCCTGTCCTAAGACGGACTATCTAACTAGGTGCTAAACGCCTGTCCTAAGACGGACTATCTAATTAGGTGCTAAACGCCTGTCCTAAAACGGACTATCTAACTAGGTGCTAAACGCCTCTCCTAAGACGGACTATCTAACTAGGTGCTTAACGCCTGTCCTAAGACGGACTATCTTACTAGGTGCTAAACGCCTCTCCTAAGACGGACTATCTGTCTGTTTCCGTTTCTGTATATTTCTGTGTTTGTTGCTTGTGTGTTTTATTTGAAAGTATATTTTTTTTATTGTACCGTAATCACCTTAAGCTCCCAGTTTGTTTATTATCCGTGTTTAAGTCCACCTAAACAGCAAAGATTATTGGTATCACCATAAAAAGTAGCGGCCTCACAGTCAGCCATCTTTAAGAAGTTACCCGTGTATGAGAGTACGCAGGATTCGCGTACGCATAGAGAATTGCCTAAATTGGAGCTGAGGTCGTCGACTCGACTCGACTCGAGAAGACGAGGTCTCCGCGGCCCCAAAAAAAGGAACACCGCCCTTAGTCGATCAACCGGACGCGCGATTTCATAGGGTGTTCCAATCTTACTAAAGTTACGCTCAACGGCGCTCTTACGACTCGTGCCTGCGGCCCTGGATATATTCGCATAACAAAACGACAACTCCAAAAGGTCACATTTGATAATCTGTTGGTTAATTAATTTAAATGCTTCTGTAAAAGTTTTTAATGGCGACGTTTAAAATATACATTATTTCTGTCTTAGTAGTGCAGTTTACTCGCCCAATTATGTTGATTTTGGGCTCGAGTGACATTTGTCACTCTACTGACCGTATCTTTGATGCAGTTAATGATTTCACTAATTTCATAAAATACGTAACGCTTCTTAATAAAAACGAAAAAAAAGGGGTTAAAATCAGTTCCTTTCTCGAGATACGAACATAAACACAAAACCGTATTAAACTGAGATCAAGTATTTTCCATCACAGATAAACGTGTGTAAACACAAGAAACTGCTCGCCGATTGAATCTATTCATTCATTCATTTTATTCATTCATTCATTCATTCACTTACAGAAAACACAACATACATACAAGCAATTTGGTCTCGTTAATTGTATCTTAAGTTAAGAAATTCTACAAATATCGTATGATTTTTTTTTATCTAAAACCTTATAAATATATATTTTTATCCGTAATATGAAACAAATTTATCCGTAATATGAAACCGTGTATTAGCTTGCTGGTATTAAAAATCACCGACCTCATACCACGAACATAAGTTAAAGTAAACATATGTTTGACAGTTATATATTACATATATACGTTTACAACACAATTGTATAATTATCTTTATAAGCATACAATATTAGAAACGATGCATATTTATGCTTATCAACATAATTTTAACAAACCCGTATTTTAATTCATACATATTTTTATCAGAATAAATATGAAAAACTAAACTAGTTCTTCGGTGGATTCATGTAATTGGTCAAATTGATAACTATATCTTTGCGATTTTATACATTAAGTTACGATGTATGTTTCCCTAAAATTTATTAAATAACTGAAACATAAGTTAGAAATAGAGATATTGCTAATTAAATTAAAGTTATTGGTGAAAGGTATCAAATTTTCGATCACGCTGTATATGTGTGGGTGAAAAGCTCTTTCGCACGCTCGCAGCGCAAGCGTGTGTGTGCAAGCGTGTGTGTGCGAGCGTGTGTGTGCGCGCGAAAGCCTCTCTAGTCGTATTAGGCGAGTCGCTCGTGCAAACTCACACTCGCAAACACACACATATGTGTGTATGTGTAGACGCTTACACTTCCATACGTTTAAAGATATTTAGTGGCCAGAGTAAATGAATTAAATTACTTATTTCCTTAACTTAAACAATATGCAGGACTCTAGTATTTTATTTTAGACCAAACTGTTGATTGCAAATAAAAAAAACTGTTATTTTATGAACGATGTATAGTTAATTTATTCATTTAATCTTAGAGATTCAATCTAAATTCGGTTTAATATTATTTTAATTATATTATTAAAAGATAAGATTTATTGAAGTATACTCGTATGAAACAAAAGTGTTTAATAATTTAATTTTAAAAGAATCTGAATAATAAATAAAATATTTGTATGTAATGGTTTCAGAGTCGAAAAAGGTTAGAAAAAGAATTTTTGTCCGCGCTAAAAACGTCACCTATTTTTTTTTCTCAAAAATTAATCAAATATTTTAGATTTTCTTATCGCGAAAGAAGTGACAGTTGAGTTAATTTTATTTTTTTTTTTTTGATGGTACGATAGATTATAGTGTCCCCGAGGATTTTTTTTTTAATTTTAGTGTTTATTAAAAAGTAGTAAATAAGTGAGTAAATCCACTTACCTGGAATAGCCATTATGTTTTCTGCTATTTCAGAAATATCTTGTCATTAGAAAATTAACCAGTTTCGGTCGGTAATAAAAAAAAACTTATATTAAACAAATGTTAATAATAGAACTGGTTGTAAAAAAATTCCTTCTAAAAGATTTCCTAGACCAGATGATACATTTATTTACTTGTTATTTTATCGTGACCTATTATTTTGACTTCAATTAACTTCAATTATATTATTATTTAAGTATTGTTTATTTTGCCGTTTATTAATCATTTTGTCTATTAAAAATGTAGGAACACGAGGAAACCCGTTGAAATGAATGAATATAAAAATGATCAAAAATAAATTATAAAGATACTTTTATAGTCTCCTTTTTCAAGCCACTGCAAAGTCGAGCCGGTTGCTTTGTGCAGGTTTTTAAGCTTACCGGGAATAAGTCGGCGAGATGTGGTCCACAGTTTGTCCGGGGCAAGATTCCGCAGCATTTGACTGATGCGCCCGTGACCGGTTCTGATACTGTTGTGGACAGCCCAAATTTCTCTGTGGTGCTCAAAGCCTGGAACTTATTGCCAGAATTCCGGGTATTCTGTAGCGATTTAGATGTGATTTCTTTTTAGTTTTGAATCCTGCGAAAATGGTATTGTTTTAACATGATTCTCCGTGGCAAGCAGGCAAGGTTACCTGGACTCGAGCCGCCGTTAGGAGTATCGAGAGTCCTGCGTTTTCCTTATAAAAAATCTCAACACCAAGGGTGTATTGAAGACCCAGATATAATTATACAGGTGTATTTAAATTCACTGGTCCTTTTAGCAGGTTGATCTATATTAAGGCGGAGCATATATTGACAGTCGTCCTTAAAAGTTGGTTCTTTATTTTCATAGGACCTCAGGTTTTCCTCTCTGCAGGGTCAGTAATCAATTGTTGTCTATTTCTTTATAGCTTCATTATATGGAAATTTAAAACACAAACTTTTCAATCTTATAGACCCTTCCTTTGACTTTCAATGACTATTTTTCCTAAGGCTTCTATAAGAGAGAAATTCAACTAAAGAAGAACTATTAGCAGTTTATCATTTTTAAATTACTTAGATGCGACACGCACAAATGGCAGTCGTACCAATTTGGTCGAGATGAAATATTTTGAAAGTCCAAAGTACAATTCGCGCGTAATATAATTTCCGTCGCAGCGATTGCTTCGCGCCGCCGCAGACGGCGTCGCGGAACAAAGCATTTGCTAAGAAAATCATTTTCAGGCGATCTTTTGTTTGGCCTCATAAAAGATTTTTACGTCCCGCGCAGGCGTGCAGTGAGTGACAAATAAATACCCGAGTGCGGCAATAGAAACGAACCGGAAACCTATCTACAGATATATATATTCTACACGCACGCGTATAACATTCTCAGCCAGGAATATCCGTAATCATAATGAAATAATATTAATATAGCTACCGAGGGAAGAATGTCGGATTTCCTTCTTTTCTTCCATAAAACCTTTCCCTAAGACCCCCCCTAAAACCCAGCTGAGAACAAGGTTTAAAAATCAGCTATATCACCGGAAGAATCGATACTACCAAAGTAAATGTAATTTTAAATAATAAATAAATAACACCAATGTTTATAAAATTTTCAAAAATATGAGTATTAAATATATTTAATAAAAATCATTAAATAAAAATATAGTGTAGGGTTTATGCCTACTTCCTCCTCTCTTCTCTTCCTCAGCCTGTCGCCATCCACTCCTGGATGTAGGCCTCTTCATTTCCTGTTGCTGTTCGGAGCCAGCTGCTTCCCCCTGCAGCCCTGCGGATGTCATCTGTCCACCTCAGACGTGGTCGTCCGACTCTCTGCTCGGCTGTCCTTGGTGTCCACTGGACATTTCTAGCTGGCGATTCGTCGCAAGATGTCCGTGACCTTAGTGCTTCGAAGTTGCTCATTTCGCACTCTGTCCCTGAGAATGATCCATGGCTCTCTGACAGGATGTGTTAGAGCAAACCTGCTCATCTCTTTCTCTCATGTCATCTCGGCGGTTGAAATAGAAAGAACGGACGGTTGAAAGGGGTCGATGAACTTAGATAAAAATCTCTGGTTGATATACAGCATCCCCCCCTCCCCCCACCGACAACAAACCGAGGGAGACGAAAACAGAACTACGGGCGACCTTAGCTGACTGCTAGCGAATTTCGACTAAAAACGATAGACCACTTTATAGAGTTTGTGACCACTTAATTGTGGAATTAATTTAAATGAAGTTTTGTTTTTATAACAAAATTGGCGTATTTTGTATTATCATCGTCATGTGATTCGCCGTCATTTGGAATTCGTTAGGTTAGGTCCAATGACTTCATTGCATTCGCAAAACGTCACTCGTCACTTCCAAATTCAGACTGCAAATCTCCACATCCGATAACCAACTTCAATTTTAAATGTTTCTAAAGTTCAAGACCAGATTGACTATTTTTTTTAACATTAACCTATCATTAGTATTTTTATTATTTGTGTCTGTCATTTAATCCTGGGATCCTGAGGGCCTCATAGAGACAGGGAGTAATAAACTGGAAGGGGAGTCTGGTATTCAATTACGAAGTAACTTATTTAATTCATTGAAATCAAAATAAGTGAATTATCTGTATTTTTATATATTTCATTTTATTCGAAATTACACATCTTAACCTTTAGCATACAATTTTTTTTTTTAATAAACACTATTGTAAGTAAGACCGTAAATATAGACTCCTATTTTAAATAAAGGAAAAAATACCAAAATATTTTTTTCTCAATTTCCATAAACAGTTGATAGAGGTACCATCTTCTCTATTAAATAATATGTAATTAAAATTTAGTTAGGTTAGGTTTATAATAATTCTTGGTTTCTTTGCTCCGGACCGTTTCACTAGATCGCGCAAGCACACGCTATTTAGGCGGTTAGGTTGTCGTATCGATTTTTCTTTTAGTAGTCTAACTTTTTACTTTAATTGTAAACCCTGGGAAAACCTGTTTGATAAATAAATAAATAAAATAACAAATTAATTCCGAATAACCGACAAATTATTACAAACAGGTCAGTACATGAGAATGTCTTTACAGACAAATGCACACACAAACATCATACAATCTTGTAATTAATATTTCTTTTTTAACTTCACATTTTGCTTTTGTTATTTTATAGCCGGTTAACTCTGTAATGGTAAATGATTGACTCTATTTACTAAAAACCTTCGACTGACGGGCTATATTCCGGGCAGCATCTGAACTGCGGCCTGGTGGCGCAGTAGTATGGACACCTGCCCGCGACTCCAATGTCCCCGGTTCGATTACCAGTTGGCGCAACTCGTCTGCGTTAAGGCGAGAGAGTGTTCTAGCTGGCTACGAAGTTTTGTAGCCAAATCTGAGCTCAGAGTTAGCCATGGCAGGCTTCAGGGTCGCTCGTCCGTCCGGCGAGATTGCTGTGGTTCAGCTTATTGCAAGCCGTATTGTTATGGTCGGTGGCTGGCTATGTGGTTACGCCTCGTGCTCCAGCTAACAGCTTTTAGTTCGGGGCCCAGGTGCGCCTGGTGAGCATTTGCATACGCGATCAAATCACCGAATTGCGAGAGGGCTTATGGAGATCTGCGTTGGATAAACGCCCACTCGAGCACGGAACAATAATGCAGGAGATTTCGTCACAGACTGAGACGAAGGAAGAACCTTAACAAACTATTAAGTTCCCGTTACTTAAGTTTTCAGTATGCTCAACGAACGTTTGGTACACCCAACTGAATTATGGTACACGTAAAGAAACTGCTTTGTAAGCGGTACAGAAACAAAATGGCGGAATAGGCGAGAAGCGCGAGGGTTGTTTGCGAGGCTACTACTAACTGCTAAGGTGTACGCAACTTTTCATTGGTACACCTGTATCCGTACAAGAAAGTTTCGTTGGGTGAACGATTTATAAATCTACAGGAATTGGTTTGTAGTCTATATACTACAATACACTTCGTGAATTTTGTACGATTTAACAGTCAGTTTAGTAATGTCGAGCAAAAATAACTATTGAATCCCATGACTTCTCTGAATGTCATGTCTCATTTTTACAGGAAAAAATAAAACTGTCAATGAATTGTTGAACTATGAATGAATAAAAATCTTTCAAATGTACCTAAATATAAGGTTAAAGAGAAGATAAAGATAAATATAATAGAAAAAATTTCTGAAAAAGGTATTTAAAAAAGTGTATACCTGCTCCCTCTCTATCTGTTTGAGATGGAAAGGAAAGGTTAGTTATGTAAGTATAGGCTATAGATCTACGAAAACCCATATATATATATATAAATATAAAAATATATGGTTTTGTCTATTTTTATTTTTTTTCTTTAACTTTGCATTTGATAGGTTTTTACTTTTTACTTTTGGTTGTTATCTACTTTATTGCTTTTGCATTTTATTATATTGTTTTTTGTTTTTCCTTTTTCTTATTGATGTAACCCTTTTGAAGCTTTTATACTGTATATAAAATGTTTTTTTTTCACCCACAGAAAAGGCACCGTCTTTGTGGGGAAATGTAAAGGTGTTTTGTAAAAAAAAAAATTGTATCAAAAAATAAATACAAATACAAGTTACTAATATTACTAATTTTAAATTTCATAGGTATTGCAGGGAATTAAGGCAAACAACACTCGCTAATGACATATTTGTAAAATCTCGCAGCTGACTCAATAATGCTCAAAATTACGATCGAGTTTCGACCACTGGGGTGACCACTAGTATTTGATTAATATCCCATTGTCGGTAGTAGAAAATTTCGTCATTATGCAGGTTTAAATGTAGGCGATAATATAAAATTAACTACAAATATTTTTTTTCTTGTTGTGGATTTGTGGGGCTTATTTTTTAAGCAGGTTTTTACGAGAGCCCGTGTGTGTGTTTGTGCGCGCGTATGTGTGCGCTTACCTTTACTTTATCATATGTGTTTTTTTGGCACACTCGCTGCAGTTGCACCCTCCGCGCGTGTGTGTGTGCGTGTGTGCGAAAAGTCATCAAACGTCAGTTGATACGTGAGCGCGCCCGGCGAGTGCTATGCATAGACTTGGACGGAGCGGCGATCAGTCAGGGGCGTACGACTAGTTCTAATTAATATATTCTTTTATTAATATATAGAATTTTAAATATGTATAGGCTGTTTTTTTTAGAGGTGTGGTTTTCAATCTGGCACTACTTTTTTCGTGGTTGGTGTTTTTGACAGCTCTCACTTGATTTATGCTCAGTTTGGTTTGCCATTTCATAATGAATAAACTTACTCCTGAACAACGTTTGCAAATAGTGCAAATTTTGAAAAAATCACTATTTTTTTTTGAAAACACTCTAAAATAAAGTAAAAATCGCATCGTGGGCCTGTGGCGTGGCCTCCAAGATCGTGCGATTTAACACCGCTGGACTATTTTTTGTGGGGTTATGTGAAATCGCTTGTCTACGCAGATAAGCCGGACACGATTAACGCCTTGGAAGAGAATATTCGGCGCGTTATTGCTGACAACTTGCTGCAAAAAGTGGTTGAAAATTGGGCCTCTCGGCTGGAATTTGTTCGAGTCAGCCGCGGCGGCCACTTACCCGAAATCATTTTTAAAACATAATGGCAAACCCTTATCTTTATAATAAAACTAAATTCTTAGCCATAACATCAAATTATATGCGTTTTATCTCTTCTTGAAAACCACGCCTCTAAAATCATCACCCTATACAATTATACCTACCATAGTTTTTTTTTATTTAACTTTAATGATGTTAATTTAACTTATGGTTATTATCTACGTTTTAAAAAATATCTTCATTACTAATATGCTCCCCTGTCAGGAAAACCTTTTCTAAATGTTATACTATCCTTTCCCAAAATAATCTTCCGTTAACCGAATACTGTCCAGGGTAAAATTAAAGTAAATAATTCATTTAAAGCGTAGGAAAGTTTAATATAAAAATAAAATCGACTAAGCAAAATAAGATATGTAAATAATACAAAAACCCTCTTATTGTTAGCAAACAGTAAAAAAAACCGATCTGCCTAAACGTTGAAATCGCACAGAAACATGCCGCATGAAACTTCTGTATTAAAACCATTCCGCCTAACTTTTATTTTTTACTTATTTTATTTTAAGTTTTTTAGTATTTAATTGTATATAATCTAGTTTGTAATAATATTATTTAATTCTATGTGCTGACAGGAAATGTAGTATTTATTTATTTTTCTACCTTACACCAAACATAAAATGGGACATTATCTGATTTTATTTTAACGATTTTATTATAAGAATGTTTCGTAAGAAAACGAGAAACTAGCGTTTACAGAGAATCAAGCTATGATTTCGTTATTTATCTGTACATATAGCCATTCAATGGGATAAGTGTTCATTGTGAGAAATGATAGTCCTTTAACATACGCTGTATGATTTAATATAATATAAAATTAAAAAATGATTTTTTAATTTATACTACATACATTTTATTTAATATTTTATTAACTCAACCGAAAATGGTCAACGTCAACAGGCTTCGAATTCGTATTGATTTGTAGTTTGACAGCTTACAGCTGACAGATGACATTAATTCGCTAACCCATTTTGTCAGGGCTTTGTATTCTAAAACTTTCAGCCTATCAACGAACAAGGAAAGTATTGAAAATAAATATCAAAATACTGTTTATGGTGTGGTCTAATGTTACTCTGATGGTCCAAACTATTCTTTTATTTTTTGCTACCTTGGAAAATTCTCATCGAAGTCCATTAGGCTATTTAGGAGTAATAGTGAGATCGATCGATCTTCGTTTTTGAAATCGATTAAAATAGAAAACATTCTCATATTGATTCTAATGATTGGTTCAAATTATTCTATTTTAACGTTATATAGCCATTTAACGTTATATAGCTAACGTTAATACTGAGTTCAAATATTGGTAGGTAATATTTATATAAAGCCTATTGAATCCATTAAAACAAAATAATCTAGAACTAAGAGGATAAAATTCCATTATAAATACAAAGTTGACGTGCCAGCTTAAGGAATTTATTAGAGTAATTGAATCTAATCTGTACAACAAACCATAGGTTGGGTAACTATAGGGCTAATAATTACAGTAATATAGAAAAATATTTATAGTGTTACACTCATACTACTTGATATGGAACCATTTACTGGTGAAATCGTTTAATAAATGTCGAAGGATAAAACGCGCCGCCCCTGTTTAGTTGCACACAAGACGTCGTTCGAGTGGACCCCCAAAATTGCAGCGATGGAGGTCATCGGCCGGTCAACGACCCGCTGCACTTCCCCCTCCCTGCCCCTCCTCCCTCCGTTGCACCTAGAGGTGCAAAATGCCACAAAGGGACACTTGCTCGGACCTTCGGAGGGTTTTAGATCAAGTGTCGCGGGCATAAAATAAAGTGGGTTCATGATTGAATTGAATCGCTTGCACTTCGAGCAAAATTGTCATCAGAGAGCGCGTATTATGCTTATTAACTTATCGTAATAAGAATCGTATTTCCACGATAACAATATTACAGTTTCTTAAATAAATAATTACCTATAAAAACAGATTCAGATTTAATTTTTGCAAACATATTTTCCCTCATTTTACGTTTACCCTTTTCAAATTTAGCAATATTATATATATTATTGTTATATTATAATCGTTATATTTATTTCACAGTACAGTTGATAATCTAAATGCGTTTTTATCTATGTAAATGTTGGAATTAAAACGACAATCTGCGCCTAACCATAATTACGCACCCAATATAATTAAATAAAATAAAAATTTGATTATGTGGTTCGATTATAAACACGATGTGCCCATAATTAAAAATTTGAGCACTTTTTAACGAGCTTCGTTTCTATAAATACCTTTAACAGTTAAATATATATACATATACGCGTATTTTAACCGTAAACCATGATATTTCATATTTTATTTCGCATTTCTACGTTTGACAGATTATGCAATGAATTATTATAACTGGAATGCATGCATTTTACTATTCCACTAAGCGTATTTGGCGATTCAAAAACCACCATCTAATCTATATAACTAAATTGTAAAAGTGTTTCATTTGAAATTAGGTAAGTTTTGAAATAAGAGTTTTATCTTTATTTATTTAACTTAATACAATTACAGTTTTCAATCAAGCACATAATACTCTTACGGTACGTCGCATTACATGTTCCAAGAAAAACATAAAATGAGAAACACCATTTTTTGTAATGAGCATTTTTAATAGTCTATACATATGCATGTATTCATCTATAAATTATATTACAAAATAACAATATTATAGGTAAAATTAAATATTACATGACATATACTACCTACTTATAATTATATTATACATAAATAAATATAATCAATTTCGTTTAATGTAGGTATATATAGTAGGATATATATATAATTTTAATAAATTGTAAAATCATAAATTTAGCTTTCTACTACTAAAGTTTTTACTAAACTAGATTGTAGGAAGTTGTGGCTAGGTGATTAACGTACTGGCGTTAATTGAGTAGATATCATTATTCATTGGTCTTGTTAGCCTGATTATGGCACTTGTCCAACTATCTGAACATTTATTGTCGGAACCGTCTTAAACTTGCCCGAGGCACCAGATAAGGGGATCCTTTATATACCCTCATCCCTTTGCGGCTTGTCTCTCTCACCCGCTGTTGATAAGACTGTCAAAAATATACTAGCAAAACGTTTGGTTGTTTAAAAATTTGCACCGCAGCAAGAAATTTGCTAATCGAACATAAGTGTAAGTAAATCCTATAATTGAACCCACAGACTAATTATTGTTGAATAAGTTTTGGTTGTTTTACCATATTTCTTGCTATATTTTATATTTATTTTTTCGCAATAACACTTTGCTGTGATTAAAAAACAAAATGGCGTCGCGGGTGAACAGCTGACGAAATAAAACGACCTTATCTGAAACATTAGTAGCAGAAACCATAATATTTTGTTGTTATTACTTGTTACCATTTTATTTTACTGTGATTCAAATCAAAATGGCGATGTGATCCGTGAAATTTGCAGTTTGCAAAAATTATTGTAGCGATAGCTAGATATTATGTTAAAAGCAACCAAAAATTATGGTACTTAGATTGAGAAATATGGGTCAACAATTAACAAAAAATATTGCTGTCACTATATCAACCATACTTTATGGCTGCAATTACCATATTTTAGGTAGGTTTCATTAAAAAAGTCACCTATTGCAATGGGTACCATTGTTGTGACTTCTGGAAAATGTCGACATATCTTCGCGTTTCACATCCCCTAGAACCCAAAACCACCCTTAGTTTGAAGTTCATATATCTAACTATATCACTTTCTCGTGGACACGATAACTGCAGTAAGGTTACACCAATCACTTTCAAATTGATTCACAAAATATAAGGGCACATATTTCGATATTGGGCAAAATTAGACCGGGGGGGGGGGGGGGGGTAGAGAGGGGGGGGGGGTCGAAACAGTGAAATTTTTCTTAGTATATAATATATCGAATTCTTTTATGTTTATATTATTATTTTAAGGGCCTAAAACTTATTAAAGTGAACTCAGGGCACGGATTCAGTATACGCACTCTCGCTGCGTAAGGGTACGCCGGGCTAAGGTTTGATATAAGTTCGTACAATTGGAGTTCGCCTATCCCCTACTTTGACCCGGTGAAATCTACCTACGCCTTCCGTCGTACTGAAGGGGATATTTTTAAATTTGGCATTAAAATTAGTAGAACTCCAAATAAGTCGTTCTTATGTGCTGTCAATCGTTTTCAGCCACTCAACGACAAGCCATGCCCGGGCTACTGCCTCATGACCAGCGGCCACACCAAGGCGAACCCCGCGGGCGGTAACAGGGGCGCTTCGGGGGGCCGACCGCGCTCCCCCGTCTCGCCCCCCCACCTGGTGGCCGCGTCGCCGACAGCCCTCACGGCCAACGGCTCCATCACCACCATGACACTAAAGAACAACCACCTCATCGTGGAGACGGAGGAGAGAAATGTGGGTATATGTTTCACATTTCTGTATTTAGTACTGTACCGCCACTACCACACATGGTTCTGGTCCCTCGCCCGCTGGTAATCACCAGCAGTTAATAGTATTTTAGATATGTTAATAGTTATAAGAATTGTGAAATTTAATAAATGATGGCTAATCCCTGTTCGGCCAGACATATTACAGATTTAAATCTTTTTAACTGCCCGCAGCAGCGGCTAGTCTATAATTTAGTTTTGTATGATAATAAAATAATACAAAAATCTACTCTCTGACGTTACAAGCCATCGATCTGACGGCTTAGAGCCTCTTTGATCCAACTTAACCCTAAAACGCCGCCCGCTTGAGGGTCGGAGGGTGAGGGCATGGGCTCTATACAGACGTCAGCATCAGCCCACGCGTCTATGATAGCAATCCTACCTGCTTTATCACCATCTTATAGCAGCAGGACAAACTAAGCTACGAATATATGTACTCATTTCTACTACACATATATATTGCCAACAAGAATTTGGAATATACCTACATCATAGGATATTCCAAACATTTTTAAATTACATATTAAAATATATACAAATAAAAAGATTTTGTTATTAAAAAAGTCATGAAAGACACGTTGCTTTTGGTTAATTTTCAGCCTTATATTTTAACAATAATACTGAATTTTTCAGTAGTGATTTAATGTTTTTTAAATTTATTTATAAATATAAATAGTTTCTTAGTATTATGTTTATAACTAATTTAAATACTTTCATTGGTTTTTTTTTGTTAGTTTTTTAACAATCGCCTACCTTTGACATAATTAAAGTTTGAAATGTTTATTTATTGTATTCGTATCGTAACAAAACTATGTTCACTCTGAACTTTCTCCGTTTGGTTGGAACCTTTAGACTAAGATGACCGCATGGTCTCTTCTAATGAGGATTCAACAGGCTTCTTAACCTAGTCGTTAGGGTTCAGATCTCAGCTTTTTTTAGTTCCAAGTTACATAAAAATATAATATGATATTATACAAATACACATATTGGTTAAAATATTCATTGTTTTTCAGGACATCAAGCGATCAGTCCGAGAAACGAAAATGACTTACTCTCCTGAGAGTGAAGGCGTGTTCGTAGTGGAGGTGCAACAAGGAACTAGGTACGAGGGCAAAAAGAAATCCAACAAAAGTAAGATACTGGTGCACAGAGAAGATCCACCATCAGACGCCGAAACAGCGCGCGCTTCCACGGCCAATGTCAGCTCAAGCGGCTACTGCTATGGTTCCCAGCTGAACTATGGAGACGCTTACAGGGGCCACCTGTCCTCGCCACCCCCGGCGGCCCCGTCGATCCAAAACCCTCCATCGCACACTCCCAGGACGGTTCCTGATCTAGACAAACCAGTTGTCACCGCGGCGATTTTCAAACAGGACTCTGTTCTCGGCAGTGATGCCAATTTATCTTACAACATAGAAGGCTCATCTGATGGACCGCTACTTTCTGATGTACAAGCTAGAGAAATCAGCTTACATATACTTCAAGAGAAAAAAGAACTAGCCAACAACGCAACTAATGATTTGTCAGCAATATCAAAACCTTTAATAAATAATCTAGAAACTTCCGCTAATATCGATTTAATCGATCAATTACCTGAACCGAACCATTTAGAAAACTCAAATGATAAAAATAAAATTATGAAAGTTGAAAGCCCTTCGTTAATAAAAGAAGATTCTGGTACTTTACATGGTTTCTTAAACACCAATGTTAATGGTCAACTACCACAAAAAGACGATTTGGTAAACGGTCTTATTACAGAGCACCAACTGTTGAAAAAAGATAGTGATGTTACAAGCCAAATAAAAGCAGACCCTATTATTACTTCAGCTGTTAATGATAATTCAACTATTTCTTACGAAAAAAATAATATGAGATCTTTAGAAGAAACCGTCAAATCTGATAGTGATTCGATACCCGTTTTAGAAACACAAGAGAAAGCTATATTGGATGAATTACCAAATAAAAGTTCCGCAGATATTCATTCTGGATCAACTAACATATCAATTGAAATTGAACCACCATCACCTGGATTGCAACATAAAACTGAAGATATACCATATCAAATACAAGAAGAACCTACAGACATTCTGAATGATTTAATGAACCTATCAGACCTATCTGATATTTCACAGGAAGACTCAACAACTTTTTTACCACAAACAGTTGAAAATGTTTTATGTGATCCCTTGGAAAATCTAACTACGTTTCCCGAACAACAAAATGATTTACAAGATTTTCGTAACGAAATCACTGATATGTTACCAGACCCCATAGATAATAATGAACCATTGCCAGATCCTTTACCAGTTTCTGAATCACTACCAGAGTCTCTTAATTTTCCCGAACCTCCTGATGAACTTCCGAATTCAGGAGATCAAGTCTCCGACTCCTTAAATGACGCACCGGATGATGAAGAATCCTCCGTAATCTTAGCTATTCCCACTGAAGTTCCTGACTCTATAAAAGAGTTTACAAATGCTCAACAAGTTCCTGAAAATGTAGATGCTTTAGTAGCCAAATCTATAGATACATTACCAATGCCCGAAGAATTTCCTGATCCGCTGGATTCTTTGCCCGAAGCAGAAGAGGACTTACCAGCCCCACCATCGTTTTGCCAAGAAGATGACCTTCCTCCTCCCCCTGATCTCAGCAACGCAGAAGACGCTTCTGAAAAAATGACTACCATGCCGTCCCTCAAATGTGATGAAGACAATGAAATACAGCGTGCTGAAAATTAAATATTAATAGTAACTATTGAAGTCATAAATTTTATCGTAAAAATTGAAAATAATATATTTACTATAGTAAAACCTTGGACTAATTTTTGTCCTAATGGTAAAAACTGTTTAGATGTAAGATTTTACTGTCGTCCTGTTTTTTAATGCACACACCAATAACAATTAAGGTTAAATTAAAACAAATACAAAGGTATAAATGTGTGTGTCAATTGAACCGTAAGGGTGCGAACATGGTGGTTTAACACGAGCGCTACTCTCGTAAATATAATAAGAACAAAAAGTAAGATTAGTGGAAATATACTTAATTTAATGATTATTGTATTATTAAGCCATACAGAATTTGGCAACGTTGTTCTTAACCCTATGTAAAATCAAGCTTTTACTGTTTTTTTGATGATTTTAGGAGGATTATGTGTGTAATAGTTTTTTTTTTTATTATAAAATACCTTCTTACGAGTAGATCATTAAGGGTGAAAGTGAAACCACAGAAATAAAAAATATACTCTGTGAAATAAATAAAAAAAAAAATTGAAATTAACATATGTTACATGTGTATATATGTCAAATTGTTTTAGAAGTCTCATCTCTTAACTAAGTAGCCTTTATTAGAGCGTAAATAGTAAGTTTAAAATAATAGGTCGACCTTTTAAAAGTCTATTAAATGCTTGTTTCGTTTATAACCCAATTAATTTAGTTTTTATTACGTTTAATAATATACAAATTATGTAATTGTACTAAAAACACCATTTTTCTATGTTAGGCTAATAAAACTACAATTTATAAAATATTAATTTAGCAAATAGTTAAAATAGTAATTTTAAATCCATAGTATTGTTTATCTAACGGTACTTTTGAAAGTATAGTTTTTTTTTCGTAACATGTTGGCTAGTTTTTCATCGGGTCAAAATGATGACTATCCCTACTTCTATTGACTGTATATTCAAGTCGTGCGATACAAGCTTATTATAAATTTAATATAGAATCACCCCTTAAAAGGGCTGCAAAATGCAAAATATATGCTATTTCGAATATAATATATTTTAATTTATTTTATAAAGAACCATTGCCGATCTTAACCAATATTTATAAACATTTAATTAGCAGTTTACCGTAATAACTGCAAAAAACATTTTTTATAAACATCTTACAACTATAATGTAGATTGACCAACTATATCTAGGATCGATATAATAATAACATGAAGTTTGATATAAAGTTAAAACTATTTAATGTAGGATAATATATTAAATTTATGGAATTTTACTAGTATATAGGTATTTAGTACCTACGAAAAATTTTATGTTTTACTTTATATTTATTTGCGTATTTTATATATAGAATCTACATTGCTTAATCATTAGCAAAATCGATTATTTATTTTCATCGACTGATAAAATTATCTATAATATATTATATATTCTATAGGTTGACATTGGAAATAGGGAAATTAAACTGATTTACTTAAGATACTTTCTCTAGGAAAATATGCGTGCATTGTAAAGTCCAAATTTCCCTCCATCATTATTTTATAATAATGATTTGGCTGTTAAAATGGGCATATTTTTATTAGTTTATATTTAATGCTTGTAAACCTGGAAACCTTTGCCTTTTGGATATAATCAAATACTATTATTAACGAATTTCAAACGATTTGCATTATAAAAAAATCAATTTCAAATCGGAAGGGCGGTGAAACCAGTTTCAAACATTTTTTTAGGGTGTTCCGTCAAGTCTCAAACGCCGAGCTTTCACTCGCTGACCTCTTCAGACTTAGCTCTATCAAATGCACGGGAGGGGGGGGTGGGGGGGGGGGGGGTTGAGTGAGCTTACTGTATCTTTTTTATTTGTAACTCTCAAACGTTGGGACTTAACTCTCTAGCGATTCTTACACGCTTGGAATTAAAAAGTGCAAAATTTCGTCATGGCGGGCTAACTTCCCACCCGTTAAGCGTCACAGGGTTACACTTCCAAGTTGTTATTATGGATAGGTCACCCATCACCCATCACCCACGGCCTGCATGATGTACATTATGTTGAAAATCAACGAGTTCTTGTAAACACGTTTATATCGCATCTCACCTAGATAAAATAATCAAATTCACACTATCGATAGAAGTACGCTTTGTTTTTATGTTTTTTGCATTTGTTGAAGGGAGGATTTTAAGTGAATTATATAAATATTTTTTACCATTCAAAATGGTAAAACCTTCACACGAATTTAATCTTTCGATTTCAAACATAAACCGTTTAAATTCTTGCAACAGACCTTACTTGAAAGTAACAGGCCTTACTGTAATTGACCCACGCTTACCGATATAAACTTTATTATATTAAATGTGTAAATTACAATAAAAAACAATTGAGTTCTATAAATAAAACAGAATAATTATGTAAGATAGTTTTTCATTGATTAAAGTCATTATGAATAAATAGGTTTAATATAGTTTTTTAATTTTCTTTTTCACTTAAAAGTACCCATATAAATTCATTTTATTTTATACCTTCGAATTAGGCTAATTTCCATTATAATATTACGCAATAGTGCAACCAACGGTTGTGATGAGAACTTAAGAATTTTATTTAAATGTATTTTTGAAGAACCTACTATTTTTTTATACTACATAAATAAAACTGCTCACTGTAGATATTAAGTGAGAAGTAAATAGTTTCTACGCCAATTTATAAATGGGCCGCATTTCTTTTTTAACGTAATATTATAAAATTTGAGCATTAAGTAAATAACTTCATTTGTTACTTAGCGCACATAATTTACGATTTATCTTGAATTTTATAAAATGTGTTTAAACGGTTCAGTTTCGTGCTGTATTTATTATATTGAATAAACGTGAATTTAGAGATACTCGTAGAGCGATAATGGTTATTGAAAAGATTGATGTTTTTATAAAGCAGTATGGAAAGCAAAAATATAATATAACATTATATGAGTGATGTAACTTAATAGTGTAAAATACGAGTATATACAATGTGTACTAATTTATAAGTAGGTAAATTAGACATGAAATATTTCAAAAAATACACCTTATAAAATGTGTGTTTCACACCATGGCTTATAATATTATAACCTAAAAAACGTTGTCTTTATTACAATGGAAGAATCTTCCTCAGACTTGGGATAAATATGACATTTAAATTGTCTTTTTATGAACCGATTTCGTATGGACTCGTTCTCATGATATGTAAGATTTTTTGATTAGGTTTGCACTGCTTTTCAGACAATTTTTATTCACTCACGTATTTACAAAGCTGTGTCCCCCCCCCGCTCTTAATGGAAATATTAACTTTTATTTGGAGATTTAAGAAAACAAATTCTTCAAAAAAAGGGGGTATTTATATAGGCTGGTTTTTATACTTAGGGCACTCTTTTTAGGACGTTGATCCATAGCGATAACAAAACCGGTTCGACGAAAAAAAAAAATACATTTGCATACTAAAATAGTTATTTTTTTAAAAAACATCGTTTTCCTTCGACCCTGCGTTTCGACTCAACCGCGCTCTCAAACATTATAACGAGTTCTATCTAGTTTTGAAGTCGTTTTTCTCGTAACTGAGAAACATTTTTCCAATATTTTTTGCTGAATTATATTCGATTGTCGATTCAACATTCTAAAAGGAGTGCCCTAAATTTAACCTCCTGTATAGACGAAATGACCGTTAGTTATAGGGCATTGGCC
Organism: Neomicropteryx cornuta; assembly: GCA_020383195.1. Taxonomy (NCBI): domain Eukaryota; kingdom Metazoa; phylum Arthropoda; class Insecta; order Lepidoptera; family Micropterigidae; genus Neomicropteryx; species Neomicropteryx cornuta. The sequence goes on from JAHKQU010000025.1 coordinate 17,581,618, forward strand.
AGCCTTTGGCGTAAAAATAACAGTTTGAAAAAGTTAACTTTATAGGATTATACCTGTTTCATTACCACTCTCGTCTCAAAAGAGTTTATTTCAGTAGATATAATCGTGACGTCACGCGACGTTCCTCTGTACCAGAATACCTATTTTACGAAATATTGGAAGCTAAGTCCTTCATTGAAATAGTAGAATTCATTTACTAAAGGCGATTAGTTGTTTGTTATTTAACTGTATTTTTAATTTAAACATAATTAATATTTTTTGAAGTAAATGTAATTATTTGTTAAAACACGTCACAGTAATAAAAAGTGGTCGAGATCCCTAAAAACAGGTTTAAAATCTATTTATAAAAAAAATATAGATTCATAATTATGTTTTTATGGTTGTGACAGCTAAAGCATTTATTTTATTTGGTTAATTTTACGAGCATTTATTTTTCTACGTGCATTGAAGTTTGATGCTAAGCTCTAATATTTCAATATTTCTATTACTGGGTAACACTTTATAATCACGTGAGTTCGTTCAGGGTTTATCCTAACACAATGTTACCATATTCATAATATTTGTTGTCATTTATAAATCATATTTTATCGAAGATAATCATTTAGTAATGATTGAAAGGTTTGAGCATTAGATTATAATTTTGCGGGTAGTTATGCCTGGTATTAAAAAATGACAGTCGAAACTGCCGGCATTTTGCTAAAATTTATCCTGTAAGATAAGGTTTTGTAAGTATGCAATTAATATTCCAACGTTTGTTTCCACAAAAATTGATTTCATTAGGCCAAAGAATGGCAATTATAATAAATTTATATATAATAGGTATGCGTAAATATAACTTCAGTAATAGTTTTTAAATTTATTATAACTTAAGAGATTTATTATATTATGGTATTAGGTACATATTTAATAACGTTCATTTATAAGTTATGTTTTGATTTTTTATTGTTATAAAATACAATTTGTTACCTACTCTATATTATTATTATTGTTACTAGTCACAATGAACACTTACAGTATAAATACTTGCATAACTGATAACACACAGGAATTACCTATCGGTAATTCACGGTAGGAATGCCATTTCGAAATCCTAAAACAAGCGAATGTACTCGTATATTTACAGTTTCTAGACATTGCTAATATTTTGATTTTGCCGTATGAAGTTTATAAGGACTTGAAATATTTATACAATTAAATTTTAATAGAAATAAAGCTGTGCGATATCTTAATGGCTATTTTTGAGCCAAATGTTTTAAATAAAGGTTTTATTATAGTAATAATGTAAACATAACATTAATATTTAACATAGTACGGTGTCAATTTATCTTATTCCATGTAATAACTATAAATTTATTATACGCTCAACATTATCGCAATTATAAATCAATATTTATTTATTTTTTTTTAAATAATTCCTATGAGTTAGGTATATTCAATTATTTTGAACCCTACTCAACTAAGCTAAATTTGGTTATGCCAGAGTCGGGGGAGATGGCGGTAATGACGCGTCAAAAATAGTATGACTATAATTTCCGTATTTTAAACGCCCTAAATAGACTATACACGGTGTCCCGAGACCATTTCCGAAGACTTAAGGGGGGTGATGAGTAACCTATTGTGAGTAACAAAATGATTTAATAACACACCAATCGATAATGGCCTTGACACCGTTAAGGCGTACGTTGACAGCTGTGCACTCACAATAACAACACTAAAAATCGCAAAACCAATTAGCTATTTCTTTATCGCGATTGATCTTGTGACACTGCATGTACCACGATCTCATCTGATCTCATGATGAAGCGATCTTAATTAATTAACTAAGATCAAACTACTATACCTATAGATACTAAGAAGTTATACGTACGCTATAATTTTGCTATTTATTAAATTTGGTATAAACTAGACACATATAAAAAATTAAGAGTGCTTACTCGACGACTTTTCAGGACATTCGTTATAGCGGCTGAAGAGGCTATTCCTTGGCGCATTCAATCTGGGGGTAGTTAGACAAGCGACATTAGACATTACACGCTGATGATGGGCCAACTACCACGAATGTTTAACATTACTGTAACTAGATATTTACGATTTTATATTTCATTATTGATTATGGTAGAAACCCATATTAGATTATATTGGTATGATAAATAAATGTAATTTAAGTATTTATTAAAACTCAAAAACTTTCTCGCTGTTGTTTATTTTATTTATTTGCTAAGAAAATGAAGCGGATAATTTCAAAAGTAATTCATTCAAAAATAAGGTAAGTAAAATATACTCTTATTTTATTTTATTTATTTATTTTATTTGTATGAGAAATGCTTACAGCTATACATTATTACAGTTACATAGAAATAGATAAATAGCAACTTAAGCCGACTACAGGCATCTCCAATTTAACATAAGACCATTTAACAGAACGAACTAGGATAATATATATATATATAATTGTAAAATTTAGCTATAAAGTTGTTTGACTTATATTTGATGATTGTTTTTTAATAACGGCAAATCGCCTGGTAAGATAAATGACACAATCTTTGACAATATTGAAAAATTTTGAAAAAGTTTTTGCCGTTATTAAAAAACAATCATCAAATATATATATATATATATATATATATGTGTCTGTGTTGTGTGTGTATGTGTGTGTGCGTGTTTATGGTAACGAGAATACTATTACTAATATTATGTATGTTCAAAGAAAGTTTTTTTTTTAATGTTTACCTCTTAGAAGGTAAAAGTCCTAAATATGTATGTTTATCATAATAACTCTAAAAAAACTCATATTCTAATTAATACATATTTTTATTAGTGTAAATATGCAAAAACTAAACCGTTTTATTTACGTTTCCCATTTATTTTATTTTTTTATGTAATCAGTTCTAAGTGAACCTATCTTTCAATTCAATTGTTAATAGTGGATAGGCCAAATTGATAGTTATGCAATTACTGTTTTATAAATTAATTTACGCTGTATGTTTCCCTAATATATATTAAATAAATATACACATAGTTATATATACATTTGTGAATATGATAATATAAATTAATATAGATTAATATAAATTTTAAACTCAGAGCTATAGGTTAGGAGCATTTTTGTTTTTATTATGTTATTTAATAAATTTATTCAACATTTTACATATGTATGCATTTGTTTTACAAATTGCGTATATACGCAATTTGTTTAAACGAGTATATCGGCCAAGCCGAAATGTCTTATCAGCTGGATACCAGGAGTACACTTCAATCCAGGCGCGCGCAGTCTGGAGGAAGTCCTGCAAACATGTGCAACCACAAAAAAACACGAGGATAGACTTGTGGACTATCAGATTACTCCCTGAGCCGTAGAGTGTGTAGATGCATGTTTATATATCAAAATATATTTAAAAAAATCGTAAAAGTTGAACGAGGCTTATTGATTAATCAGACTCACAAATATGTAACTAAAATAGTGTATTTTGAAGTAAGCCTTCTCCTTTTAAGGTCCTCTGACCGTTGCAACTTTCAACTCGAAAAGTACAAATGCGAAAGAGTTGGATTTTTGTGTATAAATTGATGCTCTCAAAAACCAACCACAGCCGTTTAGATCACATCGAAAGCTGGTCGGATAATATAGATATTTAACATTAATCTCAACTATTTTTTAATACTGAAAAATGAAACTTGACATTTCGATAGGGGCCAGCATTAAAACGCGATCATATTCGAATTTCAAAATAATATGAGAAAAAGGCCGTTGAAATGTTTTATTTGCTACTAACCAGTTAGGTTAGGAAATTAATATATACTCATCTATGAGCGAAAATAGAATATGTAAAAGAATGTTCAGTGCCACGTTATAATTATTATAAATTGAAATTTATTTATTGTTACCTGACAGAAATTGTACATAATACGTAAAGGCAATGGCGTAAAAAAGAATAATATTAAACGAGTTAAAAAATAAATAAATTAACGATTTTAAATTAAAAAAAAAAAACAATAAAAAGAACATGAAATCCACCAATTTAAACGACAAAACTGATTTAATTCGGAACTAAACTAGGAATTTTACCTGTGGTTTTATGCATTGATATATTATTTGTATTTAATAATAATAATAATAATAATAATTCTTATTCTTTTCTGAATACATACCTTACAAATATGTATATATCATTATACCTATTAATCAATTTACAATTTTACATGATATTATACATTTTAATATGATATTTGAAATATCTACCTTCGATTATCGTAGGTACACTAAGGTTAACAGTACTGGGCGGACTTTTTATTCATAGTGTGCCAGTGTGTGTGTGTGTGTGAGCCCGCTATAAGTTGCCAGGCTAAGAGTACTGCACTATTGCACTAGGAAAACCTGTTCTGCAATAGCGACAGAAGCGCGTATACTATATTGCATTAATGTTGGCGCATTACCGATCAAGAAACGTATAATAGACAGCGTTGCGAAACTTTAAATGATAGCTACAGGTGTCATAGCCACTCTTGGCGATCGGAACCAGCTGCCGAAAAAGAAAGAATTGCGTCTTTTTCTTATCAAGACTATGACTAAGACCTAAAGTGTAACACGCATGCCTTATTCAATTTAGATTTTGCTTAAATACGAAAGAAGGTGTCCATAAAATATTCACTTCTCTTCGGTCCAAGTTCACGGTCAGTCGGGAATTGCAGACAGGTTCAAACCGCGCCTCCCGTATCGCCAAACCGGTCTATAGACGGCTCGTTCGGGCTATTTGGACGAGCGTCGTCGCGGTCTAGACCCGGTCAATTCACCCTCCCCTTTGTACTGTTTGTTAGACGGCTTAGAAATTCATAGCTGCTGTCGAGGAAGTGCCAGGGGGGCGAGGGGGGGGGAGGGGGGGGGGGAGGAAGCTGAAGTCTTCGTTCAGATCCTGCGCTCGTTTGCCGAACGCATGACCGTGAACCCTTCACCCCATCTTAGGTTCACTTCAACGTGTTTCTTTTGTGTGAACTCTTACCGCGTTGTACCGAGACCTATTAGTGAACAGTTGTATCTAATCCAGTGTTCCGTGTTCACCGGGCCGGTCGAAACCGCTGTCCGCAGCCGAGGATGGTCATTGGTCAATGCCGTCGGCTGATGTCACAACAGAAAACTTTGCAGAATTAAACCCTACCACACGAGGGTTGAAACTCTGATCTCAAGACCATCGAGGAGAGTGCACTAACCACTCCACTATATCTCATAAACTATCTCATATTCTGCGAAGAAAGTATTTTATTTTGTTTTTCAACTATCAACTTATTGTTAGATTTAAATGCGTAACTCATAATAGGCCTTATAATTGTTAATATTATATTTTTTATTAATGTAACGTTGTGTGTTTACCGATTAATATAAATAATATAAATATTAAATATATTTTTTTTATTTTTATTAAAAAAAAAGACAATAAATTTAATGGGTTCTAGCAATATGGCTAGTCTTACAAACTTTGTGTACTTAATTCGAAGTGATAGTTCAATAAATCTTAAAGACTATAATATTATATTCGCGACTATACATATAGACGGTAGCGTGTCTCTAGTTAGACGTACTAATAAATCAACAGAATATTACATCTAGTAAAAATGAATACCAAAAACCTGGAATAATTAACAAGCATACACGCTGACTCAAGCAATTGCCGACTGGCAACAGTTAGCTGAAATAAGAGATCGCATTGCGCAGACGCAACACAAATCTTAGAAGATACGCTCAGAATGCTCTGCTCAATAGAATTCCGAATATTCAATAGAAGAGTAAGGCGCCACCAGTCCCTAAAACGTGTTTTGTAACGTATTTTGGTGCATTTTGTTGAAGTTATTCCCAACAAATGGCTAAAACTAAAAATACCACAATATTCTACATATATTAATTTAGTACTTTGCTTAAAAAAAAAACGAAATACACCTTATTATAGTAATGAAAATAAATAAATAAGAAAGTATTGTTTTTTTCTTGCAACGATTTTCTTTTAAGTTGTGTAAGTGACGCGAACCTAATTTTTCTTTCTAAAGATAGACAATATAATAATCTAGGACATTACTTAAAAAAAAACATTTTTTTCAAATGATAATAATAATTTAAATACAAAAAACATGTTTCATCGATTCCAAATGAGTCGGCGAGTATATCCGTCTCTTTTCTACACGTCAATGTTCGAATAAAGCCTACTCTTTCTAATCTCAAGGACAAATGCGTCCCGGGGCGCCTTAATGAAGCTGCAGGGATGAGACTACAATCTCGGGGCGAAAGTCTGAGCGTGATTTTTTTTAATTTTAAGTTTATATATTTCAAATGAAAAAAAAACTCTACTCGGATCGTGGGCTATCTATCAGTAGACATTGAAAACTTATTAATTAAAGATTATTAAATCCTACTTTTTGGTTACGTCCCCCACCCAAGGATGGCGCATCTAACGAAAAATGTCATAAATAAACAATTTTTTAATATCAAAACCTTTCTCATCGAATTTAGAAATTATGAATTTTATTGGATGTTTGTATTTCTTGTGTTTTAAAAATGTGAATGTAAGAGTTTGCGTTTGTATTATCTTGTATTTTTCCATTATCTGAGTGTTAATACTATAAATAAGGTCAGTTTTACGCAAATAAAAAAAAAAACAATGATAAACAAATTAATATTGTATGTGTATAGTTTCTAAACGAAACTAAATTTGACAACGCACACATTATAAAAAATGATTGTATTGTCAAAAAACCTGATAAAACACATCGTTTTTAAAAAAAAGTTTTAATAAATAGATTAAAATTTGTAATAATACATTTTTGCTTGATTTAGCTTTATATTTATATTTTTTCGAGAAGATCTGCAAAATTATTTACATGTGGAATCTTAAATATTTGATGGAGAATTTTATTAATTTATAGACTAAACAGTTTTCGAATTTTCGAGAATAAGTTAGACTCTCATAACTTTATGAGTCGCCCCTCAAGTGAACAGTCCAACTAGCAGTGGGCGTTGACGCGATAATCATATAACTGAGGTTAGGTTAAACGCGATTTTAAAATAGCCTAATACTTAACCTAATAACTGCGTGGTTTGCAGCTGAACTCGTCACCGTGTTACATTGAAGCAAAGCGCCTTCGTTGAAGGCGACTCTGTAGCTACGGCTGTGAATGAACGCGATTTCGTCACCAGCTTCAATAACGCTGCTATTCGTTGTGCTAGATTAATAGCGCTATTTAAATGGTGCCGCCTTAGATCGCGCTCGTCTAGTTACAACCCTAAGCGCGCCTGCACAAGGTCGATAAATTACCGTGCGATATTTACTGATATAATTACCGTGCGATATTTACTGATATAATTACCGTGCGATATTTACTGATATAATTACCGTGCGATATTTATTTTACTGATATAATAGGAAATATATCGCGCGGTAATTTGTCACCCCTTACTGGAGAAGCCATCAAGGTAATGCTTCATTTTTCATGGAGGAAACATAGAATACGCAAACCCCAAAGGGTTAGGTTAGGGTATTTAAAATGAAATTCCTTGATATCACCTTTTCGAAATACTCCCCCTATTCCAGCCCCCCTGGTCTGATTTTGCCCGTTAAAGAACTTGGCCGAGATAATATGCCCTTAAATTTTATGTATCAATTTGAAAGTGATTGGTGTAAAATTACGGCAGTTATCGTGTTCACAATAAAGTGACATAGATAGATATATATATATAAACTTTTAAACTAGGGGTGGGTTTGGGTTCCAGGGGATGTGAAGATATATCGAAATTTTTCGGAACACATGACATGGTACCCATTGAAATAGGTAGTTTTCGCAATGAAATCTACTTTAAAAGGCCATTTAAGTTTTAGGTGAGTAAGGTATGTATCTTAGGGTGTTTTTTTTAGAGGCGTGGTTTTCAATCTGGCACTACTTTTTTCGTAGTTGGTGTTTTTGACAGCTGTTACTTGATTTATGCTCAGTTTGGTTTGCCATTTCATAATGAATAGACTTACTCCTGAACAACGTGGCGTGGCCTCCAAGATCGTGCGATTTAACACCGCTGGACTATTTTTTGTGGGGTTATGTGAAGTCGCTTGTCTACGCAGATAAGCCGGACACGATTAACGCCTTGGAAGAGAATATTCGGCGCGTTATTGCTGACATACGGCCCAACTTGCTGCAAAAAGTGGTTGAAAATTGGGCCTCTCGGCTGGAATTTGTTCGAGTCAGCCGCGGCGGCCACTTACCCGAAATCATTTTTAAAACATAATGGCAAACCATTATCTTTATAATAAAACTAAATTCTTAGCCATAACATCAAATTATATGCGTTTTATCTCTTCTTGAAAACCACGCCTCTAAAATCATCACCCTATATAATTAAAGTTTAATGTAATACTTGATAGGTACTGTTATATTTGTATATACACAGGGATAACAATATAGTAAGCGCGGTGAATTTCCCGCTGAAAAGCCTTTTTAAATACAGCCCTCGGCCCGGGACTCCCGGGGTGGGTTTCAGGGAGCGCCGAGGGGTTCACGGCTTTGTCGGCCTGCGTGGCCACATTTGAAACGTACCCGCTTTATACGTACGATTTTTAACTGTAAAAATGGTGGGGGTCCCGGAAGGCGGGTGACCCCTCTTCTCCCCCCCCCCCCCCCCCGCCCCCAACCCCCCGCCGACCGATCTGTGGCCACCCTTTTAAACTACTCATGCTCTCATTATTCTTTTCGGATCAATAATCGTCAAATTTACAGATTCTGCGTTCATCCCGCTCCGCTCCCGCTGGACCAAACGCGTATTTTTTAACTTTTTCCTTATTAGGCATATATTTATTTATATACATTGGCAATATTTTGGTGCCATTAAGGTAGAAATATAATTTGTTTTAATGTGAGAAATAGCGATCGTAAATAATGTTACAGGTCCCAGAAAAGTCCTCTAACTTAATATGTTTTTTGAAATCTTGTCATAACAAGAAAGTAAATGTCATTTAAATGAATTGCCGTCAATCGGTTAGTTAGTCAAACAAAAAAAAAGTAATTAATAAAAAAATCTAAATATCTACCAAAATGCATATATACGCATATCCAAGGTTTTTCGGATAGGCCTTGAGGTCGTCTACCTTCCTACTTTCGCTTATTACTATTTCCTAGAACACCTGTACATGCATTGCGACTATTCTGTATAACAGATATATTTCTTTACATTGTATCAAATTGTATCTGTACCTTATTGATACTAAAATGTTGTCAATGACATCGCTATAAATAAATATATTCCCAATAAAAAAAATATTTCACAAATACGCGTTTGGTCCAGCAGAGGGGACGAGATGAACGCAAAGTATTTTTTCTTATTTGATAAGCCGTGACGTCAGAATCGCTGCCAATACGAGGATCATTGTTTATAATATTGTAAATTTAAGGAGTAACACAGTTGGATTTTAGATAAAGGATGTCTCAAAAGTGATGATGATTAAATACACTGAACCATTGACTAGTTCCATTTCTGGATATTTTTTGTAAATTTATTCTCTGTGATGAGTAAAAGAGACAATCTTAGGGTGTCTGTATTTATATTTAAAGGGTGTTTTGAAGCCATTTTTGATCGTAGATTATTGAAAATAAAAACCCCGCGTACAGTTAAAAGAACAAAGATCTATACCTGATTACTTTTTTTAAATGTGTTTCAATATCGGCAATATCGGGTTCTCAATTCGTTATAAAGTATTTTTTTCATGTAGGATATATTCACTCTTATACTCCAGAGTGGCTAAGGCGAAAATATTTGTCGGCGTGCTTTTTTTATTTTAGATACAGTAATCGTTGTATGATTAAATAAAATAAACATAGCTATTGTAGTATGTTCAAAATGGCAGGAGAATGTTTGTTACCTCCCCCCCCACTTTCCTCCCTCGACTGGCCCACCCGGGAGGACAGAATTCTGCGCAAAACTCGCGCGGATTAGCTAAAACTACGCATTTTTTAGCGGCTCACCCCCGAGACTCGAGAGGCTGCGAGGCCGACTGTGCCGACTGGGGCGGCGGGCGGTGGGCGGGCGGCGGCGGGCGGGGGTTGAGGCGGCCCCCTTCCCGCCCACGCCGCAGGGTCCGAAGTATAGTTAATGTACCTGTGTATTAACATATCTGCTAACGACATCCTGTTTTTAGAGGGAAGGTGGACCGGACCATTGTTTGCACGAATTGAAAAAGTTGCTGAGGGTATTGATGTTCGGAAAGTTTTGGGTTCGTCGCGATAGCAGCGGCCTAAAAAAGTTATCGCGTCTTTCAAATTTAAATGTTTAAATAACATTATTTTTACATTTGACAGTTTTTTTCAAATGTACAAAATAATAAAGTATCATATTTTAAATAGTAATATTATAATTAAATGGGTTTGTAGGATGTAAGACAACGATTTACAGTATGGAAGTGGGCGAAATAGCGGTTTAAAATAAGCATTTATTTAATATTATTTTGTGTGTCGTTTACTAGTAATTAAAGTATATAATTCTGTCATTCGAAAACTGTTTTCAAAATAGATTGCAACACACTTTCGCAACTCAGATTGCGAGCATTTCATCCTAGGAACAAACCCACATTTGGGCAGATGTTTTTCTGCTCTGGTTCCAAGGTCGTATAATAAATTAGGTGAGAATTTAAAAATGATGAATGCTACCTTCATCAAAATAAATATTTACCTTTAGAAATTAGTGTAGGAAACAGACGAACGCTGACAGATATGTCATCATTCAGAATAAGAAACATATCATTGAAACACAAATTGTCTATACAAATATATATAATATTAAAATAGAGGTAAATTCCCTAAAAAGATAAATGACACAATCTTTGACAATATTGAAAAATTAAAAAAAATATATTAATTTTTTTGATAAAGATTTGCTACACGAAGAAGAAAGCTTAAATTTCGTAATATTTTGAGATTATACTCGTATAATCAATATGGAGATTAAAGCTAAGTTTAAAATCGAAATTATACCCAAACCTTTAAAATTATTCACACTTTCTAGACATAACCCATTTACGTGACTTATAAATGATAAAACCTTACACTTATTTAAGTTTAGTACCATCTCATTAACCTCACAATATTCGTACAGGTTATTAAGAACATTTTCCAATTTATGACAATCATTTATTGAGGATACAAAAAGTACAAAAATTAAGTTTTATATAATGTCAAATCTGAACTGATGTTAGAAGTTTCTAAAAAATATAACAAGTCCAAATTTAAATTATCTTTAGATCAAATAAAAAATATTTCTTTCCATTAAAGACTTTTTAAACAATTAGACAATTGTTTATATTGCCGTATAATTTAAAAAAAAAAACCATTGTGATGTTATTCCGAATTAAATATATGAGTGATCGTTTTAGCAGTGGATTCATAATAAGCAGAGAGCCTATTTACATGTCATAAATATGTATGTTCTGCCCAAAAAATTAGGACGAGCTTAACAGGGTTGCCCCTCATTGTGACCCCCTCCTCCGCCCCCCTCAGCCCCCTCTTGCCCACACACGGGCATGGCTCACCGCACTCTTTCACCCCACCCCGTGTGGGTGGGTCGCTACAGACCCCCGTTAAAAATTTAATATAACTCTTTGTTCCATTTGGTCTGCGACGAGTATGTAGTGGTCTTGTTTTAAATTAATAAAATTGGACCTCTGACTTTCAACATGCGTCGAATTATTTTATTAATTAACGAAAAGAATCCCGATCTTAAAATATAACACCTGCGGTACAGAAACCGCAATAGCAAATAACGGCTGTTGGTGTCTCTCTCTCTCTTCCGTGCCAACGGTGCGGTGAGCATCTTTCCCGACCAAGCACGGCGCCTGACCTCAGCAAAGGATTAAACATCTACTTTCTATTACACATTTGTGAGATCAGCGCGAATTGTTCGCCTGGGAGCGTTATTTTAGCTTCTATACATATATTCATGTATGAGACGATACTATCCCTAAAACTATAATATAAATTATTAAAACAATTTTAAAACTTTCTTTCAATCATACATTAATTTAAATAAAATTATTTAATTCGCTGCAATTCATTACGCCGCCACTGCAAAGGCCAACTCAACCCACGAGTGACCCCTGACCCGCCCCAACCCACCCCTGCCACCCCCGCCCCCACCCTTCCTCCAACCCGCGTATAGACAGGTACCAGTGCGTATGGAAAGCGATTTTATTTCACTCTTTCCATCTAGTTTTTCGCAATTTTCAGCGGCCTAACCCAGACGGCGACAAACATTCAAAGATTCATTCCTAGACTAGAATGGGAATTAAATTAACTGAAATTTACTAATAGATTAGTCATCTTAAACAATACAGCTACAGATTGTCTGGATTTTATCTGTTCTGGATCAAATCGCCTTTGTGTTAGTTTTGCTTATATTTTTTACATTGATATAATTTATTATATTATCGAGTGACCTAGTAGTTAAATCAATAAGATTCATTTAAACTATTAGAGTATGACTATAATATAAATATAAATTTTGATATTACATAAAAAAAAGCCATAAAAGTAACATCTTTCTTTTCAAAAATAATGTAATTGTTTTAAATGATTCATTGTATTTAATAGCATATAGGGAACTAACTGACATATTTACATCCCATAAGATATCAAAAAAAAAAAAAAAATAATAATGATCGTTGAATTTACGCGGGTGTTTTATTTTTAAAAAGAAGTAACGTCTATTTGCGAATATTTAATATTTTACTCGCAAGTTTTGTGATACACAATAATCCTAACCAGGTTCTGACTTCGTAGGAATACGAATAGAAATTAATAAATAACAAATAAGAGTTACGACTCGATAATAAAATAAAGACTTGTACGCCTAGAAGAGGTTATTAGTCCAGGAGCGCGGTAAATCAAGACTGAAGGTAATGTCATGGATTATGAAATCTAAACCGGGAGAAAGGAAATTATAAATCGTCTCAAGACGGTCTTTTATCGACGTCACGCCGTGTGGTATGCACTTAGCGTTTTCCAAACAAAGCAAATGCTTTCAAGGAGGAATTTGCAAACAAATTAATTCTAGTCGTCGTTGACGTCAATGCAAGTCGTCTTTGCGGTTAAACTGGACATGAGAATTGTGGATCTGGCGCAACGGCTGTGAAAGTTACGCAATTGTGAAATTATTTTATATAATAGATCTCCGAACTGATCTCGGTTCGTGTGCGCGCGTGTGGTGTGGCGATGCGTCCCGCATTTGGTCGCTTTATGAATTCGCTAATTCTGCGCGAGGCCCCGCGGTCGAGAGGACAGCGGATGGGAGCGTCGCCCGCACCCCCTGCTCCTCCTCCCCCAACTGAGGACACCGCCGAAACCTCAACGGAGCCTGCACAGTGGCGGACTTTCATTAAATCATTAAATACACATACATATATATATTATTATATACAACTTATATTTGATGATTGTTTTTTAATAGCGGCAAATCGCCTGAAAAGATAAATAACACAATCTTTGACAATATTGAAAATTTTTGAGAATTTTTAATAATTTATTTATTTTATTTATTTATTTATTCTTTATTGAAAAATCCAACAGTATTCATTTTTATCATTACAAACAAAACTTATTACTAGTATACAAAAGCAATTATGGATTTCGGACATTTTACAATATTAACATTAGCATAAAAAATTTGGAATAGTATTCTTAAAATATACATAGATTATGAATATTATATAAGTACGTATACGGTAGTTGTAATTTATGAGTGATGTTTGTGGTAGTTGTGAGTGTGTGTGATTTGTATGTATATGTTCAAATAAAGTAATAAATTAAGTATGGTTTTAGTATGTATAAAAATAATTTATGGTGAAGGTAATATAAATGTAATATGTATGTATATTATATATGTAATTGCAATAACAAGTACTTATAAGTTACTATTAATCATTAACAACATAACAATCTAACAATACAATACTATTAGGTTTACAATAGTAATACAATAGTAATACTTTAGATAATACAATAATTGCTATGACCTAGGTCATATACATTATTTTGGGCCCTACTCAACTAGACCAATTGTGTCTGTGCTAGAGTCAGGGGATATGGTGGTAATGAAGCATTAAAATGGTATGACCATGTGCGGATTCAAACCCGCGACCTATGGGCTAATAGTCCAATGCCTTAACTACTAGACTACCAGGATCTCTTACTTCGTGCATGTGTAATAAATCCAACTAATTTATCCTGCGATGTTTTAGTAATATTTGTACAGACTGTATATAAAAAATCATCATGTTTTCCGAGGAAAAAAACTTTTATGATAATATTAAACAGATCTTTTACTAACGTCTTTGTTGTAAGCGCACAGCTGTAAGCGTCTATATTTTGTTTTATTCGGAAAATATCAATGAGACTATCTCTATGTAAGATATTTATTATAAAGACAACAGATGCGAGATATTATGTTATTAAAGGCTATGTTGTTATGCGATATAGGGGCTCTAAACAGATCGGGGGGGGGGGGGGGGGGATTAAGCAACATAACCTATCCTTGTCTAACAGCACTCACTCACTTCGACTTTTCAATTTCACTCTCAATATAGTGTGCACTAATATGTGTTGTTAGTGCATATGTGCATTTGAAGTATTTGTGAAAGGTATTAACAAACCAAATACACAGACAGGGGTGACCTATAGATAATTTCAGTGCGTCGTTGGCTGAGCGAAATGTAATGAATGTGGATATTTTAGGTAAATTTCCCAACAAACGTGTTTTCTCCGGGGGCTGAAAGTAATGGGCCCGCCCGCCTATAGCTTATTCTCACCTCGGAATATCAACGCGTTTATTGTGGCGAATATTATAAAAAATATACACGTGGATAAGCACCCCACGCGTTTGGGGACGCGCCGGGGTCGCTGCTCGGGGGCGAGGTGGAGGGCGGTTGGGGTCAAGGGTGAGACCGGCCCCGCTGTCATCCGTCATAATTATTTGTGGTCCGCCCGCGGGTTTTCGCGCCTTTTCCAACTGCAAACAGCGCTGCGCCATTTTGAATTTTAAATTATCAATTTTATTTCGTGTCAACATCGTTATTCCTATTTATTATTCAAATTGACGGTAAAAAACAGCCCCCCATAAGCATAGTCGTTACTATGAGCCCACTATCAAAACATGCTCACATTGAGAACCTACTAGTAATTCTAGTAGTAGCATTCGCTATAGGTGCACTGACGGTTTGACTTTCTTAGTTGTAGCACAATATAACACTGCCTTCCTTAGTACGGACATAGTCTAGTAAAGAAGGCAGGGCACAAAATATAGCCGTGCTAAACGCTCCCGGTGCATTTGTAATATTAATTTGTAACTGTGATTTGTACTACTACAATTCTATTTCTTTATCAAATTAATTATGTCATAATAAATAAATAAATTAATTAATTAATTAATAGTATATTACCTATTAGTTGATACTTATATTAGTTCATTGAAAATTCATCTTCTACAATAAAATGAAATTTGGTAATCATTAATCTAAGGACACTAACAAAATGTAGCTTTTAAAAGGGTATACAGGAATATTGCTATACTTGTATAACACGACAAAGTGTTATAAATATTTTGTTGTATAAAAAGACCGTAACATATATACATAAATCTACGAACTTTTCCTAACCAAATACCACGACATAAATTAAACAATAAAACTGAAATTAGAGTTAATTATAACTGATTTACAAAAATAATAAAAATGGAATAGTTTCACATATTTACGCAGCCATAAATATGTATCTTCCAAAAAATAATGTTTGCAGGGTCAAAACGACCTGATCAATCAATGTGGATTTTTTAAATTATACAAACTTCAATCAGGGATTTTAATATGTATTTTTTCATGGTTGTAGTTTATGGTGTCTGTCGGTCGTATTTCATAGAGAAATGTAGTACTAGATATGGAGGCTGGTATATACTAGATGACTGACCTTTATTAATTTAAATCAATATATGTTTCATCCCATTATAATTAAAATTTTCAATCCTCCCAATACATTTACGGCGGAGTACCGATGTTTACACATCTAAACGTGTGTTCCGGAATTTTTAAAAACCTATTTATTGAAGTAACTGAAAATGTACCCACTTGTTTCACTTTTAAAAAAAAAAAAAGTTTTAAAGCCACGAATTTAAAATACTAACTACGTCTTTGACGTGGAAATACCACCAACTTTGTTTATACTGTCTTTCTTCCCTTTTCGGGGAAACCGAGTTTGAGTGGTTCTGGTCGGGGGCTCTTAGATAAGGAATAAATACAGTAATCAGTTATAAGAAATGTGAATTATTTGTAAAACTATAATAAATGATGGCTAACCTTTGTTCGCGTTTTACTCCCGCGAAGAATGAAAAAATTGCCATCACCTGTCAGTGGCTTATAAGATTTTTTCGACTTAACAGCGCTAGTGACCTACGCGATAACTTCCTCAAATATTAACTTACCGTAATCCGTTTTATTATTTATAAAATATAACAATATTATACTTTCATTGAAATATTAATTTTATTGTTGGTTATCAATTATAAAAGACCTCCTTCGTCCGCGAAGCTTTTTAATTATCGTGTACAAATTTTGCCGATATAATTAATTGCATTCAAAATGGCGGCGGCTTATGTGCCAATCACAGGCCGGGTCGTACATAGCATATACATACGTCATTATGTAAAAAAGTCGCGGTCTATCGAATGTGCTCCTGTGCACATTAAAACATTTTATATTTTAGCAAGGAGGGGGGGGGAGGGGGAGCGAAGTACCTCCTCCCTCCCCAGTAATATTCGCAACCACAGAAGAGGCTTACCCACTCCCAGGCAAATCGCGTTAGGGATGTGAATTTAAAGCCAAAGTAACTATTTTTCAATTATTTATTATTATTATTATTATTTATTTATTAAAATATCCAATATACACTCAATATTATTACATATGTATTACTTCGTAGCATTGTATTGATTTTCTAGAGAAGAAGTACAGATTGTGTGGATTAGTAACACTTCACTAGCCAAATGCCTATGTCGTGATGTTACCTATTTGAAATATATATAAGAGCGCGTCTTTATTAGACATATGACATATGTTTTTTTTACTTGAAGTTATGTTTTAACTTCTATACATTTATGTATAAGAAGCTATTGTTCAAAATGATTTGAAAATCCATGATGAATTGAAATAATGTCATGATACTATTGTACCTGTTTTTTTTTAATCTAGTGAGACCTAAAAATAACCTACACCGAATGGGTTATAGGCACAGGTAAAGATAGGAAATGAAGCGACCCATTGCATGTTTCACAGACGTGTGTAGTCCGGGAGGAAGATGCCTTTAATGGCGCCTGTAAGATATAACCGTAAGACTGTAGGGTTCTGGTTAAATAATTTACTGCTACTAAACAATATATGTTATGTTATGTTACGTATGTTTGTAGATATAGGGGTTTCTTTGCCTCCGTTACCGCGTCCTTTGCAGAACGATTGTACTTTTAAATCCACTTATAGACTCTAGCCCCGTACTGTGGATGTATAGAAAAAATGTATAGAAACAGTTGATATTATATGATAGCTACGGGTGTCATAGTCAGATACTTTTTTAATCTATGGTAACATAATATCAATACTTTCATGCTAATATTACCAATTCGATTTTCACGGTTTAACTGCTAAACCGATTTGGATGCAATTTAGTATGGAGATAGCTTGAAGCCTGAATAGGGACATAGGTTCCTTTTTTGATTTATTTCGTGCCTTAAAAGGGTGAAATATGGGATGGGATATTGGATAGGCATTATTTTGGTAACATTCTAGGAAGGTGTTTATAATTATTTTAGAAAGCTCTCGAATTTTTAGATCAACGCAACTATTTTTAGTTCTCCTGAGAGCGTCAGGCACGAGTCTAAAGATGAGTTGCAAAGCGACTCATCGCGAGTGCCATTAAAGCCGCCTGCAGGGTCTAGCTGCCAACCCAAGGCGAGGTATGGGGTTGAACAGCTAGTGTTGGGTACCATCTTAATTTATGATAAAATGATGAATTAGGATGCATCTGAGTGCTTAGATAAAATTTAGTTAAATTTAAAAAAAAGGTATAATATTTATTTGTATATATTAGTAGTATTATAGACCATATTTGTTATGTAAACTAACAAATTAACTTTTAAAATTTGGCCTAGCGACGCCCAGTTATTTTTTTTTTTTTATTATTATTTTATTCTAATGTTCGAGATTTATTTTTTACATCCCTCTTTTGACCGCACGCAGGACCCACCGCCCAACGGGGCCTGCTGGTTGACCACTGCCCGGACCACCCCCGGGCGGGGGGGGGGAGGGGTGTTCGGGGGGAGTTGAAGAGGGGGCGGCTTTAAAAACGCCATTTTAAAATGGCAAACGTCAGCACATGTAAGTACGATAGAGTTAGATCAATAATTTTGGCACGTGGGCGGAAGGGAAGTTGGTCTCCACCAACTGGCGGGTTGGTTGGGGAGGGTGGTTGGGGGGATGGGGGGGGGGGGTGACGACCAATACACGTGTCGGATGCTGACTCTTTTAATGAGAGGACCATTTTTGACCGGCGATAAAAGTTTTTGCCTGGGTATTTTGGTACTATATGGTATAAGTGTGATAATTATAAGATAAGTGTAGCGTTACGTAAGGGAACGTGCTTACACGTGATTATTTCTGAAATTTTCTTCAAAATAAGTAAGTATCTAATATTTTGTATTTAGTTTTGTTTTGATGTCTTTCCTTATATTTCGAAAAGGTTTAACATTTAAAAAGTCGAAACTTGAACTGCATCGGCCCCGGAAAACTCTTTTAGAACTTTTGATACTTTTTTGGCGGTATAATAATAGTATTTTAAATAACACCATTTCCGTTTTGTCCAAGATATAAGATGTGGACATGTGTTTGTTTGGACATTCGTTTTTATAACTGCACTAGCATTGCATTCAAATTCCCAAGCAGGTAGCAATCCCCATGTCAGGCGAGGCAACATTGGGATATATATATATATAGATTAGATGATACGATATTTAAGCTTTCGCCATTCGGCGTCTTCAGAAAATATATGAAAGATGACGTTTAAAATGCAACCTTCATAAATTCGAAAATCGCATTTTCAACTAAAAGATAAATATATCCAGCCACTACAATTATTATTATATAATTGCAGTTTTGCTAGATAAATCAATCAGTATTATGAAATGAAACTAATTTCTTAAAAGAATGTATTAAGCATCATGCGTTAAATATATATATATATATTTCAAAACCCCATTTTAATGAAAAACATTTTACGGAAATAAATTTGACATGAAATTCGAGAAAGCATAAGTTATAAATAACCCGCAATTCAACAATACCTTTTTCAATCCTGAAATATAACGACCTAATTCGTCTAATG
The DNA here is from genome assembly GCA_020383195.1 of Neomicropteryx cornuta. Taxonomy (NCBI): domain Eukaryota; kingdom Metazoa; phylum Arthropoda; class Insecta; order Lepidoptera; family Micropterigidae; genus Neomicropteryx; species Neomicropteryx cornuta. Next base: position 17,601,046 of record JAHKQU010000025.1, read on the forward strand.
TATTCTGTACCCTTGCCACTACTTTTATAACAATATTATCACTGCTGAAACGTCTTCATTCCATTGTTATGTCATTATTGGACACAATTGGCAGGCGTTTGTATTTGTTTCGCGAAGAAGGGTCAGACGACTTGACCCAAACTCCACCAGCACTGAACGGAGCGACATTGCGACTCCATCTCGTGAGGAGTTGGCAACATTTAAAGTATCCTTAAATAGGTGGTCAATGGATGACGGACGGCAAGCAACGGCTAATCTAGCATAGTGTATTGCTGCCTAATAGTTATCATTTCAAATGTACTATCCCTTTCAAATATTTTGCAATAATTTAGTTCGAAAACATCTTACCTTCTGCACAATAATATGTTTGTAAATATGAAGGAAATCAAAGTAATATTAATATAACAATAAGGCTGCCTCTTGCGCTGAAACATCTGGCTTTCAATCAGTAAGCCGTCTCTATTTTTCTGCTCTTTGTATTAACAGTTAAAAAGTATATTTTGTATTGTTTAAAACTCTATTACTTGCAATCAAATATAACCTACAAACACGTGTCACTGTCAGCTGATGCTTGGTCTGAAGAAACGTCAGACAAAGTAGCTTCGTTCGTTCGCTCATTTCGTGAGGCGCGCGCTGATTTATTCCTGCTAAGTGTTGCTAATCTCTATCGTCACCCGGCTGCCCTGAAAATCAACCTTCAATACAAATATAATGGTAATTGTCCCCTTAATGTTTTCCCTTAGTTCAGGAAAATTCAAGGGAGGTGTGAAACGAAAGTGACGACTCTGAATTCGACCCTAAGTTGTGGTTGTTTTGATTCCTAGCTAAAGGGGACTTTAGGTTAGACCTAACGCTAAAAGTAAGTTGAAATACATTAGATAAACGAACAAATCTTTCGCTCCGAATTTGCATATGGAAATCACGGGATCTTTTCGACGCAGCAAAGATCTCATCTCGCGCAGTTACGCAACTGAAGGCGTGTGCATTCTGTTTGTCCCCCCCCCACTCCTTGCACACACACACACACACACGACCGTCGCAATCGACACCTGCAACTTTCACAAAATGAACACTCGAATAAATTCGTTCGTTACGCGCGAAGTGTCGGATCAGCCTGCTTCCAAGGCCTGCAAGTGACCGAATTAGTCATTTAAAAATCAATACTAACTTTTAAAACATGTCTTATAAAAGTCAGCTCTTTATAAAAGCATCAATTTTATATTACGACAAACGCAAACCCGATGAAGGAATAACTAGATCCTCCAAAAAGGGTATATTCTAGTGTACCTAAACAGAAGGCTACTTTTGGTCAAAATAAAATTGCATAATTTAATAATCAAGGAAATAAATCATCCCACAAATATAAAAAATAGGTCTGGTATGATAAATAAATGGTTATTTAAAAAGGGAGAAAAAAAATGATAATTGTTATTAAACAGACGCAAATGAAATAGTTTAATGAGGCTATTGTATTTGAATAATAAAATATGTGCATATATGTACTATTTATGTTTGTTTATATTTATAGGTATTAATGTATAATTTAATGATTAAATATAAAATATTAGGAAGTCGCGTAGCTTGTGTCAAAATGTTATTTATAGATGTAGCTATAAATGATACATATAAATAAATTGTTGTTTATGTTGGGTATTTAAAACCAAGTATTTTATGCAAATTAAGAGTATATTGGGACATTTATTTTTGTTCTTTTATATTACAAAAGTTAGCATTTTTTACACAACACAACTAATTAAATAAAATTATAGATATATTCCTAATTGTAGTAGCCGTCAAAGTAATATTTATTATAAAAAGATAAGCTTTTTTTTAAATACTTTATTGTTTTTTTAACAAAGCACTTTTACATTTCCCCACAAAGACGGTGCTTATTCTGTGGGTAAAAAAACACTCTATATAACAACAAAAAAGTTTCAATAAGGTAACAACAGATCGCGTAGCTCTGAATCACGGTGGTGCTTAAAATAATAGGTAATTTGCAAGGAATTTATGGGATCCTTAACTAAACATTAGGTGGTTGTAGCACTATGCTTTAGTCATTCGCGACAGGGATATAGTTCCGCTACTAAATGCGAACGAATCGAGTCATCGGGTCATCGCGGTGTTGCCGACCCGTTCGTGTTATCAACCCCGATTTGGGTTTCTCTACGCGCCTGGCAACGCAATGATGCCCGTGCGAGCGGGACGGCGGCGGGCGGCTGAGCGAGAGCAGAATCCGCGAGACAGGCATTGCCAATCACTTTTAACATCTATCACTATTTAGGTTTATTTTTTTAATATAATAATGGTCAATATCAAGACGTCATAACAAATAAATTATACAATTAATTTTTTTATAAATAAAAAATGCGCCATTTATTGCAGTAACGCGGACCTAACCTAATCAGTTCTAAGAGAGGCCAGAAGAAAGTTGTCGAAGTGCAATAATGCACAACATAAATATAAAGTTATCCGTAATATAACATCTACGTAATGTATATGTTGTTAGGTTAGTAAAACAAAATAACTTAAAATTAAAACGAGAAACCAAATTACGGTCATTAGAATTTTTTTGTTGAATAGCGTAGGTTGTTAAATATATTCAATAATTTGCGGTTTCGAAACCGCACATTGCAGTCATACCCTTTTTTCATGCCACTATCTTCAGGCTCTAGCGCAAGCATATTCGGCTTAGTTAAAATAACTGTGTTATGTTATATTAATTATGTATGAGTAAAGCATTTCTTAAAAAAATTAAAATTATATAAATATCAATGCATTCATTACCAGATGCCATAATAGTCTTCTAAAAGTTTTGACTTCTGTTTTAATTAATTGAAAGTGTGCATAATTTTGAATTTGTGGTTTTTCGAAAATATTTTTATTTTCAGAAACGTGCTCACATTTTTTTCTGCTACAATTTGATGCTATTGTAGCAGTATTTGTTCTATAATATTGTCACATGATTTTATGCTTATTTTAAACATTTTGAAATCGCACCTGTCGTTAAGCTGCATAATTTAAGCATGATAATTGGAATACCCTCAACCAGCTCATTCGCATGGGATCTCAATTCTCAGCGCTGAACGCAAGTCTCCAAAAATAATCTTCAAAATAAGTTTAAAACCTCTGACTTTTATTGTGTGTACTCTATGCAATAGTGTGTACTAGTATAGGAATTACTGGACACAGTTGCACGCACGCACGCACACACCCTCAGATCGGGTTAAGGAATGTTGCACGCGAAGCCTAACGCGTCTGTGTGAGTGAGTTCATATGCACGCTTGTATGTTTGTGTGAATGCATTGCCGAAAAACAAGGTTATTGCATTCTCGATATTTTTGCGACGAGTGCAACATAATAGGGATGTCAAGACTGTTCGTTTTATCGATAAGCCTCGATCAATAAATCGATTTCTGATGTGAACTTTTTACAGTATTCATTGACCGTACTACTTTAAACACAAATTTAATCTATACGGTAGAATAATAGAAAATATTTCATACTATCTAAGTATATAGAGGATACATTGTGTAATTTTGTTAACTGCTTTGTGAAAGTTAGTGTGGATAAATATTAGCATTGAAAAATCATTATTTTACTATGTATTTAGGTCGTCAACTGTAAATTGGAAATGTAGAATATCCTAACAAATATATGTATAGGGTGTTTTTTTTAGAGGCGTGGTTTTTAAGAAGAGATAAAACGCATATAATTTGATGTTATGGCTAAGAATTTAGTTTTATTATAAAGATAAGGGTTTGCCATTATGTTTTAAAAATGATTTCGGGTAAGTGGCCGCCGCGGCTGACTCGAACAAATTCCAGCCGAGAGGCCCAATTTTCAACCACTTTTTGCAGCAAGTTGGGCCGTATGTCAGCAATAACGCGCCGAATATTCTCTTCCAAGGCGTTAATCGTGTCCGGCTTATCTGCGTAGACAAGCGACTTCACATAACCCCACAAAAAATAGTCCAGCGGTGTTAAATCGCACGATCTTGGAGGCCACGCCACAGGCCCACGACGCGATTTTTACTTTATTTTAGAGTGTTTTTTTCTAAATTTGCACTATTTGCAAGCGTTGTTCAGGAGTAAGTCTATTCATTATGAAATGGCAAACCAAACTGAGCATAAATCAAGTGACAGCTGTCAAAAACACCAACTACGAAAACAGTAGCGCCAGATTGAAAACCACGCCTCTGAAAAAAGCACCCTATATATTGCTTGTTAAAATGGCCGGCGTTAAAATGATAGTAAATGCATTTGAAATCGTGACTTGCTTTCAAATGTTTTGTATGTTTTGTATAAAGAGCTTACTAATTTGAAATTATGGTAACAAAGCGAAGACTCATAAAATCGATTTCTTCTTTCTAGCATTTATCTAACAAGAAAACGATCCACTTTGAGCAGGATCACGAATGATTCCCCACAATGGATTGTTAAGGTTCTTGCACCTCCTCCCCCCCTGGATAAAAAAATTGGGTTTTGTCTAAAACCCATTTTGTTTGTTTTCCGAAAACATTTTTAATGTACAGGAATGACAAAATGTACATAGTCAGAACACTACTTTGACATAGTACAATTATAGTTTAAAAGTAGGTACAAAAAGCACAAGTTACATTTAAATACATATGGATACGCCAAAACGAACACGTAAGGCGCAATATATTATCGGCCGACAAAGGGTGCCGACCATACGACATGCGCAGATCACATCGTGATGTTCACGTGATTATTGCATCATCTTCGAAGTCGGTTCGTGGAATTATGACGAAATATACGCAAAGGGTTGCGTGATACCGGCGACGAGAAGCACACGGGAATCAAATGCGCAGATCGCTGACACGTGTAGGCTAAAGACGGCTATCGATATTAATCAGTTTATTCTTGTAGGATTAGATTAATTGTTATATATTAACTGATACCTATATAAAAGATAGCCCACTATAATGCCAGGATCAATAAGGATTTAAATAATAAGGTGTGTCGATCAGAAACTTGTTTAAGCCTTACCTAGATGTATTTAAGTTTGATTATGTAAAAAAATGTTATATTTTGTGTAGTACATAAGTTTATGTTGTAATATTAAGTACTATATCTTAAGTAAGCGAGATATAGGGGGGTTTTTATTCTTTAGCAAAATAAATGAGTTATTCAAGGGCTGAAGAGTGAAACCCCCTTATTATCATGTTTGGTTGTGCTTATAAAAAGGGTATGTTTCGCACGAAGGGATTCTCATTCTTGATCAGAGGCTCCGATCGACAACAGTCGCCGAGTAGGCGACTTCAGCCGTACGGAAAGGTCGTCCGTTCGGTGTTCTTGCTTCTTCGTGCGTGAACGTCGTCTTTTCCTTGGGATCGATCCTGGAGTATCCAGAATTTGGTCCATTCGAGTCGGATCTTTGGAACCTGGAGCTGATCATTGAGCAGCACCACAAAAGGAGAAGATGGAATCGACGCATGAAGGCAGCACAAAGAGTTTCCGCAGCGTCGCGGACTCTGTACAGCAGAAGGCAAGATTGGAGGCCTCTGCGACAAATCTGCGCATCACCAGAAGGAAGGCGCAGTTGATGGCAGCCGAGGCCAAATTACAGGCCGAGAAAAAGGCAGCTGAGGCCGAGTTACAGTCCATGAAGAAAGCGGCTGAATTCGAGACCGCGATGGCAGCCTTACAAGCAGAATCGTTGGTCCTCGAAGCAGAACAGCAGCACGTCAATCTGGAGTCAGAAATCATGTCTGGAGCTTCAGAAACCATGTCACTAGTGGAGAAGATGAGGGAGTGGAGAACCCACAGCGAGTTTTCGGCCACGGAGACAGTGGACGAGACAGTCATCCGAGAGGTACTGGACATACCACGGCACTTGGAGAGGACAGACGCACAAGTCCATCAAGGAACCGAAGGGCAGCTGCGGAACGAGAGAAGCCTGATGACGTCAGGCGAGACACCAGCAGCACATGGGGGTCAGAGAGGACTTCGAGCGCAGACGCGCCCAGAAGATCACCACGCAAGGCCAGAGCAGGTGTCCGCGAGAGAGCAGCAGTACAGTGCAGCTTTCGACGTGGACGCGCTGGGACAGTCGATAGGTAAGGCTTTTGCAATGTTTTCTGATCGACCAGTTTCGCAAGAATTACCTAAGTTTGCAGGAGATCCAGTACAGTGGTTAAATTTTAGAGCTTTATATCAGCAGTCAACTCAGTATTTTAAATTGTCTAATGTTGACAACGCTTTAAGATTAAATAGAGCATTAGTAGGTATAGCGAAGGAAAGTGTAAATTCACTTTTATTAGACCCGCAAAATGTAGATAGGGTCATGGAATCGCTAGATAGTTTATTTGGTAATCACCAACAAATAATTTTTAAATTAATTAACGAGGTTAAAAAATTACCTAATGTAGGCGAAAACGCAACAATGGAACAATATATTATTTTTTCATGTAAGGTTAAAAATCTGGTAGCGACTCTACAAAGTTTAGATAATATAGGTTATCTTCACAATCCGGAATTACTATTTTGTCTAGTAAATAAGTTATCGAATAGCTTTAGGACTTTGTGGGTTTCAGATGAAATTAGGTTAAAAAATAAAAACGTACCTATTATTATTTTATTTTCAAATTGGCTTGAAAAGGTAGTTAAAAATACGCGCGACGCAGGAATGCATTACGCCGAGTCGATGTTTGTTAAGCCGCGAGACGCAACGTGGCCGGTGAGAACCATAAATCACGCGATCGACAAACGGCGCGCGGGCGATAATAATTTTTCAAATAGACGAAACACGGTTGTAAAAAGGGTCTCTTTTACGACCAACGCCGACACGCGACAACAAAAAAAGTTATATTGTGTGATATGTAGGTCAGCGCATCCAATATGGCGATGTGAGACGTTCAAAAGTATGTCAGTAGATCATAGATGGGACATCGTAAAAAAGGGTAATTTATGTTTTAAATGCCTTCGTGAAGGGCATAGTAGATCGAAATGCAATATGTTCAAGAAATACCCTAACAGTAAATTTCACAGTTTATTAATGAAAATTAAAACGGTAAATAATTCGTCGGAAAAAGTAGGTATTGTAAAGTCGCAAGAGAACGTAGCCATTCAATCGGAAATGGTTACAAATACTTTCACATCGGAAAGTTATGCATTACTAAAGATAGTGTCAGTCTCGATTACTGGTCCTTTAGGCAGTTGTCAAGTATACGCACTTTTAGATGAAGGTAGTTCGGTAAGCTTATTAGCGAAAGAAATTGCCGATAAAACTGGTTTAAAAGGCCCGAAGAGCTGTTTGCAACTGGCCGGAGTAAACGCGATCAAAAGTGTGAATAATGACTCACAACAGGTAACCTTTAAAATAAAGGGTAAACATGAGAATAAGAGTTACATTATGACGGCAAGAACATTAGAAAATTTAAGTTTGCCAAAGCTAAATTTTGTGCCAGGAGTTTGCGCAGAAAAGCATAATTTCGGCATAAAAGAAAGTGTAGCATTGGAAGGTGTTATACCTAAAGTTCTTATCGGGAACGATAACTGGGAATTAATAATTTCTAGGAATATTGAAAAACGGTCAGGGAAACTATCTATTTCCAGAACGAATCTAGGCTGGATGGCCGTAGGACATGTACAGCAAAAAAGTGGAAAATCCGTGGAAAATGCTTTTCATTTGACGGAAAATTATTCACTGGAAAGCTTGCATAAACTTGTGCAAGAAAGTTTTAAATTAGAGGAAATAAAATCCACTAATAGTCATGTCTGCAAAGAAGAAAAATTATGCTTACAGATAATGGAAAATTCGGCTAAATTATTGCCAGAAAATCGTTGGGAAATTGCACAATTGTGGAAAGAGCGGGATACAGAATTTCCTGAAAGTAAAGAAATGGCGTTAAAACGTTTATGGTCCATTGAAAAGAAAATGGACAAAGATAAGCATTTCGCTAAAGCATATTGCGAAAAAATGGAAAACTATATTCTTAATGGTTATGCAGAGAAAATATCCGATTTAAATGTTTTAAAAAATAAAGAAAAGATATGGTTTTTACCGCATTTCGGGGTATATAACCCAAACAAGCCTAATCGAATTAAACTAGTCTTCGATGCCGCAGCGAAAAGTCGAGGAATAGCTTTAAATGATAATATTTCTGTAGGTATAGACTATTATAATTCGTTACTAAGTATTATTTTTAAATTTAGGCAATATAGATTCGCATTTTCTAGTGACATCCAAGATATGTTTCTAAGAGTTAAACTAAACGACGATGACTCATTCACTCAGTTATTCGTTTGGCGAGGCCAAAACAGAATAATGAAGCCAGAAATATACAGAATGACTTCTGTGTTATTTGGTGCGAAATCGTCGCCGTGCTTGGCGCAATTCATTAAAAATATAAACGCGGATAGGTTTGAGAAACAGTGTGCGCAAGCAGTCGACGCGATTAAGAATAATTTTTATATGGACGACTTTCTATATTCGCATAATGATTTAGAAGCATCGAAAAAATTAATTCGGCAAGTAATTCATATAAACAAACTTGGAGGATTTAATTTAGTTTCATGGGCGTCCAATAATAGTGAATTATTGAATGAGATACCTTTAGAGGCGCGGTCTAGCGGCTCAAAACATTTTGAGTCATCGGAGAATAATACAGAAAGAATATTAGGTTTAAAATGGTGCCCAAATACAGACACGCTATCTTTCGATTTAAGTTTGAGACGAATCTCAAAAGATTTACTAGAAGGTAAAATCATACCTACCAAACGTGACATTCTAACCGTAATAATGAGTATTTTCGATCCAGTAGGATTTTTAGGAAATATAATGATTAAAGCGAAAATATTAATGCAAGATGTCTGGCGTACGGGTATTAGCTGGGACACTAAATTACAAGAAAAACAAAATAATATGTGGTTAGAATGGCTCGATTGTTTAAAATATGTTGAGAAACTACGAATACCGCGGCATTATGAATCAACGTGCGACTCTGTAGTCGTTGAGAGGGAATTACACATTTTCAACGACGCGAGTGAGAAAGCAATGTGCAGTGTAGCTTATTGCAGAACTGTGGATCGAGACGGCAGAATATTAGTTTATTTTCTAGCAAGCAAGACTAGAGTAGCACCGCAAAAAATTATCTCGATTCCACGGCTGGAATTAAACGCGGCGGTATTAGGAACTAAATTATATACAATAATTACGCAGGGACATAATATAAAATTCGATAAGTTTTATATGTGGACTGATTCTCAAGTGGTAATGGCGTGGCTAAAGTCCGAAGCACGTACCTTTGCGCCCTTCGTAGCGCATCGATTGGGCGAAATTGCAGACACCGTGGGGACAGGAGTATGGCGATGGGTATCTACCCACGAAAATCCCGCCGACGAAGGAACGCGAGAAAAGATCACAACAAATCTAAGCGTGACTAACAGATGGTTTAGTGGACCTAAATTTTTAAAAGAAGAACCGGGTATGTGGCCGGTAGAAAAGTCCCGAAAGGGAATTATATCGAATGAGATATTAGAGAAAAAATCGGCATTTGTGTATCATACTATTGAAAATATGTCTGTAATAAATATTAAAAGATTTTCTAATTATATTAGATTAGTAAGAACTGTGGCACAATGTTTCAAATTTTCGGAAATATGTCAAGATAAATACGTAAATAGAAATATTAATAGAGAGGATTTTGTAAAGGCCGAAATGGCTTTGATTCGTTTATCTCAACAAGTGAGTTTTAAAATGGAATATAATTGTTTGTTAAATCAAAAGACACTGCCACGTGATAGCAGACTCAGAAATTTAAATGTGTTTTTAGACCACAATAATGTGATTAGAATGAAAAGTCGGCTAGGAAAAGCCGAAGATATTAATTTAACTATGATATATCCAATTGTTTTGGACAATAAAAATGAGTTTACGGCTTTGTTAATAAGCTATTATCATAGGAGATCGGAGCATGCAGGGATTGAGTATGTACTCAATGCGTTAAAAAACCAATATTGGATTTTAAATGCACGTCAAGCGGTCAGAAAGGCAGATTATTTATGTCAAGTATGCAAAAATAACCGTGCTACCCCTAAACCTCCGTTACTAGCAAGTTTACCGAAAGAAAGATTAATGGTTTATATTAGACCATTTACCAATGTAGGTATTGATTATTTTGGACCACTATATGTCACACAGGGGCGAAAAACACAAAAGGTATATGGAGCACTTTTTACATGTCTGTCTTGCCGGGCGATACATATTGAATTGGCTAATGACCTGTCGACGGACGCAATGATATTAGCACTTAGACGTTTTATAGCACGGCGAGGATATCCGGACATAATATACTGTGACAACGCGACGAATTTTCGGTCTGCAAATCGAGAACTTCAAGAAGCAATAAATGAAATAGATCAGCAAAAAATACAAAACGAAGTGCTAATTAAAAAGATTAAATTTGTACACACACCCCCTCGGGCTCCCTCTTTCGGTGGAAGCTGGGAATCATTAATAAAGTTAATTAAAAGGACATTATATGCCATATTAAAAGAACAAAAACCACGCTTAGAAGTTTTACATACCATTTTATTAGAAGTTGAGAGCATTCTCAATTCGCGTCCACTGACGCACGTGTCGCTTGATTCGAGAGATGATAATAGCTTGACACCTAACCATTTTTTGTTAGGCTATAATTACGATTCTCCGATGATAGGACAGTTCAATTCGCAAGATTATTGTCTAAAAAGACAATGGAAAATAGCTCAAGTGTATGCGGATCATTTTTGGAAAAGATTTATTAAAGAATATATACCGACTCTAGCCAAGAGGTCTAAATGGCAAAATTTAACGGCGCCTATTAAGATAGGAGATGTCGTCATCTTGGTTGATGGTAATTTTCCGCGTAATACATGGCCAAAGGCGGTTGTTATAAAAACCTACAAAGGTGCGGATGAGCAGATAAGAGTGGTTGATGTAAAAACAGCAAATGGAAATATCTATAAGCGAGCGGTTTCAAAGTTAATAATTTTATCGGTAAATAATTAAAATACATTTAGGTATTAGGCAGTAAAATAGGTAGACACAATCGTTTCAGCGTATCTGAAGAAGTCTTACGGAAGTGTAAACCTACTTTAGGTTTACAAAGGGGTGTATGGATACGCCAAAACGAACACGTAAGGCGCAATATATTATCGGCCGACAAAGGGTGCCGACCATACGACATGCGCAGATCACATCGTGATGTTCACGTGATTATTGCATCATCTTCGAAGTCGGTTCGTGGAATTATGACGAAATATACGCAAAGGGTTGCGTGATACCGGCGACGAGAAGCACACGGGAATCAAATGCGCAGATCGCTGACACGTGTAGGCTAAAGACGGCTATCGATATTAATCAGTTTATTCTTGTAGGATTAGATTAATTGTTATATATTAACTGATACCTATATAAAAGATAGCCCACTATAATGCCAGGATCAATAAGGATTTAAATAATAAGGTGTGTCGATCAGAAACTTGTTTAAGCCTTACCTAGATGTATTTAAGTTTGATTATGTAAAAAAATGTTATATTTTGTGTAGTACATAAGTTTATGTTGTAATATTAAGTACTATATCTTAAGTAAGCGAGATATAGGGGGGTTTTTATTCTTTAGCAAAATAAATGAGTTATTCAAGGGCTGAAGAGTGAAACCCCCTTATTATCATGTTTGGTTGTGCTTATAAAAAGGGTATGTTTCGCACGAAGGGATTCTCATTCTTGATCAGAGGCTCCGATCGACAACAGTCGCCGAGTAGGCGACTTCAGCCGTACGGAAAAGTCGTCCGTTCGGTGTTCTTGCTTCTTCGTGCGTGAACGTCGTCTTTTCCTTGGGATCGATCCTGGAGTATCCAACATATAAATAGCTTTAACAAAGGAATTAAAATTCACTAAAATAGTGTCTGAAATATTTATGGTGCTGCCCATGGCACATAAAATATACAAAAGGAAAAACAACTATTTAGAGATCAGTAATAACTCAACATAAATTAAGAGGTAAAAAAAGTAAAAGTTAAAAACCCAATTTTTCACCCATATGGCAATATGTGGCCAGCTTAAAATTCTGAATATCAACAAAGGTTTCTCTCTAATAAATGTTCCTTAACGGTTTTTTTAAATAGCCCTAAATTATTTATTGATTTTACATCGTCAGGTTATTTGTTAAAAATTAGTCTCATGTATCATGAGAATGAATGCCTTCTTGTTTTAATATTAAATATTTGTTTCTAAAGAAATCGCACAAAGCCTCCAATACAAATAATTCGGTCTCTAGTTTGAAGTTAGTAGTAATTTTTCAAGAAGCATTTTCTCAAAAATCTAAATTTATAGGTTTACGTACAACTACTGTAGATGTGCTTGCGTCCATAGAAATATATCCAAAAAAAGTTCGTACCAGGGATGTTTTTTATTATTAAAAATTTTATTTTCCTTGTAGGTATCAAATTTTAATAAATGTTTTTCCAAAGTGTCAATTACCACGGTAGATATTGACACTATCGTCATGAAATAGTTCATTATCCTACGACTAGGTGTCTTTGACTAAGGTACAATAGACTACTACTTTGTGAATTTTGAGTCTATATATGTTTTAAGTAATACTTAGTCAGTGCATTTTTACCATATTATCAAAAAATATAACTATCTTCTTCGGGTTAAATTTATATTAAAAAGTATCAAAGTTGAAAACTGCTGGCAAACATCGTTTTTATTTGGTAGTTTATTTGGTTTATTTTACAGCATAAATAATTAGGTATTTATTTATTAAAAATATTAGTTAATTTCAATATATATATCGATCTAATAACAATCGATGATTTTGTGTAACTATTAGCAGACGCGACGGACGGCTGGTTCAGCGCCGAATTTTATGAGCGGTAGTTAGGCGGCGGGAAAAGGTTGAGGGCGTAAAAGCCATCTTTGGCTATTTTTAATCTAAAATATATACTCAGATTAGATTATTCCAACTGAGTATATTAGGATTCTTGTATTAAAGTTATCAGTAAACACAAAAAACACAAAAAAAACGATGTTCAAAAAATATACAATTATTATTATTATTTTTTTTTCCATTTTAATACATTAATATGCTATTTAAAAACAAAAAACATTAATTCTCAAACGTAAGCTAAGTGGCTTAGGAATCGCGAAATTTTGTCTTGAACAGAAATAATGTTCCTCATATTTTGTCCTTTATCTTTGGATTTATCTGATTATGTAAGAGGATTTTTAAAAAAACGTATAAGGTTTTTTATGAAAAATGCTATAGGTAACACAGTTTATGGTGTATAAGAGTTTCAAAAATGTTAAAGGTTGAAACGATGCTTACAAAGTATATATATAGTATATATAAAATTGGGTTCAATATGATTTACAGTTTTTCGTCATTCCTGTAAAATGAGTTACATAAACTCATAAAAGTTTTTAGTTATGCACTATAATTTTTATTCACCGTATTCATATCAAATCTTAATATATATCACGAGAAAAACGGAACTTTTACGGATTTTTATGTAACAATCCAATCGCATATATGATACGACCTTACATTTAATAAAACAATAAACTGATTTGTAATGTTACAGGTGTCTATTCCATTCATAAGTTATGAAAATCAGTTAATTAAACTGTGCTGTAATACGAACACCAGCTGATCATGCGCTCGTGACGACGACGGTCATCGCCGCACGCGGTCAAGGCTTCGGGAATGATCTTGGATTTCTTGAGTCCATTTTTATGGAAAATGTAAAAACTTTTGAAATATTGTATTATAGATAATTAGCGTCATTGCAAGCTTTTATCTAGCTTGCAATGTTTGTGTCGGTTTAGGTCAAATCTTGCGAGCTGAATTAGAAGCGTCGAATCGCTTCTAATTTCGTTCGTTCGTTCCACTCCTTATACTTCGGATAGCTATGATTTGAACCTCAGCTCAACTTACAGGCGGTAGTTTCTCAAGAAGTCCTCCGAAGTGCTTCCTGCAATTTTGGCCACGACGAAAAACCACCCCGTAATATCTCTGTTGTGCGAGTGAGACGGAGATTCTGTTCTCTCGCTCTGTCTTCTTAGGGTGTTGACATAGTGGTGACTCGTGCGACTGGGAGCTTATTTGCATGTTTTAAAAACGCTTCACATAATTAAAATACTTAATATAACATTCGGGTTTTAAATAATGTAGTGTTTTCAGATAGATGAATTTGAACAATAAATTAAAATTCAAACTCCGGCTCAGAAGTCCTGAGTTCGATTCGCAGTGCTTGTATTATATGCAGGAATGTGTATTTAACCACATTAATGCAATTGTATAATATAATAACTACTCAAACGGGTCGTTCCTTAAAACAGGTATTACATTTTTTTGGCGCCTCAATAAACGCAGGCGCTGTTATGGGAGGTTTTTCGCATATCAGCAGAGAATGGTGGTTCTTCGAGAGACATTCATTTAAGGTCATGACCGACCGCGCCTCGAAGAAAATTTCTTTGGATCGAGGGCTTTTCCTGGCCACAAAATCAAACACTTTGAAAGGAAACATTTAAAAAAAACTATTGACAACATGGTACATTTTCCAAATGTCTTCAATGCAATGAATAACAGGCTAATTGTTTAATTGGGCAAGATATTTTACATTTTACCACTATTTTAATAATATAATCCTCACAAAAAAAAATATTTTTAAGCTATCTCGTACAAAGTAAAACAGATACAACATTTTTGTTTTATATAATTTAAATAAGTTCCATTATTTCTTTTTTTTTACGTTGGATATAGTATGAATATAGTATATATATTCTTATGTAGGTATATTGTTTTATTAAATAAATCTTATAATTGACGATTAGAAACTTAAATCCTATATGAAAGCTGTCTTTTACTATATAGTCGCAATCCTGACAGGTTTTAAGAAAGTTCACTTATCAGGAAAGTTGTAATTAAATAATTATGAAAAGTAATGGTTGAAGGATCAAGTGAAACCTGCGCATTTAAAAGTTGGCAAATGTGCCATCATTACCCGCCGCAGGGTTTGCCTACTAAAGGCGGTAGTTCGTCTCAGCCCCTCGAAAAGTGGTCCATCGAGATCCGCCAACTCGCCAATTTTGATGCTGTTTGCGGAAGCCCGAAGGCGAATTAAATTATATCTGCAACCCCATAATTATTGCACTGATAATGTCGGCCATTCCGTAAATATTATGAAATCCGTGGAGGGATTCTAAACAACCATTTCACGAACGAAAAGCTACAATCCCCGTCCTTAGGCCGTCTGTCTGTCCGTAAAAAGTACAATTTTTAGGTGTAGATATAAATACAACAAGAAAACAACCATAGCCGTTTAGATCACATCGAAAACTGGTCGGATAATATAGATATTTAACATTAGAGTCAACAAAATTTTAGTATGAAACTGACAGCGTTCATTATCACTGCGCGATCATATTTAAATTTCCAACATTTGATAGCGCGGCGATTGGAACGTCTTTTTATTGCTGGCCAGTAAGAATTGAATTAATAAAAACTTCATTGTTCATTGCCACGTTATAATAATTATAAATTTAATTATTTTGTCCGTTTTTATTCATTTATTGTATTAATAATGTAATAAGCTTCTGTAATAAGCTTCGATTATTTATAGATAAATATATATAGAAACAAAAAAAAACCAAGTCAGCTAAATTATTGAAAGCCTTAGTTTAAATACAAGTAGTCCCATGACCGTCCCTGAGGGACTTAGGAAGGGGTTTATGTTTCCAATTTCAAGTAAAAATTATATGTAATAAAAAATGTAATACGTAAAGATGACATCATGCTTTCTGAGAAAAAAATATGGTAAATTTTACGTGATAATATTAGACGTTTGTTGTAATAAGAACGCCAGGCGTTTTATTATATATAAAAAAAATATCGATGACAAACTGTATACAGGTATTTTAAATTCACTAGTGTCGTGTTACGGGGGTTCATCTATATGACGGCGCGCGAAATCTCATGCCCGCGGCACTCGCGATGAGTCGCTTCACAGTTTCTTTTAACGGCTTAGGTCCGCCCTGAAGGTACATTCTTAATTTTGGTGAAAGACTTTTTGAAATCTTCTTAATAGTTTCGGAGCCAAACTTACGAACTATATTTTTGTATAATATTAGTATAAATAAACAACATATTTTGGTGTCCAAATACGCGACTTACATAACAGGGGCGTACTGGTATGATTAAAATAATCTATTTGTTAATACGTGAAGGGAAACTTAGTACCCCTTTTTAAGCATATTGCGCGCACAGAGTGTGAGATTAGGCATAGTAAAAGTTTATATGGAGAAAGAGTGCAGAAAGTTAAATATATTTATAATATACGAGTTACAAATACATAAAATAAAACGTTCCTACTACTAACAGCCGATTTACGGAATGAGTTTCGAGCTGTAAATTTTGTATGACTTCAAATGTTCCTTGCTACGATTATTATAGAGGTAAAATCACCGTAAAATAGAGGTATTGGGCGACCACTAATTAGATTAAATCTAACATTAGTGACATTTTAAAAAAAACCTAAAAGGCTGAAATCAACTCGAGTCCGTCTTAGCCAAACGTTTTTAATAGCACCGACCAATTTTTATATGTGCCGGCCAGGGTCGGCGGAGGGAAGTAGCGGCGGAGGGCGGGCGGGGGGGGGGAGGGGGGGGGCGCGTAGAGAGTAGAGAGTATTTCTGGTTTTTTTCGCCGGGCGGACGACCGCAACATTTTGCGTGCGGCAGAGCGAGAGGGAGGGCGGAGGCGACGGCCTCTCGCTCTCTCCCGAATGTGCACTCACACACGCCCCTCAGCTTACGACTATTGCCGCGGTGCTAAAACTTTCCCGATAGAAGGTCAAAATAATTAAGTCCAACCAAACCATCCTTCGACATTTTCACATGAGAATACCTCAAAATCAGAAAAGATGAAGTAAGGGAGTATGTATCGTAAATGGCTATTGGAATTTCAGAATAATTCTTATCAGTTTAGTATTTCGTTTATTTAATCTGGCGACGCAATGGCGTAAGCGCCTGCTTCTAAATCCAGAGGTCCCCTGTTCGAATCCCCAGTGGGTCAAATCCGGCCAGATAATTTTTGCCATTCAGGTTGAAAATCTACAACGACGTTTTTGTATCATGAAAACTACAATGAGGCTGTTGGAACTGCGCCTAATAGCACCTCCCAAACAATACAAGCCATAAGAATGAAGAAGAATTTTATGTTTTTAATAGATTTATCTTTATGTTAACATTGTTTTATTTTGACATACTATATCTAATATTTTTCTATAAATAAAAATAAGATTGATGAAAATAAAAATAAATAAATAATAATATTGTTAAAAAATATATCATGTAATTTAATTGGTCATTTGCCTTTATTAAAAAAAATCCTATGAAAATATTTTACCAATTAAATAAATAAAATTTATTACTAATTCATAAATGTTTTTTTTAGCGTGTTTTATTCATTATCTAAGAGTGTTACATAGAACATTGCTGATGATTACCAGCGGATGGGAGACCAGAACCATACAAACTCGGTTTCACCGGAGGTCTTCGGAGGGAAGAGGGACGCTGCTGAACAGAGATGGTGCTGTTTCCACGCGCGAAGAAAAGACCGCACACCGCGCGAACTTGGTCATTACTCGCACCTGTCAAGCTTCTCAGGCGGTCCATTTAGTTAACCAGCTCCTTACGAAAGGAGGGGATCGGAATTGGACCACAGTGTCTAACCGTTACGTCAAGGTTCCTCGGGAGTAGGTCGCGTTTGTCGGACAAGTCCAGATGATGTGTTCTGCAGACTAAACACGGCCACCTCAACCGCACCGGGGGTTAGCGCTTAGCCCAAATTCAGTAAGCTTACCTAAGTAGTCTGGTGGTTCTGTTGGACCGAAGGAAAGTAAGCGCAGGTCAGGCGACCCGTACCACCCGACTCCCAACGTTCCTGCCAAGCACATAAAGATTCTGACCTCAGGCCTACGAAGCTTCGCTGGGGTCAATTGAGAGTGGAAAATACTCAACTATTAGCCTCTTCCGGACACGGGTCTGGCAGCATACTCGACCACCTCAATATCTGAACACCAGCGGTGACGGGCAAAGCCAGTGTATATCCACCTCAGTAACAGCAGGTTATAAATTACTAACATGTTACCTACCTCCGATAGATGCGATCTCGCATTACGCTAAACTCTGCATCCATCACATATCGAAGGCGTCGGACGCCTCGTACAGCCTAGCTGTGAAACAGCGTCAAATTTTCTTAGTTTATTTATACCCAAACGCATTTGAAACGGGTCGCAGTTTGAGAAGCGCTCCTCGCGGAGTGCCTCTACACCGTGTAGAGAAGATTCGCATCGCGATTAAACTAGCACACACGCACACACACGCACGCACACACGCACACACACACACGCACACACGCACACACACACACACGCGGTGCATTTTGGTACAATCGACGAGTTTTCCAATTGCGATAAATTAATGAACATCTTCACTGCGAATTTCTATCTAAATCATTTCTTTTAAATCATTAAAAAAAAAATCTAGACAAATTGCAAGGTATTAAATAATGCACGGTATTAAATAATATTACTAGTTTTTAATAAAGAATCTAAGCAATTTATATTCAATTTTAAAAAACTGTTAACATAACAGCAAATAAATACTGAAAGACTACTTTTTCAATAGAATTTATGATTTATAGTCTAATTCTAATTTGTATGGTTTAAAATAACTATTATAGAATTTAAAACTTACTCGTATTTTCTTACAATATGTATATTTATTGTTTGTTTAAAATTTCACATATATGTTTAAACTAAGTCCGGGTCTAAATGTAAATTTTCAGCCAAAGAGAATCGATCTAAGACACTCGCAATGTTTCAGCGAGGAAGCCTTTTTCACTGAAACCTTCTATTCTCGTCGCGGTTAAACTATGCAACATAAAGTCAATGTCATGTTTAATGTCAGCTTACAGAGGAAGAAAAAATGTAATATTTTATCGTTTTTTTTCTCAATTAATAAAGTGTATATATTTTACACACAAATATATATTTTGAATTAATTGATAACAGTTTTTTTTTACAAGCTTTTATTTAGTTTGCAAGCTGAATTCCATCACTGAAACCACTTCCTCATATCCCACAGAGTTAAAATTTGACATGTTGGGTCAGTTCCGAGGACAATGCATTTTTATGGTAAGCATGACCTGATTCGACACTCCTCAACTCCTCAACGGTCAATTTTGTATACGCATTCAAGCACTTTAATGAAAGTTTGATTTTAAAAATGTATATTAACTATTAAATTATACCTATATTTATGTATAAAATTTTTCCAAATATATAAAAATATAATGAGCGTCCGGCAACTTAAATTATTGCGTCTATTTACGGATAGATGGCAGCGAACGTTGTTTTAGTATCGTAGATTGAGTAAAATTAAAAATGATATAACAAAATTAGTTTTTTTTTTTAAATATGTGTATCGGGTTAACCTAGACTATGTGATAAATAAATGTATTGTGGCAGCTTTTATAAAAATTGCGAGTTATTAATTTTATGTAGCCTATTAGTTTTTTTAACATGGTGGTTATCGATGTTCGTGTAAATCTATAAACATACCTATCTGTGTAACTAAGCATAAAGATATTTATTGAATAATCAATAAACCTTAAATTAAATCAACCCAAGTATTTTTAATTAATCTGTTGATAGAATGTATGAATCTTTGTTAGCGGATTCCTTGGTAGTCTAGCAGTTAGGGGGTTTGAATTACCACCATTTTCCCTGACTAACACAAGCATTTTAGACCAAAATTAATTGGCCAAAAGGGCCAAAATATTTGTATATGACCTACTGTAGCAATTCTTCTTAAAAAATAAAAATTATAGACTACCACATGAATTTTCTCAACGTAAAATCAAATCTTTTTACTCACATTTATTTATTTTATAAAGTAAACATAACAGAGAGTAACCGTAATCATTTTCAAATATTTTATACACAGGTTGTCAGCACTCGATATTCTCCAATTTCATATTTATACAACATGCGTGTGTGTTTGGTTGTTCGATATAAACTTAAGTTATTTATAAATAAAAAAATAATACATTTGATTTTTATATTTTTTTTACGTTACGATTTACGATGGGATAAGTAATTGGATAATTTATCATCTAAAATTTGAAAATTATCATTTGTTATACTTAAGTTAACATTTGTTAAAAGCATTGAAATATGTACTATAGATTGCAGAAACCAAAAAAATGGTATATTATGCTTAATGCTACTAGTTCATTACCTATAGTTCATCATGTGAAAAATGTTTTAAGGAAGAGACAGTTCTTAATCTTGAGGTTGAATAAATGAAAACTGACTTTAGGTAGATTTTTATTTACTTTATCTCTGGTAAATTATTCAATGAATTATGTGCTCATGTATCGGTAGTGAACTGTAACTCAATTCATAAAGTAGGTGTTGATAAAAAGATCTCTACATGGTTAATAAATTTGGATATTATAAACAGTGAAAAATTATTTGCAATAGTAGAATCATTTTAATGACATTTCATACTATTTCCTGGAACAAAAAGATGATCACTCTAGAGCAGGTTAGAGTCTAATTGAGTAGCCATCAGCCCTTATTGAGGGTTCATATTGTATTGCAAAATATTTCCTCTGTACTTTTGTATTGAGAAATAATCTAAATAGCGTAGAATCGAACCCTTTTTGGAAGGTCCTTCGGCGCTGTGCGTTCGGCGCATTTAGGACACATTTTTCGGCACACACACAGGCGCACGCGCTGATAAAATAAGCTATTAAGTTTAGCTGCGCCGGCGCATGTCGGCCTGCGTCTGTGTTAGTGCGACGCACTCGTGTACATGCACGCGCTCTTTCGCAATGCACTAGCTGCGTAGGACTTGCGTGTGTGTGTGTGCGGGGCGTAGGAAGATCGGGCAAAGTTGCCGCACGACCCGAGTAGAGCTTTTCGCACTCTACCTATATAAATCTGTCTATAGTGTGTGTGTGTGTGTGTGTGTGTGTGTATAGGATAACTAGTTTGGCTTTTGGCCGCGCGGAGAAAGGGCTTAAAGCACTTCGAGTCATTACGGGACTGAGAGGTAAACTTTGCGTAAAAAGGAAAATACGTTTATGATACTCACATCATGCGATCATATTTAATAATAGGCTTTAATACCAATATGAAACCCCATTATTAAATACAGTTTTACCAACAAACAAACCACCAAACAATAATAATAATAATAAATATTAAAATAAATTACAAATATCCAAATGTAGAAAATCGAGTACTGGTCATGTTGGCCGATTTGATAAATGTCTGTTACCAGTTCTAACAAAGGTTACTTATAAAGTGTTACAGTGCGAGTATAGATGAGCTAGGCAAAACCCTGTGAAAAATAATAAAAATTAAATTTAAGCACAAATATACACACACACACACTAACGTTACACACACATGAATGCAAATATACTTTTTAAATATTGAACAGTTAATTGAGCTCCTAATGCCGGCCGCAAAGATTATTATACCTACCTTTGATAAAACATTTTTCTGAATTAATTTTTTTATATTACAATCTTTAATCCTAATCGTTTTAACAATCTGATGGGTCTAAGAAAAGTAATAGTAATCACAAATCGATTAACAACAATTAACTTATCTACATATGTAATAAAATATATCGATAAATAGTTTCTAGATTCATATAAATATAATTTAGATCTAGTTTAGTTTTAGTTTAGTTTAGTTTAGTTTAGTTTAGTCCTAGATCTAGAAAATTCGATTGTAGCGCAGTCATCCTGTCTTCACCAGGGTAAAATCCGCTTCATGTTGGAGTGCTGTCAGCCAGGAAGGAAAAACAACAAAATAGTAGATGATTAGAAAAGGACCATGCCAAGAAGTTGACAGAAGTCATTAATAACGAATCCTTGACGCGGATGGTTGCGAGAAACGGAATCCTCAGGAAACCAGCTATCACTCTGAAAAGAGTGGAGACGAAATTGAGGACTCGAAGATACTAGAGAAATACATCTCGAAGACTATGGGAGACTTTACACCTAATAGAAGAAGTCATGGTCATTAAAACGGAAATGATGAACTGAAGAACGTAATAATCGAGGTTTCTGGAGATCTACATGAGTTCACCCAGAAGACCCCACCCCAGTCCTGCAGTGTTACAAGTGCTTCGGACCATTGCCTCCACTTTGCAGGGGATCCCATTAAAAAGGCAAGAAGTGGGCGCCAAGTGCTCCAACTGACCAAAACAAAAACGAAAAAGACCAATGTCGAGCACCTCGTCAGCGCCCGAACGTGCAGTACTTCGCTCGAATGGAGGACCTTCAACTGCTCTTGCCAGAACAGACGATGAGGACTGTCTTCCTTGTTTATGTTCTTTATAACATAATAATTATAAATTTATATCTAGTGCATGATCTGGTTATAGGATCGTTCCATAGCTTTGATAGTACCCAATCTCAAGCCCGTGACAGACTTGCCTTTGAGAGTTACGGAACGCTATTACAGGCAGTAAAATAAAACTGGTCTCCAACTCCCAAAGCAACAGAATAGGACAGAAATGGTCAGGCCAGGTCAGAAGCAGGCCGAAGTACTTTTCGGGAGTGGTGTGTGAGTGTGTGTGCGTGTGCGTGTGCGTGCCCGATCACCAACACGAGCGCACGGATTCCTCGGGGTCATTCGCCGGCAAGTTGCATTCTGGATAAAAAACGCTTTTAGACGTAGGTTTGGTAGGTTGGTAGGCTTTTCTGAGTAATGTTTCAATAAAACAAGATTGTAACCTTTATAACTCATAATACCCTTACAATCTACATATATAAATAATTTGAACATTGAGAATGTAGGATATAGGAAGTAGGATGCTAGAACTAAGGCAGATCCAGAGAGGGTACTGGAGGTAATACCCCTTCCCCCCTGTCACTCTCAATGCAAAGACGGTATCATTAGTTTAATTTTATTAATGTCTTCTACATTAAGTGCAATATTATCGTCCCCTCACTCAATTTTAATGTTATTAAGGTAGGTAATAAACAAGGAAAAGCGATTTTTACCTTTTCATGACTGGCAGCAATCGCCTTCGGGCTCCGATTAGCAGACCTCCGTGCTGCCTGGTTCACACCTCTCGTTCAAATCTCTGCACTAAGAAAGTTATAGCAAAATTTTAACTTTTTCGAAAAAAATCCCCATTCCCGCCCCCTTGGTGTCATTTTACATTAACAAATTTGACTTGGGTAGCTTTCCTAATGAAATCTACCTTCATACTTAAACTTCATAGAAAGACACTCTTCACCCGAAAAAACTGAAAAGTATCCTCCGCGTTACGTGACATTTCGTTCGAATTTTTCCTTCTGCACGGGCTTGCAATTACACCGCGCACACGCGGATCACAATTTAGCAATTTTATCCTAGTAACTCGACCGTACCACTGGTTACCACTGGTTACCGCTGGTTACCGCTGGTTACCACTGGTTACCACTGGTCACTAGAATTAAAAGATTGGCGTTGAAAGTGATGACAGCTAGAAATATCAGCCGTCATCGTGTTCGCCCGCCATAACCACACGACTTCTTGTCCGAGCGGCGACGGGCCCCCATTACACGGCCACGTTCGCGCGCTAGCGACGAAATATGTCTAACAATTTTAACACTTTTCATTTATTTTACTAATATTTCATTATTTAAACATTATTTCCAATCTACAAGAGGCATTTAGGCA
The DNA here is from genome assembly GCA_020383195.1 of Neomicropteryx cornuta. NCBI lineage: Eukaryota > Metazoa > Arthropoda > Insecta > Lepidoptera > Micropterigidae > Neomicropteryx > Neomicropteryx cornuta. The sequence goes on from JAHKQU010000025.1 coordinate 17,624,813, forward strand.
TTTCTTTTATTATACTTCTCGGCTCACGTGCCGATATAAGCAAGCGTGACAAGATATAATGCAAAGTATCTTGCCTAACTAGGCCATCACCTGTTCTAAGGAAGATATTTTGTCTCTTAATTTAAAAATGCGTCAAAAATATTTAAAAAATATATGTAAATAGTTAAATAATTAATATAATATTGAAATGATTTATTTTTAAATTAAGTTTTGTTAATTTTTTTGCGTAATGGGGCGAAGTCAAACCTTGCAATTTTTATACCTACTATAAAAATAATGCTTGTTCTAATAATGGTCCCTCAAAAGATACCTACTTAACGGTTTAGATCCGAACTCAAGTTACCTTTATAAATATTCAAATTGCACGTGTAATATTTTTACTAATCGCGTCAACGAATTATTATGTAAATAAATAAAAATACCTAAGTAGTTATTTTCGTCCTCAAATCATTGCACTCATCTACCATTATTTTATTTACCTGTTCTCTTAAATGAGTATGTGTGCATCTAAATATAAAAAAGGTTATTATTTTAGTAATTGGTAGGCACGGTCGGTACGTCACCTTCTAAGATATATAGTTATAAATAATCGTGACAATCAGGCAATTAATTAAAAAAAACCATTATTTATTTGGTAGTGTAAGTGCAAACCTTTACATAAGAAAATTAATTAAAAATATTTAACAATACATAACAACAAAGCCAGAGATCATTGCTATTTAGATACCTAATATATAGTAATCATTTGAACCCTTCTTGGGTTATTGATGGCAGCATGATATTTAGTTGTTCGCGCAAATGCTATGATGAAAAAATGCAAAACAAACAAAACCTTGGTAATATAAAAATACAATAATTCATACGGCGAAAATCATTAATAATTATTATAGCAAGCCTATTTAACAAAATGCCAAAACATTTGAAAAGGGTAACCAAAATTAAGAAACTATAAAATTCGTCTGAAAGATTACCTCTACATATTTTGACTAATAGATTAAAAATCAATGGTATCATTTTCCAAAGCATGGAATGTCTTGAATAGTGATTGTGTTTCTTTTTGTGTAAATGTTATTTTGTTAATGTTAGTTTATTTATTTTTCTTTTTTTTAAATGTTTTTTTCTTTTATATCTATTAAAAAAAAATGTATGTAAAATTAGTATGTAATTTTATTAGTCACCTTTCATTAATATAAAGAGAGATTTAACATTTCGGCAGAAAGTTAAACAGAAAATGTCAACATATAGTCGTTACCCTAACCCACATTGTTTTTGGCTTTAATAGCGTAACAAAATCGTTTCTTTATGTCGTTTTATACAGGGTGCATAGAAAATAGTTTTTAAATTAAAAAACAAAAACAATATCTATATATATAAAAGAAAGTCGGGTTTGTTACAACTCAAGAACGGTTGGACCTATTTTTATGATCTTTGATTGGTTGGTCTTGTTTCCGCCCCGAATAGCAGAATAACCATTAAAACTTTGGAAAAAAATACGAAAATACCCAAAATTATAAAGAAAATTCATTTTCTCATACATTTTGTATGGAACGGCTATGTATTCTGTAGAATTCTATCTTCAAATGATAAGTTGTCTTCGAAAATGTTCACTTTGTGAGGTTATCACATTTGTCACTGTGCATCGATAATTAAATTAATATCATTTTGAATTTTGTACATTTATTGAACTTAATTAATTTTGAGTATTCTTAATAAAAACTTGAAATTAATTCAGCTAATAAGTTAATACAACATTTATTAATTATGAGGCGGTACGAAGTTCGCGGGGGTCAGCTTGTTTATAATAAAAACAAAACTACGAAAATATTTCATTCTCTTTTATATATAATTAAATGGTATATTTTTGTCATCACTTTAGGGTGGTTAGATTTTTGCAATTTAGCATTAAATAAGAATATTTTAATGGAAATTTACCTAATTAAACTTGAAAAGCATACTGGACAGTAAATAAACCCGCAGAAAAAACCTAGATTGGGTATAATGAACCCAGCTGTCTGCAGTAATGTTGCCTACTCCTTGAGGGACGGCAGATTTCCCCAAATCAATAGAAATTAAAAACAATGTCCTCCGGCGGCCCGCTAAGGCAAGGCAAATGCGGTTGCTAGGCAACGCGACGTCATTAGCCGAACGGCGGAATGAGTCGAGCGCGTCTTTTTAAATTTCGAATTGCAGCCCGCTTGCACCTATCGACACTCACACCACTGCAGCGCGCCCGGTGCACGTACACGCGGTCGTCGCTCGCTAGCTCGGCTCGGGAGAGGGTGTGCGTGCGCGACACACTAACACACCCACCCCTAGAGACTGCCGAATTATTTTTTTCGATGCACTCATACACGCGCGACGTGCAATCCAAGGGTCAGTTTACATTTTTGCAAATAATTGGCAAAACAACTGATGAAGGTACTTAATCAATAATAAATCTTATTATGTTTTCACATTCAGAGCATTTCATGATTAATAAGGACGCATGATCAAAATTGGTGCTAGTTAGTGACTATCAAACCATATTGTTTCAGGAAATGTCAATTATTTCAAATATTATCCTTTGGATATGTCTATCAAGGTACGGTTCCATATGTAGAATAGTAGTTGATGGTTGAAAGTTGTATTTTTTTAACCTGGAATAATTTTTTTATGACTCGAGAAGAAAAAGTTAAATTATATAACAAAATATTTCTTAACATTACAGTATTATCGCACTATCGCGTTAGGGGACATGTTATCACCTTTTTCGTTTTTTTTTTGTACTGGTTGATTTATTAATACCAGAGTCCAAACAGTACCTAAATAGGGATTTTTTATCTGAATAATTACGTATTTGAAAATAGCTCAAGATATATAGAAAATACACAGGTTGTACACGTTTCCAAAAACAATAAAAATTACCGCGGTTTTATTCTATCTAAATCGGCTCCAAATTCCGCAGACAAGATGGGGAGAAACTAACCATTCCGAGATGTGGCGTTCCTAGAATTTGTAAAGTAGGCAATCCTCATGGGGGGTGGGGGTGAGGGGATCATGGGAATGCACTGTAAAACCGCTGGACGCAAAATGTTTTATAAAATATGCACGAGTTTTTTAAGCGACGAAGGTGCAATTAATTTCACCTTTAATAGTAAGCGCGCTTTATATCAATAAAACTCTGAAGTGCAACGAGAGTGCTTTTAAATATACCTTAAGGCATTAGCAAAAACAAATATTTAAATAAAACCGAATAGGGGAAACAAAGGGTAATACAGAATATCTAGTGGCAATACTTTTATTGCGCAAATTATAATTCCTTTTAATAACAATTTCTCCCAATCTTAAATAAATAAAATATCTTATAGAAGGGCTCAACTGGCGATGGCCCAGGATCGCTGATAAAGATGATGGATGACCAGGATGCGCGCAGCAAATTAAAGGCGTGGCCCTGTGGCTAAAGACCATATAACGTGGTTGTCCGATCAGGCCAAAGGTCGATAAATCCCAATCAAAACCCAGCGATTAAATGTTTAATCGTTCAAAATCAAACGCGCTGCAACAAGCGGAGATTACCCTTAGTTCCAAGTTTTACGAATACCTGATCCCGTTATAGAAATAATTACCGAACTAATATCAGGACCAAAGAACTGAGTTAAGTTTTACTCTGCGGGCAAACTGCCTTCACCGGCTGCCGAAATGAAAAGCGAAGCCAAGCCTTTCCACCTTTTTGGATTCAACAAGAAGCGAAGGTAGGCAACTGTCGTGCCTGTCATACATTGGTTAGCAGTTGGTTTTTCTTCTTATGGAATCGGCAACGCACAAAGTTCAGCCAAAAAAGAAATATTCGAAGCCTTTGGGTTTGTTATAATATTAATTTTACAAGTATAGACATAATTCTTATCCTGAGGATATATCTCCATAATATTTGTCTTAATTAATGTTTAAACATTATTTTACTGTTATATATAAGAGTGCAGTGCATGTTAACGATAAAATAAATAAATAAACGTCTGGTCGTCGAGGCCCCAATATACACTAATAACGCATCATACAAGGTTTACAGCTTTAGCGTCGTTTGTCTCATGACCTAGCTATACTTTAATATCCCGGCGATGGCCCTTCGGGTCCTATGGCCTGAAAATGAACCTACGAATTAAAAAAACATGGCGACACGCTCATTGGGACTAGCAGGGAAAAGCGACGCTCGATTGGTTGGCCTTCCGCGGTGCGTCGCGTCGCTGCCGACGACTCGGGGCTGGACGTCGTTCGCCAGCTGTTTCAGAGGCGAAACGGTTCCAGTACTGAATAAAGTATCTTATAAATGATTTCCACATTTCGGCCGTCGTGCCTAGGAACTTAAAAAATGATTATAGTGTATGAATAAAAGTAATTCGGTGTAATGTAAGAAAAATAAATTAAATATTTATATAATAACAAATAAAAATAATGTAAGACTAATTATAGATTACTAAAATACTATTTTTTGTTTAAAATTATTTAAAAGTTCCTTAAAGTTATGACAAGTGTTATAATTTTATATTTAAGGGTAATAATATTAAGGTTTATGCTTTAACACGTCAATTGATCGAATGCATCGAATGATGTTCCGGACGCAGATAGAGGATTGTCGCATCGGGCCGACGCGACGCGACGAGTCAGTGTAAACGGACTCTGGCTTTTGTGTCGGACACACACACACACACAGGCGCATCGTTTTTCGGCTGGGCTGCATTATTTTTTTCCATTTTTATTCGCCGGCGCACACAATCGCACACTCGCGCACTTCACTTCACACACAGCAGGCGGACCCGCGAAATGCAGGCGCTATTTGGGCGATTGGCCCGGACAGTCACTCCGGCACTGCCACTGCCTGCACACTCCGCCACACTCCACACTCCACACTCCACTATGCATCTGCCCTAATCGAGTACAGCCTAGCCTGACCTGACCTGACCGTCTCTAATTTCGAATCGAACTTTGAAAGTTGTCAGACGGACGCGATTTTTGGGTTATCTTAGTCAAAATGGAGAGCGGCGCGGAAAACTGGACCTTAATCGATGCCAAACCATCGCGAAGTTGCAACTGAAACATTTCTGTCCAATTTCCATCTTCTATTTAGTAGCTTCAAGTGAATTGTTATTCCGTGTGCAGTGCAAATAAACATTATACTATCTATTGTGACGGACTGTTCAACCTGTTGCTGTTGTGAGAAAACTACAACTTATAACTGAAGGTAAGTCTATACTGTACATATTATATATTCGTTAGATCACGATACTGCCTATTTAGAAAACTTCGTATTTTTCTATATTATTAAATGATGACCTCAGCCCAAACAAACATCCTAGGTACTTGGACGCATTAAAGTCGACTTTCGATAGAAGATTAATGCAACCGTTCGATTAGCAAAGGTGGTGTTATAAGTGCAGTCGAAAAGAAGTGCACTTATCTACAATTTAATAGCCGCAATGACACTAACATAATCGAATTAATTATTTTTACGAAATATATTCCTTTGACATTTTCATTTTACTATTTCTAAAACAAACAAAAAAAAAATAAATAACTAAAACGTCCCCATTGAAAGGTTTATGGATTAAGTGTTATTCTTTGTTCTTGTAAATGTGTTTTATTGTGCGTAATGAATCATTAAGGTGATGCACAAAACTAATCCATTGCAAGTGATTGCAAATTACAATAATGTATGCACAAGCAATGTATTATGTTAACACTATTTTACTGCTTTATATTATAAGAGTGCATGTAATTAAATAAATAAATAAAATAAAATAAAAAATACAAAACACAGTGAAAGTAGGTTGCAACTTTTTTAATTTTTCGTAGTGCATGCGCGCTGCGTACGATTGTCGTAGCTATGCGCGGCCCGCAAGACGCGCTCGCGTAGCGCCGAAGCACCCGTCGAGCCCACTCTACGCATAGATCTGATCTACGATCCGTCTACGCGTAGAAGGCGTAGAAGGTTGTCTATACATTAATGCAAACGAAATAAATACAATTTTACTGGAATTTTTAATCTCATGCACATTTTAAAATCTGAATAAGTAGTCAACTCTTTGATCTGATGAACATTGTAGGTACAAAGTTACCTACTGATTTTGTTTTCCTTCAAATACCAAAAGTATTATTTTATTTAAAGTTTTATTTTATAAATTTAATAAAATAAAATACTGACAAAACATTTTTCTATTTTATAGACTTTGTTTTTATACGAAAGAGCGTTAGAAGAAACCTCTAGTTAGGCCGAAAACATAGTTAGGTACCTACCTAGCCTTTGAAATAGATTCTAGAATACTAAATGCGGCCCTGTCTTGTTTTATGTTTATATAATTATATTTTGATTTATATAATTAAATTACAATACCGATTATATATACATTAATCATATTATGCATATAAATGGTAATATTTTATTACATACCTATTAAATATTTATAAAAAAATATTTACGGTTAATAATTAGTGATGAATGGTATTAATTATTTTGTAAAAGTTTATTGATTTTACTTAAATAATTTTTAATAGTTTTTCTATCGGAACCTTCATCTAAACAAAAAAAAAAAAATAAAAACACAATAATTTTAAAATAAAAACTAAAACGTTACACTGATTATTGCACGACACATGACGTTAACATAATATTAGGTATCAAATTCATCGCCATAATAATTATGTGACGGGTAAACAAATCTGTAATTGTTTTAAACTAAGTCGATGATCCACATGTGTTGTTACAACCACTGTGCATTATTACCATCATAACGCTTGCAAGGGCGGGGGGAGAGGGGATGCGAGGAAGATGAAAATTGTCGGACTGAAAAACCGTAAAATTATGTATGAAAATCTATTCATTATTTAATTTATGCTACAAATATGAGTTATCGTCAGGAGTTCTGATTGTACGGAAATCGGAAATTTAGTAAAGGATGTTTTACCGTTTTATCCGGTTTATACCTAGATTAAAAAAAAGGCTTTTAAGCTTTAGATTAAAAATTAGCATATTACCCATACTGAACAATTTATATAAATAAATTAGAATAGTTCACATAAAATTGTATTGTTGATTTTTTCACTTATAATAAGTATTATAAGTACAAATACAGTATATTAGATAGTGAAAAAATAATTATCATAGGCAAAGCTAATGTATTAATTTTTAATAGTTTTGCGACCAAATAAAAAAAATTGAACGCTTTTTCCAGGTTTAAAATTATACACCATTTGTATTGTATATAGTTTGACGTTTGGAGGTGTGAGATATGTGCACATAATGCTTACAGCCTGTGTCTGAAGAACTGATTACATTTCAATTGAAAATCCTCAATTTTCATGAGAAGTAGGTCCTACCTCCTCCTCCTCCTCCTCCTCCTCCTCCTCCTCCTCCTCCTCCTCGAGAACTACAAGGAATGCGAATGGAACTCTCGTGTTCCAGTCAGGGCAGTCAGGGCAGTCATTGACACTGCCGACAACGAATGCGTGACGATCTTTTTCAAAAGGCGTAAAAAAAACTAAATATAGATCTGAGAAGCGGTTTCGGCTACGCGATTTTCGTACCCGCGGACCTTCCTTTGGGTACATATTCGAGGCCCGCAGGGTCACTCTTGGTCACCATCGCAGACCGCGCTCGTGGACGCTTCGCTCAACTGTGAGGCCTACTAAACGGGCCGCTCATCATAAGCTAAATTGGAATGAACCCCTTCATCATCTGCTCGCTACGCGCTGCTAAAATTCCGCAGCATCCTAGAGCTGTCAGCTCTGATCTCCACATATTACGCCGTCGTTGAATCTCATCTCCGATAAGGTATTCTTATATGGCAATTCAAAAAGGCTATTAGGTTATATTTGTTGATATTGAATTTATATTATCAATGAATTTTTATTCCCACCCTTCTATTTGTATTTAGATAAAAATATATATATTTATGTATGAATGTATTCATACTTGCTATGTTCTAAAATAATTCCTGCAACATTGTAAAGAATCGTTATGGAATTAAATATCTAATTTATCTTATCTTGAATCATTTATTTATTGCAATGATTCAGATGACCCGGAGATATTACTCGTGTTGTCTTCATAGTTACTAATTGACGTTTAAACATGATCTTCCTTTGGGGAAAATTAATAAATATAGATCCTCGCAGAGATTTCGATCCATTTGCGAGCAGTCCTATCAAGAAAGCAATTAAACCGTTTTTTTTTGCATATTTCATCTGAACTATCTCTATTTCAAAATTAGTTTGGTTTTGGCCTATGAGAGGTAAGTTAGGACCAGATAGATTCATAGAAACATCTTTTGAATGAATCCCATTCATCATTCTCTGTTGAGAGGAAACATCAAACTACACTTGGAAGGATGTTTTGAGCGATTCCCAAAAGTAAGGCAACTATTATTGTCAGACGAAAGTTGACCCTTTCTTTTCGACAGATGTTCACGTTTCCATTTTAGATTTTGGTTTCCTTCACAGAAAGCCAAACGAAAATAACCTTTTACTAAAATTGGAGGGCTGAGCAGAGTGCACTAATAAGTTAAATATACTCCTTTAGACCTGACAACTTTCGAGTTAAGGACATGCTGCATTCGGCTCACGTCGTCGCGTCTTTGTATTGTTTCAATGTTGATAATATCAAAGGAAAGTGTCCGATTGCGAAGCGAAACCTTTGGGTTTGTTTTCGTGGGCGTGGGTGTGGGGGAAGGGAGGCTGGTGAGTGTGCACTGACGCCTGGCCATGGTGGTCATGGTGACCACACGACGCCTGCGAAGCTAGACACCAAAATATGAACAATGGCTTTGGTGGGCGCCACGGCGACGGGAGTCGCATACAGATAAGGAAATCCCGCGGTCGACTGGCCAGCCAACCCTAAACTATAGACAAACTCTTCGCGCCTTACCAACCAACAGCGTATTTCGAAAATTCTAAAACTTTTTCAAAATCTTACCTATTATGTTAAATAATATAGATACCCAAATGTGTTTTTCTGAATATAGCAAGTTTGCTAAAAAGTGCTTTTCTTAAGGCGCCTGAATACTACAAAAATGCAAATTTTACGGGTTTCAAAGACGATAAGAAGGATATCCACAGGAGATATAGGTAATCTAGTTTATTTACATTAAAGATAATTTATTATTCTAGGGAATTACCTAAGGAAATTTCTTAACATATTATGCAAACATAAAAAAAACAAAACTTTATGCCCGTCATAGAGTTTACACCTTTCATCGTGCAAGGCTTCTTTTCGCAGCAACAATTTGTAGGTTAGAATCGTTCAAATGGTGTCCTTCGTTCGCATATGTAGTCCCTTTAAATCCAAAAATAGCTTTGAACTATCACAACAAAAATATTGTCTTGTATTGAGAAATCTTGACAATGTTACAATACAAGTCGTTATGCAAAAAATATTATGTTGTAGAAATGGTTAGAAGCTATATAGTAGTGTGATTAAATTCCATACGACGGCGGGGTCTGTCTACCTGATGACTACAAACATTAGGAAATCACACAGCAGTTTCAGGCAGTCTTTTCACGTATTAAAAGATGGATTGCATTAGCATGAAAACAGAGAGCTTCTATTTAACCAAATCCACATTCACGCGTCGCGCGGGAAACAGGTTGGGTTCGCAGGGTAATTCCAACACAATTTATCGGGGGTAAGCAATCAAGAATCTATCGTCGGGTTTGACGCGCTCACAACACGACAAACAGTCGAGGCCCGCGGGTCCTCCCGCTTATTCGCTTTCAGGCCCCCTGATGGGGTCCACGACAGGGCCTAACCCAACCACGAGACCCCAAAGGCCGTCGAACTGCGGGACGGAATTGAAAAATGACGCAGTGCCATAAAGTCAAATTTGTTAAACTCGACCAGCAGGCAGGTACATAAGTGAATTTAGAGAAACCTATTATTTTCTGCCGTTATTTGAGTGAATTATTGATATTTGTGCTTCCTCAAAAAAGGTCGGATAAAAGAGTCTTGATTACTGTACCGAGCGGCGAGTGTGCGTGTGTGTGTGTGCGGCGTGTGCGTGTAGGACGAAGTCGGGATCGGGCCACCGGCGCGCCATGCATCGCCCCACTGGCCTTGGAGGCTATTGCTTTGTCCGTGGCCGGCGACTGACTGTGGCTGGTAGTGGCCGGTAGTGGCCTGCAGTGGCCTCCAGTGGCCTCCAGTGGCCTGCAGTGGCCTGCAGTGGCCGGCGGCAGGCGACTGCTGCGGCCACCTAATTTTGGCTCTCCTTCCATAGTTTTATCAGTTACTCGTATATTAATATGTGGCTACTAATTTTATTACTGCGAATCATTCGATTTAACTAATAAGCGACTAAAAGCAATCGAATTATTAAAATCCATTTCCATGTTTATTTATTTATTCTTCATTGAAAAATCCAACAGTTGTTTATAATTACAAACAAAACTTATTACTAGTATACAAAACCAATTATGGATTTCGGACCTTTTACCTATTAACATTAGCATAAAAAAATTGGAACAGCGTTCTTTAAATATGTATAGATTTGGAATATTATATAAGTACGTATACGGTAGAATTTTTTGATGTGTTATGTGTAATTTGTGAGTGATGTTTGTGGTAGTTGTGAGAGTGTGATTTATATGTATATGTTAAAATAAAGTAATAAATTTTAGTATGGATAAAAATAATTTATGATGAAGTTAATATAAATATAATAAGTATGTATATTCTATATGTAATTGCAATTATAAGTACTTATATGTTACAATTAACCATTAACAACATAACAATCTAACAATACACTTTTGAAAACAATATATTTGTCTGTTCATCCAATAGGTTTAAAAATCTGCTTTCTATTAAGGTTGGAAATGAAAGGTAAGTATTTATAAGGTTTTGGGATGATTGCTAGTTTAGACTTTTTGTATGTTATATAATTGAACGCTCGTTATATGCTCGTTTCGTAATTTATCCCTTTATTGAGATATCACGCTGATTCGCCGATTCTACCGTATAGTTATATTGAATACGCAGATATTTACGATTTAAAAATTCCTTTCGTCACACCGAAGGCGGAGGTAGATTTCAACGGAGCTAAGTGGTGAAACATTTATCATCCCTTACAGTAAGGGTTGCTATTATTTTTTTTTAACAAAAGTTGTAGGTTTTTAACAATACTATAGGCCAACAATTAACATTTTAATTGGTTTTATCCTGTGTTTATTACGGGAGTATGATTTTTAAAAACCAACTTTTTTCCAACCCTAGGACCGATGCTTGTTGCTACCAAAAAAGTTTACTTATACAAGTTTTAGGTCCTTATCTAAGGAATAATATAAAATTTCAACGAATTCGATAGCTTATATACTAAGAAATTTGTAGCAAAATTAAACTTTTTCGAAAAAAAAACCCCATTACGGCCCCCCCTGGTGTGATTTTGCACATTAACGAACTTGACCGAGATTTTGTGCTTTTAAATTTTATGTATCAATTTGAAAGTGATTTGTGTAAAATTACGGCAGTTATAGTGTTCATAAGAAAGAGATATAGATAGATATATGAACTTTTAAACTGAGGGTGGTTTTGGGTTGTAGGGGATGTGAAACGCGAAGATATTTCGAAATTTCATGACATGGTACCCATCGGTCCAAGCGAAGGCTCGCTCGCACATCGCTCGGATCATCCTCAGTCGAAGCGTCTCAGTTCGCGAATTTCTCGCCGAAACCATCTGGAAATATCGCCAGACCTTGAAGTGCCTGATATGCCATGCAGCTCTTCTCCGGCTACGCGCGGGTTGACAGCCAAACCCTGCAGACCGCCCTTCTGTTCTCCAATCCTTCTGTCCTGCAACATACACAATATATGATTAAGATTAATATTTAAAAATAAATGTTATAGAATGTTGTAATGAGATTGGCGATTGGTGAACATATTTATTTATATTAAATATGTTTGTATGTACATCAGTAAGGCTGAGTAGTAGCAGGTTATTCCTCAATATGTACACCTATGGTTCTGCAATCTAAGTTTAAGTATAGTACCGGAGGGTTAGGGGGATGCCCAATATTCTGAAGTTTTGGAAGCCAATCATTTGAAGTTGGCAATAAAACACAGTCGACTGTTTGCCTATTTGTCACATCAACAATATTTTCGTCACTACAGAATAAATGACAGAGTAAATAATTCAGGACCAGCTAAGTGATAGTTTGTCATATTTACAATAACTTATAGGTGCAATATATATTACTCTCGTAATATAGTAAGGTGCCTATATACTTACCTACGTTGGATAGTCGGTAGGTAACAATGTACTCCGTATATGTGCATATAGTATGTAGCCATAATCGCATTGAGTATGCAGCGAATGCTCGAATCGAAGCGAAGCCATTATTAGGTCATTGAAATCGACAATGAAATGGTCGGACGTTTTAAGTTTTTCTTTAGATTTATCCTCGTCGGCTGGGTCGATGCAGCTGCTCTAGAACCAGCCCAAGAGTTCAAGTCGTGGAAGGAAGACTTCTGGAAAGCTAGCAAAAGAAATTCCTCGACTATAAGTCTGCACCTGGGGCATATGAAGACTCTTAATTTTTTTCGCATCCTGCAATAAAATGCGTCTTGGCTAAATTCAAGTACCCGACACCATCAGAAACATTAGATATATTTTCCACTCTTTACATCCGAGACGCCAGGTCTTGGTCAGTAGTTTGCTAAAGAAATCTCGCTGCGCCGAATCACATATTTGAAGGTGCACCAAAATTCCCTGTGCACGTATGTCATCCGTTACTGCTAATCCAAACCTACTAAAATAGTCTTGAATATGGAAGACTTTCTTCTTTGTGGAACACACTTTCTGCCCAAAGGACCCAACTGGGTGTGGGACCTCTCAGCCACTAGCTCTCGTTATACCTCTAAATAGCTACTGAGACGTTATTTTCAATGTAAAATGTAAAAAAAACTTGGGTTTACTTACCAAAATTAGGTAAACTAGGTTTATTGAACTTGTGAGGCGTAGACGTACTTGAGATCTTTCGTTTGAGATGAATAACAGCTTTATAGAAGCGGAAGTCTTGAGTATTTGACCTTCCTTCGTAACCTACCCTCCGCGCAGTAAGTAGTCTTCGACTAACTTTCGAATGATACTCAGTATTCGTACCGAACCTAAAGACGTTTTCAAATCATAAAATGTAAATATAATCGCTTGTGCCATCAATGCAGTAAAAGAATGTAGTATCGAACCCTTCCATTCATTAATTTTCATTGTTAAAAAAAAATCAGTAATAATAAACATTCTCAACACCTTCAAGTTTAAGTGTTCAAATAAATGCAAAGTAATTACTTCGCCGAACTACTAATTACTTTTAGTCGAATTCGGCTTATATATAATCCATCCATTCACCTAAAATGACGTTCTAGCAATCAGCAACTAGAGCGACCAGCTAGCTCGGCTGTCGACCTCTTCTGCTCGCATGTGCTCCTGCTAGCTTGGAATATCGATTGACGTCATCACTAACTGCGTCACACCGAGGAGTATCATATTAGACCTGCTGACTGACTGTATAGCGAACTAAGGGGAGTCCAGTTGCTCCACAATGCATTTTTGAGATGGCGTTTCACGTGAAACTTTTTTAGGCGCAGCTTCTTCCGGGCTGCGAATGGATCTAATGCGCCACGGTGTTCGGGTAAATTCGTGCAAACTCGACGTCACGGCGCACGCTTCCGTTGCGACACGGCAACGGCACTCGTTCCTCGAAGGGGTTCGGCTAATGAAGTCGTTACGCCGTCGCGCATCGATTCGCGAAATCCATAATAGTGCAGTCACCTTGTGCAAAACTTCAAACTAACAATAATTTGTTATAAATGAACTGTCAATGACAATGAAAACCTTACACGGAAATTAGAATTTCGGAAATATCCGTCGCGTCGTTCGTCGTTGCGTTTTCGTCTTATTTTAATAAATAGAAACATTTTTGATTTAATCAGCTTAGTCTTACTTCTAACACGTGTGGTTACACCACACGCATATTTCTCTTTTTATATAAATTGCATCTTTTATTACCCTATTCCACCCCCCTTTCTAAAGACCGTTAGATTTTTTTGTGGGGGTAATTTACGACGAAAGTTTATTGTGTTTTATATAGATAATAAAGTAAAGTAATCAGGTAGGTAGGTTTTTAAGGATTTGAAGGTTAACTCGCCGTTATATTGGTAACTCATCAGGCCTTTCATGTGGTAGGGTTTACATGCTATGTATATAGATAACCTACGCTATACGACTACTGAAAAGTCTACTTTGGATAGGTAATTGAAAGTTCAATAAAATAAGTTGTGTTAGTTTCGCCTTGTTTTTCTAAGGTCGTAGTCATAGTGGGCTGGCTAACTCCATCCCGAGCTTCGAGTGCGAGCAAGGCCGATTACCTCTCGTCGAGCCTCTGCCCTCTCGTCTCTCTTCCCTCCACACCCCTCTGTCCCATTTGCCCAATTTGATGTAAATCGTACTGAAAGGCGCGTACAAGAATAAGCGATGTATTTATGCAAATCGTGCGCTAAAATTGGCTGTGAATCATAAAAAGCGCAACGACACCGTTCGCACTTAGCGTCTGCCTATACATGCGTTCGTGTATGAGAAGTGCTGTCCCCGTCCTTGGCCGTCTGTCCGTTGCATCTTTCAATTCGAAAAGTACAAATGCGAAAGAGTTGTTTTTTTTATTGTAGATTGGTGCTCTTGGAAAACAACCTGTCCGACCGAGTAATATTGATACATAACATTAGAGTCATCTATATGCCTAAATACAAACATGCTAGCAGCGCGACAAAATTTACAAAAATAAATAAAATGGTGGTTTATGATGAATTCAAAGAATGAAAAGAAAGAAAAACTACGGCAACCCAAAACGCACCTCGAATGGTTTATGTAAGTGCCGCATGCACAAGTCGAGATGGGAATGATGCAACCTATCACAAGTTGGTACCGCAGGCGCGAGTAGTCTAGGGCAAAGATGCCGCAAATGACGCCTAACCGTAAGACGTCAGGCTCTGGTTAAATAATATACCACTACTTTAACTGTAATGAAAAAAGTGGTCAGGCGTGAGTTGCTTTCGGAAAATTGCTCACTATATTGTGAGCAATCTATGCCTCAATATTTTCCTCGGTGAACAGGAAAATATATCAGAGATAACGACATTAGGCATATAAGATATAAATTATAAATTATACTTATACAATTATACATTAGACTATTATAAATTGATACGAGAAACTATATAATAGAAAAATGTTGACGTTTATAACTTACTCAGTAATAAACTAATTTATTTCAGTTCGACCTCACATAAATTACATTTTGTGATGACAAATTTAAAATCACTAACATTTATAACAGTAACTTAATTGTTGCTATTATTAATGGCGGCCGCTTCCAAAAAAATGCAATAATGACGCAAATCTAAACATCGCACTTAGGATGTCATTGTAAGCTAGTTTACGGTCTTTAATGGCAGAGATCTTTAACTTTTGTTTGTGGTTAGAGTGAGTCTCATAGCTACAGACGTCATTCAAATTCTGTGACTGATTGGTATTTGCTCGGCAATTATGCTGTTTGCAACTACCCTCGCTGTTTTGATTTTGCTCACTCTATTCAGGTCCGGTTCAAATTGTTCATTAGTTCTATGTATCATCTTATTTGTAATTAAAACGGGTGTGAACTGTCCTTTTTAAATGTTTTTAAACATTTTGTCCCTTCTTCCGGACCACTCTTATATCATACGACGTAATTGTATGTGGAATGTAATTTACGGTTTTTGGGTGACTTTTTCCAGCTATTGCGATTACTAAATTTCAGTACAATTATTGAGATTAATGATACAATACTCTTCAATGAATGTTTTAAATGAGATAATCGGATTAAAAATTCAGGAAAACCATCATAATCAGTCGGCTGGCCGACGGAAAAAAGAATTGAAAAAGTTGTATGGTCGTCATTGTTTGGCAAAATTTCAATTGATATTTTCCTTGGCCTGTCATTATCGCAGCGAGGACAAATCCGAAGTCACTTAAGCGAGTTTCGCTGCTGTACTCAAAATCCAAATATGACTGATTCGCTAGTGGTGTACTAAGATCGAATCTCATATAATAATATAATTTATTGAAGCCTAGAGTAGTTGTCTTCGGGCTTTTTTATTTCACATCCGGCGTTCCTAACAATTTAATATATTTGGTTAATGCATTTTTTAATAATCAATATAACTGAAATAAAAATGGTAGCTATTTTTCCTAAAAATAAGTTTAATAATATCATGTAAAGTCTTCGGGCTCGACTTCCTAAAAAGGTTCTAAATTATTCGACATTCAGTTTTAATTTCAACTTTAAATAGATTCATTACTAAGGATAGAAATTGTTATCAGTCGAAAGTTGACTTCCCACTTTTTGAACAATAATAATATTTTGAGGTCACCTGAATTCAAGAACGTTTTTGGAATTAATTTTGTATATCTGTAAACATGATTAAGGCCAAACGCAGCAATTAAAATACTCCAAATTTTAGATTTGTGCATTTGTATGCCTTCGCAAGAAACCAGATGAGCTCAGTGGCGACCAGCGCTGAATCTTAGAATCAATCAAAATTCTTCAAAAAAAAAGATAGAATCAAAATTCTTATCTCTGTAGATGTAAGAAGTTGGAAAGGAGGACGCGAAACACCGCCAATATCACATTAAATGGCGGACGATTAACTAAAACTATGTATCAAAGAAATATAGAATTTAATTAGTTACAAAAAAAAAATTAGGTACAGTAATTTGCCTGTCCTGAAATCTATTAATACGTCACGAGAACATTTTGTACCACTTTTTAAGCATATTGCGCGGAGGAGAGTGACATTTGGCATAGTTGGAGTTTATATGAAGAAGTGCAGAAAGCTAAAATTACAAATACATTAAATTAAATTAAATAAAACGTTCATACTACTGACAGCTCATTGACAGCATGAGTTTCGAACTGTGATTTCAAATGTTCCTTTTTCAATAGTCTGTCAATGTCAATGCAGTAATGTCAAGCATAAATAATTATTAATGTCATCTTATACTGTTTTGAGTCAAGTCCCAATTTTACACGAAAAAATTAAAGCTGACAATGAATTGTATTAAAAATAAATACAAATACAAGCTGTAAATGTGTTTTTTTTTCAACTCTTACTAACATTAAAGTTTAAATTAAGGTTAATGATGTTTTTGTAGACGCTCGCAGCTGATGTAATACTCGTAGAACAAATTAAAAAAATATATATGCAGTGATTATTATAGATGGTATAAAAACCTCGATATTGCTTAAACTTAAAAGTTTAATGAATTACGGTCGAAAGCGTGTTTAATTTAGACTTTTTTAAATTTAAAATCTAAGAGTTCAAGATTAAAGAATAATCGCAAATACCACTGAACACAAAATATAGAAATCTGTACGTATATATATTAGTACCAGGTGAGTAAAAAGTAAATGCGGATAGTATTGTGGATAGAGATTAGATTTCGTTAGGTACATATACCTATGCAGAATTCAGAATATAGAATGCAGAATATTATAGTTGTGGTTGAGTCCCTCGAGATGCGAGTAATTCTGCACGGCTGCAGCGTCGCTTCCTATCTGATGCCGTGGCGTTTTTGGTCATTGCCCTCACGAGACCGCCCCTCCCCCCTTCCCCCCTTGCCCCTCCCCCCCAAATCCTCAAATGCACATTTGGAGGGGTCAAGCACCTCCGAAACAGTTCAAGGACAATCCCGAACCGAGCGCCCGACTATTCCGCGATGCGCTAGCTTAGTACAGACCCACGTCGCGTCGCGTCGTACGATTATACACTTTTAACCTAGTTATACAGAAGTATTTTAATATGTAGATATAAGTTATCCATACATTTTTTAAAGACAAGTCATACTGTTGCCAGGCGCCAACCCTCGGGAAGAGTGTATTTTATAAGTTTGAATGGGCATTTGATTGTCATCGCCGCGAGATTTACTTTTAAATTGGCATTGCTTTTGCGATTGGACGACGAGTGACGAATTAGTCAAATAATTTGTCAAAAATGCATTTTTTGACTAATTATTTGACTAATTCGTACGTTGAAAATGTCTCTTACTTCGGTGGTTGCCGTGTATTCAAAATAGAAAAAGAAAAACATTTTCTACAACCTCCGTCCAGTTAGTGGCTTTTAAGCTAACACCATACTAACGCGACGCGATCTTAAAATAATCGACCTGTTTATTGTTTATTTTATACTCTTTTTGTTTGTAACGCTGTAAGATTGTACTTGAATAAATAAATAGGATACGTAACCAGGAAATTGATTAAAAATTCATTGATATCATATTCATGTTACTAAATGTTTATAATATATCACCTATATGCACACACACACCCTCAAGCTGTCATACAATCGTACAGACTTTATTACGCACACTCATACATGAACTTTTAAACGGTCTTATTAATAATAATTTAAAGGGTTTAAATCTATATATTGTAACATTGTTTGTAAATAAATAAATAAATAAATAAAATTAAAATGTTTAATATATCGATTGTGCTTAGGGCAAATGTTTTGTTTAGGCACCGGCAAAAAGTTCTATCCAACACTATCGTGAAAAATGATTAAAAAAATCATTATATTTTTTTCAATTTATTTTCAAAACTATTTTTTTTTTTTTTAAATAATTGTTATGACTTAGGGTCATACACAATTATTTTGGGCCCTACTCAACTAGGCCAAATGTGCCTGTGCTAGAGTCAGGAGAGATGGTGGCAATGAAGCGTTAAAAATGGCATGACCATCTGCGGATTCGAACCCGAGACCTTTGGGCCAGTAGTCCAACGCCTTAACCACTAGGCTACCACGATCTCACAATAATTTACATGTTCTTCTTTCCGCAAGGATAACTTTAAATAGTGTGGATAACATTCACTTCTAGTGATTATATTATTCAGCATTTTCAATAACTTATTACTCTTAATTATAATAAACAACACTTTATTTCTGCTAGAAAAGGGCAAACTTATTGCCGTAGGACAATCTCTACCAGCTAAAGCGTACCAAATGAGTTGTTAAAATATATTTCACCGCGTCGGCGAAAAAAAGTCTTAAATGAAACTTATAATTTGATATCAGAACGAGATAAGGATATAAAATTTAGTCAGGAAATATGTTTTATTATCGAACCTTTCGGCGTATCTTATTTGTGCTACAGTTTTTAACTTGAAATGATCACCAATTATAAAGTGCAAAACCCCAACGCGACCCAATGGCATTAGTCGTCGTTTTTTACTTCAAGGTGTGAATCTAATCTAAGGGTTCCTCTATAGGCAAGTAGGTACGAATAAACAAATATTAAAATGACCATGACTTGCTCCTTCGCGTCGCGAACTCCACGCTTGTGTCCTTCCTGAGAAGCATAGAAAGGACGTCTGAACCGCATCATCATCTTGAGGTCAGTCTGCAGGGCTTGCAGGCGACGAGAAATCGCAGCGCTTGGATCTCCAACGCCACCAGGCTGATATGTAACTGAAAACGATACACACATCCTCAGAAATATTAAGAAGAAATTGGTATATACGAGTATCTCTGATTTTCGAAAATTTTGTTAATTATTAAACAGCAAAACAAAATTACAACTTTTCATTAATAATGTGAACGTAATTTCCACCAACATGGACCGTGTTTTTCCAAAAATTCACCGTCGCGTTGCTCACTGCCTTAAAGCATATATTTTAAGGCCTGGGCGTGGTGTCGAGCTAAGCCAGGCCTAATTAAAAAGGTTTTTTGTTGTATGTGACCCAATGTGAACAGTGTCATCATCACAAGCTGCAGACGCTTTATCCTGCGCGCGTTCGTCGATTGGCCACTATCTCCGTCCCACTCCCGTCCTTGAGGATAGGGCGGGAACGGGATAGCAGGACAATGACTTACTTCACGAAATGACTTATCTATCGGCCTAGCCTCTATCCGCTATGAGACGCCCCGCCCCCGATTTTTTTATATGACATTACACGAGTATTCGAAATAATAATCTCCTGTCGACCGGTGGACGCGGGCGATTGCCTACTCAATTTTTCAATTATTATTTAACAAAGGCTTTAAACAATCCTTCTATATGACGTGGTTGATGTTGTTGGAGAGGCACTGCAGCAGATGCGCACCCGATTGTGGTGTTGTTGGCGGCATGGTGGTCATGATGACGGCAAACAGCCATGGAGCTGCTCGTCGTATCTGCTATGGCACTCCCATCAGCCTACACGCACACAAATAAAGACAAATATTATTGGGCAAAATGACTAAGTTTAATTTACCATCGAAAATAATGATGACATTGAAAATGTGTAGTGAAAGCACAACTATAGAAACTTTGTCACCAAAACTATCCCTTATAATTTTCGTATAATTATCGAAGTTAATTTCCTCACTTCAGCACTGGGGTGTTCTGCGATCTGCGATTCTGTAAAAAAAATCATTAACCAATTTTTTACTTTTGCTTTAAAGTTTGTTTAATTTAAACCAAATACCGATAGTATTTTTATGTCAGCTGAGTGGAATGTGTGCACTACTATCACTCAAAAACGGCTAAATAGATTTTAATAAAACTTGTAGACCGATGCTATGCAAATATTGCGCGATTATGTGTTCGGTGCCGTGTGGTGCCGTCCCTCCAGTGACTACTGATGGGGAGTGAAGCAACCAGCGTCGAGGGCGCCGTGAACGCCGCACGCAAGACCTAGCTGCGAACCTAGTCTAGGACTAGCGTAGATAAGAATTATTTCATGTTTTATTAATATTATCGTCGCGTTTCCTACGAGATTGACCAATAGGATATAATTACCTGGAAAGTTACAACACTTGGTAATTTTGGAGCAGATAAGTTGATAGTTTATGAACTATATATAATCCGGTTGCAGTCAGACATTACGATGGTAAGCATCAAACCAAAACTCACATTTTAAAAGGAAATATTTTATTAACAACGATGGCTGTTTTAATGATCGTATAAGTACCTACCTATATTAAAAACAACCCTTTTTTATTTATTTATTTAATTCTTTTTCTACAAAAAGACAGTTACATAAAATTATATTAATCAACAACTTAAGCCGACTACAGGCATCTCCAATTTAACATATATATTTAAAAAAGCGAACTAGCATCTATATTTATATATGTGTGAATGTTGTAATTTCTGAGTATATTAGGGCGTGAAACGTAAGAGTGTGAATGTGTATGGGAATGAATGGTGATGTCGAGAATACTAATACTAATGTTATTTATGCTCAAAGAGAGTTTCTTTTATGTTGAATATAAAGTCACCTTTATGCAAATTAAAAATGTCTATCGCTAAAATTGTACCAATACGGTTTATTATTGCGTAATTCGTATTGCATTTAGGCATAAAGAATACATTTTTATTTCGATTTAGACGTGACGGAACCCTCGGGCGCAAACTGCTTAGCAAATAGGAGGATTGTCATTTCTAAATGTTTGACAGGAAAAGTCGTTTTGGGGCAATATGAACGGTTGTTTTTCAACCACCGAAAGCGAAAAGCAGAAACTCAGGAGTAATTCAGATCGCCTCACGGGACCCTGAAAAATTACGGGAAGCGGCCGCAACTATTATCACCAGACCATTATATAATATGAACTAATACACAAGGAAATCTCCCTTCAATCTCGAAGGACTCAAGCGGGGGGTCTATAAAGGATCCCCTCATCTGATGCCTCGGGCAAGTTCTAAAACGGTCCCAACAATAAATAAGTCATCATCAACAAACAAATGCGTTCCAGTCGAGCGATTGCACCTCCGCCCGCCCACCGCCGCGGTCTCAGTTCGGACTGATGTGAGGTGTGTGTGTGTGTGTGTGTGTGGCGAATTCCATTGAAAGCGAACCGTTGCCGTGTGGGTGTGTGGGTGTGTGGGTGCGCGTGTGTGCGAGCGGTTAGCCTAGACCTAGAGAGGACAACCTAGACCCAGTCCAGGTCGGAGCCAGACGGCGGCCGGACGCGGCTGGGCGGGCGGGCGGAGGGCGGGGGCGGCTCTCGTCTCGAGGCCCGTTGGGCGCCGCATTTAAGCCAAACATACCGCAGGCGGTCATTTCCTTGGCTACGCATCTTTGAAAGGAACCTATTGGTAGGTCGATAAGATAATACTCGTATTATCAGGATCACATCGTTTTCTGGAGGTTTATTATAAGGCCATCGTCGTGAGAGCTTCGAACGAGTTGAGAAAAATCAAAGATCATTTGATTGGTCGCAACCGAAAGGTACTAAACGCAGTATCGTCTGCAAATTGGCGGAATGAACTGAATTTAAAAAAAAAATTGCCATCGACTTATAATAAATAAGATAGAGAGTTGGTCCTAATATAGATCCTTGAGACGTGCCGCTGCTTAACTTCACATCATTGCTGGTGCAGTTGTTGGTTCGGACTTTCATCGTTCTATTTTTAGTATAATTATCTAATACTGCCTTATATTTATGTCTTATCGCCACTGATTCAAAAGATTCAACAAGTTGATTATGGTTTAGTGTCAAACGCTTTACTAAAATCGATTAAAACAATAATGACGTGTTTGGTAGTCGAGTCCTTCATTTGCATTGTTTGAAAATGTTGTTAGTAATTGTATAGTACTTTTATTTTTCTGAAACCCAAATTGAGAGTCATTTATAATGTTATTGTTAATAAGGTATGTATTAAGTTTATCTGCCCTACTATTACGCAGGTGATTTCTTGAAAGAAATCAAATATTACTCACTAAGAAGAAGATATTGCATGTTTGACACATTCTTTGCCACACAATATGTTCTATCTGTATTTATGGATAGCTGTAATGTTTGTAACTGCAGTGATTGTAGGTTCTCTCGGTAGAGTTCTTTGTCTTTAATGATTATTTTCATTGATTCGTGATGATTCGTCTGCACGTGAAATTAACACATTTCTTCATACGGAGCCGATTAGCTTCGAAATAGCTTACATTTGTTTATAGTAATCTATGGTTTATATTTAATTAATTTATTAAAAAGATACCTTTATAAAGCAAACCCTTTTAGTATTTCAGGGGTAACCTTTACACCGTGACTCACGACCCTTTACGATAAACAAAGCATATTGATTTTGCGATTTCCAAAGTATACCAAAATTCATCTAGGTTATATTAATTTCTAAACTTTACGTAATTATAATAAAATAATTATGTACGCATAACTGCGATGATGGGATACCGCACTAAGTCTCTCACATTGTAATTTAGAAGAAAAAAAACACAGTTTACTGATTTTAAAGAGATACGGCAATATATTCTGTAAGTTTAAATTGCAAATCGTTTACAAATGGCGTCATCTTCGATTTGACAACATTATCATTTTTAACATCTGCAAAATTTAAATTTGTGAGTGGTTTGAGTCTTGCCTAATATCTGGAGTCAAAATATATCTTGACGTCACATCTTGATTACAGTTTACAGTGTGTGACGAGCTATCAAAATCATTGGCACTACTTCCACACGTAGTCAATTTTTTTTTATGAAATAGTTTTAACCCGATATTTCTACGTAATATTGTATAGATGCTAAATAATAATTTAAGCTTATAAGTACAAAATTAAATATTTAATGTACTCCGAAAATTCGGGTCCTCGAGCCTCTCCTGCAGAACGTCGCGTCACTGGCTTATATAGAACGGTTCGCCACTCGCGACTCGCGTGTGTGCGAAAATAGTGTTTCGTGAAAATAGTTTACATACGGCTAGTTACTATTTTGGAATACCTCTTAAATGAAAAAAATAGTTTTGAATTTGTTGTCGCTCAACTTTCTTGAACATAAAAAAAAAATATTTAAAATTTGAATTATCTAAACTTTTCGTAAAAATGCGTATATGAGTAACTTATAGCATACGTTACAAAATTTAAATGTTAAATTAGCAAACAGCAAAAAAACTCGAATGATGGTCATTCTTTTGTGGGTAAAATGGATTTGGGGAAATATGAACTTATTTTTCCTTAATGCGAGTTACATATTGTGTTGAAAAGCTACATACAAACTCATTAAATCGAAATATGTAGGGTTTAAAGTTTTTTACAACTCTCGCCTTACAATCCAATATCTTTTTTTTAACTACGAACCTGCGTATTTAGGATACAATTACGTAATGATTTTATCATTTAATCACTAGGATTGGTATAGGCCCTAGTATAGGGGTTAGAAATGGATGAAGATTTTGTTAGTTTCTCTCTTCTATATCTACATATAGGCTTTAGACCAAAAGCCAAAATAAACTATTTAAATATGATTTTTTTGTAACTTCGGCCTTCAAAGGTAATTTATTTTTAAAAATGCCACGGAAACTGAACAGTGTATTTTATATTTTGTTTCATGATTTTACTCGCAGAGTAGATAAAATATTAAAGACGTTAATATTTCATAAGTGAACTGTATAGAGATGGTTTTATCTCAATTTATACTATCCTTTACACTTTTCATTTTTTTAGTAACTGTATTATTTTACAGTATACTGTATATAAAAAAAATGTATTTTTATTAATTATTAAAATCTATGGAATCTGTTGCGTTCTATAGCATCATTATAAAAATAAATAAAAAAAAACTACTTTTTCAATGGCACAAATGGTCAGGATATAACGGGGACCTTAATATTATCACCCGCAGGGCTTAGCAATCACATTAAAAACTTTTATTTAGTCACTTAAAAATAAACTTAAATATACTGATTAATTAAATCATAAACATGATCAATCCAGGATCCGGCGACAGATAGATAAATTTAGGCCAACTTGTGGTACCTGCTTATCTTTAAAATTGTATGAATAACTGTAGTTTATAAGAGCTTCTCGAATGCATTTTTCTGTTTAACCTTACCTCGTTTTTTCAGTTACACGCGTGTTTATCATTTGAAACTAATTGCTGTTGATCCCAAAATAAATACGAGTATTAGCTGCAGTCTATGTTACTGTCATGTGTTACTCTGTTAAATTATTAATTTCTAGTTTGCTCAGTGCTAACTGCGCCTATACCCTTTATATCAGTCATATCACCTGATGGTGATATGGCTGATATGGTTACACGTATTAATTTTCTTCCAATTTTGCACATGATGTCAATTTACGTTAGCCAGAAAAGATATATGAATGAAATATAAGACATTTTTCTCTTTTATTCAATATATTTCTCTTCAATATATTATTATAAGTCACTTCATTATTATACTATACATCTATACATTATCATTATCAATAATTTCTTCTATATGAATATTCTATAAAATATATCTTATAAAATATATTATAATATATATATGAATATTCTATAGGAATATACGAAAAAACGCACTCTACGGATTTTAATCCTAACGCGTGACGCGGTTTCTCGACCAACATCCCATCCCAATGAGTACAACGGGTGCATAGAAGTATAACTTCCAAAATAGCTAATTGGTCCCGCGACCTCTAGTGTCATTTTTTTAGGCAACTATATCAAAATTCATCATGATTACCGAGGAAATTTACTTGAAATATACTAAAAAATCTTTCTTGCTCATAATAGGCTATACAAAACCCCCTAAAGTCTTCGGGAATGGTCTTGGGACATCCTGTAAGTGTATATGGCACCCAACTTTTTTTAGTGTAATTATTAAAAGGTATGACGTCACTTCGGGTGAAGAGAAGGAGGTCTCATCAAACAAACCCGTAGGTAATATATCTCCCCCCCGACTCGTTCCGGGCTCGCCGTGGCAGTGGCTGTGGCAGGGCAGTGGCAGGGCAGTGGCAGGGCAGTGGACTAGCTCGTGTGCGCGGCACAGGAAGCCCGTCTTGACAGAGTCCGTGCCGGCGCGAGAGTGTGCGTGTGTGTGTGGACGGGGGCGACGACCGACACACGCTCACAGACGCGCGGGGCGGGTCGTCGACCCTGCGACCTCTCAAGGTCACGCCTCTATTGCTAGAACATTCGCATAGACGAGAGTGGGTCATGGGCCGCGCTAGGCGCCTGGTCTAGTTTTGCGCGCGATTTCTTATCTATGTATGGCGAATTTGTGTGCCTAGTTTATGGTCTCAAGGTCACTCTGGTGTGATCGCGGAGACCTTTCCTTGAAATAAAAAAACTGGGGCGACTTCTTCTGAATGTAAACATAATATGGCATATCTCTTAGATTGTTAGAGATGTAGGAAAACGGTTTAAAAAGGCGAGTGGGTCTTAGCGTATAAAATCATTAGTCTAACCTGTCCTTAAATATTGTATAAGTATCTTAAAACCCGAACTATAAGGTGACTCGATAGTACCATAGACATTATTCCATAGTCGACTTGCACATTTATAAAGGTTGCAGATAATAAACCCGTTTCAATTGAAATTTGCTCCTATAAAGGTCTTGGTGTAGGTATTTTATTTATTTATATATATCAGAAAACAACAGCTTAAATAGTAGTTACAATAAACAAAAAAAAAAACAATTAGAACACAAAGCCAATAATAGTTTCCTCCAAACTTAAAAAAATAGAAAACCCATTCGGGAGCGAGGCCGGGACCAGGAAATAGGAGGGGTTGGGGGTTGGGGGTTGGGGACAATCACCAGAATATATCTTAAAACACAATATAATATAAAATATAATAAATTCTACATTTATATGAATATAAATATACTATTCAAGGGCTAGAGTAGACACTCTCTTGAACCAACTCTCAACCAACCAGAGTGAATAATCGAATGGCGAAATCGCCACATGCCATGCCACGCCATGCCATGCCATGCCACGCCATGCCATGCCACGCCATGCCATGCCATGCCACGCCATGCCATGCCATGCCACGCCATGCCATGCCATGCCACGCCATGCCATGCCATGGAACTGACGAAGGTTTCCTTTGCTGGCGCTGAGGATAAGGCGGTGCTTAACTGCGCACTTTCGTTCGCTATCATTTTTCTATTTCTAGTGCGAATTATTCTTATCATTTGAGTAAATATTTGTCCGCCTAGCCAAATGTTTTCAAGGCCGTCTCTATCCATAAACTACACATTTGCGTGTGTGGTGGTGGTTGGCTGATGATAACACCAGAAATACCTACTCGATAATCTACCACTGTGGTCTAGAATCGCTGTTAGTTTATAACTTCAGACGGTAATTCAAATTTAACTTATTTAGCTCGCATTGTTTAGGTCAAATCTTGCGAACTGAATTAGAACCACTCCCTCTTATCATACGAAGTTGAAATACATGTTGGTTGTAGTTCCGATGATAATCCATTTTCATGATAAGCATGACCTGATTCTACATCCAGGAATGGCTCCAACGAAAAAACTCCTCAACGGTCAACAGCATAGACACGAAATTTTATTTATGCATTCAAGCACTGATTAATTAATCATGTTAATAATCTTTTCTTATATAGATGTTGCTATAGATGTTGCTATTGTTGTTGATATTGTCTTATATAGATGTTCTTATATAGATGTTGAAATTAAAGGATTCCTTAAAGACATCGACGAAAAAACATCTTGCATTAAATAAAAACGCGCAAAAAAGGATGATCAGTGAGCGATGTACCGTTGCCTGGTTAGATGGTTAAGAGGGTGATAGATCACTCAACAGTACATTGCCACAAGTACCCGGGTACTGAGGGGTGGGGGTTGAATTTTCACTTCTTAGCCGCCGAGAGGAAACTTCTTAAAGGTAAGATAATTCGATTTGATTATAGCTGAGTCTTGGAGGTTTCATGTCAACTTATGAGGACTTTTTAGCAGACGCAATGTTAGTAGGCTAGATTAGATTTCTTCCTAGGAAGGAACAGTAGGTAATAATAATCTTTACCTGGGAAAGCGAGGATAAAATATTGCTATGACATAGATCATATAGATTTATTGTAGGCCCTGCTCAACTGAGGCAAATATGCTTGCGCTAGAGTTAGTGCTGTTTCGAACCCGAGGCCGAGAATGATTTAACCAGAACCTGACGTTTACAACCAGGCCCTACAGGCATCATTAAAGTCATCTTCTCACCCAGACTATTTGCCTGTCGTCAACTAGTGATGGGTTGCTTCATAGAGGTGACGAGAGGTTATTTTTTAAGTTTGAGTATATTGAGGTAATAAAAAAAACCTACCATTGTATAATGACATTCTTTCAATTTACCTATCATAAATTTTAACACCATTTTCGTTTTTTTTTTGTTGTAAATTTTGACACACGGCTAGTAATGAAACAAGAACTTAATATTATAATTTATTAATAATAATTTTTGTATAATACATATAATATTCTTTTATATATTATTTCTATTTGCACACATATATGAGTTTGTATTATTTTTAACTGGTCAGTAAGAAATAATACGTTCCAATAGCTATGCTATCATATTTTAGAAATTCGAATATGATTTTTTTTACTTCTTAAGCGATGTTATATTATATTTTCCATAAATAAATTAGTCCTTATTAGTCTGTTACAATGATAAAAAGTTATATCTGCGACGGGCATATAGGTACCTACTAAAGAGTTAACTAGCTATAACCAAATGGATAAGTAATTTATTTTATTTTTACATATTCTTTATATGATGAATACAATAACCATACCTAACTGGACATTGCCCGTTCTAAGGTAGGCTAATTTTAATAGTTATTTAATAATTAATTAAATGAAATTGCGCTGAGCTTTTTTAAAATAAAATCTATGAATATATATATATATATATATTTATCGGAGAATATGATTGATATATACAATAAGTTGAGAAATAGAAGAGATGAATATTATATTACACGGCAATAGTTAAGTGTCTTGTAATATCTGACTGTCATATTTGCCAGTCGGCCAGCCATGTTGTGCTGACTCTGACTCTGACGCGACGTTCCAAATTTAAAAGTGCATTTTTGGCGGCCAGTCGCCCCTCCTGCCCTCCCCGCGCCCCTCCCCCACCCCTCCCCCCCTCCCCTCCCCCCCTCCTCCCCTCCCCTCCCGCGCCCCGCGAAGCGCTTGCGATTATTTTTATTTCTCGGCGTTTTTGCGCCGAAGTGGGTCAGACGACGAAGCGTTCGGCAAGCGATTCCGCCCGCGGCCGCCAGATGGCGGTGAAACGTGCGATTAGCTAGGAAGCAAACCATTGAAAAAAGATGCAACTTCTTATTTATTACTATCGTATTCATTTATTTTATATTTATTATTTATTATATCCATAAAAATTAATATCATTACATGTATTTTAATATATCGCATGCTATTGATATTCTATAAAAGAAAAGTACAGTTTGTGTGAATTAGTAAGACCTCACTAGGCAAATGCCTGTGTCGAGGTGTTACCTATTTGAAATATATAAGTAGAGAGATAATAGGAGCGCGAGGTCTATATTAGAGATCCGTGATAAATATATATATATATATAGATAAAAAAATTTAATATATCTATGTACACACACACACAAATATATATAACACTTATATAATATAATATTATTTGTAATATTATAATTTATAGTGGTAATTTGTCGCAAAAATGTGTACCTACCTACATTTGCAATTAATAACAATTTATTATTTTGGGCATAAATATTACGCATAAACATTATTGGGCATAAGTAACGCTTCATTAGCCCAAACTCCCAAAGTATAACAACCACAAATTTGCTTTGTTAAATATTTTTTTTATTTGAGCTCAATAAAAAAATATTGATGATAATAAACGAGCCCGTTTCATAAGATCCGTCATATTAGTAAAGCCACATGGCGTTTTCAGCTAACGTGCTTAAAAAAAATCTTGGCTTAGATATCGTTCATTAAAATTAACTTAATAATTCTCGTTATTGACTGACAATGTTTATTATTGCAGTTTCTTCTTTTTCGATAATATCACAATTAAAGCTAATATAAACCTACAGGTTCTTACAATGAATTTGTTTAACTAGATTTTTCGATCAAATAAAAAATAAACACAACATAATAAGTATTTATTTTTATAATAAAATACACACGACGCAATATAGAAAACGTAAACAGGAATTATCGGGATAATTTATAAGGAGTGTTCTTAAAAGAAGGTGAAGATATTAGTAAAAAATCGTGCATTTTTGCGAATGTATTTTACATAAAATCACGTGCATTTAAAGTTATTATAAAATTTGTGTATTAGCATACTCTGAATTTTGTAGAATTAATTAGGCTGTCGTTATCTTATCTAATATTTATGCTCGCACATGTGGAAAATTGGCAATCTTTGTTTTTCTAACCATAATCGTGCATTCCAATTTAAATATATTCGCAATGCATTCGAAGTGTCTATTTTCAAATTTGGGCAATTTTTTTTTCACTAAGATTCAGCTAGGACCGTGTGTATGATTCGTATGTGCGATTTAGAGCCTACCCTACATTTCTACATTCTTTGGGCTAGGTTAATTTTCGGCATTGAGAATATTCAACGGCGCTTTTCCAAGAAATACACAAAAAAAAACACTCATCAAGTTACAGACTTGCGAGATGTTGTTTGCAACAACAATAAAAGGCAGTCGGATATGCGCCCAAAAGCGCCTCTCCGACAACAAGAATTCAATTTTTCTTTGTTTCATTTTACAATGTCGCTTTGTGTATGTGATTTGTATTTCATCGGCTGATGTGAATTAGTAGCCACAAATGAAGGATACTTGATACATAATGATATATATTGGTGGATACTATAAAATAAAAAAGAAAATCAAAAAATTGAACCCGGAAAGCCGACCTCTATGCATCCGGCTTGCAAGTACGCGTAGGGCCGTGACAGCCGAGCCGCCCTGGAGCGCGGAGGGCGGTTGGAGGTTGGAGTGGGGGCGCCTCCCGCCCCCGCCCCCCCGAAGGCCTCTCACTCATTTCCTAATGCCGTCCCGTTTTTCGCGCGCAAAACTTAAAACATGGGGGAGAATAAAATTCGGTAATACAAGTAGATGGTGTCGCGGTGCGCTCTCTGAAGCGGTCTTTTTTCCTAACGACCGGAAAATATTATATTCTAGGATTTGATTTGCATAATATTATACTATAGAAATTGTAAATTTTGAAAGGATAGCGTATCGACAGTGAAGTCTAATATATAGCCCGACTGCTAGAGACATCTTTATATTCATGATGTTTTTTAAATTTATCCAGTAAACAAAACAGTTTGACATAATCAGATACAACTAAAGTAAGATGCGGTTAGGGGCGTAAAGGTTGTGGTACTTCGAAATTTAAGGTAAATAAATTAAAAAAAAAACAATTTTTACTTATCCCTAAAAGTAACATCCCCTTGACACTTCAAATCATTTTTTTTTATCATTACTAAAACAAAAGTAACACAACGTAACAATATTCATATTTTTCACACAGAACAAATTAAATTTTATTAAACTAAAAATAAAAATTTAATCTAAGTGTGAACTCATAATTAAAGTGAACTCATAAATAAGGTTTACGGAACAATATATAAAAAAAAAGAATTTATTTAAACTTATTTATGTATACTATACTAACTACGATACACATATATTACATAGTTACCAGTAATCTAAAAAATGTAATTTTAACAATTTTATAGATATATATATCTGTGGCTTGGTAAAAGAAGTGCCTATGTCATTTTTTTCATTATAGAGTATCATGATGCAATATACTTAAAAATCCCCAAATTTTAAAACCCAAATTTAAATTTTATTTTTTTTTCTGTTTTTTAAATCTTTAAATTAGGAATAGGAATTTTGACATGGGCACTTGTACTGAAAGTTTGGGGATTTTTAAAGTATATTGCATCATAAAACTCAACAATGAAAAAAATGACATAGGCACTTCTTTTACCAAGCCACAGATATATATCTCTACATTCGTTTGTACATAGGTACATACATTCTCATAATTATAGAATTTAGAATGTTCACCTCCTTTCATTACTATACAACCTCGATTTTTTTAATGATTATGTTTTATTCTCAAATTATCAATAAATATGATTATTTTAATTTACTTTCAAGGAAAAAGACATTTTAAAAAAAGATTTTTTATTATATAAAACAAATTTATTTTCATTACCAAAGTTGTTGGTTCCTTAAGGTACAGATTTACATTTTGATACTAAACAAAAAATATATAAGTGAGTTCCTAAGACTATTTCAATCTATGTTCAATTCTCCATATTTACTTTAACTATGCCAAATCTCACACTCCTCCGTGCGCACTATATGCTTAAAAAGGGGTACAAACTTTTCCCTTCACATATTAATATATAAATGTGCTCGTCTTCTCATACTATTGATATTTAAGGTCTGTAATTAGAACCAAATTTTTTAAATTTCATTCTTTCGTAGGCCATTTTCGAAAGTGCCCTATTAAGTTTATCGGCCGCGACGCGACCGCGCCCGTACTTATAATCTCAGCAATACAAGATGTATTCGTTCGCGTATAAATGTAATATGCGCGCTTATAAGGTAGGGCGGGCGGGGGAGGGGGGGGGGGGTGCCTCCCAGGGCGGGGGCGGGCGGCGGGCGGAAGAAGACGAAGAAGGAATAAGTTTAGCAAGTATGGAAATGATTCCTTACTTAGTCTTAGGTAGTGATGTTGAACTAGAGCCGCTAGAGGGCCGAGGCGCGCGCTTTCACAACAAAGCCTAACCTTAACTTTATCACTTTTTATTCTATCATTTTATTGTATAACTGCTACTAGTATATCTGCGGTCGCCATGGCAACAGCTCATGACGACATTATTGCTAAGATATAATACTCGTATATCATGAAGACAACGAGATCGTGGTAATTTAGTGGTAAAGGCGTCTAAACTCTAAGTGACTTGCACAAGCGCATTTAACTTATTTGAGTATGGCCCATGATCATTTTAATTTATTTGGGCCTTGAGGTTTTTTTTTATAGTATATATATTAAATAAATAAAAAAGTATAGTAAATAAATAAATAAATATTTCGCCAAATATTATTATCCATTATAACATTTTTACAAATTCCGTGCCAGGGACTGCACGAAGTTTCTTTATGTGAGGGCCCCGATTTAAATTTATGTCAACTTACTTCCTTCAAGATCGAAAACGCTATATTTCGATCCAACGATTCGCCACTCGCCACTCATTCATCTCAGAGTAGGCCTTAGGTGCATAACTTAGAGGGCCATATTTTTATAAATTACATACCTCGAAAGAACTACAGCGAAGGGCGAATGAATTTATAAGACTGTTAATATTATCTTGAATAAGAATTTCATAGTTCCTAAGCAACGCTCTCAAAACTAACCTTAAGTAACGTTTGTGTAACGCGGCCGCCTTTAATTCTAAAGTATTCCCCACCGCTAACTAAGAATCTTTCTTTCTCTTTCGTCCCCGTCTCTTTTCACCCCTTCTAAGACTCCCCCGCCCCCCTCCGCTCCGCCGACGCTTAGGTTGCGAGGCTGGGGGGGGGGGGATCTTCTCCCGCGTCTCATTTCTCATAGCGATCCTCCACCCCTAACTAAAATTTCTTTAAAAGTCTTACTCGAAGTGTAGCTCGAAATTTACAAAATATTCGCAGCGAGCTCTGCGGGCGGATGTGGGGGGTGAGGTTCGCGGGAGGGGGGAGGGGGTTTAGATGGAAACGGGGGGGGGGGGAGGGAGGGATGAAGGCTGCGGCGCCAAGTCTCTAAGACTGCTAAGGGCGGCCTCTTCTAGCCCAATAGTTTTGTTTCCCGTTTGGAATTGCGTTCATTTCTTGGTCAATATTATATATTTACATCGATTTTTTTTTTCAATTTGAGTGTTTCGGAAATATTGTCTTATTAAGTTTTTTCATCATTTTAAATAATTTCAATATTTAACACTAATATTAAACAAATGTTTGACTTCATATACTTTTTGAATTGGGTTAATAATTAATTGTCCTTCTCCATTCCTATGACGACGGCCTTATTGTTGTTTTCGTGATGCGAGGCCGTTCATTACAAGCAAACTATTTTTTCAGACATTTGACCTACTGGGGATTCGAACCCGGGACCTGTGGATTTAGAAGCAGGCGCTTATACCACTGCGCCACCAAGCTGTCGCATCTAAAAGTGATGGCATAGATTATGTACCTACCTGAATATCCCTATATCTTTCAGATATAATAAAACCACGAGTTACTCTCACATTAAGACCAACAGAGCGCAGCGGGTTTTCGTTATCATAGTTTAAGGAGATATACTAATATTAATTCAATCGACTACCAAAATGCTCCTTTTATTTTTAATTATTATTTATTTGTGTCATTTGCCTGATATAGATTTTAAATGCCTACAAGTCCGGGAATTTGAACTATTTAATTGACATACTTACACTTAGCATAGAAATTTAAAAACATAAAGTAAAAATTAGGTATTTAGTTAAAGAAATTTAAAAAATAGAGGTTTGTGACTTGGTACCGATCAATTGTGAACCGACGCGACCTTTGTGTCAACGGAATTCTCATGCCCTACTAAGGGCTTTCGGGGTAGTGTTGCATTTTGGTGCCCAAATACAAATACCCGCTTTACTCGGGTTGAGTGGCTTCGCTCCCAATTTCTAGTTTCTTCACGAGCATTAAATTAATGGTCGTGGCCATTGGTCCAAGGCCAGGCCTTAAAATGAAATTATCAATCTCAGTTCTGGATTTATTTATTTGATTACATCCTGCACGTTTTCGAAAACAAAATTAGCAAACCTTTCTATATTTTTCAATATTTGTCAAAGATTGTGTCATTTATCTTTCAGATGATTTGCCGCTATAAAAAACAATCGTCGAATATAATAAATAAGTTTAACCTTTACAATTCAATTATATTATTATCTAAATAATATGCACACTGATCATCTGTTTTAATTTTAAACTTCATAAATAAGTCACTCATAAAACCATCTAATTTAACCATAATTCTTCATCTTAAACACATATTAATTATTTTGTGTGAAAATGTAACCCCTTTTCTTGTTTGTTTTAATTAATTGGCTAGATAATATTTTACACTAAAGGTGACAGGAAAGAGTTAAAAATGCATTGTCATATAAATATCATGCCACTTTCCTATACATACATATATATATCTTTATTATTTACCTATAATAATCATTTTACAACTAGCAATACCTAACCGAGCAGCTTTTTCTAAGATGCATTTCCTATTGAATTTTCAAATTTTATATTCAAAAATACATTTATGTTTGAAGAGTTGAGTCGATAAGATATCTCGGGTCAGAGTCAGCCTCAGCACGATCATAAGTGATAACTATATTGGTATCCAATTAAAAATACAAAGGTGTATTGATAGTCGAAGTACTGCAATGAATAAATAAATATATTTAGAGGCGACCGAATCTCCGCTAAGAAGGAGGAAATATGATTTCTTAATGCGCGCCGCCGAAGAAAGCGGGGCGGCAAGGGGGGGTGGAGGGGTATCTCCCACCCCCAGCCGCCCCAGCCGCCCTCAGCGGCGCGCGGAACGGGGCGCAATATTAGAAGTTTTCGCAAGACGCCGCCGTATTCGAGTAGTTAGTTGATAGCATATTCTTAAGTATGCTTTTCTCCGCTCTTCGTTGTAAAAGACTCGCTGGAATTATTTCGACAGCGCGGGGGGATGCCGGGGGGCACGCCCCTCTTCGCCCCCACACCTCCCCCTAAACCGCCCACTTCCTTGCTTGGGGGGCTCGTATTGATTTTTAAAATGGGGGTACGCTAACTAACTGTACGTCTAAATCTACACATTTCGTTTTCTTCGCTGCGATTAGAAAAGAGATGCTTCTTGAATATCTTTCGCTCCGTTCGCCGGATGGAGCGTGGAGGGGGGAGTGGGGAGCGGGGTGAGGGGAGGGGGCGGAATGGGAATGTCATTCATCTCTCTCTTTCTCGCTTTAACCGTATTTTTTTTAATGATTCCTTGCCGCAATGTCGCCTTAATATACTACCAATTCCCATGGACAATTTTATTTATTTACGCATATCAATCAATTTTTTTTTTTATTATTACTAATAAAATTAAATATATTCATCCAAACTCAAATCCAGACTACCATTCATTTTCGGTTTTCTGTGATTATTAATTATTAATAATTAGTATTTTTAAAAAAAAGAAATCTATGAATAGTATAGTGACTCTAAAAACTTAGTAAGGCATTTATTAAAATTTCATTCGTGGTACCTAACTTAGTAATGTTACATCGACTCAGGACCTTCGACAATTAAGACATTACAATTGGGTAAAAAAAACTTTGGAGCACTGAAACCAAGTAATCCTATTTTTAAAATATGTTTTTTTAATTATCAATATCTTTACGAAATTCGAGATAAAGCTACAGGAAGAAATTATTTTATTATATAAAATTTAAACAACTCGTTTTTTAAATGAATAATTTTATCATATATATAGGTATAACTTTACAATTAAAATACATATTTGAACATTATAAAAGAGGTTTAAATATTAAAATAAATCTTAAAATTATAGTAATAAATTAAAATAAACGTAATAATATGATATTCCTTATTAAAATTAACAACGTATGTGTATATAAATGCATGTAATACCTGAAGGTATAAGTTGTATTATCAAAAAAAAAAAATGTATGTATTCAATTCAATTTTTTTATACATAAGTACAGAAGCACTGCAAATAAACAAATTGTAATATATTACAATATTAAAACTATACATAACTTTATTAGAATTAACCTTCGTGATAAAGCACCGTATTATTTTAAAATATATTATACTCATACATACGAAATTTTGTTTACGCATTTAAAAGCTTTTATTGACAATATATTTTTACTAATTTATTTAAAG
Organism: Neomicropteryx cornuta; assembly: GCA_020383195.1. NCBI lineage: Eukaryota > Metazoa > Arthropoda > Insecta > Lepidoptera > Micropterigidae > Neomicropteryx > Neomicropteryx cornuta. The sequence continues at coordinate 17,661,578 of JAHKQU010000025.1, forward strand.
CTATAAAAACACAAGAAGAAATGGCATAGTCAAAAATAAAAAAAAGCGATAGGTAAGTAAGTATATTGTTCAACAAAACAATGAACAGTTAACCCATTCACCACCTTACGAAAGAGGTTACGTTCTAAATGATACCTGCTATTACCTATCAATTAGCCACACAACCGGAGTCGATCTTCAAAGTGTAGTCCATGTGAATAAATAAACACAGAAATAAGATATAAACAATACTAAAATTATGAGTTGCATAGAGACTGATAGATGGACGCTATAATCAGAATACTTAGTCTATTCTAAATACGAAGTTTAGTTGACTATTTTGAAATAAACCCTAAACTGTATTGAGTTTTAATCTGCTCAGAAATTTTGTTTGTGAAGTAAATGTTTTTAATTTCATTAGAAAAAGTTTGTACAATATAATATATTTCGCGCGGCTTCAACCCGGGCTAGGTCGGCTGATAACCAACCCCTTCAGCTCGATAATATTCGTATTTTAAATGGCATTTTTCAGCGCCACATTTTCAGGAGGTCCGATATTTCAGTGACAGCCGCGAGATTGCTAATTAGCGACGCGGGCGACCGACGCACCCGCATCGCGCCGTAGTTCGCCAGAAAGAGATATATAATAAAAATGAGTACTCCAATATGGCTGCTGTGGAGGGGTGGGGCGGGCGGGAGGAGGGGATGAGGCCCTATTGCGAATAATAAATAAATATAAATTTTCGCGGGTTTTTCGGCGGCTGTCGGGGGCGGGGGCGGGCGGAGATTGGGGGCGGGCGGGGAGGCGACCTACTTTTAATCAGTCACTTCCTGTGAATATTTCACGTAGACTTTGTTGTTGGAATTTAATGCGCTTTCAAAATTTTTTGTTACTTTATTTAAAACTATATAAACGTTTCAACATAATTCAGACTATATGGAAATTATAAAACAGATAATCTGAAAAATCAAAAGGAAACGATGCCATAACGAATGCGTTATATAGTTAGGTTATAGATTTTTTTTTTCTATATTTATGGAAAGATATACTTTTACAAATTTTAGTTTTACGATTTAGACTCTAATTTTTCAGTATTCATTTGAAGGTAAAATTAAATTTCTTTTTTTTTTTTCACATTTTTAGAACCAGCCCTATAAATTTAGTAGTGACCTTATAAATTTAGTAGTGAAAAAAAACTATGGATATAGATATTACTATTTTTACAAAAAGTTTACATTTTTTTATCGGTAATCATGATGAATTTTGTTTATAGTTTCTTAATAAATAACACTAGAAATCGCAGGTCCTACTGGCTGCTTTTTTACCGGGAATGGTCTTTTACCGGGAATGGACCCGTTGCATATGGTGGCGTTCTCTTATGTTCCCTATTACGCCTAAGAAATTGTATAAAAAAATTGAAAATAATTCCTTCCCAAATTTATAAACTATCAAATCACTCGTGTAAATTCCTTTTCTGTACTTCTCACCCGACGGCGTGGTGAAGTTATTGTCACTTGTCACTTGTTGTCACTTGTCATATTGTCACTTGAAGTTAACATTTTTTTTTTCTGAAACCATGATGAAATGAGGTCAAAACAAACCATGTTTGAAGTCGCAGGGCCAATAAGCTGGATTTACCATCGGGAATGGACTTGGAACACTATATCTATATTTTAAAATAATAAAAACGGTCCCTACACCCTTCGACAGTATTTAAGGTTAACTTGAAGGTTAAAGTTTCCCATCATAAACGCAATTGCATATCAACATGTTGAATACGTGTTTATTCCTCGAATATATTAATAAACAGTAAGATGTTTGATGAATGTCTGTCTGACATCGCACCTGCAGTGTACAGACCGGTAGTGGCTGTGATACTCGCGATGGGTCACTTTGTTCCTTATCTTTCCGGCTTCTGCGGCACTCGAGATAAGCGTCTTTTTTGAAGGTCTTGTCTAAAAGACCCCTAGAAGTGCCTACGAAGATTCAAAATCATATTTATTAATATTAATATTATTATTTATAAGTTAATAATCCAAGAATCACCTTTATTCCCTCCGTCGATCCAGTCATCGTTAAACCACCCTAACGATAGGAAATCGATTCTCGATTCAGACCTCTAATTGAAACGGCCTCTGATCAGGGCTGTGCTAAATTTATAGGCATTTCCGTTTTAACTAAAATAAATTATTACATATAAAAACGGAATGTTTTTTTGGGAGAATCTGTAGTCTACGTTTCTCAACCTTTCAAGTGCATATTAATATAAATATGTTCTCGATTAGATCAGGATATTTCCAATTGCACTAATATTATTTTTAACAGGTTTATTTTTTTTGTTACAGTTATTTCCCGTTTGATTACTTCTGCTGCGCATACGACCCAATCGGACACAAAACCACCGCAGCAATACGGTTTGTACCCTTTTAGATTATTTGAGTGTTTTTTTATTATATTATTATACAGGATGTGCCAAGTTAAAAATTATAAAAAAATAAATTCGGTCAACGCGCGAATTCTGATGCCGAGCCTATCTATAATAGCCTCGACACCATTACGGCGTACGACGACAGCTGAGCGCTCACAACGAAGACATTATTTACTCGATCTTTATACTATTTTTACGTAAAGTTTACATTTTTTTTTCTTCGGTAACCATGATGAATTTTGATATTGTTTTTAACAAATAACACTAGAAATGGCAGTTATTTTTAGGTAAAGTTCATTCAAGATTCCCGGAAAATGTCGACTTATCTTCGTCTTTCACATCCCCCAAAAAACCCAAAACCTACATCTATCTATCTACGAGTATAAAATATCACTTTTCTGTGGACATGATAACTACCATTATTTTACACCAATCAGTTCTCAGGTAAGTTGTTGTACTAGGGGGGGGGGGGGGGGACAGTAATGAAAGGTTTTTTACTAAAATTGAATTTTTTTATAATTTTCTTAGTATATAAGATATCGAATTTATTTTATACTTATATTTATTTATTTATTATGGTACAATAAGAAGTTACAACAATAAATGATATAATAACACTGAACAAGAAATTAAATTAATATAATATAGACAAATTAAACACCAGCCATTTATTTTTGCTCGGAAGTAACATGCCTACTCTAACTAGGTTAAAATCTAAGGTTAACTAGGTTAGGTGTAAGTAACCATTTTAAATAGCTTTAACCATTAGTCCTAGCGGTGGCAATGCGTTCAAAATGTAATTATACAAACAGCCCTTACAGTATGAAGAGGGATTCAGTACGTGCACTCTCGCTGCGCAAGAGTGCGGCGGGTTGAGGTGCGCAATGTTTGATACAAGTTCGCATAATTGGAGTTTGCCTCTTCCCTACTCTGATCTGGTGAAATTTACCTCTGCCTGCCGGCGTGGCGAAAGTGATTTTTATGTGTATATTATAACATTCTGTAATATTTAGTTTATGAAGCAATAAAAACGAGGAATAAATGTGCAACAACGTTGTTCGTAAAATTTTACAAACACTTAGGGATAGAGCGAACCCACCCCGCCCACGAGCATCCCCAGCCATCAGCGGCAGCATCCCATTCAGCTGAATTATCATTACCGCGCCGGGCGGGGGCTGAAGGGCGGGGCGGGGGGGGTGGAGGGGGGTAACTCTTTTTAGTGTCGATCGGGAGAAGCGAGGCGGGGTGGGGTGGGAGTGGAAAGAAACAGGATAGAGTGTGTATCCGAGTTCGATTCCGCAATTGCGAGGGGGGTTGTAACCGGGGGGCTTACATCAGGGTGGGGGGGGGGGGCACACTTACGAAGAGGCGAGTACATTACAATCTTTTATTAGGTGACTGAAACAGACGAATTCCGCTTCAGATTTCCCTTTCAGATCGTTTTAAAGATATTCATGCACATATGCCGTCATATGACTTTAAATTACCTAATTAGTTACATATGTATATTTTTTATACCTGAAAAGTTTGTTAATGACAATGACAATAAAAAACAATATTTTTTTTAGTTAACTTTTATTCTTTCGAAGATTTATTTAAAACATTTTTACGAATATTTGATAGTTTTTGGGGTAAAAAAGTAAGTTGCCTGCGAAAAAAAGGTACCAAAAAGCATAAGCAATACCGGATTTACCTGTTAAAATTAAAACTATATTTTAGTTATAGGATTTCACTTATAATAAATTATTATGTTTGCATAAATTAAGCTAGACAATAATATTTTAAGGTAATTATATAATTTTACCGCTTACATTATGATGTTGTTGTAATTTTATCAATATTTTTTAATTTGAAATGGTAGGGTATTTAACATTGAAGAGATTAGTTCGTTCCAAAGGCCAGGGCGGATTTAGCAACCCTTATTGGTGTTTACCAAAGCAACAAAATAACATTAAATTATACTTATCGTTACACCTGAACTTGGGGTCATATCGTCATAGTAATGTAAAGAGATTTAAAAAAAAAAACGTAATATTTAATATTAAGCCATATTTACTATTTGGTAGTTTTGGAAACTGCGTCATGTCAGATACGATCAGATCAGTAGAAAAGTTTAAATTTAGCGAAGGAGGTTAATCTATGAAACGAGGATATGTATTTTATAGAGTTTTATTATATTGATAAGTATATATACTTTTATTGTAACCTTTTATTACATGTTAGAGCTAAAAAATAAACTGGTCAAAAAATTTTGGAATAAATATTTTTTGCTGATGGTAATCTGTTTCGTATGCAGACAAATAATTTCAATAATAAATTAGGATAGTTCTAATAGAGCATGCATATCTTCAAATTCTTTTTAAGGTCTCACAAAAAGATATTTTCCCAGGTGTGTGTGCGTGCCGTGATCCTTCAGCTAAAATGCTATGTTCAGGTCTATTGGTGATGTATTTTTCGATTGTCGTAGAATCGATTGTATTCGCGCCGAATCTAAATATCTGCATTAGGGCCCGTTCTTTTCTATATAATAAGGATTCTCCAACTGTGCGAACTGCGACTGTTTGCCTGGGCGGGCGGGGGGGGGGTGAGGGTTGCCAGGGCTGGCGTGCGGGGGAGGGGGATGTTAGCTAATGCGTATATATGTATAGAAAAGCTTATATAATTTATGAATCGTTAGGCTCTGTTTACGGGCGCTCATTTCAATGAAAGAATCCGAGTGGTGTTGCCAAACTTGTCATTTTCAAATCTCATTTTGTGCCGGTCTATCTAAGTTATATTATTATTGAAGAAAACCTTTTGTTTGGCAATCGTAAATTTAAACTAGTCGGTTGTCAAAAGTTTTGAAGTAGAACTTTGTGCCGTGTAAAGATTATTGGTAGATATATTGAAATCGCATATTTTGTATCTAACGTTATTTTTATCAATCTCCCTAAATATTTGAATGCGATTAGTTGAATGTGCACTGGAAAAAAATATACGGTAATGGCAGCAAAAATATGGTATTAGCAAATTGTTAAACTTACTTTGATGTAATTACCATAATCTTTGATTGCCTCTAGAGCTCGCTACAATCATTTTTGCTAATTGCAAATTTCACTGAAGTCACACCGCTATTTTGACTTGAATCACAGCAAAATAAAATGTAAAAAAATTAAACACAGCAAAAAACAAAGTAAAGTAAAAAACACCAAACTATTATGGTTACTGCTACCGAATTTACAGGTTACATTTTATTTCATCAGCTGTTCACCCGCGACGCCATATTGTTTTGTAATCATAGCAAAATGTTTTTGCTATAATATTTTTTAACTATATCTCTTGTTAAATCTATCCAAAAATTATTTAACTTTAATCAATCTGTAGGTATAATTATGCGATTTGCTTACACTTATGTTCGATTAGCAAATTTCTCGCTGAGGGTGCAAATTTTTAAACAACCAAAACTTTTGCTAGTATTTTTTTTCAGTACGCTATATGAATTGAAAGAGTTGTTGGTAACTTTAAATATAACGTTTTTTAATACTTTTCGTGACACCACTCATCTCATTCAAAAAGCACACGTATTGGGAAATGACGCTTCTTTAGAATTGGCCTGATATTGTAGATCCTTGGAAAAACTGTGAAAATGTATGTGTTAATAAATTGAAATATTATCAGTAGTACCTATGGACTGTGTAGTGCGAACATAGTTTGACGCTATGGACGCGTAGTTCTGATCTAAATAACCGCTCTATGTTCTAAGGTAAGCTTTGGTGAGTCATTTTTATTAAATAAAATTTTCAGTATGCGGGTTGGCAACACCGCCGAATGAAGCGTCGGGTTGTGTGCGTGTGTGCGTGTGTGCGCTCTTTCGGGCTGTTTTTATTTTAAAATTTTTGATCAATAGACAAAACGGTAGCGGAAGCACGAGCGAGGGCTGGGAGGGGGTTGGGCGGGCGGAGGGAGGGAGGGGGAGGGAGGAGGTGGGGGTGTTTCTATGTATTATTATTTTATCAGTATTGTTCTGTGGGCGGTTTGATTCGATATGCCCTCTATGTAACATATTATATCTTTATAAAGGCTCACATACCGTCAAGTACTCACTAGAATACGGGCGGAAATGTTAATTTTAATTAACCGTGGTCGCCATTTTTAATTCAAATAATGCGTGCTATATATACTCTAATTATCACATGTTATTCAGATTTTATATACTGCTAAATTATGTTCACGATATTGAATTTATGGGAATGAAAAAAAAACAATCTCTAAAAATGCGGAAGGCTTTTATTTGCCAGATTGAGCGATCCTAATAGATGGGATAAAGAATCTTAGCTCTGTATCTTTTACTAAATTTCTTTTTGGGGAAATAATATTTTGTTCAAATATTAAACAATACTAGCAATCTTCTAGTGGTCAAAATTCGACCGCAATTCATTAAACTTGAGTTTGAGCATTACTGAGATTCTATACCCTTATAATATAGTAAATTTACTTCTATATTAATCATTACATAATATTTTTTTGTCAGCTGCGAGCGTTTACAAAATATGTTATTAGCGTGTGTTGTTTGCCTTAATTCCCTTCAATACGTATGAAATTTAAAGTGTAGAAATTACTGTTTGTATTTGTATTTATTTTTGATATAATTCATCGTTAGTTTTAATTTTTTCATATTAAAAATTGACATTCATAGAAGTATAAGATGGTATTAATAGTTATTTTTGACATTGAAAAAGGAACGTTTTGAAATCACACAAGATTCACAGATCGAAACTCATTCAGTCAATTAGCTGTCAGTAGTATGAACGTTTTATCTTATTTAATTTGATGAATTTGTATCACATATTATATATACATTTAGGCTTTCTGTACTCCTCTATATGAACTTTAACTTTGCCAAATCTCACCCTCCTCCGTGCGCGCAATGTGCTTAAAAATGGGTACAAAGTTTTCTTTTCGCGTAGATGTTATAATATAATAAAAATAATAAATCGTTTATTACAATATATTTTTTGTTAATTCGTTTAGGCAACAGAATTAGCAAAAAAAAAATTACGAAATATGCTCAGCACCTCCTGCAGTGTCCTTGTTATTTCATTAACCTGATGCAGATAAATGTTTTTTTTTGGATACAATGCCTTTTAACCTTTTTCTCATATTTTAGATTAAAATGTCGTAAATGCACTTTGCCCATTCGAGAGTGGTGTCTACGAATGTGTCAGTCTGATTAATTGTCTGAATTAGTTTTCAATAATTATTGTTTTTAATAATTATTAAAACGTATTAAACCTCAAACCTGGAATTAAAAAATTGGAAGTTTTTTTTTTTTATTTATGAAGCTTTTAAAACAAAACTGAACGAGAGAGTCTAGGATTAAAGCTGCGCGGAATGTTTTACAATTTTTTTTTTATTTTTAAGTCAACATTCCTCGTCATTCAAACCATTGGCTGTGTGACGAACGACGCGAATGGTTCGAAACGTCGCCGCGTCCCGTCGATATATATAGTGTATGCGTTTATTCATAGATAGTGCTTGAAATCAGTATAGATAAATATAGTGTACCTACCTATGAATATTGCATCCATTACATATTTTAATACAATACGATATTAGATAAGGGATTTCTTCTTATCATGTTCTAATTAAACACCTATCATTTTTTGGTTGTGTTGTTTGGTTGTGTTAGCCATTTTAATTATGATATCGGTATTATTATTAATTATAATTGAAGCGTATTGCTGATTACCATTTCATAAATGCGGATAGTAATTAGTGATGCCGTAATACTAGCAAACATAAATATTCAGTTAAAAAGATAAACCTAAATAAGTCCGTATATCTGATTGGCGTCGCGGTCGACTAGCCGAGAGGTATTTTTCTGTTCGGAAAATGTACCTACAGGTAATTTATTTTCTAAGGAATACCTAAGGATATTTCTTTAAACATTATGCAAAATATATATATATATATATATATTTTATAATAACCAACATGTTTTGGAAATTGCATTTCTGAAGTCACCCGCTTATGAAACCAGAAACATCCCATAAAAAATAAATATAGTTTTATGATGAGTATAAAGTGGACGTGCGGATTTACCTAAGCGATTGAGATATATGGTATAACAACTCAATTAAATAATAAAATTTGCATAAAATTAGAGATTTTTATGAAATGAATATTTTATGCTAAAAGTTTTTGAATTTTCAGTAAATATATTTATTTTATTTTTTATTTATTAATTTTATTGAAACAATTACATATATTTTTGTGAGGTTACAGATTTGTGTATGCATATTAATAATAGTTTTGTATCCGTGAGCGTTTGGAACCACTGCAACCAATGTTTGCTGTATTCTTAACAAGACTAAATGTCTGTCCTAAAGAAGGCAGTTCAATTTATACTATACGATATAACAAAAATATGAACTATACGATATAACAACATTTTAAAAAATTGTAGTACAATAAACAGATAAATAAAGTAAATAATTAAACTGGTAGAATCTACATTTATATTTTTATATAACAATATATTTTAATATACATATACAGATATATATATATATATTTTTTAAAAAAATTCATAATAATATAAGGGCATTTCTGTTAATATTTTGAGATATTATTCTATTACTCTATTATTATTAAGTAAACAATACCTTAAGTTTTATACAATAACATTTAGGCACATTTAATAACATTTAATAACATTTTTGCATGCAAAAGGTTGTCTTTTCTCCAACAACCAATTGTTCAGTAATTTGCCTAATGTTTTTGTGTTATTATTTTAAGAAACATGGATTTAGAAAACAACTAAATGCTATCAATATTTCGTACAAAATGGTAGACCGCGGTTTGTGTTATAAGCGCCGTTATGTCAGTCATAGAGTTTACACCTTTCCGTTCATCGTGCATGGCTTCTTTTCGCAAGCAACAATTTGTAGATCAGAATCCTTCAAATTGTGTCCTTCGTTCACTTATGTAGTCCCCTTAAGGGTTAATACTTAAATCGTAACTTTTCTACACGAATTTAACATTAAATCGAGAGCTGTTTTTATGGGAATGGGATTATTATAGCAAAAACAAATTTAATGAGGTCATTAAGAGAAAAGCAGCTGTCTTTGTTGCAGGCCTAATTTTAACAACCACTCCCCTTTCTTTCTTCTATCTATTCTTGATTTTAAAATCGGGCCCTTTTCGGGCATGTTTTGACAATATTGACCTAAATACCAATTTTATTTTTCAGCATCTAAAGAAGGTATAATTAATTATTTTTTAGATATTTTTCACAGTCAGACATTAAGTGATATGTTGTTTATAAAAACTGAAATAGAATTTGCTCGATAATCTATTACAATCTACCTACCTACTCGTATTTAAAATATATATATCACATACAAGATATATATCGCGGCAGTGCGGAAAATTCATGTGTCACCTACTTTAGTTCCGTAAGTTTCAGCAAATTGTTATAAACCATTTTTAAAAATAATATTTCCATGACTAATTCTATTACGGTTAAAAGGAAATATTAAACTAGGACTTTCGATGTCACGGCTAAGATTGCCAAGGGAAATTGGCACAATTTTATTCGTTTATTTTTCAAGTTAATAGTTCATAAAATACAATTGTTACTTGTGTTAATGCTAACTGCTATTATTTGTCAGTTGTACATAATTTGAAATAATTTCAGTTGTATATAGGGAGTTTTTGTTAGAGGCGTGGTTTTCAATCTGGCACTACTTTTTTCGTAGTTGGTGTTTTTGACAGCTGTCACTTGATTTATGCTCAGTTTGGTTTGCCATTTCATAATGAATAGACTTACTCCTGAACAACGTTTGCAAATAGTGCAAATTTAGAAATAATCCTCTAAATTTTTTTTAAATCACTCTAAAATAAAGTAAAAATCGCGTCGTGGGCCTGTGGCGTGGCCTCCAAGATCGTGCGATTTAACACCGCTGGACTATTTTTTGTGGGGTTATGTGAAGTCGCTTGTCTACGCAGATAAGCCGGACACGATTAACGCCTTGGAAGAGAATATTCGGCGCGTTATTGCTGACATACGGCCCAACTCGCTGCAAAAAGTGGTTGAAAATTGGGCCTCTCGGCTGGAATTTGTTCGAGTCAGCCGCGGCGGCCACTTACCCGAAATCATTTTTAAAACATAATGGCAAACCCTTATCTTTATAATAAAACTAAATTCTTAGCCATAACATCAAATTATATGCGTTTTATCTCTTCTTGAAAACCACGCCTCTAAAAACATCACCCTATACATAATTTAAATGCCACGTTTATACAAACATTGATTTTATACTAACATTTATACCTATTCGGAATAATGAAAGTTTTGTGAATATTTTTGCGATTACCTTACCCCGGCATAATTTGTTATTCCCTTTTAATAACAAGAGAGCATGTTTGTTTATAATAGCGACAATATTTCGACATTCCCTTCGCCCACGTTTACTCCTTAAAATTGTAGATTACAAAGAGGATAAATAAAATGGTCTTAGAGGATCTTACCCACCCCATCTATAGGACTTTCGTCACGATATGTATTAGTGGGCAGGGCTCGTGTCTGTGGTACTAGTAACGGGGCACATCTTCAGGTCTGTTTGAAATGTCTTCGTAGCACGGCATTGAAAGGCCGTCTACGGCCTCAGAGGATTTTTTATAGGAAAAATTGCTTATTATTTTAAGCTTTGAATAATTCCATTGAAATATAGTTTTTTTTTTTTGAGAAATCAGCAGTCATTTTTATGAAAAGTTAATAAATATAATAAAATCATTTATAACAAATAATAGTCATTTCATTATTAAAATAAAATAACAGTTATGCAAAGATAACTAATCTAAAAAAATATCCACAAAAAAATGAAAGGCAATATTTTTTGGTGAAAATCACTTTACGATAGGACAGAGAAAAAAACAAGAACGGCTATATATTTAATATACTTCAATATTATTCTTATTTACCTCTAACTATCTAGATTAGTCAGTTGGGCTATACTAAAAGTAAGGAATGTACTTCAATTTATATTGTCTTTACGTCAGTACCTAAGCTGTATTGTGAACAATTTCTGTTAAGTAACCATAATAAATAAATGAATATATAATATTTTAATTTAAAATAATAATAATAATGCGGCACTGTGCATTTTTTTACATGTTTCTTATTGCGAACGCAAATGAGTTTGTGTTTATTTTAACTAGCCAGTAATAAATAATAATACGACAGCCGTATTGGCATATTTTTCAAATTCGAATATGATATTGATGAGGGATCTATCGAACTGTCAATGTTTCATTGATCAGTTCTAAAAAAAATTTTTATATCATTTAGACCAGTCTTCAATGTCATCATACGGCTCTGGTAGTTTTTTCAAAAGTGCCATACTATACATAAAAACTCTACTCTTTCGTAAGTCGAAAGATGCAACAGACGGGTAGACGGCCAAAAGATTGGGATTGTAGCGTCTTATATACCAATTTATAGGGGTTTAATCTTCATTAACAATCATAAATCATTTTAGAAATCGGAATAATTCAAGCAGATTTCGCCTACCCGCCGAATCGATTTGAAACGTACGCAGAGCAGAGCATTGCGGAAGCAGGCCCCGTACATACACATCCGCCTATTTAAAATTCAATACAAAAATATTTGAAAAGCTCGCTGCGGGTTTGGGCGGGGGTTGACCCCGGGGTGTCTAAACCCCTCCCGACCCCCCTCGATGAAGTGGGGGGGGGGGGGGTGAAAATAGGGAGGGGATGGGTGGTCGGAACTACATGCGCAAAAAGCCGAAACACGGCCTGCCGGAGGCTGCGTACAAATTCATACGTCCGGGTTTATTACGAATCTATAATCGGTGGAAAAATGCGAATGGGACGGGGCGGAGGGGGTGTTTTAGCTGAGAGTCGTAATATTGCGGAGGGCGGGAGGGGGATGGAGGGGCAGAGGGAATAATGGAGGGGTAGAAGAGTGAGAGGCGTTACTATCTCCATAGCAAAGCATAAAAAGTTGTCGCTAAATATGCGGCTTAACCTTATAAAGTAAAGACCATCCAATCTCCGGTTTCTAGTGATCAGCAAGACAGATTGGATAAATGAAATATGGATGATTTGAGATTAATCAACACGCATACAGGGATGTCCCAAGGCCTATCCCAAAGGCTCAAATGGGGTTTAATGTGGCCTATTATGAGTGTAAACAGATGGTGTCAATTCGGTCAGTGCGCGAATGGCCTTCATACCGTTACGGCGTACGTTTACAGTTGAGTTGAATTATTACATGATTTTTAAACTATTTTTACCTAAAATTAACATCATTTTTTCTGGGTAACCGATGAATATTATTGTTTCTTGTTATTTTTTAATATATCATTTGGCATGCTTTATTAAATACTCTTGATATATATTTTTTTAAATTAAAAATAAATTAGTATCCTAAATTTTATTGAGGTTTTTTAAAACATTACCCTAATAAAAAAAAAAAGACATCAAAATGGACCTAAACGACTATTTAATTTTAGCTAAAATTGTTCGAAAGCTATCCATTAAATATGTCTTAAATAAATATAAAGTTATATACAAGTTGCTTTAGCAGCGGTGGTTATTTGTTTTTAAAATATAATTCTAATATTATTATAATTAATTTGTAAGGTTTCCCTAGGCGCTCCGAAGATTTTTTAAATTTACGGTGACAACTTATAGTATAGGGGTTTCATTTGATTTACAAACTAAACGAAGTATATAATTCGATAAAATATCCTGGGTATAATTTAAATGAATTTTCAAATGAATAACGGATATTTTTTAGCACTTGTAACAAATTTAGAGCTATTTTGCTAATTTAATTTGATAATATATCGATTCTTTGCACCAATATTGAATTCCCGAAAATAATTAGTTCGGTGTCAACGAAATATGAAAGGCAGAGAATATTGGTTGAGTTTCAGCTATGAATATAGATAATTTCTGATTAAATACATATTTGCTATATTTGCACCCAAATAAATGCTGCTAGAAAATATTCTCTAAAATAAATATATTTTTACTTCTACAAATAAAATGCGTAAATCTTTTGAGAAACTTACTTTATTTTAGTCAACTCGAGAGGCGCTCCGTAGCGGACCGAAGACTTAACCGTGGTCCAAGTCCGTGTAGACTCACTCGACTCGCAATAGACAAGAAATACCTTTACTTTGTTAAAAACATTTTTATTTGGTTGGAACCCTGATCACTAAAATCCTGATTGAAAACTAATATTATTAAATATGCATAGTAGACATTGAATGGTATATTTTAGTATTCAATACATGTCAAATATATTATGTATACGAGTATGTTCTTAAAGCGCCCCTGGACGCATTTGTCCTTGAGATTTGAAAGAGTAGGCTTTAATCGAACATTGACGTGAAGAAAAGAGACGGATATACTCGCCGACTCATTTGGAATCGATGAAACATGTTTTTTGTATTTAAATAATTATTATCATTTGAAAAAAATGTTTTTTTTAAAGTAATGTCCTAGATTATTATATTGTCTATCTTTAGAAAGAAAAATTAGGTTCGCGTCACTTACACAACTTAAAAGAAAATCGTTGCAAGAAAAAAACAATACTTTCTTATTTATTTATTTTTATTACTATAATAAGGTGTATATCTTTTTTTTTAAGCAAAGTACTAAATTAATATATGTAGAATATTGTGATATTTTTAGTTTTAGCCATTTGTTGGGAATAACTTCAACAAAATGCACCAAAATACGTTACAAAACACGTTTTAGGGACTGGTGGCGCCTTAATACGTGAAGGGAAAACGTTGTGACCATTTTTAGCATATTACGCGCACGGAGGAGCGTGCGTTTTGGCATAGTTGAAACATATACGGAGAAGAAGTGCACTGCTAAAATTATCTAAAATATGCGTTAAAAATACATTAAATCTAATCGATAAAATGTTCATACAACTGACAGCTCATTGACAGAATGAGTTTTGAGCTGTGAATTTGTGTGATTTCAAATGTTTGTTTTTCAATAGTCTGACAATGACAAGCAAAAATAATTATTAATGCCATCTTGAATGTTAAGTCTCATTTTTACATGACAAAATTAAAACTGTCAATAAATTGTATCAAGAAATACATACAAATATAAACTATAATTGTGTTTTTTTTTTCAATTTACACTAACATTGAATTTTAAATTTCATAGGTATCACAGATAATTAAGGCAACAAAACACGCCAATGAGGTATTTGTACACGCTCGCGGCAACACAACAATATCGAACCTTTATTTTTAGTATTTTAACAGAAAATTTAGCCAACACCAGAAGTATCACCAGAACCTAAATTGGGAATTGGATTTTGTTAAATTTGCTATATATAACAAAGATAGAAAACTATCTAACGTAGTTTTTTAAAGTTGTCCTTAAAACTTTTTTATGATTTGCCAAACAATCTTATGGACCTAATGTATTTCGATATCGACTAAAATCCACAAATCAATTTACTTGCGGATATTACTATCGCAAACGGTTTATCATTAAAGCATAACTTAGCATTAATTTTTGTGAAATTCGATTATTGTTAGTCAAATAAACGACAAAATAAAAAGAAAATATATTGCTTCTGTGGTTACATCGCGCGTTAGGAGCGCGTTAGAAGTGAAACTTCTGTGAGGAATTATCACTAATATTTCCACACGACTATTTATTTAAATAAGTAGACAACCGACGCGACAATGCGTGTCACCGAATTTACCCGAACACCGTGTCGCATTAGATTCGTTCTATGCCCGTAAAAAGGTGCGCGTAAAGTAGGTTTACTCGAAAAGGACAGTAATAAATTTGGAAAAATACCGAAAAGTTGATGAAGATGAAGAAACGATTTTTCCTTGCGGCGTAACACGATTTAACAGGTTGTCTTCCCTCCTCGTCACCCCCGCCCCGCCCCCATCTCTCTCGCCGAGCCCCCCACCCCACCCCCCCGCCCTCAACCTCCGTCAGACCGCCTCTACGATATTAATGACGACCTAGAAAACTTCCTTTTCGACTGATTTTAAAAAGACAACTCATGAATATTTAATATTTTCTAGAAAAGAAAGGAAAGGGTGCGGGGGTGGGTGGGGTGTTTGAGGCAGTTGTCGGCACAAGGAGGGGTAGCAGGGGCGGGGAGGGGGCAGACTCGCGTCTCGAAGCGTAGCTCGTAGAGGCGTTACAACTTGGACGCATATCACCTATCATCATTACGACATTATCATCATTTCATCATTTCACATGCTTATTACGAGTATTTTTTGGATAGCGAAACTGAATTGAGTAGCAAATGTTTTTCTGTCTAGGCTACTAACCATCTGAACACATTGCCCATGACTTCTAAACCATTCGAGTATTTTAATACTTAAATCTAAAACCCTAACTCACAGCCCGAGGGTTGTAATGCGAAACTATATTTTTACTGCTTATTAGAGTCCCCCCCCCCCTAATGTAAAAACATTATATTAAATATTTTATTCAAACAGGCGTAAGAGGTATTCTTGTATGAAATAATTTAGTGTTTCGATTGTATTCATATAATAAAACATGTGCATATAAGTATGTAGTATTTACGAGTATGTTTGTTTATATTTATATTTATTTATTGGTTATTTACTTTATTTATTTTTTAATATTAATATTATATATTAATATGTTTATTAGGAAGTCCCGTAGCTTGCGTCATAATCCTAAACTAGATCTATAAATGATTGCCGTCTCCTTGGAACAGCACATTGTGCTATTAGGATGATGCGCAAGACTAATCCATGTCACGTGACTACGAATTACAATAATGTGTGTGTAATGTATTTTTGCGTAAACACTATTTTGTTGTAAAAAAAAATTGCGATAATAATTAATTTCCTTTGCTTTTTCGCTCTGCTAAGGCCGGTCAATGACTCGACGTGCGAGCGGATGAGCTTATGACAAAAACGTTTTATTTTTATCACCTTAAGTTTACATTTTTTTACTCGGAAACCGCGATGAATTTTGATATGAGGTCAAAACAAATCGTGTTTAAAATCGCAGGGCCAATTATTTTTTTTATCTGGTATGATCATAGGGCACGGTGTAAACATAGGTATAGAAATGCATAAGTTACAAAGAAAATATACACACACACATGCATCACATTACTAAATTATATGAAAAATATACGTATAAACTATTGTTCATATTTTATATGTTGACATGAAGATTAATATTAAAATACACATAACTATCAAAAATGAATTATATATATTTTAAATGCTAAAGCTTTTGACATTTTTTTATTTTTATTTTTTTATTTCTATAAACTTATCAGACAAGTACTTATATTTTATTACTCTAACATGAGTATTAATTATTGCTAGTGGTCGTCCAGTGGTCGAAATTGGACCGTAATAATTGGACGTGTATAAATACGTCGTTGGCGTGTGTTGTTTGCTTTAATTTCCTGCAATACCTATGAAAAGTAAAATTTAGTGTTACTAACAGTTGAAAAAAAACACAATAACAGCTTGTATCTGTATTTATTTTTTGATATTTTCATTCATTGTCAGTTTTGATTTTTTTTGCTTGACATTACTACTTTGACATTGACAAACCATTGAAAAGGGAACATTTGGAATCACACAAAATTCACAGTTCGAAACTCAATGAGCTGTCAGTTGTAAGAACGTTTTATTTATTTATTTATTCACAAGCACAAAGGTACATAACTTTAAAAACTGAAAACCTTTAAAATTAAGTGAAATGAAATGAAAAATAAATAAATGTATTGTAGTGTATTGGATTAAATTGAATGTATTTGTGGCACATAATCTTAATATATATAAATCTCGTGTCACAATGTTTATCTTCAATGGACGGCTGAACCACTTAACCGATTATAATAAAATTTGCACACCATATGCAGTTCGATCCA
The DNA here is from genome assembly GCA_020383195.1 of Neomicropteryx cornuta. NCBI lineage: Eukaryota > Metazoa > Arthropoda > Insecta > Lepidoptera > Micropterigidae > Neomicropteryx > Neomicropteryx cornuta. Next base: position 17,678,918 of record JAHKQU010000025.1, read on the forward strand.
ACTTGAGCGATAGGATAGTTTAAATCTCAAATTATAGTCGCAATTTTAATTTATTGCTAATTATTTGTCTGTTATTATTTGGCAGTCATAAAACTGACAGATGTCGATACCTTTTTATTTTATGGGCGATTGTGAAGAGCGCGTGACGACTCGGTGCCTGTATAATTTTATTGAACAAGCAGAGGAAAGAGCAATTGTGATATTATTGGAAAATTTTTTAGAAGATCACAATCAACTAATTCAATTGATCAAAAGAGTTTCGCCACGACTGCAAAATGACAATTATCAAATCGTCATAAAAGCCGACAAAGTACCATTAGGTGAACATGCTGGTAGATTCAACGCTCCAACTGTTGATGAGGTTGCTGTTATCATGGTTGGTGATCCAGTTGACAAAAGATCTATAAACATTACACGGCGAGACAACACTGTCAGTACGATTTCGGATCTACACCGTTCATATGACGCACTACAATATCCATTGATATTTTGGCAAGGACAAGATGAATATCACCTTAATATCAATCAGTATGATCCAAATACCGGTAAATTTGACAATTATCTATTTACTTTTTTACTGTATGTATAGATTTTAATTTCGTATTGCATTTTATTTTTTATTTTTTTAGGTGATTACAGAAATAATAAAGTTAGCTCAATGAACTACTACGCACACCGAATAATGGTTAGACAACATCAAGACAATTATATCCTTCGATATCGTCAGCTGTTCCATCAATACATTGTTGATATGTATGCTAAGGTCGAAAGCGAACGCTTGCGATTCCTTCGATTCAACCAGGCAAAACTACGATCGGAAGAATATATTCACTTACGAGATGCTGTTGCTGGAAACATCGATGGAAATTTAAATCCCAATGACATCGGTAATGCTTTCATTTTACCTTCAAGCTACATCGGCAGTCCACGGAACATGCAGGAATACATACAAGATGCGATGACTTACGTACGTCATTACGGCCGACCGGATTTATTTATTACATTCACATGTAATCCGAATTGGGAAGAGATACAAACTTTACTATTGCCAGGACAACAAGCCATTCATCGTCATGATTTAACTGCACGTGTGTTTAAACAAAAATTGAAATCCTTAATTGATTTTATTGTTAAATATACAATTTTTGGTATCACACGTTGTTGGCTGTATACGATAGAGTGGCAAAAGCGAGGTTTGCCTCATGCCCACATTTTGGTTTGGCTTAAAGATAGAATCCGTCCTGAAGAAATCGATCAAATAATTTCAGCCGAAATTCCAGACCCATTAATTGATCAAGAATTATTTGATATTGTCACCAAACACATGATCCATTGGCCATGCGGTGTTTTCAACATGACGTCACCGTGCATGGAAAATGGAAAATGTAAAAAAAACTTCCCAAAGCCGCATACGAATGACACGATCACGGATATTGATGGTTATCCAATGTATCGCCGCAGAAGTACTGAGAATGGTGGCCACACATTTACAATGCGACTGCCGAACTTTCCAAATCAAGTTGAGTTTGATAATCAGTGGGTGGTACCATACTCACCACTACTTTCAAAAACTTACAAAGCTCATATCAATGTTGAGCTTTGCAGTTCTGTTAAATCAATTAAGTATATTTGTAAATATGTAAACAAAGGCAGTGATTTGGCCATATTTGAAGTAAAAAACATAAATAAAAATGACGAAATAGCACGATACCAAATGGGCAGATACATTAGCAGCAATGAAGCTATTTGGCATATTCTCAGCTTTCCCATCCACGAAAGAGATCCTGCTGTCCAACATCTGGCAATACATCTTGAAAACGGTCAACGTGTATACTTCACTGAATAAAATGTTCTCCAAAGAGCGTTCGAAGCTCCGAAAACGACTCTAACTGAATTTTTTACATTGTGTCAAAAACCTGATGTTTTTGGCCAATTCGCGAAGACATTGGTGTATGGTGATGTTCCACGTTATTTCACATGGAACAAATCCAGTAAAAAATGGGAGCCACGGAAACAAGGAAAACCACATCCTTCCATTACAGGCATATTCAAAGCTAAGACATTGGGGAGACTTTACACGGTACATCCAAAGCAACGTGAGTGCTTCTATTTACGTTTGTTATTGGTGAATGTTCCCGGACCAACGTCTTTTGAATTTTTACGAACAGCTAATGGTCGAGTATTCAATACATACCAGGATGCATGTCGTGAACTGCAATTGCTAGAAGACGATAACCATTGGGACTTAACGCTTGCTGATGCTGCGTTGACATCAACACCGAATAACATTCGTCAGTTGTTTGCAATTATTTTGGCGACATGTTATCCCTCGCAAGCACAAACTTTGTGGGAAAAATATAAAAATTGTATGACAGAAGACATCTTGCACCGAATTAGACAAACAAATCAATGCCAAAACATAGATTATACACCAGAGATGTACAATGAAGCATTGGTCTTGATCGAGGATTTATGTGTTCTTATTTCAAATTTACCACTTAATCATTATGGTATGCCATCACCTAATCGTCCAGCCACCGACTTAGTCAATACCGATTTACAACGAGAAAATCAATATGACCATGGAAGTTTAGCAACAATTATCATGAACAGTGAACCATTACTGACAGCAGAACAAAAAATTATTTATGATCGGATTATGCTGGCTGTTGCTGCTGAACAAGGCGGTTTTTTTTTCTTGGATGCACCCGGTGGAACCGGTAAGACATTTTTAATATCGTTGATTCTTGCCAAAATACGGTCGCAACAAAAAATCGCATTAGCATTAGCATCGTCAGGCATTGCGGCTACTTTACTGGATGGTGGGCGAACAGCACATTCAACATTCAAGCTGCCATTGGACGTTCATAATAAACCAGATGCAATGTGTAACATCAAAAAGAATAGTGGAATAGCTGCAGTGTTGCGGAAGAGTTCTATAATAATTTGGGATGAGTGCACAATGGCACACAAATATTCACTTGAAGCATTAAACAGAACTATGCAAGATTTAAACAGCAATAATAAACTTTTCGGTGGTGCTTTCTTACTTTTGTCTGGTGACTTCCGGCAGACCTTACCGGTTATACCTCGCTCTACTTTCGCGGATGAGATTAATGCATGTTTGAAACAATCATTCTTATGGCGAAGTGTTGAAACACTTCGATTGACCATAAATATGCGAGTACAATTGCAAAATGATCCATCAGCACTAATATTTTCCGAACAACTACTAGATATTGGGAACGGTAAAATAAAACTGCAACCAAATACGCAATGCATTAAACTACCAGACAATTTTTGCACTGTTGTTCAGGATAAAACTGAATTGATTCAGAGTATTTTCCCGGATATACAGAATAATTATTTGAATCATGAATGGCTTAGTCAACGGGCGATTTTGGCAGCCAAAAACGTTGATGTTGACGAAATTAACTTCCAGATACAACAGTTGTTACCAGGCGATCTGATGTCTTTTAAATCAATCGATACTGTTGTTGATGAAAATGAAAGTGTAAATTTTCCGATTGAATTTTTAAATTCATTAGATATCCCTGGAATGCCACTACATAATCTTCGATTAAAGATTGGTTCCCCTATTATTCTCCTCCGTAATTTGAATCCACCTCAATTATGTAACGGTACGCGTTTGGTCATCAAAAAGATCACCGGAAACATTCTTGAAGCAACCATTTTGGCTGGGAAGTTTAAAGGAAAAGTGGTCCTGCTGCCACGTATTCCGATGATACCATCAGATTCTACCATACCCTTCAAAAGGCTACAGTTTCCAATTCGTTTAGCTTTCGCCATGTCTATAAATAAATCTCAAGGTCAAACAATGTCCATTTGTGGTTTAGATTTGGAAAATCCATGTTTTTCTCATGGGCAACTATATGTTGCGTGTTCACGTGTTGGGAAACCGTCGAATCTATTTGTGTTAGCTAAAGACAGGTTAACCAAAAACATTGTGCACCGATTGGTGTTAAATTAAATTGAAATTGAAAGTATTTATAATTCAAAAAAAAAGATATTAATGTTTAAAAGTTTAAGACTGTCTGCCTTGCCTACCTCATTCATGAGTTTAAGCGTCACATGTTATTTACTGTATTATACTGTAATATACTTATATTTGTTATAAAATTAAATGGAAATAATAAATCTGATAAATTTTTATTTTTTACCTATTGATTTCTGCTTAGTATCAAGTGTAAGAACATTTTAATTAATTGTGTTCAACGTACTTCCCCTTCAAATCTCAATCCAGTGAATTTGTATACCAACATCAACATTTTCGTCTTTGTTCGTAAATAATTTCATTGTACTAAAGGGTTATAGTAGTAGAAAGTCAAATAAGGAGATCAGCATATTTTTTTACAAATACCATCTGTGTGAAAAAGCATAGTGGACTCCGTGACTGATGTTCTCTTATTGTTCCTCTTAGATTGTTTACTATAATGTAATATAACTAAAACTTTAGCCACAGCAACGCGTGGCCGGGTCAGCTAGTAATATATAAATTTTAGCTTTCTATATAAGCTCTAACCATGCCAAATCTCACGCTCCTCCGTGCGCGCAATATGCTTAGAAAAGGGTACAAAGTTTTCTCTTCACATATTAATATATAGGTAAAAATAAATAAGTCATTTGAATTTTACCGAATGCAGTCATATAATACAAAATATGTATATATATAAATATATTTGTTAAACCTAAATAGGTAAAAGATGTTTAAATGTGAACTTTGTCGAGTTATTTGTGCTATTTGCGGATAAATAATTGTTTAAATTAGTTGATAAATGTATTTTCGGTTGTATACTTATTTATTTTTATTAAATTAGTGCGGTATTAAACCACGTGAAAACAAACGGATGCTCCACGCACAGCAGGAATTTCCTTCGCACATTTATACAAACTCCAACAATTGCTCTTAGTTTTGAATTATTTTAATGCTTCTAATAGATATACATATTTTTTTGTATTTATTTATTCTTATACACCAAAATACATACATTACAGAACAGTAGTATCAGTTGAATGGCAATTAATGTGACCAACTAGACGCCGTCTGTACCAAAGAAGGCAGTGACCGTCGATTTTTGTTAATTGAAATTATTTCGGTATTAACTGAAAGGAAAACTTTTGAAAAAGAAACACGCGTAAATAAACTATAAGAATAAATATTGCAAATTTGTAAACATTTGCATAATAAAAGGTATATATATTTATATAATACATAAGCGATTATAAATACACACACACATATATATATATATATCATTTATAATATATAAAAGTATATGTACTATATATATAACATATAAATGAATATATAACTATACATGTTATCAGTAAAAGAGATAACCATGGGTATCTCTAGTAAGCGTGATATTATAAATAGTTTTATATTACAATTGCTGAGTTCATTTAACTACACTAGATTAGCTATTGCTTGCCGTCCAACATTCATTAACCACTTATTTAATATTTTTGCCAACTTGTGTGAATTTTTAATTTTAAGAGATTCAGGAAGTATGTAATGAATTTTGAGGCCTATGTACTTAAGAGATCTCTGCCCAAATGTGGTAGTCATTTTTGGAACTTGCGGATGGTCGTTCGCAACTGCTCTAGTATGGTGGCTATGTTGGACCTTAACGTGCATATTAATATTTTTACTAGTATATAATATTACACTTTTAATGCATAATTGCCTAATATCTAATATATTAAATTCTGCATATAGTTTATCAGATGGATATATATAAGGCAGTTTCATTATCGTTTTAATGACAGCTCTTTGTGCTACTTCTAATGGTTTAAGATTGGTTTTAACACAATTTCCCCACCCCACTATACCATAGCTTAGAATAGACTGGCACAGGGCGTAGTAGACCGATTTTATAGTACGATATATGTTTGTACTCTCTACTCGTTTTTAGGAATAAATGGTTGCGCCATTAATTATAACAATTTCAGACGTTCTTTTTTTTATATAATAATTGCTATGTCATATACAAATATTTTGGGCCCAACTCAACTAGACCAAGTAATGAAACGTTAAAAAACGGTTTGACTATCTGCGGATTCGAACCCGATACCTTTAGATCAGTAATCCAACGCGTTAACCACTAGACTATCACGATCTCTCTCTGATTTAGTACAATTTAATACAAGTAATAAGGTAAAACTGTTAACAATGTGGTTAAATTAATATGATTTTTATATCTTTTTAAATTATAAGATAATATGAGCAATATAATGTTTTTGTGTTCTTTTAGGTAGATTTCATTAGCAAAGCTATCTAGTGCAATGAATGCCATGTCATCTTCGCGTTTCACATCCCCTAAAACCCAAAACCACCCTCAGTTTAAAAGTTTAAATATCTATCTATCTATATAACTTTCGTGTAAACACGATAACTGCCGTAATTTTACACCAATCACTTTCAAAATGATACACAAAATTTAAGGGCACAAAATCTCGGCTAAGTTTGTTTATGGGCAAAATTCGACCAGGGGGGTGGGAATGGGGGGGTTTTTTCGAAAAAGTGAAATTTTGCTATAACTTTCTTAAGTGTATAAGATATCGAATTCATTAATTCAAAAACAATACCTTCCTTAATAGACACATGATATAAGCAACCCTTACAGCACAGTATAAAGAGGGATTAATTTCACAAACTCTCGCTACGGCGGGTTGAGGTGCGCGAGCTGCCGCGCGGGGTGTGGATCGTGATTACTATATTATAAAGTACAAAAGTAAGTATTATCATTCCGGCAGTCTGATATACGATACGATAATAAATTTTAAATATTTTACATTCATAAAAAATAAACGTTAATAATGCTCGATTTATTTATATAGATTTTTACTAAATCGAACTTGCATCTTCAAAGCTCTTTCAGATTTAAAACTAAAGGCGCCATATAAATTATTTAACCGACATAATACCTATGTATTCAATAAACATGTTGTACATGCCACACATACACGTGCGTGGAGATAACCCTTTAAAAGATTTTTATTTGTAGAATAAATACTTAAGGTATACTTAAAGTGGAGAAGGAGGGGGGGGGAGTTGGAGGAGGAAATAGGGCAGCATTTTTCTATCTTAGATTAGTGTGAAGTTAGTTACGAAACCTTTTTACCTTAACAATATTGTTAACAAGATTGCATATGCAATCTTGTTGATAATATATCATCGAATACCTACATATTCAGAAAAAACTGAAATGGGTAATATTTTGTTGAGGTCTCCCCCTCTCCCTTCCCTTCCCCCCCTCCCCGCCACTTGTGGGCCCGCGACCGTTCGGAGATGTTGTAGGGATTTTCTCAGAAAACGACGTCAGCAGCTCGCAGCTTCCTAGTTTTATACTAAATTAAATACGCGCCATTGTAATGCCTGCCCCGACCCCCGCACCCCGCGCCGCCCCACCCTAACCCCACCCCACCCCACCCCGGCAGCCACCCGACCGTTCTACGGCACCAGGCATAATGATTTTTTGGCGATGAATTTATATTCGCAAACGGCGGGGAAAGTGGGTTGGGAGGGGGAGGGCGTACGGAGGCTGTGTAAAGCGACACGGGAGGCGGGGAGCTTTTTTGTGGGGTTTTTCGGGAGTTTTCCGGGAAGGCGGGCGGGAGCGGCGGCAGGGCGCCAGTACTCATTAACACCCACCAGATATGCAATACTGATCTTTGACGAATAACGTTTTTGAGAGCGGCCGCGCCGACTGGGTGCAAAAACACCCTCACCCCCCCCCCCCGCCCTCCCGCCACACTCGTGTGTAGTTCGTTAGCGCCCCCGCCCCGTGCTTGTTTAGATAATGTAGGTTTTTTATATTGTGTGCGTGAGTGTGGGTGGGCGCCAAGGCATGGTGCGGGGCGCTCATATTTTTCGCAGTTGATACTCGACTGTGCGTTGTATCTCGTGTTGAGGGTTTCTCACGCTGAGGAGAACATCCTGTAACTGAGAACTAGAACTGTAAATATAGTGACAGCTATACGTTTCGTTGCGACTACAGTCCTGCACGGATAAACTAACGAGTCTTGTAACCTTAAATAGACCATTTGGTCACGTTATTAAACTTTTTGCTAGGCTCAAGGACAAAAAGTTATATGAATCATGACGTCTTGTACAAAATTATGGAAAGATAAAAAAAAAACGATGAATTCAACAAATTATTATTCAAACGGTATTTTAATAACAAAAAAAATCTACTGACTGATTTCTACAACTAATTTCTTCTAAAAACTAATAAACTACTTATTTTTTTTTAAATTTATTCAATACTATGACAGTATTCAAAAATTTAGAAAAGCTTAATAAAACGTATGCGGAAAAATACAATTTAATTAGTTTAAGACTATATAGTTTAAGTTTAAGCTATACATATACATTTAGGGAGACCAAAACATTTTAATATGATATTTAACACAAAAATCAATAATAATTAAACTGCATCCCTTATCTATCTTTTTTTTTTAAATTTTGCAACTAGGCAAAAATTGCTAGTAGTTAGTTTGGGAAACTAAGGAGAGTTAGATACAAGTAACCTGTGACAAGTGCATTGTAATGGCGTAAACAAGAGACATGACACGCTGTAATAGTTAATTAAGACAATATCAAAATCTAAATTAATATGCAGTTTTACTTTTAAAATATCCAGAACGATAATTTCTGACAATCCCTGCTGGTCCCAGGTTCTACCTTGGGTCGGAGGTTGGCTTCGACCCATTTTTTTTTACCCTTGTTTTGACTACAACAGCGGTAGCCATCTTGTCATTGCACCGCGCTGAGCAGTTTTGCGGGTAGTTAATTAATATTGAATTTATTTTAAATAAAATTAATTAGATTATTATTAGACGTCGAAGCTATTTCACTTATCAAATTATGTTTTTGTAGTGTTCACTGTTTTTACCCCCGACGCAAACAGGGGGGTGTTAGAAGTTAAGGTGTCTGTTTGTGGCATCGTAGTCCGATTAGGAGAGCAGTCTAATTATTATATTATATATTTATTATATCTTTTTTATTGATATCTTTGTCTGTTCGCCCAATAAAATTAAAATCCTGCTTCTATTACACCTTTGTAAGATCATTGTGAATTATTTATTTGTTATTGTGTGCCTGGAAGTATTATTTTAAATTGCTAACTTTTATTTCTTTTTGTTGATTAGTTCTAATTATTTTTTATTTTTATTGTTTTTGTTTTGATGTTGTTTTTTTCTTTTAGTAGTTTAATTTTTTACTTTAATTGTAATGTGTACACGGGGAAACCTGTTTAACAAATAAATAAATGGATAAACCGATTTAATTATATATTTTATTCTTTAAAAACGCAGAAAAAAAATATGACTAATTTTATAAAAATATTAAAGTAAGAAAATTTAAATAAAAAATGTACATTAGAAGGTACTCTATAGTGTGTTTAGGAAATAAATTTATTTTTTTATATTTTTCTTCGGCGAAGATTGAAGTACCTATGAAGAAATGTAAATGTAGGAATTATCTTTTAGATTATAATTTATTTAAAATATTTTATTAAATCCATTAAAATGAGAGTATATATATTTTTTCTTCGCGCATTTCGCATTTATTCGTCAGAAAATATTTTCATCGAAAACAGTTATTTTTTGCTCGCTATTTGTGTATGTGTGTTACACAATTTTAGCTTTTGAAACATTTATTACAAAATAAACATTTTCCTAAGTAAATTCCGGTTGTAAATCCCTGCCTGTCGGTTATAATAATTATAAACTCATACTATTTAAATGAAAAGTTTTTTAAAGCTTTGTTTTTTTGATGCGTCTTATATAAATCAATGTAAGATAAATTATTTAAATACAAAAAGCTTAGAAAAACTGTTGTAAAATAGTTTGACAGTTTATAATGTTTATTTCGATTTTTTTTATTGGATTACAGGTCCAACAGCCAGTAAGAAAATAAATTAAAACATGAAACAGCTCGTAAATAATTAATTAGTTTAGGAAAATAACGAGATTCACACACTTTCAATAAATGCGTGTTAAGGGATTCAAGTCACGAGTAAATAAATTATCCCACCGAACGACTCGGCAGTGGAGAGACGCGCGATGCTGGATAGACAAAAGACCTGGACCGGTCCAGCCCTGCAGCGCTGAGGCTGAGGCTGCGCGTCCCCAGCCGAGCTGAGCTAGGTCTAGCTCTCTGCAGAGCGCTCTGCACGCGTCTAATTCACAGATGAACCGCCATTTTGATTTTTATCCGACCCCATCCCCCCCATCCCCCCCATCCCTCCATCCCCCCACCCCGGGCGCCCCCCCACCGCCAGCTTCCCGCGCCTGCAAAAATTAAACAATGTAACATATGAAAATTTCGCCGTTTTTTGTGTGTGCGTGAGCGGAGGGGTGTGGGAGGGGTGGGAAGGGTGGGGGAAGGCTTTCTCTCGTATTCGTAGGGTACTTTTTCAGCGCTTCAGGTCCCCGCTGGGGTTGCGCACATGCTAGTACATAGGAACCACCCAATACTTAATTACCCCTATTTATTCACTTTATCAATATTACAGAACGAATAACCTATTACGGTTTTAGTTGTAGGGTTACGTATGCATATTTATTTATTTATTTATTTACAAATATCGGTATGTTCATATATTGAATGTTCATATAACCTTGGACTAGTAATAGCACACATCTTCGAAATATTGGCACTTATTTTTGAAATTATGACTAATTCATCATAACTCGTTTTTTCAATACTTTGACAACAAATAGTTATTTTTAAAATGTATATTTTTTTTTTTTGGATCAGTTTTGGTTTTGGATCAAAAAATGTGCCGTTTATAGGTTTGCATAGTCATTGCTATCGCTTGATTACAGTCTACAAGTCTACTGTCAAGTCTATATATGGCTTTAGGCTCGTAAACTACAAAACTAAAATCTATTCATTCAGCGGGACATGTCTTGACATCAAAAGTCTTCGAAGCATAAAAATATCCACCGAGTAACATGCTATTACGTTATGTTATAAATAAATAACTTTTAGTTTATTTATAGTATAATAATAAATAATAACATGAAGGGACCGTACATAATAATATACAAATATCGGTTTTTCATTGTCATTCAATTATTTAAGTATGTGTATTGCTTTCGAAGATACTATTATTTCTTCATCTTTTATCTTATTGTACAATTTGGGTACTGGGAAACCAAAAAAATTGTTATTTTCCCATAAGAAAATAAATAAATAAATAAATTTTAATATAAACACATTTTATTTTTTTATTTACAAATTCATTTATACGAAAAGGTACAAAAAGGTATTCAAAATTATGTTAATTCTGGTAATAATCTCATTTTTCAAATGACTGAATTCGGTTAATTTGTTGAGTATCATTAGTAAGCCATCTGCTGTAAGCTCAACTTATAACCTACACTATAATAAATCCACCTTTATAATAATAAATCTGTACTGTTGAAATGTTACACCACTTTGGAGTCAAATTAAATATGTTTTTATTTCGATTGAGTGAACAAACAAACTTTTTAAAGATTAAGGCGCCCCGGGACGCATTTGTCCTTGAGATTAGAAAGAGTAGGCTTTATTCGAACGTTGACGTGTAGAAAAGAGACGGATATACTCGTCGACCGCGAATTCGTTACATTTGGAATCGATGAAACATGTTTTTTGTATTTAAATAATTATTATCATTTGAAAAAAATGTTTTTTTTTTAAGTAATGTCCTAGATTATTATATTGTCTATCTTTAGAAAGAAAAATTAGGTTCGCGTCACTTACACAACTTAAAAGAAAATCGTTGCAAGAAAAAAACAACACTTTCTTATTTATTTATTTTCATTACTATAATAAGGCGTATTTCGTTTTTTTTTAAGCAAAGGACTAAATTAATATATGTAGAATATTGTGGTATTTTTAGTTTTAGCCATTTGTTGGGAATAACTTCAACAAAATGCACCAAAATACGTTACAAAACACGTTTTAGGGACTGGTGGCGCCTTAAACATAAAAGGAAATTTTAAAACAAAATACATCATCAATTTACATTGTAATGTTTTTTTAGTAACTTTAAATAAAATATAATTTAATGCTATTAGAAAGTGTTTTGTAGACATCTCCTCTGAGTCTAACGCAGACAAATCAGCTTAGTTGAAAGGGATTAAAAAAATTGGTATCTATGACCTAGGTCAGGGCAAATATAAAAAAAAAATATATAACCTAAAAAATATTTTATTAAAATTATTAATAATTTCTCAAAATCATACAAACATCAATAGATTCAATTATGAAACAGGGCTCTATTTTCGAATTTAGTTTCTACCGCGACACGGATATTGTATACCTAGTGCGACACGGGTATTGCATACCTAGTGCGATATGGATATTGCATCCCTAGTGCGACACGGATATTGCGTACCTAGTGCGACACGGATATTGCATACCTAGTGCGACATAGTTATTGCATACCTAGTGTGGGAGGAAAACATTCAATAACGGCAGTTCTTAGGTTGTATTATTAGATTAGGAAAGAAAGAAGCAAGTAGTGGTGCAGTCTGCGGGATGCTGCGAATCGGTCGGAAGCGGCGACGCGTAGGCGAGTCGTAGATACTTCCCCGATAGGTATTAATAATCTCGTAGATCTCAGTTGGGTGGGCGGGCGGCGAAGGGCGGTGCGGGGAGGGGGCATCAAACAGTTCTCATGTAGGAAAACATCATAACATTTAATTGCAAATAAAATACCATAACTGTCATTGCAAAAAGCAGTAAATATGTTCGCATTTATCTATTTATTAATTTATTATACATAAAATAACAAAATAATATGTTATCATTACAATAAATATATAAATACATGCCGAATAATTATTTTTCCAATTCATGCTATATATTCGCTCGCCTGTCAAATAAAGAGTTTGATAATTATTATAAAAATTATGATAATTAATAAAAACTTCAATAAGAATATATTTTGTTTTATTGTAACACAAAACGGCGAATATTAAATGATTTTAACAATGCATATTATATTAAAAAAGAGCATATTTAAAGTAATTACCATATTATGGACATAATGTACGTGTACGTACTTGTATTAATTTATTTTATTAACTATTATGGCTTTATAATTTAATTGGAAAATATCCATCCAGCTAAAAAGTTTTAAAAGTTTTAACTTTCAGTAATTTTTATCATATTTTTCTTCATAGCGAACGCCTCTAAAAATATTTCATCTAAAATCCGCTATTTGAGAAATGCATTTGACTAATTAACTATTTGTATCATATAAAATGAATTCGCTCTATGTACTCGTATAGAGGGGTAAACGTGAAAGGAAAAGAATAATAATTTTCGATGTTGGGCGACGGGCGAATATCTAAGCCAACCTCTTCTACCCTTCAGCTAAAAACCGACTCGACTCAACAGCCTCCGAATTTTAAAATATTTTGCATACGTATGACTGATGCGCGCTCGTGTGTGGGGTTGCGCCCTATCCCCCCCCCCACCCGCCCTTCCTTTCCGCCGTTAGAAGGGGGGGGGGTATCTTGTCGCAATTGCGAGTACATTCCGCAGCCGGGTTGGTATATTTTAATTGCAGCCTCGCCGAGCCAGACAAGGACGGAAGGGGGACGTCTTCGCGCAAAAGAGACGGAAAAAAAGGGGGTTTTAAAGGGGGGGGGGGTGTCGGCGGGGTGGGGGAGTTTGATTTCGCCGAGCACTCGACGAACACAGGCTCGCGCTAATAAAACACACGGACGGGCGCGGCGGGGCGGGGGGGCTTTTTTTAGAGCGGCGCCGCGCGGCGGGGGCGGGCGGGACGGGGGCGGCAGCCCCATTTCCCGCCGAAAATTTTCAGAGTGTCGCTCGGGGCGCGCGAATTCGCGTTTCGACATTATTATGGTGGAAGTGCGCGAGAGCCGAGGTCGCGCGCGGCGACCCGACCGACTGCAGCACGCCGCACCGCCCGCAGTCGCCGCATCGCCCGCCCGCAAGCGGCACTCGACGGTACGGCCCGAGCGTCTCTTCTAATACCCACCGTTCGTTATTTTGACAGCGCGGTTTTTCGCGCCCCCCGCCCCGCCGCGCCGCCCCTGGAGCGCCCCCGGCGTATCGCGAGCGCGATCTGCCCGTGCGTTTTTTTAGCGCGCGCTATTAGTGCCATTTCGGGCGGTCGACTGAGCAGACAGAAGTGCGCGGCTCGCCTAATTCGCCGCCCGCCCCCCGCGCGCCCCCGCGCCCCCGGCCGCGCCACTACTCCGCCAACTTTGTTCTCGAAGACCGCGCGTGTGACATACTACCTTCTGCAATCAAACTACTTAAATATGTGACTCGTGTTTTGCCAACGGAAATTGCGTTTACACATTCATCTTACAAATGTTAACAGCCCCTGGAAATGCGTATTCAAAAATTTAGTGAATTTAGTATCTTGTGTTGAAGAAACTTAACGGTTTAAATAGGTTTCCTAAAATTGCGGCTGAAAGTACTAAATATTTTTACTTGGATTTCTTTTTGGTATGATTCTTTCTTCATTTAATTGTGTGTAGATTTATTCGTACATTTTTTAATATTTACTTTTAAACAGGTTTTAAAACTATATATATTTTGTATTTTTTTTTTAAAACCGTGTATTACTTTGATAATGACCGCTATCAAATATTTTTTAATATATGAGTATCTATTTAAGTAATATTTTGGAGAACAACTAGGTGTTATATTACATTTTATTTTTTTACCTATTTTTAATTTAATTAAAAGTAAAACATAATTTTTAAAATATTATCTTATGTTTAAGATTTGAAATTGATTACTATTTACCCTGTTTTTACTCTTTTTTTACAAGAATAGCTCCTTGGGCCTTAGCTAGGCCGTAACCATAACCATAACCTCAAACTAGTTTTGTAAATTATGATATCCTATCTTTATGATTTCTTAAACTATTTAGGAAACATTTTAAAGTGTTATTAGATTAATTTGTTTTAAACTAAGTAATTTTAAACTAGAATTTATTGCATTTTGTAATATATTCCAAATGCTGATTTAACGTCTATATAGTTTATAAATAAATAAAATGATTTAACATAGAATAAGTTACATAATTTATACATAAATGTATGTTTACTCGTATCAATTATTTGTTTATCAACGGGCAACGACCAATACCAAATTGGCTTCAGAGATACAAAATGAGTTACATTGATACGAAATTGGTTTCTAACTCACATGTTAAAGTCCCATAATACATACATTAATTAAAGTCGACATAGGTGAAAAAAATAACGAAAATTTATTTACTAATAGTAAATAGAAATTTGAACTAATAGCATTTTATTTTTGTACATTCATTAGTAAAAGCATTGAATTTTAATTTGAAATGAAAAAGTGCAGGTAGGTTGAAACAAAAAACACCAACCATACGATTATTTAAGGTGAGCTTATGTAAAACAAATGCTTCGAGCGTCGAGGTCCTTTGATGGAATACGGAAGCAGCTTCTAGGCAGATCCTCGTATCTGATGAAGTGGGGCGCGGACTTCTCAGTTCGATGCGTTTCACTCATGCTTCACCTCATGCTAAGGCCACTAAGGCCACTTCCAATATTTTAATTGGCGCGGGAATTTTCTTACAGATGCTCCCATATTAATTTCGTAAAGTTGCATTTATTATTTTTTCTGTGTTCTTCAAATCAGTTTTATGATTCTTACCTAAATCTATTTGTAATTTAGAGACAGCGCTTTGTGCTTAGCTATAAGTGCACCTTACTGCAGCCACTTCAAGTGTTGTTTTGAGTCACATCATTTTCATAGTAGGAGTTAAGTTGTATTAGTTATTACTCAGACAAATACGTTTTACTACGCATATCATTTATTTTCTTAAATAAAATGCAAACCAAATTGTAGCTGAGTTATATATCGCGAATTATATATATTTTTTCCAAAGTAGAATTGTATTTAAGATGTTTTTTACTCTCAATATTTAGCTCTTATGAGCATACGCTGTTAACCATTTTGAACGATTTAACTTAAAATATGTAACACCTTATTGGTAAAAACCGATTTTACGAAACACTCTTAATAATATTGAGTATTAACATAGTAAAAACCAACCTATAGCTATCATACAATATCAACCGCTTCAATACATTGTCTTTCAGCTAGGCTCTACAAGCGTCGTTAATGGTATATTTCCCCCAGACTGTCGGGGGCTGTGGTACCTGACATTTCATGACATTCTTTTAATTCTTCGTAAATTTTAACAATATTTTAATTATTTTTTTGTAATTTTTGATGCGCGGGTAGTAATGAAACTACACCCAAACTTCTAGCAACCTGTTTTTTTTTTAATAACTCGGCAAAAGTTTCGTAACGCTGTCTAAAATACTATACCAATGCATAAATGCACGGATAACATTCTTACTTTAATTTTGTAATAAATCAGTTTTGTTTTTCAATATATATATCAAAGCTTAAATTTTTGTATTTATTATTTCGGTATAAATTTAAAGTATTTTTATTCAATTTGTTTTATCTTATATAAATGCGCTTAATATATTTAAATATTATTCGTTTTACCTCTAATTATAAAATAAATTAACACGAACATCATATTTCCATTTTTTCATATTTTCATATTTTTGTGCATAGGCGTAAGTTTCAATTGGCCTTATTATTAACTCTTTGAAAAAATATATATAATACTATTTCGCTGTATGCTTACCTGTTAATAATAATAAATTTATAATAATTATAACGTGGCACTGAACATTCTTTTACATATTTCTATTTGCGCTCATAGATGAGTTTATATTAATTCTCACTGGCCAGCAATAAATAAAACGCTCCAATAGCCGCGCTGTCACTTGAAATTCGAATAAGATCGCACCCTAACGATGAGCGCTATGTCGGTTTCATAATAAAAATGTGTTGACCAGCTTTCGATGTAATCTAAACGCTATGGTTGCATTTCAAGAACGCATAAATTCAACTCTTTCGCATTTATACTTTTCGAGTTGAAAGTTGCAACGGACGGACAGGCGGGGATAGTAGTTTCTTATATAGGATGTTTTTTTTAGAGGCGTGGTTTTCAATCTGGCACTACTTTTTTCGTAGTTGGTGTTTTTGACAGCTGTCACTTGATTTATGCTCAGTTTGGTTTGCCATTTCATAATGAATAGACTTACTCCTGAACAACGTTTGCAAATAGTGCAAATTTAGAAAAAAAAGACTCTAAATTTTTTTAAAATCACTCTAAAATAAAGTAAAAATCGCGTCGTGGGCCTGTGGCGTGGCCTCCAAGATCGTGCGATTTAACACCGCTGGACTATTTTTTGTGGGGTTATGTGAAGTCGCTTGTCTACGCAGATAAGCCGGACACGATTAACGCCTTGGAAGAGAATATTCGGCGCGTTATTGCTGACATAAAGTGGTTGCAAATTGGGCCTCTCGGCTGGAATTTGTTCGAGTCAGCCGCGGCGGCCACTTACCCGAAATCATTTTTAAAACATAATGGCAAAACCTTATCTTTATAATAAAACTAAATTCTTAGCCATAACATCAAATTATATGCGTTTTATCTCTTCTTGATAACCACGCCTCTAAAAACATCACCCTATACATGAATTTATAGAAGCTAAGAGTAACATATTCCACTTTAAATAATATTTTAGGAGTAGAATTCATTTTTCAAGAGCAAGTCAAAAGGCATAACAATTTCGGTTAGATGCATTAAAAAATAAACTACACGGTGACTTAGGTATAAAATACGATTTCCTTACTTAACAAATGTTTTACTCAGAAAAATAATGTACCTAATATAAGTGTAACAAAAATAAAAATCTCTTTAACTTGAACTCGTTGATTTCTTATGTTAAATTTAAGTACACCCGTTAAGTATTATATTTTAAAAAACTTAAAATGGAAATTGTCCTTTCATCGAAGATTATTATGTGTTAAGTATATGTAAAGAAAATTATTTAAACTTATTATTGGGCCATTTATTTTCAACTATTATAGATGATAGATATACAATATGAAGTCATATTAAAAAAAACGTGTGTGATTTATGTACATATGTCAAAAGTCCATTATAGTCAGTTGATAGTTATATATTTAGTTTTTTGTGGCTATTAGAAATAATATTTATCAAGAGAAATTTTGAAATTTTCGTGTTACGCAGTAAAATAATTTATTTGTCACAATAACATTTCGTATTCAAAAGTTTTCTTTTATTAATTATGATTTTTGAGGGGGGAAGGGAGGGGGTAATCTTCATTTAAAGTAATTCAAAGGACAATATGTCGTTTCGCCTATTCGATTAACAGCTATGAAATCTCTCATTAGTTCAAATCTTATTATTGGTAGCAAGTTCAAACAGAATATAAAATTGATTATAATTATATACCTACGATCGAGGGAACTTCATGAACGAGTAATTTCTTAGTACGTTTATTTTGAGCCCTTCTCAACTAAGCTAAATTTGCTTTCACTAAAGTGGCAATGAAGGCTTTAACATAGTATGACTATAATGTGTGGATTCGGCTGAAGGGTGTATAGTCAAAGTCGATATTTAAAAGGAAGCTAAGAGCTATGGAATTTGAAGAATGATTTCGGTTTAAGTCCGCCGCTGAGTTTTTATACACGATTGAGGTTTTTTTTTAACTCGAACCTGTCGTCTTAGTTGGCAAAATATTGTCAAATAAGTTTATTAAAAAACATTTCAACTTGAAAAACGATCAATGGCTGTATGATTCATATTAAAAGAAGCGAGTTGCCTTTATTAAAATGTCTTATCAAAATTGTCCCGATAATTGCGCGCTTTCGCCGGCACTGACCGAAAACAAAATGGCCTGCCTTTTGGTTACATAAACGCATTTTTTCCTCCGTCGATATGACAGCAAATCTCCATTTTTTATGACCGCCTGCGATTAGCTTGTCTATCGTAATAATTGCTCGCTTTGTACGATACGATAAAATGCAAATAAAATGCCACAAGAGGAGATAATGAAATAAGAATACGGCGAGTGAGACGCAAGACGGCGTGTCGTGCTTGGAGGGAAAGAGAGAGGAGAGCCTCTGTTTTTTGCCCTCTGACTCTGAGTGACTCTTTTTGCGGCGCAGCGACCTAAACTCGGTCCACACAGTTCGATCAATATTCATTTTTGTAATCGCTTAATTAAAAAAAAATAATTCAATTGTTATGTAATATTAGATTTTCATATAATTTAATTGTAGGTATTTCTTTTGAATAAACTCTAGTTTGGGTAAAGTAGATTATTCATACATATATATGATTACTTAAATAAAAATATGACAGTTTGGACATTTGGAAAATTCGAATGCTTTTTAATATTTTTACAGATTATATAGCCAGAATATTTAAAGAAAAATTAATACCGAAAGCACAGATAGTTTCATCGCTTGTGGTAATGCACGCTGGTTTAAATACAGACCTGTATTTTATGAAAGCTTTTCACTCTCACCTATCCATCTGTGCGTTTATGCAATACGGTTAAACTTTCATCAAAGTAGTAAAAGAATGATTTAAGAACTATTGAGGCATTAAGGATATTTTAAATCAAAATAAATGAAAAAATACACGTTCATTACAACTTTACATAGATATTGAAGTAAAAATAATTTTTACCTTCCTCATCCAATATTTTTTATATCAGTACACCATTCAAAACAAAAGGTAAAAAAAATAATTTAATTTTACTCTCAACTTCAGTAAATTATTTCGACTTTTACTTGGGGTAGTACATTTTGTATTCTGTCACAATATTTTTACTTTTAGCAATCCTTAAACAAATATAAAATATATATTTTTTATTTTTTATGATTGAATGCATATAAATTCAATTTACCCGTTTTTTCAATATTAGTCAAAGCAAAAGATGCATTCGATTAGGAAAAATGTTTCATAAACCTTCTTATCTTAGTATCTTAAAAGCGCACCTACTCTCATTACTACTAAGAAGTGACAGAAAGAGGTAAAAATATACTATTTATCATATTTGATTTTATAGAATAGAATTTTCCGATGCACAATTTGATAATAGCTTATCTAACTAGCTTTTTTTTTATCTCTCACTTATCTATATAGCGTTATGCTTTTAAAAAAACATATTTACTTCGTTGTTCGTCGTAACCGCGTTTAATTATTAAAGAAGAATACATAAGGAATAATAAATCACATTTAGATTTAAACGCAATTATTTATGCATGTCCGCTAAGATTAAATAATTATTTAAATTTAATTTGATAACAAAACCGAAATATTAATAGGGCGCAAAGATCACAGAAGCATTCCCGCAAATGTATTTGTCCAATCTGCTTTCTCGTAATTCGCAATATATACTTCTAATTCGTATAAAAGATAGAGATTTATTTTGTGTTTCGAAAGTAAAATTTATTACAAATATAATAATCAAGAACAAATTCTGGACTGTCTGCTACAGATTTCTATTACTAACTGCTAAAAATCTACCGTGACTATATATAATTATACGAAATCCTAATGATAAAAAAGATTTCTAATGCTTAGTATATTTTTTTTTTTTTGCATTTTACTCATTTTGCAGTTTCGGCGGTGCAATTCCAGATAAGTGAATTATTAATAATCTTAAACTGATAGATATTTGCAATTTGTTACAAGTTTTGTCTTATCATTCGTTAGCTCTTTTTTATCGGATTTAGATAGTAGATTGAATAAGCGATATATTCCTCTTTCGATCTACCCGTGTAGACCAACATATAGGAAAAAAACTTTAATTTTTACTTATTTATAAGTATTCTACTAAACTTCATTTTATCAATTTAATATGCTTTTCTGTTTATTTCTCGGTTTTATTAAAACAACAACCTTATTAAGTATATCTTAAACGATTGAAATATTTTAAAAAGGTATATTATCTTTTTTAAGTAGATTTCTTTAGAAAAGCCACCTCTTGCAGTGGGCACCATCTCATGACTTCCAGAAAATTGACATATCTTCGCGTTTCCCATCTCCTAGAACCCAAAACCACCATAAGTTTTAAAGTTTATATATACTTATATATCACTTTCAAAGTGATACATGAAATTTAAGGGCACAAAATCTCGGTCAAGTTCGTCAATGGGTGAAATCAGACCAGGGGGGCGGGAATAGAGAGTTTTTTCGAAAAAATGAAATTTTGCTATGACTGAAACTTTCTTTAAGCGCCCACCTAGGGGTGGGAAAATTGGTTTTTCAAAATTCATAAATTCATACCTTCCTTAATCAATCAATCAATCACAATCAGTTCAAAATGTTATTTGTAGGCCTATAATTTCCCTCCAACTCTTCTTTGAAACATTTTTTTGTAAAGAGGGATTCAGTACACACACCCTCGCTGCGCAAGAGTTGATCGCGCGGACGCTCGCGCAATATAAGTTCATACATTCAGAGTTCACCTATCCCCTACTTTGATCCCGCGAAATTTACCTACGCCTTCCGGCCTGCTGAAGGGGATTTTTATGGTTGTACCAGACGCGACGGCATGAATAATTAAATTTCGCAAGGGGGGGGGGGTATCTCAGGGAAATAACGAATAAAAAAATAAACAAATTTATAAACTAAATAATAGTTAACTACCTGCGATGATTCGCCTCATGCGTAGTGAAACTTTGTATACACGAATAAACATTAAATACAGGTTAGATGATTAAAATGAAACTTTCATAAATTCAATAACTATATTAAGTTAAAAAAAAATATATAAAAATTATCAATTTTATTTTTATAAGAATGTAGGTATGAGCCGTTATCTATAAAGGCCTTTAGAATTCTCGTCGCAGGGGGCTCTTTCCAATGAAAAGAATGGTTTTTAATGAAAATTATCGGTTAAAAGAACCGCTTTAATCATAAATATTAAAATGGCTTGTGAGAGCGCGTCTTGAGGATTGCATGTCGGCTACATTTTTACGAGTTATCTGACGGCAAAGCGGAGATAGCAACTTTTATGGAGAGCAAAACTTTTATATTTTATCACAATAATATATAGTTGTTATATTTATAATACTTGGTCTATCAGTCAGTCGCCCCGTAGCGACGTAGCGACGTAACGACGTAACGACATAACGACGCATCGCAAATAGGCTCGGCGTTACGCAAAGACGTTCGTTCAACTCGACCGCGGCGCGGCGCTGAAGCGAATTGATTTGCCTTTCAGCAGGTTGCACAGTTCGACGACAAATGTGCAAGATAATTCATCCCCGTGACTTCATCAGAAAATTGCTCAAATGACGATAATCTTACTGTGAGTGAAAGTATTAAGAGGACAATAAATTGGATCATTCTTCAAAACGGAGCAAGAAACAAACTGCCAACAATTTGCTGTCAAATATCCGCCCGCCCAAACAGATGTCTGAGGGTATGTTAATATTCATTGCATATTTGATGTCTCTTACGACGAGAGGTACTCTGAAGTAGGTTTGTTTGAAGATTTTAGTACATAAATACCTTATCTATAGAGGTTGTCGGTTTCATAAGTTACTTTAATGGTTGAAAATTATCTATTGGTTACCAAAATGTAGAAATCTTATGTAGCAATAACTATGTTTTATGAGATTTATTCAATAACGATGAGAAAAAAAATACGAATGTATTTAAAATATTTTACACGGTATGATAATTCTGTATCAAGTTTTTTTATTATTAATATTTTATTTCAAAAATGTTACCATAACATTAGTCGAAAAAGAATTCATTATTCTCTTCGATATATCACTATGTATTTAATAGGTAGGTGCTACTTGAAATTACTTAACTTTTATGAGATATTTACAAAAAAATATATATAAAATATTGGACTTACACTACATGAATTCCATGCCCGTTAGCGTTGGTCCGTAATAGTGGACGAAATTATTATAAATAAATATAAATAATAAATATGAAATTTTTAACTAGTTTTTTCAATTTTTAATCCACAAAAACACCAAATATACACACCTCTAAAACAATTTGAATAATATCTTATCACAATGTTATATGTTTTTGGTTTTGAAATACACACAGTATTTGGATTGCTGGCCTAACAAGGAATTTAAAAGAAAAAAGTTTTTTATAAATATAAAATATTTATTCCGGTTATTTATTTTATATATGCAAATGCAACAGAAAATAATATATCAGCTTTAACATGCCAGAGAAACACGTACCAGATATAACCTAAAAAAAACCGGATAAATATATATTTACATTTCGACCCGAAATTCGGCTTTTATTTATTTATTTATTGTTATTTTTACAGAGAAACTTACAGCTAGACATACAATTATTACAAAAAAGCATTTTTTCTATAAACATACAAAGAGAAAATGTGATGTTACTTAAATGTTATTATAATTCAAACTACTAATACATCTCCTCTCATCTAAATTCGTACTTAGCAGCATATCAGAAACTTCACCGTGTCCATCTAACTATCTAACTAGGTGCTGAGCACCTGTCCTAAAGTGGACTGTCTGTATCCATTAACATTAACAATAAATTATTAAGAGTCGCTTTGTTGATGCACGGGGTTCTGATGAGTGAATTTCGATGCACGAGGACCGCAGGGCAGAGACGTTAGGCGCCTAACGCTATAAACACAATGCCATAATAAAAATCTTACATTTTAGTGTTACTTTTAATTCGCCGTGTGAGTAACGAAAAATCGTCAACTAAACTGCCTTCGCAAAATCCTTATGCGAAGGCGACTCTGCATGAGGCCGCTAGGATCTGTCCGCCTTGATCCGCGTCGTTGTACTATCTTCCTATTTTAGTGTTGCCAACCTTTCGCTAACCTCTCGTCCCTTATCTCGTTCCTTCCCTTCCGATGGCGGCCAAGTTCGCAGAAGAGTGCATAGTAGAGTATATACATTTAGGTATGTAGAAATATCTTCATTCCTAAGGTTTATTTTATTACACTTGTCAGTATATTGAAATAAAATTTTAATAATAAAAATAAATTCTTAGGAATAGTTGCACATTCTACTAATGCGCAGGTATTAGTGAAAAGTGCAACATTTACAATTACAAATATATACAGGTATATGGGTATATCCGTCATATTATAATTTAAATCTTAACTTGTGGGTAATGAAAGTTGTTAAGAGTTTTATTAATATTTAAAAGTAGATAATAATAACAAAATCTCGAGAATCATAAAAGACGGTCTAAAGATGTGTATAAATCCAAAAGCAGTTAGAAAGAGACGGGAGAAGGATTAATTCGGTAAAGTATTGGAACGCAAAAAGATAATATTTTCGCTAATTGAAAAATAATGTATTCGGTAAAAAATTGACATTAAAAAAACAATTTTAAAAATATATCAACTCTTAATAAAAAGTTTATCTAGAAATCCTTGAAAAGCCCTTCAGCTGTTCATGAGTCTCATTGCGTGCTTATGCTAATGTCGAAACACGAACCCAGTAAACGTTCGGGTGTCTACGACTTCAGAAGACTTTTAAGAAGGTATTCTTGTTGTCAACTCAGAAGTAGGCCAATTTGGTCAGAAGTCTAAGGTTGGCAACGATTAATGAGGGAATATCAATATAACAACGTGAAAGTTTTATACTGTTTTGGAATCTAGAAAGGCCAAATGTGTGTAGCACTTTTAGTTTGACGATTCTTAAATTTAAACCGAGGTATTTAAAAGGCGTTTGAGTAAAAGTTTAAAAAACGTTTTAAGTTTAGGTAAAACTATTATCGCAAAAGCACTACTCCTTGGTAATATACTAAACAAAATATAATTGCTATCAAAAACTGAATTAAGGTGCTGAATTCTTAAAATTTCAAAATAGTGCCTTTATTTAAAATATCGCAGTTTTTTTTTAGGTGATGCTTTGATATTGGGATATCACGCGTGCACTGACTGGTTAACTTTGTCTTTGTAAAAAATAAACCTACTTTATCATTTTTCAAACCTAAGAAGGCCTTTTATGATACAAGTGCACAGAGCCTGACTTGCACAGCGAATTGAGGCTGTTTTCCATTGAAATAATGAAAATACTTTATCAAATAATATTCAATTTCATATTGTATGGCCAAATCAAATATTATAAGGCCTGATGGCGCAGTGGTATGAGCGTCTGCTTCTTAAATCCAGAGGACCCTGGTAAAATCGGGTAGATATTTTTCGACACTGAAAATATTCAACGGTGCTTTTCTCAACACTGTCGACTGAGTTAAGTAACAAGTTTAATTTAAAAATTTAATATAAATTCTCGAGATGATGCTTGCCTGTAATTAATGTACTCGCATCATAGAAACAATAATACGGCAGTCAGAACTACGCTTCGTAGCGCGTCCCTGACAACACAAGCCATATTTTGGACAAAATAAATTAAATAAATATTAAAAAATACACAATTTTGTGGTCATTACAAACCAACAATCTGGAATTACAAAATAGAAATTTGGTAATGCCAGCTTGATTAAATATTCAATCATAAATAAAAAAAACCCTCTGAAGCGATATACATTTTAAATAATATAGTTTGCAATAGTAATATATATTAATAATTATATATATATTACTATAATTAATTTAATTAATAATATGTATTATTAATTAATAGTAATGTATATTGTAGTTATAATTTGTAATAAGTGTAGTTTGGATCTTTATATTTCCTATTCATTTAATTTTAGAAAAAATCCTTTTATATTTGTGAAAATCATTTTAAAAACATTTCTGTTATCAAATGCAGACATGATTTTAATGAAAATTTTAAATCAGTTCCACTACAACGCAATTTTACTTCGAGGAGCATATAATCTACATTCTGCAAAATAAATCTAGAATACCTATCTGCATTAAATATATATGTATTCAGGGAATAAATTTTGTTTTAATTTCTGTACGCAATTGTACATACAGGCTGTTTTGAATTTAGGGCACTTCTTTCAAGATGTGGATCTATATCGATAATCGAACATTATTCAGCAAAAAATATTAGAAAAATGTTTCTCGATTACGAGAGAAACAACTTCAAAATGAAAAAGAAATCGTTTTAAGGTTTGAGAACGCGGTTAAATGCATAGCGTGAGGTCAGTCAATGAACCCGAGCGCGCGGCAAGCGAAGTACTTCTAGGAAAAACAACGTTTTTAATAATATAATTATATAGTATGCAAATGTTCATTTCGAAATTATATTTTTTTGCTCGTGAGAGATATTTATCACTGGTAGATCAACCTCCTAAAAGGAGTTCCTTGATTTTAAAAACAACCTGTATATATTTAAAATTTATACTATAGGGTGATGATTTTAGAGGCGTGGTTTTCAAGAAGAGATAAAACGCATAGAATTTGATGTTATGGCTAAGAATTTAGTTTTATTATAAAGATAAGGGTTTGCCATTATGTTTTAAAAATGATTTCGGGTAAGTGGCCGCCGCGGCTGACTCGAACAAATTCCAGCCGAGAGGCCCAATTTTCAACCACTTTTTGCAGCAAGTTGGGCCGTATGTCAGCAATAACGCGCCGAATATTCTCTTCCAAGGCGTTAATCGTGTCCGGCTTATCTGCGTAGACAAGCGACTTCACATAACCCCACAAAAAATAGTCCAGCGGTGTTAAATCGCACGATCTTGGAGGCCACGCCACAGGCCCACGACGCGATTTTTACTTTATTTTAGAGTGATTTTTTCTAACTTTGCACTATTTGCAAACGTTGTTCAGGAGTAAGTCTATTCATTATGAAATGGCAAACCAAACTGAGTATAAATCAAGTGACAGCTGTCAAAAACACCAACTACGAAAAAAGTAGTGTCAGATTGAAAACCACGCCTCTAAAAAAAACATCCTATATATATGTTAACCGATGAGAATATCAAAATACGTTCATGTAATATTGGCTTGGTCGTTAGTCCCCTCTTGAAAAGATAATTTTCTTATTGTATTCGAAATAAATCGGAAATTCATCTGTTGTTGGGTTGCACCCACAAAGCGCCTGTTTCTGTGTGAACAGCCAGCCAATGAGTAGGCATGTCTGGCTGGTGGTTGCAGCGCTGAAAAGCCAGCAGTCAGCTGAACAAACGCCTTCTACTAATCTATATTTTGCGCTATTTCGACTTTCCGCTCGACCTTGAGCTGCTCCGCGGATTTGAATTGATAACATTATCCCGTTTGATTTCCGCGCCATCTGCAAGACCTTTTCGTCGCGAGACGAGCTTCGACCTACCTAGATTCCCTTAGGAAAACTACCTATTGCAATGGGTACCATGTCATGACTTCACCTTCGCGTTTCACATCCCCTAGATCCCAAAACCACCTTAGAATTATTTTTTTTATCAATTTCTTGGGGACACGATACCGCCGTCATTTTACACCAATCACTTTCAAATTGGTAAAATTTTACTATAACTTTCTTAGTATATAAGTTATCGAATTAATTTATACTTTATATTATTCTTCATATAAGGGCCTAAAACTATCTAAGGAAACTTTTTGATAGCACCAACCATTGGTCCTAAGGGTGGGAACAATTCGTTTTTCAAAATTCAAAAAATCGTACCTCCCTTAAAATGCACAGGATACGAGCAACCCTTAAGGCACAGAGGGATTCAGTATACGCACCCTCGTTGCGCAAGGGTACGGAGGGTCGAGGCCCGCGAGGGGAGTGGACCGCGCGACAGCTCGCGCAATGCTTGATACAAGTTCGTACAATTGGAGTTCGTCTATCTCCCACTTTGATCCGGCGAAATCTACCTCCGCCTCCGGCGTGCCGAAAGGAATTTTTTAAATATAAATATTCGCATCGTTCGTAATACTGTCAAATAAAATGACAATAAAAACATTCTATGGGTATAATATTATATCCCTAAGGTTGTACCTAATATTAATAGATGTGGGAGAGTTGGGAATAGGGTAATTTTTTTACCATCTCCTAATTTTCAAATGTTTTCTACAATATTTTTAGTTAATAAATTGCATAAATAGTTTTATCTTCCTCTTAACAACGAATAAGTTTAATTTTAATGGGAAGATTAGGACCTCTTGAACTTTTCTAAATAACTCGTATGAAGAGAGGTACTTTTTCGAGTAAAAGATTGCTAAACCCTGAGCTTACATATAAAAATCTACCCTATATCGGTTTTTTCATCATTGACCTACTCTCTATACATACATACAAGTAAACACATACTCACACACATCCTATCACATATTAACAAAATTCTAACCTTGAATTGGTGAGTTGCAATAAGCAGTCACACACTATGGAAATTGTTATGTAAAAGTGCGATGTGTCGATGAGTAGGTATGGCCTGTTATATAGTATACTATCCGTGCATAGATAGTGGTTGGATTGTTTGCAATAGACGTGCATATCGCGTATCGCGGTTCCTCACTCGCAAATTTTGGCAAAAGTTGATAAGAATTTCTAGCAACTATGTAATTTGCGCCGATAGCGTTCACGTGTTCGCTTAGCGTGTGGTAGTGCGTGGCTGATAGCGACCCGCACACATGCGCACGTTTAGAATAACGCATTATAATAGCCATGCAGAGATAAGTATAAGTGAATTCGTTTATATCTGTAATCGCCGAAAAGACGAAAACTATTTTCGAATACTTTTTTATAGGCCTTCGCTAAACATTCGCCGTGTCTCCGAAGACCATTTCCGATAAAAAATACAGTTTATTGGTCCTGCGATTTCTAATATTATTTGTTAAGACGCTATACAAAAATTCATCATGCTTACCGAGAAAAAAATGTAAACTTTCGTGAAAATAGTAAAAAGATTATGCAATAATGTGTGTGGTTTGTTAGCGCTCAGGTGTCACCGTACACCGTAACCATGTCAAGGGTATTATATATCGGCTTGGCATTTATTACATTCTTTAGAACCTGTATATCCATATTATTATATATTAAAGTTATAAAAATTTATTTTTGATTATATTTATTGAAATCGATATTATTTTTCAAGTATAAAATTTATATGTAACTGTAATATTTATCATAATCTGTCTGCCTTCGAAAAGGCGTTAGCCTTGCTACAATATTGTAACTACTTTATATTGAATGAATAAATAAATAAATACATTTATAAAAAAAAAACATAGAGCCGGGTTTATACCGATTAATTTCAAAATATGAAAATAAATTTTAAAATATTTTAATAGACCCTTGACTTTTCTTAGTATTACCCCTTCCCCCCCCCGGCTACTCTACAAGAAATCGTTTCCTTTTTAACCGACTTCAAAAATTGCATGGGTTCGTTAGCCTTAGCGACTTCAATGAATTTTTTTTTGCATGTGATAAGGAATTTTTCAGAGGTGGTCTCATCTTAATAGCAATGAAGTTGCATACGGTGTGTCACGCACCGACTTCAACGATTTGGTGGATCGGTTTTTTTTTATATTTTTTAAATACTACTATTTCTAAGATTTTTTGTTTGAGATTTATTTTGAAGTTGATTTTATCATTCTTAACTAAAAATTGTTATTACGCTAATTATGCCCAAAATACATTTCTTAGATAAGCGTGTGGTTTTTGTAATACTCATTTAATTAATATTGATACAAATCCAAATTCAATTATTAATTAATTTAAACTAGCCGTAACTTAATCAGAATGTATTATATTAAGATTTATTACGTCAAGATTTAATTTACTTAAATTAAAAATTTTCTTTACAAATTATACTATGCAGAGGAAATATTTTACAATACAATATGAATAATATAATTATCCTTCATAATTGTTGATGGTTAATCAACTAAAGTTTAATCCGTTCCAGAGGAACCACCGTTTTGTTCCCGTAAATCGTATAAAATTGTGCGTTATAGTCTTAATGTAAAGGGAAGCTATTCAGTAATGCCATTAAAATTATTTTTCCATTGCAATTAATTCTTCACTGTGTATAATTCCTACATTTATTAACCACGTAGAGATCTTTTTCACTGCCCACACATGAACACAAAATTCCTTGAATAATTTGGCAGAGATTCTGTCCAAAGGCAGTTTTCATTTCATTCAACCTCGGCTCATTCCTAAGACACTGATCAAGGTTAAGAGGAACACACAATGAAACTGGTTTTTATGTACTTTTGTCTGATATTAATTATTTTTACTTCCTTAAAGAGTTCTTTTGAAGAATCTGAAAGGTTTACTGAAAAGTAACTTCACTATACACTTACCGAGATATTTTAATATTATGAAAATACTTCTCGCACATCGATGATTGTATTTGTTTAAACGTGTTTGTCATACGACTATTATACAATTAAATAAAAAGCAAAGAAAGTGATCAATGAAAGGCCGGCCGTGCCTTTGATCTCAACCCTTTTCCTATTTGCCCATTCGTCGAAATGTCCCCAGTACTAAAGGACATCTCGCTTCAATTCAATCCGCACTTCGCTTACAAGCCAAGGGCCTATTTTATCACTTTGCTTACGAGTTATTATTATTAGTATTTTTCCGCCGATTCTCAACTTATATTTATAATTATCAAACTTTAGAATTACAAATTTATCTTTTAAAATAAACTTTTTAAATTCGTGTAACGAAATTCGAGCAAAAAAAAATATTTTTAGTATTTTTTTTCATTACCTATTTAATTACTTTCTTGACAAACTATCATTAAATAGTACCCTCGCGTATAGAAATTATAATCATTAAAAACTTTTTTTTTAACAAGTACAAATTATCTAAGACCTAAGTCAACCTAATTTTTGATATTAGTCAGCGGGAATCTTGCAGAACCCCCTTCCCAACCCTTGGAATATTAACTGTGTAACTATGTATGGTATATATGTACAAGAAACCCTTTGTGAATTTATCCGAACGAAGGAAGATAATAACACCCATACATCAGTTCATTTCCACAACACAAGGAACAAAGATAATTTTATTTAACCAATACCCCCTCGTACGTCTAAATTTCAAAAAACTAGTTTATATAGAGGACTAGAAATGTTCAATAAATTACCGGGAGAATATAAAAACATAAAAAATATTTTCAAAAAAGCAATCAAAATATATTTAATTAAAAAAAATCTGTATGAATTGAAAGGAAGAAATGTTATGTGGCAGTTATTCTTCGTGCTAATTCTAAAATAGTATATTTTAGTATAATTATAAAACTTCTATTTATAATTTATATATATAAGTACGAGTAGTATAAATGTCGAACACTCTAGGCATCATGTATCTATATATTGCATTATATCAATTTTTGTGAACCAATTTGTCATTCCTATGCATTAACTTGTTCTTGGAAATAAACTTTTACTTTACTTTTACTGAGCGCTCTGGTGTTTGATTAGCGAGTAATAAGGCCTTCAAAGTCACTCGCATAAATACAAATGAGAACAAAAAAATAGGTTATATTATTTATTATTTGTGCGACGCATTTTTATGACAACAATCGCTAATCTGTTTGTCGCAAAGGACCGCAGCGTGTGTCGACTGCACACGAGAAACACACACAGGGACCGCGCGCGTGTGTGTGTGTCGACGCACGCACACACGCGCGAATGACCTGGATTTTTTTATCAGGCTCAAATGAACTTGTCTCGCGTAGAAATAAGTCGACGCGCGAAAACACACGCAAATTTCCACGCATATATATATATATATATATATATATATATATATATACATAGAGATGCGCTGACTGATTATGTTTTAAACAATATTCAATTTAAAATACGTACTGGAAGTATTAGGACACCAGCGCATGGCGACACGATAGTTCTGGTTACTTCTTCTTTTTTTGGTTGTTTCCCAGAATAATGCTATCCGGTTTTTGTTTGTGGTTTGGGGTTTAATATAAGGTCTCCGAACCCATCGGCATTATGAAGTTATCGCTGTAACCCTAAAATAGAAAAGAAAGGGTACGTATTATTTGTAAGGTTTTAGATGAAATATATATATTTTTTTAATTTTAATTTGTCCCAATTTGACATTATCAAAGGTCGTCTAAAAACGTTTCTTTGTTTTATGCTAATTTTATATTCTCGTCGTAACCCTTTTCCCGGTAGATTTTATTTAAGTTACGCACTGAATATAATTAAGGATACTTATAATAAAAAGTTCCAAAGCATTGATTTATTCCATTTGAGGCGTAACCATTTTATTAAGGCTGTCTGTGATATTGCTTAGAATTATAAGCCACCTTTTCTTTCTGAAATCTTTAAATATCTATATTACTTTGCGATATGCGTTATCACTCATCCTAAAATATCAACATTCCACTTTCCACTCTCCTGCCTACGCACTCCTTTCACGCTCAATTCACGCTCAATTCACGCTCAATTCACGCTCAATTCACGCTCAATTCACGCTTCTTCCACACATGCATTTCATGACTTTTTAAATGTATAAGAGTTACACGATAGTAATCTGTTAATCTGGGAATTATACTCATTGGCCATATGTTATGTATCATGTTTTATTTCGCTGTTTATAATTCTTTTGATAAATAAATAAATAAGATTAATGGGTCGTACCATCGTAGAGCGATTCTCCTTTAGCCGAAGTTAGATTATTAAAGAAAGTAATTATTTCCATTATTACCGATTTATAATTATTCCTCTAAGAACACAATACATTTTAATATCCGAAAAGTGCATTTTCAAAGCTTAAATTTGACATTAATTTACTAATTCGTTATTGTCAAATTAGAAGGCCATCTAGCTGTTACAGTTGAGATAGAGAGTGGAAAACGTTTTACTAAAACTCTGAAACCGTAATAGATAACAAATAGATTATTTAAATTTATACTAGAAATATCTCAAAATCCTTTACGGATAGGTGAACTCCACTCCCCGCGCGGCAGCTCGCGCACCTCACCCCGCCGTACCCTTGCGCAGCGAAAGTTCGTATACTGATCCCTCCTTATAGTGTGCCGTAAGGGTTGCTCAACATTTTGAACAGATGTGCTTCTGCGCTTATTATGAGGAATGTTTTTTTTTTAATTTTGCAAATCAATTTTTCCCGTCCCTAGGATCAATTAATTGTCGCAGCTATCGAAGAAGCTTTTTAAAGAAGTTTTAAGCCCTTATCTAAGGAATAATATAAAATTGAAATGAATTTGATAACTTTTCAATTTTTCGAAAAAACCTTCTATTTCCGACCCCCTGTCTAATTTCCCCATTAACGAACTTGACCGAGATTAAATTTTATTTACTATTTGAAAGTGATATAATTACGGTGTTATCATGTCCACAAGAAACTTATATGGATAAATGGATAGAAATATAAACTTTTTAACTGAGGGTGGTTTTGGGTTCTAGGATGTCTGAAAACAAACAAGGAATAATGCATTCGCATCAATCAGATCATTCTCCTCGGAGAGCCGCTCGTCGCTATTCGCCAATTCGCCAATCATATACTGCGGTCCTCCTATTCGCCATTAACGACTTGATTGTTATGAAATTTGACAATTTAACGGGACGAGAAGAGTCGGGCCATTTCCGGACCAGACCCGTCCGAAGATCCGTCCGAAGACCAAACATAGACGAATGAATTAACACACCCATCCATCCACCGAATCATCTTACTAGCTTACTAGCTTCGACTTGCAGACCCTTATGACCTTAGACACATTCAGAAACAACCAATTTAATAAATATAATTATAAAATAAACAGTCATATGCTCTCTTCATTAAAGCAACTTTAATCCAACTAATTCAGGTGTTAATCAAAACACGAGCTCCTCGCCCCATATTTAAATGGTTGATTAAAATGGGTATAAAACAGTCTGAATCACTTCTTCTCACAAAAACACTTAAAAGAGCATAATTAGATGGTTACATAATATTTGACAATATTTTACACTAAGGAGGACAGGTGAGAGTTAAAAATGCATTTTTATAAAACTCAGCGCTGGGTTTAAACCGACATCCTGCATTCTCAAGTACAGGACCTCTTTAGAACCTTTATAAATATTATGCTATCCAGCACTTTATCAAAAAAATAAAAAAATATTCAAAACTATTCAATATTGTCAAAGATTATGTCATTTATCTTTTCAGGCGATTTGCCGCCATTAAAAAACAATCATCAAATATAAGTCAAATAACTTTACAACTCAATTATACAATTATAAAAATAATACGCACACTAATCATGTGCTTTAATTTTACACTTTTACATATCCATTATTTTTATTTTTATCAACTTCATAGATAAAACACTCATAAAATCATCTCATTTCACCATCATCCTTCATCGTAATCACAAATCCATTATTTTTTGTTTTTTTTTTGTTAAAATATTAAATCAATATCAGTTTTTAATTATTTGATAAAGTGCTGGATAGCATAATATTTATAAAGTTTCTAAAGAGGTCCTGTACTTGAGAGCGCAGGATGTCGGTTTAAACCCAGCGCTGAGTTTTATAAAAATGCATTTTTAACTCTCACCTGTCCTCCTTAGTGTAAAATATTGTCAAATATTATGTAACCATCTAATTAGATGAAATAAGGAAAGGATGATATTTTAACAAAAAATCTATAAATAATGGATATGTGATTACGATGAAGGATGATGGTGAAATGAGATGATTTTATGAATGATTTATGTATGAAGTTGATAAAAATAAAAATAATTGATATGTAAAAGTGTAAAATTAAAGCACATGATTAGTGTGCGTAATATTTATATAATTGTATAATTGATATATATACGTCAAGGGAAAACTTTGTACCCCTTTTAAGCATATCGCGCGCTCGGAGGAGGGTGAGATTTGGCATAGTTAAAGTTTAGCGGAGGAAAAGTGCAGAAAGCTAAAATTATCTATAATATGTGTTATAAATAAATTCAATTTAACAAATAATACGTTCATACAACTGACAGCTCATTGACGGAATGAGTTTCGACTGTGAATATTATTTTGTGTGATATTAAATGTTAGTTTTTCAATAATCTGTCAATGTCAATGTAGTAATTAATGTCAAGCAAAAATATTAATAATGCCATCTTATACTTCTATGAATGTCCAGTCTCAGTTTTACACGAAAAAATTAAAAATAAATACAGTACAAACTGTAATTGTGTTTTTTTATAATATTTGAAAATAAAAAAACAACATTAAATTTTATAGGTATTGCAGGGAATTAAGGCAAACACACACGCTCGCTGCTAACATAATATAACAAAATATATGTAGTGATTTTAGAGGTATAAAAATCACAATAAACCTCAAGCTTAAGAGTTTAGTGAATTACGGTCGAATTTCGACCGTTGAATAATTATAGATACCAAAAAAAGTAATTTACGATACAATTAGGTAATTTTACG
This sequence comes from Neomicropteryx cornuta, assembly GCA_020383195.1. Taxonomy (NCBI): domain Eukaryota; kingdom Metazoa; phylum Arthropoda; class Insecta; order Lepidoptera; family Micropterigidae; genus Neomicropteryx; species Neomicropteryx cornuta. The sequence goes on from JAHKQU010000025.1 coordinate 17,714,161, forward strand.
CATAAATGTGCATATTATCTACACATTGTAATGGCAATATTTATAATATAGGTAATAAAGTATAATTTAATGATTAAATTTAAAACATTAGGACGTCCCGTCGCTTGCGTCGAAATGGCTGATACACGATGACTCATTTTGTCCTTAGATTAGATTCAAAATAGATCTATTTCTATTGTCAGAGGTAATCTCTTAGATAACATCACTCAAAAGATGCTGTAGTATTTTATCAATAACGAATTATTATTTTTATAGTGGCATAGGTGTGTGTGAATATCTTCAAACATTGTTTTTTTACAGATTTAGTCGACTTTAAGTAAAATTGTCGTTACCTTGTTTTGCATAATGAAAATTTTGAATTTGAATGCGGCGGTTTTTTGCAATTTTTCTGCAACTGAAGTTTTCGTTAAACTGCGAAACAAACACGATTGTAGAATAACTCGTATAGTGTCGTTTGCTTTTTCAGTTTTATGATAAAGTCAAAACACTCCTCGGACGGCGTTGTTTTTGAATTGTCGTTCGCATAATAAAAGCGAAAACGATCTCTGGAGAATTCGCTTCTACTCGACGGCCGACATCTCGCATATTAATATACTTTAGCTGGCAATGTTGTCGAAAAGACAAACATGCCATCAACACGGCGTCGGGTTCGGATAAACATCGCGGAAAAATTGTGCAAAATTGGGCCAACATTCGGAGGAGACATTCTCATCTGCAGCTTCTCAGCCGCCGCGTTGGGAAAAGTGACCGAAGGCACCGCCGCCAGTCGCTCGTTGGCGACATGTGAATATTATAAAATCGTGGCTCGAATTGAAATGTTTTTATTCTAATAACATCATAGAAATTGCTCACACTTACTGAAACGAAGCATTTGCGGACATTTGAAGGTTCTTTGCCGGGTGAGTAAATAAATCGACCTTGCTTAAACTTACAAAAAGACTTTAATAATTTGTGATCTATTGTAATGAAAGCAACTTACAAATGTGAGTTTTAGTAAAAGTCAAACCCTTTACAGTTAGTTTGTATTTTATATAATAATACACCCTTAAATCTAGTGAGTGCAGTGCATTATTTTCGATGACGAATTACGATTTCATTATTTGCAAGTAGCAACTTGTGAGTATTTATTATTAGATTATGATAACATAGACGTCAGACGTCCTACAGGACTGTATTCTTGGCCCTTTTTTATTTCTTTTATTTATGAATTACATTAATTCATGCTTTTAGTTTTGTGAACTTTTATCTTATGCAGACGATTTTAATGTATTCGGGCTAATTAGCAATAAAGATGATTGCAGGAAGATGTGAGCGCAACGACTTCACCTCAACATTGACAAGTGCTGATGCATTATGTTTAACAGTCAGTCCTACCGCTTGTGAACGAAATACGTGACTCGATGTCAACTACGATCGTCGCTTGCGACTTGACAGGCACCTACAAAATATGGTCGACAAATCTTATTGTAATTTAGGATTTGTATTGCGAATGACGAAACCATAAAAAAATAGCTTCATTCCTTTGATAGCTTGATGTTCAATCCTGAAATCCATTTTATGCAAAATACTGCAAATAGATCGAAGTCGTGAAAAGAGGTTTCTGAGAGTCGCCAGATATATAACCCAGTCTAAAATGAAAAATTACCCAAAAGACCAGGTCTGGCTGATAGGCGCAGTTTTCTAGGCCAGTTAGGATGCTGGACAAATGTAGACAGTCTTATCGCTTTTGAGATGCGCATTGACGTGAGGCACTTTTTACACCATCGAAATTAATAAAAATCTTCGTATATAAATTTAGAAAAATGAAAATTTTATAAAGTGATGATGGCCAGGCTCTTTCAATAAGCTAAATGCTCACGAAATTGATTGCAGAGGCGTAGTATGTCGCTTTGAATCTTCCACGGATCATGAATAGATTTAAATGCAAATAATAAATAGGTAATATAAAGAATAATTAAAATTACACAAACTAGATACTGCTAAATAATATTTTTTAAATAAACATAAATATAAATGTATAAAAGTATATCTACTTAATATATATAAATTGAGAATATTAATAATTCTGGGAGCATAAATATATTTACGCTACTTAATGCGCAAAACCATCGTATTTTGAATCGTTTCTATTATTCAAATTCGTTTAATATGTTTAATTTTTATTCTTTGCATTAACCTCTATCTTTGAAAGCCAAGTGGCCTACCCTAGTTTAAGGATTGTACAATTCAATTTTATCGTCTCTGTGTATTGTGTACAATTTCAATAAATATATAAATAATCCATTTTGTAATCCTGAAACATTAATATCGTTATTAATCGTTCTTATTGGAAGCAGGCCTCATACTATCTGAGTAGAGAAACAGAAGTCGCGAATATATTAAAATCTACTATGAAGTTCTTCCAGAAACAGTTTTTTATCATCTATTAGGAATACTTATTTTTATAACGTTTTCGATGCCCGAATAAACTGCCCAGTTATAGATAGCATGGATAGGTATGCATATGTCCACAACACATGGCCACATATGTCCACAACACATGGCCACATATGTCCACAACACATGGCCACATATGTCCACAACACATGGCCACATATGTCCACAACACATGGCCACATATGTCCACAACACATGGCCACATATGTCCACCTAATACACGAGATAGGCGTCGTATTGAAATACAAACTGCGCAAAGTATTCAACTGTTCTGTAACGACTACGTATGTTCTCGTATTCCTTTTAATTTCGACGAGTAGAGTTTCTTGTAATAACTTTCGAAATTCTAAATGACCCACTTTTCAAATCAAAAACTATCAAGTTGTGTTGTTAAGAACATTTTAATTTCTAAAAAAAGGGTTATGGATGCCTTTCAAACTGTACACTTTTGCTGATTAAAATATATCTCTATTTCTATTAATAATATTTTATTGTTATTGATGAATTAAATATTATGTTTTTCTTTAATTTAACTAAATTCTTTTGCGCGCAGTTATAGTGGGAAAAAATCTTTGGATTTACCCGCACAGAATTAGTTTACCGGCGATTATTTGACTCGGTGGTCCAGGTGGACCTCGCTCGCAATGCGCTCGTGTGGTCCAGGCCTTATGACACAGCTAGCGACCGCCGATCGCTTCCTGTGCCAACTGCAAAGAAATTAGAGATCTAAATAGAATCATCTAAAAGTCTAAAAAGAACTAATCAATCATCTAATTTTAAATTTTTGTCTGTCTAAATAATATCTGTTTCTAAGCCATTTTTCTCAATTCATATTGTTTTCTACAAATTAGGTTGCATATTTGTTTTCTGTTATCTTTTCCATTTAATTTTTCCGGTGTTTTCAGATTAGGACGGAAATATACAAACAAAAACCATAATATGACACCCGCGGTACACTGTTCTTCGTTCGTTTAATAGTCTTTTTTATTAATAAGTAATTATTAATATTGCATTGTCAATTAATCAGTAGACACTCGCACAGCAACAATCCAATATTATTTGCTATCCCGCTCTATTTTAATTTCGGTGTCGGCCAGTAGAGCAGTGGTATAAACACCGCACATAGATCGCGTTCATAATCACAATCGCAATTGACGGCTCGCATTCGCCTATCGCATTTCTTGTCAACACTAGTTCTTGGCACGATCGAATTTTGTTTGTATTTGCAGTAAGGCGAATCGTCTATTTCTTTCTGCGCTGATGATGATGGCTTATGACTACTATGTGGACATTTATTGTTGGGACCGTTTTAGAACTTGCCCGAGGCATCAGATGAGGGGATCCTTTATACACCCCCCGCTTGAGTCCTTCAACCTTGAAGGGAGATTTCCTATGTGTATTAATTAATATTATATAATAGTCTGGTGATAATAAATGCGGCCGCTTACCGTAATTGTTCAGGGTCCCGTGAGGCGATCTGAATTAACTCCTGGATTAAGACGAGGACTTCAGCGAACGTAAAAGTCTCTTTAGCAGGCCTATCTGCCGGAGCTTCCTCCATCGGCTCAGGCATTGGATTTCCGAGTAAGGATAGAAGTGACCTCGGGGTGAGAGGTCCAGAGGCTCGACTGATCCTGTTCTCAAGGACGCTTCCTCCTCTATTCTCAGCCGCGTAATATTTTGAAGTGTCGCGATGCGCTCAGTCATCGACTGACGAGAAGAATCGGCGGTGAGTAGGGGGTTAGTGGGTTAGGTTAGGTTAGGTGATTCTGAGGGGGATGCGTTTGCACAAACGAGATATCAACATACATATGTACCTGTGTTATTAGGTAGATATATAGAGGCGTGCAGTATGAAAGCATCATTGGGCATAGCTTACTTATCACGCCCTTCAATTAGGTTCAATCAGTTTTTTTTATTTCATGTATAGGAATTACATTAACGAATAATCGGCACAGAGTTGATGCGTTCTATACTGACTTCTCCTAAGCATTTGATCATGTCAACCATTCTATAATAATAAAAAAAAATTAATGGCTAGACGAAAATTGTTCGGATTTATTTGCATTACAAATCGTAGTTATCTGAGACCGGAATCCACGAACCCAAGGCGTTGAAGGCATCCGAAGCGACCAGCTGTCTGTGCCGCAGCGAGCCGACCAGCGAGCGATTATTGTCGAAATGCAAGAAGAATGCCATTACGGGCTAATTGTTCATTGTTGTCGGATTCTCTTGAAGGCAAACAAATGGCTATCAGCGCTTCTCAAATTTCTGTAAACTTCGCCGCAAACATAGTCATTTTTTTAAGATCTGACAGATTCAGAATTTTAAAAACTGCAATGCATATTCTTTGTATGAACTAGATATTTAATTATTTATTTTTATTAGAGAAATTAAACATTTACAAAAAAATATAAGGTGGTAGACATTTTCTCTTCGTTTTAATAACATCCGTTCAAAAACGATTTTTGTGGATTCTATTAAACAGCTTCATAAATATTAAAGTGTTAGTAAAATCCGTTGTTTAAATCTTCGTTTTTTTTTACCGATGATTTTTCGCTCATTTACCATTATGTTTAAACATAAAAGTAATCTTTTATCTACAAAGATGCAACAAACTAACATTAAATGATATGTAATCCTACCTGTAAAGTACAAGTAATTAAAAACTAAGTCTTCAGATTTCATTAAATATTTTTTTCATCATTAAATGATATGTAATCCTACCTGTAAAGTACAAGTAATTAAAAACTAAGTCTTTAGATTTCATTAAATATTTTTTTCCGTAATTTCGTGTTTTTAATCATTTATGTTTACTGGGGTGCTACTTACCCTTCCATTTTGTTATTACCTCGTATTTTGATACCTGCTGAAATATTGACCTATAGACGTTTTTTTTTTATTGAAACACACATGTTATTGTATGCACCTGTATCCAATAAACATCTTAAATTAAAATGAAATAAATTAGACAAAATTTGCATTTTTTCTCAGTCGAATATGTGGCGTAAAATAAAAGAGTTTGGATTTTCTTAAGTTGAAGTACTGAATCTACTTGGAACGGTTTATCTATTGATCGAACCTAATAATTCCTATTACGTGGTAATAAAACGTTTCCAGCCCCGAGTCAAAACGATAACGAAACCTCCATCACATAAGATATTCGACATGAGTTATGCGGGATGTGTATTTAATTATATTACCTTATTATATTAATTTATTGCGCTGATCTGAATCTTAACATTTAAGATTTTGTTTTTTGTTTTGATAAGTTTGCTTCGATGCTTAGAAATATATAGGTTACTAGTGTCGATTGGTTTGTCCGATAATAAGGCAAACGCCGCCACAACACCATTGTCAGGACTTCCCGGGAGAAATGTACCCACACCTAGAACACTGTTGCGATGTTCAGTGGCCTACCTAAATAGTTTGATAGTTATTAGTAGGGCGATCGCCGCGAAAGTGGCCTTCCAGCGGGAGGGAAGGGATATCTCTTTCGCACGGGATCTAAGGCAGGAAGCATTTTATAACATTATATAAACAAATTCTGTTTAGACTACTTTCGGCGGAGGGACTGCTCTACGAGAGCTGTTTCTCTTCAGCTACGGTATAAATAAATATTATAATATTATGTAGAGGAATTTACTAATAATTTCCTTTGAAAAGCCGTCGCGCCGTTCGCGTCCTCCGCTGAGTAAACACAAGTAAGAGGCCGAGGTTCACATAACTATTCATAGCGCGCCCATTACCCCACGTCATTTCAATAAAGTAATCACATTAAAAAAAACTTTTTTTTAGCTAAATAATAACATTAAAAAGCACGTTGTAACGAAATAGCGAATTTCCCCCTTGATTAAACCAACAAACGCCATCTGCCGTTTATCTCGATTATTATCTATGTCTCCGGTTTGATTCCTAGCTTTAATGCAAATCTGTTGCTTGCCTGCTGGTAATCTGGTTTCGTTCACGGAGGTAGTTTTTTGGATATTATTTATTCATTCGTTTTTGGTTGCCTGGGCGTTTGAGAAGGGCTCCCGAATGGCGGCCGCAGTTTTAATCATAAATTTTGCTGTGCGAGGAAATTAAAAGATACGCACCTAGCCAGCCAGGACTGCGCTATCTATAAACCCGTTCTCCAGATGGAAGCGGGTTTTATCCAGCTATTCTATCCAGCTATTTTAACAGCTACTTTTGAACAGCTACTTTTGAACAGCTACTTTTATCAGCTACTATGGAATACTATAGGCTCCTATAGGCCAATAGGTTGTCGTGGGATATTTACCCCCTTATTTATTTGAAGAAGGAAAAAAAAAACATACATTTCATTTCGGGAAGGACCCTTGCGCCTTTGGGCTTGCGAACGGCATTCCAGGAAATGTATGGAAAGGAAAAACGGGATTTCACAACTAAAGGGATCGATCAGGCGGCCTGGAATCTTTTGTTCACTTGGTTATGTGTTTTTTATATTGTTTTTTATAACAGTTTTTTTATTAAATCTTTCATTCCTTTTTTTTGAATTGCAAACCAGATCTTTTTATTTTTTACCACGATCCTGAGGGAGACCCGTTGCTCTCCTCCCGGAGTTACTAGTCGGTGTGTTACCTTTATGTTTTATAATTCTTTATTTTAAAATGTTGTTTTCTGTGCCTTAGTGCACAGTGGCGCCCAAATTTCATAGTGAAGAACGTAAACTTATTTGGAGGTTACATATAAAAAATTGGCTCCCAACGTGACGGCCTTTTGAAAAAATAAAAATCTGGTTTTCAATTATTATTGTAGATTGTAATTTAAATGCCTAACTTTTTTGTAAGTTTATTATGTACCATTTTAGTTAACTGCTACCTACAAATTTAACGAATTTGTTATTGTTTTTGACGTGAGTTATTTTTATTAACGCCATGAGCGTTATTTTTCCCATATACATTGTAAATTGGTAAATATTTAAATGTTTTTTTTTAAAAAAAAAAAACTTACTATATTTGTAATCAATTGCAATTACATATTATGTACATTACTTTTGAACGGGTACAGTCAGATACTGTCCATAAAATGTTTTATCACATTTTTTTTCTTTTTTGTTATTAATGGTTACAAAGCCATTATATTTCGTTTAGAGACAACATGTTTATTATGTTTGGTTATATTTTTTTTGTTAGAAGAGGTTCATTTTTTTTCATTTCATAAATGTCATTTCTTTTTTGTAAGGGTTTTATAAACAAATACCTACCTATTATGAATAGTACATTTTGGCTATTGTATATTTAAACTGTGTTTATTTTTGTGTTTAAGCTTTTTTGGCTATTGTTTAAACTTTTTTAAATATTTTCAGATACCTAACTGAATATTTTCTACTGTCTTGTAAGCCGACTGGTCGATCACATAGTAGCGGCTAAGCAAAGTGTTGTGCCTGTAAATTGGTGACGTACTCTCAATTTAATTTCTTTTTTTATTCATTTTTTAAATATTGCATTTTTATACAAAATGTCGATTCCATTAATTTCCTGGAACTGTCTTTCGAAGTCAGAGTTGCAATATGAGGTTAGCATCAGAGGTCAAACGCCTGCTGACTCAGTGGATATTTTACGTAAACAAATAGTTACACTTGGCAAAGAAAAACCAAGCGAATCTATAAAATCTACAAGCTTTTTATGCGAACCTGAAATTCACGAATGCGAAATTAGGTTGGACGATTTAAGTTGTTTTCTGGAAGATGTTTCTTTTATTTCTGATAAAAATCAGCGAAGACGCGTTAGTGCTAAATCTGCTCATTTATATCATAGGCTTAATAGGATTTTGACTGAAGATCCATTGCTGATCGAGAGATTGAAAAAAATGAAAAAAAGCATTTCATCTATTTTGTTGTTAGTTCTTCAGAGTGAACCAGTCGTACCACATTCTTTTGTTGTTGACGCGGGAACTTCTACTTCTACTCCTGTTTTACCGTTAAATGTTCCTACTTCAAGTAACGAGTGTAATAAACCGTTGAATTTAGGCATACATTATAATGGAAAAACTTGCGTTATTGAATTTTTAGAACTAATTGAAGAATTACGGTTAGCAAGAAATATTCCTACAGAGCGGTTGCTTCGCGAAGGGTATAATTTATTTATAGAAAATGCATTAATTTGGTATCGTGGTAATATCAATAATTTTTCTAATTGGTCACAGTTAGTTTCAAAATTGAGGTTAGATTTTGGTGTTAGTGATTACGATTATAATCTTTTGGGATTTTTGCGCTCCAGACATCAAGAACCTGATGAGCCTATGCATGTGTTCGTGCCACTAATGGAACGATATTTTGGTCGTTTATCTAATCCTCTTTCCGAGTCTGAAAAGATTAAAATCTATATGCATAACATTAGACCATTTTATTTGCGCCAACTTGCTTTGTCTCCTATTGATTCGATTACTGATTTATTATCTGTAGGCAGAAAAATTGAAGACATGAAATTGCTCACAGACAATTTTAGTTCCTCTTTGACAGTTGAGAATAAAATTACAAAAAATGATAATAGACGTAATTATAGCAAGGTAAGTGCTCAACCACTGCCTCTTTCTAGTGTTTCTTTATCTTGTACTTTCTGTAAGCGGGAAGGTCACGTGGTTGACAGATGTTTTAAAAAACGTAATGCTAATCAGAAAAATATAGCACGTAACTTTTCAAAAAAGTGCTATAATTGCAATAAACCTGGATTTACCAAATTCACGTGTCCCGATTGCAATCCAAACAGGAATTCTGATAATGAACCTTCCAATTCATCATCCAATTCAAAAAACTAACTTCTCGAGGTTGTTATGCGGCATTTTTGGAAGCAGCCTCTGTTTATTTTGAGAACGAAAAAGATTCTCGTCGTCCTTATTTAGAAGTTGATCTAGGCGATATTAAAGTTTGTGGTCTTCTTGATAGTGGAAGTGTTGCCACTATATTAGGTGCTAACTCTCACCTTAGATTACTAAAATTAGGTTATACTCTTAATCCTATAGAAAATATTAATCTTAGCACAGCCAATTCGTCTGTCGTTAAACCTTTAGGATATATGTATTTGCCTTTTAGATTTAATAATATTTCTCATGTAATAAAAGCATTAGTTGCTCCGGACATTTCAGCTTCTCTTATTTTAGGAGTTGATTTCTTTAAGCATTTCCAATTAGCTCCTGAATTGGTAAAATTAATTAAATTTGATGTTGATGTAAAGGATAACTTTTGGAATCCTGTGAATGAACTTCGAGTCATTCACGATTTTAATACTTTATCTAAAGAACAGCAATCGCTTGCTACTTGTGTTTTAAAACAGTTTGATGGAATTTCCACAGATGTTATGGGTTTAGGCCGTACATCTTTAATTACTCATACGATAGATACCGGTGATTCTCCTCCGATCAAACAAAGGTATTATCCTTTATCTCCTGCTCGTTTAAAACTATTAAATGACGAAGTTGACAGATTACTTGAATTAAAAGTAATAGAACCATCACAGAGTTCGTGGAATAATCCAACATTGTTTGTTCCTAAATCAGATGGATCCTTAAGATTTTGTTTGGATAGTAGAAAACTTAATTCTGTTACACGCACAGATGCGTATCCATTACCATATATTTCAACTATTTTGGATAGTTTAAGGGATGCTCGATTTTTATCATCAATCGATCTGAGCATGGCATTTTTTCAGCTTCCAATGGATGAATCTTCTAAAGAGAAAACTGCTTTTACAGTACCTGGTCGAAATTTGTTTCAATTTACTGTTGCCGCATTTGGTCTATGTAATAGCCCTGCCACTATGCAACGGTTAGCGGACATACTATTCGATCCCAGTTTTGCAGGAAAAGTGTTTTGCTACCTTGATGATATAATCATTGTGAGTTCGACTTTCGATGAGCACCTCTCTCTGCTGAATCGCGTTTATGAACGTTTGAAATTAGCAAATCTTTCTATTAATAGTAAAAAGTCACAGTTTTTTCGCAAAGAACTTAAATATTTAGGCTATATCGTTGATGAAAACGGTTTGCGTACAGATCCACAAAAAGTACAATCTATTATGGATTTTCCTACGCCCAAAACTTCTAAAGAAGTAAAAGGTTTCTTAGGTACCGCTGGTTGGTATCGTCGCTTTATTCGTAACTTTTCTGCTATAGCAGCACCTCTTTCTCGTTTAACAAGCTCAAAAAAAGGTACACCACCTTTTCGATGGTCTGATGAAGCAGAAAATTCATTTCAGAAATTAAAAACTGCTTTGGTTACTAGTCCAGTTCTAGTTTGTCCTGACTATAGTAAACCTTTTTCGGTTCATACAGATGCATCAGCCTTTGGCTTGGGTGGTATGATAACGCAGAATTTCGATGGCGTAGACCATCCAATTGCGTATTGTTCTCGTTCACTTCTACCAGCAGAAACGCGTTACTCTGCTACGGAACGCGAGGCTCTTGCTGTCATTTTTGCAGTAGAACGTTTTCGTCCATATTTGGAAGGTGGACCAAAATTTACCATTTATACCGATCATTCTAGTTTGAAGTGGTTTTTAAAATTGAAAAACCCAACAGGTAGATTAGCTCGATGGGGTCTCCGTCTTGCTTCTTTTAATTATGAAATTGTCCATCGTAAGGGTGTAGACAATGTTGTCCCTGATGGCTTATCTCGTTTGTTACCAGTTACTCAAATATCAGCACTATCTAATGATACCTGGTATACTAAGCTTTTTGAAGCAGTGTCTTCAAACCCAAGTGGTTATGCAAATTTCAATGTAAAAGATAACCAACTTTTTCGTTTTTGTAAAAGTAAATATCAACTTACTAGCTCTCATGATTGGAAATTGGTAGTTCCATTCGAAGCTAGGGAAGGTCTAATTAAAGATAATCACGAGTCCGAAATATCATGTCATTTTGGCATATTTAAAACTCATAAGAGACTTAGTTTGAGATATTTTTGGCCTTCTATGTATCGTGATGTTACAAAATTTATAAATAAGTGTGACAATTGTCAAGCTTATAAATATTCAAATAAATCACCCTTAGGATTAATGGGTAATCCTAAAATGTGTACTAGACCCTTCCAGATGATATCCATGGATTTACTTGGACCTTATCCAATGACAAGAAACAGAAACATTTATGTTTTAGTTGTAACTTGCTGTTTTTCTAAATATTGCCTTCTATTTCCGTTGAAGCGTGCCTTGGGAAGCACAGTTTGCCAACATTTAGAAAATGATGTTTTCCTTAGGTTTGGTATTCCTCAAACAGTAATAGCTGATAATGGAAAACAGTTTGTCAGTAAGGATTTTCATAATTTGATGGCAAAATATAAAGTGCCAAATGTCCGATTCTGTCCACTGTATACTCCACAGGTTAATACGACCGAACGAACTAACAGGACAATCGTCACTGCGCTGGCATTATTCATTAAAGATGACCATCGTAGCTGGGATTTACTCCTTCCAAAAGTTCAATTTGGTATTAACTCTGCCGTTAATGAGACTACGAATTTTAGTCCACATTTCCTAGTACATGGGCAAGAACCCATACTATGTGGCTCCTTTTATTCTCATTCTCCGGTATTGCAAGATGAAGTAATATTCGGTAGTTGCCAAAACTTTGCGCAAGATCTTGGTGAATTGGCCGACATTTTCCAACAAGTTAGAGTTCGTCTAGTCGAATCGCATGACAGAAACAAAGCTTTCTACGATAAAAAGCGAAGACATGCTGATTTAAACGTAGGAGACCTTGTTTGGAAAAGGAATTATCAACAAAGTAAAGCTGGTCAGTATTTCATTGCCAAATTTGCACCTAAATTCATCAAATGCCGTGTCGTTCGAAAATTATCCTCACTTGTGTATGAATTATCGGATTTGAATGGCCGTAAATTAGGTCAGTGGCATGTTAAAGACTTTAAATTATTACCGAATCAAACTTAATCATTCCTATTAGACTCGATACTAGACTTTCGTTTTTCTGTTAGCATCAATCCTATCACATTTACTACTTTTTATTTTCAATGTTTGGCGTAATTCACTATTATTGAAGTGATTATAGCTGTGAGTATGTTTGGTCAGCAAGGTTCTCAATCTTATGAGTCTTCCTGTAGTTTGTAAGCCTTGAGCGAACGTTGTATGGGAGGTCCTTTAAGTGATGATGAATGAATGGGTGAGTTGAAAATAATAATGACTTTCTTAACTTTGTTAATAGGAACGCTTTCACAGTTAGATTTCTCTTCCACATTTCCTGTTTTTGTTATTCGATGTCACTTCTTTACTTGTTATTTGTAAACATCTAAACAAAGGATATTCTGTTGGTTTTGGTCTTCCTGATGCGTTATTTTCCTGTTTTAAGCTAACGTAAGTCAACGTAGCACCGTGATTGTTCTATCAGATGTCGTAGTTATATTCCTATGTGATAACGTAGTAGTAATTTTAGTTATCGCTCTTTCTTAATTTCATGCTTCGATGCAATGGTATGGTTTGCATTGAGGGCAATGCTCGTCGTTCTCTGGTTTTCCTACCAGATCACTTCTTATGGAGGGAGGCTGTAACGAAATAGCGAATTTCCCCCTTGATTAAACCAACAAACGCCATCTGCCGTTTATCTCGATTATTATCTATGTCTCCGGTTTGATTCCTAGCTTTAATGCAAATCTGTTGCTTGCCTGCTGGTAATCTGGTTTCGTTCACGGAGGTAGTTTTTTGGATATTATTTATTCATTCGTTTTTGGTTGCCTGGGCGTTTGAGAAGGGCTCCCGAATGGCGGCCGCAGTTTTAATCATAAATTTTGCTGTGCGAGGAAATTAAAAGATACGCACCTAGCCAGCCAGGACTGCGCTATCTATAAACCCGTTCTCCAGATGGAAGCGGGTTTTATCCAGCTATTCTATCCAGCTATTTTAACAGCTACTTTTGAACAGCTACTTTTGAACAGCTACTTTTATCAGCTACTATGGAATACTATAGGCTCCTATAGGCCAATAGGTTGTCGTGGGATATTTACCCCCTTATTTATTTGAAGAAGGAAAAAAAAACATACATTTCATTTCGGGAAGGACCCTTGCGCCTTTGGGCTTGCGAACGGCATTCCAGGAAATGTATGGAAAGGAAAAACGGGATTTCACAACTAAAGGGATCGATCAGGCGGCCTGGAATCTTTTGTTCACTTGGTTATGTGTTTTTTATATTGTTTTTTATAACAGTTTTTTTATTAAATCTTTCATTCCTTTTTTTTGAATTGCAAACCAGATCTTTTTATTTTTTACCACGATCCTGAGGGAGACCCGTTGCTCTCCTCCCGGAGTTACTAGTCGGTGTGTTACCTTTATGTTTTATAATTCTTTATTTTAAAATGTTGTTTTCTGTGCCTTAGTGCACAGTGGCGCCCAAATTTCATAGTGAAGAACGTAAACTTATTTGGAGGTTACAACGTGATAATCAATATTTGGTTTAAAATAAAATAAAAAATCATTCTAGCATCTACAGAACCGACTATACTTAAACGCAAAAATGTAATATCCCGAATTTAGTTTCTACCACTTACGAAATCATTAAGTGCGGCAGGAAACAAATTACCTTGCTTTTGGCAAACGTTGGACAATTAATGTTTATTTATTTATTTATCTATCGTTTATTCGGAAAACTGACAGTATAATATATAAAAAAAGAATGGTACATATAATTGTGTGTAAAATTGTTTGATGACAGGTTTTCGCTAAAGTACAGAGATACATGTAAAATTAAAATTAAATGAAATTACACAATATATATATATATGTATTTTAGCAATACATTTTACAATTTTACTATATATAAATATATATATATATATATATATATTTGATGATTGTTTTTTAATAGCGGCAAATCGCCTGAAAAGATAAATAACACAATCTTTGACAATATTGAAAAATTTTGAAAAAGTTTTTAATTATTTGATAAAGTGCTGGATAGCATAATATTTATAAAGGTACTAAAGAGGAGTGCTGGGTTTAAACCGACATCCTGCATTCTCAAGTACAGGACATTCAAATAACTTTACAACTCAATTATACAATTATATATATATATATATATATATAATTATTAACATATATTATTCTGAAATAATAGTAGGTTTTAAAAATAGTCAGAGGCCAAAGGAATGAAAATGAAAATGATGTCCAAAGATTAATATATTTTTTTTGTTTTACTAATTTTATCTTTTTTTTTTTTTAATTTAAGGTTTTTCGCATAAATATTGAAATGGCCGATAAACAATGACCTAATTTGTCCTCAGGTTCAGACCTATTTGTATTGTAAGATGTCGTCTTCTAGGTAACATCACCCAAATGATGCTGCACTATTTTATCAATTACGAAACATTATTAATATTATTTGGGAGTTTATAAATGCCGTTTTACTTCTATCCATTCGTGTATAAGAAACTACTATCCCAGTCCTTTGCATCTTTCAACTCGAAAAGTATAAATGCGGAAGAGTTCAATATTTGTTTGTAAATTGATGCTTTCGAAAAACGACCATAGCTGTTTAGATCACATCGAAAGATGAACGAATGACATAGATATATATATAACATTGAAGTCAACGAATTTATAATATTATTATTTTTATTTATTGTGGTTACCCAACAGACATTGTATACAATACAGATAATACCTACACATTCCTAAACTAGAGTAGCCCAACTGACTAATAAAGAATAAATAATAAACTGGCTAAAAAAAGTTAAGATAAGATAAAATAAATAAAAAAAAGATTTAAAATTTAGACAAAAATATAAAAAAAGACATAAACTAGTGTTTATTCACTGTCGTGTTGATATAAAAAACTCAATGTCACTACTGTCAAGAATGAGGATAGAAATAAAACTCGTGGTCACTGCCGTTTATCTATTTGGAAACAATGAGGAATATACAAAAACTAAATTAATATTTCAATCGAAAAACATGAGAGATAAATTCTGATGACAAACTAACAACTCTCTGAACTGAACTGTCAAACGACAAAAGGTGGTTCTACAAGTCTGCTCCAGCGGCAGTACTAATCTGACAGCAGTATCAACCTGCAATTAGACACTACACCAATATAAACTTTCATTATTTTTAGATATAGAAAAAAAAACTTATTTAATATAGAACTAAACTAGGAATTATATCCGTGTTTTTGTGAAGTTATTTTTGGACAGCGTTGCGAAACATTTACAACAGTTATTGAAAGAAAATGATTTGTTAATGACACCTGTAGGGCCTACCTGTAAAACGTCAGGTTCTGGTAAAAATAATTCACTACTACTAAGCATTGTATAAAAGTAGTGGATATTATATGATAACTACTGGTGGCATAGTCATTTTCGTTTATTAAATAGAATATATTGGAAAACTGTAAAGTCGAGAAAATACAATTGTTATTATCTAATATTTTTTACGGATAAAATATTTATAAAAAAACATCAAACTAATAACTCGATATCCAATCTAGTAATGATAATGTCGTAGAACCAATTATGGGCAAAATGTACCCATTTATAGAATGTGTTCAACCTTAAATGTAAAATATTTAGAAATGGATATATTTTATTTAAACCTAGTGGCGTTTAAAAAACTTATCAAAAACTAAACTTTAACGTGAAATTTCTCCTTTTTTTTTACAAAACACCTTTACATTTCCCCACAAAGACGGTGCCTTTTCTGTGGGTGAAAAAAAAAACATTCTATATTACAATACAAAAGTTTCAATAGGTTCCTTTCCTCTCCCTCCCCCTCCCTCCCCTCCCTCCTCTCTTCATCACTCCTGCATCAAACACTAATCTTATTCTCGATGGAAATATTTAATTATTTTTATTTTAAACACGTTCGTGGGTCCCATTATTTTCAAGGTTTTTATTATTGTGTAACGCCTGTATATGACTTCGTTGTTACCTAACACTTTTAGTTCTCAAATAAAGATAATAAAGTGAGAAAAGAGATTTTAACCGAAATAGACATCGGAAAAGTGTAGATTTTAAGAAATGGCGCTTTTTTATTTAAAAAATAAAAACGGAATAGGCCGTTAAAGTTGCCAATACCAAAATCGAAGAAACTACGTGCTTAGTATTTAGGTTGAAAAAAGGTAAATTGAGTAGTTGGTCAAAGCCATGAGCTCTGGCCGCACTCTCGCTCTGCGCGATAGAAGAGTTGTTCTGATAAGATGCTGGGGCACCCTCATACCTTATTATAGTATTCTTATTTGGGGTCTTAAATTCTACAACAAACTACCGGAAAACCCTAAAGAATACGTGAAATGACAATTCATAAAGACGAAAGTATTAGAAATTTATATAGTAAAAGTGAATTTTGATTCTTATCCGTCTATTTTTATTTAAGTAAGGGGTTAGTTCCACCTGCAGTCCGAGCTAGGAAGGGTCTCTGGCGAGAGGCAGTCCCGGAGACCAGGGCCGGCGGCAGGCGGCAGGCGGTCCTGATCATCATCAGCGACACCAGACAGCCTAGGCTAGTGGGCTAGGCCAGTGGGCTAGGCTAGTCGATAGCCCTGTTTCGCCGAGGCTTATCGCGCTGTTCCGCGACTTATCTCCGCGCCGCCGACCAATGCGGGCCTGGCCACGCCCACTCACACTCACGCACACTCACGCACACACGCGTAGATAAACTTTGCCGAAACATGCGTTGACTTGCTTGCCTTTGGCAGTACAACTATTCTTATAGGCACGTCATCACGAGATCATTTCCTTCCTCATTGAAATCTACTAATCCCTATATAAAAAAATAATATATATATTTATATATTAAATATAAATGCAGATATGTTAAATAGAAAACGCTTATGTTGGGATAAGTTGTTGACAAATGTATTTCGTGTTATAGCTATGATATGAAGATGTAAGCTTTTTAAAGAATATATAGGATGTTTTTTTTAGAGGCGTGGTTTTCAATCTGGCACTACTTTTTTCGTAGTTGTTGTTTTTGACAACTGTCACTTGATTTATGCTCAGTTTGGTTTGCCATTTCATAATAACTTACTCCTGAACAACGTTTGCAAATAGTGCAACTTTTGGAAAAAATCACTCTAAAATAAAGTAAAAATCGCGTCGTGGGCCTGTGGCGTGGCCTCCAAGATCGTGCGATTTAACACCGCTGGACTATTTTTTGTGGGGTTATGTGAAGTCGCTTGTCTACGCAGATAAGCCGGACACGATTAACGCCTTGGAAGAGAATATTCGGCGCGTTATTGCTGACATACTTGCTGCAAAAAGGGGTTGAAAATTGGGCCTCTCGGCTGGAATTTGTTCGAGTCAGCCGCGGCGGCCACTTACCCGAAATCATTTTTAAAACATAATGGCAAACCCTTATCTTTATAATAAAACTAAATTCTTAGCCATAACATCAAATTATATGCGTTTTATCTCTTCTTGAGAACCACGCCTCTAAAAACATCACCCTATATAAGCAAAGAATAAAGAAAAATATCCTTCACCCTGAAGCTATCGTATAATATACATTGTTTAGTAGTAAATTATTTAATCAGAACCTGACGTCTTACAGCTAGGCCCTAAATGCGTCATTAAAGTCATCTACATCTATCGAGACATAATAAATATTGGTTATTTTGTAAATTTTGACTCGCGGCTAGGAATGAAACAATACGGACCTACACTGAATATTCTTTCAGATATGTCCTTTAGTGTTTGACAGCCGTGCTGTCATATTTTTAAAATTCGAATATGATATTTGCGCTTTCTATCGAACTGTCATTGTTTCATTAATTAGTACTAAAAATTTAATATATTACTTTAATCTATATTTTTCGACCGCCTCCGATGTGATCTAAACGGCTATGGTTGTTTTTCAATGCATAAATCCTTATTATCATTCAAAAAAGAGATTTCCAATATCATCAATAGTAAAGATTAATAAAACCTAATTGTATTGTTAGATTGTTATGTTGTTAATGATTAATAGTAACATATAAGTACTTGTAATTGCAATTACATATAGAATATACATTTATTTATTATTTATTTATTGATTTTTGTTTTACATATTTCTTAGATAATGAATAACATAACCATACCTAACTGGACATTGCCCGTACTAAGGTAGGCTAATTTTAATAGTTAATAGATTGGTTACATGCAATTGCGCTGAGCTTTTTTGTAAGTACATAATAAAACTACGAGAATTAACATTGATATACATACACGTACATGTAATACGAATACATAAAAATATACATATATATTTATTATACATACATACTATATTTCTATCATATTCATCATAAATTATTTTTATACATACAAAAACCCATACTTAATTTATTACTTTATTTACTTTTATTAACATACAAGTGTCACACACTCACGACTACCACAAACATCACTCACAAATTACACATAAAACTTCAAAAAAAAAAAAAAAATCTACTGTATACGTATATAATATTAATAATCTATATATATTTTAAGAACACTGTTCAAATTTTTATGCTAATGTTATTATGTAAAATGACCGAAATCCATAATTGGTTTTATTTACTAGTAATAAGTTTTGTTTGTAATTTTAAAAATGTAATACTGTGGATTTTTCAATAAAGAATAAATAAATAAATTTCGCGTAAAATTTCAACTCTTTCCCATTTGTATTTATCGAATTGAAAGAACGGCCTTCTTTAGAACAGATATTTAGTCTAGTTTAGAAGACAACGAACGAGGTTGCAGTACTACCGAAAGCTCACTGAGTATGTAATTGTATCAATATATAAATAAATAGATGTTCTTCAAACTTTGTTCATTAACAGCTGTGTTAATAGTCTTTTTTTTTTAAATATAAATATAAATAAAGATTTCAAAATTTATCTCATTATTGCTGGATAACATTTTGTGTTTTGACACGCGTGGTTACGCTAAAAAAGAGCGAGCTTTTTGCCGTTGGGCAATCTCTACCGACTAACGTCGTCAACGAATATTCGAATATTAGGTTATCGTGTCGGCGAACAAAGCTGTTGTCGGGGAGGTTCGCTTTGTCACTATAATTGATGACTATAATTGAAATGATACTGAATCAACGAAAGTGATGCGTTACTTAATCTAGTCGACGGCTTTGAGAAAAGCTTCGTTTAATATTCTCAGTGGCAGACCTAACTGGTCGAATTGCGTAAACTTTAGTTAAAGAAAACCAATAAATAAATTTATTTATTTATTTTGAAAGTACATAAATAAATAAACCGATCAGATAAAGATGGATCTACACAAATTATTTTTTTCTTTATTTATTTTTGATTTACTATCCTAACCTAACGATCTACTCAAATATATTTTTATTTTTCAAACGTATTGTTATACAGAGTGTGCTAAGACCTACTTAAGGGGTGCTTGTGTTACCCATTACGAGTAAAAAATTATTAAAATTAATGCGAAAATAACAAAGTCACCAAATTTAATTTTATTAAAGCGCTGGTGTAAATCGCATTTGCTCTTTCGTTCGCTCGCTCGCGCTCGGCCAAGGCCGGTCAGTGACCCGGCCGGCGTCGCGAGCGGACAAATTTACGACAACGATTTAATATTATCACGCAAAGTTCACAATTTCTTTCTCAGAAACCATGATGAATTTTGATGACGTCAAAACAAATCATGTTTGAAATTGCAGGGGCAATAGTTGATTTTATTATCGAGAAACGTCATGGGACTCGGACGTACAGACTACTAAATTCAAAATTCGTGTCACATATTAGAAACAATAACTTTAGGAACTGTTGCTGTAATATTATTACCTGCTTTTAAATAATTAGGTGAGTCTCACATTTCTTTCGTTCGATTTCTTAGCGAACCTACTGCTCTCTATCAGTTGGTAGTCGACACACGCATACATTTAACACTTAAGCCGAGAAACGAACCGACAAGGTCTACGGCGCCAACGAGCTTCGAAACAATAACGTCTGGCGTCTGGCGAATTAATTTTTTTTTTTGATTAATTTATATATTTATTTCAGGAAACAACAGATATTAAATAAATAAAATTTCAATAAAAACATAAAAACCAAGATTGTTTCCTCCAAATTTAATAAAATAAAAAAATACACTTTTTTTGCACGAGGTTGCGATTGGGAAGTAGGAGGGGTTGGGGAATATAGATAGAATTTAGTGTAACTGTTTACAAATAATAATATTTAACTTATCCCACTCTTGGGTTAGGGCTATAGTAGATACTCTCTTGAACTCCGGGAAGGTAGTGTTGAATATATCAATGGTGCCTAACATGTTGCTGTAAAGCTTACATGCTCGATATATTTATATAATATATATACTATACATACGTCAATTCATTAATAATCCTAACAAGGAATACTTTTTGGAGGAGTTTGAAGGTTGAATTAGGACTGAAGATGTTTTCGTTGTCCGCAGGTGCGAGGCCAGGCCTGCTTGGATGCGGAGGCGCGACCTGTCTCGCGAGCAGGGTGCTCCCCCTTCTGCTGCAGCAGCGCTCGCGGTGAAGTGAACCAGGGCCAGTGAGGTCAGCAGAGAAGATGGTCGACACGCAGCACTTCTGCCTGCGTTGGAACAACTACCAGAGCAGCATCACGTCGGCCTTCGAGAACCTTCGCGACGACGAGGACTTCGTGGACGTGACCCTCGCCTGCGACGGCAAGAGCCTCAAGGCGCACCGGGTCGTCCTCTCCGCCTGCAGCCCCTACTTCAGGGAATTACTTAAGGTTTACCATCTGTCCTATAAAAGTCTTACATATTAGTTTTGATTAAATGTTAGTATTATTGTTAAACTTAAAAAAAATCATAAGAATAAAGACAATGTATGAGCAAGTTACGTGTGCACCGGTATTTATTAAAGAAATAAAAAATATAGAAATCAACTCTAATTACATTTAAATAATAAAACACTCGTAACTACATAATTAAATTGCCTATTTGTAAAAGTAATGAATGGTACTTCGAGGTATATGGCAACAGTGGGAAATTTATTTAATATTTGATGTCTAAATAACAAATACAACCCCATAGATCCCAAAATTGGGGATTTGGTGTCAAAACGCCATCGAAGAAGGCAGCATCCTCCGCCCAAGTTTCTGGAATTCATTCGGTAAAACGTATATTTTTCTACAATCTGCTTTAACAGTTTAAGTATATGTACAGGGTGTACTTAAAATCACTACTATCCTATCAGGAAATGAAATAAACCGGTCTCACAAAAAAGTAATAGAAAAGTGTTTTAGTGCAAAATTGGATTTAGTAGAGAATGTCTTTTCTAGTAGTTCGTATGTATTTAAAGTATTGCAAATTGTTAAGTACGTGTTCATAGTAGGTAAGTCGAAGAGGTCTCTAAGGTAACGAAAGTGTTTAGAATAATTTGGGGTATTAGATCATTTTTTTTTACCAAATTTGCTATTTATGTAGTATTGAGGAATACCCTATCAAACGCAGTTTAGACTGTCATTTTATTGTCTTAAGATGCTAGGTCTTTCATTACAGACATACATCTAACGAGTTAAATGGGACAGTTTATTGTTTAACGATTTAACATGATTAAATATGCTCTATTAATTATTTAAAAAAAGTTTATAATAATTTTAAAAAGTATTAGCATTGGAGGGCTTATTGTATCGGGAGTTAAAATTGAAAATAATTTAATATTAAGTTTTTAATTAATATAGAAATGTGCGATTGATTCGAAAGGGGGCTGCGTTTGTTTGTTTGTTTGTTGCAGTCGACGCCATGCAAGCACCCCGTGATAGTCCTGCAGGACGTGTCCTTCCCAGACCTGCACGCGCTGGTCGAGTTCATCTACCACGGGGAGGTGAACGTGCACCAGCGCTCTCTGTCCTCGTTCCTCAAGACGGCCGAGGTGCTGCGCGTCTCCGGGTTGACACAGCACGACGACACGCACTCGGTATGTGCCTTCCTTATAACAAACTGTCAATTATTTCACATCATTGAGAACTATGTAAAATCAGCCGAAATTAATATTACGCATAACTCTAAATGTTTTTGGTCTTTCGTAAAATCTAAATCTAAAACTCATGGTATCCCCTCTCAAGTTACCTATCAAGGAAAAACTTCTTCTGATGGTCAAGAATCGTGTAGTTATTTCTCGAAATATCTTGACTCCATTTTTGAACCTCCATCTAATATTGCCGATTCTCAATTATTGAGACCTCATATAGGTCCAGCAACTATTTCTAAATTAAATACAATCGCAAAGTTATTTGAAAAAATAGTCCATTTCAAGTGTTTGAGGCAACTAAACATTACATTTCGAACGCCCAGCATGGCTTCTTTAAAAGGCGCTCCACTGTCAGCAATTTAGCTTTATTCACCAATTACATTACTACCTCCATGTACCAAAAATGTCAAGTAGATGCTATCTATACCGACTTTAGTAAAGCTTTCGATAAAGTTGACCATAGAATCCTATTAAATAAATTACTAAAGATCGGCATTCATGGTGATCTACTTAGATGGTTTTCTTCATATATTAGTAACAGGAGTCAGTGTATAACAATTGGTGGTTGTCGGTCGAATTGGCTTGTCATAACCTCAGGTGTTCCACAAGGTAGCCTACTTGGGCCCCTGTTGTTCCTCTTCTACATTAATGACATTTTCTCTTGCTTTCGTTTTGCACAAGTGTTAAGTTATGCTGACGATTTGAAAATATTCTCTAAAATTAAGGATCTCACAGACTCTAATAAATTACAGGATGACCTAAATAGATTTTCTGATTATTGCCTTGAAAACCGTCTCTTTTTGAATGCGGGCAAATGTGCTCATATTTGCTTCACGAGAAACTTTAATAAAATCTAGTTTACTTTTAGGCTCGGTAATTCTCAGATATCTTCAACCGGATCTTGGAATTGTGTTGGATAGTAAGATGCTGTACGATAAACATGATGAGTATGTTACTGCAAAGGCGTTCAAACTTTTAGGGTTCATTTTACCAATTTGCAGGGAGTTTAAATCGGGTATCACTCTAAAGACCTTGTCCTTTTTTTATGTGCGTAGTGTCCTGGAATATGGCTTCCAAATTTGGAATCCTAAGTACGCGACACATGTATCCAAAATTGAAGCGGTTCAACACAGATTCCTTAAACACATGGATCGTAATTGCTTCATGCACTTTGCAAATAGATGCGAATCATCTTTATTTCATAAAGTTGAATCCTTAGCTGAAAGAAGGTCTAAAGCTGATGCTGACGCATACAAAATAATCTCAGGTGCAGTTAACTGTAGCTCTCTGCTTGAGCTAATGCGCCTCAGGGTACCTTCACGTGTGACAAGATCAAACGTTTTGTTAGACATCCCACTTCCAAGAACCAATTATGGGCAAAATGAACCCATTCATAGAATGTGTTCTACCTTAAATTCAAAGTACCCAGATATTGATGTATTCAATTTTAATTTAGTGGCGTTCAAAAGTCTTTTAGTCTTTTAATTTAGTGGCGTTAGTGGCGTTCAAAAATGAAACGTTAATGTGAAATTTCCCTTTTTCCTTTCTCTTTCCTCTCTCTCCCCTTCTTCTCAACCCTTCATCTTGCATTTCTTAGGTTAAGCACTAATTGTATACTCACTCGGTGGAAATATTTAATTGGTTTTATTTTATACTCATAAGTTGGTACCATTGTTTTCATTCTTGTTATTTATTTATTTTTTTATATTTTTGTATATGTACTGCCTGTATATAATTTTTCTCGTGTAACTGTTTTATTTCCCTAATAAAGATTAAAAAATAAATGAATAATATTGACAGTTAAGATATTATTGGTGCAGCTTGTTTGTAATTATGAAAATGAATGTGTGTTGTGTGCGTCAGGTGCAGAGCCTGGCTGCGCGCGTGGCGGCCGCCGCCTCGCCCTCCACGCCGGCGAGCCCCTCGCCCGTGCGGCGCCTGACGCCCCTCACGCCACTCCCCCCGCACGCGCCGCTCACCCCGCTGCCGCTGCCGTTACCGCTACCGCCGCTCGCCCCGGCCTACGCCGATAAGCTCGAGGAGGCGCTGAGCCGGCGGCGCGCGCGCTCGCCCCGCTCGCCCCGCTCGCCGGATGGCAAGAAGCTGCGTCACGACAACAACAACACCGAGCGACAGTCGCACATGCCGCCGCAAGTAAGGATCTCTTTTCACATTACTGCATTCTTTCCCAATAAAGATCAAATAAAGCTCCCGAAACTAGGTATTCATGGTGATCTGTACCGTTGGCTATCTTCCTACATTTCTAACCGTCGGCAGGCTTTTGTAATCGGGGGACTTTATTGTTATTCTTTCTGGCGTCCCTCTTAGCCCTTTACTGGTGTCGGACTCTCCCGGATGCTAGATGTCCTTCAGGGGAGGTGCGTGATTCTTACTGGTGATTTCAACGCCACAGAATAGGTCGCAGAAACCCTGAGAGGTCTGAGGCTGTCGAGGAATTGATTGCATATAACCATGGGCAGCCCCATACCATTCAGGGTCCGATGAGGTCCAGCAATGTGAATATCATCCTTTATTTGCAAGGTATTGCTAGGGATCTGCATGACTGGCGAGTGTATGAAAGTACCTGTTTATCCAAAACCACCAGTTGATTACTTTTTCCATAGCTCGACGCATTGCTTCTACGAGGAGAAATAATTGAGGTTTCAGAAATAACTCGGTTTACTGGGAAAACTTAGAAGGTGATTTATCCAAAGAACTGCGCAACTTCCCAACTCCGACCGATTGCTGCTTAGACTCCCTTGGTAGTTTCTTCAACGAAGCGGTAATACGCGCGTGCGAATCTGGCATCGGGGAAAGGAGGGCTTCAGTATTCCCTGGTGGATCCCAATCTTCACCCAATTACGCCAAAAGTACCGCAAAGACCACAGAAAATACGGAGAGGTCAGGAAAGGCATTGCGACTCCCGAACGCCCTGAGCTACTTAAGGGAGCTCTCAGCTGCTCGAGAAAAGCATACCACGCTGCAATACGCTCATGGAAAAACTGGGTTTCGTAAATCTCTAAATCAAAGCCATGGGATGTGAAGTGTATTTGAAAAATGCGGTCCTGGCGGATATCGTTTCCTTTCCTGCATCGTATCTGATGTAGAAAAACCATCGATACTATCAGCCCCCTTATGACGCTTCTAAACTCTTTGGTTCCATCCGACTCTTTTGATAACGAATCTGCCCACCGCCTGCAAGTTAGAATTCTGTCTACGACTGAATCCTCTATCGTTGACGTTTCGGATGTCACTGCGGAGGAGAGCGATGGAATCATCGAATCTATGTCGGTAAGGAAATTCCCGGGTATAGACATTGTGACCAGTTAAGAAAGTTTGGGATTAAGTGAGATTGGAGGTGACCGTCTGATGCAGAAATGTGTCAGTGAAGTTCAATTACCTGACTGCTGGTAGACTGGTCTCCTTCGTGTCATTGCCATGGGTAACGACAAGCCTAGGGGCGACACTATGGCCTACAGGCCAATCACTCCTCCCAATTTTTGAAAATGTGCTTTTGGTCTCGAGGTTGGATTCATCCTTGTCCCCGCCTAGTAAAAGATAATTCGGATTGATCTAAGGTAAGACAACGGAAGACGCCATTCTCTCTCGTTGGCGTTAATGTCCGGTTAATCTTCTTCGTATGGTTGGGGGCTACTTCTCTAATCATTCAGTGTGCATCTCGTATGGAGCAACGAAGGTTAGGTTATGTAAAAGCAATTTTAACAATGTTAATGTATGTATGAAATTATATTAACACTATTTTACTGCTTTATATTATAAGAGTGGATGCAAATGACGTTAAATAAATTATAAAAATGTGTTAATTGCAGGCTATGGCCACAGACTTTTCGACGCGGCGCCACACGCCGCTCTCGCTGCCGGCGCACCTCATCGGCGCCGGCGCCGACAACAACGGCAACGGCGTCTGCGGCATGTCGAGCGGCTCGCCGTCGCCGCCCGGGCGCCACCCCGACGAGCGCGGCGAGCGCGACGTGAAGCGCGAGCCGCTCGAGCTGCTGTGCGACGTCGACGGCCGCTCGCCGCCGCCCTCGCCGCGCCCCTCGCCGCGCCCCTCGCCGCACCCGCTCGCCCACCACCTGCAGCACCATCCCCACCACCACCTCGGCCCGCCGCACCAGCACCACCATCGCACGCACGTCAGTCCTCATTATCTTTCTTTTACATTTGGGTTTGCAAGCTCTAAACAAATCATTAAAAAGTTAGTTGGCGCGACGCTGTTGGCATTGAGTTCACAGATCTATCGTCATAATTCTATAGGTGATGGAGTTTACTGGTTGGTTCAGCTCTTTTCTCGGCTAGATAAAGATAAAAGATGATTTGACAAATATTTAAAATTATAACTAAACAAACCGAGCTGCAATACAGACATCTAGCTTGGACGACGACCGAACTAGGGAAATTATTCATCTTTAGTCTGAGTCGAATTAGTAGAGTAATTATTGTTACCTGTTATTTTTTGAAGGATAAATTTGCGATTAATTGTCTTAAATATACATTTAAAAGATGATTTAAAAAAAATGGAAACTCGATAGTGGAGGAGAAAAACCATGCAAAGAACTAAAAGGATCAACTTGTCCATTCCATTCCAAGTAAGATCTTCGGTAAAAACATAAACGTCACCACCAACTCCCCTGACTTTAGGACATACGATTTTAACTCACTTGAAGAGGCCCTAAAGCCATATAATTGCATGTTATAATAGTTGAGTCGAAATCAGAATGGTACAGATGTACCGGAGTATACAGAACGTGATGCGTTGGTTGCAGCACGGAGTGCTGTCGCGGGGCAGCTCCGCGGACGGGGCGGAGGAGCGCACCCCGCCGCCCCCGCCGCCGCCCTTCCTCAGCCCCTCCGAGACGAAGCTCTTCAACCCCGCCGGCACCTTCAACTTCAGCATGGCCGCCCTGGCCGACCACTCGCCGCTCGCAGGTTTGTTGCTCTCCGACTCTTCACTCGCACCTTCCTTCTTACTCGTACCTACTTACGTAATTGTCTCTCTTTTCTCTCACTTGAACCCAAATAAATTTGTGGCCATTTTGGAAATTCTATTGGACTATTCTATGTTTTTTTTGTCATTCTGTTGTTTTTAAACCTTTTTTTTTCAATATTTGATTGCCATTCAAAAATGATAACACTTATTTTGGTAATTTATCATGAAGATAATTTCTGAAAACATCTTGTTTCATTGCATAATATGAAGGGGATTTTTTCTGTTTGACTCGTTATATTACCTATTACAACTTCTTAAAGTTGCTTAGAAACATGATGTATTTAGAGTAACAGCAATTGATGTCAATATTGACTATATTCAAAGTAAAATTTAATATTTCCGAAAGAGTTTGATGTGTTGGATTAGCAATGTCCAATCCTGGTTGTATCCTGGGCGGCCGCAGCAGGTTGCGAGGATAATGAACAAATGAAAGAGAGAGTAGGTCGAATGTAGAGATGGAAATAAATGAACTGTTGTCCGCGGTGTTGGTCGTGTGTTGAGGGAAGACACGTTGGTGGCGTGGCGTGTCTCGGCGAAGGCGCGTGAGGGCCCGCTGTCACATCACAAGGTGGGTCACACACTATCCAATTGGTCAGTCTCTCTGTAAATCGCACATCAACTCTGTTCTATACATATATTATCGATCACCTGTCTCGCTCGCTCGCCACCTCTAGTCGTCTATCAGTTCCGTCGCCGGAAGGCTGCGGGGCGCCTGGAACACCGAAGCCAGTCCGTTGGCCGCTCGACCGCCCGACCGTTTGACGCGCGTGCGATCACTTCTTCACTTCCTCAGTCGCTCGACGGCATCTCGATGTCACGAGCCTCGGGTCTGGGATCAGTCGAACCGCTTCGACTGACCGGATCGAAGACAACGAAGGCCGAAGGGCCCTTGGCAGCGGTGTTGCAGTCGCTCCAATGTCGACATGGAAAAATGTACCCTTTGAGATTGTGTCGCTCCCCGCCCGCACCTCGCCTCCCTCCCTTCCCGCGCCCTCCGAACTGACCACCGACACCATAGCTCTCAAGCCTTTATAAATACATATTACAACTTTTATCACATCACATAATGGAAACGGTGTTGGATTAACTATTATTATTGTGATTATTAATTTAAATGCAATGAGTCTTTACATTATTCAATATCACTTCTGTCGCATATAGCTGTTTTGTTTTATAAATAAAACTTAATATTTAAGTTAAAATCTTAAATCGAAAAATAATAAAAGCGTGCGTTTAACAAAGTGAAACGAATAATGTAAGACAATTTACAAATATTTATTTCTTATGATGTATTTTAGTTCCTTACTTGCTACTTATAATGCATGCTTCTTGCAACTTCATACATTATTATATGTACATATTAACCCTCGTTTTGCAACCCCCTCCTGCATTCCTCACGGAAGGAAACACCTCAAGATTTCTATTGTAATTTAATCAATTATTTAGTACCCACATTTACTAACTCTGATTCATCGGCACAAATTAATTCTCAGTTTTATTTCAATTCAGTTACTAATAATATAATAATTTGTAAAGTACACTGAATGTGCATTTTAATTCGTTAATAAAAATCAATTATTTGTTTAAATAAATTGTATTTCAGTTTCAAAACTATTTTTAAAGTTTTATATCAAGCGTTTCCTTGGAATCCCAAATGATATTTTTTTGAATATTTGCTTGTTTAGTTTTGTTCACTTATTAAATCAAACGAATCACACACCCGAGCTTAACGAAAGTTTGTAAATGCTAATGTATTGGGTAAGTGAACACACTCGGTTGGCAACGCCACAACCCCACAACCCCACAACCCCACAACGCCACAGCGGTCCTTTACATATTTACGTTGGTGGGGAGGTATTTTTTAATGTTTATATATATATATTCGTATGATTCGTGTGATTGTAGTTGTGTTTGTTGCATACTCGGTATTGATGTGGGTGTAGTAGGTTGCTAAATAGGCTTACTTTGTGTTGAGGTGATAGTCATTGCATTGCATTCATTGTCAAACAAGACTAGGTCTTGTGATCGTGTCTTTATTTTTTACATTTCTCTCGATTTATGTGCTTTTCAAAAGTCCCATCCCAAAACTTTTTTCAAAATTATTTTGAGATTTTTTTTGCTATTATATTTTAAGTTATTACCTTATTTTTATCGAGATTATTATTTAAAAGAAAAAGTAAGTTATCTTTTAAAGGTAACACATTTCAAATGGATTAGCTGTCAATTTCTAACATTCGTTAAATGAATGCTGTTTAAAATGTGAAATGTATATCTTCTTTATTATAAACTCTTACAGGGCGTCAAGTAAGAATGTAATTAAACCATAGTTTATAAGACGATTAACAAAACATGTATGATAGGGGTGTTTAGTTTAGTAGAGTCCTTAATTCGTGAAAAACGTCGAAGAAGACTATAAAAGGGAATCCCAACTTAATTGTGAACAGTATCGAGACTTCAGCTCCACCAGATCACTGCTACTTTGTAAATATCTAAAAGGAAACGCCAACCAGTGATGAGTCTGATGTGGTGGTAGTGAAAAGTGCCAAGAAAGACAAAGTGGACTCGGCTCAGATACGAGTGTTCGTTTGCAGCTCTGGCAACAGTGTTTGAGCATCTTCTGTCTCTTTCGACTCGGCTCCATTTGCCAAACGATAAGCGGATAAATATTTTTATATTTGTCTTCGTATCGCTGATCCAAACTTTGGATTTAAGATTTGGATTTGCCGCTGATTTTGAAAATAATCTCGACGAAGCGAGATTGCGACCTCTTGTCTTGTAAATTTAACGCTGCTGGTGTTGGTTGTACATATTTGATATATTATTTAAACATTTTTAGGGAAATTTGACGATTTTCCGTTCGAACTTTGAACGTATCTGTTTGTTTTCGTTTAAGTGCTACGTTACCGAAGAAATTGATTTTATAGAATTGTCTTTCGAAAATATGAAAAAAGTCTCTTTAAATGTTGACATGGAGGTTAGATTTAATCGGTAACGTGCAGCTAAATGTAACTTTGTAAATGCTAATATGAGAACTAATGAGGAACGTGTCGCCCGCGCATGCCGAAGGTTCTTCCGGCGTAAGCAGTGGCCAGCCCTGCGGTTCCCTTGTATATATTCTACATACGCGCGGGCGGCATCTTTGCATCTCGGCATCAGACCGTTTATTGTTACTGTACATACTTGCATACTAGGATAAGAGAGGCAGGAAGGCCGTTCGGGCGGGTGGAGGGCGGAGCGGGCGGAGACGAGACGAGCCCGCGAGACGGTGATCGAGGGGTGGCAAGGGATGAGAGTGACGGATGGGTTTTGCAGCGGCGGCGGTCGCGGGCGCGGGCGCGGGAGAGGACTACCGCTGCGAGCCCTGCAACAAGTCCCTGTCGTCGCTGACGCGCCTCAAGCGACACATCCAGAATGTCCACATGCGGCCCAGCAGGGAGCCCGTCTGCAACATCTGCCGGCGCGTCTACTCGAGCCTGAACAGCCTGCGCAACCACAAGAGCATCTATCACCGCAAGCCGACCGCGCCCGCGGCGCCGGCGCCGGCGGCCGCGGCGCCGACCGCCGCGGGCGCCTTCCGCCCGCGGCTCGACTGACCCGCGCGACCGTCTTCGGCCCGCGTTCCGTTCGCGCCGCGCGCTTTTCTCGCCGGCGAAGATGGCGTCTTCGCCCATGCATACAATCAGATCCCAGTTCGTACGCTTGACTGAATGGTGTCGGAAAGTCTAACACTCTCCTGGCCAGCTGTCTCCTCTCCGCTCCCCTCCCCGCCCTCCCCGCCCTCCGTCGACTCCCGAATCCCGCAGAGCCGTGGGACAGATGTGGACATACGACAACGCACTCGATGAACCTTCTTTCATTTGTTCGTTATTCGCTGTCCACTTTAGCTTCCAGTTGGAGTGTACAGTCGTTTTATTTTTTTATTGTAGGTTATTACTACTCGTTCAGTCCTAAGACTTAATCTTGTTGACAACAATCGCGTTTGATTATTTTAAGAAATTGTATTGAATTGTGATAAGCGAATGCGCTTATTCTTGTTAGAGTATGATTTGAAACCGTAAATTGACGTATTGTAAAATAGAAAAGAAAATATATCTTCACCGTCCGAACTGACGATGGCTCCTTCCCGCAATCGACCCTCGACTTCAACCTTAGCCTCTAATTCAATAAATCCAACCTCAATTCAACTTATATCAATTATAATCGTTTCTTTACATAATATAACAATTGAAATATAAATATATATATAATTAAATTCACGTTTTATGATCAAAATTTCATTTTTGTTTCTCTTGCATATTAACTAATGTAATATTATCTATAAAATTAATATAGGGAAATTACGAGAAATATTTATCATTTATTTGAGGCAACACAAGTATTGTTTTGAGATATGGATTAAAATAACACGCAATACATGCTTAAGAAAAAATATGAAAATTATACTCAAAGCAGCAATGCTAAAAGTTTAAGTTTTTACAAAATACGTAGAATTTATTATATAGTTAAGAAATAGATCAAACCATTTAATAATTTATTATGACACTGTAGTGTGTAACGATGTCAAATGGTCTGTTATTATAGTTTTTAACAAATAAGTATTTATATAAATGCCCAAATCTCTTATGAAGTTTATATCAGTTAGGGTATAAAGCTTTGTGTCTAATTCGCCTAATATTAGCAACTGACTTTTATTTTGTGTTAGACATAAAATGTTTATTAGACGCTACTTTTAAATCGTCGCGATAATTGATTCTTGTAATTTAGATGTAGAACGGTGATGATGAGCTAGGTTCATAAAATACTTATCAGTCGAGGGTTGATTGTGGTAGTGGGGCGGCGGAGGAGGTTCACATGGCTAATAGGGTTGGTTTTGAAGGAGGGCATCGTTGCGACGTGTGCGGGAAGCTGCTCTCGACGCGGCTGACGCTCAAGCGACACACCGAGCAGCAGCACCTGCAGCCGCTTCACTCGGCGCGTTGCACTCTCTGCCACAAGGTCTTCCGTACGCTCAACTCGCTCAACAACCACAAGAGCATCTACCACCGGCGCCAGCGCGGGCCGGCCGCCGGCGCGCCGCCGCCGCCGGCGCCACTGGGCGACGCGCTCGCGGCCGGCGCCGTTGCGCCGGCCTGCTCGGCCGCGCCGCCGGCGCTCGCTCTCGCTCTCGACGATAAGCTGCAGCAGCACCTCGATAATGCTTTCTTCAAGTTCAAGGATCAGTACAATATTTAGTTCCTTCGCCACTCCAAACTCATTCCGTGCGTTTTGAATGAAATATTTCGACTCATTACTACCCTCCTTTCCAGACACCATTCGAAGCGATCTTTTATATATTTTGTTTATCGGTTATAATTTATTACTAAAGTCATCACTTACAATATTAGCATAGTGGAAATAGGGAAACTCTCCGTTTCGATAGCACTTTTATTATATACCTTTATCCATTATTTAACATTTAGGTATAAACAGTTTCTATAATAATTTAAGTCATAATTAATATATTCACGATTCTTCAAGAGAATACTGAATATTCTTTTCTTAGTTTGATCTTCATTGTTTCTAAAGAGTAACTATGTATTTTCACTTTTGTTTTTGATTGATCAACGCGAGTAAAATTATTAGAGTTATGAGTATCGGTACAAGGTTTCTTAAATGCTCTACTTTTGTAATCCGTTGGGCATGGATGAGCAGTGGTCCATCTCTTGTACCACCTCATCTTTCACTTTATAGCATACTCAAAGGTTCTTTTTTCAGGTTTTCTGTCTGTAAATAAATGTCACTCATATTACCTATGCACAAAGGTAGCATCTGTATTTGACACCTATCTGACAATATAAACGTAACCTTGAGTTGAATTTCATAAGGTTAGTTACTCCTTGTTCTGGGATAACATTTCCCTGCGTCTTTGTTTCACAATTTATCGGGTGAATAGTTGTTTAGGTTAGGTTAGGTTAAAACATAGGTTCAGATTGATAGTGTAAGTCACCTTTATTAAAGAATTGTGCCTTACGGCGGTCATCATTCATTAGCAACGGGTGTGCTTTGACATCATAGGTTATGTGGCTATGCTACTTTCGACTGCTGAAGACGGGTAGATCTTTTCAAAATGAATTTACTCTAACAAAAACCCTTATCTCTAATATTATTTATTACTGCTATTCAAGTTCTCCCAGAGATTAAACTTCGTCTGCTCAGCATTCCGCTGTCGGTAGCTGATGAGGTGCTGATGAGGTAGCTGATGAGGTATTAAACATTGAACAAGATATTTCAATATTAGTTTTGATCGGACAGATGTAACTAACTTCGCGAAATGTCGCGATTAATCATTTTCACACGGTATTAATAATCCGTAAATTGAATTATTTTCGAAAACATAATTATTTCGAAAATTGGCAACGTCTAAGCAATATATTCAATTACAAGGGTAACATTTACTGTGCTGATACACTATTTTTAAAGGATATTGAAACACCATTTACGCCACCAGAAGATAGGTTAAACCTTGAGAAACTTATTGATTGTCATATACCGCAATTTGTCGGCACTACCGCCATGTCAGGTTCCTTCGAAATCCCATATCGTCAACTAATGTCAGCCCTGCGGGCTTTGCCTGTTCGACGCCTTTGGCACATAACATTTGCTGATAGTTTCTCGTGTACCCTAATGCCTTGTTGTCAGGCGATGGCACAGGACACCATCTGCTGAGTACAAATGTGATTTTCTCAAAATTTTGATTCGTAACCTCTTCTATCTTTCCTAGTTGTCTTCTGAAACAATTCCGAAGAAATATTGATCATTGTAAAATAATAAGATTATAGAAACTTGGATTTTATAGGTGTTTTAATTTCCTCTGAAGGTAATAATGATTTGATGAACTGGTATTACTCTAAACAGCGTGGCAAAAGTGAAAATACTATATTACTCAATGTAATTAAACAGTTTTGATAACCGAGATAGCGCTATGGTCGCGTGTAGACGTGCGAATGAAACAGGGGACTGGGAAGAGACTAGTAATAATTTGTTTATTGGCGATAGGCATTGTTCAAGCTCTCTATTTCAACTACGATACAATTGTTGTAACTATCGATGATTTGGATTTGTACTAAGATTTAACAATGATTTTAATTTTAAAATAGTCGAGGCTATGTAAAATGAAGGCCTTTTGACATACTATTTTAAAAATCGTATACTCATTTTGTTCTCAGTTGATTCTGTAGGATATATGTATGTTTATATTAAAACAATACAATTCAGTTTTAATGGTTCTTCATTTGTTAAACAATAATTTAAATTAAGTAAAAAAGCATGGTTCGATATATTATTTAGGTACATAGGTATGCCATAGACGGAGCAAAATACCATAAAGTTAATAAGCCTAAACAAATACATAATAATTATTAAATTTTATTTATACCTGCTGATAATAAATATATGTGTTTATCAATATTATTTTTACTGGGTTATTTTACGCTAAGTATATGTTACATAAACATAGTTTAAAATGTTTCACTTTAATCTGACTTTTAAAGGGTATTTATTTTGTTTACCCTGCGTACAATATCTTGAAAAAAACTTTTCATGGGAATATAACTAATCAGTTTTAAATTTAGCATTTGTATAGTCTAGAGTGAGATTCGTTTCACATAAGTTTCAACTTTAAAACATTTATTTCTATTTTATTATTTTACTGATGCGTACAAAGATCTTTTCGACTTTCAAACCCCATTGTGTTCAAACTGACATTTGTCCACTCAATATAACCACACGAAACTCGCGGGTTAATGTTCAAATTAGGCACCAAAAATACTTTTATCTAAGTTAGCTATTTCGTATGTTCTTGTTAAAACTGAAATTTCTAAGCATTTTATCCGATTTCTTTATTTGGTTGGCAGTTTAATTTCTTGTTTCTTCGTTAAATATTTGTATTGATCAATGTTTATCTTATCTTTTTATGTTTAGCTAATTTTATTTTGATTGACAATTTTATTGTTTTTTTTTACCTGACTATTTTTTATTTTTATCTAAATTTTATTAATTTATGTACTCTGCCCCTAATATTTACCCAGCAATCTTCTTTAAATTTAAGCTTAGGGTCATTTTAGAAAATGAATATTATTTATGATTAAATATTTTTAATGTTAATGTTATCTTTTTGCAATTTGTATAAAAAATATCAGATTTTTAAAATATCTGTGTTAATAGTTGACATTCGTTTTCCTGAACTTATGAATTTAGTTAAAGTAGGTTTTATATATGTCGCATTCGCAGATCATTTATAAATGATGCTGCGCTGATGGTTTCACCTACATTCCAGGGTGAATTGTGCTCTTTGGTGAAGAGTTTCATTTTGCGCATGAAATTAATAAGGGAAACTAAATAAGTAAGCTTTGGACGTCTGAACTCGTAGATCTCCCGGAAAAGAAAGTGTCCTGAATAAGCTTAGAACTGTTCTGGGTTTTGGGATTCGCTAGATATATGTTGTTGTCGATCAACAGCCTGACTTCTGACTCCTGACTCGTGACTCCTGACTCGGAGAGTCCTAATTTAAGCGTTCTATTATTTAGTTTTGTCATTGCTCTAAAACTTAAGACTGTTCTGTGACCTGTTATTTTCTCCATTTTGATACTTGTTTTTCGCTGACGTACATTTATATTTTTATTTTTAATAGTTTCTTGAACGGTTAATATTTAATGCTATTTTTATTGTTACTTCTTCTATTTTAATTAGATTATTATTATTAATCCCTCGCGTGGGTAAATTTTAAGAAAATAAATATATTTGCTAATACGTTTTTAAGTTCGTTCGAATATCTGAAATTATAATTTTGTTAAATTTTAAAGTAGGTAGGTAAGTAATTGCCCGTAATAAATTTTGTTTTTGGTAGAGAATAATTAATTGGTCTTGACCATTTATAGCAATATTTATTCATTTCAGTTGTTTGAATATTTGTTTGATTATTTTTATATAAATGTGTAGCCATCTACTCGTGAGGTGTTGCTCTGACATATACACATTTATTTATTTATTTATATAGCAAGTTGAGGTCTTCCAGATTTGTATTCGTGGGATGTGGATTCTATTAAAAGAAGGGCTAGCTTACCAAATTGGTATCTAATTAATAAATATTAAGTATTGCTTTAAAATTGAAGAATCTTTAGCTCAAAGCATAATTTATCGTTGTTTGTTTAAAAGGGAATGTCCGCTCTAAAAGGGCAATAAATTGTTTATGATTTTATTATATTAATGGGCGAAAATACAATTAAGAGATCTATTACTATTACGATTAGCATGGTTTAAAGGACTGACTATGATATATTTTGTAAAGAAAAAAACTCAAAATTTAAGGTTATTTACTACTGTGTTTATAGTTACATACATAAGTATAGATCTAAATATTATACGGTCTGAAGACTTTTGAGTAATAAATACTGCTATATTACTGTATTATGAAAAATATTAATTCGAGAGATATGTAAAATAGTAATTTTTGGGTAAATAAATGAAAAAAATTGCCAAAATTTGATAGAGATGTACTGAAGTTTTTTAAATAAAAGTATAACATAAAATTAAATTGCATAGTTTTAATTCCCCCTCGGTAAGGAAGGACAATGAAGGTTTGGGTTTGTTTGCTCGTAGTAGAAGACACGCAGTCGGCGGTAAGAATTGCGCCGAAGAGAGGTTCCCTTGTCTGGCGACCTGTCCGGCGAGGGTGGCGCCCTCGCCCACAGCCAGCATGCTCTCTCGCAGCATCACCATCGCACCTTCTTAGCCAAGCATGACATCAATCTTTTCCATTCCTGCAATTTCGCTACTCTATTTATTCTAAGTGAAGCTGTTTATTACCTAGTCGAATTCACCAATGTTACAACTCACCGCGCCCCGAGACTATTTCCGATGAAAAATCCAGCTGAAAGGCCCAGCGAATTCTATTATCATTCGTTAAAACGCTATATAAAAAATCATCATGGTTACCGAGAAAAAAAAATATAAAATGATCGTGTAATAACGTCTTTATTGTGAACGCTCAGCTGTCGCTGTACGCCATAACGGTGTCAAGGCCATTATCGATCGGCACCGCATTGGAATTCGTGAGCTTAACGAATTTGAATCTGTTAAAAAATATAATAAATTTGGGGATGTTTTTTTTTCGCATCTTTTCATATCATTTCTTACTCATAAGGTTACCCAAACCGCCCCTTAAGTTTTTGGGAATGGTCTTGGGGCATTTTTTATATATTTCTTGTTTATTCGTAAAACGAATGATAATTTCTTAAAAATACATTCATTTGATCTTAAAGCTTATCTTCATCGGATGCCAATTACGATACACTAATGTCGATGTGAGTTTTTTAGGAATAAATTATTTAGATTGATAAATTTCGTTTGCCGTGGTTTACTTTTGACACAACTCTACTCGACGACGGTTCGCGGGAGACTGGGGCATTTTGATTGTTTTAGAGGGGGGGGGGGGAGAGGGTAGTTTGCCCCTTCTTTACTCCGATCCCGTACTAGCCGAAATTATTTTGATAATGTCCAACGGCCACGAATGTTTTTTACTCAAAAACAATTACAATTAAGTGAAATACATTTGAACTGATAAATGAACATTTTATCAGTTAAAAACTTACTCAGGACCATTTCCAAGGGCTTTGAAATATAAACAGCTTCATTTCTCTCAACAAATGCCAATCTAGTAAGCGCAAGTCACAACTGAACCATTTCAATCACAACCATTCTTAGACCTAGAACTATATTTGGCTAGTTACAGTTTGCCATCTCCTTTCTTCGCACCTTTTTTGCAAATTAGTTTATTTAAGGTTTTATTTTGCTTTAATTATATTTTATACATTGCCCACCAAATCCTCCTTATATCCTCCAAATCCTAAATTTGTGTTTTCATATTTTGTTTTTATTTATGTCAGGGTGTTTGTTTGTACTTTTCAATATTACCTAAACAAAAGAAAGCTATTTACTTAAAACAAAGCTAGTATGCTTACGAAAGTATGTCATGAAGTCATTTTGTTTTATAAAATAGGGACACGTTGAACTTCATTTATTTAAATGTGAGAAGGGACTTGCCGAAATATTTTATTATTAGAAAATCTAAAACGATTAAACTATTATTGATTATTAGTTCAAAACATTATATCGAGAAGAAAGTAAAACGATTGGGCGGCTGGGCGGTTGGGCGGGCGGCTGGGCGAGGTTTTTTTCAGCAGGAAACTGTTCGGTTTGTATTCATTGGTTGAGCTCACCTTTTCATTAGCTTTTTGCCGCTTCGTTAGCTTTTGCCTGTTTGACTGTGTTCTGTTTTGTCACCTCACTTTGCGAATCAAACGTTTCGATTTTTTGATCAAATTTGTAGATTGCGTATGCTTAATTATTTATAAGTTAAATAACTGCAGGTATTTTTTAACCAAACCTTTAAAATTAAATCGCATTTTTTTAGCGGCTTTTAAGAAAATCAAACAGGTGGGTATTATTAATGAAATATCCCTAAATATTGCTTATAAACTTAAATGAATACTCAACCGTAATAAATTAAACTTTTTTATTTGAAAAATGTAAGTTATCGCGTTAATCTTAACCTAAGCTATCGGGGGAATTCATCAGTAGCAACCCAGTCGATCAGACCTCCAAAGAGGGAAGCGCCCGTTGGCGACGGCGACGTGAGAGCTGAGAGCCGGCGGAGAGGTGAGGAGGGGAGTGAGCGGGAGAGAGCGAGGCCGGTGGGGCCAGGCCAGGTTAGGCTAGGCTAGGGTGTTCGGCAACGGCTAGGAGTCAGGGCTGGTGTGGTGTGTTCGCAGGCAAGAAGTTGTTCTCGTGCCAGCTGTGCGGCAAGGTGCTCTGCTCCAAGGCCTCGCTGAAGCGCCACATCGCCGACAAGCACGCCGAGCGCCAGGAGGAGTACCGCTGCGCCATCTGCGACCGGGTCTACTGCTCGCGCAACTCGCTCATGACGCACATCTATACCTACCACAAGTCGCGGCCGGGGGAGCTGGACGTCAAGTTCTTCTAGTGGTGCCTCGCCGCGGCCGGTTAGTTCCCGCACACGCACACGCACACACACACACACACACACACCCCCCCCCCCGCACACATCCCGACATCACACACACACACACATCGCCATCGCTAACTTCTAACTCTTGTGATAATGCTCTTCCTACGGTTCTATTCTATTCCATTTGGTTGCTTTATTTAACCGTCTTGTTGTTTTGAACGATCGCATTTCATATTATGGTATAATTATGGACACAATAATCCGTTAATAGGAACCAAATCGTTCTTAGATCTTCCTTTTTATTCTCATCTAAGTATACTTAATTAACTTATTTAACTTATTTCCCGCATTCTGTTGCTTCAGTAAATCGGAAACATTAACAATATTTCCATCTTCACTATCAACTCACACGACACACAGGAAGACATTGCCTCCGTTTAATCCCATCCCTTATACAATTTTATTATTATCTCACTTGGTTTTTTACTAATTTTAATAATATGATAATTTAAGAATATAATTGTATATTTAGGACGAACGATGCTCAGTTTAGTTTCTAAGGAACAACGACATTAGTGGCTCAATTCGATAAGCCCTTTACTTACTTTGCCTTCCGCTTCTTTGATTATTTTTGTTGATTTATATTTTATTTTATTTTAATTTAATTTGACTCCCTTTACTTTCTAAAGACCGTTTCCGACCGTCTTCATCGCCCACTCTCAGAGACATCGTCCCCGCGACCCCCGCTTATGTGTTAGTTTCATGTTTGAATTGTTTTATATTTCAATGTTGTATGTTGCTTGACGCATGCTTTTTATATTCATCTGTAAAAACAAATAAAATACGTCAATTGAGTATCTATATTAAACCTAGTTAGTTATATATATATATTCGATGTGGTATGAGGAACTATTCGCTGTTATATTTAATATGTGTCGTGTGCGTGTGGACTGCGTAGACAATATTCTTTATAATATATATATATATATATATATTTAAACAGTTATACCTATAATATTTATATTATACAAGAATGTTGATATGTCGTGAATGTGATATTTCCATGTTAGCTTTTACAACATTGCTAGACTATTTATGGCGATCAATCTAATAGCAATTACTAGCCCTAGCTAGATCCGATATTCAAATAAATGTGTTTAAGACGATTACTAAGCAATTCAAAGCGTTTTTGATTCTCGGGATAGTAAATGCTTTCCATATCATATACCGCGAGATAGTTCAAATACTTGTATTTATATAATCATGAATATTTCACTTTTGGAGTTAATTATGCATCGCGACTGCACGAACCTAAATTAATACACTTCATAGGAGTTGACTATTGACTGTTTTAATGGGCGCTGTGTGGTCGCGTAAGCAGTTTTTATTTCAATAATAATTAAGCGATTAGGCTAGATCAGGATGCAAATGTGAGATTAATTGACGCTGCGAGAGGGAGAGCTAAGAGAGGCTAACGGTGTGATTTGCGCATGCGCTTTCGTAGGGTCGGCGTCGAGCGGATCGCTGGGCAGCGGCGCCGGGGCGGGCGCGGCGGCGGGCGCGGCGCCGCCCGCCCTGCGCATGCCCCCGCCCACGGCCGGCGGCATCAACGAGCCGCAGGAGTGCCCCTACTGCCGGCGCACCTTCTCCTGCTACTACTCGCTCAAGCGGCACTTCCAGGACAAGCACGAGCAGTCGGACACCCTGTACGTGTGCGAGTTCTGCCACCGGCGCTACCGCACCAAGAACTCGCTCACGACGCACAAGTCGCTGCAGCACCGCGGCTCGTCCGGCATGCTGAAGCGCCTGCTGAAGACGTCCGCCCTGCACGGCGCGCTGCCGCCGCCCTACGACCTGCCGCTGCCGCCGCCGCCCGCCCTCCAATGACCGCAGACCACGCACGCCTAACGCACCGCCCCCCTGCCCTCGCTCATCCTGCCGCTTCTCGCGGCCCAATTGAGATACTTCTGAAACTGAACATGCCGATTGGGCGATCGCCTGCCGGACCTCAAAACCATCCTCAAAGCATTGTGACCGAAGAACTTTAAATTTGGCTCCGCGGTCTATTTCTTAGCTCTTTGGATTTGATAAAAAGTTATCTTTGGTTTCATTATTTTCACGGCATTCCTAATCAATACAATTTAAAAAATGAGCTTCTGGGCGTCCTAAACCATAAAGTATGGCTCAGTGCATGCGAACTATATTGTGCGCCGACTGTCATATTACCTAAATTAAGGTTTCCAAACACATAAAAGTTTTATATATCCGCTTAAAAATAATGTTTTTATGTAACACGATTTTATTCAAAAGCACTAATGAGTAAAAAATTATTTATTTAGTATCACATGACTAAAAAAAGAAATGAATATTTTTATAGTTTTTTTTTTTTATTATAGTGCCTTTAAATAAAATCGCGTTATGCATTGTCTATTTTACACTTTTTACTTTTGTGATTTTATGAAATATATCCTAATGGTATTTATTTATTAAGGTATTTACCCTAATGGAGATAATAATATAAACAATGGCACTTTATTTATTTTTGATTAAAACAGCGTTAGGTACAGTAAATATTACGAAAAACATATTTATATTAAAAATATAGTATTTTAGAGACAATATACGAACTAACTGCTTGCCTGCTGCTTGTAGGTGCCTACCAATTGGTATCCACAGGACAGCGAATGGTAGTTCATTCAGCATTAATCCTACAAGTGAAGAGTGACAAATCAAAGTAAATCTTCTGAGAGCAATCTGTCGTGTATTCACATTTATGTTACATTTATGTTTATGTCACATTATTATTGCTAACCATTTGCAAATAGATAGTAATTCTCA
Source organism: Neomicropteryx cornuta (assembly GCA_020383195.1). Taxonomy (NCBI): domain Eukaryota; kingdom Metazoa; phylum Arthropoda; class Insecta; order Lepidoptera; family Micropterigidae; genus Neomicropteryx; species Neomicropteryx cornuta. The sequence continues at coordinate 17,756,369 of JAHKQU010000025.1, forward strand.
TGCACGCGCTCGTCAAATTATACTTTTCTGAATAGTTAGCTATTTTTTCGATAAAAAACTCAAAATCTTGCCTCATATAATTTCTCTGCGAACTAAAAAAATACTGTACTAATAAATTAATCCTTGCCTGAAAGGCAAGGATTAATTATTTCTACTTCATTTATTCTACTAACAATATCAAATTACGACTTACAAATATTCTTTGGTTGTAAAACTACACAGACCATTGTCAATTATAAACTATATTTGTATAAATGAAAATTCGGAATATCATTTTAATGCTTTTCGATCGAAAATTACACGTTTGAGTGTCAACTTATATTCGGGACGGCCCAGGTTGAATTATATTTAATTTTAAATCTACAGATTCACATAAAGATAGGTAGGTTTATCCATAAAACATTGTTTTCTATTTTTATAATCTCCGTTAAATAAATATAAGTGGACGAGGGACGAAAGAATTGCATTCGAAGTTTATAAAAATTCTCGGTTTTATCATAATATCGGAAAATACACGATTATCAAGTTGAGTTTTAATCGTGTTAAAACATATCTCTCAAAAAAAAAATGAATACATTCATATCTCTAATGCCGTTTGCGAAATTATAAATTTCAAATTGTGCCAAAAGTATCGTTCCTAAAAGGTAATATCGTGTCGTCTCTGTCTCTCCAATGGCTCAGCATTTCGTTGAACACCAACAGATAATACTTTTAAGAGTTTGAATAAATTGTTGGTTTTTTGTAATATTATAACTTCGCTGACAAAGTGTGCCAAATGTTGATTTAGAAATATTTTCCTAATCGAAAACCGATTTGGTATTTTTTATCATAAAAAGGGCGATAGCAGAGTAAAGAATGAGACAAGGATATTGGCGATAGAAATGTGGTCGTCTGTGCCAGACAAGACCCTGCGGGCAAATTTGGGCCGACGGATTGAAGGGTTGTCGGGTGGTCTGGTGGTCGGGTGGTCTGGTGGTCTGGTGGTCCGTTGAGGCCAGTCGTTGAAAACGATTCGCTGAGACTCTAAAAGGTCTAAAATTGTGTTTTCAACAAGAAATATGAAAACGCTCGTGGCAATCTAACATTCGTAGATATTGTTAGATAGATACTTATAATACTGTAAATTTTAGAATATTGCAATTACTCAAAATAGTCTTAAGGCCCGACAGGCGCGGCGGCGACTCATGCGGGCGGGATTGGCCCGCAGCCGTGGCGCCGCTGACGGTTAAAAACCGACCAAAATAATTCACTTTAGTTAAAGTGCTTATATCGAATAGTTATATGTCATATTATATCCCCTACTTATGTATGGATATGATTCATTCTTTTCTAACATTTATTATTCCAAAAGTAACGAGAATCAACAATTTGGCGTATTTTTCGAATTTGATGATTATTTAACTTTTTCGGTAATAAATTGTTTTAAATTTAGCGATTAAACTTTTAGGAGAAAATCTAGATAAATGAGAATAATATTAAAATGTTTATAAATCTCTCTTCGAAATTAAACATATCTTTCCAGGGTTTTTAGGAGTCACTATCTTAATGTAGCAACAAAATTAAGCGAAATTTTTAAATAGAATTGTTTCGGCGACAGAAGTACTCGACATTTTGTAAATATCTATATATATATATATATAATATAATATTATTATTCTAAAACGTGAACTTTTCGGTTTATTCGTAATCTCTTAGTAATTTGTTTAATTTTAGCGTTTAACAATAATTTTAGGAAATTGAAACAGTTTGTAAATCGTACAAAGCTATTGTATCCCTTTGACTCTTCACAGCCTTGGCCGCGGCCGTGGAAGGAAGCCAATCTTTATAGCAAATTACCAAATTCGTCTTCAAAAACTTATCTTTACTAATGCAATTGAATGAATTGCATTGACGTATTTATTAAGTATTTCGTGCATTTATCATACTAAGGTCCTTAATTAATTTTATTGATCAAAATTTATCGTTAAATTAACATTTAATGCTATCGTGATGTACAAATGTGTTATTTGTCGTTGATTTAGCGGTCCAAAATTAATTAAACCCCAAAGAAATTTTCGTTTCTAAAAGCCTTAAAATTCGACTTTTGGGAGGAAATATTTATTTTTAAATTTTTAAGTTTCGAAATTTCGCGCTGTGAAAATATAGTTTAACATTCGTTTAGGAAGATGTTTTTAAAATTGAATGCAAATGTTAATATTACCTATATTAATCCAATTTTGTTTCTTACCGTGCAAAATGATTTTTCCGAATGAGGCCGGAAAATGATTTTCCGTGCAGGACATTTTAAGAGAGCGTTTCATTTCAATTCAAGAAATACGCTTTCGACTTTTAAGAGATGATGACTTTTAAGAGTCATGACTTTGACCTTTTGACGTCGCTGCCTTGCGATACCTACTCTATTGCATTCTATTTAAATAACTTATGTTTAACGTTGAGATCGAGTCATGTTTATTTTTCATAAGTATGTTTTATATATACAAACTATAATTTCAGTGTACACTCTACCACATATATACAATATTATGATTCCATTTATATATTATTATTTGATCTGTGTTAATGATGAAGATTGCACAGATGCTCACTCTACCAGAGACGTTTTGCTAATGGCTTCTAATATCTACTTTTATAGCGGCATTGATTCGGAATATTGCAAATAATTTATAAATTCAATGCGCTAAATTAAATGCTAAAACTCATAAATAACATATATGGTAACCTGTCCATATTGGTGAATAAAATATTATTTATTAGAAAACCCAAAAATAGCCGGTATTTATTAGTTGTTTAAGTACTGATCAAGACACGATCTGATTTTTTTTAAGTTATTTAATTCAATGCGTTAAAAAATCCCTTAAAAATATTCGTCGCGTGTCAGCGGTTTAGTGAAAAAGTGATTAACTAAAAGAAGTTATTGACAAATTTGGATTATATTTTAACAATTTAGGTGAAAGTTTTTCTATCTAAAATATAATACTTTACATAAATAATTTCATGAAATTTAAAAAAAAACTCGTTTCTTTTGGCCTATTTTTATTTTTATCCATTTAATTTTCATTCAATAACTGTTAAAAATTACAAATTTATGTAATATCTCTTTTCATAGACTTAAATAACATATTCATCAGCAGTCTCCTGAAAAAAGTTTTTTTTCCTCAAAACAGGCTTACAGCCTCTTTCACGGAACCACGGATAGGTGAACTACTTTCAGCAAAATTTCCTGAACAATTTAATAAATATTATATTTTTAGCGTAGTTGAACTAACCTTAAATCTACACGGATGCATTTATTACAAGCCAGTCGTAACTTTAAGAATATTTATAATTTCAATTTAAGCATTTAGTTTCCTATTTACATATTAATATTTATTTTCACCCCTCAGATTAAAATTCACAGTAAATTGTAGATAAGCCATTATAATTAACAAATAAATGACTCAAATAAACCTACTTGGCATATATATATATAATGATTAAGTTTCAAAATATATAGAAAACACAAGAAAAACTTGGTACTACTTCTTGCAATATTAAACTGTTAAAAAATAGTCCCTTTTGCTTGAAAAGTGAAAGTTTTCCAAGTGACTCAACGGGGCTGGGATAAGGTTTGCTGATCGGGAATCGCTTTCGGGCCTCCAATACATGTACATACGCACCCACACAGACGCACGGGCCGCTTGTAATTATAGATTCGTAGGAAGCGGTTCCTCGCGGGTCGGGAATACTGTTAACGGTAGCGGTATAAGCTACCGTCTAGAATGTAATCTTTTAGGTGTTGGTGTAAACGCCTCATTACCTTGTTATCATTATTTCTTACGATGTTTGCTAATTATCCGTTAACTAGCATTATATGTGTTTCTTTTACATACTTTATTTTAAATGTTTTCTTTAATCTTCTCAAATATATTTCTTAAAATCTACATTTAGGTTTTAATATTCTTTGAAACGGATAATTCCACTTTATTGTTTTTTTAACTTTTTATCACTGTTCACAATTACAAAAAATATATTTAATGATTTATTTTTAACTAATTAAGTATTCATTATTCACGGTTTCTTATCTAAATATTGAGTTTTAGTTTTGGATTTATCAGATTTCGCGTTTTTTTTATTGCGTTTACATTCTCTTAACAATTTTTCAAAAATAGAATTAAAGCATTGACAATATTTTATATGTTTAGATATTTAACAAAGTTTTAGCCAAAATTTCAACTTATGTTAAATACTTTCGAAACATTTTAATAATAATAATAATAAACGGTGTTACGAATACAACATACCCGTTGATAAAATAATTCTATAACTTTTTACAAGAAATCTTCATTTTTCTCTAGATTTTTAAACAAGACTTCTCTTCAATATTAATTAATGATAAATTACGACACAAATCATAGCAACTAAATGCCTTCGACACAGTACAACTTTTTACAGAATTTACATAGATAACAAACACATATACATACCTAGATTTAAATATGTATTAAAAGCACAATACCTACCTTACCTTACAATAAATATTTAACTAAAATAGGCTTTAGGTATTAACGAAACATTTTGTTTTTCAGCAGAGTTGATAGGGAAGTGTTTTATGTAATCGTTACTAATATTAACAGTATACTGTATAACTTGCCTTTTACATACCTACACACATATTTTTGTATCGATAATATTTTAATATGCTCTTACTAATAATAATAGGAGCGAGGGCGAGGCAGAGCAAAGACGCAAACCGCGAGCGGCGCCCTCTAGCGGTGAGTAGTAGCGCCTCGTCGCGGTTTGCATCCGTGGCCTGCCTCTAGCGCGCTCTAGTGGACCTGCAGTCGGACTAATCCGATCGATTGCAGCTCCACTGTGCGTTCGCCCTTAGCTCGCGGGAATGAATAAATACCTCATGTGTATACAAAACGTTAGTAATAAAATGTTCATATCGTTTTAAGAGACAAACATATTGATAGCTTGCAATAGTACTAAAAATAGTTATTTTTAGACCTACATATTCAGATGTATAAATATTTTTTAAGTATTTTTTGCCTATTTATACTAAGAACAAGAACGATTCATATTTTATAAAATTGCAATTTGCAATAGAAAGATACTTCCGGTATTGACTGCGCTTAGCTTACTACCTTCGGGATATTTTGACTTGCGGTAAGGACTTTTTGCACTTTGGAAATCGACACGCAATTTTAAGAATAAATATATCTCAATCGTACTTCACAACGCTAAAATGTTTGCGAGTCCACTGCATACTGTTCAAAATGCCCTAAAGGTATATTTAATAATAAAATAAGCGACCAGTCAAGGCCCAACTTACACTAACTAAATAAATATATTGTAACTCAGTACCTCTGAAATATTAAACAGTTTTATTCTTACATATTGAACATTTTAGTGCAGATTAATATACACTGTTATACAAATTAAATAATAACTTTATTCATACACATTATTTAATGAATATCATACAGACGCAATAGCGAATTCGTAACCGGGAACAGCCGGTTTAATTTTAACTTAAGAAATGATGCCTACCCTACATAAATTCATGTTTGGAAAATGACACTGCAGTGCGTTTGACGTTAGAAGTGAAGAGGTTAGGAACGTAGTTTTCTTACACTTTATGCAATTATTTAATAAAACTCGAGTAATTTTTGATGTATTGTTAATTTACATAAAATTATATAAAAACCCAAATTTACTGAAATTTAATGCAATAATATTCACTGTTACTTAACACACTTTTAAAATTTGTTAATACAATCAATGGTTAAAACTAAAGACAATATGCGGTAAAAAAAAACTTTGAATATTAAATGTGTTTTGGCGTAAAATAATTCGATATGGATGTGATTGTCTTTGGGTTCAATTCTTAGATAAGCGTTAATATTAAAGAAGGCTGGAGTGAGAGACGCCCGCCGCAAAAGGGAAAAACAATGTTTCGTCATATCTTTATAGTCGCATTTTAAATGGACAATTTCTACGTTTAATATTAGTAACATACTTTGTTGTGATCTTTTATTACATAAGAGAACTATTTTCGATTGGAGTTAATCGCTTTTTGAATCTTTTTGTTTTGTTTGGCTGTTTTATTTGTTGTTTGCGAAGGAAAAACCATGTTTTTAATTTTTTTATTTGACGTTAAATTCGAAAAAGAATCTACGACGCATCGATAAAAGTTTAAAGCGGTCATGTATGGATATTGTAAAAAAAGTTATATGTTTAGATTGAAATAGGGTACGAGAAATGTTTTTGAAATTTCTGAATGAGCTGTTGGTGTCATCAAATACATTATATTATTAATAAATTCACGATTATTGATAATGCTGAATTGTTTTATTTCGTTTTATCATTCTTTCTTAAATTCTTAACATTTACTTTCGATGAGTTTGCACACTAGAAAATCGCCAGAGAAGACAAAAAATATATTTATATTTTTATTTCATTACTTAATATGATGCGAAGAAAGTTCTTAGCAAAGGACTCGATAGGTAATTTGCATCAAGTCAAAATTAATTTCTATTACACAATTATATAAAGGTTTCTTTGGGATTCATTTATTAAAAAGAAATCAAACATAACAAACAAGCACTTGATAAAATTCGAGCAGAAATCGCTTTGAATCGCTGAGGACGACATTGGCTTAGGAGGGGGATGCAATCTACTTGTTTTTTTTCTAAAATATTTAGCTAAAAAAATTAATACCCTTTATGTAATCACTTACAGTAATTATTATTGTTTTGGGTTAAAACAAAATTGAATCGAATCCTAACATTATTGGCAATATTTTACATTTTTAGATAAACAGAAAGCTGAACGACAAATTTCGATTTTTGCTTGAATTTAAACATTTTAATAATTATTTACAGCGTATTGAGAAGTCCAAATAGGATTATATTGAATTTTAGGATTATACTATATTGTTTAAGAGCATCCAGCTACCAAAGATAATATTTTAAACACGTGAAAAAATATCACGATATGTGGACAATTAAATGCTACCGTGGTGCCATCTGCGTAATAATTGGCGAAGCTGCGAGGAGGCTTCGGTCACTTTGCCTGGTAGTTGTGCTGCGACGCGAAAGATGGCGCTCTGCTGGGCGGAGACGTCACCGGCGGCGTGACGTCATAGAGGGTCCGTCTTGAGGGGGAAGGGAGCGGGGGACGGCGACTGGCGCCGCTGAACGCCCTCGAAAGGGACTTGGCTCTCTTTTCGCGGGGGTCTGTTATAAAACACATTTTGCATTATTGGCATCTCAACAAACACAGTGTGTATGTAATTGGAGGTTGAAAATTTTAATAAAAGAAATATATTGATTTTTTTTGATTAAAATTTAATAATATCAGTTGCTAAATAATAAATTCCAACCTCCCTTTTCCAATTAAAACGTCGCTGACAACAAATTGAATAATTGAAATAACTAAATTATTATTTAGGTTACTTTTCCGCTGGCATAAGTACCCAATTTTCGATGAATATTTTTTTTTCTCATATATCGAGAACGAATAGAGAAATTTAAATGTATGCAAATATTTTAGTGCTGATTTCTATTCAATAACGGAACAAAACTTATAACTCTTCTCCTCCCACAAACCACTAATAATTTTTTAATGTTTTCGTATGTAATATCTATAAAATTGAAAATTGTCATTTTAGCTCCAAAATACGCTATGAATGTTTGAGTGAACTATATTTTGTAAATAAGACGTGAAATAGTTTAATATATAAAGAAGATCTAACGACACTTTGAGTGCTACAATTTACTTATCAGTTGTTTAGAATATATAGGGGTTATTTCTAACGCTTATTATTTTTTTAAATTCCTGATTGATTTATTTTTATTTTTGTTTCGTATTAAGTTGTAAATTATTCGCTTTTTAAACATAGAAAAAAATAAATGTAAGACCTGTGAGATAATTGGACATTACCATTAGCAGCATAATGAATGACGCCAGTGTAGCAGTCCATTCGGGAGGAGCTGTTGGGGAGGGAAGAGTTGAAGGCCGACCTGTTGGAGTCGTAATCCTCGGGAATCTTCAAGGCGATCTTCGTCATCAGCAAAGTCTGGCTGTCGCCGCTGTCCAATAGCGCCATCTCTTTCTTGCGCTCCTTCGGCGGTTTTCTCTTAAAATGCAATCAGATGCTGTTAAATGCTGTTGCGATTATTGGTCCTCAGTTGCAAAACTATTAATCGACCGCATAATATTTCTTACGTTCACATTCTCTACGTCTACGTCTAACTAAGGCTATGTCTAACTAAGGCTACGTCTAACTAAGGCTACGTCTAACTAAGGCTACGTCTAACTAAGGCTACGTCTAACTAAGGCTACGTCTAGTGTCCCTGAACAGAAGACTACTCTTCGTCAAAAATATTTTAGCTTTTTAGCACCGAAATTGTATAATTGGATAATCAAGAAAATAAATAATCTTACAAATATAAACAAATAGGTCTCGTATAATAACTAAATGGTTACTGGAAAAGTTTACTGTGTCTATTGTGTTTAAATAATAAAATATGTGTATGTATGTAGTATTTATACTTGGTTATATATTATTTATATGTAGATTCTTTACTTTATTTTACATTATAATATTTGTTCGGAACAGTTCTGACCTTCCTATAATTCTATAATTTCTATAAATCCTATAATTTCCTGCTCCTATGTCTCCACCTTTACAATAAAAATGTCCACTCTGTCCTGACCCTAATAGCAAATATATTCTTTATTTGGGGGTAGTTTCGAACGAAACAAAAACCGACCGCCAAACGGAGCCAAAACAAACCGCGCGCGGCCAGTAGAGTTGAGTCGTACTAGGTAAATCTCATACCTGTTCTTGCTAGTATGAGTCCAAAGAAATACCTGTTCCAAAAACCTGTTCCGCCCGCACTAGCTAGTATTTGCGAACGAGTCTCAAATCTGTCTAATAAGAAAATACTTCGGCTAATAAGAAAATACTTCGGTACGTGGTGCATACTGCAATCGAACAATAGGTCGTTACCTGAGTGATATTTACGGTGATAAATCTTTTAAAAACTAGTTATCGACTATCGTAGCTAGCTATCAAAATTGTAGCATTTTAGTTCTCAATTATAGTACATACAGACAAAAACACCCGTATTAGTAAATATTTATTAAAACAAAAAATCAAAGTTACTTTACGCCTTCACTAATCACTATCATTACTGTCATCACTAGAATCAGTATAACTGTCATTGTCGACATTCACATACAACTGATGTCACCAAAACTCATCAGGCATCTTATCGATATCCTTATTGTTATCTTGAACGAAATGAGCTTCAAAATGTGTGCTTTTAAGACGGCGAATTCTGTGGTCATTCAACCGTGAATATATAAATATGATGTAAAATTGACTCATTTAAGTACGGTTTCAAATGAACAAACTTTATCAAACAAAGTCTAAGACGATTGCATAGTAAATCGATGTAGTATGCGCTATGCGTCCATCGGAATAATAAATACTAATTGGCTAGTATGCGTCCATCGGACAAATACTAGTTGGCAAGCTAGTATGCCGTGGAACAGATTGTTCCTAGTATCGAAATACTAGTTGGCAAGCTAGTATCCCGTGGAACAGACTGTTCCTAGTATCGAAATACTAGTTGGCAAGCTAGTATGCCCGTGGAACAGATTGTTCCTAGTATCGAAATACTAGATTTTAAAATACTAGCTTCTTGTCGTCTCTCTCTCACTCTGTGTTCTGTCGTACGTGCGAGTGGGGCAGACCTAGTATTTCCTCAGTTCTTGTCGTCTCTCTCTCACTCTGTGTTCTGTCGTACGTGCGAGTGGGGCAGACCTAGTATTTCTTCAGTTTTTGTCGTCTCTCTCCCACTCTGTGTTCTGTCGTACGTGCGAGTGGGGCAGACCTAGTATTTCCTCAGTTCTTGTCGTCTCTCTCTCACTCTGTGTTCTGTCGTACGTGCGAGTGGGGCATACCTAGTATTTCCTCAGTTCTTGTCGTCTCTCTCCCACTCTGTGTTCTGTCGTACGTGCGAGTGGGGCAGACCTAGTATTTCAAGCTAGTGTGCATCGCAATTCGCACATCTATTTATTATCAAACAGGCAGGCGCCAGGCAGGCTTTATGGCCACAGTGCAGCCACCTTTTAAAATTGAATTATCGTACCTAGCTAACAAAATTATAATATTTTAGGTCTCAATTATAGTATATACAGATAAAAAAAAACACTTTAAGCCTTCATTAATCACAATCATTACTGTCATCACTAGAATCAGTATAACTGTCATTGCCGACATTCACATACAACTGATGTCACCAAAACTCATCAGGCATCTTATTGTTATGAGATAGTTTCTTGCCTATGTTCAGTTTTGTTAAAAAATATCTTGAATGAAATGAGCTTCAAAATGTGTGCTTTTAAGACGTAGAATTCTGTGGTCATAGTAGTGTTACAAAAAATGCGTTTTGCTTTATAAATGTCTGAATATATGTCATAGTATGTGTATGCGCGTTGCGCAGAACAATCTAATTGATACAAATGTATATTATGGTACATTGGCGTAGGTACGATAATAACGTTGCTATCGTACATCGTGCGTAGGCAATGGTTTATCGTACAAATACGATTATTATAGTACGAACGACATCTTTGTTTAGGCTCGGTCCTTGCTTGGGTATTGCATTTGCAATGGGTACCATGTGGCAGGTCATAAATTTCAGAAAATTTCGACATATCTTCGCGTTTCACATGCCCCAGAATCCATAACCACCCTCAATTTAAAAGTTTATATATACGTTTATAATCTATCTATCTATTTAACTATATAACTTTCTTGTGGACACGATAACTGCCATAATTTTACATCAATCAGTTTCAAATTGATACATAAAATTTCAGACTAGGGGGGCGGGGAATGGGTGGTTTTTCGAAACAGCGAAATTTTGCTATAACTTTCTTCGTATATTAGATATGAAATCCATTTAAATTTTATTTTATTACTCAGGTAAGTACCTAAAGTAGGTAACTTTTTGATAGCACCAACCTTTGGTCCTAGGAGTGGTAAAAATTAGTTTTTCAAAATTAAAAAAATAATAATACCTATCTTAATAGTCATCGGATCAAATCAGTTCAAAATGTTAATTGTAGGCCTATAATTTCCCTACAATTTTTGGTTAAAACAATTTTTGATATCAGCAACTCTAAAGCCACAGTTCGACAAGTACGACAAGTATACGATGTGGCGGCAGGTTGAGTTGCGCGAGCTGTCGCGCGGGGGAGTAAATCACGCGGCAGCTCACGCAATGTTTGATACAAGTTCGCACAATTGTAATTACTTTGATCCAGTGAAATCTACCTCCGCCTTCCGGCATGCGGAAAGGGATTTTTAAAATTTATTTCAATTTCAACATTGCCAGAAGCAACTTTTATTAATCAAATATATACAAATACAATGTAAATAAATTCAGCTAAGACATTGTCTTTTATGCCGATTTCTTATTCTTAACTAAAATACAATTTATTTATACATGCATAAAATATAATACAAAATACTCACAAATTAAGTTAAAGGTGATTTAAAAACAAAATTAAGAACTTATTTTAATTAATACCTAAATAATTTTTTAAATGTTTTTTCCCATAAACTCTTTTCATTTAAGTTTTATTAACGATTTTCTTTTAAGTTGTCTAACTTCAAGCGGTATTTTATTAAATAGGCTAGGTATTACATATTTTAATTGTCGATACCCATACGTATTTATACATCTTTCGACAATATTCTTTTCGTTCGAGATTTGTCTAAGTAGAGATTTGTACTTATTAGTAACAAGATTTTTCCTTGTTTCATCTGAAAAGTGGTTGATTGCAATTTTATAATAGCAATGTTGACGTACCAGAAGAACTTTGAAATGGGTGAACAATTTATAGTAGTCGCCTTGCATTGAGATTTTTTTAATTTTTCGAATAATTATTTTTAAGATACGAATTTGTAGAATAAAAATTCGCTCTATAGGTATATGTTTCATATATAAGACACCAAATTGTCATACCATACAAAATAATAGATTCCTACCTGAATATATAAATATGATGTAAAATTGACTGTAAAAGTACGGTTTCAAATGAACAAACTTTATCAAACAAAGTCTAAGACGAGTGCATAGTAAATCGATGTAGTATGCGCTATGCGTCCATCGGAATAATAAATACTAATTGGCTAGTATGCGTCCATCGGACAAATACTAGTTGGCAAGCTAGTATGCCGTGGAACAGATTGTTCCTAGTATCGAAATACTAGTTGGCAAGCTAGTATCCCGTGGAACAGACTGTTCCTAGTATCGAAATACTAGTTGGCAAGCTAGTATGCCCGTGGAACAGATTGTTCCTAGTATCGAAATACTAGCTCTGCCCCACTCGTACGTACGACAGAACACAGAGTGGGAGAGAGACGACAAGAACTGAGGAAATACTAGGTCTGCCCCACTCGCACGTACGACAGAACACAGAGTGGGAGAGAGACGACAAGAACTGAAGAAATACTAGGTCTGCCCCACTCGCACGTACGACAGAACACAGAGTGGGAGAGAGACGACAAGAACTGAGGAAATACTAGGTCTGCCCCACTCGCACGTACGACAGAACACAGAGTGGGAGAGAGACGACAAGAACTGAAGAAATACTAGGTCTGCCCCACTCGCACGTACGACAAAACACAGAGTGAGAGAGAGACAACAAGAACTGAGGAAATACTAGGTCTGCCCCACTCGCACGTACGACAGAACACAGAGTGAGAGAGAGACGACAAGAACTGAAGAAATACTAGCTAGTATTTGAATACCTAGTATTTCGTTCATGGGATACTAGGAACAGTCTGTTCCACGGCCATACCTGTTATTTATACCTGTTCTAGTATATACGCCTCAACCCTAGCGGCCAGTCGATCCGATACGATTGTACGAGCTGGTACGCAGCGCACGGTCCGCCATTCCACCCCGTTGGAATACCAGGCGCTGATCATTGTGAATCGTGTCATTTTGAGGTCACTCTGCAACTGGGTAACCAGCCGCGCCCTGGTACAGTAATTGCCCGGTTGCAAAATATACAAACATTATTGTGCATTGTGTGTGGTTAAAGGTGTGGAAGTGTGGCAGCAGAGCTTCGGACACAGCAGAAGCGCAAGGCATCAGCGGCGTCAAGGTCAGTGCTCTTGTACTATTTGCTAATCCTCTGTATGAATTCCATCCGATGCCTTCACTGTCAGGTTTCTGTAACCCGACTTGCCGCCAATAATTAAAAGTATTTAAACGTTGGCCTTTCGCCAACTCACGGTCCTTCGAGAAAAACGATCTGACTCGCCGTCAGATCCTGAACCCAGGCCCACGTGCCTACAATATTAATATTATATATTTATATGTATTGTTACGGCCAAAATGTTCCCCATCCAAATAATCCTTTACAATAATTTCCTTTCTTTTGTAATTCAAACTCACCGCTCGGCTTACATATCGGCTGCCAGTCGAAACCGCCGCCGCTAGAGAGCAACAGCAGTCAATGGTGCGCCCGCTACTGCCACACGAGTCGAGTGAAGTGACAGTTGACAACACGTTAATTGCAAAAAACGGATGACGGTTCACCACGCGCCGTTTATGTCAAATTATTTACTGTCAATAATTAACTACATTCTAAATATTAACATCTATAAAGCGGAGTGAAAAGTGTGCTCGGCTCGTCTCACACACTCGCGTACGGCTAGAGGTACGCGAGTGTGTGAGACGAGCCGAGCAGTTTCCGAAGTGAGTCCTTTATTTTCTGTTATGGCCATGTTTTCGTAACTACATAAAATTTACTATCGAGGGAATTTACGCGGAGTTTCATGCAGGTATAAAAGCAAAATTTAACGATTAAATATAAACTATTATGAAACTATTATAAATGATTGCCGTCTCCTTGGAACGGCACAAATCCACGCACAGCTTCATTGCACATGATTACAGATTACATTAACATGAGACTTCAAAGTGATGACAATAAGTTGTAAAAAAGAATCTACATATGCTGATATTCTTTCAGTAACAGAATTATAGCTTGCAACAATTCATCGACCGGGATAATTTTATTTATGAATTTTTATTAGTAAATAAAAATTCGGTGACCTAAAATTCTTTGGGACCATTAAATCCACATCCTCTTTAGATAGATTCCTTTAATTTGGCTTTTTACTAATGAAAGCATTAATCAACTAAGCGAAATTAGGGTTAGGATCCTCAGATATTTTTTTGATGTGCTGTAGCATCCATCATTGAGTTGTCGCAAACCCTCGGCGACATCATCTTTTTCATTTAAAATACCGTCTTTGAGGTTTCATCTTTTCGCAAATTATTCAATGCTTTCATTTCATCGCCTGAAAGGTTTGATTTTGGTTTTAACGTGTTAAAAAAAGAAGGCTGCAGACTTTTTCCAAGCAAAAGGTTGATATACACTTCAACTGGATGGACTTTAGGCATAGAGGGAGGCTATCTATTAGATTTTTCGCGAAATATTAAAAACGAATTATGTATTTTTGAATTTTTAGATTGTGGATGAAGTTGCCAAAAAACGCGCCATCTTAGATCGCGGCAAACATTTAGAATATCTTCTCCAAATTGAAAGTGATCAACCTTTGGGGTTGGTGTAAAATTTAGACCCTTGGAAAGTACTAAATATTCATTAACATTAATCGTTTTTGATGACAAATTTATCACTGAAACCTTCTTTTTTTTGGAGGCGGTCAATATTAGTAACATGTTGTTGAAAATTCGACGCCACATTAACATTGTGTGTTTTGCGTATTATAGTGTAATGGTACAGTATTTGTAATATGATATTTTGTTACTTTAGAATTAGGTTTATTTTTTGGGTATCGACCTTAAATTTTTTTTTGTGTTTTTGGCGTAATGAGTGAAGGTTGCGTAAAGCATCTCATAAAATACTATTAACCGTACAAAATTGTCGGCTTGAAGACCGCTTTACACATTCCACAAATGATTTCCATAAAGACATGTCCTAAACCAAAATCTTATATTTTTGATGTAATAAATTAGTAATTTCAAAGGCATGCTTAATCTGTTGGTTCTTAAAAGAGGCATGTAACCTCGGTGTTATAGCCGCGAAGGGATATTTGGGAAACAAACCCTTAGGTGTTAGTCCAACTCTGAGACAATCATCTAAAAACTCAAAGTTGGATGTAAATTGAGCAACTTTCAAAGCATGATACTTAACCTCATTCAAATAATCTACATTCATGATATGAGAAATAAAAAAGGTTAATTATACTACAAGAAAGGAAAATAATACAAATAAACTATGAAAGGATGGAGAATTATACTTATCTCAGTATTATATATAAGAGTGCATGCAAATGACGATATAAATAAATTAAATATGTGATAGGTTGTTTATAGCCATTCACATTTCTGAAATGGAGGTTTAAATACTGTTATGGTGCTTTTTAAACTCTCTACGTTTAAATCAAAAATTATATTTTAAAACATGTAATACTTGTGACCGTTCTTACTACAAAAGATTCTTAAACACCATTTATTATTAGGCACATTTGAGTAATAACCCGGGGGTAGGTGAATATTTTTAGTTAAGCAGCTTGTTTCCTTACGCAATAACAAAGGATTTTTCAGTTCAATCGATGGTATTATTTTACGAAACGTCTGTCAGCCTGGAAGGGTGGGGGGTGGGGGGGGGGGGGGGGGTTAAATGATGAATGTATTGCACTGATTGACTGGTAACCAACCTGAGGGGCTCTCCTCTTGGGGCGCTCGTCTGCAGAAACGTAGTCCGGCGTCCGCGGGGTGTAGGACTGGGGGCTCTCTGCGACCAGGCCGCCCCCCGAGCGCCCCCGGGGCCCCCGGGCGGTGCCGTTGAGGGCGTTGGGGATGGGCCCGCCCTTGGCCGCCCGCCGCAGGGTCTGCAGGGCGCGGAGGGCGCTCTTGTGCCGGACCCTCCCTCCGAGGAAAGTGCACAGTTCCTGCACGACCTGTTTAGGACACGATATTCATATTTTACAAGTCTAGAGAAAGCAATTGTGCCACAATGCCACGTGTTACCCCGACCAAATTGACATAGCTATAAATATAACTTCAAGTATCTACTGTTAAATAATTCATCCATAACTACAATCATCATGCAATTGTTTACAAATATTGGCAATTTGCCCCTAAATTGGTAATTTGCATAGATAACATAACCTAAAAGGAGAATTAAATATGTAATTTGAAGTATTAAGAATAAAAAAAAAACTCTTTTTGAAACCCAAACCATTTCTTTCTTCAGCCGCGTTCTTTAAAATTCGTTTTCTCGTAATTGGGAAACATTTTTCGAATACTTTTTGCTGATTAGTATTTGATTGTTCGTATGGATCGAGCCCCTAAAAGGACATCAGTGATTTTAAATACATCCTGTATAAATAACCTTAGCATGGAAATGGGAATGAACCTCCCAGGTTCATTCCCGCCGGCTGAGCAGTTCCAAGTGCAGGCAAGGCAACATTTTCTACCAGTCGATCATATTCGGATGGACGCAGATCCAACCTGATTAGACCAGCCGCTGCTGCGTATAACATTCCCAGAAGGAGATAACAAAACACCGCTAACGGGTGAATTTCAGATCCTCTACCTATGGCATACATTTGTTGTCAGAAAAGCGCTTTGTACTCCCCCCACACCCCCACACTGGCCTGATGCAGCTCAGCATCCCAACTCCGTCTCTGATCTCGCAGAGACAACATTAGATCGAATTTTACAGACATAATATCTACGCTTTGGATCTGTAAATATACGCTATGAAAACATTAAGTTGTCAAGTATATAAACTAACTAAATGTCATGATTACTAAATACGCTTCGTCATCTCGGACTGACCGTGTACTTGTGCATGGTCAGCAGCTGGTCCAGGAGGGCTCGAGGGTCGGAGTGCGTCGCCGGGAAGAGAGAGGTCTCAATCACAGCATCCAAAGGACTGCATCTCACGCCTACATCTAAAATTAAAAAACACGATAAATTATTTTTATTCTTTATATCAACATACAATAAAAACTAATAAATAACATAGCATTCCGTTTGAGTAAATCATTCAGTAATAAAATATATCTTTAATATATGTAACGACATAACAAATCCTCGAATGCAGCAAAATTAAAAATAAAATAAATAAATAAAATGGCAATAAACACACACTCACCTGGGACGAGTTTGTTCGGGTGGTGTGGTGTGGGGAAGTCAAGAGTGGCGCAGCTGACGGAGGCCACACTCCTGAGGGTCGGACAGTCGAGGGCGTCCCTCGGCCTCGCGGTCTGCGAAGGCGTCGACAGGTCCAGGGTCGAAGAGTTGTTCCAGTACCGACCGCTGATGGCGCTTTGGAGACATTCAGAACTCTTGCTAACCACGCTGCTATGGACCAGGTCTTCGTCGCTTTTAACCAAATGTCGTCGCTTTTAATCTCATTTTGGGTTAATAAACTTCAAATAATTCGATTTAAATGTGAGCCATTCAGTTCGAACGTTCCATTTGTATTATGTAATCATTAATTTATGCTTGTTTTGACCGCCATTTTTCAATTTTAATATTGATTAAACATGTTTTTTTTAAGTATAAAAAAAATGTAGAATAAATATCAATTAATAGCGGCAAATTAACTGAAAATATGAATGACAAAATTAACAAAAACATTATATGCTAACTATACGATAGTATTATCATTGGCGTCTTCAGAGAATAATACGACGGATGACGTTTAAAATGCAACTTTCTTAAATTGGAAAAATGCATCTATATATATATATAAAAGTATCTGTTACCATTACCAAACCAAACCATTAAGGAGGGGTTTTGGGGGTTGAGGTTTGTATGGAACTTATAAACCGTCGGGTCTAGAAACCCAAAAATTGGCATGTAGCTTCTTTCTGGGTATCATGTTACATGGCAGTCGGTTCTAAGGATACTACGCTAGTAACTAACATTTTATTATTGACATTTCATGTTTCTATTTTGGTTTCTATTTACTGATCTTACCTCAACGGATTTATGGTAAAATAAGCAAAAATAACGCTACATATTCGATTGATTTAATGATAAATTAGCTTAAGTATAAAAATGACGGAAAGCACTCACATGTCAGAGGCATTCCCAAGCAGGGCGGCCGCAAAGGCCGCAGTAACAGACCACCTGGCAGCCTTCTGCTTGCGGGCCCGTTGCGCGCGTGCCCCTCCCTCCCGCCCCCGTGCCTCGGCGCACCCCTGCAGGCTCCACCCCCGCGGGATGCTGACCTCGAAGTCCACGCGGCTGCCGTCGGCCCTCACGAAGGTCAGCTCGACGCCTGCGTCGCGAAATAACGAGGTCATTCTTGCACACTTAATTCGGTCGCAATGGAGCCAACGTAAGGCCAACACTTGGAAAGAAGAATTGCATTCGAAATGCCTTCCTCAAACCTTTATTTGCCTCTCTCGCGTTTTTGGAATATTATTTATATCGAGAAAGTCGTCATCTGCTGAACGAAGTGATCAAATCTGATAGTCGAATGACATTAGTGAGTTAATCGCCACAATTGCTATTTTTAACTGTCCGAATTTGCATTCAGTGAAATATATTCCTAAAAGCTTTTTTTTTATGTCTTTTTAAAAAAACAACTGAAAATATCAAATAAACAGAAAAGGCACTAGTCTTTGTGAAAGGTATAATTTAATTTAAAAAAGAAATATATATTCAAAAAACTATACTCACTTATGTTTTCATCGTTAAAAAAACTATTGTTAAAAATAATTAGAACCGTCTTGAATATTCATTCGTCTCTAAAAAGTATTAAATGTAGTTTTCTAATAAAGTAAAAGTTTTACCTAGAAATTTGGGGTAAATTTTTATCTCAATTTAAACAGTAGTGTTTGTGATGTAATCGTTTGTCTTATCATCTACAAATAGTTTTTAGATTTAGTTTAAACTTAGTTTAAACTATGAAAATTCGTAACTTTGATGGAATAATGTAGAAGGGAACATGTTTCGTTTCGTCATTGTAATAAGATGGAAAGGCCCTTATTAGTTGCGTTTGAGTTGAAAATCTTAAATAATTATACTATTCTGATATTATAGAAGAACATACATGGCCTTACATTCAGCTAGTTCGAGAACATATTGCGCCCAAATCCATTCCTTCCTGGCGGCGTCCAGCAGACCTTCGGCTGGATCCAGGTCGTGCTCGCAGACCAATCGGGAGAACTCACATAGGGAATTAAACTCTTTCTTCACATCAGTCCATTTGTATTCATCTATGAACCAGCAATTCTCGGAAGACGTCAAGTACAGCTCATCGAGGTACGGCTTGAGTACTGGATATAAGCGTTTCTTGTCCTCAAATATCGACCTGTACAGGTAATCTAGCAACACTCTGACCAGAGTGGCGTCATTCGAGAGGTTCTTGCTGCGCATCTCGAGGTCATTCTTGAGGTTCTCCGCTATGCGGCAGGCGCTTCGGTCGTATCCGGAGCTTATCTTGTGCGCTTTCGAAGACTTCTTCGGCCGGCTTTCTTTGGTTATGTTGGTCAGTGCTGCTGCGGTCTCTACCATCAGAGACGTCTTGCACTTCGATATCAGGTAGCGTTCTCTGGCCTGGACCAGGACTATGGTCAGGAGGTCGAGGAGATCTTCAAATGGGTCCGTCCGCTGCGCTGTCACCATTAGCAGGTTTCGTTTGAACGAACTCTGATGCTCCTGTCGACAAAAAACGTTACTATATTTTTATATAAATATAGAAGATTATCTAAATAAATTATAAAGGTTTTTGACTTATTTATTATGTTAATGATTGTATTCAATAGAGACAAATCGCATGAAAAGATAAATGATACAATCTTTGACAATTTTGAAACATTTACAAAAGTAGTATATGTATAACATATTATATACATATTAAAACATAGTATATAGACATTTGTAATAATACATATTTATTTATTTATTTCAGGCAACGACAGCTGATATAAAAATAAAATTACAATAAAAAACAATCAAAACACAAAGCCAATGAGAGCAATGAGTTCGCGCCTCCATAAATCAATGATATTACTAAGTGGCCGTAAAAGCGCGCGAAAAAAATTAATATGGGATTTCCAAGAGAAAATATTTTTAAACATAACTTTTTTATTATTTTGAATTTTTTCACGACCTAGTATTTTTCAGTTTAGAATATTTAGATTCGATTAAAATCGGTGGTGAGATGATTGAGATCTGACATCACAAACATTTCGCTATTGGAGTCCATCGATTAAATTTATTGTATAGTAATTCACTTTTATGTTATTGGAAAATCTGTGTTTTGTAAAAAAACATTGTGATTGGCTCATTAGCGCAGGAAGTGATAACATAATTTAATTTTATGTATTCAATGCAAGAACTGAGAAGTGACCTATCGACGAGGCTAAGAAGTGAGCAAGTTATAAATATGTTTGACCTGCATTCTTAATTTCCTGACGGTCAAAGTTTCCCTCGAGATAAAGGCGATGTACTGGATTTGCCGTTGGCTGAATGCACTGCTGTAGGAGATGTTCGCCGATGGACAGGAGTGCGAAGAGCTGGAGAGGAGGTTCTCCCCCCCTCCTCCCGCCAAGCACAGCTCCTGGGTGACGGCCGTCCAGCGACTGGCCATGGCCAGTTCCAGACATTCCCTTCTGCTCAGAGCGGGCATCGTCACTGCAATCAATACACACAGCCACGTGGACCTAATTCTATTCGAAACAGGCATAATAAGTGATGGTTTATTCAATACATTGTATAAGTTATTCAAAACCCAATTTATTATTACGTATGTTTATTATGTTGAGTGATTACTCAACAACTTTAGTATAAATATACGCATTATTATAGTATAAAGGATGGATCACTTGGGATTGCTGTCAACGCGCAGTGTTTTAATTTTAATTTAATTAATGTGTCGCGAAAAGTGTCACCTTAGTCATAAGAACAATGTGTCATTATATTGAGACGTTTAATTGTTGAATTTGTATGCTAAGATACCCACGGAAAAGGCACCAGCCTTCGTGGGGTGGTATATGGTGCATTACTCAAATTTAAAAAATATATATATATACATAATTATTGATGTTTTTTATAATAAAATGTTTTTATAATAAAATCAAAAATATATTATATTAATCGTCCTTATTAATTTATAAAAGTATTGCTAGGTTCAACGAAATCTGTAATATTTTATTTTACGCCTTCATTCCCTCGGGACTTTTTCGTAGCTTTTGCTCCAAAACCACGGAATGGATTTGAAAACGGTTTTGATTGTTGGATAAGTTATAATGTTTAAAGAGAAATTCATTACCGAACGCTCTGATAGTTGCATCGCTTGAGGTAATGCAGGCTGGTTTAAATACAGGCCTGTATTTTATGAAAGCTTTCTTTAAATTATTAAAAAGAATTCGAATTTTCCAAATGTCAATATACTGCCAGATTTTTGGTGTTTTTTTTAGAGGCGTGGTTTTCAATCTGGCACTACTTTTTTCGTAGTTGGTGTTTTTGACAGCTGTCACTTGATTTATGCTCAGTTTGGTTTGCCATTTCATAATGAATAGACTTACTCCTGAACAACGTGGCGTGGCCTCCAAGATCGTGCGATTTAACACCGCTGGACTATTTTTTGTGGGGTTATGTGAAGTCGCTTGTCTACGCAGATAA
This sequence comes from Neomicropteryx cornuta, assembly GCA_020383195.1. NCBI lineage: Eukaryota > Metazoa > Arthropoda > Insecta > Lepidoptera > Micropterigidae > Neomicropteryx > Neomicropteryx cornuta. Next base: position 17,778,064 of record JAHKQU010000025.1, read on the forward strand.
GCCGGACACGATTAACGCCTTGGAAGAGAATATTCGGCGCGTTATTGCTGACATACGGCCCAACCTGCTGCAAGAAGTGGTTGAAAATTGGGCCTCTTACCCGAAATCATTTTTAAAACATAATGGCAAAACCTTATCTTTATAATAAAACTAAATTCTTAGCCATAACATCAAATTATATGCGTTTTATCTCTTCTTGAAAACCACGCCTCTAAAAACATCATCCTATATAAGTAAACTAAACTAACGGCGAACGACTATTATAACGTAAGGAATCATCTAAATACATACGGTATTTATGTATAATCGCATACAAACTAGTCTGATATTAAAATTTACTTTTTTAACAAAGCCTGTTAATTAAATAAAATAACCAGAAAACAACTAACAGATTTGTAATTGCTAATAAAATCTAGGAATAATTTTGATCTCGTTAGATGTTAAGCGCTGCAGGCTGCAGGCCGCGGGGCCTTGGCGCCCAAGGCCCCGCATCGCCAGGCGCGACACGGTGGCCAAGGTGTCTTCTCAGGTGTCACTACATTTGCATTTTAAACATTTAAACATTTTATTAAATTTTCTGTATCGGCCATCTAAATGTAGTATTAGAGAATTATCTTCTTGTATCGCTGTTTTGTACTTTCATAAATAAATAAAAGTAATGAATAGGCAATTCGGATAATATAAATATAATGTGGTTTGTTTGACAAAGAGAGCGAACCTCTCCTGTCCAGATCGTCGTGGGTGGCGGAGTGCAGGAGCGCCAGGAAGGCCGCGAGGCAGTCCCCGTCCGCCCTCCAGTCCTGGTCCGCCCTTCTGCTGAGGCGCAGGACGTCGACCGAGGGCAGCACCCAGTGCCGGAGGGAACGGCGTCGGATGCACTCCACGAGCCTGGAGACAATACAATCAGATCTCACCGACGACTGACGATTATACGCGTTCCTTTGCTTAGAGGGCTGAGGGTAGAGTGGTCACTCAAATCCTAAACTCTCTTTATCCATTGTCTCACCAGTCGAGGTCCATACAAATATATGTACAAGTAACAAAAATGGTAATTGACGGTAAAAATAAAGGTTACAGTAAGTAATCTATCTACCCTATAAATGTCATCGGAGCGGAGCCAAGCGTGTTAAATCTCAATGATTTTTACCACCGATTTTAGAATATTAAAGTATTAATAGAATATATTAAAACCGGAATTCGGAATTAAAATTCCAAATAATAAAAATGTTGTTTAAAAATATTTTCTCTATGGGAAATCCCATGTTAAAGGGGTTTATTGGAGTTTGCATTTCTCCCCTTCAATATGTCACAGCTAGCATAGGTTTCACCTTCGCGACTGCGACTATCTAGTATTTGGTATGGATAAGGCTTTACAATTTGACGTTACGCGAAACAGCGTTTTTGTTGAGGTTTGGGAGGGTCGCGGTCAGCTTTCAGTATAGCCAATAAGTACGCACACGTCGTAAGAGCGAGACAGAATGAGCAGCTGGGAGGCACAAGTCACGCTGAGCAGCTTCATCCAAGTAATATTATGTAGAATCTTCTTGCCCCGCTAAGTGATCGATTATTTATAGAAGTGCTCTCAAACGACGTGACGTCAATCATATACGATTCGTATATTTTCTCACGGTTTAGTTTTCATAATCTAAGACAGGAACTTTCAGTCTTCAGTCTTTACTCACCGCACTCTCCGACTAGACACCTTCCTAGACAAGTCTTTACTTTGTATGGAGTTGAAGCTATTACCTGCCATTTATAAATTTCTATTTGCATTCCTACTTGGTCAGAAACTGGTTAGGATAGGCGTGTAAAATTCAATAACTACTTGCTGACCCTGTTGGAACTCTATCTCTGTCTTCACCTTCCCTTCGCCGGGAGGCCACCACTGTCCGATACCCAACGAATTACCGGTGGAATTTTAAGTACTGTAGAAAAACGAAGGGTAATAAAATATGTGACCTGTCAATTACCAGGAGGAAATGCCTGGAGAGGTGCGCAGCCGTGGAGAGTCTTAGAGAGGCCCCCTTCGCCCCCCTCCCCGCCGCCCGCTCGCCCATTTGCTCCAGGTGCCATCTCGATGACGTCATCACCAAATATCTACTCACTGCGCGAATTCTACCGCACTGAAAAAGAAATTATTTTATTTGTATTTCTAATGAAAATCTCAAGAAATTAAAAAATAGTATAATTCGTGATGGTAAGATATAAATAGTGTCTAATGATATGTATGACCTCGCATCTATAGAATTTCGAATAAATAAAAAATGCATCTAATTGGTCACAAATAGGTCAGAATGGGTCAAATGATTTCATTTTAATTGGTCAGCGATAGATATTTTCTTAAAAGGACAACAAAATTTTCGAGGTTATCGAAAGACCTCACCCAGAATGTAGAAATAAAAAATAAAATTGGTCACAAATATTTTTATTTTTATATCTCCCACTCCCTGAATATTTGAATTTGAAGTATAAGATTATAAATACTTGAACCTATTAAAATAATTCATTTTCCGAATTAGTATTAGCTAATACTACTGGCAACGTTGCTAAAGTAAATAGCTACTTTAAAATCTCTGTCATCTGTCATCTATTGTGTTAGTTTGGTGTTAGTGTTGAGTGTTATTGTGTTTGAGTCGCTCAGGTCACTACTGGAGTGTTTTTATCATCATCAGTTTTGAGTACATTCATTGTTGACCGCCCGTTTCAGTCGCCATACAAGTGAGGCCCGATTACGTCATAGTCAAGTAAACGGTGTTGCCGCGTGTACGGTCAGGCGCTTTCGCAGATTTGACACTCCGACGAAATTTCTATCTGACCTTCAATGGGAGCCTTTAAGTTTCAGGTGAAAAATATGTCGTCTCATTAACTTATTTAAGGCCTACTTGAAGCTCCCAGCATGGTCCTCCATTAGTGAGCAACTTCGGAAACCGTTCTATATTAGACGAAAGGACCATTCTCACAAAATAAAGGAAATTTTTAGGAGAAAGAATGTCGGATTTCATTCTTTTCTTCCGCGTTCCATAAGAGAGTGAAATAGTCTCAACTACAACGTCTTCAAGCCATTCCCTAACACCCCTTCCCAGCTAAGAAAAAGAGTAAAAAACTTGGCTTTAAAATAACCTAGTTGCATCACCTGCCAATCAGCTATACCACCAGAGGAATGGTACCTCTAAAAGTATATGTAATTTTAAATAAATAAATAAATATTTTCACATTGTTCGACTATTTACCTACCTATTTTTTTAGGCCTTTAAACGTGAAATTCTGTGTGATAAAAGTTACATTTGTGAATAATAAGTTACCTTTTTCGCATATTTATGAAATTGAAATATTTACTCAGAATCAGCGCAGACTCAGCTCAGATTATTAAACAGAAAATTATAAGGTTAATAAATAGTTAAATCATTCCAATTTAGGACTATATTTTTTTTTACTAGTGTAAAACAAAAAATCTAAAACAAAAGCTTATTACAGTTTTAAAATTAATAGTTTAACAGAAAGTTTAATTGTACTAGGTACAAGTTATTGTATTAGTTTAAAACAGTTTATTTATGTTTTATCATGACTATTTCAGTTTTTCTTTGTTATGTCAAACTCTAAATGTCCCAAATAATGATAAAATATAAAATGTTACTGAAATAATCGATAAAAGCTTTTCCCATCGGCGTGCACCTCAAATTGAACTTGCGATACAAACTTACCAAAAAGAAGTGAAATTAGTTTGGCTATCGCCCACCTGAGAGCGCTGTCCGTCCTTGAGGTGATGCAACGCCGCCAGGAGGGCGTCGTCCAGGCGCCGGGACGTGTGCGAGAGGGACGCCGCCCTCTCGGCGCCAACGGCCCAGATAGGCCATCCCGCTCCGGCGCCCCCGCTGCCCCCCACGCCGCACATCGCCAGCCAACCCTAGAACAAACATAATATTCACAACTTTACATACGTATAGTGCTGAAAGCCTCTAGATTTCAGTCTGTATAGAAATAGATGGAATGGCTACCTATAGAGGTATTTCTGCCCTGCAGTACAGGGCCTGTCCATTCCCCCGAGGCACCAGGTCTGGAGTGACCACCGCACTGTGTTCCCACATATAGCCCAATTGGGAGTTAATCTGGAGGGTTAGGTTGATATCTTCGCCTAGCGGCCGTTCAAGTAAGGAATGAACTACGTCTTACTGAAATTTTCGACAATTTTTTTTCGTTAATTTTTTTTTAAGGAGGTTCATTGCAATCTAAAAATATAAAATAACCGTTACCACCCTCAAAGGGGGCCCACAGGAGTCGTTTTAGGATCTTGAATAAGTTGAACAAAATACCCCTGGCTTTATACCTCCTTTGCGCTAGGAAATATCGCAGTCTCAGCGGACAAATAAGGTCATACCGTATCGGCACATGCGAGGTAAGGCGCGTGGGAGTGCGAGAGGCATATCCTGGTGGGCCAATCGGCCGTCGGCACGGGTCCAGTCCTCAGCGCGCCCAGCGCCAGCCTCAGTTCGCCCGCCCCCGCGCGCACCCTCACCCACACCCCGGCCGCCCCGGCCGAGGACAGCGCCACCCGCTCCACCCTCTCCTCCAGGTCGTCCTCCTCGCAGCCGGCCCCTGCAAAACGACAGCTGCTTGCATTTTCTTCACGACCGCGACTAATAATCTACTGAAAAGGCAAGTTGTTTATTTCATGCAGACTTCAAACGCCGATAATATCATTGCGTCGATATTGTCCTGGTAATCAGAGATAATCAGAAATGTAAATGATATAAGTAAATGAATGTTCAGTGCGTCATTTAAATATTTATTTATTTGAAATATTGAAATATTATGTCCTTATTATTTCATTATTAGCCGTACGTCAAAATTTACAAAAAAAGGAATTAAAATGGTGTAAAAATTTATGATGAATTGAAGGAATATAATGATACCATCGTACTTATGTTTTTTTTTATTTTATTCTACTCAGACGTAAAAATTAACCCACTTTCTCTTTTATGGCCATCAAAAACGCACACCGAATGGGCCAAAAGTGCCGCAGGGACAAGAGGAGATAGGAAATAAAGCAACCCACCATAACTTGTACAACTATTCCTTTACTAAAAATGTATATCAACGAGACCGAGATATTATTTTAGGTTCATCAATACCATCAGACGAAAAGCAGTGGTGATTCCCCTTGGCTGCGGCGATGAGGCGCAGGGTGAGAGCGTCCAGGGCGAAGGGCGGGCCGCGTGACGTCATCAGCGGGCCGGCGCCGGCAGTCGCCAACAACTCCACCCACCGCTCCAGCAGTTTGTCTCTGGACACAAACAAGGAGGCCGGGGTTTGTAAATACATACGTTGCTGCCTATAATAAATCAGGGATGTAAGGGATTTCATAATTTAAAGGTGTCGTGGCGTTGGCGTTAATAATAGAGACTCCCCTCCAGTCCTCCGTCAACAGGTCACGTGGTCGAGGCGGGCCACAGCATAAGGATCCTTTCTTCATACCGCGGTCCAGCCCGCCCGCCCTGGCGCGGCGTGGGCGGCCCTGACTGACCAGTACAATATATATGTACTTTAATATTTTATTATCACAAGGAAACACAAGGCTAAAAGAAATACTTTTTTTAATAAAATATCATCCTAACATGTTAGGATCAATCCAAAGCCACGTTTAGTTTTTGGGTTCAAACAGCTTTAAAATGTTTAACTGAATATCTAAAGCTTTGAGGCCAAAGTATAAACACCCCATTGCAATTAGCTCACCTTCTGAGGAACCCAGCCGGAGTAAGGAACTCGTCGAAGGCCCCTCTTTGCGGCACGCAGACCCGCAGTTCCCCAGCGCCGCCCGCGCCCCACTCCGCCATCACTTCTTCTTCGCCCCCCGGAGTGACCCCAGAACTGAGGGCATCTATTATGGCTACGTACTCCAAAGGCCCCATAGCGTGCTGAAACACCAACAAATATGGTTTAATGTGTTAAAATCGTATGTGTGGCTTTTGCTTCCAGGGAATGCAAATGAATGGAGTCTTCCTTTGGGTTTAGTAATTCCTGCCTACATGTGACAAAATTCTGTTGTCCATTCCCAAGAGGATGCATCCGGATGATCTGGTCTGACACCGGCCTTGACAGACAAAATCTCTGCCTGTTTGGCTTTATATTTATATTTACTACCTTGTTTGGAATAAATAGTGTTTTTCAGATTTGTTTCTTCCCTCAGGAAACCCAGGCGTTTGTGTTGGATCATCTTTCACAGGCAAATTGCATATTCTTGGGTCTGACGAGAAAAATTGGTAAAATATCAATAAAGAGAGAGAAGTACAAGTAAGTACCTTTAACCACCAGCGATTGTCCTGATAGCAAAGCTACTTTGCCAACCGGTACATATAAAATGTGAGGGAGAGGTTAGCTCAAGTTGCGAGTAGTCAACAGTCACCTACCTACTTACAACAAATCCTAATAGCAAACTTTCTTCGTCTAATTAACAAAACTAACAGAATTTTAGCCTCTGTTTGTCTTAAACAAATTTGTGACAAATTCCCTGGAATTTATTCAGTCACCAACGTTTTAGTTTAATGTATTTTGCCACCATATAGCTTACATTATTTATTTTAGTTTCAGGGCAGGAGATCTAGTGGGAGACCCACTGGATCTCAACTGCTCATTATTTATAACAATGTTTAAACATACTGTTCAGTAGCCAATCTCGTTGATAAAACAAGATTCAAGAGTTGATAAAACTATCTGATCTAGCGTGCAGAGGAATGGTGAGCGTGCGTGGTCTTACAGCACTCCTCCGATGCATGACCAGGAGATAGGAGCAGCTGAACCTGGGGTCGGCGGCGGCGGCGCCGCGCACCAGCCGCTGGGCCAGGCGCTGCAGCCGGCGCTCGGCGGACGAGGACAGCTCCGCTGCAAACATTCATCACCCTTCACTTTTTGTATTTAGTCATAAGATGTAAGAATCGGGTCCGAATGAAATTGAAGAAGGACTACCATCAGGGTCACCAGCTTTCTGGCGAAAGACCACATCCATAACTGTAGAATTGGTCAATAAGGGTTTATTCACAAACTCTATTAAGAATATTGCTTCTTGCGGGTTAATGTTTAATACAATTAATTATACAAACAATACTCATAACAAAAACATAATAACTGCGAATCACATTCAAACAAAAGTCAAGTCAATTGTATTTACAATAAAATTAAATAATATTTTTTAAATATTTTTAATAAGCTTTAATTTAGTTTTTTTTTTTATTAACTTTGGCACTCTTAGCGTGTCTCTTTGCCTGACTTCTATCTGAGTTCGATTCCCAGTTATCCGAAACGAAAGTTGACCTCAACAGTTTGTACTTATTTATATAAGGATGTGTTGCAAATACTATAGATTCTCATAACGTCATACTTTTATATATAAGTATATCTGTATGTATTTATTTATATATTTGTATATGAATATTAGGTATTGCTTATTTGTTTCTTATAATATATATATTATTTTTTCCCCTGTTTTCGACCAATTCAAATTTTCAACAATAAGAACATTTCTAACCTAACATAAATTAACTAACTCTAATCATATCTGCATAGTTAATCTCTTATTTTTAAAAACAACATGGACTGCCTTCTTTGGTACAGGCTGTTGGCCAGCTAGGCGCGGGGTCACCAACGCGACAATGTAATAGTTTATTAGTCTATTAGTAGTCTATTAGTCTATGTAATAGGAAAGAAAAAGAGCTTGAATTAAAGTGGTACCTGCATAAAGTATGACTTTATTAAAACCGTTATTTATTCTAAGGCAACTGGCCAAATTAAATCGATTTTTTCCAGATCTATGTACGAGTACCTATATATATATAAATATTCTGTATTATTAGGGCCCTATTACATTCAATTTCCAATCCATTATTTGCTTTAAGAAACTTTTGTGGGAATGAAATTAAATCGAAAAAGTTGGAATTTGAAAAATATGATATTAATAACATGTATTTGGTGATTAAAAATGAGAAATGATTGTATTTCTGTTGAAGCCTTCAAGCGATTAACTGGCGCGACGGAGGAAAGTTTTATTGGATCGCAGAGCCGGTAAAGTAGCGAACGGACTTCCTTATCTTCCGATGCTTATCGCGTCGGAATGAAGCGACGTCGCGTGGCGTCGCGACGCCATTCGCAAACGCTAACTGAACAGGTACAATAAAAAAGGTATCATTCAAATGATTAAAACAAGTCCATATACATATATAGGATGTTTCTTTTAGAGGCGTGGTTTTCAATCTGGCACTACTTTTTTCGTAGTTGGTGTTTTTAACAGCTGTCGCTTGATTTATGCTTAGTTTGGTTTGCCATTTCATAATGAATAGACTTACTCCTGAACAACGTTTGCAAATAGTGCAAATTTAGAAGAAATCACTCTATTTTTTTTTTAAATCTCTCTAAAATAAAGTAAAAATCGCGTCGTGGGCCTGTGGCGTGGCCTCCAAGATCGTGCGATTTAACACCGCTGGACTATTTTTTGTGGGGTTATGTGAAGTCGCTTGTCTACGCAGATAAGCCGGACACGATTAACGCCTTGGAAGAGAATATTCGGCGCGTTATTGCTGACATACGGCCCAACTTGCTGCAAAAAGTGGTTGAAAATTGGGCCTCTCGGCTGGAATTTGTTCGAGTCAGCCGCGGCGGCCACTTACCCGAAATCATTTTTAAAACATAATGGCAAACCCTTATCTTTATAATAAAACTAAATTCTTAGCCATAACATCAAATTATATGCGTTTTATCTCTTCTTGAAAACCACGCCTCTAAAATCATCACCCTATATAAGCTAACAGTTACATATATATCTACAATGGTACGCAACTCTGCACCAGATTCACTTTGCAGTCGAGGGTCATTTTAGGGTGGTTAGGTTCGTACCTACCCAGCTATTCTATTTGTATATCTCTTCTTGTTATTATTATTAAAGTAAGATTAGTTATAATATGAAGACAATAAACTTCTTTAATAATTTTACATACTTTAAAGTAGGTACCTGTTTAGCATGCTTACAAACTGACAAACAGGAAGCTGTCACATTATTTGTGTTAAAACGACGAAAATATTGGCAAGATTATAATCCATAGTCAAAGCAAAGCGTAGAGCGGGCGGCAAAGTGTCGACCTACCCGCTTTGCGATGCTCCAGACGGAACTCGTTGAGCCTCCGGTTGATGAGCCGCAGCTGCGGGGGGCTGAAGACCAGGCCGCAGGTCGGCAGCCGGAGGTCGGAGCCGGGGAGGTCCGCACATTTCGGCTCTCCTCCCGGTCCGTCCTCCTCCTTGGAGCTTCTTCTCCTTCGGCTGATCGATGATCCCATCGCCGACGATGAAATTATCTGCGACATTATTTATTTACAATAAATATTATGTTGCAATTTGGGTAATATGTATATATATATATATAAACCTAGGACATATGCTATTATGAGGTTGACTTAATTTCCACTCGAATGGATAATATATCTAAAGAGACACCTATGCTAAGTGCGGACAAAGCTAATAGGCAAATTTATTAATATAAATATAAAAAAAATATCTTATGTATTTATTCATAAATAATATTATTTGTTAAGAAACTTTACATAGTAAAATTGAAAATATTTAAATAATGATGCGACAATTTTGAGCACTACAGAGGTACCTACACATTCTTTAAATGCAATTTTCGTTTGATGCAATTTTTCCATATCATCGAACCGTAAAATATCAAATATTATTCTTAATTTATAACAATGTGTCGACTTACACGTCTTAAAAACCTCAAGCAAACATTATTTATTTCTCTTTGTTAAAATTAAAAAAATAAACCAATAGTATAGTATTTTAAGTCACTTTTAAGAAGTTAACGCTTAGATACGTTTAGATACGGTAAAGGCTTATTTATTTATAACTGCTATATTATATTATAACTAACGATATTTTATAGCAGTAGAGGAGGAGGAGGGACTGAGAATGTGTTTCTATATGGAAAGTGTATTTTGAGAGTAAGATTGTTCGCATTTTTGTGTGTGGTTTTTCACAAAATTCGAAAAAGTGTGCAAAAGTGTGCGATCGCGAGTAATTAAATACCATTTTAGTGCGGTCGGAAATTTAGCCTAACTGCTTCAATCCATTTTAAAACTTGGTTTTATAATCAACATACAAACCATTTTTATTATAGGTGAAAGATGGGGCAGTTTATCCACTATCTTATCGGGGGGGGGGGGGGGCGAACAACTAAAATATAAAATAACTACTTACATTTGGGTACTGCCTTACAATCTTTATTGTACGAATTGAGACACGCGACGAGTCCCGCACTTTGCACTTTGCGGCGGTCACTTTCAAATGCTCCGGACCTATATTTCATTGGCCTCGCGTTATTGGTAATTGCTGCCTTCGACCCATGACCACATGACCACATGACCCCCCCACCTACTATACGTGGACGCGCACCATGCAGATCCCATGACCACGTGACGCGGCGCTCGGATGGCCATGGCAGCTCGGCGCAGCGGCGACAGCCGACTATTTTTCAAATTGGATTCGATTCCGCTTTCGATATACAATTTTTTGAATATATTAACTAATATTTGTGGATGCATTTTAAAGGAGGCAAATCGTTTCTTGAAATAAATCGTATATTTTAACAATATTAAATAATATAGTTTAATCTAAAGTATTAAATATCTTTGGATGGGAAGCCATCTTGAAAATCAATAAAAAAAAACCGTGTTTGAGATGCCAAAAAGTTGGTTTAACCCAGATGTGATTCATAAAAAAATAGATATAATTTTGAATCGCACCTTTCCAATATTAGTAAATAATATTAGTGAGAAATATGATAGTGTTAACATTAAAAACATTAAAAATTGGTTTTATATAATCGACTGAATAAATAAAAAGGGCGTGAAGCTCTTCGTGTGTGTGTGTGTGCCGAGGCGAGTGCGTTAGTATTGGTGGCCTTTTATTAGCGAAATTGTTTTTATGTTCTGATTCAGTTGACAAAGTATTGTTGTCGAGCAATTTGAATGTCGAACAAATAGCAGGGGGGTACTCACTTCCGGTTGCGCCCCCCCTTCCCCCCCCCCCCGGGATGTGACACCAATACAAGGACGCGACCGTTTCCGCCGCGACACACACACTCACTAACACAGGCACAGCGATATGTATAAGAATTGATGCAAAAGAAAATATGAAAAACTATTCACCGATTAATACCTAATTTTATTCTCTATTTATTTACTTGTAGATATACATAGGTTATGTAATAGAATTTTTTTAGTTTATTATTTCTTGTTGTAGAACTTAATAAATAATTAAATAATAGATACAAGTAACATGACAGCCAGTTCCTACTCGGAGGTATATGGCAGTCTCAAAATAATAGGTCCATGAATTACATGGTAATTTGTGTAATGCATAAAAACGTACGGGTTTTTTTAACATTTGATCAAATTCACTGAAATTTGTTTCAAATGCATTTTTTTTTAAAGCTTTCCTTAAACCTAATGCACTTTCCAACGAATGTCGAATGTCCGGGTCTGCAGGGACGAGGAACCCCTCGCGCCTGACAACAGCCGAGTCCGGAGGGCGACTGCGACCCACCTGGTTCTGGGCTCAACTTCACCCGCCGACTTCCTCTGATAACAAATTGCCAGCGGTTCTCCAGTCGTTTTTAATAATAGTAAAAAAAAACAATTTGAAAAACAATCTTTTAAGTGCTTGTACAAAATTTCGTGTCTGTGCTGTTGAGGAATTCCTTCGTCCTGGGTCTAAAATCAGGTCAAGCTTACCATAAAAATGACCAACATGCCAAATGACAACTCCGTTGGATAAGAGGAAGGAATTCTAATTCAGCTAAGAAACTAAATAAAAGCTGGTAAAAAGGAATATTGTTTTAAGCAAGTGAATTATTGACAGTAGTGATAATAAATACAAGTTGTAGATCATGGTAGTCTAGTGATTAAGGCATTGGGACTATTGACTCAAAAGTCTCGGGTTCAAATATGATCACCATTTTTAACGCTTTATTACCACCATCTATACCTATGTTCTAGTTGTGGTCTAGTTAAGTAGGGCCCAAAATAATTATATATGACCTAGGTAATAGGTATTCTTTTATGAAAAAATTAATACACCTGTATTTATATAAATATTAACTGTTCCGTCGACTGTTACTACTCATTAATATATAGAAGCAGTTGGTATTATATGAAATTTACAGGTGTCATAGCCATTCTATGTTTACAACTCATTACGGTCAAACTTGGTTACAAACTTACGTATATAGTACTTTTTATTTCAGTAATTTCGTATAAAAGTTTGATTTTACTTACGATAAGAAACAAATAAAATACATTTAGAAATTGAATTGAAATGTTTCTCTTTCTAGTTCAATTCAATTCAATCTTATTTGACGATAATCGCGTGCCCGTAAAAGGCCGTGCAAATTATAAGGGCTGCGCTATGAACTATTTTTATTGCTTCGGTTGAACAGTGAACGAATTTAGTTGGGGAAGAAATGCTCAGCAATCAAGGTTCGCTCAAATGAGGTGCAATTCGAGCGGAAAGCAAATTAATTCGATGTGTTGGAAACACAATTCAGATTATCTTTTCGATCAAAAGTAGACCTTTAACGCGTTAAGTTGCTCTTCGACGGAACCCGTAAGTTCCGTTAGGGTTTCAACCCGTTCACTATAAGCGTCCCACATTTATTTTAAATATAGATAAAAATTTAGAATTAATTTCCCGATAAAACCCAAATTGTCAAATACCAAAAAGGGTCTTAGAAACTCGACGGCGACACGACGAAATCTGGCTGGGAGATGCCGTTAATGACGCCTGTAGGGCCTAGCTGTAAGACGTCAGGTTCTAAGTAAATCATTCATTACTACTAAATAATATGTAGAGCGGCCAGAAGGAGGTTGCAAAAAATAGAATACTTATTTCGTACGTGAGACGATAGAAGAATCATAAACACAAATCATATTATAGTATGATAGCTATGTCGCTGAGAAAGTCGCCCGGGATCGACAATTAATTTCACTAACGCTATCGTCTAGAAAGTCTGGGAATACGCGAGATGGGAAATGGCAGCCCTGATGCAGAAATGAGTTAGCGAAGGCCATTTCCCTGATTGTTGAAAGAATGGTCGAATGATACCCAAAGGTAATGACAAACCCAGAAGTGATCCAAAGGCCTACAGGCCCATCACGCTCTTGCCTATTGGAGGGTCTCGTAGTCATGAGGTTGGATGCTTCTCTTTCTCGACTATCTACTAGAGGGCTATCGACGGAGGATGCCATTCTCTTTGCGCAGAATTGGACAAATACTTTTTGGGAGTGTTTCGGGATCTCAGATGCTTTTGATAACGCTTGGTGGCCGATGATTCTTTGTAAACTCCGAAATCGTCAACGATGCGTCTCATCGGGAGTTACTTCGCCGACCGTTATGGAGCCAATAAAGTCTCAATCGGTTGCCCCCAAGGTTCTATCTCAGGTCCCAAGCTGCGGAACGTCCTGTTTGACGACCTACTCCGTTTGCCTCTCCCGGAGGGAAGTTCCATCAGTGACCATGCCTCCTTTTGGCGGGTACAAATAGCAGGGCGGAGCTTGAAAGGAAAATAGCTGCGTGTCTCGATCTTATTCTAGAATTGCGTCAGAGGAACCGGCTATCATTCTCTCCGAACAAAACGCAGGCGTTGACGTTTGAAGGCAGGCTTGATATAGGTAAGACTCCCCACTATTCGTATTGGTTCGACGCCCGTTTTTTCCCCACGAGTGAGGTATTTAGCGCTAACAAACTTACGCAGGGGGTTGCAGACGGAATACTTTTCCCTGTCTGTTGAACCTAGCGAGTCTTCATACCGGGATAGTTGCAAAGACCTTAGGAAAGAGAGTCTAAGGGTTAGGCAAGAGAGGTGGGGCTCGGGGGGAACCGGTCACCCCACGCACCGGTTTTCCCCTCTTGTTATTCGTTGTAATCCTTGAAAGGGGTTATACTAGATGTAATTTGCAACAAATGATGCATATTTAAATAATGGTCGAAAATGAATGATTTCAAAGATATGGAGGTTTTAGGATTTATTTCTTAATTTTCCAATTTTCTGCCAAAAACATATTGTAAAATAAACTTCTCCCATCTGGATCGTAAATGTCACTTTCCTGGAGGCTGATAAACGAATGCTCTCTTAAAAAAAACATATCGTTACCAATAATCTCAGAAACTACTTTTTTAGTATAAAAAAATAAAATTCTGAGTATTTAATCGAAAACAATGTATGACACAAATCCTGGAATTGAATTCCTTATTTCATACAGGTACTCACATTATCAATATTTGTAAGAGTTTAATAATAAATGACAAAACCTCAGAGGAGGGATGTAAGCGGGTGAGAAAAAAAATTAAGTCATCGAATCCTGGAGAGAGAGAGAGAGAGAGAAAGAGAGAGTGCGGGTGTGTGTGTCAACCGAGTAGGGTTATATTATTATTGTTTTGGTTGCGGTCTGGAGCGGTTTCCGCTCTGGATGTGACTGTATGTGTTGTAAAAAAAATAAAGCTTGTGTGAAAGTAAAATCATCTTTTAATAATTTCTTTAAATATAAAATAACACTTAACAGATATTGTTCAAAATGCCCGACTCGATTTCTTCTCGCCCGCCGGAATATGTAGGTTCCATAAGCGTGTTAATTTAAATATTGTAATTATTGTGATCGTTTGATGATGTTGGCGGTAGTCGAGAAACCGCTATTATTATAGTGCCACGAAGACGAAGGAAGAAGCCATCTTGGTCGAGCCCTAGAACCAGGGAAGGGCGGCGTCGTCACGCGACGCTCTCGACGCCTCGACGCCTGAGCGGCGTCCGAAGCGTCGCAGCGACGCGACGCGACCTCTTCAAATTCAGACCTTTTTATTTATGCCTGCTTGGAATACTATGGGTTGTTTATAAAACAATTTTGAATGCTCATTTTTTATATTATTATTTTTCACATTTCGTATCGGTAAAAAACTCTAAAGAGAATCCGAAGATTTAATTCAAAAATTTTTTTGGTAACCCCAATAGATGAAATATATTTAAAGATAAAATAAAAATATCCTGGATCTTTTAGTTTTTTTTATAGTAATTGTCAAAAAAAGAAACCTGTAGAAATATATAAACAAAGAAATCGCGGATGGGTTGTCTAAATATCAGATCAAGACTACCCTTAGTAAAATAATATTATTATTTTTGAAATTATTTACTCGTTACACTTATTTGTTTTCTCGGAGGAGTGTGACATTTGGCATAGTTAAAGTTCATATGGAGAAGAACCGCGGAAATTTAAAATTATCTAAGTATAATATGTGTTAGAAATTAATTTTAATTTAATAAATAAAATGTTCATACAACTGACAGCTCATACATTAACAGAATGAGTTGCGAACCGTGAATTTTGTGTGATTTCAAACGTTCCCCTTTCAATAAATAAAGTAATGTCAACAAACAAGATCTTTTATAAACGATCGTTGTATTGAATACTTCAAATTATTGTATGATCGACTTACACCACATGAACCTTCAATAAAAAGAAAGTCAAAAAAATATTTTGAAAAGATTCGTAATACAATTTACCATTCTTTTTTTTTTTTTTTTGCAACTCTTATTAACATTAAATTTGTACATAAAAATATAATAATAAATAATATTATTTGTTTTGATGTAACTATTTATATAATATTAAATAAAGGTAGAGAAGGATTTCTAATCACAAAATCTGTTTTTTGATTTGAATTGAAAAAAAAATTACACTTTAAACATGCAATGAAAAAACATTTGAAATATAACATACCATCTATTAAAAAAAAACAAATTTTATAGATTTAAACAAATAAATGTTTTTTTTTTGGTGTAATCAGAAATGAATTAAGATTTCATATTTTATGGTAAGTAAACGTAAGACTAGTGCTATCTGTAATTACTGGTATTACTTTTTCGGCCGAGTCTAAGAGACTTTACAACCTCATCACTGGGTGGCAATATCGGAGTATATAAATTCCCTTTCATTATGGTAAAAATCGTGAAGTAAAACAATGGTTTTTGCGATGGCAAAACTTGCCAATGTAGTACTAATCTATTGACATTAACAACTACCAGCGAGTGGAAAAACCTTTAGCTATTGGCGTTTGGAACTAACACTAACAAAGAGTTAGCGAGCGCTGCTTAGATTTAAAACCGATGACTGCAGTATAGAGGGCGGGTGGCATTGAAGGGAAAGGGAGGAGGGAGGGGAGAAGATAAGCTAAGGGTTACTTCTTTGAAACATTTAGGCTTCAATTGACTTGAGATTCTTACGGAAGTATAAACTTTTCCTTCCAATCTTGTCAATGAGGTTCGCTTGTTCCTGTTAACTGTGGAATATAGATAATGGCATCCATCATGAGATAATTTAATAAAACATGTTAAAACTATGAATTATATATTTATAATTTACATTGATTTATACTCCAACTATTCCGTAATCAGTTTTATAACTTTCATAGGCGAAATCTTCGCTGTTCATGGGATCGAAGACCAGACCTGCAACAAAACAAAGATAGCCTCTTTTAGTCTCGGCCCAAACTGCCGTCCACTTTCTATTTTGACCTTGAGGCTAAATATTTTCATTATTTTCATGCATCGGCGCTTAAAAATCAATGATCAACAAATAATTTATTCATACAAAATAAATTATTAATAATATTTTAAAAATAAAATATTGTATTTTACAAAGTCTACCTAAATAGGTAGTGTCCATACTAAGATACGCTTAGGCTTTAAATTGCTGTGAAATTATTAAGAATTAAAGACAGAATAACAACTAAAACTGTCTTGTTTTAACCTATTATATCGTAGTGTGTATGGATATAAGATAGAATTGAAGATTATTCTTCAATTTCATAATTATAAATTAAATAGGGAGTAAATGTTAGACACCGTGTTCCAGGGCCATTCCCGATAAAAAATCCAGCTAATTGGCCCTGCGATTTCAGATATAGCTTTTTAAAGATATCATATCAAAATTCATCATGGTTTCCGAGAAAACAATTGTTCACTTTACGTAATATTAAACCTTTTGTTGTAATATTTCATGGTTAATCAGGTGACACTTGACTTGTGGTGATTGGACGCCTCATGCCTGCACGACAGGTTTTACAGTAGACTGGGGAGTTTTCTTTATTTTTTAAATTGGCACATTTTTTGTGCCATTGGTAGAATAAGGGCTAATAAAGCAAAAACCACTTCTATGAACTAGACTTAGCTAAATAGTCTTTGTAAAACATATATTCTTGTTTAGCATTGAATGGGTCAACAAAAATATATGCGAGAAGACGGGCACATCCTTTCCTTTCCTTCGGTGGAGACATCGCCTCTTAACTACATTGGCTTCGACCACAAAATGAAAATGGAGTGAAATAAATGCCAACCGATGTATTCAATTTCCAGCGCAAAGGGGGCGTCCACTTTGTCAGCAATTGCGATGCCCAGGTGGGTGATCCTGTAGGCAGGGATCCTGAACTGCTTGTCTTGAATGCGACCTTTGGACCCAAAGAAGAACTTGGAAAATGGAATCTGGACACCAAAACAAGATCATTCATTAAACATTAGATAAGTACTTTATTTTCTTTTTCAATATAAGGATTACTCTTTCGTTATTCCAAATTCATTGCTTTTTTATTTTTTTTTAGAATAAATAGAAACTATAATTACAATAGCCGCTACCAAATTGCCATACAACTTGATGGTAGCAACTTTTTTAGTCTTTTATATGTTACCAAGAACTGCAAGAACATTCAACGAAAGTTTATCCACTAGACCACCATCTCCTCTGACTCTAGCACAGACATATTTGGTCTAGTTGAGTAGGGCCCAAAATAATTGTATATGACCTAAATCATAGCAATTCCCTTATTAAAGAATTTTAAACCCATTTAGATCATAAATCCTCCAGTCGTTCAGAAGTCTTCCTCTGTGTCCTGCGTAAACTAAATACTCATTCTTTTCTCTTAATTGAGAGAAAAGAATAAAGAGATTTAGGCTTAGAATTCACTCTTCACTCGCTGCTCCCTCTCATACCCATCAGGCCGGAGACCTCCATCAGGGCTTTTTATGGCAGCCAAGCTCTTTCCCGCCCAGAAGACAAGTTGAAAGCTGATATTTGGCTTGAAATTTCCACCAATCACAGTTTTACATTAAGAAAAATGATAAAAACAATATATTTAAACCTTTCTCTCCTACCCCCACAATAATAGTTTATTAATCTAAATCTGCTCAGGTGATGAAGCGATAAACCCATAAGCAGCAGCCCCGAATTCAGCGGTGAACACCACCACAATCTGTCTTCGATATCTGGAGAGATGGCTCACCAAACATACACTTTTTAATGCACTCAATATTCTGAATTTTTAATTTTTAACAATTTCCCAATAATATAGAAGGAATTTTATAGGTACCTATTGCCAAAGTTAATATCTGTAAATCACTGAGTTAATATTAAGTTTTATCAAAAGTGTCTCACGCTTTGTACTTTTACCATTTTGTTAAAAAAAATATCTGGTTCTATTGGCAATAATAATTACCTACTTATCTTTAAGGACTTAATTATATTAAATATTTAAAATGTGGAGTATATTTTCAAGAAATATTTCTAAATATCTTTTTTTAACGTTTTGACGGTGATTACAGATATACAGACACACTGTTACATATAGTTGTTTAAATAAAACCTTTAACGGATGTTGTTAAATAACAATTATTACATGAGTGATTTGCCAATACGGCCCTCCTCTGGTATGGAAGGTGTAGTGGTACATGTCGTTCCAAGTGATGTCAAATTGACCGTCCACTGACAGGTTGACCATATAGCCCCTGCCATCACCCCGCACTTTCAGCACCAGGGTATTGTATTGAGTCCAGTCCATCGGGTCATCTCTCATGAAAGATTTCTAAAAAAAATATACTAAAAAACATTTAAATCAATTGTAGACTTTTGAATAGAAAGAAGTCTAATCAGTCTAAGATGTTTTTTATCATAAACGGTCCGATTCTGCCAAAATTTAAGTCAACATTTTTAAAGGACTGAAATGAATCATTGACCATTCGATCCATACATTCCCTTCCGCTCTAATATTCTACTATAAGATAAGTTACCATTCCTAAAGGTCACCTATTAAGTCAATTAAATGCAATGACCTCACTTCCAGTTACAATACAGGATGGCTACAAAGTACCTACTAGAATGATAATAAAATCATGCTAGGCGATCGAACTCCATCACATTCTTATGGAACGGGAAATGAAGAGGAAATACGAGTACCAGCATATGGTCAATATGGCGACCTGTTTGTCTACCTCGACCACAACCTTAAGGCAAAAAAGGTAAAATGTTCTATGTGACATTGATTATTTTTTCTAACGGTTGGTCGAAAGAATAGCCTACAGAATTATATTATTAACAGGGTCCATGCACAATAGCCAAATATCTTATAAAATAGATTTTTAACTATTTCTCTAGATACTTCATACGCCATGCGTTTAGCTAGCCCTTTCATCAATAAGTTTGTTAGGATCAGTGTAACTTTATTTGTTTTTAACCTATCACCTGTCAACGGAGGCGTTTACTATAAGAAAAATCAGAAAGGTTGGCCCTCGAAACCATAGAGGTTAAAAGCCTAAAAATAAATTTTCAGTAGTTTTGATAATTTGTCTGAATTCCCAACTTAGAGAATATGCTTCCTTAAGTCGAGCTTCACTCATTAAGATACTGCCATAAAAATGATTTTATGCCATAACGCACGCCTCTTGCAGGGTTTAAAGTTTGTAAAACATAAAACAAAAAAATAACCAGATTTCGCATAGATCTCATTCCGCAATATCCAGCCCGCCTTAATTTGCCATCTTTAGGTATCTGAGTGCTCAAGTTGCCGCTGAAGAGTGCCCGGCCCGCTTTGCTCATCTGCAAGGAACATGTGCTGAAGCCCTCGTTGAACTGGGAATCAAAACCTAGCTGAAAGAGTTCCAGGGATTCTGGGCTGTCAAACAGCCACTTGATGTCTACCTCACCTGCAACAATCAAATCACTCTTTAGCACTGCTCCTCGTCAATATAGCACCTCACTGAGGCAAGTATGTTTAGAAGTGCCTCTGAGCTATCTAATGCGATTTCTGATTATATTATTATACATAAAATTGTAACCTAAAACAATAGTACGTAAAGTGGTAGTATATAAATAAAATTATAGTGATTTAAATATCTTGTAAAACAACTCGAACGATAAATTAAATGAAGATGTAGGTAAGGTCAGGGGGGGGAAGTCCGGCATAAAAATTTAAATCATAATGATCACCACTAAAAAAATAAGTATGTTGTTCATAAGTTGATTAAGTAAATATTTATATAATTGTAATTTAAGTGCATTGAAAAATTTAATTATTAACAACTTTAATTAAGTATTAAAATTGTTTAATTTTTTGGTTTTCGATGATTAGAATGATGCGTATCTTACATATTTTAGCTGCTATTTTAAATATTAATTAAAAATAAACTATTCTAAAAATTAAAAAAATGTCAACGCTACGCTATGTTAAATGTAAAAAAATAGTTAGATTATTGAGAAAATAGATAGATATCAAATTTTACCTTTTCAAAAAAAAAAAAAATACTATGTAAAATTAATATTTTTTTAAAATCCTAAGGAAACAAATAAATGTGTATGTCAAAGAAAGCAATAAATGTTAAATCGTGGTTTACGAAATTGTATAACATTTTATGTTTTAGATTTATAATCGACTGCACTTGTATAATCGACTGCACTCCACTTGTAATCGAGTGATATTACTATTTTTTCTCTTGAATCAAACATTATTTACAATTATCTCAATATGGATGTAAAAAATCGACCAACACTCCGTGTTAGTGCTTATAATAATAGCCAATAATATATCAACAGTTTTTATTATAAAGTTATAATTTACAAGCTTATAGATTTTCCAATTTGACCATCACTCTGTAACTTTACTTTACAGTTATCATATAATATTCTCAAGTTTTGTTTTAAAAATGAAATACCGATCGTAATTAAACATATACTTTATAAATTATTATTTGTTAATATTCAAAAATTTAAAAAAATAGTGTTTATTAAATGAATAAAAACATACAAATATCGCTGACGGCGTGTAGCAACGTGCAGCCGTACGCGTTTTACTGCATAAAAATCTGTAGCGTTGTTGGTTAGTTATGAAATCAACTTTCAACTTTTAGACAAAGTAGAAATTTACCTATTTAATTCTATAGAAGGTTAGATAGATAGGAAATAAAATGACACCCAGAATTATTTCAAGCTTTTATTTAGCTTGCAATGTTTGTTGGTCGGTTTAGGCCAATTCTTGCAAGCTGAATTAGAACTGTTTCCTCTTATCCTGCGATGTTGAATTTTGACATTTTTATGCTAAGCATGACCTGATTCTACACCCAGGATCTCCTCCAGACGAAGATCTTCTCAACGGTCAACAGCACAGACATGAAATTTTGTACGCATTCAAGCACTTAAATAAACGCGTTTTTAAAAAATTTGGTTGCTAATAATTTACTTAACCACAAAATCAAAAATATTATTTTTAGAGAATACTATATATTATAAAACATAACTGCGTACTTCTGACTTATGTAGTCCAAACATGCGAGTTTACTTAATATTAACATGTCTTTTTTAGTTTAATAAGATTGAGCCTTATGTTTGAGGTTAACATGCAGCACTCACCAGGCCTGTAACAAAGAACGGGGTCATCTCTAAAACGCTCCTTGACCTCTTCTTTCCATACCTTTATCTCTCTCTTTAGAAGCTGGAAGCCGAATTTGACGTTCTCAATAGTGGTTTTGTCGTCTCTGAGGTGACTGGCGACGTCGTAACCAGACTTTCGGTCTTTTTCGTATAGGAAATAATTTACGTAAGAGGTGTGGAAAATTCGACATTGTTGTAAATCGGTATTTGTAAATTTGTAACATTTAATAAAAACATTACTCTTTTCTTTAGGAAGCAAATGCTTAAAAATACCGAAGAAAAGTTTCGACGAAGTAGAGTATTTTAACATGTCAAAAATGTTGACTTAAAAGCATAAGGTGTGATTCGGACCGCAGATATAACACCTTAGCAGTGTAGATTAGATATTAATTATCCAAATACCTCATTCGTTACACACGCAAAGCAAAACGTCAATAATAATTAACAAGTTAAAACTTAAATATAACCTCAAATTGACTCAAATTATGACGTTTTTAAATGTTTTTTATTTTGTCTTCTTCTTTTATGGCAATTAGGAGTCTTAATTTAGACTGAGTGCCAGTGCAAACATTTTTTTTTAATCAGAAAAAAAATAACGCGTAAATATACTTACAAAAGCGAGAAACAAGACAAGAAGTAAGATAATTTATAATATAATATACAATATAAGATAATTAAGAATTAAATTAAAGCTGATCAAGATTGATGAATTTTAAAATAACTAAAAACTTAAAAACTTGTTTGTTGCTAATAAATGGGAAAATTTGAGAGGAGTTTTATTTATCTGTTCATAAAAGATGGATGATGAATATTAAAGGAAACATAAGAAAAAAGGTGATCTCTATCTCCAATGCATACACACAAGTATTCATGGGAGATGGACGACTTCTGATTCTGTAACGTAGTGGGAATTTTTACTCTAGGGAGAAGTTTTTGATGGAACCTGGATAACAAATAGAGTTTTGAATACTGGCATAGCAGTAACCACAAAGTTTAAAAACTAACTTTCAAGAGTTTGTCTACCTTTCATTTAATTTATTACTCACACAAATGTTCATACCTGAAACGTGTAATAAAACGAAACACGATAAAACGATTTTTTTTTTTGAAAAATCTCAGAATTCGCAATATAAATTTAGATTTTAAAAAAAGTTATTGGTATAGCCCCCAGATTTAATTTTTATTTTTATGTGTACTGTTGTATGGTTCTATAAAATTCAGTATTACTTGCGAGTACTGTCTAGTTTTATTTTTATTAAATCCCAAAGTTGTCGGCAGCGTTTAAAATAAATTCAAGACTCAGCTTTACATTGCAATTAAAAAAAACTTAAAGCGATCATGATCTTCGAATTAGAGATTTCAACGTAAATTTTTCAAAAAAACCTGTCAGAAATAATCTAGTAAATGTATGTTAACAGTTTTTCCCATATATTTAGAATTCAGCCCACCAGAATCGAAATTACCAAAAATGAACTATAAGCGAGCACTAAGCAGTACTAGGTAGAAATAGTAGTAGTAATAATAATATTTATATTTTCTTTTCTGAGTACATACAATATTACAACATTTTATATTTCATTATACCTCTTAAATCAGTTTACAATTTCATATATTATACATACATTTTACACTGATAAATTTAAGTAATCTACCTCCATTTAATGTAGCTACACTAAAGTTAACAGTACTAGTAGTAGTAGTAGTAGTACTAGGTACTAGGTAGTATTAAGTGTACTTATTCGAATGGTACAAAAACTGACTAAACATTCGCAAGTTTTTAGGAGTTACGGGAGTTCAAAGGTGCGTTTAGTGTGGAGAGATTGAAAATGTCGCTTTTAAGAGAACGTCATGAGGTTTCAGTCATGTCCATTTGAACTGATTGAAAAATACTTTACTTTAATCAGCCTTATCGCTTATCGTTCATTTTTGGTAACCATAACGCACCTTTGAAAATCCATAACTATCTAACGCTTCTGCAGAATGCACTAACTACACTAACGTCATCAGAAAAGTACCATGCAGCGTATAGTTACCAAAACCTTCACGACCTCTTAGTTAGACTATTTGTCTTGATATACGAAATAGTAGCGAATTCGGTGAAGTAAAATATGACTTTGATAGAGAAAGCGAAAGGTGGGTCGAATTGTCGTCACGCTTAATCGAAGGTGTCGAGTCGACTCAGGCGATTAGTTCCGCTGACGGCGGAGAATGGACCACAGCAACTGGAGACCGCCTCACTCCTGGCCGGCCTCTGCTTTGTGCCTGGCATCAGCATTGGCACAACAGCCTCCGACCGGAGACAGTCGACAGTCGCACTCAGCCACCTGCTGCTTAATGTCGCCAGTCGAGATTTCTTTTCGCGGTTAACTGATTGTCTTGTTTAGGTACTGATTGGTCGTTAGAGTGGCAGTTATAACAGTTATGGCAGCTGCCTGTTCTTACTCCTCAAATGTGCGCCCCAAACTATTGATGATTTGTTTGATTTCATTGCTGACGAAGGCTCAAGAATCTTCCTGCCCTAGAATCGGTTTCTCCCCTTCTCATGAATGCCACGGTAAGTTAGTTATTATCCCACCATATAACTTAAATGCGCACCAAAACACACCAAAACACACCACAAAACGCAATCAGCACGATGAATATAATTCGTATATAAATAACTTATGTAATCCCTACTTCTGGGAAACGAATGTTTGGAAACTACGACCGCAAGAGACCAAAGCGATTTTGGTGCACAAATCGCGTGCCTAGCTCAGGACCTGAGCCAGGAGTCATAGAAAGCCTCGTCTCCAGTGTAATGAGTGGGCGATTCAAAATACATTTCAAGATGCTATTATTTATAAGAACGACATCATATCAACTTTGCTTTCTACAATATTTTACTCCTATGATTATTTGACATTGACCCTTACAGGTTTTTACAATTAATTCTAAGCACATTTTTATAACTAAAATGTATTTCTTACTCACGGCGAAGCGACCGAAATTGAATTATATTTAATATTCGATACATACTAACAGTAAAGGAATATGTATTGTAATGGATAATTATTACCGAATTATGGTTTATTTATTTGATATTTTATTTTTTATTGTATTGTTCTGTTTTCCCTGATAAATTGAAGGACGGACGAAGCTATCCGGATATTGTAATTTGTTACCTATACTTTTAAATACCCATAAAATTACGCATATTTTCTACTTTTGCCATAATGATGTGCATTAGGTAGATGTATTGATTCGTATAGGTAATATCATATTTGATAATAAAAGGTATAATAACGAATGAGGACACTGTATGTTAAAAAGTCAGCTATATATTAAACTTTGAATATTTTACCTAAATTGAAGTGTTTAATAAAATTGCTACAATTTTCTGATGTTATAAAAATAGAGAGTGTCATTGTAAATGCTGACATTATATGCATATTTAAAACCCTAGAAAAAAAGATATAAATAAAACGCACAATAATTGTACGATTCATATTGTATTACATGTCACCTGTTTACCATTAAGTCCAATATTATTTTCAAACTACTATTTAAAATTATATTTCCATTGTTGAATATTAATTTCATTATACAACAATGAAACATTCCGATTTCCGTATAAATATAAGTGCATTTAATAAAAAAATATTTTACCTTATAAACATTTATTTTTAAAAGGTCACTAAATGAAACAATAATACTCATCTCATAAAATTTTATTTGAATGAATTAGTTTTATAACAATTTTTTTAACACATTACACGATAACTCGTCCTTATTTACCTTTATTCCTTATTTACTAAAATACATACATATCTAATCAAATACATATGGTTTGTAATTTACTATTTTTTTTTAAAATTAGGTATTGTGTTTGTGTAGTCTCATTAGTTAACTATTTACAAGCAGCTCAATAACTGAATCTAAGATACGCCGCTGCTAATAGCACTAAGATAATAATTATTTAATCATTACTGATTTAGTCGTTGAGTTGCATCCTTTCGATTTGAGTTCATTGGCTTCGACTTCGGCGGGACTCGGCTACCATACACCAAATAATATTAAGATGATACCCAGCGCTGCCAGATTGTATAATTATATAATAAACGCGTCTAATCTCAGTGCCCTATCGTGTTTGTATAATGAAAAGCCTTTTCCTTATAATATTACATAAAATATATTTCATTCTGACTTATTTAGGTACATTTTTGCCACTCTGTCTCTTGTCTCTCTTTAATTATCATTACAATATTGACTGATTGGCTGATGGATGACGCAATAATATAAATAATGTGTCAAGTGGCACTTGCTTGGCCGCGTATGTGACGTGCGTGCAACTCCAACTGAGTGCAGAGCTGTTCTTTATGCTGGCCAGTAGGTACTTTGAATAAGATATTAATACGCAGTGCTAACACTACTTACCGCTTACAAAAACATTACTGGCAGCGCTGGACAGCACGCATGCAGAATGCAGGCGAGTCATAAAAGCTAAAAGCATTACAAACGAGCGCAGTCACGGCGTCAGCAGTGCATTGATGCAGCACAGCGCATCAATGCACTGCTCTTAGTAAACAGTGCTCTTCGCTGAGCTGTTTTGTCTTATGGACAACGGTAATATTCGTTTAATCTAAGAAAATATTATTTTTAAATTGTTGAAATAGGGGATGAAAGATTGTATGGAAATTACTTGGGTAAGACGCTACGAAGATGTCTTTGGGCATGTTGAAAGCATTTTCTAGATTTCTCGTAGCCTTGACTGAGCGCAGTCAACAATCTATGTTTTGCTAGCGTCAATGATTTAATATTATCAGGTTAAGTTTAATTTATTTTTCTCAGAAACAATGATGAATTTTGATGTGTCGTCTAAACAAATCATGTTTGCAATGGCATGACCAATTAGCTGATTTTCTTTATCGAGAATGGTCTAAGGGTCACTTTTTATACACTCTGTAATTTTATTGTAATGTGTATAGTTTTAATATTATAAAAGTATCGCTTCTTACATAATTTATTACGTATACTATATATTACTGATATATTTATAAAGCTACCTTTCACTAAAGCCAACACACTCTAACACAACTGCTATAACGTGGCTAGAATAAAAAAGAATGCGATAATATTTTTTCTATCCAAACCTATACAAAATGACACTATTTTAATTAATAGTGGGAATTGTAACATGTGGAATTGTAGGGAATTTTAAATGTATGCTCGGGTAATTAGAGTCAGTATGGCAGCCCAATCGGACTTGGCAGTTGGCAGCCATTTGACAAAATGCGTTTGTAGTTTGTTTGTTGGCTGCTTGCTTGCAGTGGCTTTTTGATGGACTCGCTGTCAACTGTGCGGAAGTCCGAACCGCTCACCGCCCGCGCGCGTTCTGCAGCTGCACTCTGCACTCTGCACTCCTCTGCAGCCGTTCATCGCCTGCTCGCGACGTCAGTCTAATTGGGAAAGTGTTTTGTTATTTAATAACGTTTATTTTTCAAGTTGGATATATCAATATATTCACCTAAAATCTACATACTTTTGCATCATCCTAGTTTTGAATTACCGTCGTTTTCTATAGGAAATAAATGTGACATATATAAACATACATCAGAATGTTATTGGCAACTATTTTTTCATCCTTTTTGTTTTCGTTTATTGCTGTATCTTCAAGCGGTAAGTAATTTCGTGCATTTTGTTAGAATTTTCATCAAATTGTTAGTTATTGTTAGAAATATGTTAGTATATTGCACTTAAAACAATATTAACATTTGTCGCCGCCTGGGGCTTGCAACCCGAAACGGAAGTAAATGGTCTGCAACAAATTTTTAGTAATAAAATAAATGTAACCAATAAAAAATAAGCATAATTTATAAATTATACCAAATAAAAAAAATAATGTAAAGCAACTACTTAATTAGGATTGAGTAGTCAAAGGCAGAACTCCTTTTTTGAGTTCCTACCTTTGATCGAGCAACTAGCAAGTTAGTTCCTTGGAAACACCGGTCAAAAGCTGAAACACAAAAATATTTCAAACAGGCCAGGGCAATCTTCAAGATTCACCAGTCAAACCAAGTAAGGAGTGACCTCATTAGAATTTGATTAAAAATGTGATGGTGTGATTTAAATGGCCAGAGATTTAAGGTTCCGACTCTTGAGGCTCCAAAGAAACTGGATGTCTTTTAGGGTCGAGTACTTTTTGTTGTAGTTATGAAGTATTTATTTAAATCTCAGTTATTATTATATATATATTTTATTAATCTAGTTATAGTAAATTAAATACATTCAATAAAATATTGACAATGACTTACAACATAGTTCTTTGGAAGGTTGTAATGGACAAAACCGTACTTTTGTTACACAACACAGTTTGTGTATTTCATTTGATTGCTAATCGAACAAAGTACACAAATTGATGTTGTGTAACAGAAGTAACAGTTTTGTGCGTTACAACCTTCCATTAAGACATTGTCCTGTAAGATATTATCAATATTTTATTGAATATATTTAATTTGCTACAACTATATAGGTCAAACCTGCAAAAAAAATCAATCCCTTGCGAGAGATAGATTTCGCTGCACATTGCGTAGACATTAGTACATTCTGTTAAGTACTAGGCAGCCGCAGTCGCAAAGGTGAAACCTATGCTAGCAGCATATTGGATTTAGGATTTTCAAATTCTGGCTCCTTCACACCTAGTATTTTTCGTATGGATTCGATTAAAACGTTAAAATTCTAAAATCGGCAGTGAAATCTTTGAGATCTGACATCTAAAACATTTCGCTATTGGAGTCCATCCATGGGAGCTCCGCTCCGATTATAAAAATGTTACAGATTGTTTTATTTTGTTTTTGGTCTTAAAATGTCAGGAAGTATGTTACTCTTTGTTTGTTGAATTATACTCTGGACTCCGAAATGTTCCAGAATATTTCTCATAGATGTGCTGTTTTTCAAATAAAACATTACTAAATTACCTGAGCAATTATGACAGCAACAAATAGCGTCTATCATCCAGAGATCCCAGGAAATATTCACTTATAAGTTTTATACAATTCTGTTCTATAGTTTTGGAGTTTATTTCATGTTTCTAAGTTCATACACACAATTGGCAAGAAGCAATGCCATATTAAAATTGTTGAATATTGGTCTTTTCGACAGATGTTGACTCGCAAGAGCGATTATTGGCACTGTCAATTGGCACCGAAGAGACTGATGGGCTGACGAGGTTCCGAAGATCAGCTTCAGTTTGGGGTTTGGATGTGGAGGTGTTGGGCGGAGGGCAGGAGTGGCGAGGAGGGGATGTGCTGAAGGGGCCGGGAGGGGGGCAGAAAGTGCGGCTTCTCAAAGAATCCCTTCTCACTATGAAGCCCCGTCCCTCTCCGCAAACTGTCGTCCTCTTCACTGACAGGTTGGCAATAATTAAATCATTTGGATCACTTTCTCTGGCCAACAAACTATAAATAGTATAATTAATTAAAAAATGATCTGCTTTTGAACTGGAAGTGGTCACTTATATAATGTGTAGGAGTGTGCGTGAGAGAGAATGTAAGTATTTTGTCCTGAACCCGCAGAGTAAGACCCTGGAGTTGATGTTGTGAGTGTGAGTGTTTTGTGGAGCCCTCTTGCCCGGCTGGTGGTGCTTTTCGGAAATACACTTATTGTAATTGCTAATTCGAGGTTACAACGTAGTCTCCGACGTGTCGCCTCGACTAGATTAGGAATATTATTATTTGAATTTGTATTGAATTCACGCGAATGTACACCTAATGTCATTTTTAAATGCTATCTCTTCAAGCACATTGGGCATTTCTATAGTTGTTTCTTTCTGCCATTTCCGTTGGCCAAAACTGGATTTATTTAGTTGAAAGGACGTTGAGTTAGATAGGACGTCCTTTTCAAGCAACCCCAGGAAGAACTTCATCAGTAACAGAGTCGTGGAAGCATGGAATGGACTACCAGAAAGTGTCATAGAATCAAAGACAGTCAACCAATTTAAAAACAATCTAGACGGACATAAGAAAAATAAAAACAAAGAAAAAATAATAACAATTTTGATATTGAATAAGATATAGGCTTATCAGCTATGCTGCCTGCCTATTTAAAAAAAAAAAAAAAAAATTGCTTTGAATTATTATTGATGATTAAAAATAGATAGCTAATAATTAATCTTTTCTGAGGTCTCAGGCTGACTCCAGGACAATTCGCTCCCCAGTGCTGCTCTTAATGATACCAGAACATTCGAAAGGAAATAGTAGTAGTAATTCGGGTAGTAGTAATAGTTAATAGAATAAATATTGTGGTCGCAAGAGTCGCATCTCTTCCGCGTCGTTCTTACTCTTTTAAAAGCCCTAATGGTTTGTTTCCAGATGCGTTTGTTGTGGTTCTCAACAGGACAGCGTGGGACAGGATAATAATTATTTTTACATGACTTTTCAGTTATGATGTAATTTTCTTGGCCGGAAAAGAGGAGCTGCTGAAGAGGTTTAAAGCCACCAAAGCGAAGGTTCTATTTGGTGCGGAAGACTTTTGCTGGCCGGACCCATCGCTCGCCGGCCAATACCCCCATGCTTGGCAGGGCTCTCGCTTCCTCAACTCCGGGGCTTTCATGGGCTACTACCCAGAGGTGGTCTCCATCCTGACGCACGCCCCCATCCGAGATGACGATGATGACCAACTCTACTACACCAAGGTCTTCCTCAACTCTACAGCCAGAGACCATTTCGGCATCAAGCTGGACCACCTCTCCAAAATATTCCAAAATCTCAATGGAGCTGAATGTAAGTGCATTTCGTTTAGGTCCATTTATAATAATAACTTTAAGTGGGTTCTCTAGGCCGGCCCTGCGCTCATCATCAGCAGCCACATAAGTTGTTATAAGACTTGCGATGTTTTAAAATGTGTTGTGAGTAATCATTTGGATTATTCTCATAGACATGATAATAAAATCATGTAACCTTAAAAAAAACCATATAACTTAGAAATATACTCTTATTTAAGCTGTTATTTCACTCCCTTCAGAGATGATCATGGTTCTTGAACACTTGAATATATTAAAAAATAAAGAAAATAAAAAAAGAAATACATAAACGTGTTTAAAACTAAAGATTTTTAAGGGAAAATTAAGTTAAAGTTATAAGAATGTTTTTCAACAAATTCAATGTTTTTAACAATTTCAATTCAATATTTAAAAAAAAGGATGAAAGTAAAATCGTTAACAGTTTGCTCAAGGTCAGACGTTGAGGGGGGGGAGGGGTAGTAATTAAAAGATGCAGATTATGTTTTAACTTTTGCTTAAATAAAGGGAAATGACAAACAAACAATAAATTCAAATTTCCTTCTGTGTATAATTATATAGATTTTTATGATATATTTTATTGTTTCAATAATATGACATAAAATAATTGTTAATATTTATGCGATTTCCCTTTTCAAACCTGCAAGCGCAAGGCTACTATGAAAATGCATTAACCACTGGACCAAAATAGTCTAAAGGCATGGCAATCTGTTATCCCGTTATGGTCTGTTATTGGCACGGAGCTGAGTTTCCTGTTTAGATAAAAACAAAAACGGGAGAAGAGAGTGGGGGGGGAGGGGGGGGAGTACCTACATAAAATTTTGTCATTTATTTGGCCTGAGATAGTTGATAACCTTAAAACACTCTTTCAGTACAACTGCTATGATAATAATGTAATATAATACAAGTTGCCATGCAAATGTTTAGTGATAAGAGCCAAAATCCATAGTTTGACTAAGTTCCTTTTGTTCATCGACTAAATACAAGATCTTTTGGGTTGCAAGTGTTGATTCTTTTTTCTAGGTTTTTTCACCAAAACCTTTTTTATGATGACTTAATTGGGTTTATTTTGAATCCATTTCAATATTATATCTTTATTATGATTAAAGTGTAACACAAGAAACATTTTCTGCTGAGGTGGTCTTACCCGCTCAGCTCAGCCCTTTGCCCAGTAAAACATTGTTGCAAATGAATGAAATGTGTTTTGGATTCTCTTTTAAATATTCCAATAAACGATTCGGCGGTCAACGACTTGCCCCGCCCTTCCCAAGCAATAGTAAATGTCAAACTGGCTGAGAGTGAGAGAGAGAGGATGATGCTGGCCAATCTCTTCTCTCCTTCCTCTCTTGTTGACCTAAATACTCAAGAATCTATTTCGGTGTTGGCTGGGATCAAGGATCACTAGATTGCAAAAATCATCTGTAATTATTTTTTTTTAATATTCTGATATTATTTAGTGTGGAGAACGCCTCGTATGATTTGTATTATATGAACTCAATCTAATTCCGTCTATTAATACACTTGAATGTTAATTATTGTGACTTCATCGGTTGCCATCTGTTGAAGCACTTAACTTGGCGTGTGGTCCATAACCCCACATAACAGCAGCTTGACATATGTACATATCATTGTGTAGTATTTTTTTATGCACGTATTTAAACATCTCGCTTGATATTAAATGTATTATTTATTTATGTGTCATACTCGTAGAAAGTCAAATCAAATGTGTTCAAAAAGAAATAATTCTTATATACAAAAAAACTATGTTCAAAAATATAGGTGTTTTTTTTAGAGGCGTGGTTTTTAATATGGCACTACTTTTTTCGTAGTTGGTGTCAGCCGCGGCGGCCACTTACCCGAAATCATTTTTAAAACATAATGGCAAACCCTTATCTTTATAATAAAACTAAATTCTTAGCCATAACATCAAATTATATGCGTTTTATTTCTTCTTGAAAACCACTCCTCTAAAAACATCAACCTATATATACCAACTTCAAAATAAAATAGAAAGTTTTTATAAAAATTATGAAAATATTTTGAATGGAAAATTTGCTCTTTGATTTCTTCCTGCCCTACAAAACTAGTATAGACCGTCCTGAGAAAATCCCTGTAATATACCAAAAAAGATTCAATATCGCCTGAATCCCCCCCCCCCTCCCCCCCCCCCCCCCTTTCACCGCAGAGTATGAATGAACTTATATACAAATTGTTTTATTGTTGGTTTTATTTTTATCTCCCAAATGAGGGGGAATTTCAAAATAATTACTGGATGGGTCCTAGTCTATATTCTCAAGTAATAAAACTGATTTAATCAAAATATAATCTCACTAGTTTTGACCTTGAATTTTGATTATATTTTTTTAAATTTTTGGATTTAATGCGCTTCGAGCCAACCGCTTCGACTTTAATACATTTTGAATCAATCTGCACATAGAAAAACATGACTGACTGTTATAATATTGATTTTCGTAAATGACTTTATGCTTATTATATTAGTTTTTTTAAATTGTTGCACTCTGCTTTAATTTTTATTTTTAAATAATTAAATGAGAATTATCAAATTTAATTTTTAATGTCACTTATTTATATATTTTTTTACTAAAATTATGCAGTTATGTGGCACACCTCTCTTGTATTCAAAATTATGGTGAAAAAAACTAAGATTGAGGCCAATAGATAAGTGAAAGTTAATTATAAGCAGACTTTGGTACTTCACCCAGTATTATTTTCCTCAAATGCTGATATAGCTTCTGTAACTCTTTTAATGAAGTTTATGTTTTTGTAGCTCAAGTGGAGTTGGCGGGAGATGAGCAGGGCTGGTTGACCTTAGCAAATACCAAGCACAAGACAAGGCCAATTGTGGTGCACGGCAACGGACCTTCCAAAGTGGTCCTCAACAAGTTTGGAAACTTCTTGGCCAAGAGTTGGTCCTCCGATAAGGGTTGCGCCTTCTGCAAGGAGAAGAGAATTACCTTGAAAGTTTGTTCATTTCCCTAATATTGTTTTGCATATGAGGCGAAGAATTCTGCAGGAAGTAATGTTTTGTTTTATTTTAGGAGGATTCCTTGCCTTTCTGCCTCTTGGCCATTTTCGTAGAGCAGCCCACTCCTTTTTTTGCGGAGTTCTTGGAGTCGATTGACAAATTGGATTATCCAAAATCGCACTTGCATTTGTTTGTGCACAGTTCGGTTGAGTTCCATGAAGTGGACCTAGAGCAGTTCGTGGAAACAGCCAAACAGCAGTACAAAAGCGTGAAGGTCATACACTCAGAGGATAGAGTCTCCGAGAGCGATGCTCGGCAGCTGGCGCTGGTGCGGGGTGCCAAACTCAAGGCTGCCGTGTTGTCGGTGGACTCGGTGGCTCGTCTCCGTCCGCTCGCCTTGCGCGCGTTGCTCGCCAGTGGGCTGCCTGTGGTGGCGCCGCTGCTCGTGCGGCCCGAGCGTGCCTGGTCCAATTTCTGGGGTGCCCTGAGCCCCGATGGCTTTTATCAGAGGGATGACCTTTATATGGAGATAATTCAAGGCAAGCTCCGCGGCGTTTGGAATGTGCCCTTCATCAATTCTTGTTACCTCCTCAGTGTCTCCATCATCGGCCAGCTTTCAACCCTTTCTATGTTCTCCCGGGGGGGCGTTGACCCCGATATGGCGTTCTGTGCTAATCTCAGAGATAAGGTAAATATTTAACCTTAAGTTACTCCACTAAAATAAGTGTATATAATTGATAAAAATCATTTAAAAGATAATAGACAACTACTAGTTTTAAACGAGAACTATGGATAATTTAATTTGAAAAAACACTTTTCTAATTAATCCTTCGACACAATGGTTAATTATATTTGAGAAACATTACTCTGCAATTTCACAAAAATATATTAGTAAATTGTTGTAGAATATTCAATGAACTTCTAATTCAAAAGCTGCTTCTGTGTAAAATGTCCAGGAACTGTGAATGGGGCTGCGTCACAAGAACTAGTAAACCACAATTAAAAATATTTCAACACAAATAAACCTTTCTTAGAAAATCAATCATTATTCATTATTAAAATTGATAAAACTATTTCAAGGCTTTCTAATTCAAACGGTCATAATCTATAAACATAAATAAATTTGTTTCCGATAATGAAGAGGTAAAAACCATGTGACATGACAGACCATCGCTTCAACAGTTAGACAGCCATCATCTGCTGTTCTTCTATTTTATTACATTTGTAGAATTCACCGAGATGATCAAACGACACCTCACACGATGTGACAGCACGCCGAAGTGCAGAGACGTCTAATTTTAAATCTCGCTGTAAAACGATTTTAGTACTTCAAGACCCATAACGCATCATTCATCACCCGATAAATCATAGATAAATGTAACATTGAAAAAAGAGCAAGCGCCCGAGAACTGACTCGTAGGTCTAGATCTCGAAGTCAGGTTCCGGCGCCTACGCACGTATTATGACGAGCTATATATAAATGATGAGTCTGATTGCGAAGCTCTCCAAATTGATCTGGACGCAATCGTCAAGCGGTATCCTGCTCTTT
This sequence comes from Neomicropteryx cornuta, assembly GCA_020383195.1. Taxonomy (NCBI): domain Eukaryota; kingdom Metazoa; phylum Arthropoda; class Insecta; order Lepidoptera; family Micropterigidae; genus Neomicropteryx; species Neomicropteryx cornuta. The sequence goes on from JAHKQU010000025.1 coordinate 17,813,151, forward strand.
GATAAAGTTTGGTTCTTCCTAGGTTGATTTTCCTAGGGATGTACAATAGTTCTGGAAAGGACACGGTTCACGGGGGGGGGGGGGGGGAGCTCCCCACATCCACTAACATACATAGGTTTGGTTTTAAATAATTATATGTTAGCTGGTATAAATCTCTCGACTCTAAATCTCAGATTAAGCCTTTTGCTGGGATGTCCACATTGGGATGTCCGCATGCGCATTAGCTTATAAATCATTAGTTCAACGTACCCTTGAATATTGGGCTTCAGTGCGGGTTACCTATACGCAGTGACGATACTTTCATAGAAGCCGAAAAACCAGGCTTGCCCAGATTTTTAACAAAAAATCGCAAATTTAATATATTTGCGGTTTAATCTAATATTTTATTGTTTACATTAAATACAATATAACTTATATAAATTATATTATAACAAAAGCCGCCGGATGGGGGGCTCCCACCGCTTCCCACTTGCCCTCTCTTCCTCGCCTTGCGATAGGGCTTGTCTACTGTACAAATTCAGGGCACGCCACTGCCTATACGCAGTCTAAATCCCGGCTGGACTAGAGGCAGTCAAAGAAAAGTTTTTAGACAAGTCTTCAGACATTTCGGTCAGTTTGATAGTCCTACAGGAGTATTGTCACAACGAAAATGGAAGTCATTTAGTAAGGGACGTTCTGTTTGTCGGCTTAATAACAAAATAACCGGAGTGCTCAGCCAATTTTCATATTTTGACAGTTATTATAGACGTCAGTTAAAATTACAATTTTGGGAAAATTATGTACTAAATACTTATAATATATGAACTATTTCAAATAGCTAACAATTTGTTTAAAAATGTATGGCCATTTTATATTTCTATAAACTTTATGAATTTATTTTTGAAAAATTATCAAATATCTAAAATAAAATTTGGTTCATTTAATTTCACAAAAAATGAAGTTTTTCAATATTTATCCTTATCTGCTAATTAGCACTAGTATATCAACTTTACACAGTGTTCGGATGTAATATTGCAGATAATTAATTTACACTCGTTTCGACGCATGACACGGCGGATTACAGTCGTAAATCGCAGTGAAGTTGACATCTATTATAAATATATTAACTATGGTAACTTTCTCTCTTACTCATTGCATTCAGAAAGGCCATTAAAAAAACTACTATTTGGTGTATTCAACACCACAAGAATTTCCCTTAAAATTACGGCATCTGGCATCTGACAGCTCATTTGTCCTGACGCCAAAGTGGTTTCATTAGTATCGGGCAAATTAAGCAAATTGCCATTGGTGAATATATTCTTGTTTATCAGGGCAGGTTTATGTTTGTGAGCAACGAAGAGGAGCTGGGGCATCTGGTGGAGCCGGACTCCTTCAACACATCCTTGACGCACCCCGACTTCTACCAACTGTTGGAGAACCGCTTGGAGTGGGAGGAGAGGTACCTGCACCCTCTCTATCACGAGACTTTCCTGCCCCAAAAGAAGACTGAGGAGGTTGTCCATTTGTTATTTTTTTATACCTTTCATATAAACTTGGCAGAATCAAAATATTTATAAACAATTCTGAAGACAATACAGTTAACAATTTAATTGTAATAGGTAATGTCATATTACGGATCTTTAGTGTACAGTAGAATCCCGATTATCCGGACTAATTAAAACCAGCTGTAGTTGGATAATCGAAAATCTGGTTAATAGAATTCATAGTAAATAAGAAGTATTTTTAGATTAGGTTACATATATATACTATATAATATGTATGTACGTACAAAAAACTTGATATCTTGAACTTGAAATTCTTAAAAAATACAAAAAATGAACTCATCCTCCTTATATTTATCCACACTGAGTCCACACGCCTTGCACCACCACTTCCTATCATTATTTTCGAAGAAAATTAGTTTATACTTATAGCTTAATTAAGCATTTTTGCCTTGGCAGCATTCTTCCACATTCGGGTGACTTACTAGCTGTTCCTTTTCTACCCGTTTGACCAAGGTTTACCATGTATGAGTCTGCGCTTGTTTGGTCCCTTTGACCTTTGGTTTATTTGTTTTATAAATAAATGTTAAAGCCAGTTTCTTCATCATTGAACTGAGTGACACAATTTTTGGTATATTATTATTAGTAAGTATCATAATAAATGTCATTTAAATTATTAGTGATGATTAATTTGCCTTTCATTTCTATGATATAGATTTAAATATTCTGTTTTGTTAAACGAAAGCTTAAAGCAGAAGTTCAAAATTTGTGATTATCGCCATTTGAAAAATGTAATATATTTGATATTGAAACGAGTAACTAGCTTTTGTTCAATTTCAAAGCTTTCAAAATTAAATATCCCACAAAATTATTTTTAGTTGTACGATGGGTTCTATAGAGTCAAACGACTCACGGCCAAAGGCCGCACGGTGTACTTTCTCTAACTTTTCTTTTGTATTTAAACGTAACAAATAGGCTAAATTTTTTGAACTCCCAGCTACGTATTAAAATAGCCCAATGATATGCACGTCGTCGATATTTTAACAGATGTCAAAAAAGGAGTCGATGGTCAGTTTAATATTTAAGTTGTTTTTATAGGTTCCTATTTAAAAATCTTTCATGTCATAAGGCTGGCTATATTTTAGAAATGGGGTTATCACTTGATTTCGGAATAAAACCTGTATTATAATTTATAGTTTTATTTAAAATATTGCGGTATTTCTTACGATCAATCATTAATTACTATCGTATCATAGATATTTTAATGTTGCAACTTATGAATGTACTAAAGCGCTTTAGGGGTAAAGCAAAGTGGGGGCAATTTAATTCAGCTTGAGTGAATTGGAGCAGAAGAGATTGGGCTTGGTCCATCAAGCAATGACTGAAGAGAATCTTGCAAGCAATTAATTGTGTTCATTATGTTTGTCTCGCTTTTTACACTCCTGAAGCTTCGGCTGTGAAATAAAGGAAAGTGGTTTTGTTGCAGCCCTGCCCTGATGTTTATCGATTCCCATTTGCTTCGGAGCGATTTTGCAAGGAGCTCATTGAAGTTGTGGAGACTTTTGGCAAGTGGAGCGATGGATCCAATTCGGTCAGTACATCCAAACTGATATACTCCTATTTGATTAACAACAACTCGACATCATTTGCCTACTGCACCCGAAATACATTTTACAGCTCTTTTCTGCCCGCCCGACACATGTAGATGAGTAAGATGAGACTCAATAGACCGACATAGCGATTGCCAAGTTTGACCTCAATACTATCTTAGTTACAAATTAGCAAACATTTTGCAAAGAGATGATAATCTGAGTCTTCTGGGGCCAGTGCATCTGCCTTACACTTTGTTACTCCGTCCAGGTCACAAAGGTAATGACCAGTAGCAACATTTGGCTTTCAAGTCCTTAAATGCCAAGGATACTAGTTTTGCATGGACATTATGTTCTATGTCATACTTGGCGACTGATGTGTCCACGAGTCGCTTGTTTGGCCTTCAAAGCGTTTAGTTTCTAATATTTTATTAGAAAAATCTCATTGAAATATCAGAATAACCTTTACCTCCTTATAAATATCAGGACAAATAGCAAAACTTATTTTATCTAAGTAATCTTTAAAATCAAATTATTTTTGAGTTCTTTTTATTTATAATAATAAAAGCGAATATCTGTCTGTAGCAAAACTTATTTTATCTAAGTAATCTTTAAAATCAAATTATTTTTGAGTTCTTTTTATTTATAATAATAAAAGCGAATATCTGTCTGTGCATTTCTCTGTACAGCAAAATCTATGCACACAGGGTCTAAAAATTTTAACATAAATTTTTGTTTTTTTAAATCACAATTAAAGCATTTTAACCATTTTATTTGTGCTTTCTGTTCGCAGCAGTTATAACTCTATCCGCTGCTAGGTGGCGCTGAGTTTTATTTCTGTTTTATAATTGTTTATCTTCTGCTTTACGCCTATTGCTGTTTTATATGCGTTTTAATTTTCTTAAATTCTTATTTAATGGCTTTTTTGCATTATTTCTTTAAGTAAATAATTGAGCTGCAAGCGGTGTTTTTATACCTTAATGCCATTGTAAAAGAAAAAGAAGACCATATCAATTCAACAACTCATAAACCACCATTATTACTTTATATATATATTTTTTACATAAAATTCTTTCTTATATATAAATATATATAAGTTGACATTTAAAATTTTTGCATATTTTTATGATAGGTCATCCAATAATTATCGTTTTTTTTTCTACTTTTATCTTTAATCCGACTGTCCTCTTGAGGGAATAGGGATTAGCAGGGAATTGATCATAATTGCATTACAATGAAGTTTGTTTTTTTAGGATTCTCGCCTGCCTACGGGCTACGAAGCAGTTCCAACACGAGACATCCACATGTTCCAAGTGGGCCTGGAGAAGGTCTGGAGGATAATCCTCAAGGATTATGTTTGGCCTCTTCAGGAGTTGGTCTTCATTGGATATGTGCCGTCTGACCCCTCGCGCACTTTCATGAACTTTGTGGTCAGATATCGACCCGACGAACAGCCTGAGCTGCGGCCTCATCACGACTCCTCCACCTTTACCCTCAATCTGGCTCTCAACACTCCCGGTCTGAAGCATTTCAAACTCCAGATTTTATTATAAATTTTAACTTTTAGTTTTGTTTATAGTTTAGTTTGAATCTCTGCCTGTCCTTCATAGCTATAAAACCATTCAATCCTTAAATACCCAACAAGACAGAAATTGATTGTATTAAATTTACGCCCCTAACTCTGGAAAAAAGGAGGGAAGGGGTTGATGAGGGAGACATTTATATAATTTCCCTGAAATCTTTTGAATCGTTTTGGACTCACACTCTAGCATTGCTTATGTCCTGTTGCCGGCACTACCGATGGCCGATGTGCATTTTGCAAACGATTTGCCATATTCTTCATAGATGTATGTGACAATAACCAAACGTTTGTCAATCGAAATGGACGGAGGTGGAAGCATTGCTGAATGAAGAAAAGTACGCTCAATGTTTTTTTGAATTCAAATCCTTGCTTCGTTCGACAGGTTCTATGTTTGTGTAGGATGTGTCTGGGATTCCACATACACAGATTGGCCTGATAAAGTTTTAGGAATCGCAATGTTCAAATCATTATTCCACTCCACGATCCAACAATGGAAGGCAGCGAGTGCTCAACTGAGTTGGCAAATGCCGACTGACGGCCGCCAAGTGTGATCGCTATTTGGTCGCTATTATAAATTATTTTATTTTTGTTGTTTTTATTTACAGACGTGGACTACAGCGGAGGTGGATGTCGCTTCATTCGCTACAATTGCACGGTGAAGGACTCCCGGCCGGGATGGATGCTCATGCACCCCGGTAGACTCACCCACTACCACGAGGGGCTCAGGGTCACCAACGGCACCAGATATATTATGATCACATTCGCTGACCCTTAGACTGTTTGTTGTTCAGAGGCTTCTTACTCCACCGACTCATTGATACATTGCAGATGGACAGACAGACACATAGACTTTCTGATGCCAATTTATTAATGATATTTGTTTTGGACCCTGGAATTGAGGTTACACAGGTTTTCACATATAAAATTAATACGCAGAAAAGGGTAAACTATACAGGTGTATATATTTCCTTTTAGGAGGTTGATTTATATCAACAATCAAACATTAATCAGCAAAAAATGTTGAAAAAATGTTTCCCATTTACAAGGAAAAATTAATTTAAAATTTAAAAGAAATCGTTTTAATGTTTGAGAACGCTGTTGAGGCAACCTCAGTCCGCGAGCTTTCAAAGAAAAACGAAGTTTTTTAATAATATAGATATTTTAGTATTATTTTTTCCAAAATTATTATTTTTTTACGCGAGATCGTTTAGTTGTCGATGTTAACACCCTAAAAGGACATCAGTGAATATAAATACAGCCTGTATATAACAAATACTTTAATGAAGATTGATTGCATTGTGATCTGCAACTATTTTGGAAAGTGGGAATTATATTAAATTTGCTTTTTAAGCTGATAGGAAATGTTTGAAGCAGGATTAGTTGGTCATCTGTAAGGCCAATGCCGTCTGCTGTGACAGTTACGAGTGAATTTTCTGCTAAACTAGCTTTTTTTTAGAATCTCAATTTAATTAACTCCCTATTAATGTTCCTTTAAATATTAAGTAAAAGCGGTTATATTTTTAGGTTTGAATGCATTTACATATTATTAATTTCTCTTCTTTGTTACCAAAGTCTTTTTGTAATTTACCTAATTTAAATGAAATGCATTTAATTTAGTTTTATTAATTTTATATTGTTTATTAACATTAGGTAAGGTTGTACAATTGATCGAGGCATATAAATAACAATCAGCTGCATAAAAAATGTATGGGAATGTAAAACGGAATATCAGTTTCATTAATAATGGAACAAACTCTCAAATTTTACCTTCAGTAAAATATGAAACTTCATAAACAATTTAAATTTTTGTATATTATAGCAAGAAACTAAAATTGAAACAATGTTTCTAATAATCGCGAAAGTCTTTGAAAATATAAATATGACAAAAAGGTCTCTTAGAATTAGAATTGTTAGAAAGCAATATGAACAACATGGCTGAAGGTCAGAATGTGATCGGAAGCAACAACAGTTTTTACATTGCATTTATTTTCTTCGGATATTTTAAATGCAGTAATAATGCATTAAAATAATGTGTTGACATTCACAGATTATTCTCCAATAGATTTTTTGACCGATTCCTTCAGAAGAGCCTGATCTCGATCTGTGATTTCCTGTTTTTTTACAAAACCCGCAGAATTGGTTAAGCAGTCTGTACTTCTAAATTCGTAGAACTGTTAATGTCGTTATTCTAGTGGGATTCTCACGGTGTATCTCGTGGAATTGCTGACCCGTCATAAAAGGATTAGTATAGTAAGACTAGATAAAGGGTTTTTAATCCTCAGAATTTTCAGGGCAACTGGAGAATAACTGGAGATATTAACTTGGATACAAAAGTACTAAAATGAAATTAAATAAGAAATTTGACAGTTCAATGATTTCTTGTAGTTTATAACTGTATTAAGACGAGTCGGAAGGATGCTCGCCACTTGGAGGCCAAGGTCATACATGCGACTACAATTTGGCACCGACAGTTGCAGGAAATTTGATTGTACGCTTTGCAGTTCCACCTGATTGCAAACTGCTCATATTTTTTGTGGGGATCTTTTGTTTATGCTAAATAAAACATATCATGGTGAATAATTATATAAAAAACCAAAGAATATTTACGCAGTTTAATCAAAACTACCTGTTTTTTTTAACGAAAAATAAGTTTTAAAATATGCTATAATAGTATTTTATTGTTTTGAAGTTAAAATACCTTAACATTGCTTTTGAGATATTTGAGGTGGTGTCTAGGTAACCTAACCTTACTTAGGTAATCTACTTTGTTGAAATTTATTTTAGGTATGAACCTAATTATTATTTGTTAAAAATCATAAATTCTCATAATTTAATAACAATGAAAAATTATACTTATTATATTTATAATTAAATAATTAGTTATGAAAACTCATCTTTTTTTTAAAATAATCTGTACCAAAACATATAGAGATGAGAACGATTAACATCTCCAATGAATTGAAATCGGCCACGTGCTCAGTCACGCTCCCATGCCCAGTGACACCAATTCTTGTAAATATTCATTAAACCATTCATTTCTCATTCTAATGAATGAGAAATGAACGTATAATTACGTCATATTCGTTACATTTTCACTGTTTTTCATAATTATTGTTTCTTTTTTAAATAACTTATTTACTACTTTAATGAAAGTTTAACCGTATTGCATAAGTGCAAAGATAGGTAGGTGAGAGTGAAAAGCTTTCATAAAACACAGGCCTGTATTTAAACCAGCGTGCATTACCTCAAGCGATGCAACTATCTGTGCTTTCGGTATTAATTTTTCTTTGAACATTCTGGCTATATAATTTGTTTGAAAATTTTAAATCTAAAAATATTAAAAACCATTCGAATTTTCCAAATGTCAAGATACTGTCAGACTTTAATATAAGTAATGTAAACTTACGGCGCCTATTATAACGTAAGGATCATATATAGTAAAATTGTATAATGTATTGCTTAAATACTGTATTTAGATGATTCCTTACGTTATGATAAGCGTTCGCCGTTAGTTTACATTACTTATATAAAAGTCTGACAGTATATTGACATTTGGATTTTTTTTAATATATATACAAAATAGATATATATTTTCCACTAATATATCTTTATTTTCTCTATCAAACAAATAAAAAAAAAATAGTTATGAAGTTAAACCTAACCTCACTTTGCACAACAAAAACGTCAAATTAAAAAACTAATTAAATATGCACCGATTTAGAAAGGCGGTCGTGGTAATTTCAATCCTTTTTATTTTTATGCACATTAAAACCTGTTTAAGTTTTAAAGATTGTTTAGAATTAAATTTTTAGGAAAAGAATCATTGAAATAAAATAATGTATTATTTGTACAAGTATCCAAAGAGCTGAAACAGCTGCTGTTGGAGTATAGATAAATTTAAAGTGTCTCGCGTCTAATTACGACGCGTCACACACACGTGTACGTCGCGTCGTAGCGTTGATTTGACTAAATCACTTTGTCTTTGTACTATACTTACCTGTGGCATAGAAAGCAAAGACAGTTTAATCATGCGTTTATTCTTAATTAGAAAAACATAGAATATGATGCACTTTTGTTGAAACTCAGTATTGAGCAGACTGGCGATGATCGTTTGGGTGGCGACCCTGCAGTTTGGGAAATGCGTAACTTAACTCACTTAACTATGCGTAACTTAAATAACCGAAGGCTGCTTCTGTACTGCAAAATGTTAAATAACCCTGAAAATATAAATAATAGGTAAGAACTATCTACATATGAATTATGCGAATGCATAGGAAAAATAATTCAATAATACATACATAGCCACTTCATGAAAGTTTCTTATTTATCACAAAAAATATTATATTCTAACTAATAACGTAATATAATAATGTTACGTTACGTTATGTTATTATGTAATATAATATAATAACCTGGAGACAACCGAAAGTCATTTCACAGACCTCGCCTCGCTTTAAGTGTCCCCCGCCTCGCTGTCCGCCCGTTTATCAAGACAACTGGCAAGAAAGGCGTTTTCTATTCCGATTCCCTCGTGAAAACCAAAGTACTATGGTGAATAAGTGTGTTTTGTTAGAAATGTCATAAAGCCGTTTTTTACCTCTTTTTCTATGGGTTTTGATAAAAACCAACAGAATATTCGTTAAAGTAAGCATATCGGTCTGTAATTAGAAATGTCAGTCCCCAGATGTACGAGTAAACATGGGACTATTTTAAGATTTGTAGGGACCATAGGGGGGATTAGGGTCAGCTTTGTGGCTTAATATCTGTTTGTATGCCATCATCAGGGCCGCTAGATTTGGTAATTTTACATTATAAGGTTCCGATAATATAAGGTTCCGTTTTTTTCCTTTGAGGTAGGTACGAGACCCTAAAATTGCAGTAAAGAGCTTAGGTATAAATAAGTTTGTGGACTCGCCTACCATCAAATAGGAAATAATGCAAATATCAGGATGGGCGGCTATCCAGGTGTGGAGGTCGTGGTCGGCCATCGCTGCTAGCGAGGACAGGTCCGCGAGCAGCTGGCCTCTTAGGAGCCAACAATGCTCAGTAAGCGCTGCTTTCCAAACGGCCTTCTCAGAGATAATCTTACGCAAAGGTAAACTTATTGGGATGAAGGTCAACCAGTTGTCCACGTCTCCATCCAGGTCGGTCAGATGAGGAGACAGTATGTTGAGGCCACGAGAGGAAGCGACGAGGCGAGACAAGGCATCTGGGCTCAGCCGGACGGAGCTGTCGATCAAAAGCAGCGCCCCGCAAGAGTGCTTCGCACAGTAGCGACTCGCCCTTAGCGCAATGGACGCGGATTCGATGGCGAAGGGTGTCGCATCTGTTCACAGACAAAACAACATGCAACCATCAACCATAAGTTGGAACTTTTTAATACTACATCAACCAAAATAAATTAGAATCCGATTTCAAAAATTAAAATAAACCTTATTCTGTCTGCGTAACTTAACGCATTCACGTGTTGTTTTTTTTTTTGTGAAGTTTAGCTTTGTGACTTAGCTTAGCGGCGTTCGAGCGCTACTATGCATCAGTCCATAATTGTATTTATAACTCATAGGAAAAATGAAAGTAATTTATAACTACTGTTAGTAGGCCTCACCAGCCACTATTTCCACCGACGAGAGCGTCGTCTCCGCAGACCGAAGGAGCTCGTTGTCTCCCACGCAGCCGAACAAAAGGAGGCGACTTTTTTCTTTGGGATACTTCAATGCAACCAGCGAGCGAAGGAAGTCTTCGCTGATCCGCGGTTCAACTGCGTCCCGCTGCAGCGGATAGGCGGCGATGAGCACCTCGGGAAGGCTTCCGTTCTGGAAGGAAAGTATTTCTACCAATATGGATTATATTTTCACATTTCAACGAAGCGACAATAAAGTGATCGACTAGAAAATAGTTTTATTTTTTAATCGGCTATTACATTATTCAAAGCATGTTTAATTTGATAGTTACAAACTTTATTAGTTGTGCGACACAACTTAGTAATGCTCATCAATACACTTTTAAAATAAAAAACTGTGGTGAAGATGCCGTCAACGACGCTTGTAGAGCCTAGCTGTAAGACATCAGGTTCTGGTTAAATAATTTACTACAACTAAACAATGCATAGAAGCAGTTGATATTGTATGATAGCTACGGGTGTCATAGCCGTTCTTTTTTTATGTTTATTGAAGTATCTACGAGGATTAAAGAAGACGAGGCAGTGGTGAGTTTGCATTTTGCATGGAAAAGCTAGCAAAATAGTTACCTACCTAAACTGACTGCACGTAGTAGGTGTGGTTGGTTACTGCAAAGACCCCATAGTACCTTATTTCGCAACTTTCAACACACCAGTTGCAGTTAGGTACCTACCCACATAAAGGGCGAAGGTCCGTCGGCAAGGGAACGCTGCCGGGTTCCCTCCTTGGATATGAAATTGTCCATGACATGGAAGTAGACGTGCGTCCCGCCGTTGCCGTGAAGGACAGCGGGAAAAGAGTCTCCCTCCGAGTTGTACAATTCGTAAAGGCCGTCTGCCGAGGGAATGACTCTCAACTTATCTGCAATTGGAGGTCAAAATTACATAATAATGTTGTTATGATGCATACGATAAAGCTATTTACAAATACTTAAGTACAAATTATACTCGTCTACTCATTTGTGAGTTTTATAACTCAAATTGCATTCATTTGACAAGAAATTTATAGTGAAATATGACAAAAAGTAAAAATTATTATTTTTGTTTTCTCATTTTATATCTAAATCCATTTTTTTTTATTTTAAGATTATAATATATAACTATATAGCTAATTAAAAAATATCAGGTCGCGGGATAATTTCTCAATGCACAGCAATCGATATTGAAAATTAAATGCAAGCCTTTGCGCATCGGTGAGGCAAGTTACAGGCCACAATACTAGAATATAATCAATTACTAACAGTCACGTTCTAAAAATAGAAAGTAGGTAATGTCAAGGAAAATTATGAAAGCAAAGCGTTAAGTTTATTGTATGTTATTTTAGTGTATTTTTAAGGTGAAGGTTATGCACAAGCAGTGGTGTGTATAATATAGGTAATCTTAAACACACTTACAACACTTAAGGTGTGTATGATGTGAAAGGTCAAAAATAGAAAGTGTAAGAGTTTTTGTTTCAGAATGCTTGAGAGAAAAGGACAAACGCACTCTTGTATGTAGATGAAAACTAGTTTCACTTTTTAAAATTTTGTTTGCCTGTGTCGTGGTCACCTCACCTGGTGCAGAACTCTCGTTCAGAAGTCCGTCTTTGCAAAGTTAGTATAGTAATAATATTGCAAACTGGGTAAATATTTACAAATAAAGCTTTAAGCATTTCCAGACTCGGAATTCAAACTTTTGTAAATTTACAAAAAAAAAAGAAGGTCGAAAAGATGTTTGCATTTTGGTAGAAAAACGAACTTTCCGATTTGGCGATGCTTTGGAAGATCTCCGAGCTGTGGTCCAAGTGGAAGTCCAACTCCCATCTGCTCCTCTCGCTGAGGTAGATTTGCAAGAAGTACAGCTGGTCGTCCTGGTCTTCTTCTATCGGCGCGAACGTCACTAACCTGACCACAATTACTCCAATTATTTTTCCTTATTTTTATATCATAAGCAATGTATAGGGTACGCAGGTAACCAGTCTACCTTGCCGATAGAAAGATGTCGCAATAACATCCCGCCAGTTTAATGATAACAGTTTATTTGATGATCTCTATAAAATCCTCTTACAAGGTCCTATAAGTGTTACAAGTGCTTATATATTTTTACAGTAATAGGTATGCCAGATCTGTAGAGCGATTCTGTGCGAACCGTCAAATAGTCTCGTTTCGATAGATGATGCGGTCGCTTGCTAGGGAAACGGAGGGCAACGGCCCTTGCCTTGCCGATGCCCTCATCCGACCTGACTCCATTTTGCAATGCTGGCGTTCTTTTAATGGCATTGGAGGCCACAAGACTTTGCCGCGTCTGAGGCAATTCCGGCCAGGAATCCAACGTTGCCTTTATTAGACTGTCGACACCTAAGTAGGTATACTCTTGTTACCCAGTTTTAAGTATTCTGTAATTATTGAAATGTTCCCCGAATGGGGCTTCGTGTAAATAAAAGTAATACCTCCAGCGGAATAAAATACTTCAATGTTCATCGGTGCTTCGCCATTTCATTCTACCTGCACCCCAACATTGGACATTGGAGTAGCCAAAACCCTGGCGTTATTTGTGGTTTCTACTGGACGCGGCAGGTCTTCATGACAAGTTCGATTGGAATTATGTCAGAGCGTACGTACCTTCGGACTTGTCGAAAGTAGCCAATGAAGGCTCCCGAATTGAGGTAAGGGGAGCCCGAGGGGCCGCGCTGCGGCGGGTAGAGCACGCGGAGCTCCCGGAGGGGGGCGCAGTCGGCCTCCGCGCTCATCAGCAGCCGGACTCCTCGCGCCAAGAAGCGCCCGACTATTTCAGCCAAACTCGCCACGAAAATCACGTCGCTGCTAAAAGTTTATCAAACTGCTTGATAATTTCATTGCGATTTAATTTTAGAATCATTATAAAAGCGAAAAATATATTTTCATATTTCAATCATTCTAGTACCTACCTTATTTGTTTATTTTTATATTCAAATCAATTTTACCCGAAATAAAATAATTAATTTTAATACATTTGCGTAACCATTTTATTTTTAAATTTTGTAAATTGTTATGTTAGTATTGCTGCCAAAATCTTTGTTTAATTTTTTTTTAAATTTTGGGTGTTGATATTTTAAGTGTTCATAAATTGTCATTGTCTTTGGTTGGTGAGATTGTTGTACTTGTATTGTAACATTATGCAGTTTGACAGGTTGTCTGGAGATATAATTTGTTATTAAAGAAGTATGTATAAATAATTCGAATTACATTAAGCTCAGCCGTTCACCAGTTCACTAGTTCACCAGTTCATCGGATGTGTACTGGAAAGGCTTTCTAGAAATTACACGAAGGAATCTTTTTGCGGTTTGATAACTGCGGATAGATTTCTGTTGGAGATTCCAGCCACCCAATTTGGTCATACGACCAAATTATATACCAATTATATACCAAGCATATACAAGCATATACATGCTTGTATATGCTTGCGTTGCTTTGTACTAAAGCAACATAAATATTTCATAGTTTTTGTGTCCAATATGTCGCACAGAGTTTTAAATACATTCGTAATTTTCGCAGTGTTTTGGAAAAGTCGTTAAAGTGGAATTTCGCAGTTTGGTATGCACCTGTTTAAGTATCCATAAATCTATTTAGTTTATTTGTCGCTCGCTGCAGAGATAGGTCAGAGTAGGTTACTTGTTGTGTTCAGTGGACCTAATCTGGGTGCCAATCTAATAGTTATCTACCCGACTGTGCCATCTCTCATTCGCTGACGACGCGACGTTCGTAAGATAAAAGAGATCATAAGCACAGGTCGAATTTCAGTGGCGATTGGCAGCCATCCTAAGCTCGCAGGTTCGATTCCTGCTTTGCTAGGGTCCTGGTTGTTCTGTACTTTTTTTACATACCTATTTACCTTAAAGCATATTATTTAAAAAAAAAAATATTGTTGATGTAGATACTTATATTAGATACTTTTTGTTTAAAGTAATATATTTAATATTATTGTAATATAATAGTTTTGTAATGAATTTTGTTTGTGAAATAAAATGAAGAGTGAAACAGTTCTTCAAATGTAAAGGCAGTAAAGTCTGAAATATGCACCTGTCAGTGAAGAGAACGAGGGTACGAGAGGGTTTGGTCAACTGAACGGATCGGAGGGCCTGCCTCAAGAGGCGGACCTTCTGCCCCCCGCCCGGCGGCCCCCTGCCGTTCACCCACCCCCTCCACTCCTCATCAGCACCGAGCCTGGTTACTGTCATACCAGCTTCTGATGCCGACTTGGAAAACCTGTCCCACCACGGAGACCATTTTGTCGCGACCGTATATACTAGCACTTCCATGCCGTGCGCCGACTGACCTGAAACTGCATACTTCTGTTTAGGCACATACTATTTATGTAGGCATAAGAGTAGGTATTAATGCAATACTTTGAATTTGTGGAAAAATAAAGTTATTCGTTAAAGAGTGAATTCATGTAATTAGCCAATTTAATCATTATGTATTTACTGATTTATAAATTAAGTTACGCTTTATGCTTCCCTAAAATATATTAAATTAAAATAAATATAGGATACTCACCTGAACACATCACAGAGATTAATAAATAAATACACGCAAAAGAGAAAATCATAGTTTTTTACCACGGTTTAAACAAAATTGTTGCCTTTTAAAATAAAAACATAACTTTTTTAAGGTTAGGTTCATATTTTACACTTTGACATCCAGATTACTTTTAAACTATCTAAATAGGATTTGTAGTTATTTAGGCCTCAAAAAAAATTATAAAAAAACAGTTGCCTGTATGCAATAACGCGAAAGATAGCACACAAGAGAGGGCGTTTTTGGACGCGAAGCCAGCGATAAAAACCTACTCTGCGGGCGGTTTTCAGGCGCCTTCTTTACCGCCTCGCGCCCAAAACAGCTC
This sequence comes from Neomicropteryx cornuta, assembly GCA_020383195.1. Classification (NCBI taxonomy): domain Eukaryota; kingdom Metazoa; phylum Arthropoda; class Insecta; order Lepidoptera; family Micropterigidae; genus Neomicropteryx; species Neomicropteryx cornuta. The sequence goes on from JAHKQU010000025.1 coordinate 17,828,340, forward strand.
CGTCAGGTTGACCGCCTCACATTGTATGTTCTAAGTAAAATTTATCGGAATCGTTTGCCAGGGTCCAGGGTCTTTTCCCCTGCTCATTTTATTCACGTACTGACTGACGTCTTCTTTACTTGTTTTGAGGTGTGAATCCGAATTGCAAGCTGCTCATTTTATCGTTGTGATGGAAGTTTCGTTATATTCGACTGGCAATTAATTTTTCCAGGATTTTTCCCAAAACTGGCAAGAGTCATATAGGTCTATGAGTCGTTCTTTCCAGGTTTTGGCACCACACCGAGAAAATAACCCAGTCGGATGCAGGTATTAAAAAGCTATGTGATCCATCCTGCATTACTATTGATCAGTTCTTCGCAGAAGTCAGACGTGAGACCATCCTATCCTAGTGATATTTTCCGATTCATCTCGGTAATAATTTCATTTCTACACACTATTTCATGTGTTGTAAATTCTTGACCGTCAGCAGTCTTTTGCAGTCGTATTCCAGGCGTCCTTTAATGGGGTTTCGCATGGGAAGAATAGTTCTAAGAGTGCAATGTTTGTGTCCGTTGACTTTGAGCATGGCTGCAGTTAAAATGGAGTACTCTGAAACACTGAGTCCATGCACTTTCCCGGTCCTTAATAGCACTTTTAAAAAAAATAACTGGTCTAAAAAAAGCAGATGCTGAAAAAAAAACAGTTGTTGAAAAATAACAGTTGTCAAAAAGAGCAGTGGCTGAAAAATAGCACTTTAAAAAAATAAAAGTTGACGAAAAATTTTAGTTTTTGGATTTTGGTTGGTTCGTTGTTGGATGGGCGATTGTGAACGGCTCCCGAATGGCGGCCGCAGTTTAATTATAAATTTTGCTGTGCGAGGGAATTAAAAGGAACGCAGTTAGCCAGCCAGGTCTGAGCTATCCATAAACCCGTTCTCCAGATGGAAACGGTAAGTAGTTATTCGATTTACCATTGATCTAGTTCTCCACCTTTTGATGTCGAATTAATTGCTTTTTTTTGCTCGTATTTCAGGGTTTTATCAGCTACTATAAGCTACTATAGGATACTATAGGCCCCTATAGGCTATTAGGTTGTCGTGGGTTATTTATCCCTAATTTGAAGAAAAAAAAACATACATTTTGTTTCGGGAAGGTCCCTTGCGCTTTTGGGCTCGCGATGGCATTCCAGGAATTTTCTAGGAAAACGGGATTTCGCTACTAAGGGGATCGACCAGGCGGCCTGGAACCTTTTCTCTTCTATTTGGTTACGTGGTGTTTTTTTTTTTATTTATTTATAAGTTTACCAGTTTACTCATATTGTTTTTTTTGATAATAGTTTTTTTATTAAATGTTTTAATTTCCTTTTGAAATTGCAAACCAGACTTTTTTTATTTTTTACCTCGATCCTGAGGGAGATCCGTTGCTCTCCCGGAAGTACTAGTCGGTGTGTAACCTTTGAGTTTATGGTTCTTTATTTTAAATCTTGTTTTCTGTGGCTCAGTGCACAGTGGCGCCCTAATTTGTTAACGAAGAACCTAAACTTATTTTGAGGGTTATTACGCTGTATGCTTACATGTCAATAAATAAATAAAATAAATCAAACTTTTATTAACTGAAACACTATGCGGATGTCGCACAAACTCTTAAACATCCATAGAACATCTTAATTTATTGGAAAACACACAGTTTCATAATTTTAATAATAGATGGAAATATATTCTTTAGGTTTTTAACTGGAAATTATTTACAAAACAGTCATCTGTGAATTGACAATATAAGCTTTTCTAAGATGTAAAACATTAATAATTAATAATAGATTAAGATTAATATTTCGTTTCAAAAAATTAGCGCAATTTTTATGAGATATACGTCATTAAATTTAATTAGACTTTGTCGTGACGGAGTGTCGATGCACTGTGAAATACGCCGATTTCATCAGAATGTATCTATAGATAGATACCTCTAGAGACAGAGCAATATAATCGAAAAAGAGAAGAAAAAGTCAATGATCAAAATTAGGAAGTGCGACTTTTGTCAATTTTCTGAAAGAAAACTGAATTTTTTTCACCAGCGATCACTAACTGAAGAACCCTCCTATGCACGGAGTTTATGCACAGGAGGAGAAACTCAGCCCCAAATGCATGACAGCCAAGAGTTGAAGACGACTCGCGTATTACACCACACAAGCGCGCTGTAACTTTCGTTCGAGCGATGCAAAGTGACGAAGATGTTTATTTAGGCGAAATTACATTATTAGTGGAGGATAAATTTGAAAACTTGCAAAGACAACAAAACGAAACATCACTGAAGACAAGAAGGAAGATCTGATGGCAATATTGGAGACCATGGAAACTATTATCAACTGCAAAATACCTGCTTCCGAAGTGTCAGCCATCTATCGGCCTCGGCGAAACCTGGACAAATTCGACCCATTGTTATAAAATTTCACCATCAACTAATCAAGGACAATTTTATTCAATCATTTATCAAATATAATAAAGAACGTGAGTTACGTGAGTTATAATAAACAACAAATTGTCTCAACATTGTCTCATCAATGATGAAGTTGGACTGAGTTTTATGCAAAATGTGATTTTTGGTTGGATGGATTCCAATAAATCCGATTTAGAATATCTCTAAAGGCATTTAAGCTGTACCGTTAATAGTTTTTTTTATATAACACAATTTTCTAACCCACAATCAGATAATGGATTATTATTTTACACTAAAATACATCCAAGTGGGTTGAATTGTGGAGTGTATAAAATATTGGTCAATAATTATATGTAAATTTACAAAATTTACATAAGTCCAGTTAGATAATGGATATCAAATACAAATTTGGGTGTAAAAAGTGGTTCGGATCTGGTGCGATGAATGGTGGTTGGTGGTTGGTAGTTGGTGGTGGGTAGTTGGTGGTTGGTAGTTGGTGGTTAGTGGTTGGTGGTTAGTGGTTGGTGGTGACTCGAATCAGTTTTACGTTTGAAATCTTCTATCTCGCGCGTAAATCGTTTTGTCTCATCTAACATTTTATACCGCTGTCGGTTAATTATCAAAAACGGAATCAATGTGTGTTCAAAAACAATTTTATTAAATTTACTCTGTTCTGTAGTTTTGTATTCTCGATTATGTAAATTTATTTCATATAACCTAGGTGATAGCTATTCTTTGAAAATAATATATACTACTCGTATTATGTATACCTCCATGCAGTAACAGCACTAAATATACTAAAAGGTAATCAAATATAATAGTTATTAGGTCACTACCTAAGACCGCTGATAAACTCAACTTTTGATTAACAAAAATCAACAACGGGTCTAATCTTAATTTTAATTAAATTAGAGTTTTTTGGTTTTTTTTTTTTGAATTATGATCTACATCTTAAATACCTTGTTTAAAGGCATATATTTTTCAAATATAACAAAAAAACGATACTTGGATAATTCGTAATTCGATCAATATTTCAAATAGGAATACCTTAATAGTATAGCAATTATTATGCGTCGATATCCTAATGATCTCAAAACTAGTAGATCGTTGTAGTCAGAACATTGGTTGATTCATTGATTACTTGAGAGTGTATAAACCCTCAGGATAAAACATAAAAGTTACAGAAAACATTGTGGCATTTAATGCTCACGGGAACTCAATCATTTATCAACTGTACATTTTTACTAAATATACAGGTGCCCCAAGCTTCTGCGCATTAAAAAAAAAACAGCTAATAGGTCTTACGATTCTTAGTGTTATTTGTTAAGAAACTATATCAAAATTCATTATGGTATTCGAGAAAAAAAATGTTGAAGTTTCTATTCTAATTCTTGTAAAACAGATATCTTTCAATGTCTCCGCCCTCCGATAAGTACGTCACTGGGTCAGTAGGCCGCGGTCGTTCGAGACGAGGTTAATGACCTGCCGCATTGTTCGAAACGCCCTATTAGGGCGGAGCTAAATGATTGCTGTCAGATGCCACTGGTCGAACAGAGGTCGTTCTAAGAAGAAGGGGTAACTCCTTTCCCCTTCTCTAGGGTTGTGAGAGGGATGCTATTGGCCGACAGATAATATCGATTGATAAGATCGATTTACACCAATTTTATTACAAAAATAATAAATTTGGTGATGAAAATTTTTCGCATTTTGTTACATAATTTCTTACTCTTAATAGGGAACTTAAACACCCCCTAAAGTTTGTGGGATTGACCTTGGGCCACCCTGTATATTTATTAAGTAATACTATGTAGTGATAATTTAAATATAATGTACCGAGTTTGATTTTAATTTCACGTAGATTTTTATTAAGTATCGATGCGTCTATAATAGAATAGTAAATCGTAATAAATGTGCTTTCTGTTTCATTTTTTTATACAATTTACTATTTTTTTTTTGTAAAATAATTGCTATGACCTAGGTCATATACAATTATTTTGGGCCCTACTCAACTAGTGCAAATATGCCTGTACTAGAGTCAGGGGAGATGGTGGTAATGAAGCGTTAAAAATGGTACGACGATGTGCAGAATCGAACTTGCGACCTTTGGGCCAATAGCCGGACGCCTTAACCACTAGACTACCACGATCTCAAATTTATTACATATTTTTAATATAGACATCCAAAGTGAAAAATATTTATATCGAGGTTTCAAATAATTAATTTTATCAAATGGTGAAGACCCTCAATATAGTTATATTGAGTGTCTTCAAATCGATTTATTTATAATACTAACATAAATATGTATTTTATCTTTTATTAAATTATAATATTATATTAATGAGCCTTAAAATGAATTATTTATACTCAAACTTTAAAAAAATATATTTTATTTGCTTGGTTGCATATAATTCTGGTGTGTGCCATCAATCTATTTAATATGTAATAATTATTTAAGATGAATAGCAATTTATGCAGGTGAAAGAGAGATCACAAGGGGTCAAAAAAGTCATTAGAGGTCACATTTTTTTTATTTAATAAAACATTTATATATTTCAAGTGTAATTTTACTAGTTTAACAATGTTCTTGTGTTATTTTTTTTGTAAATGGTTGTTTTTACTAGCTTTTAGAATGACAAACTAGCCTACCATTAAAATCATTATTACGGTGTTCAAGTAAGCGTTGAAGAAATATTTATAAAAGGTTGTGTTAAGGATAGTACAGAAATTGTGTAAGCATTTGAGGACCTCAGCAGCGACAGATGGGATTATTAGTTACAAGAGCAACCTTCTATATAATGTCCATATAGGAGCAAAGGGTAGTTTTACTATTCAAATTATAATCCGAGATTACACTTTTTCTGTCAGTTACAAAAATAACGGGATATCATGCTTTCGCCCATAAAGTTTATTGATTTGAATGTACCATGGCTGTTTAGTTTAACTGAACTCAATCACTAACTTCATGTATTTCATTAAAAAAATCTTGTAATAAAAGGCTATGTAATTGACAACCATAATATAGAATGATAATGTATCTCATCATGAGAGTCATTATCACCGATTCTGTTTATTATTAAAATAGTACCCGAAGGGCCAGCATCCATTTCTTTCAAGATAAGGTTTCAGTTTCAATTTAGTAAGACGGCATTTATTTTTAAAACCATTTTTATGGTGGTATATATAAATGTCACAAACCTTTTTTTTTTATATTTTTTATACAGCGTTTACACACCCTGAATAAATTTTATCAAACTGTTTAATAACTATAACACAATTGACAAAATGTTTAGATAAGTGACGAGTGAATGACAATATTAGTTTTATTTATACTAGGCGCCTGTTTTTGAAATGTGTGTAGTAATTCAGACGGTAGATATATTTTATTTTTTTAGGTTCTTTGATTTGATATAAGAATTGCTATTGTAAGTCGGTGTTAAATAAAAGAGATTTTTTTTTCAGTAGCCTTTGCCAATTTTATTTCTTAGAATGTGGTTGATAATTAGCCCAGCCGATAAATTTATATATATATTTTTGCCTTATAAATTATTTTTTGGGTCCTACTCAATTAAGATAAATTTTCTTGTGCCAGAGTCCGGGGAGATGGTGCTAATGAAACTTAAAAGTGGTATGACTATAATGTGTGAATTCTAACCTACGACTATTAATTAAATAATAAAAACCCTTTACAACTAGACCACCATCTCCAATTTCTCAGGTTTAGCAGGATAGGTGCAATCTTTACATTTACAAGTTGAAAATCGCGTCTTAACATTGGACCCGTTATTTAACTCATAAATTTAATAGTATTCAAAAGACGGCCCAACAGCCTAAGGCCCGAAATAACATAATTCAAAAATTCGCTGGAAGCACAATGATATTTTTTTTATATTTATTAAGATTTTTATTTCATTAAATATATTTACATATTTCACAATTATATTTTATTTTAATTAATAGAAAATATAAACTAACCTAATAATATTATTGCATAATAATTTGTTGTATGCTTGTATTTATAATAATTAATAACAATATTATCAATATTTTAAACTACCCACAGCAAAGTTCACAATTATATTTTATTTTAATTAATAAAAAACATAAACTAACCTAATAATATTATTGCATAATAATTCGTTGTATGCTTGTATTTATAATAATTAATAACAATATTATCAATATTTTGAACTACCCACAGCAAAGTTCACAATTATATTTTAATTTAATTAATAAAAAACATAAACTAACCTAATAATATTATTGCATAATAATTTGTTGTATGCTTGTATTTATAATAATTAATAACAATATTATCAATATTTTGAACTACCCACAGCAAAGTACGGATTGCGTGCAGAACTCCGTGGTGATTCCATTGTTTTCTTGATTGTGAAGAACGAATGCTGGATGTTCATCATTTATATCAAGGATAACTGGATTTCTTCAACAACATTGTTTTCTTGATTGTGAAGAACGAAAGCTGGATGTTCATCATTTATATCGAGGATAACTGGATTGTCTTCAACAACATTGTTTTCTTGATTGTGAAGAACGAAAGCTGGATGTTCATCATTTATATCAAGTATAACTGGATTTCTTCAACAACATTGTTTTCTTGATTGTGAAGAACGAAAGCTGGATGTTCATCATTTATATCGAGGATAAATGGATTGTGTCCAACAACATTGTTTTCTTGATTGTGAAGAACGAATGCTGGATGTTCATCATTTATATCAAGGATAACTGGATTTCTTCAACAACATTGTTTTCTTGATTGTGAAGAACGAAAGCTGGATGTTCATCATTTATATTAAGGATAACTGGATTTCTTCAACAACATTGTTTTCTTGATTGTGAAGAACGAAAGCTGGATGTTCATCATTTATATCAAGGATAACTGGATTTCTTCAACAACATTGTTTTCTTGATTGTGAAGAACGAAAGCTGGATGTTCATCATTTATATCAAGGATAACTGGATTTCTTCAACAACATTGTTTTCTTGATTGTGAAGAACGAAAGCTGGATGTTCATCATTTATATCAAGGATAACTGGATTTCTTCAACAACATTGTTTTCTTGATTGTGAAGAACGAAAGCTGGATGTTCATCATTTATATCAAGGATAACTGGATTTCTTCAACAACATTGTTTTCTTGATTGTGAAGAACGAAAGCTGGATGTTCATCATTTATATCAAGGATAACTGGATTTCTTCAACAACATTGTTTTCTTGATTGTGAAGAACGAAAGCTGGATGTTCATCATTTATATCAAGTATAACTGGATTTCTTCAACAACATTGTTTTCTTGATTGTGAAGAACGAAAGCTGGATGTTCATCATTTATATCAAGGATAACTAAACTTCTTCAACAACATTGTTTTCTTGATTGTGAAGAACGAAAGCTGGATGTTCATCATTTATATAAAGGATAACTGGATTTCTTTAACAACATTGTTTTCATGATTGTGAAGAACGAAAGCTGGATGTTCATCATTTATATCAAGGATAACTGGATTTCTTCAACAACATTGTTTTCTTGATTGTGAAGAACGAAAGCTGGATGTTCATCATTTATATCAAGGATAACTGGATTTCTTCAACAATATTTTTTTTCTTGATTGTGAAGAACGGATGCTGGACATTCTTCATATATATCAATGATAACTGACTCTTCTTTCGGAGGGGATGGCAACATACACTTCCGAACGCTAAAACAAAATACATTTATTTATATTTATATTACTTTAGGCGAAAAATATGGGGTCTTACAGAGACAACGGCGCACAGACGTCCGAATTCAGTTTATACGGGTCAAAAATAAAAAAGTCCAATATTTTTTTTTAGCGCTAAACCAAAATTATGTTAGTTTTACAAGATATAGTACCTCCCGGCGGCGGTCTGTTGGCATGCCGCAAGCGCAGGGGCACTACGAAGATCGACTAACGCGTTGTTCTCCATCGTCGGCCTCGACAACGCCCCAGTTTGACGATCGCACCACCTGCAATTAACACATATTGTATTTAACATCTATTTGCAGGCATATCTAACGATTATACACTTTATATACCTAATGCGACTTTAATTTTACAACGTTGCGAATTTTAAGAGTATTAACAATTGTATTGGACTAGTAGTAAGTTTTGCTTTTTTATATAAAATCTTTGTTATTGTGTTTGAACCGTTTTTGTATCTTTTTAAAAGTATCATAATAGTTTTTGTTTCATTAACATTAATCTGCTTTAAATAATAAGTTGGAGTCTTCGGCTATATAATATATTTAGAAGCAAATTGAAATAAAAGAATCCAATATTTTTTTAGCGCTAAACCAAAATTATGTTAGTTTTACAAGATATAGTACCTCCCGGCGGCGGTCTGTTGGCATGCCGCAAGCGCAGGGGCACTACGAGGATCGACTAACGCGTTGTTCTCCATCGTCGGCCTCGACAACGCCCCAGTTTGACGATCGCACCACCTGCAATTAACACATATTGTATTTAACATCTATTTGCAGGCATATCTAACGATTATACACTTTATATACCTAATGCGACTTTAATTTTACAACGTTGCGAATTTTAAGAGTATTAACAATTGTATTGGACTAGTAGTAAGTTTTGCTTTTTTATATAAAATCTTTGTTATTGTGTTTGAACCGTTTTTGTATCTTTTTAAAAGTATCATAATAGTTTTTGTTTCATTAACATTAATCTGCTTTAATTAATAAATTGGAGTCTTCGGCTATATAATATATTTAGAAGCAAATTGAAATAAAAGAATCCAATATTTTTTTAGCGCTAAACCAAAATTATGTTAGTTTTACAAGATATAGTACCTCCCGGCGGCGGTCTGTTGGCATGCCGCAAGCGCAGGGGCACTACGAGGATCGACTAACGCGTTGTTCTCCATCGTCGGCCTCGACAACGCCCCAGTTTGACGATCGCACCACCTGCAATTAACACATATTGTATTTAACATCTATTTGCAGGCATATCTAACGATTATACACTTTATATACCTAATGCGACTTTAATTTTACAACGTTGCGAATTTTAAGAGTATTAACAATTGTATTGGACTAGTATTAAGTTTTGCTTTTTTATATAAAATCTTTGTTATTTTGTTTGAAACGTTTTTGTATCTTTTTAAAAGTATCATAATAGTTTTTGTTTCATTAACATTAATCTGCTTTAATTAATAAATTGGAGTCTTCGGCTATATAATATATTTAGAAGCAAATTGAAATAAAAGAATCCAATATTTTTATAGCGCTAAACCAAAATTATGTTAGTTTTACAAGATATAGTACCTCCCGGCGGCGGTCTGTTGGCATACCGCAAGCGCAGGGGCACTACGAGGATCGACTAACGCGTTGTTCTCCATCGTCGGCCTCGACAACGCCCCAGTTTGACGATCGCACCACCTGCAATTAACACATATTGTATTTAACATCTATTTGCAGGCATATCTAACGATTATACACTTTATATACCTAAAGCGACTTTGATTTTACAACATTGCGAATTTTAAGAGTATTAACAATTGTATTGGACTAGTAGTAAGTTTTGCTTTTTTATATAAAATCTTTGTTATTGTGTTTGAACCGTTTTTGTATCTTTTTAAAAGTATCATAATAGTTTTTGTTTCATTAACATTAATCTGCTTTAATTAATAAATTGGAGTCTTCAGCTATATAATATATTTAGAAGCAAATTGAAATAAAAGAATCCAATATTTTTTTAGCGCTAAACCAAAATTATGTTAGTTTTACAAGATATAGTACCTCCCGGCGGCGGTCTGTTGGCATGCCGCAAGCGCAGGGGCACTACGAGGATCGACTAACGCGTTGTTCTCCATCGTCGGCCTCGACAACGCCCCAGTTTGACGATCGCACCACCTGCAATTAACACATATTGTATTTAACATCTATTTGCAGGCATATCTAACGATTATACACTTTATATACCTAATGCGACTTTGATTTTACAACATTGCGAATTTTAAGAGTATTAACAATTGTATTGGACTAGTAGTAAGTTTTGCTTTTTTATATAAAATCTTTGTTATTGTGTTTGAACCGTTTTTGTATCTTTTTAAAAGTATCATAATAGTTTTTGTTTCATTAACATTAATCTGCTTTAATTAATAAATTGGAGTCTTTGGCTATATAATATATTTAGAAGCAAATTGAAATAAAAGAATCCAATATTTTTTTAGCGCTAAACCAAAATTATGTTAGTTTTACAAGATATAGTACCTCCCGGCGGCGGTTTGTTGGCATGCCGCAAGCGCAGGGGCACTACGAGGATCGACTAACGCGTTGTTCTCCATCGTCGGCCTCGACAACGCCCCAGTTTGTCGATCGCACCACCTGCAATTAACACATATTGTATTTAACATCTATTTGCAGGCATATCTAACGATTATACACTTTATATACCTAATGCGACTTTGATTTTACAACATTGCGAATTTTAAGAGTATTAACAATTGTATTGGACTAGTATTAAGTTTTGCTTTTTTATATAAAATCTTTGTTATTGTGTTTGAACCGTTTTTGTATCTTTTTAAAAGTATCATAATAGTTTTTGTTTCATTAACATTAATCTGCTTTAATTAATAAATTGGAGTCTTCGGCTATATAATATATTTAGAAGCAAATTGAAATAAAAGAATCCAATATTTTTTTAGCGCTAAACCAAAATTATGTTAGTTTTACAAGATATAGTACCTCCCGGCGGCGGTCTGTTGGCATGCCGCAAGCGCAGGGGCACTACGAGGATCGACTAACGCGTTGTTCTCCATCGTCGGCCTCGACAACGCCCCAGTTTGACGATCGCACCACCTGCAATTAACACATATTGTATTTAACATCTATTTGCAGGCATATCTAACGATTATACACTTTTTATACCTAATGCGACTTTGATTTTACAACATTGCGAATTTTAAGAGTATTAACAATTGTATTGGACTAGTAGTAAGTTTTGCTTTTTTATATAAAATCTTTGTTATTGTGTTTGAACCGTTTTTGTATCTTTTTAAAAGTATCATAATAGTTTTTGTTTCATTAACATTAATCTGCTTTTATTATTAAATTAGAGTCTTCGGCTATATAATATATTTAGAAGCAAATTGAAATAAAAAAAAGGTAACATCCCAACGCTTAAAAGATATAATATACTTTGGGTAAGGTAAACTATAAAAGGTAAAAAGTTTACTAGTCCACGTCATAGTATTGGTACTTCGAGACTAATCCTAGAAATTTTAGTGTTTTTTGTACTTGCAATCTAGGATTTAGAGCAAAAATTATTCACTTCACAAGCCGTTTTAACAAGCTATAAGCAGCTTAATAAACGCTAAGTTGTTTGCATTATATTCAAAATAATATGTTTAAAAATAATCGTGGAACATAAATTATTTGAAAAAAAAAAACAATAAATAAATATCATAACATAAAGTAAAAGAAAAACAGAATATTTTCTAATGATCCTTTGTGTGTGTTAATTAAGTATTGTATATATTTTTAAAATATATATTTAATGAATATTTATTAAGTTATTTATTTTGTTTATTCATACGAATACGGTATAATATATTTTTCTTGTATGTTTATATTTGACTTACTATAAATATATAACTACAATAAAATATAACTATACACAAATTAAAGTTAACACATCGCCATCTGCTAGGTTAACAAGTTAAAAGCAGTGCCATCTGCTATTTTAACAATAAAACTATTTCGTAATTTTGGGTGGTTAATTTTTCAGTTCAAATCAATTGCTTTCAGTCTGTAGGAAGTATAGTCAGCGACAAAAAATAATATCGGTAAAAACAAAAATGAGTGATATATATTAAATCAGTTAAAATCGAAAAGGGCATACATTTTTGAAAACATTCAAACTTTATTTGATAATTCAAAGAACCTTAAGACAGATAAAAACCGTAAATTATTTTTAATAAATCTGAAGATTTATCCAGTTTTCGAAATGAGTTTTCGGATATAATTGATAAAATAAATATAATCAAATCAGAAAAGAACGAAAATTACGTACCAAATTACAAGAGTTACAAACGTTTGATGATATTTATTATCTGGTTAAAAATGCTAGATTCGAACTATTACAACAAAATGGTAGTACGGAAAATAACTCACAATCGAAAAATAAATATATAAAAAGCTTCCCAAATTAGAAATACCTAGTTTTAGTGGAGAATTTAATCAATGGAATATATTTCATGAAGCTTTTAAATCCTCGGTGCATAATAATCCTAATCTGTCAAACTTAGATAAAATCCAATATTTATTATCAAAATTAACAGGCCGCGCTCTAAGAGTTTGCAGCGCGATTCAGCCGACTCAGAAATCCATGAAATATTATAATATATGTTTAGATCTGTAGACAATAAGGTTAGTCTATAATATAGTTTTGTATGTTATTAAAAAACTGTATTTTTAAAAACCTGTCTATATTTCTTGCACTTAGCAAATTTTTACACTATTCTTTTAGTAAATAACCCGTCCAGGGCCGAACTGGCAAAACCAAATATTTAGTATGGAATTTTTACTTAAAGACCAATTCGCTATTCCACAAGTGGCTTCCAAGTAAACCGAGTATGACGTTTAATGCGCAAAAGCAACGCGCAATATATCCCGTAGTGGGACCCTAATTAGGAATCTATTTTGTGAGTGAGGGGTCAAAAAACCCTCTTTTTTTGACATTTTTATATGGAGCTCAAAAAAATTCGAATGTACTAGGACTACCATTAAAAGTGAAATTAAAAGTCATCCGCTCAAACCACTAAAAAAAAAAAATAGCTTCCTTACTTATGACGAGAAACACTAGCAAACATAACAACCACCTCGCAATGCGCGTTAAGTCTTTCCGTCGGACGCGTTCAATTCTGACCTATTGTCTAATTTTTTATGAAAAACTAATTCAGTGTTAATAAGGATTGTACAGACGATTTACAGACGGAGTTACGACGTAGACATATACTTTCGTTACAATTTTCGTCAATTAATGAAGATGTATATAATTTAAATAAAAACTTTGTTTACGTAATTGGAGCCAAATGGGTTTCTTCAACAACATTGATTTCTTGATTGTGAAGAACGGATGCTGGACATTCTTCATATATATCAATGATAACTGACTCTTCTTTCGCAGGAGATGTCAACATACGCTCCCGAACGCTAAAACAAAATACATTTATTTATATTTATATTACTTTAGGCGAAAAATATGGGGTCTTACAGAGACAACGGCGCACAGACGTCCGAATTCAGTTTATACGGGTAAAAAATAAAAAAGTCCAATATTTTTTTTTAGCGCTAAACCAAAATTATGTTAGTTTTACAAGATATAGTACCTCCCGGCGGCGGTCTGTTGGCATGCCGCAAGCGCAGGGGCACTACGAAGATCGACTAACGCGTTGTTCTCCATCGTCGGCCTCGACAACGCCCCAGTTTGACGATCGCACCACCTGCAATTAACACATATTGTATTTAACATCTATTTGCAGGCATATCTAACGATTATACACTTTATATACCTAATGCGACTTTGATTTTACAACATTGCGAATTTTAAGAGTATTAACAATTGTATTGGACTAGTATTAAGTTTTGCTTTTTTATATAAAAATCTTTGTTATTGTGTTTGAACCGTTTTTGTATCTTTTTAAAAGTATCATAATAGTTTTTGTTTCATTAACATTAATCTGCTTTAATTAATAAGTTGGAGTCTTCGGCTATATAATATATTTAGAAGCAAATTGAAATAAAAGAATCCAATATTTTTTTAGCGCTAAACCAAAATTATGTTAGTTTTACAAGATATAGTACCTCCCGGCGGAGGTCTGTTGGCATGCCGCAAGCGCAGGGGCACTACGAGGATCGACTAACGCGTTGTTCTCCATCGTCGGCCTCGACAACGCCCCAGTTTGACGATCGCACCACCTGCAATTAACACATATTGTATTTAACATCTATTTGCAGGCATATCTAACGATTATACACTTTATATACCTAATGCGACTTTGATTTTACAACATTGCGAATTTTAAGAGTATTAACAATTGTATTGGACTAGTATTAAGTTTTGCTTTTTTATATAAAATCTTTGTTATTGTGTTTGAACCGTTTTTGTATCTTTTTAAAAGTATCATAATAGTTTTTGTTTCATTAACATTAATCTGCTTTAAATAATAAGTTGGAGTCTTCGGCTATATAATATATTTAGAAGCAAATTGAAATAAAAGAATCCAATATTTTTTTAGCGCTAAACCAAAATTATGTTAGTTTTACAAGATATAGTACCTCCCGGCGGCGGTCTGTTGGCATGCCGCAAGCGCAGGGGCACTACGAGGATCGACTAACGCGTTGTTCTCCATCGTCGGCCTCGACAACGCCCCAGTTTGACGATCGCACCACCTGCAATTAACACATATTGTATTTAACATCTATTTGCAGGCATATCTAACGATTATACACTTTATATACCTAAAGCGACTTTGATTTTACAACATTGCGAATTTTAAGAGTATTAACAATTGTATTGGACTAGTAGTAAGTTTTGCTTTTTTATATAAAATCTTTGTTATTGTGTTTGAACCGTTTTTGTATCTTTTTAAAAGTATCATAATAGTTTTTGTTTCATTAACATTAATCTGCTTTAATTAATAAATTGGAGTCTTCAGCTATATAATATATTTAGAAGCAAATTGAAATAAAAGAATCCAATATTTTTTTAGAGCTAAACCAAAATTATGTTAGTTTTACAAGATATAGTACCTCCCGGCGGCGGTCTGTTGGCATGCCGCAAGCGCAGGGGCACTACGAGGATCGACTAACGCGTTGTTCTCCATCGTCGGCCTCGACAACGCCCCAGTTTGACGATCGCACCACCTGCAATTAACACATATTGTATTTAACATCTATTTGCAGGCATATCTAACGATTATACACTTTATATACCTAATGCGACTTTGATTTTACAACATTGCGAATTTTAAGAGTATTAACAATTGTATTGGACTAGTAGTAAGTTTTGCTTTTTTATATAAAATCTTTGTTATTGTGTTTGAACCGTTTTTGTATCTTTTTAAAAGTATCATAATAGTTTTTGTTTCATTAACATTAATCTGCTTTAAATAATAAGTTGGAGTCTTCGGCTATATAATATATTTAGAAGCAAATTGAAATAAAAGAATCCAATATTTTTTTAGCGCTAAACCAAAATTATGTTAGTTTTACAAGATATAGTACCTCCCGGCGGCGGTCTGTTGGCATGCCGCAAGCGCAGGGGCACTACGAGGATCGACTAACGCGTTGTTCTCCATCGTCGGCCTCGACAACGCCCCAGTTTGACGATCGCACCACCTGCAATTAACACATATTGTATTTAACATCTATTTGCAGGCATATCTAACGATTATACACTTTATATACCTAATGCGACTTTGATTTTACAACATTGCGAATTTTAAGAGTATTAACAATTGTATTGGACTAGTAGTAAGTTTTGCTTTTTTATATAAAATCTTTGTTATTGTGTTTGAACCGTTTTTGTATCTTTTTAAAAGTATCATAATAGTTTTTGTTTCATTAACATTAATCTGCTTTAATTAATAAATTGGAGTCTTCAGCTATATAATATATTTAGAAGCAAATTGAAATAAAAGAATCCAATATTTTTTTAGCGCTAAACCAAAATTATGTTAGTTTTACAAGATATAGTACCTCCCGGCGGCGGTCTGTTGGCATGCCGCAAGCGCAGGGGCACTACGAGGATCGACTAACGCGTTGTTCTCCATCGTCGGCCTCGACAACGCCCCAGTTTGACGATCGCACCACCTGCAATTAACACATATTGTATTTAACATCTATTTGCAGGCATATCTAACGATTATACACTTTATATACCTAATACGACTTTGATTTTACAACATTGCGAATTTTAAGAGTATTAACAATTGTATTGAACTAGTAGTAAGTTTTGCTTTTTTATATAAAATCTTTGTTATTGTGTTTGAACCGTTTTTGTATCTTTTTAAAAGTATCATAATAGTTTTTGTTTTATTAACATTAATCTGCTTTGATTAATAAATTGGAGTCTTCGGCTATATAATATATTTAGAAGCAAATTGAAATAAAAGAATCCAATATTTTTTTAGCGCTAAACCAAAATTTTGTTAGTTTTACAAGATATAGTACCTCCCGGCGGCGGTCTGTTGGCATGCCGCAAGCGCAGGGGCACTACGAGGATCGACTAACGCGTTGTTCTCCATCGTCGGCCTCGACAACGCCCCAGTTTGACGATCGCACCACCTGCAATTAACACATATTGTATTTAACATCTATTTGCAGGCATATCTAACGATTATACACTTTATATACCTAGTGCGACTTTGATTTTACAACATTGCGAATTTTAAGAGTATTAACAATTGTATTGGACTAGTAGTAAGTTTTGCTTTTTTATATAAAATCTTTGTTATTGTGTTTGAACCGTTTTTGTATCTTTTTAAAAGTATCATAATAGTTTTTGTTTTATTAACATTAATCTGCTTTAATTAATAAATTGGAGTCTTCGGCTATATAATATATTTAAAAGCAAATTGAAATAAAAGAATCCAATATTTTTTTAGCGCTAAACCAAAATTATGTTAGTTTTACAAGATATAGTACCTCCCGGCGGCGGTCTGTTGGCATGCCGCAAGCACAGGGGCACTACGAGGATCGACTAACGCGTTGTTCTCCATCGTCGGCCTCGACAACGCCCCAGTTTGACGATCGCACCACCTGCAATTAACACATATTGTATTTAACATCTATTTGCAGGCATATCTAACGATTATACACTTTATATACCTAATGCGACTTTGATTTTACAACATTGCGAATTTTAAGAGTATTAACAATTGTATTGGACTAGTAGTAAGTTTTGCTTTTTTATATAAAATCTTTGTTATTGTGTTTGAACCGTTTTTGTATCTTTTTAAAAGTATCATAATAGTTTTTGTTTTATTAACATTAATCTGCTTTAATTAATAAATTGGAGTCTTCGGCTATATAATATATTTAAAAGCAAATTGAAATAAAAGAATCCAATATTTTTTTAGCGCTAAACCAAAATTTTGTTAGTTTTACAAGATATAGTACCTCCCGGCGGCGGTCTGTTGGCATGCCGCAAGCGCAGGGGCACTACGAGGATCGACTAACGCGTTGTTCTCCATCGTCGGCCTCGACAACGCCCCAGTTTGACGATCGCACCACCTGCAATTAACACATATTGTATTTAACATCTATTTGCAGGCATATCTAACGATTATACACTTTATATACCTAGTGCGACTTTGATTTTACAACATTGCGAATTTTAAGAGTATTAACAATTGTATTGGACTAGTAGTAAGTTTTGCTTTTTTATATAAAATCTTTGTTATTGTGTTTGAACCGTTTTTGTATCTTTTTAAAAGTATCATAATAGTTTTTGTTTTATTAACATTAATCTGCTTTAATTAATAAATTGGAGTCTTCGGCTATATAATATATTTAAAAGCAAATTGAAATAAAAGAATCCAATATTTTTTTAGCGCTAAACCAAAATTATGTTAGTTTTACAAGATATAGTACCTCCCGGCGGCGGTCTGTTGGCATGCCGCAAGCGCAGGGGCACTACGAGGATCGACTAACGCGTTGTTCTCCATCGTCGGCCTCGACAACGCCCCAGTTTGACGATCGCACCACCTGCAATTAACACATATTGTATTTAACATCTATTTGCAGGCATATCTAACGATTATACACTTTATATACCTAATGCGACTTTGATTTTACAACATTGCGAATTTTAAGAGTATTAACAATTGTATTGGACTAGTAGTAAGTTTTGCTTTTTTATATAAAATCTTTGTTATTGTGTTTGAACCGTTTTTGTATCTTTTTAAAAGTATCATAATAGTTTTTGTTTTATTAACATTAATCTGCTTTAATTAATAAATTGGAGTCTTCGGCTATATAATATATTTAAAAGCAAATTGAAATAAAAGAATCCAATATTTTTTTAGCGCTAAACCAAAATTATGTTAGTTTTACAAGATATAGTACCTCCCGGCGGCGGTCTGTTGGCATGCCGCAAGCACAGGGGCACTACGAGGATCGACTAACGCGTTGTTCTCCATCGTCGGCCTCGACAACGCCCCAGTTTGACGATCGCACCACCTGCAATTAACACATATTGTATTTAACATCTATTTGCAGGCATATCTAACGATTATACACTTTATATACCTAGTGCGACTTTGATTTTACAACATTGCGAATTTTAAGAGTATTAACAATTGTATTGGACTAGTAGTAAGTTTTGCTTTTTTATATAAAATCTTTGTTATTGTGTTTGAACCGTTTTTGTATCTTTTTAAAAGTATCATAATAGTTTTTGTTTTATTAACATTAATCTGCTTTAATTAATAAATTGGAGTCTTCGGCTATATAATATATTTAAAAGCAAATTGAAATAAAAGAATCCAATATTTTTTTAGCGCTAAACCAAAATTTTGTTAGTTTTACAAGATATAGTACCTCCCGGCGGCGGTCTGTTGGCATGCCGCAAGCGCAGGGGCACTACGAGGATCGACTAACGCGTTGTTCTCCATCGTCGGCCTCGACAACGCCCCAGTTTGACGATCGCACCACCTGCAATTAACACATATTGTATTTAACATCTATTTGCAGGCATATCTAACGATTATACACTTTATATACCTAGTGCGACTTTGATTTTACAACATTGCGAATTTTAAGAGTATTAACAATTGTATTGGACTAGTAGTAAGTTTTGCTTTTTTATATAAAATCTTTGTTATTGTGTTTGAACCGTTTTTGTATCTTTTTAAAAGTATCATAATAGTTTTTGTTTTATTAACATTAATCTGCTTTAATTAATAAATTGGAGTCTTCGGCTATATAATATATTTAAAAGCAAATTGAAATAAAAGAATCCAATATTTTTTTAGCGCTAAACCAAAATTATGTTAGTTTTACAAGATATAGTACCTCCCGGCGGCGGTCTGTTGGCATGCCGCAAGCACAGGGGCACTACGAGGATCGACTAACGCGTTGTTCTCCATCGTCGGCCTCGACAACGCCCCAGTTTGACGATCGCACCACCTGCAATTAACACATATTGTATTTAACATCTATTTGCAGGCATATCTAACGATTATACACTTTATATACCTAATGCGACTTTGATTTTACAACATTGCGAATTTTAAGAGTATTAACAATTGTATTGGACTAGTATTAAGTTTAGCTTTTTTATATAAAATCTTTGTTATTGTGTTTGAACCGTTTTTGTATCTTTTTAAAAGTATCATAATAGTTTTTGTTTTATTAACATTAATCTGCTTTAATTAATAAATTGGAGTCTTCGGCTATATAATATATTTAGAAGCAAATTGAAATAAAAGAATACAATATTTTTTTAGCGCTAAACCAAAATTTTGTTAGTTTTACAAGATATAGTACCTCCCGGCGGCGGTCTGTTGGCATGCCGCAAGCGCAGGGGCACTACGAGGATCGACTAACGCGTTGTTCTCCATCGTCGGCCTCGACAACGCCCCAGTTTGACGATCGCACCACCTGCAATTAACACATATTGTATTTAACATCTATTTGCAGGCATATCTAACGATTATACACTTTATATACCTAATGCGACTTTGATTTTACAACTTTGCGAATTTTAAGAGTATTAACAATTGTATTGGACTAGTATTAAGTTTTGCTTTTTTATATAAAATCTTTGTTATTGTGTTTGAACCGTTTTTGTATCTTTTTAAAAGTATCATAATAGTTTTTGTTTCATTAACATTAATCTGCTTTAATTAATAAATTGAAGTCTTCGGCTATATAATATATTTAGAAGCAAATTGAAATAAAAGAATCCAATATTTTTTTAGCGCTAAACCAAAATTATGTTAGTTTTACAAGATATAGTACCTCCCGGTGGCGGTCTGTTGGCATGCCGCAAGCGCAGGGGCACTACGAGGATCTACTAACGCGTTGTTCTCCATCGTCGGCCTCGACAATGCCCCAGTTTGACGATCGCACCACCTGCAATTAACACATATTGTATTTAACATCTATTTGCAGGCATATCTAACGATTATACACTTTATATACCTAATGCGACTTTGATTTTACAACATTGCGAATTTTAAGAGTATTAACAATTGTATTGGACTAGTAGTAAGTTTTGCTTTTTTATATAAAATCTTTGTTATTGTGTTTGAACCGTTTTTGTATCTTTTTAAAAGTATCATAATAGTTTTTGTTTTAAAAACATTAATCTGCTTTAATTAATAAATTGGAGTCTTCGGCTATATAATATATTTAAAAGCAAATTGAAATAAAAGAATCCAATATTTTTTTAGCGCTAAACCAAAATTATGTTAGTTTTACAAGATATACTACCTCCCGGCGGCGGTCTGTTGGCATGCCGCAAGCGCAGGGGCACTACGAGGATCGACTAACGCGTTGTTCTCCATCGTCGGCCTCGACAACGCCCCAGTTTGACGATCGCACCACCTGCAATTAACACATATTGTATTTAACATCTATTTGCAGGCATATCTAACGATTATACACTTTATATACCTAATGCGACTTTGATTTTACAACATTGCGAATTTTAAGAGTATTAACAATTGTATTGGACTAGTAGTAAGTTTTGCTTTTTTATATAAAATCTTTGTTATTGTGTTTGAACCGTTTTTGTATCTTTTTAAAAGTATCATAATAGTTTTTGTTTTATTAACATTAATCTGCTTTGATTAATAAATTGGAGTCTTCGGCTATATAATATATTTAGAAGCAAATTGAAATAAAAGAATCCAATATTTTTTTAGCGCTAAACCAAAATTATGTTAGTTTTACAAGATATAGTACCTCCCGGCGGCGGTCTGTTGGCATGCCGCAAGCGCAGGGGCACTACGAGGATCGACTAACGCGTTGTTCTCCATCGTCGGCCTCGACAACGCCCCAGTTTGACGATCGCACCACCTGCAATTAACACATATTGTATTTAACATCTATTTGCAGGCATATCTAACGATTATACACTTTATATACCTAGTGCGACTTTGATTTTACAACATTGCGAATTTTAAGAGTATTAACAATTGTATTGGACTAGTAGTAAGTTTTGCTTTTTTATATAAAATCTTTGTTATTGTGTTTGAACCGTTTTTGTATCTTTTTAAAAGTATCATAATAGTTTTTGTTTTATTAACATTAATCTGCTTTAATTAATAAATTGGAGTCTTCGGCTATATAATATATTTAAAAGCAAATTGAAATAAAAGAATCCAATATTTTTTTAGCGCTAAACCAAAATTATGTTAGTTTTACAAGATATAGTACCTCCCGGCGGCGGTCTGTTGGCATGCCGCAAGCGCAGGCGCACTACGAGGATCGACTAACGCGTTGTTCTCCATCGTCGGCCTCGACAACGCCCCAGTTTGACGATCGCACCACCTGCAATTAACACATATTGTATTTAACATCTATTTGCAGGCATATCTAACGATTATACACTTTATATACCTAATGCGACTTTGATTTTACAACATTGCGAATTTTAAGAGTATTAACAATTGTATTGGACTAGTAGTAAGTTTTGCTTTTTTATATAAAATCTTTGTTATTGTGTTTGAACCGTTTTTGTATCTTTTTAAAAGTATCATAATAGTTTTTGTTTTATTAACATTAATCTGCTTTGATTAATAAATTGGAGTCTTCGGCTATATAATATATTTAGAAGCAAATTGAAATAAAAGAATCCAATATTTTTTTAGCGCTAAACCAAAATTATGTTAGTTTTACAAGATATAGTACCTCCCGGCGGCGGTCTGTTGGCATGCCGCAAGCGCAGGGGCACTACGAGGATCGACTAACGCGTTGTTCTCCATCGTCGGCCTCGACAACGCCCCAGTTTGACGATCGCACCACCTGCAATTAACACATATTGTATTTAACATCTATTTGCAGGCATATCTAACGATTATACACTTTATATACCTAATGCGACTTTGATTTTACAACATTGCGAATTTTAAGAGTATTAACAATTGTATTGGACTAGTATTAAGTTTTGCTTTTTTATATAAAATCTTTGTTATTGTGTTTGAACCGTTTTGTATCTTTTTAAAAGTATCATAATAGTTTTTGTTTTATTAACATTAATCTGCTTTAATTAATAAATTGGAGTCTTCGGCTATATAATATATTTAGAAGCAAATTGAAATAAAAAAAAGGTAACAACCCAACGCTTAAAAGATATAATATACTTTGGGTAAGGTAAACTATAAAAGGTAAAAAGTTTACTAGGCCACGTCATAGTATTGGTACTTCGAGACTAATCCTAGAAATTTTAGTGTTTTTTGTACTTGCAATTTAGGATTTAGAGCAAAAATTATTCACTTCACAAGCCGTTTTAACAAGCTATAAGCAGCTTAATAAACGCTAAGTTGTTTGCATTATATTCAAAATAATATGTTTAAAAATAATCGTGGAACATAAAATATTTGAAAAAAAAACAAACAAACAATAAATAAATAACATAACATAAAGTAAAAGAAAAACAGAATATTGCCTATTGCTCCTTTGTGTGTATTAATTAAGTATTGTATATATTTTAAAAATATATATTTAATGAATATTTATTAAGTTATTTATTTTGTTTATTCATACGAATACAGTATAATATATTTTTCTTGTATGTTTATATTTGACTTACTATAAATATATAACTACATAAAAATATAACTATACACAAATTAAAGTTAACACATCGCCATCTGCTAGGTTAACAAGTTAAATGCAGTGCCATCTGCTATTTTAACAATAAAACTATTTCGTAATTTTGGGTGGTTAATTTTTCAGTTCAAATCAATTGCTTTCAGTCTGTAGGAAGTATAGTCAGCGACAAAAAATAATATCGGTAAAAACAAAAATGAGTGATCATATATTAAATCAGTTAAAATCGAAAAGGGCATACATTTTTGAAAACATTAAAACTTTATTTGATAATTCAAAGAACCTTAAGACAGATAAAAACCGTAAATTATTTTTAATAAATCTGAAGATTCCCGTCGAATTTTCCCGTACCGCTAGGGATACCTCAAAACCATTGAAACTAACTAGCTCCCCGGAGAAAACACTCGCATATTTATTTAATAAATAATCTATCCCATTTTTAGATGACTCTACTGTATTTATCCGCGCTATACCGAGGCTAAATTCATTTAAGAAATCTCGCCCGAGCAATGGCGGCCCGGCCGACTTGACCACGTGAACATTCAACGGACGCACTTCGGAGTCGTACTCAACCGGAAAACCGGCACACATTTCCCAATCGGCACTAATTTCGACCCGGAATAAGTTGAAAAAATTAAATCCGATCGTGTAATTTAAACGACCTTTTAAAATGCCTATTCCATATAGTTTCAGGAATGACCGTCACACTCGCACCGGTATCGACTTGCATCTTAATATTCTTACTATCTATACATATATCTAGCCATATCGGCTGGCCGTTTACGCACCTCAAATTAAACAATTCGGACTGCCTATCTACTTTCACTTCACTACCGTCGGTCGGTAAATAATAATTATTATTTTTCTTAATCGTTGCCCTGCACATCCGCTGTAAATGGCCTTTACGGCCACACTTCCTGCAATTATAAATTGCAAACTTGCAACTCTTGGCCGAATGGTTTTTTAACCCACAAACAAAACACTGCCGCCATGGTGGTCCCTTTGATGCTGAGGTGAAGATGGAACCTCACTTCGAACAGTTGAGGTTCCATCTTCACCGTTGGTCCTGCCACCGGCTCCGACTGGGATGACCTCCGTGCGCAGGCCACGGCCTGCGCCAAGTCCAGCGCCCTCGCCGCCGTCAAGGTGTTCATATCTTCCGTGAAAAGGCGATCCCGTTCCGCCCCTGCCGGAAGCCCCAAAACGAACCGATCCCGTACCATAACCTCCAGCGAGGCCTGGAATTTGCAGTGCACCGCCTGCCCTCTTAATCTAGCAGCCCATTCTTCGAGGCTCTCGTGCGGTTCCATCACAGCGCTGTAGAAGACCTGCCGGTCAGCGAAGCCCGACCTCTTTGGCGTGAAATGGTTGTCCAATTTTGCCACAAGAATTGGGTATTCCTCGTCCTCGATGTTCTTTGGATGAATGAGGTAGCTCAGCAGTTTGAAAGTATCCTCGCAGATGCCGCTCAATAGTACGGCGCGTTTTTTTGTCGCCTCCTCTATGCCATTCGCAACATAGAATTGCGAAAGACGGCGCTTATGAATCGCCCAGTTGCTCTTTTTGTGGTCGAATACCACCAAATTCCCGATATAATTCGCCATTCCGAATATTCCGTAAACACTTTTTTTTTATACGCGTGTTTCAATCGTCGCCACTGTTATATTCCTGAGTTATAATAAAACACATCGCTTCCTTAGAGGAACTTTATTACGACTGACTGCCCGAAAGAAACGGCTACCCGCCGTTCCGTACATTCATAAACGAATACAAATCTGTAGGTATATACCTACCAAATACAATATCTATAACAGCTATATAATAAATTTAAAAGCAAATTGAAATAAAAAAAGGTAATAACCCAACGCTTAAAAGATATAATATGCTTGGGTAAGGTAAACTATAAAAGGTAAAAAGTTTTAAAAACTTAGTAAAAAAGTTCTATTTTCACAGCTGTTGCTTTGTTTCTTTGTATTGTGTGTTCACCGGTTTTTTTATTATAATCTGGTTTGTGAAGAAAGGAAATCTTTCAATGTTCCCACATTTTCAGAATACGTTCTATGACCGACAGCCTATATCTAAGACGGTTAACCACCTAGTTTTTGAGTGAGATTGTAAATTACCATGAATTAAATCAGCTCCCTCACAAAGGTATTTCAGTCTTTCATTCCGTATTGTAAATATGGAAAAATATTTGTAAAATGTCAGTACATCCCTTGACCCCACACTTTCACCACCAGCCAATGCGATCTAGCGTCGTCGCACGAATTATTCGCATAATTTTAGCAATAATATAAAACCAGATGTATGGCAACCCTAACGTGGTCGCATAGAGAGAGACACAATTTTACAGAATGATTGCAGTGAATGGTTAGAATTGAGAAGACATTTAATAACTGCTTTACATTTTGGTAAACTTGTGAAAAGACGTCAAGATATAAGCTGTTCTACAATAGTTAAAAATATGTTGTATAAACAAAATATAAGTCATGTTGCATCGATTCAACTCGAAAGGGAAAATGAAAGAATAGCTTTGCAGCAATTAAGTGTTCATAGATAGCGATATTCATTTTATAGGTGCCACACCAGACGGTTTATGTGATGAAGATATGATTGTCCAGTAAAATGTCCCATAACTGCGTGTAAGTTGGGATTAGAAAGAGCAATTAAGGAAATAAAAGTGACATTTTGGAAACTAACATTTGATGGAAGATTTGAAATTAATAAAAACCATGACTGGTATTTGCAAATGCAGGGCCAACTTGATGTTACAAGAAAATAACAATATATAATACTTACAAATAATCGCCGATCGGATTCATTTGTGGCCGTCTTGGCTCCGTCTGAAAAAATACGATAACAGATTAAAACAGAATTGAAAATTGACGCAATCTGAAATTCATACGTCCATCATTTTTTACTCTTTTTAACCCCCGACCCAAACAGAGGGGGTTTAAGGGGTCTGTGGCATATCAGCACCCAAACGGATGAACCGATTTTAATTATAGTATGCAATTTTATAGGAAATTGCACACAGAAACATAACAAACTGTTTACTTTATTGCTATTGCGTTTATAAAATTATTGGTTTTCTCAGCACTGTCGCTTGATGTTGATGGATATCACGGTTAGGAAAATTTGTTTAATTATTATTCACAAAGCATTTAATTGATGGTCGATTTTTATAATTTTTGGTTTTACCTGAGCCGTCGTTAGCCGCGAGTACATATTGGCGGTCGATCTCTTCGCCGCACTTAATAAATCATTTAACATAAACATTTTAACGCTCAAGTTTTAAAAGTCACTTTTCAATAAATTATGAGAATTTATTTGCATTCAAATTACCATGGAAACGACATATATTGAATTTTCTTTGCAACGAAACTATAATGTAACGAATCAATTTACATAGCAACTATATTTTTATAGTTGCTATGTAAAATGTCACCATGGAATCAGAAGATCTTGGTGGCCAATTGTGATCACCTCTTAGAGAAATAACACGGCCAGAAAACTTTTCTTGCAAAATAGCGATTGTTTCATATTTTGTAAGAAATAGCGCCGTCTTGCTGAACAGAAACGTCGTCCACATCAATATCTTCCAATTCTGGCCATAAAAAATCATTAATCATAGCTCGGTAGCGCATCCATTCACCGTAACAGTTGCACCAGCCTCATTTTCGAAAAAGTAAGGTCCAATCACACCGCCACCCCAAAAACCGCACCAAACAGTGACACGCTGAGGATGGAGAGGCTTTTCAATAATCGTTCTTAGATTTTCACATCACTAACTTGTCCCAACGGCTCAAATTTTTTCACCAGTTTAACTATTGCCGGCCGAGAAGGTGCTTCACGTTGACCAAAAAGTGCTTTAGTTTGGCGAACTGTGACTGCAAAATTTTCTTCACCATTTTTGTAGTGAATTTTAACAATTTCAATGCGTTGTTGAAGCGTGTGTCGTACCATTTTTAGTAAAGGCGTGGTTTTTTCTTTGTCAAATATCAAAAAATGACAGCTTCAAAGTAATATTAAGAATTAAGAATTGTAAGACAGTAAGAATTGTTATATTACAACAGGCCCACAGCCAGCATTATGTACACAGGTTCTACACATGAACCAACTAGTCAACAAATCTGTCTACTCTAAGTTGACAGTGACGAGGTTCCTGTACTATAGTGGCACGGAGCCATCGGTACAGCTGTGGAAGTGGAACAGCTCTACCGTAAACTCTACAGCGGATATGAATGGCGTTTATAACATAAACCACGCCCTACCATTTTGTATGAAATATTGATAGCATTTAGTTTTTTTTTTAGAAAAATAACAAATACATTTTTTCAATTTTTTCTTTTTCCATTAATAATACAAGAACATATATTTTCTGAAAATCTAAATAATTTTGGCATTTAATTTCATTTTCATATATCAAATCTAAAACAAAAATCACCCATTTTAGGCCAACTTTGTTATTTTATTTCTAAGTTGTTATACCACATAATGTTTAAAGAAGTTTTCTATAGCTATTTCCCTATAAATAATAAATTATATATAATATAACTAAAGAAGATTAGTGGTATTTCTTCTGAATACGCACGCAACATACTTTGAAACCATGCAAAATTCGCAATTTGATAACATTCAGGCACCTTAAAAGGCACCTTAAAAGTCGGTCTATTAAGATAATATATACAAGGGTACTCTGATTCAGCCCTGTCATTAATTATTCTGCTCTATACATACCTACAGTGTTTGATTGTATTAACTCTTGCACCTATATGGACGAAAAACTTCACCAATTTATACAGACGGAATAACTCCTCGTACAAACCACACACCCCTTTCTCATTCAAACACTCAAGTCATTTTTACTGCCTAAAAGCTATAGACTATAGCGCATTCAAAAGGTCCAACCAAGGGGACAGCCAGGCCTACAAGTCTAAGGCCTAAGCGTTTGACGTTTATTACCTACTGTGTGTGTTGAAGTTAATTTGTAATATTAAGGCTTTTCTAAACAATTAAGGAGGTGCGGACCAAACCCGGACAAGCCCAGCAAACAAAATTTTCCAGGAGAGCTAAAAAACTGTACACAGAATATTTCTTATTATTTTTTAATTATTTTTTATATAACATATTAATCTTTACAAATTAGGGAATTTTTATAAAAAAAAATTATATAAATATGCATAATAATATTTGTCCGGATCTGTTCAAAATATTTAGCATAATGATATTTTATACTGGATTTGTCCGGGTTTGATTGAAATAATATATTAAAACATTAAAAAAACTGGTTAAAAGCCTGTGAACATGTCTTTCTTTGAATGAAATCAATATATTCAATGTGATATTTGAAAGATTTCTGGCCAGTTTTGATTAAATCTTTATTAAATAGTGTATTTTAAATGGGTGTGGACATATACTGGTTTGTTCCATACCATCTCAATTGTTTTTTTTTTAAAAATAAAAGATAATTTATAGAAAATAAATTACTGTAAAATACTACTAGTAAATCAAAGTTTTCAAAAATTTGAAGACCAAAAATATTAGTAATTAATATAAATTGGAATACTTTAAAGCAAGTTTCAGCGACAGAAAAGGCACACAAAAAAACAAATCTTGCTTCGTTCAAAAAATAAAATAAAAGCCTGCAAGGTAAATAAATAAATAAAATAAACAATGTTTTCCTTTGGTAAAATATGAAGGTCAAAAAAAAAGATGTACTACGACAAATGGATGGAATTCTTTTTGATGAAAAAGATATTCTTTTAAATATTTGAATTAATATTTGATGTTAATTGAAAATATCAAAACACCCTCTACCCTCTACCCAAACAAACCTACACATCAACATACATATAATGATGTGTAGATAAGTAGATATTTTTTTTTTTTAGTTTGGCCATTAATTTCAATCAAAACTATGCAGACATTTTTCAATACAATCATAGACATATCAAATTTCAAACGGGTATATTGAAAGCCTATATCATTATTATCTTATCTGCAATTTTATGTACGAGTATTTTTGCTAAAAATACATTTGCATGTATGTTTCTTAAGCACTTTAGTGACAACATGACAGTCGTTACATAAATAAATAATATTTTATTATTCAAGTTCTTTAGTAGTAACAGTGTTGTCCTTTACACACTTCTTGTCCATCTTGTTGAATGTATTGGATCCATGACTCCAACTGCTCGTCTGCTAAGAAGAGCGTGAAGGCTGACTGGCACATTGACATCACCGCCAATTGTGCCACTCACGGCACTGTCACCACAGGCCACTGCACCAGCTGACCTACAAAAACAGTTATAATAAAAATATTAAAAAAATAAATACATGAAAAAAAATTATAATGAAAATGTTGGTAATACCAAAAAAGTCAATATCGTTATCACAGTATTGCCAGCCAGCAGGTTCCATATGTCTCATACTTGTATGTGCTTTTCTTCACGACATGCATATAGCTTATTCAGGGCATATGTAGACAGTGATCTTATTCAGCAATTTGACTCCACCGCCCCAACATTTGACCCCTCGTGGTACCTGTGGTGGTGTGGTGTGTGTGGTGGTGACCTGCGATTCAAGCACAGCCTGGGGCATTGTTAGGCATTGGAGGCCCGAGAGAATTACTGGCATGAGATAAATTTCTTTGATTTGCCTTTACTGTTTTATTAATAATATTATTTCCTATTAACTAACTACATCTGTCAACAATAGTTCATAGCAAAATAAACAAGCATAGATAAGATGAGCGGAATTATGTGAGAACAAACCTCGAAGTGGTTGATAGAGTCAAGCAAATGAGGCGGGCTATTGTCCATTGTTGCCGTGGCCAAGTCATTAGTTCTGATTGTGTAGCCTGGACAGGTCATCAATGAGGCATTAATTCTAACAGGGTCATCTTGAAATAGAGTCTTCTGGGTCGGCATGACTGCCGGTAGAGAAGTGATGAGTTCTTAGGCACACGAGTTGCGCCCATCGAACTCCGAGTTCCGAACATCTCCAGGGCCAAACGCTGGAACGGCCAAAATGTGAAGAGCAATATATTTTTATTTCTAATTTATCTAGCTCACATTAGAAATTAACATTTTAACTGGTAGAAACATTAATAAAGTTTTTTATTTAAAATGTTGAAATCTATCTCTAGAAATATATAAGTAATTTCAAACCGTCAAACCAACTAAATAAATAGTAAATAAGTAGACAAGCCATATTATATATTTTTGAGAATTCCCTATGACGTAGGAAATAATTTAAATCAATTGTTACGTCAAATTTGAGTTTACCTCTCTCGATATTTATCTTTCACTAACCCAATCGTCTGAAAACCATTTTTATTTCTATTTATCATTATTTCTGGTTTTGAAACAACATAATTTTAAATACGAGTAAACGTTTCGAATGGTGTGGTTGTATTCACTATAAGATGGTGAGCAAACCTAGCAATTAAACCTTGCCGCTTAGTGAGATTTGCTCCTAATGACCTTAACCCTGTGATTATCTCAATTGTATATATCACTGTATTCATGTGGTTGGCTATGTTTACTGATATAGTAAGATAAAGGAAATGACAACAGATTATAAAATAAAATAACTTCTTTTTTGTTGGTAAGATGTAATGAAATTTACCTGCTTTAAGTCATTTAACTGTGCGATGTATTGTGCCTGTATTGTTAGAAGATGGTTTATGTACCATTGCTGGTTGCGGCATCGCTGGAGAAACGTTGGTGGTGGTTGGTTACTTGAAATCTGGTAATGAAGAATGATCATGAGATTAGTCCTTTTAGGCTAGCATTATTGATAAATGATGTAACATATCTTTAACGATGAATCCTGATTTGGATATTTGTGTTACGAGCTATTATTATAATAAAATGTTATTACTTTTAGAAAGACTATGGTTTTTAAAAAACCAATGAAGTAAAATTTAAATAACAATGAAAGAAACAAAATTTGAATGTGTGACGAACGGCATTAATCATTTTACCTCATTGAAAACTTTCACTAATTCAGTTAAAGTTTATCGAGAATAAAGAGATCTAGAGAGACAACTCAAAGGAAGAAAATTACTAGGGTTTGACTGACAGATATTTTGCCTTTTCAGTCTAATGGATAGATAAATATAAAAAAGGTGCATGTTTTAAAGATTGCCATTGTGTCCTTAGAGTAATTTGTTTTAGAATCTTAGATTCCTCTAGCAGAGACTAAAAGAAAAAGAGCGATCTAATCTATTCAGTAAGATTGCTTGAAAAAATATAAATTTGAACATTAAAGTACAACATAATTTACTAATCATTTAAAATTCACACATAAAAAATTATTTTGTCACAATTTTTTTATGAAATGAAAACATAACTATTAATTAGTTAGGATTAATATTATGTTACTATTATTATCTAGTCAGAAATTTACTACCAATTTTGTATGATATTGTAATTTTATTTATATACCGGAACTGATAAGGCTTGCGAAACTGCACTTAACAGTGCCATAGGGATAAAAAGATATAATCTGATGATGTAATTTTTGTACCAGCGTATTTAATATTTGTATAAAAAAATAACATACCTGTGTTTAGCTAGTACATTAATCACGAGGATGGGATGATTTAAATTAAATTACCAATTTATTTTATTTTTCTGTAACATAAATTCATATTGATTAAGCATCCAATTATTTATGCTAAGGACTAAACTTGATCTTACCTTAAAATAAGTGTATCATTCTCTGTATTTAAGTAGACCTCGCTTTATCTTTGTGTTCGATCGAGTCCTCGATTTATAAATGATTAAACTAAATTTCTAAATATACCGGAATCATATTTTTTGAATATAATTCATAATATGACAAAGTAAGCAGTTACCATGACAAATTGGCGTCTGTTCTTTTATCGCATATTTCATATTATTGTTTTTTATGTATTTCATTAATAAAGGTATCATTTTTAGCTCGGCCCTATATGTTGATATAACACCGGCTCAGAGGCCTATAATATATCACGAAAGTTACAATGTGACGCTATTAGGTTTTTTCAAAAATTGCACTCTTTCGATACTCTCAAGTACATAACATGTTTTCAAGGTAATTTGTTGCATAGTTTTTGTAAAGTTTTGCGTGTAATTTATGTAGTTTAAATTATAGGTACGTTATTTCTTAAGGTCTAGTTTTACACAACGCTTATTTTTTACTTTTAACAAAGTAAAAAATAAGAAAAGACAAGAAAGATTTGATAATAAAATTATACCGTTAGGTAATTATTTAATTTATAAGCGTACATCTTTTCATGTTACAAATGGTGTATTACGATATACAAGATATCTTACAAGAGAAATGTCTGCATATGGAGCTGCCTGAAATCACCTAAGAAATAGAATTTGGAGTTTATATAAAGTTGAGAATATTGTTCTAATAAACAAATACCGCCTGAGTGCTGCTGAGTGGAATAATCCATGAGTGCTAAAGAATAGGATTTAAGAGAATATTGATAATTTGCAACACCGGATTAGGCTAAAAGACTCAGCCTATCGACTCATATGATTTCGACCCTTCGTGGGCAGTCGGTAATGAGTGCAGTAAGGTGATTTTGCATCAATGAATCTACTACAATCTACTTTCTGTATCGCATATAAGGATTGTCTTGAAATATAATATATATTAATATTTTTGCATCTAAAATGGATTGTCAATTACCCAAATAAACTAGCTCAATCCATGTATTTATCACTCGCTCATCTCTATGAGCTTTGAGGTACTAGCATAAATCAAAATATATATTGTGGCCAAAATTGCCACTGATTGTGTCCTATCAAATGGCACATCTTAATAATATATAGTTTAGACATATTCTGATGACATCCTTTCCTCATACGGTCTCTCTCATATTTTTTATTGGAACCCACTTGGAGTCTCCCATAATAATTCCATAATAATAGGTTTCTGTCTATTTATTATCTCCGCATGCTCTCAAGCTTATCTTTCTTGAAGCAATTATTTTTAAATTTTTAAATTGTGAAAACATTTGTCATTCATTCGCAAACCTAAATTGTCATCATGTTTCATTGAGGCTTAAAATTTAGAGTTACTCTCCTTTCAAATAGTTTTTAACATTTTCAGATCAAATGAGGTATGGCATTCAAAAACAAGACTCATGGGCTTATGGGAATGATTATGGGGGTGTTGAGAGTTTGACACTGTTTGTTGTTTTGCCGGAATCATAGAGTTTAAAAATAGAGCAGCGCTTTCATTTGAAATAATGTCTTGTTAAATTGACCAATACCTATTGCGTTGTTGGGTGCAGTTGCCTATTGGTACTAAATACAAAAAGACATTCGCTTATTGGAATAATAAAAATGGTAAAACCCTGCCAACGGTGCCGCTGTTTGGAAGTTATTGGGAATCACTGCTGATGCAGAAAAATATAGCGATCAATTTGAAAGAAGTTTATTTCAAATTCATAAATGAGAGATACGTGGGGGGGGGGGGGTTTAAAGGATCACTTCCAGAATTAGTTTTGATTGACCCGGAATTCATTCGACATGTTCTCATAAAAGACTTCAATGTTTTCCAAGATAGGGATTATAATAGTATGAATTCAATAGAAATACTTGAACAAAACCTGCTGCATTTCAAGGGTGAAAAATGGAGGAACCTTCGTCCAAACAGAAGAAAATGTTCCCTCTCGATGCCGAATGTGGAAAAGATTTGCAAACATACTTAAGTCAACTCCTCGAGCAATCAAATGAACTCGAAGTCAAAGAATTAATGGCAAATATAAATACTAAGTACGGATACCATTGGCTCGTGTGCGTTCGGTTTAAAGATGGACTCTATGATGGATGAAAAATGCGCCTCTTCGGAAAATTGGCCGGAAGATGGCTACTTTTAGGTTAGGTTAGGTTAGGTTAGGTTAGGTTAGT